>CM066570.1:27255000-28455000 GCA_033816785.1 Picus viridis | reverse complement strand
CCAGCACAGGTCACACAGGAACACATCCAGACAGGGCTGGAAAGTCTCCAGAGAAGGAGACTCCACAACCTCTCTGGGCAGCCTGTTTCAGGGCTCTGGGACCCTCACAGTAAAGAAGTTCTTCCTCGTGTTGAGGTGGAACTTCCTGTGCTGCAGTTTCCATCATTGCCCCTTTTTCTGTCTCAGGGCACAAATGAGCAGAGGCTGTCCTTTCCTTCCCTGACCCCCAAACATTTATTAAATCCCCTCTCAGACTTGTCTTCTCCAGACTAAACAGCCCCAGGGCTCTCAGCCTCTCCCCATCAGGCAGTACTCCAGTCCCTCATCATCCTTGTAGCCCTGCATTGGACTCCCTCCAGCAGATCCCTGTCCCACTTGAGCTGGGGAGCCCAGAACTGGATGCAATATTCCAGCTGAGGTCTCACCAGGGCAGAGTAGTTTGCTTTGTTGTTTATTTTTTCTCACCTGAATATACAGAGTATGCCTTGAGTGATGTCTGTTTAGACCTATCAAGGTCAGTGCTGCTTGAATCTCAACTCTAGGTTGCCTAAAATCCCGAGATTGTGGCATCTCATCTTGGCCTTGAGAAGAAGTAGGAAGTCTTCACTACATTAAATGAAATGGTGTCTGCATGCCTGCTCCTGAGACCTCAGCTCTTACCTTTTATCTTTGAATAGTTTGAAACTGGAACAGGGGAGAGTTAGGTTGGACATAAGGAAGAAGTTCCTCACAATGAGCGTGGTGAAATACTGGAACAGGCTGCCCAGGGATGTGGTTGAGGCCCTGTCCCTGGAGACGTTCAAGATCAGACTCAGTGTGGCCCTGGGCAATGTGATCTAGTTGAAGGTGTCCCTGATCACTGCAGGGGGGTTGGACAAGATGACC
This sequence comes from Picus viridis, assembly GCA_033816785.1. Taxonomy (NCBI): domain Eukaryota; kingdom Metazoa; phylum Chordata; class Aves; order Piciformes; family Picidae; genus Picus; species Picus viridis. Next base: position 28,454,115 of record CM066570.1, on the reverse strand, counting down.
TTTAAGAGTCCCTTCCAACCTCATGCAACCTGTGAATCCTCTTCTGTCTCATGCCAAGACAAACCCTCCCATTCCTCCACCTCAAATAGTGGCCTGTAAAGTCACAAAGAGGAGAAGTAGCAGCAGACTGCTGGTTTATGCCACCTTCACCTGGAGGCTAGGAAACCTTCTCTGCAGTGCTTTATACACCTGCTGCATCCTGCTGTTGCTTTTGATGGTTCAGTGGCATCACCAACTGTAATGGAAACACAGCAATGATGATAACACCCCCTTCAATCTGATTGGTATTGGCTAAATCAAAATCTCATTAATTTGAAGGTTTTACCTAAGGGTTTGGGTTTGGTTTTTTTCTGCTATCCAGAGACTCAAGGAGCAGAAAATGGCTTACCCTTAATTATGAATATCTGTGAGAAACAGAAATCCAATGACAAATTGTGCTGGAAACCACTCCCCCACCTTGCTGCCTGGTACACACAGGTCATGCTTGTTTTGTTCCCACAGAGAGATTTGTCTGTCACACTGCTGTCAACTGCTTTTATGATCACTTCTGGCTTTCTCTTATTTTCGATTAGCTCATGTTTTAGATCATTAGCTCAACAAATAACCTCTAGTCCAGTGATAGATAATCTATGCTGAGCCAGCATCAGTCACCCAAGCCCTGCTCATTCTCCCTGATTTAGTTTCTAATGCTCATTTAAAACACTCCAATGAAGCTAAGGGAATATGAAAACAGTTTTCAGCTTCATATTTTGGATATGCATCAGCCATTAGACACCCACTCTGAGCTCCATCATTCCAATCAATCATCCTGGGCAAGCTATTTGTATTACATAAGGAGGTAAAGATGCTTTCATTCTTTCAAGAGTTACTGTGTCTGGTCTCCTTCCTTGTATGCTGCACAGCCAAATGACCATAAGAAGAGGTTAATACCAATTTCTCTTTTAAAAATGTCACTGTGAATGCCATTAATGTATTGATTCTTAAGGTTCCATACAGTTTAACTTTGCACAAATGGATTTTAAGTCATCCACTGACCTATCCTTCTCTTCTGAAGTCTCCAGATTTGGGGAAGGAATTGGATTTGGAGCACTTGAGTCTTAATGGAATGGTATTATTCAACACCAAGCTGTGTGGCGCAGCAGACATGCTGGAGGGATGGGATCCATCCAGAGGGACTTTGATAGGCTGAAGAGTTGGGCCCATGACAGCCTCATGAGGTTCAACAGACCAAGTGCAAGGTCTTGCAGCTGGGTCGGGCAATCCCAGGCACTGATACAGGCTGGGCAGGGACTGGCTGGAGGGCAGCCCTGAAGAAAAGGACTTGGGGGTGCTGGTGGATAAGAAGCTCAACAGGAGCTAGCAGTGAGCACTTGCAGCCCAGAAAGCCAATCACATCCTGGGCTGCATCAAGAGAAGCATAGCCAGCAGGTTGAGGGAGGTGATTCTCCCCCTTTACTCCACTCTGGTGAGACCCCACCTGGGGTACTGTGTCCAGTTCTGGAGCCTCTGTTACAGGAAGGATCTGGAGGTGCTGGAAGGTGTCCAGAGAAGGGCCATGAGGATGATCAGAGGGCTGGAGCTGCTCTCCTATGAGGACAGACTGAGGGAGTTGGGGCTGTTCAGTCTGGAGACGAGAAGGCTCTGAGGAGACCTAATTGTGGCCTTCCAGTATCTGAAGGGGGCTACAGGAAAGCTGGGGAGGGACTTCTGAGGGTGTCAGGGAGTGATAGGACTGAGAACAATGGGAAAAAAAAATACAAATGGGCCGGATGTGGCTGTGAGCCACCTGCTGTAGTGTGAGGTGTCCCTGCCCATGGCAGGGGGTTGGAACTGGATGATCCTTGAGGGCCCATCTAACCCTAACAATTCTATGATTCTATGATATATAATATGGCTATTGCTTACAAGTGCTGATGCCAGGAATGAAGTGCTCCATCATCTGGTGGCCTGTGGAAGAAAATCAGCTCATTATTGCACTGGATAAATGGTTATCTTACTATGGAAGTTAAAATATATATATAATTATTTTTAAGTATGCACAGACTATTGTAATCTTATGGTCTCCAGTTTAATATCAAACCCATGGTGAGGAGAAAGTTCTTCACAGACAGTAATTGGCCATTGGAATGTGCTGCCCAGGCACGTGGTGGAGTCAGTGTCCCTGGAGATGTTCAAAAAAGGCTTGGATGTGGCACTTGGAGCCATGGTTTAGTTGTCAGGAGGTGTTAGGTAATAGGTGATAGGTTGGACTTCATGATCTCTGAGGTCTTTTCCAATCTGGCTGATTCTGTGATTCTAAGAGGTAAAACCAGGATGAATACTATGGTGGGGGAAGATATTCAAAGGCTGCTTTCAATGAAGGTCCATGTCCTGGTTGTAAAATCAGAATCATTTAGGTTGGAAAAGGCACCAAAGAACATCAAGCCAAATTATAAACCCAGTACCGCAACATCCACCACTCCACCATGTTCCAAAGTACAACAGCTTTTAAATAACTCCAGGGATGGTGACTCAGCCACTTCCCTGGGCAGCTTGTTCCAGTGCTTGACAACACTTTTAGTGAAGACATTTTTCCTAGTATCCAAATTAAACCTCCCCTGGCATATCTGGAGGCCATTTCCTCTAGTCTGATCCCTTGCTGCTTGGGAGAAGAGACCAACACCCTCCTCTCTACAACCTTTCCGATAGTTGTAGGGAGTGTTAAGGTCTTCCCCTGAACCTCCTTTTCTCCAGGCTAAACAACCACAGTTCCTTCAGCTGCTCCTCATAAGGTGCTCTTGACCATTCACCAGCTTTGTAGCTCTCCTTGGGATGAGCTCAAGCATCTCATTGTCCTTCTCATAGTGAGTGGCCCAAAACTGAATACAGTATTCAAGGTGTGGCCTCACCAGTGCTGAGCACAATCACTTCCCTACTCTTGCTGGCCACACTGTTCCTGAGACAGGGTAAGATCACCTCAGGCACAGCTGCACAGTCGCAGCACTGTGTAGAATATATTCTCCCTCTCTAGAGATATTCAAGACCTGCTTGGATGTGTTCCTGTGTGACCTGCTCTAGGTGCTGCTGCTCTGGCAGGGGGGTTGGACTGGATGATCTTTCAAGATCCTTTCCAACCCCTAACATGCTGTGATTCTGTGATTTTTTTTTGTGTGTGAAAAGGTCTGGTTTCAGACAATAAAGAACAATTGTTGTTTACCAATGTAGGCCACTAAAAGATGACCATAAACAGTCTAAAGGGAAAGATGGGTTGGCAAGTAATTCAATTAAAAGTCTGCAATGATCATAGAATCATAGAATCAACCAGGTTGGAAAAGACCTCAGAGATCATCAAGTCCAAACTATAACCTAACACCTAACACCTCCTGACAAGTAAACCATGGCTCCAAGTGCTACATCCAAGCCTTTGTTGAACACCTCCAGGGATGGTGACTCCACCACCTCCCTGGGCAGCACATTCCAATGGCCAATTACTCTTTCTGGGAAGACCTTTCTCCTCACCTCCAGCTTAAACTTCCCCTGGCACAGCTTGAGACTGTGTCCTCTTGCTCACAGCCACATCCAGCCTGGCTGCAAAAACCTCCAGGGATAAGGCTTCCACCACCTCCCTGGGCAACCTGTGCCAGTCTCTCACCACTCTCATGGGGAATAACTTCTTCCTAACATCCAAGCTGAATCTACTCATTTCTAGTTTTGTTCCACACCCCCAGTCCTATCACTCCCTGACACCCTCAAAAGTCCCTCTCCAGCTTGTAGCCCCCTTCAGATACTGGAAGGCCACAATTAGGTCTCCTCAGAGCCTTCTCTTCTCCAGACTGAACAGCCCCAACTCTTTCATTCTGTCCTCATAGCAGAGGAGTTCCAGCCCTCTCTGCTACCTTTTTGCTCTGATTTCATTTTGCATGTACAGATTTTTATGCCTGGATGCATTCCTATGTGACCCGCTCTAGGTGCTCCTGCTCTGGCAGGGGGTTGGACAGGATGATCTTTTGAGGTCCCTTCCAGCCCCTAACATTCTGTGAAGTCTTGAATCAAAATGTATGAATTCTCTACAATCAGCAGATTGATAAATTTGACTTGAATATTCTTTGGTGTCCTAAACCTGCCCAGCCAATTTATTGGCTTTTCAGAGCTAAAAACCCACAAACCTAACTTACTTCCCAGCCTCTTTTCATTGTTTTTCACTATCACTGACAGGGGAAGACAAGCCATTAAGAGATCCCTGTGAGGCATGTTTAGTTTAAGATGGATTTGTCTTGGAAGAAGGATTACACAGACAACCCCCCCAAACATCTGAGAGAAATTTGAAGAAGGAATCAAACAATCCTGTGGTAAATTACCAAAGGCAAAAACCTCAGTGAGAGAAGTGACACCTACATGCAAAAATTTCACTGAAGGCTCAACACTAAACCATGTCCCTAAGCATCAGGTCCACACACTGCTTAAGCACCCCCAGGGATGGTGACTCCAGCACTGCCCTGGGCAGACCATTCCAATGTTTGACAGCCCTTTCACTGAAGAAATATTTCCTAACATCCAGCCTGAACCTCCCCTGCTGCAGCTTGTGACCATTTCCTCTTGTCACGGAGGAGCAGAGGCTGTCCCCTCCTCACTCCAACCTCCCTTCAGGGAGCTGTAGAGAGCAATGAGGTCTCCCCTCAGCCTCCTCTTCTCCACACTTCTCCCCCAGCTCTCTTAGATGCCCCTCACAGCCCATGTGCTCCAGGCCCTCCTCCAGCCTCACTGCCTTTCTCTGGACACACTCCAGCCCCTCAATGTCCTTCCTGTAGTGAGGGGCCCAGAACTGAACACAACACTCAAGGTGTGGCCTCAGCAGCGCTGAGCACAGGGGGATGATCTCCTCCCTGTCTCTGCTGGCCACAGTGTTTCTTATCCAAGCCAGGATGCCAGTGGCCTTCTTGGCCACCTGGGCACTGCTGATTCATATTTAATTGACTGTCCAGAACCCCCAGGTCCCTCTCCAAGTCGCAGCTTTCCAATCACGCATCCCCAAGTCTATAGCTCACCATGGGGTTTTTGTGACCCAGGTGGAGGACCTGGCACTTGGCCTTGTTAAACTTCACACAACTAAAGTTCAAACACTTAAATCATGTGTAGGTTTAAAAACTATTTGGTACTATTTCATGTGGTACCAAGCAGCACGCAGCAAGGGAACTCAGAGTCCCCATCTTCAAACTGATTCTGATCTCATGCTGACTTCAGAGCAGTGGAGCACCACAGGGATCAATCATTTCACCTCCCTGCTTTAGACTGATACCAATTCAATCAGGAAGCCTCACACTAAGTAGATTGTGAATGACTGAATGTCACATGCTCTCCCTTTTGCTTTTGGCCAGAGGTACTAAATGAATTTTCTAAAGTGCCATCTATGCATTATAACTGTGGGGGTTTGTCTCCATTAGCTCCAATTATTCTTCCTTCCCTGACTGCCATTTTTCAGGCATGCCTCACAAATATTATTGCAGTGGCAAAATCACCACTGCTCTTTCCTGACCACAAAATCAGAGTAAACATTCCAGCGTGGTTGTACAGTGGTACTGTGATAGAATCTGAAGGTTCACACAGGCAGGGAGTGACTGCACAAGGCAGGTAATTGCAGGCTCAAGCTGAAGGTCAAGCATAACAAGTAGGGAAATGTTCCCTCTGGCCTGGGGCCATCAAAACTGAAAGCTGCTGGGAGGCTGACTGGATTCACAGAATCATTGAGTTGTCAGGGTTGGAAGGGACCTCAAGGATCAGCCAGTTCCAACCCCCCTGCCATGGGTAGGGACACCTCACACTACAGCAGGTTGCTCACAGCCATATCCAGCCTGGCCTTAAAAACCTCCAGGGATGAGGCTTCCACCACCTCCCTGGGCAACCTGTGCCAGTGTCTCACCACCCTCATGAGGAAGAACTTCTTCCTAACATCCAATCTCAATCTACCTACTTCTAGTTTTGCTCCATTCCTCCCAGTCCTATCACCACCTGATGTCCTGAAAAGTCCCTCCCCAGCTTTCTTGTAGGCCCCATGGACAAGATTCATGGACAAGAGAGAGAGGAATAAAGAATTACATGTCCTTCTCACATTTGAGTGAAAAGAAGTGGCAGGAAGTAGGCCAAGAGTGGAGAATAAGAGTCTTTGCATAGAACTATTGAAGAGACACATTCACTGGCCATCAGTCCTAAGTGGTCTTTACTGGTATCTGTTTATTGACTCATTCACAGAATCACAGAATGTGAGGGGTTGGAAGTGACCTCAAAACATCATCCAGTCCAACCCCCTGCCAGAGCAGGTGCACCAAGAGCAGGTCACAAAGGAACACATCCAGCTGGGTTTTGAGTATCTCCAGAGAGGGAGACTCCACACGCACACCCCTGGGCAGCTCCCAAGTCAGCACAAGAAGAGACCACAGGATGGTAGGGGTTGGAAGGGACCTCCAAGAGATACCACTTAGCAGTGCTTAATTGTAAGAGGAAAAATCCCCTCTTTAGACTTTTCACCTTGAAGCAGGCAAGGGGGCCCATGCTCACATTTAAGAGCTGACCTTGAACTTGGTGCACTCCCTCACAAACAGAACAAAAACCCCATCCACCAAAAACCAAACAAATGGCCCTCCCCCAAAAAAAAACCCCCAAGCAACACCACACCCCAAAGCCCCCAACCAACAAATCACACCCCACTCATTTCAGTTCCCCATCTGGGCTGCAGGGAAAAAAAAAATCACTTCCCCCTCTTTTCCTCAGTTTCACATGCCAGCCAAACAGCTTACACAAGAGAAGAACTACCTGAACGTTCAAGCTTACAGAAGAGAATAGATTAATCATCACAGAGGCAGCCCCAGCTTCATATGGCTCAAGCAGCAAAAGCCTCAGATGAAGCCCCTGCGAGTCTGCTGCCAGGTTCTTGCTGAGGTTAAATAGCTGCAGTGGGATTTCCAGGCTCAGCCTCAGTGTGATTACCTGGCACACATGTGCCTGCTGGATGCCATTCAGCCTGCCAGGCCCAAATTTGTGCATCTCGCCACTGCCAAGGGAGACAAGCACAAAACAAATGAAAGATTCATGCAGGAAACCTGAAACAGCTGCAGGGTTCCCCTCCTTGGGTATAAATGTCATTGCTGGTAATTCTGGTGCTCATTTCTGATGGAAAGGATACAGCATCCACTCAGAGTCTGTTTTGACACAGGGAGGTGCAGCATCTCCATCTTTTCCTCGAGGCAATCACTTTATCACCACACAGAAAATGAGTTTTATTCTGTCAAAGGCTTTTCTAAAGTCTAGGTAGACAAAGTCCACAGCCTTGCCCTCATCCAACAGTCAGGTCACCCTGTCATAGAAGAAGATCAGGTTGGTCAGGCAGGACCTGCCCTTCATAAAGCCATGCTGACTGGGCCTGATCCCCTGGTTGTCCTCAGTATGTTGTGTAATGGTGCTTGAGATGATCTGTTCCATGACCTTGCCTGGTACTGAGGTCACACTGACAGGTCTACAGTTTCCTGGACCCTCCTTTCCTGGACCCTCAGCCTTTCCTCAGCAGGCAAATGTTCCATTCCCTTCTGCATCTTTGTGGCTCTGTGCTGGACTCTTTCAAGCAGTTCCCTGAGGTCCTTCTTGAACTGAGGGCCCCAAAACTGGACACAACGTTCCAGATATGGCCTCACCAGGGCAGAGCAGAGGGGGAGGAAAACCTCTTTGGGCCTACTAACCACAGCCCTTCTAATCCACCCCAGGATGCCATTGGCCTTCTTGGCCAGAAGGGCACATTGCTAATACTTCCACAGTCCTTCATTACCTAGAAAAGGAAATGCTCTTCTATTTTGTTTCATGCTTCTCTAACTTCTTCAGGCAAAAGAGGACCAAGGGCTTTTCTGGCAGCACTGACTAAATAAGCAGGCTGCTTATTACACAGCATCCTACGTTTTAATCCAGTGGCACTAAGCTCTGAGTCCTGTGGTGCTCCCCAGCATGGCTCTGCTGTTTTGTAAGAGCAGCAAGTGGCAGGGCTGGTCTGCCAGAGGCACTATCTGTGATAATTGCACACAGGTTAAGTGCTTTGCAAATTAGCAGTGCTTCATCATCCACTTGCCTTTTTTTTTCCCCCTGCCCGTTCGGGCTGGCACAGGGAGCGTGCTGAAGGTGACTTGCTTCATCTGCAGCAGCTGGAGCAGCCTGCCACCCCCACACCAATTCCCTTTCTCTGATTTCCAAATGAAACTCCAAGGAGAAGGCTCTTGTTCTGTCACAAGTGACATGTGGCGCCACGGATTCTGTCAAGGAGCAATTGGATTTCTCCTGATGTGTTTCTGATGTAATAAGACCCCAAGGAAGTCAAGCTTCCTGCCTCTCTGTAGTCAGGGCAGAACAAGGAGAGGAAAAGAGAGTGTAAGATGCAAGGAATCACAGAAATGTTCAGGTGGGAAAAGAGCCTCAGGATCACCAAGTCCTAACATTAACCCTACTCTACAAGGGTCACCCCTAAACCAGAGCCCCAAGCACCACATCCAAACCACCTTTAAACACGTCCAGGCTTGGGGACTCCACTACCTCCCTGGGCAGCACATTCCAGTGCCTGACCACTCTTGCTGGGAAGAAATGTTTCCTAACGTCCAGTCCAAACCTACCCAGTCACAGCTTGAGGCCATTCCCTCTTGTTCCATCACTAAGAAGAGACCAGCAGCAGCCTCTCCACAAGGTCCTTTCAGGTAGTTGTAGACAGCAATGAGGTCTCCCCTCAGCCTCCTCTTTTTACCACAGTATATTAGAGGTTGGAAGGGACCTCAAGGATCATCCAGTTCCTACCCCCTGCCCTGGCCAGGGACACCTCACACTACAGCAGGTTGCTCACAGCCACATCCAGCCTGGCTGCAAAAACCTCCAGGGATGAGGCTTCCACCACCTCCCTGGGCAACCTGTGCCAGTCTCTCACCACCCTCATGGGGAACAACTTCTTCCTAACATCCAATCTCAATCTACCCATTTCTGGTGTTGTTCCATTCCCCCCAGTCCTATCACTCCCTGACACCCTCAAAAGTCCCTCCCCAGCTTTCTTGTAGCCCACTTCAGATACTGGAAGGCCACAATTAGGTCTCCTCAGAGCCTTCTCTTCTCCAGACTGAACAACCCCAACTGTCTGTCCTCACAGCAGAAGAGCTCCAGCCCTCTGCTCATCCTCATGGCCCTTCTCTGGACACCTTCCAGCACCTCCAGATCCTTCTTTGAGGTTTAATTTGAATCACTTGCTAATTGAGCATCTGGGCTGAGGAGGCAAAGTTTGGACAAACAGGATGGAAACTTGAGGTGTTTCTCTCCTGACTTTTGAAATCCACCTCCATTGTTCCCCAGCTCTCCTCACCACACCAGTGCTGAGAATTATCTCTACCCACTGGTAGGAAAACCCAGACAGTGGCTCTTTCAGCTGACAATTTCCTGGACCCTTTAGAGTGTCCTTCAGTGAGCTAATGCAAGATACATGCTCTCTGTAGGTGTCCAAGGTAACAGAAAGAGATTATGTTAAGTGCTTAGCAAGAGGCATTTTTCCATTTGCAACACTCAACCTCATTTAGCTGTAAGACAGGGAAAAACAAAAAAAAAAAGACCCATATGGGTCTAAATCTCACCATTTAATTGTGCCCCTGAAGTGTCAGTGTGCTGAGCATCAGAGATTTTGGCACTGTTGACATTTCTTCTAAGGGGATGACAGTTTGAAAGGATGGAAGCTATCCCTTTTATCAGATAAATATGCTCCTGAGTGATGGCAACAGCTTTACACGCTGGCAAGTGACAAAGAAAGAGGTGGGGGGACAGGCATAGAAAGCAAGATAAGACAAAATAAACAAAGAAGCAGAACACCTACAAATATCACAGAATCAGTCAGGTTGGAAGAGACTTCTAAGATCATCAAGTCCAACTGATCACCTAACAAATCCACCAAAACATGGCACTGAGTGCCTCATCCAGTCTCTTCTTAAACAGCTCCAGGGATGTCAACCCCACCACCTCCCTGGGCAGCACATTCCAGTGGCCAATCTCTCTTTCTTAGAAGAGCTTCTTTCTAAGATCAAGCCTAAACTTCCCCCTGCACAGCTTGAGACTGTGTCCTCTTGTTCTGGTGTTGGTTGCCTGGGAGAAGAGACCAACCCCCACCTGGCTACAACCTCCCTTCAGGTAGTTGTAGACAGCAATAAGGTCTCCCTGAGCCTCCTCTTCTCCAGGCTAAACAACCCCAGCTCCCTCAGCCTCTCCTCACAGGGTTTGTGCTCCAGATCTCTCCCCAGCTTTGTTGCCCTTCTCTGGACACACTGCAGCATCTCAGCATCATTCTTGAATTGAGGAGCTCACAGATAAAGCCTAAAGCCTCTCTCTCTGGTGCAGCTGACCAACAATCATCAGTGAGGAAATTGCAAGACCCTTACAGCTTTACCAGAAACGTCTTTAAAACAGGGAATCTTGGACAGGTAGAGGGCTGAAGCTGAAAGGAAACAAGGACCTGTGATTCATGGATTCATTAAATGGTTTGGGTGGGAAGGGACCTCAAAGATCATCTAGTTCCAAACCCCCTACCATGGGCGCAGACACCTCCCATGAGGCCAGGTTGCTCATCCAACCTGGCCTCGAACACCTCCAAGCAGGGGATATCAATGACCTCCCTGGACAACCTGTTCCAGTGTCTCACCACCCTCACTGCCATGAATTTCTGACTTGACTGCTGACATGCAAGGAAGCAGCAGGATAAAGCTTGAGATAGGTGACTCCAACAGCACAGTCTCTGGTGTTCCAAAAGATGTCTTCTCCCACACCATTTATTGTGGTAAAGTATTTTGTTTGCTGAGAGACTAAGCCCTTTTGGCAACCCAGTAGAGTGCTTTCTGGGGTAGCAAGACCTAAGAAGATTTTGAAAACAAACTTTTTTTCATGGCCAGAAGCAGTATTTTCCAGAAGTTGGCTGTGGCAGAAGAGAACAGGAATGGGAAAGAAAAAGTTGTGGATGAGCATCACCAGGACTGTAGAAAACATGAAACTTGAGATTTTAAGGGGCTTGGGTTGTAGTGGGGAATTGCCAAATGAACATTTTTCTGGAGCCACAGAAACATTCAGGTTGGAAAAGACCCTCAGGATCAGCAAGTCCAACTGAGAACAACATTCTACAAAGTTCACCCCTGCCCTGAATCATATCCCCAAGCACCACATCCAAATCACCTTTAAACACATTCAGGCTTGGTGACTCCACCACCTCCCTGGGCAGCCTGTGCCAATGCCTGACCACTCTTGCAGGGAAAAAATAGAATAGAGTAATAAAATACAATACAATACACCAGGTTAGAAGAGACCTTCAAGATCATTGCATCCAACCCATCCACCTATCCAACCCACCCAACAACGAAACCATGCAGCCAAGCACCCCATCAAGTCTCCTCCTGAACACCTCCAATGAAGGTGAATAGAATAGAATAGAATATACCAGACCAGGTTGGAAGAGACCTCTGAGATCATCACATCCAACCCACTAATGTCCAGCCTAAACCTCCCATGGTGCAGCCTGAGGCTGTTTCCCTCTTGTTCTATCACTAATTCCCTGTGAGAAGAGACCAGCACCAGCCTCTCCACAAGGTCCTTTTGGGGAGTTGTAGAAATCCCTTAAGACTTTCAGCAACACGTTGTGGCCATGCCAGTATCTTTTCTCCTGCCCTCAAATCATCTGAATAGCTAACACCTGTTGAGAAACTCAGCTGAGACTGCAAAGCATCAAAGGCACAGCACCTGACACCAAGGCAGCTGAATTTCTCTGTTTATCAGCATAGACAAGCCAGGAAGATTTCAGCAGTGAGAATTCAGGGTAGTGTTTCATAGCTCAGGTTCTGTTATTCCTGATTGCCTCCTTATTGTGTTCCTTCAGGGTGTGAAAGAAAAACCCAACAGAGTTCAAATGCAGATGATGCCAATTCAATCACTTGCAGGCACCTGTCTAGCATGTATGGATGTTAGCTTATCACTGGCTATCAAGTAGCCGTTAGGTAACTTGGCAGAGTGAGAAAATCCATTCCCAATGTAGCAACAGGGCTTCCGAAAAGCATCAAAAGGAGGGGCTCTAGAAACAGCTCTTGTGAAAAACACTGCCTGCATCTGAGGGAGCTTTTGGGCTCTGTAGGAAATTGGTTTGAGGAAGGGATAAATCCAAGGGTACACTTGGATTACTGCAGAGACAAAAATCATTACCCAGCTCAATTTGTGAATGTTTTGTTCTTACATCACACAACACATCCTCCCTCCCCACTGACCTAATACATCCTTGGGAGAGAAATGGGAATACAAACAACATTGATCTGTCAAGCACATAATGGGAATGGAGCTTTCTTCTCTCTTGCCACAAGGAATGAATCAGAGGAGCTTTAGGGAACCTAATTATGTCACTGAGGAAACACCGAGATGATGATATGAATGTTTTCTTCAAGCTGTAACATGGTTTTTGGTGAGAGCATTCTGATATTTAAAAAGTGCTGCAGAACTCAACCCTGGCCTGATTCTTCAACTGATGGATCGAAGAGACAAAGTGTAATTAAAGATTATGCTGCCTGCTTTGCCACAAAGACACAAAAGGCCAAATGGCAATTTGAAATGAAACTCCTCTAGAAGCTGCGCAAACAATAAAGGGATGGATCACTAAGGAAATTGGAGCAGTTTGAGATGTTCCTCCTCCTCAGCAAGCTCCTGATGATACAGAACTGGGGAGGAGGTGGCTGACACCTGTCAGGCTGTGCTGCCATCCAAGGAGAGCTGGACATGCTGAGAGCTGGCTGTAGGCAAACCTCATGGAGTTCAGGAAGGACAAGTGCAGGGTCCTGCATCTGGGGAGGAATAACAGCAGGCACCAGGACAGAAGCTGCCCTACTGGAAAGCAGCTCCACTGAGAAAGACCCTGGAGTGCTGGTGGGCAGCAAGTTCTGCATGGGCCAACAATGTGCCCTTGTGGCCAGAGAGCCAATGGGATCCTGGGGTGCAGCAAGAGAAGTGTGGCTAGCAGGGCTAGGGAGGTTCTTCTCCCTCTCTACTCTGCCCTGCCCTGCTGAGACCACACCTGCAATACTGTGTCCAGTCTGGGGCTGCCCAGTTCAAGAGAGACAGAGACCTGCTGGAGAGAGTCCAAGAGAAAGCCAGGAGGATGATTAGGGGACTTGAGCATCTCCCCTGTGAAGAGAGACTGAGAGCCCTGGGGCCGTTTAGACTGGAGAAGAGAAGGCTGAGAAGGGATCTGATCAATGTCTGTCAATATCTGAGGGGTGGGTGTCAAGTGGAAGGGGCCAAGCTCTTTTCAGTGGTGTGCACTAATAAGACAAAAAACAATGGATGCAAACTTGAACATAGAAGGTTTCATCTCAACATGAGGAGAAACTTCTTTACAGTGAGGGTGCCAGAGCCCTGGAGCAGGCTGCCCAGAGAGGTTGTGGAGTCTCCTTCTGTGGAGACTTTCCAAAGCCACCTGGATGCATTCCTGTGTGGACTACCCTGGGTGCTCCTGCAGGGAGGTTAGACTGGATGATCTCTGGAGGTCCCTTCCAACCTCTAACATCCTGTGATCCTGTGAGATGAAAGGAGTAGTCCTCTTTTCCACCATAAGAGCATCTCTCTACCACCAGCAAATTAGATACAAGTGTAGGTTTCAGTTCTTTTCAGAGCAAGAATTTGTATCACCTGCTTCCTGACACAGTGCCTTTGCAACAAACCTGATGTAAGGACAATATCCACTTCTACTGCTTCCTTTCTCCTTCCTCTGAGGGAGTGGAGGTCTGTCAGTGCTGTTCAGGTGTTAGGTGAGCATACCAAATAAGCCAGGATCTTCAGGAGACTACGGTGGGCACCCTTGCCAAATAGGTAGATGGGGTGCAAGTTCAGGGCACCGAAAATGCTGACTCTTTAAACTGTCTGCAGTAGTAAAACTCTGCTTAAATGAGCTTAGTATGGAGAATTAGCAGACTAACATCTCTTAGGTGCTTTGAGAATGAGCAGATTTAGATTGGATGTTAGGAACAAGTTCTTCACTACGAGGGTAGTGCAACACTAGAACAGGTTGCCTAGGGAGGTGGTTGAGGTCCCATCCCTGGAGATATTCAAGGTGAGGCTCAACAGGGCTCTGGGCAGCCTGATCTAGTTGAGGATGTCCCTGCTGACTGCAGAGGGAGTTGGACTAGATGACCTTTGGAGGTCCCCTCCAGCCCAGACCATTCTATGATTCTGCTGAAGTTAGGAGCTTGGCCTCTAAGTTACCCTTGATATGACAACACTCCTTTTGGATCCCACACTAAAAGCTTTTGGAGGTGTTCAGGAGGAGACTTGATGGGGTGCTTGGTGCCATGGTTTAGTTGTTTAGGTGGGTTGGATTGGTTGATAAGTTGGACGTGATGATCTTGAAGGTCTCTTCCAACCTGGTCTATTCTATTCTATTCTATTCTATTCTATTTCTATTTCTATTTCTATTTCTATTTCTATTTCTATTTCTATTTCTATTTCTATTTCTATTTCTATTCTTTTCTATTTCTATTTCTATTTCTATTTCTATTTCTATTTCTATTCTTTGCTGCAGCAGGGAGAAGGCCTGTCCTGGAGAGAGCCATGTGACAGAAGTTAAACCACAGGCAGAATATGTAGAGACATAACAGCTTCCTATGGAGCTTAGGGGCAATAATGGAAAAGATTTAAAGTTCATGTTGAAGCAAAGTCTGGAGCACTCATGGGTTTTAAATCCTTTTTTTTTTCCCTGAAGTTGTTAGGCTCCAATGAGACCTAACTGTGGCCTTCCAGTGTCTGAAGGGGCTACAAGAAAGCTGGGGAGGGACTTTTGATGGTGTCAGAGAGTGGTAGGACTGGGGGGAATGGAGCAAAACTAGAAATGGGTAGCTTCAGCTTGGATTTTAGGAAGCAGTTCTTCCCCATGAGGGTGGTGAAACACTGGCACAGGTTGCCCTGGGAGGTGCTGGAAGCCTCATCCCTGGAGGTTTTTAAGGCCAGGCTGGATGTGGATATGAGCAACCTGCTGTAGTGTGAGGTGTCCCTGCCCATGGCAGGGGGATTGAAACAGGCTGATTCTTGAGGTCCCTCCCAACCTTAACAATTCTATGATTCTATTTATTTATTATTTATTACTCATGGGTTTTAAGTTTGTTTTTTTTATTTCCAGATCTTGTTATTTATTTATTATTCATGGGTTCTAAATATTTTTTCCCCCTGATGCTTTCATTTATTTATTTATCTATCTATTTATCATTGGGAGTGGGGAGGGTGGTGTAACCTTGAAATGGAGGTCTGGGCAGTCTGTTTTTGTTTTTGTATTTGTTTACTCCATGGGTGAAGAAATTTACAATGCTCACTCTCCCAGGGCTCTGCAGACCACCAGTAACCAACCCTTTCAAAGAGCTCCCTGTAGCTTTCATCTTTCATTTTTTTCCAGATTCTCTTAGCCAGAGGCACCTCATTGTTGTTGTTGTTGTTCCTGCAGTCCTGTTGGGCTGATGGCAGATATAATCAGATACATTTTGGTCATTTTCTCTTACACAGATTTACAGTTTGAGACCCTAAGGGCTTCCCAGAAAAATGCAAAAACAGCATGAGAAAGAAGTTTCCAGACAGTGTTTCTTGGGTTTGGGTAGAAAAGAGGATTGCCAGCTCATTCTTCTGCCCTCTCAAGGTTGCCTTGGTTTGGGTTTTTGCTTTTTTTGGGGAGGAAATGTTTAATAGACAGAGTCTGGGTTTCAAACTGAGAGTTTCATTCCTGTCTTTGAACAAACCCTGTTCATCAGAGGATTCAGGTGTCAACAGTGGATGCTGTTGGGGATCAGGGGGCACCACAAAACCTTTGAGCTTTTGATGTGATTAATGCTTGTTCCACTGCCCATTGGTGGAGCAGAGAACTGGACAAGTTCCAGCAGCTCAGCATCTTTCTTGAATTGAGGAGCCCACAGATAAAGCCTAAAGCCTCTCTCTCTGGTGCAGCTGACCAACAATCATCAGTGAGGAAATTGCAAGACCCTTACAGCTTTACCAGAAACGTCTTTAAAACAGGGAATCTTGGACAGGTAGAGGGCTGAAGCTGAAGGGAAACAAGGACCTGTGATTCATGGATTCATTAAATGGTTTGGGTGGGAAGGGACCTCAAAGATCATCTAGTTCCAAACCCCCTACCATGGGCACAGACACCTCCCATGAGGCCAGGTTGCTCATCCAACCTGGCCTCGAACACCTCCAAGCAGGGGGCATCAATGATCTCCCTGGACAACCTGTTCCAGTGTCTCACCACCCTCACTGCCATGAATTTCTGACTTGACTGCTGACATGCAAGGAAGCAGCAGGATAAAGCTTGAGATAGGTGACTCCAACAGCACAGTCTCTGGTGTTCCAAATGATGTCTTCTCCCACACCATTTGTGTAGTAAAGTGTCTGGTTTGGTGGCCATTGGTGGAGCAGAGAACTGGACCAAAAGCCCAACCTCCTTCATGGGTTTAGGGGTGAGCCTTGTAGAGTAGAGTTAATGGCTGGACTTGGTGATCCTGAAGCTCTTTTCCAACCTGAATGTTTCTGTGATTCTGTTGCAGCACCTTCCCACCATTTGCAGGCCCTACCATGACTGCCTCAGTTCCTCCTTTTCTCCTTTCCAGCTTCCCTCCTCTTCCAGGGATTCTATTTTAACACCTCTCTACCTGGTACTTCATTGTCTAGTTGAATCCTTACTTACTGTTTCATCTGGTATCTTTTTTAACAAATTCTGCCCAAAAGAACAACTTCAGGCACCGTGTCCCTGGGTGTCCTACCCTTATCTGTGCTGAACACCTTCCCAACTCACCTTCCCAGCTTCCAAAGACCTTTCAAGCTTGAATAAATCCTTCCCTCTGTCTGGGTTTGCACTGCCCACTTCCCTTACACTGCACCTCTAGAAGCTTTTCTTTTCAGTCTTGGTTAGTGCTGAGGGATTCAATCTTTAGAAAGGAAGAAGAGATCTGTAAGGAAACATCAGTGATCTAAATATGTTTTTAAGTGTGGATCAGAGCATCTAATGAAGGCAGAAATCCCAGAATCACAAAAACACCTAGGTTGGAAATGACCCCCAGGATCACCAAGTCCAACCAAGAACCATACTCTGCAAGGTTCACCCCTAAACCAGAGCCCCAAGCAGCACATCCAAACCACCTTTAAACACATCCAGGCTTGGGGACTCCACCACCTCCCTTGGCAGCCTGTGCCAGTGTCTGACCACTCTTGCTGGGAAAAATTTCTTCCTAATATCCAGTCTAAACCTACCCAGTCACAGACTGAAAAGTTTTAGTCCTTCCTCCAAGTAATGAGTTCAGTGCAATCAGGTAGTGCAATATGCTTCACATCCTTTGAAAAATAAACATTTGTGCTTTAGATACAATCTAAATGAGCTTGGAAATGAAAATACTTCTTCTTTGGCTTCAACTTAGATGGATTGGGCATGTCTGAACATTACTGCTGCTTAATTTAAGGCAGCCTATCAGCTTGGCATTGTCATCTTTCATGTGGGAAGCTGCATTTATAAAGAGCACCTTTCATCGCAGGGACAGTAGCAGAGGTCTGTTTCAATGGTGTCTTGCACACTGCTCAGGCTGGGCCCCCTGAGAACATGCAAATTCATCTTGCTTGTGATAAATAGAGCCATGGATAGTGAAACTTCCATTTTTTCCCTGCTCCTGCAGCTCCTCATGCCAGGATATATAATGAAGTATTTAATGCCAAGTGTTTCTTGGATCCTTTGATAACACTGAGGAAAGTGTGCATGTCTTTGACATCTTTCCAAACATGTCTGGCCTGACATTTCCTTCTGCTTGCAAACAGGCTGCATCCAGGATTATTTCTCCCTAAGTAAGAAGGGCACCTCCCAGTTTTCTTCTGTGCTCTCATTTGTCCCCTGCACAAAAACCCCACAAAAGCTGCAGCCTCACTGCAAAATAACTGCAAAGTTCCCGAGGATTTCAGACAGCCTCTTTCAGCACTCTCTCTAAGAGGAGCACACAGAGCTCAGCTAAAGCTGAACTGCCATAAACCAGAACATAAAGACTTCTCTTCCTCTAATGCACAGGGAGTAGCAACGAGATACTACAGTCCAAGGGACTCTATATCAAGTTAGGGCTGTGCTGAGGAATGAAATTGCTGCTGTCAGTTATCTGCAGTTAAAGCCAAAGTACAGCAGGGAGAAATATCAAATGCTTTTACAGTGCCCTAATGACCACAATTCAAGAGAATTATTTATGTTTGGGAAAAAAAACAACCAAACAAAAAAAAAAACAAAAAACCAAACCCACAAACGAACAAAAACCAAACCCCCCAGTGTGACTGTCTGTGGTGACAGGTTGGACTCGATGATCTTCGAGGTCTCTTCCAACCTTGGTGATACTGTGATACTGTGATACTGTGACTCTATAGCCAGGTAGAGCAGAACTCCTGCCACCAGTAACCACAGATCACAGGATGTTAGGGGTTGGAAGGGATCTCCAGAGATCTTCCAGTCCAACCCCCCTGCAGGAGCAGGACCACAGAATCCAGCACAGGTCACACAGGAACACATCCAGACAGGGTTGGAAAGTCTCCAGAGAAGGAGACTCCACAACCTCTCTGGGCAGCCTGTGCCAGTGGTCTGTGACCTACACAGTGAAGAGATGAGGTGGAACCTCTTGTGCTGTAGTTTATATCCAGTGCCCCTTGTCCTACCACAGGGTGTAACTGAGCAGAGCCTGTGCCCTCCCTCTTGACCCCCATCCCTCAGATATTTATAAACATTGATCAGATCCCGTCTCAGTCTTCTCCCCTCCAGACTAACTAGCTCCAGGGCTCTCAGCCTCTCCTCATCAGGCAGTGCTCCAGTCCCTTCAGCATCCTGGTAGCCCTCCCTTGGACACTCCCCAGCAGATCCCTGTCCCTCTTGAACTGGGGAGCCCAGAACTGGATGCAATATTCCAGGCGAGGTCTCAGCAGGGCAGAGTTGTTTTGGGACAACTACTTTTAGTCCCTTATCTCTTCCAATGGGATGGTTTAGAATTAGCATTGTTTTTCTTTTTACACCCAATAGTGATTTATTTACATTTTACTACTTTCTGTTCAAGTTTTGTGAAAACTTTTTGAAGGCATAGCCTAAAACTACCACACCATGGCAGTGGGGCTGGAACTAGATGATCCTTGAGGTCCCTTTCAACCCTGACAATTTTGTGATTCTATGATTCTTGCCCGCTCAAGAGAATGGTTCCTTTGCAGACACTCCTGTTTGCACACATAACACTTGGAGAAGGCATGGAAACCTCTACTAATGCTTCTAAGATCGATACTCCTAGAGTTTCATGCATTGCAAGACTGTATTATCCACTACAGAACACAGAATTAACCAGGTTCAAAAAGACCTTTGAGATCATCAAGTCCAACCTACCACCCAACACCATCTCATCAACTAAACCATGGCACCAAGTGCCTCATCCAGGCTTTTTTTAAACACTTCCAGGGATGGTGACTCCACCACCTCCCTGGGCAGCCCATTCCAATGGCCAATCTCTCTTTCTGTGAACAACTTTCTCCTCACCTCCAGCCTAAACCTCCCCTGGCACAGCTTGAGACTGTGTCCTCTTGTTCTGGTGCTGGCTGCCTGGGAGAAGAGGCCAACCCCCACCTGGCTACAACCTCCCTTCAGGGAGTTGTTGACAGCAATGAGGTCTTCCCTGAGCCTCCTCTTCTCCAGGCTAAACACCCCCAGCTCCCTCAGCCTCTCCTCACAGGCCTGTGCTCCAGACCCCTCCCCAGCCTTGTTGCCCTTCTCTGGACACCTTCCAGCAGCTCAACATCTTTCTTGAATTGAGGAGGCCAGAACTGGACACAGGACTCAAGGTGTGGCCTAACCAGTGCTGAGTACAGGGCAGAATGACTTCCCTGCTCCTGCTGGCCACACTATTCCTGATGCAGGCCAGGATGCCATTGGCCTTCTTGGCCACCTGGGCACACTGCTGGCTCATGTTCAGCCTACTATCAACCAGTACCCCCAGGTCCCTTTCTGCCTGGCTGCTCTCCAGCCACTCTGACCCCAGCCTGTAGCACTGCATGGGGTTGCTGTGGCTAAAGGGTAGAACCCAGACTTGTTAAATGCCATCCTGTTGGACTCTGCCCATCTGCCCAGCCTGCCAAGGTCAATCTGCAGGGCCCTCCTACCCTCCAACAGATCAACACCTGCTCCTAACTTGCTGTCATCTGCATACTTCTGAAAGAACTGGGATTAAATTAACTTTATATATCTGATATAACCAGAAAAAAAAAACAAGCTACCCCAAACACCAAACTAGGGCAATGTTTTTTTTCAGTCTTGACTCCTTCTTTGGCATGTCACTATTTTGTAGTCCCAAAGAACCCCCCTTTCAAGAAGTGATTGGTGCCAATGGGCATATCCAGATCCTTCTTGTAATACAGGCTCCAGAACTACACACAATACTCCAGGTGGGTTCTCACCAGAGTGGAGTAGAGGCAGAGAGTCACCCCTCTCAACATTACTAGAAATGACCAAAGAAGTAGCCTGAACCCTGCAAACACTGCTGCTCTGGTCCCAAGAGATGCAGGTATAAGTTCTTCTTAATTCAGTTACCCAGAAGAGGCACCTGGGCTAAACAAGGCAGCTCTGCTCCCAGTCTAGCCAGGGAGTGCACATCTGGGATGCATGAAGAAAAGTGTGGTTGTCAGGTCTAGGCAAGTTCTTCTACCGCTCTGCCCTGCCCTGGGGAGACCACACCTGCAATACTGTGTCCAGTTTGGGGCTCCCCAGTTCAGGAGAGATAGAGACCTGCTGGAGAGAGACCAAGAGAAAGCCAGGAGGATGATTAGGGGACTTGAGCATCTCTCCTATGAAGAGAGAATGAGAGCCCTGGGGCTGTTTAGTCTGGAGAAGAGAAGGCTGAGAGGAGATCTGATCAATGTCTATCAATATCTGAGGGGTGGGTGTCAAGTGGAAGGGGCCAAGCTCATTTCAGTGGTGTGCAGTGATAAGCCAAGGAACAATGGATACAAACTTGAACATAGAAGGTTTCACCTCAACACGGGGAGAAACTTCTCTGCAGTGAGGGTACCAGAGCCCTGGAGCAGGCTGCCCAGAGAGGTTGTGGAGTCTCCTTCTCTGGAGACTTTCCAAACCTACCTGGATGCATTCTTGTGCAGACTACCCTGGGTGCTCCTGCTCTGTCAGGGGGGTTGGACTGGATGATGTCCAGAAGTCCCTTCCACCCTCTAATGTACTGTGATCCTTTGATCCATAAGGCAGTACCTAGTTTCAGGGGTTAGCTGAAGATAAATTAATCACCTTCTCTTCTCCTCATAGCTACAAAGAAAGTCCAGCTCCCTAGACAGAGTTCACAGATGGTGGTTGTTTTTTTTTTCAGGACTACATTTATGTAAGGCAAATCTGACTGAGACATAAAGAGTGGTCAATTATTGTACTGTTAATTAACTGTAACTACAATTTGCTCAGCTCCATAAAAGTGAAGATCTACTGAGTCTCTCACTGAGTATAATAATTAAACTCGACATTATGGATATAACATTAGCAGAAAGGCAATTTGAAGTATCAAGCCTGAGGGGATTTTCATCCCCTGTCCATGTCTGGTGGATTCTACATAATTTTTCCACATGTTAGAATATTGGGGGGGGAAGGGGAGGACAAGAAAATGGTTGTGTACTTTCTGTCTGTACACTGTGGATGCAAACCATAAATAAAATTACTGCAGACATTAAAGGAGTTCTACCTACACAGAACTCCTTTATTAGCATTCAAGTTAGCATCATGTATAGACAAAAAATTTACAGTTCAGAAGGTCAAAAAATAATCTTCATCCATTTTAGAAAGGAAGAAAATCCAAACATCATTATGGAGTTTTTCAATGTATGGGAAAAAGAAAGGCTTCATCCCTGGAGGTATTCAAGGCAGGAGTCCAAGGGCGTGAGACTGAACACATCTAAGTGCTGGGTTCTACACATTGGCCACAGCAACCCCATGCAGTGCTACAGGCCGGGGTCAGACTGGCTGGAGAGCAGCCAGGCAGAAAGGGACCTGGGGGTACTGGTTGAGAGCAGCTGAACATGAGCCAGCAGTGTGCCCAGGTGGCCAAGAAGGCCAATGGCATCCTGGCCTGCATCAGGAATAGTGTGGCCAACAGGAGCAGGGAAGTCATTCTGCCCCTGGACTCAGCACTGCTGAGGCCACACCTTGAGTCCTGTGTCCAGTTCTGGGCTCTTCAAGAAAGATGTTGAGCTGCTGGAAGGTGTCCAGAGAAGGGCAACAAGGCTGGGGAGGGGTCTGGAGCACAGCCCTGTGAGGAGAGGCTGAGGGAGCTGGGGGTGTTTAGCCTGGAGAAGAGGAGGCTCAGGGGAGACCTTATTGCTTTCTACATGTTCATTGCTGATTTTCCTCTCCTTCCATGACACTTAGGACATCTTTTTTCTCAGCAATAAAAAAAACCCCAAACATTAATAAATCAGGCAATATTTTCCACTCCAACCAACCACCTACTACCTCCAGCTGCAGACTTATCATTCAGTTCCTACATCCTGTTCTCCAGCAGAATGGTTTTGCCTTATCTTTAACTACAGCTCTATTCAGGGGATATAGCCTGGAAAAAACAAAATGATGCTTTAGTCATGAGAGCATTGTTATAATCTAATCAATTAAGATCTTAATGTGTAGGCTCTTTAGCTAGTTTTGACACTTAGACTTCATATTGTGTGGGGTGGTTGGTTTTTTTTTGGTAGCCGTGGCATGAAGTGTGAAATTAAAATCAGGGCTTTTCCTTTTGTTAATAATTCAGGTGGGCTTTGGGGTTTACTGTGGGGTTTTTTTTTGTTGGGTTTGTGTTGTTGGATTTTTTGGGTTTGTTTGGATTTTAAATGAATGAATGAAATTGGCAGCCCTAAAAAAAGTCAAAGCCTGCAATCAGAACTTGTAATATATCCCGTTCTGTTCGATGACATCTCCACTGTAATCAAACAAACAGAGCCAGCAGAGACTGGGGGAACTTGACTGACTGTTTAAAGGAAAAGCTGTCAGCTTGATTGCAGGCAAGGGAATGGGCACATTGCTAAATGTAAACTGCATTTAATTTCATGATGCAAGCAGCTTTAATCACAAGTCACAAAGAAGTTCTGCAAGCTGAACAGGAGCCAGCAGTGTGCACTTGCAGCCCAGAAAGCCAACCAGAGCCTGGGCTGCAGCAGGAGAAGCATAGCCAGCAGGTTGAGGGAGGTGATTCTCCCCCTCTGCTCCACTCTGGTGGGACCCCACCTTGAGCACTGTGTCCAGTTCTGGAGCCTCTGTTACAGGAAGGATCTGGAGGTGCTGGAAGGTGTCCAGAGAAAGGTCATGAGGATGAGCAGAGGGCTGGAGCTGCTCTGCTGTGAGGACAGACTGAGAGAGTTGGGGCTGTTCAGTCTGGAGAAGAGAAGGCTCCGAGGAGACCTAATTGTGCCCTTCCAGTATCTGAAGGGGGCTACAAGAAGGGTGTCAGGGAGTGATAAGACTGAGGGGAATGGAAAAAAAAACTAGAAAGGGTAGATTGAGATTAGATGTTAGGAAGAAGTTCTTTCCCATGAGGGTGGTGAGACACATTCCCTCTCATCCTATCACTACAAGCCCTTGTCAAAAGTCCCTTCCTGGCTTTTTTGTAGGTCCCCTTCAGGTACTGCTCTAAGGTCTCCCTGGAGCCTTCTTTTCTCCAGGCTGAACAGAGTGCACATCAGACTTGAGATCATTTTTCCCATACACTGTGGGACCTTGGTCTGCCGAGCTGGAGAGTCCATTTCTTGCTGCCCTATTTCGTCCTCCTGATGCAGGCAGATAGGCCTGGAGCTGCTCCAGTACAGCACAACTGAAAGGACCTCAGAATTACAGTGTCTGATGTGTGTCAGATACCACTCAGGAGGGGAAAATGAGATGGAGGAGATGGACAGAGGAAGCTTGTCGAGGATTGAGTTGGACCATTCTGGGGCTGCTAAAGGAAGCTGCATAAACCAGGAGGGAGAGCAGCATGGTTGTCTTTCTGAGCACTTGTGCTCAATGCAGAGGACAAGGATGAAAAAATGTTGGAGGGATTATAGGTTTCATTCAGAGAACTTGTGGTAAAACACCAGAGTGCTGAAGTAGTGGATGGTAAACTCTCACAGCAGTGACACTGTGTCCAACATAAAGCACTTCAGTTGCAGGCTTTGTTGTGTTGGCTGGGGGGGGGGGGAAAAAAAAACCCAAAAATAAATGAATTGCTGGGGGGGAAGCTGGCAAAGCCTGGAGAGCAGTGATCACAAGCTGATTACATTCAGGGTGGAAAAGAAAAATAAAGAGAGAATAAGGGTTAGTTTGCTGAAGCTGAGGGAAACTGTGAGAAGAAGCAATTATTTTTTTGCCTGTCAGTCTCATTTTCCTGGTTTCTCAGAGGACTCTTTAGGAACTTCTATCAGATGATTAAAAAGGCATGGATGTACAGCTGAAGGGATGCCATGTTTGGCTAAAAGCTGCTTTTAGTTCAGCATCAAAATGAAGACAAAGAAGGAGAAGATGAGTTAAGCAACAAATGTTGCAAAGAGGAAAAGGAGTAACAGAGAGCAGTCAGGGTAAACCCAAGGGAAACTTTTGGGGCACAGAAAAATGAGAATGGAAGTCAAAAGGGAAGAACTTGGAACTCTTCTTCCCCTTTACTCTGCCCTGGTGAGACCACACCTGCAATACTGTGTCCAGTTTGGGGCTCCCCAGTTCAAGAGAGACAGAGACCTGCTGGAGGGAGTCCAACAGAGAGCCAGGAGGATGCTTAGGGGACTTGAGCATCTCCCCTGTGAAGAGAGCCTGAGAGCCCTGGGGCTGTTTATTCTGGAGAAGAGAAGGCTGAGAGGGGATCTGATCAATATCTATCAATATCTGAGGGGTGGGTGTCAAGTGGAGGGGGGCAAGCTCTTTTTGGTGGTGCACAGTGATAAGCCAAGGAACAATGGATACAAACTTGAACACAGGTTTCAGCTCAACATGAGGTAGAAACTTTTTACAGTGAGGGTGCCAGAGCCCTGGAACAGGCTGCCCAGAGAGGTAGAATAGAGTAGAAGAGAACATAATAGAATAGAATAGACCTGGTTGGAAAAGACCTTCAAGATCATCCAGTCCAACCTATCACCCAACACCATCTCATCAACTAAACCATGGCACCAAGTGCCTCATCCAGTCTCTTCCTAAACACCTCCAGTGATGGTGACTCCACCACCTCCCTGGGCAACACATTCCAATGGCCAATCTTTCTTGCTGGGAAGAACTTCTTCCTAACATCCAGCCTAAACTTCCCCTGGCACAGCTTGAGACTGTGTCCTCTTGTTCTGGTGCTGGTTGCCTGGGAGAAGAGACCAACCCCCACCTGGCTACAACCCCCCTTCAGGGAGTTGTAAAAATTTTAAAAAGACCTAAAGAAAACAAGCAAACAAAAGCCCCCCCCCCCCAACAGCCCTTAGAGCCCATCCTTATCCCGCAGTAACGGATGCAGCTTGCCGAGACCAGCTGCGGATACGGGCAGGGCCCGGCGCGAGACTCCTCCCCCTCCCCCGCCCGGGGCTCCACGTGCCCGCGGGCGCCCGCCGGAGGCCGCCGGCCCGCGAGGCTTTCCCAGGCGCGGGCTCCGCTCTCGCGCCCGGCCCCTCACAGAGGCAAGGGAACGCTCCCCGGGGCTCCCGCCGGCTTCCCCGGCATCGGTTGCGTCACCCCTCGGGGCGCCTCGCCGCGCCCGTCTCCGACTCCTTTCGATCGGCTGAGGGCAGCGGGGGCCATCGCCCGCCCTTTCCCAACGGCGCTCCCCCATCGCTTAGGACCGACCGACCCTGTTCAACCGCTGTTCACCTGCGCCACTTCGGCCTTCCAAGCTCCTACTACCAAGCTCCGCACCTGCGGCGGCTCCGGGCGGGCCCGCGGCCCAGGCTTCGAGGCGCGGCGCAGCGGCCCCCACACTGCCAGCCGCGGCCGGGTACGGCCCCACGCCCCAGCGCCACCCATTTGCAGGGTAGCTGATTCGGCAGGTGAGTTGTTACACGCTCCTTAGCGGATTCCGACTCCCATGGCCACCGTCCTGTTGTGGAGTCTCTTTCTCTGGAGACTTTCCAAAGCCACCCGGATGCATTCCTGTGCAGACTGCTCTGGGTGACCCTGCTCTGGCTGGGGGTTGGACTGGATGATCTCTGGATTCTGTGAACCCATAGGGCTTAACAAAATCCCAACGCTAAATGTTCAGCCTTGACCAGCAGCATGCTGCAGGCAGCTGTAGACAACAGCTACTCTGATTCCAACCCCAGGCACAGACATGAGTTAATACCAATCCAGCCAATGAAAGTCACTTCACATAATTTGACTGAACTAAGACTCGTCACAACAAAGCTGATTTAATTCTTCAGTCAGGCTCCTTGTTTGCTGATTGATGTACTGTATATACATAATAGAAGTACTTTGGGGATTGGTTATCATCACACAAATACTCCCCCCCCCGCCTTCCCCTCTACAAACACACACACAGAGCTGAGAAATTAGACAGTATATAATATCAATAACCTTACACTAAACTGTTTTAAGATCTCAAAGGGCAATCCATGAAGGCATCTCTTCAGTGGTTTGCACCAGAATTCCTACTAAGTGACACTGTCCATAATCTCTATCTGTGTTCTAGAGGCAAATATAAAATCATTCCTAACACAATTTGGCTGCTGCAGACTACAGACAGGTGTTGCAGAAGAAAATGTTTGACAGGGTTTTGATGCAGCAGCAATTCAAAACTGATTAATAGTAGGAAGCAAATCAAAAGGTTGGATTTTAGTAGGGCTTAATGATGAACCAATTTACAGATTAACAAATGATTCACTCAAATGTGTTGTAGTAAAGCAGTGGCTTAATTACAGATCCACACTAGCTTGGTACAGGGCATCCTAAATCACAGGCTCACAGAATGTTAGGAGTTGGAAGGGACCTCTGGAGATCTTCCAGTCCAACCCTCCTGCAGGATCAGGACCATAGAATCCAGCACAGGTCACACAGGAACACATCCAGACAGGGCTGGAAAGTCTCCAGAGAAGGAGACTCCACAACCCCTTTGGGCAGCCTGTTCCAGTGCTCTATGACCCTCACAGTAAAGAGGTTCTTCCTTGTGTTGAGGTGGAACTGCCTGTGCTGTAATTTCTATCCATTGCCCCTTGTAGTATCACAGGACACAAGTGAGCAGAGGCTGTCCCTTCCTTCCTGACCCCCAGCATTTATTAGATCCCCTCTCAGTCTTGTCTTCTCCAGACTAAACACCCCCAGGGCTCTCAGCCTCTCCTCACCAGGCAGTTTCAAGTCCCTTCAGCATCCTTGCAGCCCTCTGTTGGACTCTCTCCAGCATATCCCTGTGAAAGTTCTTCACTGGGAGAGTCGTTAGCTGTTGGAATGTGCTGTCCAGGCAGGTGGTGGAGTCACCGTCCCTGGAGGTGTTCAAGAGGGGATTGGACGTGGCACTTGGTGCCATGGTTTAGTAGTCATGAGGTCTTGGGTGACAGGTTGGACTTGATGATCTTTGAGGTCTCTTCCAACCTTATTGATTCTATGATTCTTGAACTGGGGAGCCCAGAACTGGATGCAATATTCCAGGTGAGGTCTCAGCAGGGCAGAGCAGAGGGGAGGAGAACCTCCCTGGATCTGCTGAACACACTCTCTCAATGCACCCCAGGACCCCATTGGCCTTCTTGGCCACCAGGGCACATTGCTGTCCCATGCAGAACTTGCTGCCCACCAGCACTCCCAGGTCCTCCTCCCCAGGGCTGCTCTCCAGCAGATCACCTCCCAGCCTGTACTGCTGCAGTTTACTTGTCCTTCCCAGGTGCAGGACTCTGCACTTCTCCTTGTTGAACCTCATTTAGTTCCTCTCTGCCCAGCTCTCAGTCTGTCCAAGTGTCACTGAATGGCTGCACAGCCTTCAGGTGTCTCAGCCAAGTCTCCCAGTTTGGTACTGGCAGCAAACTTGCTGAGCAGACACTGTCTGCTCAGGAAGCTGTAGCTGTGGTGCTTCAGGATCTAGTTTAGTAAATATAGCTTTCATTTGCTTCCAACCTAGCTGGTCTGGCAAAGTTAATGTCTGGGGGAAATTTCAACCCACCACATCATGGTAGTTGGGTGATGGCTGGACTCAGTGATCTTAAAGGTCTTTTCCAGCCTCAGTGATTCTATGATCTGCACCTGCAGCACCACATCGTGGCCCATGCTGACACATGGGGCTGGGTTGTGCTGGAGAGGCTGGGTGATGCTCCAGCCCCTCCCCTGCAGGGAGGAGGGCAGATTTCAACAATGGGTTGTAAAGTGGCAGTCTGCAAATCAGACTCAGGAAAGTCTGCACCTGCTCCAGCTGTTTGCAAAGTTAATATGTGTCTAAAGTTTCAATTTGCCTCTGAGACTGCCTCAGCTTCTTCAGAAATCTGGCAGAATAGACAAAGAAAGTACATTACTTTTATTCTTAATTAAGAAATTCCAAGGAAGTATTTAACCTGGGACCTTCCAAAATGAGATGTGAAAAGTAGTTAATGAAAATGAGTATCCAGTTTGAATCTGTAGAGGAATGAGCAAAGCTTTTCTATAAAATGAGCTACACTGGAATGTAGCTTTATGGTGCTGAAATCTTTGAGGGACACTCTAAAGGCAATGAAATCTGGGCTATTAAGCTACTTATAAATGCTATGTCTTTGTTTCAGTGCTCCTCACAAGGTCTTTTCCCAGTTTGCTGAAAAACCTTTCTGCACAATCCCTTGCTTCCATTCACAGATGTGGTAGTTTCAGGCTATGCCTAGAAAAATTTCCCACAGATCTTGAACAGAAAGTGGTAGAAGGTAAACAAATCACCATTGGGGGTAAAAAGGAAAATAATGATAAGTTCTAAGCAATCCCATTGGACAGGTTACCAACAAAGTGGGTTTGTACAGACTAACTTTCTCTCTTTTCTCTTCCTCCACTCTGGCTGGTGCTCCTCCTGGCTTTGCTGACCTTGGCTGTGTTCTTTGTTGTGGCTAAGTGCTAACAAACAACTCTCTGCTCTTTCTCTTGTCCCTTGTGTGTCAGGGGAGTAGAGGGAAGGGGGCAGGGAGTGAGGAAGCTATTATTAGCCCTCTAGTTTTGCACTGGATGTGGTCTGCTCTGGTGAGACCTCACCTGGAATACTGTGTACAGCTCTGGAGCCCTCAATATAGGAAGGACATGAACCTAATGGAGGAAGTCCAGAGTGGGTTGGAGCAGCTCTACTATGGGAACAGGCTGACAGAGCTGGGGTTGTTCAGCCTGGAGAAGAAAAGGCTCTGGGGAGACCTAAGAGCAGCCTTCTAGTACCTTAAGGAAAGATAGAGAGAAACTGTTTGCAAAGGCCTGCAGTGACAGGACAAGAGGCAATGGCTTCAAACTAGAGAAAGCAGATTTAGATTGGATGTTAGGAAGAAGTTCTTCACCATGAGGGTGGTGGAACGATGGAACAGGTTGCCCAGGGAGGTGGTTTGGGCTCCTTCCATGGAGATATTCAAGGTGAGGCTGGACAGGGCTCTGGGCAACCTGATCTAGTTGGGGATGCCCCTGCTGACTGCAGAGGGGGTTGGACTGGATGACCTTTGGAGGTCCAACCCAGACCATTCTTTGATTCTATGATTCCATGATTTTTTGTTTCTATGATTCTCTGTCATTCCAAGGGTGTCACTAGACCATATTTCTTCTTACTCAGACTTATCAACTTAAGCAAATCAAAGGAGTGATGAAAAAAAATAATAAATAAAACAAAACAAGAAATGTGATAATGAATAAGAAGGTTAATTACTGGAACTGAAAAAAGACTTGGAGACAATTAGAGCATTGATTCAGACTGGATGTTACGAATAAGTTTTCCCCCATGAGGGTGGTGAGACACTGGCACAGGTTGCCCAGGGAGGTGGTGGAAGCCTCATCCCTGGAGGTGTTTGCAGCCAGGCTGGCTGTGGCTGTGAGCAACCTGCTGTAGTGTGAGGTGTCCCTGCCCATGGCAGGGGGTTGGAACTGGATGATCCTTGGGGTCCCTTCCAACCCTGACAATTCTGTGATTCTATGATCCTGGAGAAAGTGTTTCCCCATTTTTTTCACAAGTTTGCCACACTTCCCCTTTCCTATGGCTTCTACTGCTTCTTCATAACATTATACAGGTTATTTTTATTAGCAGGGTTTGGAAAATAATGGGCATGATTTCTACAATAAGAGCATCTATTAAGTGGCTGCAGGATGTAAAATAGAGTTACATTACCTTGAGATGATTACATATCTCTCTTGCGATGCGTTTGTCACCTTCAATTTTTCCTTGCTTTTCAGATTTCTGCCATTTAATTATCAGGGATTCTGTCACAGACTGGAAAAAAAAAAGGTTTATGATAACCATTGGATTTATTTTGCACAGAAGAACTAAAAGTCAGGGCTGTTTAGATGGAAAGGAATCCCAGTAAGCAGGAGACAAGGAATGTCTTCTAGCTCTGTGATGGTGCATTAATTCTTGTCACGCCTGGGAGAACAAATCAGCATCTCTTCAGTGTAGAGGGCAGCTTTTCTTAGTTGCCTTTACAGGCTCTTTTCACAGAATCACAGAAACATCCAGGTTGGAAAAGACCCTCAGGATCACCAAGTCCAACCATTAACCCTACTCTACAAGGGTCACCCCTAAACCAGAGCCCCAAGCCCCACATCCAAACCACCTTTAAACACATCCAGGGATGATAACACCACCACCTCCCTGGGCAGCCTGTGCCAATGCCTGACCACTCTTGCAGGGAAAAAAGTCTTCCTGCTGTCCTGTCTAAAACTACCCTGCTTCAGCTTGAGGCCATTTCTTCTTGTTCTATCACTAATTACCTGGGACAAGAGACCAGCACCAGCCTCTCCACAATGTCCTTGCAGGTAGTTGTAGACAGCAAGGAGGTTTCCCCTCAGCTTCCTCTTTCCAAACCATCCATCCCCAGCTCCTTCAGTTGCTCTCCATCAGATTTATTCTCCAGGCCCTTCCCAGCTTCCTTGCCCTCCTCTGCCCTGGCTCCAGCACCTCCACATCTCTCTTGTATTGAGGTGCCCAAAACTGGACACAACACTCAAGGTGTGGCCTCACCAGAGCTGAGCGCAAGGTCTCTGCTCTCAAACTTCAAAAGCGCTGTAAATGTCTTTTGTTGAGGTCTCCTAATCCACCTTCCAACATTGATTTCTGTCCTCTGGAGAAGCTGGGATGGCTTTGTGTGGCACACCTTGCTGATGTGAAAGGCAGGCTGAACTCCTAACCACAGTGTGCTAAGAGTGTCCTAGAAATGTGATCTTAACACAGAAGTCATCTCCTGTGACCACTGCTGAAATTAATTCTATAGCTGTGTCTTTTCACAGAATCACAGAAACATTCAGGCTGGAAAAGAGCCTCAGGATCACCGAGTCCAACCATGAACCCTACTCTACAAGGGTCGCCCCTAAACCAGAGCCCCAAGCACCACATCCAAACCACCTTGAAACACATCCAGGCTTGGGGACTCCACCACCTCCCTGGGCAGCCTGTGCCAATCCCTGACCACTCTTGCAGTGGAACAGGGGTAAGAACTCCTTTCATTTTCCTCAGCTGCAATAGATTTAATTGCTTGAAAGTTATCACAGCTGTGAATCTCAGCTAGCTGTCAAATCGTTAGAAAGCTGGAGAACTGACTGCTGTGAGGAGGAGCTTAAAGCAGTGTGTTGTGGATGCAAATCTGGCATGCCTGAGAATGACAAACAAGTCCTGTGGTATTTCTGCTCTCTACTGTTGCAGGACCATTTTCAGTGATTAACACACTTGGTTAATTGTTCCTAAGTACTGAAGTTAACACTCCCTACTTCCATGGAATTGGAAATTGCCAACACAGAAGTGATTTTTCTTCTTCCTTACAAATCACCTACAGCACATCAGGAGATCAAGATCACCAAAGTGACCTTGTACTTTAGATAGTATCTTTTCTTTTGGAAACTGAAGGCCATAATTAAGATCACAGAATCAATTATGGAATGGTCTGGGTAGGAAGGGACCTCCAAAGGTCAGCAGGGACATCCTCCACTACATCAGGTTGGTCAGAGCCTTGTCCAGCCTGGCCCTCCAGGGATGGGGCCTCAACTACCAGTAAAATACCCCAACTGGTTAAAAAGTGGTAATTCAGTCATTAGCATTTTGATGGTCCAAGAAAGGAAGAGAGGAAAATGTGCATGGAGCTGTACACACATTATCATAGCTTCTGGAAAAAGCAGAGTCATTTCTCACACCAGAGGAAAGTTCTCCCTTGGTGGAGGGCTCTTTTTCACTGAAGAGATGAGGGCCACAAAGAGTAAGTGGAGCAGCACCTCATCACAGAATCACAGAAACATCCAGGTTGGAAAAGAGCCTCAGGATCACCAAGTCCAACCATTAACCCTACTCTACAAGGGTCACCCCTAAAACAGAGCCCCAAGCACCACATCCAAACCACCTTTAAATACATCCAGGCTTGGGGACTCCATCCCCTCCCTGGGCAGCCTGTGCCAATCCCTGACCACTTGCAGGGAAAAATGTTTCCTAATGTCCAGACTAAACATACCTAGCTGCAGGTTGAGGCCATTCCCTCTTGTTCTATCACTAATTACCTGTGAGATGAGACCAGCACCAGCCTCTCTACAATGTATTTTCAGGTAGTTGTAGACAGCAATGAGGTCTCCCCTCAGCTTCCTCTTTTCCAAACTATCCATCCCCAGCTTCTTCAGTTGCTCTTCATTAGATTTATTCTCCAGGCCCTTCCCAGCTTCCTTGCCCTCCTCTGCCCTGGCTCCGGCACCTCCACATCTCTCTTGTATTGAGGTGCCCAAAACTGGACACAATCCTCAAGGTGTGGCCTCACCAGAGCTGAGTCCCAGGGGACAATCCCCTCCCTGCTCCTGCTAGACACAGCATTGCTGATCCCAGCCAGGATGCTTTTGGCTTTCTTGGCCACCTGGGCACACTGCTGGCTCCTCTTCAGCTGCTTGTCCATGAGCACCCCCAGGTCCCTTTCTGTTAGACAACTTTCCAGCCACACTGTCCCAGGCCTGTAGCATTGCTTGGGGTTGTTGTGATCCAAGTGCAGGACCTGGCACTTGGCCTTGTTGGAGCTCATCCTGGTAATGTTGGCCATGGATCCAATCCATCCAAGTCCTTCTGCAGAGCCTCCCTACCCTGGTGCAGATCAACAATGACACCTAACTTGGTGCCATCTGCAAACTCACTGCTGGCACACTCTGTGTCTTCATCAAGGTCATCAATAAAGATGTTAAACAGATGTGGTCCCAACACTGAGCCCCGAGGAACACCACCTGAGTCTGCTTTGCACATTTGATTTTTTGGTGACTTGTGGTTGATGGCTGGTTTGTGGAGGCAACTGTGTCAGCCTTGAGCTGATAACTGCTTGCTAATTGCTAGGTTCTCACTGCTTGTTTTCAATGCAATGTCTAGAAGGCTGGTGCTGGTGGAAGAAGAGTGGTGATTAATGGTTTTATGTTGAAGCCAATGAGTACAAACAGACTTTCAGTCTTGATGATCAAGAGGTCACCCATATGCTCCAGGAATCCAGCAGTTACTAATTAATTGAACAACATAATTAAGATGAATTTGGGACAAATGTTCTCCACCCTACTTAGTTGAATGATTCCTGCTTCTGTTTTGGGCTGAAAAATCATTTGTGCTAGAAAGCCAGAGTAATGTCACTTCTTACCTGCTTTACAGCTAGGTTAAAATAATTCTTACTGTTATGTTTGTGAACTTGGCTTCTTTTCTAGTACCTACATTTCTTCCTAACAATTTCAGCATTCACAGAATTCCATACTCCAAAACACAGAGAAAATAAACACAATGAAGAGTTTGTTTAAACTATCATAGAAACAGAATGGCTTAGGTTGGAAGGAACCTTAGGGATTATCTACTTCAATGTCCCTACCATGGGCAAGGACACCTTTCAACCAGACTCAGCTGTTCAAGGCCTCATCCAGACTGGTCTTGAACACTGTCCACAACAGAATCATACAGAATCACAGAAACTTCCAGGTTGGAAAAGATCCTCAGGATCACCAAATCCAACCATTAACCCTACTCTACAAGGTTCTCCCCTAAACCAGAGCCCCCAGCACCACTTCCAAACCACCTTTAAACACATCCAGGCTTGGTGACTCCACCACCTCCCTGGGCAGCCTGTGCCAATGCCTGACCACTCTTGCAGGGAAATATTTTTACCTAATGTCTAGTCTAAACCTACCAAGTTGTAGCTTGAGGCCTCTTGTTTTATCACTAATTACCTATGAGAAGAGACTTCCCTGGGTAACCTATTCCAGAGTCTCACCACCCTCACAATGAAGAACTTCATAAGATCCAGTCTGAACCTGCTCTCCCTCAGCTTCAAACCATTCCCCCTTGTCCCATTGCTGGACACCCTTATGAAAAGTCTCTCTGCAGCCTTCCTGTAGGATCCCTTCAGGTATTGGAAGGCTGCTCTTGGGTCCCCCTGGAGCCTCCCTTCTCTAGGCGGAACTATCCTAGCTCCCTCACCCTATCCTCACAGCAGAGGTGCTCCAGCCCTTGGATCATCTTTGTGGCCTCCTCTGGACCTGCTCCAACAGCTCTGTGTCCTTCTGATGGAGACACCAGAACTGGACACAGTATTGGAAGTGGGGTCTCACCAGAACAGAGTCAAGGGGCAGAATCCCCTCCCTTGCCCTGCTGGCCACAATGTCTTGATGCAGCCAGGACACAGTTTGCCTTCTGGGCTGTGTGAGGGCACTGCTGGCTCACTGCTACACTCAACCCACTCTGCACCCAGCCTGGATTTGTGCCTGGGGTTGGCCCAGCCTTGCATTTTGACTTGTTGAACCTCATGCAATTGTCACTGACCCATTTCTCAAGCCTGTCAAGGTTCTTCTGGATGGCATCCCTGCCCTCAAGTGAGTCCAGAAGTATGTAACTAAGTTCTCTTCAGGCAAGACACTCACACAGTCAGTTCAGCAAGTACAAAACAGTTATTGTGTCTCAGGATCCAAGGCTTCTCTTGAAGCTTGTGCTGAAGTGAGGACCACATTGGGATATAAAAACCTACTGCTAAGAAAAAAAAATCACTTTTAATAGCAGAGAATTGATGGCATGTACACTTCTAAATGAATGATGCCTGTTCTCTTTAGCTGCTTATAGAACCTTCATCCCTGGAAGGGTTAATGTAATTAAAGTTAACCTGTGACCAAAAGCTGAAAATGGACTTTTGGTTGGGAAGATGAAACAATCATCTGGAATGTACAATATATTGAACTGGATTGCAGCACTTGCTTCAAAGCTCAAGGACACATCACCATCTATAATTAGAAGGGCTCTCAAAGGGCACAGACAGATTCTTTAGATTGAGATAATTGGCACTTCTTTTAAAACAGCCCCAAATATGCAAGCCTGGATTCTTTTTAACCCTTTAAAGGAAAGTAAGGGAAAGACAGGTAAAAGCCAGCTCTGCTTTTGACTTCACTACTTCACAGCAGTCATGTATCAGGCAAATACACCTTTCCAGTATCTGAAGGGGGCTACAAGAAAGCTGGGGAGGGACTTTGTAGGGTGTCAGGGAGTGATAGGACTGGGGGGAATGGAACAAAACTAGAAATGGGTTGATTTGAGATTGGATGTTAGGAAGAAGTTGTTCCCCATGAGGGTGGTGAGACACTGGCACAGGTTGCCCAGGAAGGTGGTGGAAGCCTCATGCCTGGAGGTTTTTGCAGCCAGGCTGGATGTGGATATGAGCAACCTGCTGTAGTGTGAGGTGTCCTTGCCCATGGCAGGGGGGTTGGAGCTGGCTGATCCTTGAGGTTCCCTCCAACCCTGACAATTCTGTGATTCTAAATAGTGCAACCAATTGCTCTGTTTGGATTTTAAGCTGCAATTTTGAAGTCTAGTGCTGACTGAAAGAGATTTCCAACCTTAATTGAGATGTCTGAGCTTTTACAGTCTTTATGGAAATATTTCCTTTTTGTTCTTGAGAATGCAAATAAAGATTTCTCTTTTTTTCCCTTTTCCCAAATTGAAATACAGCCTCCCCATACCACAAAACTGATGGGCTACAACAGAAGCTAATCCTGACCTTGCAGGAGGAAGCTTGCAGGTGGGAACACATTTAGAGGAGGGCTGAAGAGAAGCTGTGTCTTCCTTCTCAACACTAAATGGTGAGTGGTGGACACCAACGTTTGAATCCTGTGAATAACAAACTAACAGTATTGGAACAGCAATGTGCCCTGGTGGCCAGGAGGGCCAATGGGATCCTGGGATGCATTCAGAGGAATGTGTCCAGCAGATCCAGGGAGGTTGTCCTCCCCTCTACTGTGCCCTGGAGAGACCTCAGCTGGAATATTGCATCCAGTTCTGGGCTCCCCACTTCAAGAGGGGCAGGGATCTGCTGGAGAGAGTCCAACAGAGATACCAGGATGCTGAAGGGACTGGAGACTGCCTGGTGAGGAGAGGCTGAGAGCCCTGGGGCTGGTTAGTCTGGAGAAAGGATCTAATAAATGTTTATAAATATCTGAGGGCTGGGTGTCAGGAAGGAAGGGACAGGGACAGGCTCTGCTCACTTGTTCCCTGTGATAGGACAAGGGGCAATGGATATAAACTACATGAGGAGGAACTTCTTCACTGTGAGGGTCACAGAGCACTGGAACAGGCTGCCCAGGGAGCCTGTGGAGTCTCCTTCTCCGGAGACTTTCCAGCCCCATCTGGATGTGTTCCTGTGTGACCTGTGCTGGATTCTGTGGTCCTGCTCTGGCAGCGGGGTTGGACTTGATGATCTCCTGAGGTCCCTTCCATCCCCTAACATCCTGTGAGCCTGTGTGATCCTGTGAATATCACACATTTTTCTCCTCGTCCCTTCCTGCATCCAGTTAATCAAGATTCCCAAGGCAATACCCCCTGTATGATTCAGATACTGGCAGTGTTGTGAGCTTGCAGTGGGAGCTACACCTTCATGAAAAAAAGGAAAATAGCATGGCTTTAAAAAGCTCAGGATTTTGATCACTGAAGCATTATCTCAGCATTATCTGCAGTACAGCCTCTGTGGTGCAAGAAAGAAATTCACCAGCTCTAAAGGCCATCTTCTGCTGGCAGATCAACCTGAATCAAGCTCCTGCAAAAACACAGTGAAATCCTACCTCACTTTCTGAAGGCAGGCTGATTTCAAAGTATAAAATAGATGGAGATGGTTTAATATTAAGCTGTTGCTATGCTTTTAGTGATTAGACAGATATTATGAACTTAACATAATACAATAATCTGGCTTGACATTATATGTTAGCCCAATTTGAAGCTTGTCCTTTATGCTGCAGCACACTGATGGGGCAAGGGCAGCTTTGGCCAGCATCCAGCAGGCTGCAACCTTCAAAAAGTGTATTTCTTAGTAAAAATCATTCTGAAGTAGAATCGCAGAATTGTCATGGTTGGAAGGGGCCTCAAGGATCAGCCAGCTCCAACCCCCTGTGCAGGCCAGGGACACCTCACACTACAGCAGGTTGCTCACAGCCACATCCAGCCTGGCTGCAAAAACCTCCAGGGATGAGGCTTCCACCACCTCCCTGGGCAACCTGTGCCAGTGTCTCACCACCCTCATGGGGAGGAATTTCTTCCTAAAATCCAAGCTGAATCTACCCATTTCTAGTTTTGCTCCATTCCCCCAGTCCTGTCTCTCCCTGACACCCCAAGAAGTCCCTCCCCAACTTTCTTGTAGCCCCCTTCAGATACTGGAAGGTCACAATGAGGTCTCCTCAGAGCCTTCTCTTCTCCAGACTGAACAACCCCAACTCTCTAAGTCTGTCTCCATAGTCGAGGAGCTATGATTGTCCTCGTGTCCCTTCTCTGGACACATTCCAGCAGATTCTGCCTAGAATGGTAGAGACTCAAGCATGGCAGTGTTGTAGTTCCAGTGGTCTGAGAGTGTAAATGAAGCCAGGCTTCTGGGGAAGAATCAAAAGCAGTTCTTGGGAAAAGCTTTTGCCACAACAGTCTTTCCTTTGGGAACACCAGGTCTGCAATAGAAACAACAACCCAGCTGCTATACAGAGCTTGGGAGCAATTGGTCTGAGTTCAGAATACAGAATACAGAATTAATCAGGTTGGAAAAGACCTCAGAGATCAAGTCCAACCTATCACCCAACACCATCTAATCAACTAAACCGTGGCACCAAGTGCCACATCCCATCTATTCTTAAACACCTCCAGGGATGGTGACTCCACCACCTCCCTGGGCAGTACATTCCAATCGCCAATTACTCTTTCTGGGAAGAACTTTCTCCTCACCTCCAGCCTAAACCTCCCTGGTGCAGCTTGAGACTGTGTCCTCTTGTTCTGGTGCTGGTTGCCTGGGAGAAGAGACCAACCCCCACCTGGCTACAACCTCCCTTCAGGGAGTTGCAGGCAGCAATGAGCTCTCCCCTGAGCCTCCTCTTCTCCAGGCTAAACACCCCCAGCTCCCTCAGCCTCTCCTCACAGGGTTGTGCTCCAGACCCCTCCCCGCCTCGCTGCCCCTCTCTGGACACATTCCAGCAGCTCAACATCTTTCTTAAACTGAAGGACCCAGAATTTAGTTGAATTCCATCAATCAACTAGAGAAATCTGAGGGGAAACGCTGTTGGGAGCTGGGGAACAGAGCAGGATTTTAGCAAGGGAAGAAATGATCAGGTCCTTGTCACCTGGGGAGCATGCAGAGGCAGACTGAAATAAATTCTAGCAATTATCAGAGCATGCTGACAGTCAGCTCTGCTGAACAATAGAAATAATTGGGATTGGCATATGATTAGAAAACAAACTATTTTATGTGTGTAATGTGAGAAGGTGGAGGGGAAAAAAATCCTATCAGGGACATATTAAATGCTGA
The DNA here is from genome assembly GCA_033816785.1 of Picus viridis. Taxonomy (NCBI): domain Eukaryota; kingdom Metazoa; phylum Chordata; class Aves; order Piciformes; family Picidae; genus Picus; species Picus viridis. The sequence continues at coordinate 28,415,175 of CM066570.1, read as the reverse complement.
AGGTATGACTGAAGGAACTGGGAAGTGAACTGATCTTTTAGTTGGTTGGTTGGTTGGTTGGTTTGGTTTTTTCCCTATAAAGATGTAGAAATTATGCATGTAGCATATGACATGGGGATGCTCAAACTCTAGGGCATTCTTTTCAGGACAGGTGGAAATAGCCTTCAGTATCCAAAGTATTAAAATAGATCCTTGTGTCTACACCCATGCTATAAGAATCATAGAATAGTTCAGGTTGGAAAGGATCTCCAAAGGTCAGCCATACCAACCCCCTGCAGTCAGCAGGGACATAGAATCATAGAATTGTTAGGGTTGGAAGGGGCCTCAAGGATCATCCAGTTGCAACCCCCTGCCATGGCCAGGGACACCTCACACTACAGCAGGTTGCTCAGAGCTACATCCAGCCTGGCCTTCAAAACCTGCAGGGATGAGGCTTCCACCACCTCCCTGGGCAACCTGTGCCAGTCTCTCACCACCTTCATGGGGAGGAATTTCTTCCTAACACCCAATCTGAATCTACCCATTTCTAGGTTTTATTTCCATTCCCCCTAGTCCTGTCATTCCCTGATACCCTCCAAATTCCCTCCCCAGCTTTCTTGACATCCTCCACTACATCAGGTTGCTCAGAGCCTTGGTCAGCCTTACCTTGAAGATCTCCAAGGATGGGGCCTCAACTACCTCCCTGGACAACCTGTTCCAGTGTTCCACCATCTTCATGGTGCAGAACTTGTTCCTAACATCCAATTTAAATCTCCCCTTCTCTAATTTCATAGAATCATAAAATCATAGAATCAACTATGTTGGAAAATACTTCAGAGATCATCAAGTCCAACCTATTACTAATACCTAACACCTTCTGACAACTAAACCATGGCTCCAAGTGCCTCATCCAGGCTCTTCTTAAACACCCAGTGATGTTGACTCCACCACCTCCCTGGGCAGCACATTCCAATGACCAATTACTCTCTGGGAAGAACTTTCTCCTCACCTCAAGCCTAAACATCCTTTGGCACAGATTGAGACTGTGACCTCTTGTTCTGTTGCTGGTTGCCTGGGGGAAGAGACCAACCCCCACCTGGCTACAACCTCAAACCACTGCCTTTCATCCCATCACTCCAGTCCTTTGTAAACAGTCCCTCAGAACAAGACTTAATTACTTCCATCAGCCAGAAACCCAACTGGATTTCAACCACATCAATTCTTATGTCTGCCCAGGTGTTAGGGTGATCCAAGAGGTGCTGGCTGGGGTTTGCCTGGTACCAAAGTCAGGCTGAGAGGCCTGGAGTTCCCTGGAACCTCCTTTCAGCCCTTTTTGTAGATGGGTGTCAGGTTGGCAAGCCTCCAGGAACCTTCCCTCCTAATCAGGACTGCTGATAGATGATGGAGAGTGGCATGGGTTGGTAACACACTAATGAGACAGCTGGAGAAAAGATTTGCCAGAGCTTCAGTTTACACATACTGAAGATACTTCCTGAGCCTCATACTGAAGAACTTCAAAATAGAATAGAATAGAATAGAATAGAATAGAATAGAATAGAATAGAATAGAATAGAATAGACCAGACCAGACCAGACCAGACCAGGACCAGGTTGGCAGAGACCCTCAAGATCATCACATCCAACCCATCATCCAACACCATCTAATCAGCTAAACCATGGCACCAAGCACCCCATCAAGTCTCCTCCTAAACACCTCCAGGGATGGTGACTCCACCACCTCCCTGGGCAGCACATTCCAATGGGCAATCACACTCTCTATGAAGAATTTCTTCCTAACATCCAGTCTGAACCTCCCCTGGTGCAACTTGAGACTGTGTCCTCTTGTTAAGATCCAGTCTGAACCTGCTCTCCCTCAGCGTCAAACCATTCCCCCTTTTCCTATTGCTGGATGCCCTTAAACAGCTGGAGAAAAAACTGCCAGAGCTTCAGTTTACACATACTTAAGACTCTTTCTGAGCCTTGACTTCCTGCATTAAGTTGAGATTCACAACCACAACAACAAAGAAGGCTGGATGGCTTTACAAAGAGGTGTGTGGGGAGGGGAAAAAGGTAAAAAACATTAAATGAGAGGTTTTGTTCCAAAGAAACAAAAGGTAACAATGAGACCAGAGTTCGGTTTTGCGTGCAGATCTTCTTTTCACTCACAGCCAGGAAAATTCTTTAGAGAAGGAAAGAAGATTAATAAAATGAAAGCCACATTAAGGCCACCTTTTCAAGTCAGCTTTAATTGCAGAAATATCATCTTTAATTGGAGGAATAGCCTGAGCACTGAGGAGAGGTAATATGATCAATCTTTTTGCTCAAAGTAATTAGGTAAATTAAAGAGGTGATTAAAGGCACACTGTGAATTAGACATTAAACTCTCTAAGCACAATCCTTTCCTGTGCTGCAAAGGAACAAAGCATTTTCATGGAAATGAAATAACACCAAACCTTCAGATGCCATGTGAAGAAGAACTTTAATTAGCAGTTAGGATGACTCCTAACATCCTTGGATGTTAGGAACAGGTTCTGCACCATGAAGGTAGTGGAACACTGGAAGAGGTTGCCCAAGTTGGTGGTTGGGGCTCTATCCCTGGAGATATTCAAGGTGAGGCTTCACAGGGCTCTGGGCAACCTGATCTAGTTGAGGATGTCCCTGGTGACTGCAGAGGGGGTTGGACTGGATGAAGTTTGGAGGTCACTTCCAACCCAGACCATTCTATGATTCCATGATTCTGTGATTCTATGACTTTATGATTCTATGATTCTGTGATTCTACAACTTTATGATTCCATGATTCTATGATTCTGTGACTGATTCTATGAGTCCATGATTCTGTGATTCTATGACTCTATGATTCTCTGATTCTATGATTCTGTGTTTCTATGACTCTATGATTCTAATCCAACAAGACAAACTGGTCATGGCCATCACAGGTGGTGCAGACAAACTACTAGACAGCAGAAACAGCCCATGCCTTGCCAGGGGTTGACACAACTATTTGCTAAAAGACTCTGAATTCAAGAGGTTTTTTTTCCTGCTTGCTGGAAAGGTTATCAACAACTGCAATGCAAACACAGCCCTGGCAAATTTGTTCTGAAAGGCAAAGGGATTAACAGGGTAACAGTGGCAGAAGGTCATATTCCTAACCACATCAGAGTTGACTGTCTGCAGCCTCTCTCATTATCTGCCTGTCCAAAAAGTAGGAGCCCTCAGCTACCCTAGAGACAGACAGAAAGCTGCTAACTTCACTAGCAGTAGGAACAGGCAGTGGAAGGACCTTTACTGGACCACTGCTGAGTGTGCCCAGGGGCCAAGAAAGCCAATGGCATCCTAGCTGGGGTTAGAAATGCTGTGTCCAGCAGGAGCAAGGAGGGGATTGTCCCCTGGTACTCAGCTCTGGTGAGGCCACACCTTGAGTATAGTGTCCAGTTTGGGGCAGCTCAATACAAGAGAGACGTGGAGGTGCTGGAGCCAGTGCAGAGGAGGGCAAGGAAGCTGGGAAGGGCCTGGAGAATAAATCTGATGGAGAGCAACTGAAGGAGCTGGGGCTGGATAGTTTGGAAAGAGGAGGCTGAGGGGAGACCTCATTGCTGTCTACAACTACCTGAATTATAGAGAGGCTGGTGCTGGTCTCCTCTCACAGGTAATTAGTGATAGAACAAGAGGGAATGGCCTCAACCTGCAACTAGGTATGTTTAGTCTGGACATTAGGAAAATTTTTTCCCTGCAAGAGTGGTCAGGGATTGGCACAGGCTGCCCAGGGAGGTGGTGGAGTCCCCAAGCCTGGATGTGTTTAAAGGTAGTTTGGATGTGGTGCTTGGGGCTCTGGTTTAAGGGTGACCCTTGTAGAGTAGGGTTAATGGTTGGACTTGGTGATCCTGAGGGTCTTTCCCAACCTGAATGTTTCTGTGATTCTGTGATTTCACTGCACTACTTTGCCTTAACACTGTGCTCAGTCCCAGGTGATGTTTTGTCTCAGTTTAAGGAGCAAGAGAGCCTCTCTAACTCTTCTCAAAGTAGTTCAAGATAAACTCCACACAGGATTGGAGGACATACAGAATATTATTGGAATTTTAAATGGGAAGTGCTAATCATAACCTACCTGCTACAGGGTAAAGCATATAAAATACAGAGAAATCTACAGGCCAGTGGATTCCATCCCCTCACCCCCTCCCATTACTTAAGCCTCTCTGCACCCCCATTACCGAATTCAGCTCTCCAGCTTCAGGTCCCTGCCAAGGCCACTCAAGACCTCACTCCCTTGCATCACAAAGATAAGGGAGCAGCATCAGGAAGGAGAGAGAGATAGGGAAAAGGGAAGAAGAGGAAGGAACATCTTGTGCTGTCCCCTTATAAATGGGAGAAGCAGGCATACTGGGAATGAAATAACCTAATATCCTGTGTCCACCCACTGGGGTGGACTCTCTGGCCCTCAACTTTATGGTTTTTAAAAGCACCCATGTCAAACCATGAGATACTTCAGCTTTGTACAGGCTGCAGAAAGAGCCAAGGCACAGAGGAACATGCCTGTCAGAAGATGGTTTAGAGAAGCAGTACAAACTAGGGACAGAGTGGCTGGAGAGCAGCCAGGTAGAAAGGGGCCTGGGGGTACTGGTTGACAGCAACTGAACATGAGCCAGCAGGGTGCCCAGGTGGCCAGGAAGGCCAATGGCATCCTGGCCTGCATCAGGAAGAGTGTGGCCAGCAGGAGCAGGGAAGTCATTCTGCCCTGTACTCAGCACTGCTTAGGCCACACCTTGAGTCCTATGTCCAGTTCTGGGCTCCTCAATTCAAGAAAGATGTTGAGTTGCTGGAAGGTGTCCAGAGAAGGGCAACAAAGCTGGGAAGGGGTCTGGAACACAGGCCTGTGAGGAGAGGCTGAGGGAGCTGGGGTTGCTTAGCCTGGAGAAGAGGAGGCTCAGGGGAGACCTTCTTGCTCTCTACAACTACCTGAAGGGAGGTTGTACAATACAATACAATACACCAGGTTGGAAGAGACCTTCAAGATCATCGCGTCGAACCCATCAACCAATCCAACCCACCTAAACAACTAAGCCATGGCATTGTAGCCAGGTGGGGGTTGGTCTCTTCTCCCAGGCAACCAGCAGCAGAACAAGAGGACACAGTCTCAAGCTGTGCCAGGGGAAGTTTAGGCTGGAGGTGAGGAGAAAGTTTTCCACAGAAAGAGAGATTGGCCATTGGAATGTGCTGCCCAGGGAGGTGGTGGAGTCACCATCCCTGGAGGTGTTCAAAAAAGGGTTGGATGAGGCACTTGGAGCCATGGTTTAGTTGTCAGGAGGTGTTAGGTATTAGGTAATAGGTTGGACTTGATGATCTCTGAGGTCACTTCCAACCTGGTTGATTCTATGATTCTATAAAACTGGACCTGAGCAAGTTTTTTCGGAGACTGTTTAAGCCAGATCTGGGCCTGCCACTGGCTGTGTTAAATGATCAGAGAAGAGGGAGTGATGCCTCCACCATCATGATCCTGGCACCCTGTTCAAGCAATGTTCAATGAGCACAAGCAGAGTCCAGCAGGCTCTGACCTCAAACCTCTGTGTCACCCGGGCAGGCTGTGTGCCCAAGAGCAGAGAGAGGTCAAAAACATTCATGCTGCTGAGGGCAGCTGTGCCAGGAATAATAGATAAATATCTAGCAGCAGCTTTCCAGAAGGGTACCAATGAATGGGTCTGAATACCAATGATTTCCAGGGCTGGTGACTCACTCCAAGTGAAGTGCATCCTGGCATGAAGACCTGAGGCAGCAAGCCTGAGAGGCCAGTGACTGCCTGTGGGACTGAGCACTGCTTTGTATTTATGCTGGAATCACAATGCTGAGGCTAACCATGCCAGTTATTTCAGCTGATTTGTTAAGGCAATCTTCTGTTACTAACCCTGCTCCTGAGCAGCTGGAAGAACCCAGGGCCACCACATGAAGCCTGACAACTCCTCTGGGTATGTGCCAGATGGACAGAGATCACAGAATCATAGAATTGTTAGGGTTGGAAGGGCTCTCAAGGATCATCTAGTTCCAAGCCCCCTGCCATAGGCAGGGACACCTCACAATATATCAGGTTGCTCACAGCCACATCCAGCCTGACCTTCAAAACCTCCAGGGATGAGGCTTCCACCACCTCCCTGGGCAACCTGTGCCAGTGTCTCACCACCCTCATAGGGAACAACTTCTTCCTAACGTCCAGTCTGAATCTACCCTCCTCTAGTTTTGTTCCATTCCCCCCAGTCCTGTCACTCCCTGACACCCTAAAAAGTCCCTCCCCAGCTTTCTTGTAGCCTCCTTCAGATACTGGAAGGCCACAATAATGTCTCCCTGGAGCCTTCTCGTCTCCAGACTGAACAGCCCCAACTCCCTCAGTTTGTCTCCGCTGCAGAGCAGCTCCAGCCCTCTGCTCATCCTCGTGGCCCTTCTCTGGACATATTACAGCACCTCCAGGTCCTTCTTGTCATAGAGGCTCCAGAACTGGACACAGTACTCCAGATGGGGTCTCACCAGAGCAGTGTAGAGGGGGAGAATCACCTCCCTTGACCTGCTGGCTATGCTTCTCTTGATGCAGCCCAGGATGTGATTGACTTTCTGGGATGCAAACAGTGTGCAAGTGCACACTGCTGGCTCCTCTTGAGCTTCTCATCCACCCCCAAGTCTTTTCATTAGGGCTGTCCTCAAGCCAGTCACTGCCCAGCCTATATCAGCGCTGGGATTGCCCCAGCCCAGATGCAGGACCCTGCACTTGGTCTTGTTGAACTTGTACAGCAGAATCAGGGAGAACCATGTGTGAGCTGAAGGTCCCTGCTGCTCTGCCACCGTACGTACGGGAGGAAGAGACGATCGCCTTGACCTCATCTACCCAACTGAATCTGAATTCCCAGTGGCAGCTTGGTCCACACCCTGTGTGTGTTTGCTCCTGCCATGCTGTATCCTTATCATCACCAGCCCCTACAGCTCCTGTGGTGGCCTCCAGAGAGACAGATGAGTTACAGTGCACTCTCCTGGCAGAGGGCAACGAGTGGCATTTACCTAGAGGCCGCACAGCTCCAGCGTCAGTCCTTTGCTAGCCTTCAGCTGGCTGCTCAGAAACCGAAACCACTTCAAGCTTTTTTTGCTTCTTCTCCCTAAATTCATCCTGGGAAACAGCTGAGGAATGATTACTGAAATATTTCACAGAACCCCTTTACCTAAGGCAGAGGCAAGCGTGGCAAACTTCAGCTTGAGCAGCTCTGTGGAGTGATAAACCAGCTAAAATAAAGCTGATGGCAAATATTAAGTAACCTTAGCCACAGGCAGTTTTACTTGCTCCAGCAGTAATATCTGCTATTTCCCCTTCCCTAAATACTGCATTTGAAGGGCTGTATCTCTCACTTTGCCTTTTTTTTCCCAGCTAGCAGCAAAACCCAAAGCAAACTTTTAGGAAAGCACAACACTAATTGAAAGCAAAGTAAATTCAATTAATACTAAGCAGTGCCAGTAATAGCCTCTGGTTGTTTTGCAGTGGAAAAAAGACAACCCACCACCAATATTTTATCAGTTTTTAATAACTCTGCTTTCCTGCTGTTTGTAATTGCAAGAAACTTCTTCCAGTAACAGCACAGTGCTTCCTGTGTAATGATTCAGCAGGCCCCAAATGAGCAATACCTAAAAGAAATGCTAAACAAAATTACTGAAACATAATTGTACTGCAGAGAAGTCAGTAGAAGGATCTTTTAGTTTGTTGGTTTGGGGGTTTGTTTGGGTTTTTCCTATGAAGATGTAGACATTCTGCATGTAGGATACGACATGGGGATGCCCAAACTCTAGGGGGTGTGTGCTAAATCTCTCCATTCTTTTCAGGACAGGTGGTATTAGCCTTCAGTATCTGAAGCATTAAAATAGATCGTTTTGTCTGCACCCATGCTGTAAGAATCACGGAATCACATAATAGTTCAGGTTGGAAAGGATCCCCAAAGGTCATCCAGTTCAAACCCCCTGCAGTCAGCAGGGACATCCTCAACTAGACCAGGTTGCTCAGAGCCTTGTCCAGCCTAACCTTGAAGATCTCCAGGGAAGGGGCCTCAGCTTCCTCCCTGAGCAACCTGTTTCAGTGTTCCACCACCCTCATGGTGCAGAACTTGTTCCTAACAACCAATCTAAATCTACTCTTTAGTTTGAGGCCATTGCCCTTTGTAAACAGCCTCCCTCCATCCTTCTTGTAGACCCCCTTCCAGAACTGGGAGGCTGCTTTTAGGTCTCCCCAGGGCCTTCCTCACATCCAATCTAAATCTCCTCTCCTCTCATTTCAAACCACTGCCCCTCATCCTATCACTGTAAACGGTACATGTGACTTCATCTGACTTTACCTTTTAGGAGATTCATCAACTGAAAAAACTCACAAGAGTTTGTCATGGTTTCCCTATGCAGCTACCCAGGGAAAAAAATCATAGAATCACAGAATTGTTAGGTTTGGAAGGGACCTCAGGGATCATCCAGTTCCAACCCCTGCCACGGCCAGGGACACTTCGCACTACATCAGGCTGCTCACAGCCACGTCCAGCCTGGCCTTCAAAACCTCCAGGGATGAGGCTTCCACCACCTCCCTGGGCAATCTGTGCCAGTCTCTCACCACACTCATGGGGAAGAACATCTTCCTAACATCCAAGCTGAATCTACCCATTTGTATGGGCAGGGACACCTTCCACTGGCCCAAGTTTCATTTACAGAAAAAGCAAAGAAACGATTGCTATGGCTGAGCATGAACTGCTGTGCTCCCAGCTGTGGTCACCAAGTTGGTCACTCAGAGCTCTCCCTTCCCATAAGACAAGAAGGGCTCATAGCACCAGAGATGCCTTCAGTGTGTAGCCTGACTAAGGAAGGGATCTTGAGAGTTTTTACTATCAGAATTACCATCCTGGGAGGCATTCAAATCTGTCTTTAACACTGTAGTGAAAAGAGGTTCTTTGGTTGCCGCTGAAGAGAAATACCAAGGGAAAAAAACCCCCAGAGTATTGAAAAGTTTTGTGGTCATCACTGTCTGCAACTACCTGAAAGGACGTTGTGGAGAGGCTGGTGCTGGTCTCTTCTCACAGGTAATTAGTGATAGAGCAAGAGGGAATGGCCTCAGGCTGTGACTGGGTAGGTTTAGGCTGGACATTAGGAAGAATTTTTTCCCTGCAAGAGTGGTCAGGCACTGAAATGTGCTGCCCAGGGAGGTGGTGGAGTCCCCAAGCCTGGATGTGTTTAAAGGTCATTTGGATGTGGTGATTTGGGCTCTGGTTTAGGGGTGACCCTTGTAGAGTAGGGTTAATGGTTGGACTTGGTGATCCTGAGGCTCTTTTCCAGCCTGGATGTTTCTGTGATTCTGTCTTGACACAGTATTTCCCAAATTGAAAATGTAATAAAATAAAATGAAATGAAATGAAAATGAAATTAAATGGGGAAAAATAAAATAAAATAAAATAATAGACTAGACTAGACTAGACTAATAAAATAGAATTAAATTAAAATAAAGTAACATGAAATTCATCCTGGTATGTTGAATGTTCCTCAAACATTAGTTAAAAAGCAATTCAGGCCCAAACTCTCTTTCTTCTTCATGGCACCCTGCTCCATTCAGAAGCCAAATGATCTTACAGTCCCTCCTGGTGAGCCCAGAGCACATGAGAGAATGGAGTCTTGTGCAACTCCCATGTGGTAGCATGGTGATGGAAAAAACAGCTTTTTATACCAAAATCCTTCTTACAGAGCTTGCCCATCCAATTCTAATGAGGAGTAGGAAAATTTTAATGAAACAAAGCCATGAATATTTTAAAGACAATATAGCCTGCTGGTAAAGTATTTCAATTCAACTCTTCTGCTTCTCATTCTTTGACAACCCTCCAGGCTTTGCCAGGGCCTCTCTGAGGGGACTCAGAGATGCACCAATTGTAGTCATCCCTCCAAGTGTTGGCTGTGAGTTGTGTTTGAAGGACTTGATGGGGAAAAAAGCTCCTTCTTGCAGAACAGTATTTGTGAGGTTTTGTCCAGAACAGCTAGACTTAGTCCTCACCCCTCTGCAGTCCCTGCCATGGATTTCTAGTGAGTCATCACTGCCAAAGTAATCTTAAAGGGTAGCTTGCATCTACAGCTACACAAAGTACTTTCCCTTCAGTGCCAGTGCCATAGTTCTGCCCCTCATTTTATCAGTCAATTCCATGGTAAACACCATGGAGCTCTGGCTAGAGCTTCTGGATGTGATCAAGGGTTGCTTTCATAGGGATATGAACATATTCAGTACCAATATTTCATTATCAATACAGGCTGGGGGATGAGATGATAGAAAGCAGCCCTGAAGAAAATGGCTTGGGAGTTCTGGAGGATGAGAAGCTGGACAGGAGTAAATAGTGTGAGCTTGCAGCCCACAAGGCCAGTGGCAGCCTGGGCTGCATCAAAAGCAGCATGGCCAGAAGATCCAGAGAGGTCATTCCTCCACTTTACTGAAGAAGGACGTGGACCTGATGGAGCAGGTCCAGAGGAGGGCTACTAAGATGATCAGAGGGCTGGCACACCTTTGCTATGGTAACAGGCTGAGGGAACTGGGGTTGTTCAGGCTGTAGAAGAGAAGGCTCCAGGGAGACCTAAGAGCAGCCTTCCAGTACCTGAAGGGGGCTACAAGAAGGCTGCAGAGGGACTGTTTGCAAAGGCCTGCAGGGACAGGACAAGGGGCAGTGGTTTGAAATGAGAGAAGAGCAGATTTATATTGCATGTTAGGAACAAGTTCTGCACCATGAGGGTGCTGGAACACTGGGACAGGTTGCCCAGAGAGATAGTTGAGGCCCTGTCCCTGGAACTATTCAAGGGGAGGCTTGACAGGGCTCTGAGCAACCTGATCTAGCAGAGGATGTCCCTGCTGACTGCAGATGGGGTTGGACTGGATGACCTTTGGAGGTTCCTTCCAATCCAAACCATTCTATGATTCTATGATTTAAGGCTGAAACTCTAAGTACTTGGGCATGTTATTAATGTTATTAGTATCCACTAGAGAGATTCATTAACCTTGCTTACTAACATAGGTGCCTAATTACACAAGCTAGGTACTTATCCTGCTCAGTTGTTTTGGCACACACTCCTCAGTGTGTACAAACATTGGCAGATCTCTAGACACCTTTAAAACCTGCTCTATGAAAGCATAAATCTCCTTACAATTGCTTGAACTTGGTTTGTGCTGGGACTACCTCCTGAAGGATATATAGGTATCTCTCTGCTCCTTCACCCCTTGAATGCCACATGGAATTAGAATCATAGAATCATAGAATCAGTCAGGGTTGGAAGGGACCACAAGGATCATCTAGTTCCAACCCCTGCCATGGGCAGGGACACCCTACACTAGATCAGGCTGGCCAGAGCCTCGTCCAGCCTGGTCTTACAGATATCTGTAAGAATTACAGATATCTGTAGACTTTACAGAATCATAGAACGGTCTGGGCCAGAAGGGACCTCCAAAGGTCATCCAGTCCAACCCCCTCTGCAGCCAGCAGGGCCATCCTCAACTAGATCTGGCTGCCCAGGGCCCTGTCGAGCCTCACCTGCAATATCTCCAGGGATGGGACCTCAACTATCTCTGTGGGCAACCTGTTCCAATGTTCAACTATCCTCATGGTGCAGAACTTGTTCCTAACATCCAATCTAAATCTACTCTTTAATTTCAAACCACTGCCCCTCATCCTATCACTGCAGGCCTTTGCAAACAGTCCCTCTGTAGCTTCTTGTAGCCCTCTTCAGGTACTGGAAGGCTGCTATTAGGTCTCCTCAAAGTCTTCTCTTCTGCAGGCTGTACAATCCCAATCCCTCAGCCTGCCCTCATAGCAGAGGTGTTCCAAACCACTCCCCTAGACTGTCTCCATCAGGTCACAGAATCACAGAATTCTTGAGGCTGGAATAGAGCTCTGAGATCATCAAGTCCAGCCTATGACCTAACACCACCGCACTGACCAGACCATGGCACTAAGTGCCACATTCAATCCTCCCTTAAACACCTGCAGGGATGGTGACTCCACCACCTCCCTGGGCAGTCCATCCTAGTGTCTAATTCTCCTTTCCCTGAGGAAGCACTTCCTAACACACAACCTAAACCTCCCCTGGCACAGCTTCAGGCCATGCCCTCTCATCCTGTCACAAATTGCCTGGGAGAAGAGCCTGACCACCACCTTAGTACATCTTCCCTTCAGGTAGTTGTAGAGTGTGATAAGGTGTCCCCCTTGAGTCTCCTCTTCTCCAGGCTAACAACCTCAGCTCCCTCAGCCTCTCCTCATCAGGTCCATGTCCTTCCTGTGCTGAGGGCTCCAGAGCTGGATGCAGTACTCCAGGTGAGGTCTCACCAGAACAAAGTGGCAGAATCAGCTAGAAACATAGAATCAACCAGGTTGGAAAAGACCTCAGAGATCATCAAGTCCAACCTATTGCCTAATCCCTAACACCTCCTGACAACTAAACCATGGCTCCAAGTGCCACATCCAAGCCTTTTTTGAACACTTCCAGGGATGGAGGTGGAGAGAACAAGAGGACACAGTCTCAAGCTGTGCCAGGAGAGGTTTAGGCTGGATGTTAGGAAGAAATTCTTCCCAGAAAGAGAGATTGGCCATTGAGATGGGCTGCCCAGGGAGGTGGTGGAGTCACCATCACTGGATAAGAAGAGACTGGCAATTAGTGCCATGGTTTAGTTGATTAGATGGTGTTGAGTGATAGGTTGGACTTGATGATCTCAAAGGTCTTTTCCAACCTGGTTCATTCTGTATGCTGTATCCACCTCTCTGGATCTGCTGGCCACACTTCTTTTGATGCAGGCCTTCAGAGTCTGGGCTCTTGCACATGAATCAGACCAGAAATTGGAGCCTCTTTATTAGACTACATCTGGATTTTGATTTTCAGCTTAAGAAGGCAGACTACAAAACTGACTCTGCTCCTCTGACATGCTAGCAGAAAATGAGCTGGAATGTGCAGAGATATATAGTTATAAATAAAAGTCACCCAAGAAAGAAGATTCTATTAAAACCCAAAGTATTCATGAGCAGTAATAGTTCCCTTGCTTTAGGCTCTTTTAACCACATTTTCCTATTTGAGTTTCCATCCATTAATTTGAAACAAGTGTGCATTTTCTTCACTTCAGGGCTGGGGTTTTTTAAGCTGTAATGGTTGCCATGGATATCACAAGGGCAATTTAAATGGAAGGAATGCACTGAATTGATTTTTTTTAGTGGTTCATTTCAGAGTATACTTAAAACTCTTGAAGCCTGTGGACAACAGATCTGGTTAATGACAGCTCTCTGCTCAGTCACATTTCATGGGTTTGCTCACATGGGTGGTTAAGAGTCTAATACAGAATACAGAAATTAACCAGGTTGGAAAAGACATTTGAGATATCAAATCCAACCTACCACCCAACACCATCTAATCAACTAAACCATGGCAGTGAGTGTTTAGGGCATACTCCTGACAGATGGAAACCTGCATCTGACCCTTAAACTGGCTCTGTGTTTTACACCAAGGAATCACTGTGGGTTGCAACTCAACAAACAAAAAGAGGAAATACAATCCTGCAAACAGCTATGAGAGCCTAGGACTCTCTCCTCTTCAGTCAGCACTTCAGAATACAGAATTGACCAGATTGGAAAAGACCTCAGAGATCATCAAGTCCAACCTATCACCCAACACCATCTCATCAACTAAACCATGGCACCAAGTGCCTCATCCAGACACTTCCAGGGATGGTGACTCCACCACCTCCCTGGGCAGCACATTCCAATGGCCAATCTCTTTCTGGGAAGAATTTCTTCCTCACCTCCAGCCTAAACCTCCCCTGGCACAGCTTGAGACTGTGTCCTCTTGTTCTGGTGCTGGTTGCCTGGGAGAAGAGACCAACCCCCATCTGGCTACAACCTCCCTTCAGGTAGTTGTAGAGAGCAATAAGGTCTCCCCTGAGCCTCCTCTTCTCCAAGCTAAACACCCCCAGCTCCCTCAGCCTCTCCTCACAGGGCTGTGCTCCAGACCCCTCCCCAGCCTTGTTGCCCTTCTCTGGACACATTCAAGTGTCTCAATGTCCTTCTTAAATTGAGGAGCCCAGAACTGGACACAGGACTCAAGGTGTGGCCTAACCAGTGCTGAGTACAGGACAGAATGACTTCCCTGCTCCTGCTGGCCACATTCTTCCAGGTGCAGGCCAGGATGCCATTGGCCTTCTTGGCCCCCTGGGCACACTGCTGGCTCATGTTCAGTCTACTGTCAGCCAGTACCCCCAGGGCCCTTTCTGCCTGGCTGCTCTCCAGCCACTCTGACCCCAGCCTGTAGCACTGCATGGGGTTGTTGTGGCCAATGTGCAGAACCTGGCACTTAGATGTGTTCAATCTTATGCCCTTCTGTCCATCTCTGCCCATCTGTCCAGCCTGGCAAGGTCCTTCTGCAGAGCCCTCTTACCCTCTACCAGATCAACACCTGTCCCCAGCTTGGTGTCATCTGCACATCTCCCTTCCTTACAGAGGGGAGAATGTATTACTTGTGCCTCCAGCTGTGCCTATTTACCATTCAGTGGAGCTTGAAGTTTGAATAGGAGACCTCATGTTTATAAAGATGCAAAGAGTGAGTGGAGGATGGAGCCAGGCTCTGCTGGGTGATGCCCAACGACAGGACAAGGGGCAATGGGTAGAAGCTGAGGCACAGGAAGTTCCGTGGAAACATGAGGGAAAGTCTTTTCACTGTGATGGTGACAGAGCCCTGGAACAGGCTGCCCAGGTTGGGTGTGGAGATATTCCAAACCCTCCTGGATGTGTTCCTGTGTGACCTGCTCTAGGTGCTCCTGCTCTGGCAGGGGGGCTGGACTGGATGATCTTTGGAGGTCCCTTCTAACCCCTAACATTCTGTGTGATTCTCTGAGAGTGTTAGGGGTTGAGGCTGGGAGGGAACCAGTCACTTAGGTGCCTAAAATACAAGCAGCCATGTTTCCCCTCTGTTGGCCTTCCGAAAGTGTCCATCCAGCTGTCCCTCTGCTTGAACCTGAGAATCTGAATGCTTGCTTTGGGGGGGGACACTCCTTCCACAAGACACCCCAAATTTAGATGCAAGCTTTACTTAACATATATTTTAATATCTGCCCTTAAGTGGTGGTCCTGGCTGCTCATGTGCTGCCCCTGCTGGAGGTCCTTTTCTTTCCTCCTTCTCACCTGCTGACCTCCAGCTCTACCTCACAGCCCTTTGTGCCTGCAGTCAGGGGCAGCACAGGCAGCAGCAGGACTTCCAGAGGTCCTCTGTTGCCATGGGGAACAATCCAACTCCAATCATTTACTTCGTGGGTAGCTCCTCTGTTAGATTCCTTGCAGCTTCAACTTCATCTCTGATTGCTGTCTTTTGCTTTTATCTTTTTTTTTTTGTTAACAAAAACCATTAAGCTGGAAATGCTGAAATCCCCACTGAGCCTTTGGCTTTTCCACAGCTGCCACAGACAACCTGGCACAGCTGTAATGAGAGTTTCAGAAACAACAAAAATCAAGGCAATGGAGCAAATTCCCATTGGAAATGATCACTGGCATCTGTAAAGCTTAATGTTATCCTCTGTCCAATCTGAAATCTCTTGGCAGAAATGATACAAACTTGTCCTCACTAAATGAATTAGCTAATAAATAGACTGCAAATAGTCCACAGCCTGTCTGCATCTGAAAAGATCAAAGGCAATGGAAAACTAAAGGAAGAAGAAGGGCAAAGGAAAGGGAAGAGAGGGTAAAAAGGTGTTTTTCTGTTCTATAAAGGATGGGTTTTTTTTCTCTGAAGCCTAAAGTAGAAACTGAACGACTACAAAGCCATTTTCCATGCAGCTTGCTGGAGGAGGCATCAGATGAATTCACAGTATCACAGCATCATAGTACACTAGAGGTTGGAAGGGACCTCCAGAGATCACCCAGTCCAACAGCCTGCCAGAGCAGGAGCACCTAGAGCAGGTCACACAGGAATGCATCCAGGTGGGTTTGGAAAGTCTCCAGAGAAGAAGATTCCACAACCTCTCTGGGCAGCCTGTTCCAGGGCTCTGGCACCCTCACTATAAAGAAGTTCCTCCTCATGTTGAGATGAAACCTTCTATGTTCAAGTTTGTATCCATTGTTCCTTGGCTTATCACTGTGCACCACTGAAAAGAGCTTGGCCCCCTCCACTTGGCACCCACCCCTCAGATATTGATAGACATTGATCAGATCCCCTCTCAGCCTTCTCTTCTCCAGACTGAACAGCCCCAGGGCTCTCAGTCTCTCTTCACAGGGGAGATGCTCAAGTCCCCTAAGCATCCTCCTGGCTCTCTCTTGGACTCTCTCCAGCAGGTCTCTGTCTCTCTTGAACTGGGGAGCCCCAAACTGGACACAGTATTGCAAGTGTGGTCTCAGCGGGGCAGAGCAGAGGGGGAGAAGAACCTCCCTAGCCCTGCTGGCCACTCTTCTCTTGCTGCACCATTCCAGCCCAACCCATTCTATAATTCTATTCTCTGAGGAAAATATTTTGTAAGTTGTAATGCCCAGAACACTGCAGTGGTAGACCACCCCTCAACTGTGCCAGGGGAAGTTTAGGCTGGACTCTTTCAAGCAGTTCCCTGAGTTCCTTCTTGAACTGAAGGGCCCAGAACTGGACACAATATTCCAGATGTGGCCTTAGCAGGGTGGAGTGGAGGGGGAGGAGAACCTCTCTTGACCTACTAACCACAGCCCTTCTAATCCACCCCAGGATGCCATTGGCCTTCTTGGCCACAAGAGCGAGCATATAGCAAAATAGAAGAAATAAAAGAAAACAACATGGGATGGGATGGGAAGGGAAGGGAAGGGAAGGGAAGGGAAGGGAAGGGAAGGGAAGGGAAGGGAAGGGAAGGGAAGGGAAGGGAAGGGAAGGGAAGGGAAGGGAAGGGAAGGGAAGGGAAGGGAAGGAAGGGAAGGGAAGGGAAGGGAAGGGGAAGGGAAGGAAGGGAAGGGAAGGGAAGGGAAGGGAAGGGAAATTAAATTCCCCAAGTACTGCACCAATCTCAAAGGGGAGAAGGAGACACATAAATCTTAACAAAAACCCAGGTGCATGGAACAAGCTTTAGCTGCCTTGATTGAAACCCAGAACCATTCTAATTGTGACAAAGTGCTGATAGCAAACCCACATTTTACTAAATCCCAGGCATCTGATTTCCTCTCTTGCATTTCAACAGCATGCACTGCCTGGAAACAAAGCAGTAACAGAAATGTGAGACTCTGTTTACCAAAAATAACAAAGGATTTGTTGTGACAATTAAGAGTATCTTCAAAATGGCATTTTAAAATATTATCCATCAACTAAGCACAGAGAAAGCAGATAATCTGGCACTAATTTGCCTCTAGATTGACAGAGAGGGCGAATTTCAGCAGTGTCTTGAGGAAGCTTACTGAGGGAATTAAAAGGAGCTTCTCCTATGACTAAGGGGATGGAAATATCTGGCACTTTGGAAATCCCAGGGATGCAATAGTCCTATATTTCTAATCAGAGCAAATTCAGTAGTACCTTTCTGAAAGAACTGTTACTGATTAACTGATAATTAACCAGTGGAATTGGTTTGGATTTCAGACTATCAGCCCACACACTGTGACGGTCATTTGACCTGGGGACAGCTAACTTGGCTGCAATCTGAGAAGCAGAGCTGTGGAACAGAGTAACATCTTTTGCCTGGAATGACTCTGCAAGATTCAGGTTAGTCATCTATGTTTGATATAAGCTTCATGAACTGGAAACAGAATCACAGAATAGATCTGGTTGGAAGAGACTTCCAAGCTCATCCAGTCCAACCCTTGACCCAGCACTGAAGGCTCAACACTAAACCATGGCCCTAAGCACCAGGTCCAGGGGCTGCTTAATCACCTCCAGGGATGGTGACTCCAGTACTGCCCTGGGCAGAACATTCCAATGTTTGACAGCCCTTGCAGTGAAGAAATATTTCCTAACATCCAGCCTGAACCTCCCCTCGTGTAACTTGCAACCATTTCCTCTGGTCCTGTCACTTTGCCACCAAGGAGCAGAGGCTGCCCCCTCCTCACTCCAGCCTCCCTTCAGGTAGCTGTAGAGAGCAGTAAGGTCTCCCCTCAGCCTCCTCTTCTCCACACTCTCTGAGCTGCTTCTCATAGGTCCTCATCTCCAGGCCCTTCATCAGCCTTTTGGATTTCATTTTATTCTTCTGACTGCTTAATTGCAGTATCTTTGGTCTCCCTGCTACAACAGTGGACAGGCCCTTAAGCTAAACTTAATACCCAGCCTGCCTACAAATTATGCTCACTAAAGGATAACCTAATTTCTTATCTCTCTTCCCTACTAAAAAGATGTGGTAGTAACCCTCCTCCATACACCCTGGGAGCTGTTCAGCTAGGGTAATGACACATCCCCCACCATCACCATTTCATTAAGTGTTCAACTAACAAGACTCTTCAGCAAGTTCAGGACAGGTGTGGGTTGGTATTCATTGTTTGCTAACCACTCTTCCATCTCCTGCTTTGCCTATCAGCACAATGCAATCAGTGACTTAAGATTCTTGATGTTCCTCTAGCTTCACTGCTGTCTCCTGTTGGGAGGTGTCACCAGGAGGTATCACAGTACATTAGAGGTTGGAAGGGACCTCCAGAGATCATCCAGTCCAGCCCCCCTGCCAGAGCAGGAGCACCTAGAGGAGGTCACACAGGAATGCATCCAGGTGGGTTTGGAAAGTCTCCAGAGAAGGAGACTCCACAATCTCTCTGGGCAGCCTGTTCCAGGGCTCTGTCAACCTCACTATGAAGAAGTTTCTCCTCATGTTGAGATGGAACCTTCTATGTTCAAGTTTGTATCAGTTGTTCCTTGGCTTATCACTGTGCCCCACTGAAAAGAGCTTGGCCCTATCCACGTGCCACCTACCCCTCAGTTATTGACAGACATTGATCAGATCTCCTCTCAGCCTTCTCTTCTCCAGGCTAAACAGCCCCAGGGCTCTCAGTCTCTCTTCACAGGGGAGATGCTCAAGTCCCCTAAGCACCCTCCTGGCTCTCTCTTGACTCTCTCTCCCTAACCCTAACCCTAACCCTAACCCTAACCCCACACTGTTTCTCTTGGGAAAGCCACAGAACACAAAACATAAGGGGTTGGAAGGTACCTTGAAAGCTCATCCAGCCCAACCCCTCTGCCAGGGTAGGAGCACCTAGAGCAGTACTCAGCTAGTACTACATGATGATACCTTGCACAGCTTTTGAAAGTATCTGACTTTTGATTGCCTTCTTTTTTTCCCCTTCTGTCTTTATTAACTTCACCTCCTAATTAGGTCCCATGAAGATGCATCTCCTCACTTTCCTTAAAAGGTTCATTGACCCTCTGGCATACTGCTATAACCCAGTAACCTCTGAGTAGAGTAATTAGGGCCATTATGAAGCTCTGAGTTGATCTGAACAAGTTCCCCACTCAGAGGAAGAGACGTGTTCTGTGTTGCAAAGAGAAGTGGCTGAAGCAAGGCAAGCCCAGAGTGAAGCCCAAATTAAAGTATTTTAAAAGCAACTATGGAGGCAGAAGACTTATTGGAGCAACAGAGTTCAAGGAGAAATTATAAGGAGAGCACTGAATTGACCATGAGCCAGCAATGTGCTCTTGTGGCCAAGAAGGCCACTGCCATCCTGGGGTGGATTAGAAGGGCTGTGGTTAGTAGGTAGACAGAGGTGCTCCTCCACTTCCACTCTGCCCTGGTGAGGACACATCTGGAATATTGTGTCCAGTTCTGGGCCACTCAGTTCAAGAGGGACAGGGAAGTGCTTGAAAGAGTTCAGTTCAGAGCCACAAAAATGGTGAAGTGAGTGGAACATCTTCCTTATGAGGAGGACTGAGGGAGCTGGGTCTCTCTAGCTTAGAGAAGAAGAGACTAAGGGGTGACCTCATTAATGCTGATAAAGATGTGCAGGGTGAGTGCCGAGGGGATGGAGCCAGGCTCTGCTGGGTGATGCCCAATGGCAGCACAAGGGGCATTGGTGGAAGGTGAGGCATAGGAAGTTCCATGGAAACATGAGGAAATTTTTATTCACTGTGAGACTGACAGGACAGTGGAAGAGGCTGCCCTGGGGGGTTGTGGAGTCTCCCTCTCTGGAGATATTCAAAACCCTCCTAGATGCATTCCTGTGTGATCTGGTAATGGTGATCCTACTTTGGCAGGGGGGATGGACTAGATGATCTCTTGAGGTCCCTTCCAGCTCTTAACATTCTGTGATTCTATGCTTCTGTGAATTTGCTTCAAGAAACCTCCTGGAGCAGTCCTTTCTTGGCTTTCTTGAACCCTTTTCAGGTACTGGAAGGCTGCTTTAAGGTCTCCTCAGAGCTTTCTTTTCTGCAGGCCAAACTCCTCAGCCTGTCCCCAAAGGAGAGGTTCTCCAGCCCTCTGATCATCTTCTCAGCCCTCTTCTGGACCCACTCCAGCAGCTCCATGTCCCCCTTATGCTTGGGGCACCAGACCTCGATACAGTACTCCAGGTGTGCTCTGAAAAGAGCAGAGCAGAGGGGCAGAATCATAGAATCATAAAATTGTCAGGGTTGGAAGGGACCTCAAGGATCATCAAGTTCCAACCCACAAGTCACCAGATCAGGTTGCTCACAGCCACATCCAGCCTGGCCTTCAAAACCTCCCTGGGCAACCTGTGCCAGTGTCTCACCACCCTCATGGGGAACAACTTCTTCCTAACATCCAATCTCAGTCTACCCATTTCTAGTTTTGTTCCATTCCCCCCAGTCCTATCACTCCCTGACACCCTCAAAAGTCCCTTCCCAAGTTTCTTGTAGCCACCTTCAGATACTGGAAGGCCACAAGAAGGTTTCTTTAGAGCCTTCTCTTCTCCAGACTGAACAGCTCCAACTCCCTCAGTCTGTCCTCACAGGAGAGCAGCTCCAGCCCTCTGCTCATCCTCATGGCCCTTCTCTGGACACCTTGCAGCACCTCCAGATCCTTCCTGTAATAGGGGCTCCAGAACTGGACACAATACTCCAGTTGGGGTCTCACCAGAGTGGAGTAGAAGGGGAGAATCACCTCCCTTATCCTGCTGGTCACACTTCAGCTTTCCTAAAGTGTTTTGGGGGGTGGGTTTTCTTGTTGGTTTGGTTGCTGTTGTTGTTTGGTTGGTTTGGGTTTTTTTCTGTTTGGGTTAGGCTTGTTTTTGTGAAGACAACTGTCTCACTGTATTGCTATTTACTGTGACATAGTTTTCCAGCCAAGAAAAGCAGCAGAATGTATCAACCTGTCTGACAACCCCAACAGAGAGATGAAACTGCAGATACAAGGCAGTGCTATACATCACTGCGAGTCACAGTACCACACTACCACAGTACATTAGAGGTTGGAAGGGACCTCCAGAGATCATCCAGTCCAACCCCTGCCAGAGCAGGAGCACCCAGGGCAGGCTGCACAGGAATGCATCCAGGTGGCTTTGGAAAGTCTCCAGAGAAGGAGACTCCACAACCTCTCTGGGCAGCCTGTTCCAGGGCTCTGGCACCCTCACTATAAAGAAGTTTCTCCTCATGTTGAGATGAAACCTTCTATGTTCAAGTTTGCATCCACTGTTTCTTGTCTTATTAGTGCACACCACTGAAAAGAGCTTGGCCCCCTTCACTTGACACCCACCACTCAGATATTGATAGACATTGATCAGATCCCCTCTCAGCCTTCTCTTCTCCAGACTAAACAGCCCCAGGGCTCTCAGTCTCTCTTCACAGGGGAGATGCTCAAGTCCCCTAATCATCCTCCTAGCTCTCTGTTGGACTCTCCAGCAGGTCTCTGTCTCTCTTGAACTGGGGAGCCCCAAACTGGACACAGTATTGCAGGTGTGGTCTCACCTGCAGAGGGGAAGAAGAACCTCCCTAGCCCTGCTGGCCACACTTTTCTTCATGCACCCCAGGATCCCATTGGCTCTTTTGACTACAAGGGCACATTGCTGCCCCATGCAGAACTTGCTGCCCACCAGCACTCCAAGGCCTTTCTTTGTGAAGCTGCTTTCCAGCAGGGTGACTCCTGTCCTGTCCTGGTGCCTGCTGTTATTCCTCCCCAGATGCAGGACCCTGCACTTGTCCTTATTGAACTTCATGAGGTTTGCCTGCAACCCAGTAGGCAAAGCAGGATTTCAAAGCCCTTGTTATAGACATGCCTGGAAGTAATGGTTTATCAGCCACATCACCCTTGGCTTTGCATCAGCACTCATCTAGTGCCTACAACAGGAGTATGCTGTTATAACTGTACATGTGCTGCTGCTCAGCTTGTTCCACTCAGACAAGTCTATCCTGCTTAGACCTGTGTCAAAGTAGAAAAGGCATGAAGTGTGTACATGTAACTGGATCTAATTGCACCAATGGAGAGTGTAGCTTGATGAATGGAGAGATTTCATGACAAGATTGTTAACAGGGCAGATTGATCTGCAAAATCCCTTGGATCATCCCTGATTATCTCTTCAGCTTTTGCCTCTTACATAATTTTTCATTTCCTTGGCATTTAATCCTGTTAGAGGGGAGGTTTTGAGCAAATACTTCTGAAGTTTTGCATTTCCTAAGTGCTGTGTGATGGGAACTGATTTCCACAATATCCTTTTTCCCTTGTGTCCCTTTGCAAAGTAAGCTCTGAGTGATATAGCCCACACACAGAATCACAGAATCAATCATAAAGCCATAGAATCATAGAATGGTCCAGGCTGGAAGGGACCTCCAAAGGTCATCCAGTCTGATATCCCTGCAGTCAGCAGGGACAGAGTGGCCAAGCAGAAAGGGACCTGGTGGTACTGGCTGGCAGTAGGCTGAACATGAGCCAGCAGTGTGCCCATATGGCCAAAAGAAGGCCAGTGGCATCCTGGCCTGCATCAGGAACAGTGTGGCCAACAGGAGCAGGGAAGTCATTCTGCCCTGTACTCAGCACTGGTTAGGCCACACCTTGAGTCCTGTGTCCAGTTCTGGGCTCCTCAGTTTAGGAAAGATGTTGGCCTCTTCTCCCAGGCAGCCAGCACCAGAACAAGAGGACACAGTCTCAGGCTGCGCCAGGGCAGGTTTAGGCTGGATGTTAGGAAGAAGTTCTACACGGAGAGAGTGATTGGCCATTGGAATCGGCTGCCCGTGGAGGTGGTGGAGTCACCTTCACTGGAGGTGTTCAGGAGAAGACTTGATGGGGTGCTTGGCTGTATGGTCTAGTTGTTGGGTGGGTTGGATTGTTTGATGGGTTGGACACGATGATCTTGAAGGTCTCTTCCAACCTGGTGTGTATTGTATTGTATTGTATTGTATTGTTGAGTTGATGGAAGGTGTCCAGAGAAGGGCAACAAGGCTGGGGAGGGGTCTGGAGCACAGGCCTGTGAGGAGAGGCTGAGGGAGCTGGGGGTGTTTATCCTGGAGAAGAGGAGGCCTCATTGCTGTCTGCAACTCCCTGAAGGGAGGTTGTAGCCAGGTGGGGGTTGGTCTCTTCTCCCAGGCAACCAGCAGCAGAACAAGAGGACACAGTTTCAAGCTTTGCCAGGGGAGGTTTAGGCTGGAGGTGAGGAAGAAATTCTTCCCAGAAAGAGTAATTGGTCATTGGAATGTGCTGCCCAGGGAGGTTGTGGAGTCACAGTCACTGGAATTGTTTCAAAAGAGCCTGGATGAGGCACTTGGTGCCATGGTTTAGTTGATTAGATGGTGGTGATGATGGGTGATAGGTAGGACTTGATGATCTCTGAGGTCTTTTCCAACCTGGTTAATTCTATTCTATTCTATTATGGTTGCCCAGGGCCTTGTTCAGCCTCACCTTGAATATCTCCAGGGATTAGGCCTCAACCAACTCCCTGGAAAACTGGTGCCAGTGTTCCACCAACCTCACAGTGAAGAACTTCTTGACATCCAAATCTGATCTAAATCTGCCCTTCTCGAGTTTCAAGCCATTCCCCCTCATCCTTTCACTGCAGGCCTTTATAAACAGTCTCTCTTCATCCTTCTTCCAACCCCTTTCAGGTACTGGAAGGCTGCTATTAGGTCTCAACGGAGCCTCCTCTTCTCCAGGCAAAACACCCCCAGCTCCCTCAGCCTATCCTCAGTATTCCAACCACCTGATCATTTTCATGGTCCTCCTCTGGACCTGCTCCATCAGGTCCATGTCTTTCCTATTTTGAGGCCTCCAGACCTGCACACAGCAATCCAGGTGAGGTCTCACCAGTGCAAAGTGTCAGAATCACCTCTCTGGATCTGCTGTTAAAGCTGCTTTGGATACAGCCCAGGATGTGATTTGCCTTCTGTGCTGCAAGCTCACACTGCCTGCTCCTGTCCAGCTTCTCATCCATAAGCCTCTCATCTTTTATAGAGCAATCACATCACACCACCTACTTTTACAGACACCTCAGAAAAAAACTGCTTTGTTGCTTATAAAACCCACACAGCATTCTTTTTATCTTTTCTTAACATTATTAAGAGTTGGAGCTGTTCAGTCTGGAGAAGGCTCTAAGGAGACCTAATTGTGGCCTTCCAGTATCTGAAGGGGGCTACAAGAAAGCTGGGGAGGGACTTTTGAGGGTGTCAGGGAGTGATAGGACTGGGGGGAGTGGAGCAAAACTAGAAATGGGGAGATTGAGATTGGATGTTAGGAAGAAGTTGTTCCCCATGAGGGTGGTGAGACACTGGCACAGGTTGCCCAGGGAGGTGGTGAAAGCTTCACCCCTGGAGGTTTTTGCAGCCAGGCTGGCTGTGGCTGTGAGCAACCTGCTGTAGTGTGAGGTGTCCCTGGCCAGCACAGGGGGGTTGGAACTGGATGATCCTTGAGGTCTTTTCCAACCCTAACAATTCTATGATTCTATGATTCTGTTTTTTTTTTCCCCTTTGAGATCCTGATCAGCTTCTGCAACATCAGTTATTTTATCCCTGTAGCAGCCTGGGGAAAAAAATAGGCTTGCTGGTAAGCCTGGCTTGTAAATCCTGAATAAGCGATGGTAACGATTAGGGTTTACAAAAGCGTTGCTTGCAGGAGACAACTCCAAGTTCATCAACGAAATAAAGTGCACCTTAAAGTCTAGTGCTTTTCCTATTAATCAAAGCTTTTCCACCCTGTAGAAACAGGAGCACTTGGAGAGCATATGTGGCTGGGGAACTCGGCTTGCTTGTCACTCCAGAACTATTTGTCTTCCCTGCAGAATAACGCAGCCGAAGGGAATTGATCACCGGCTCGCAGGATGCTAGGGGTTGGAAGTGGCCTCTGGAGACCATCGAATCCAACCCCTGCCAGCGTGTTGTAGTTGTAGGTAGTTTTAACCCACCACACAGAGCAGGACCAGATTTCCCTACACAAAGCAAGTGTATCACCAGCTAATGGGGTATATTCTATGGTATTGACTGGTGCCTTTCAAATGCAGTAGTATTTAAGAAGTGCTCTTTCAAAAGCCCTTAGCAGTCAAAGAACCCAGCCTCACCTCTTCCAGAGGTACTGAATTATAGTGGGGTTCATTTGCTTTTGCTTTATCCTCATCACAGGCTCACAGGATGTTAGGGGTTGGAAGGGACCTCAGGAGATCATCAAGTCCAACCCCGCTGCCAGAGCAGGACCATAGAATCCAGCACAGGTCACACAGGAACACAACCAGACAGGGCTGGAAAGTCCCCAGAAAAGGAGACTCCATAACCTCTCTGGGCAGCCTGTTCCAGTGCTCTGGGACCCTCACAATGAAGAAGTTCTTCCTCATGTTGAGGTGGAACCCCCTGTGCGGTAGTTTCTATCTATTGCCCCTTGTCCTATCCCAGGGTGCAACTGAGCAGAGCCTGTCCCCTCCCTCTTGACCCCCAGCCCTCAGACAGACATTTATTAGATTCCCTCTCTGTCTTCTCTTCTCCAGACTGAAAAGCCCCACCTATGATATGATCTTCCACAAAACCCCAGCTTGCTCTGACTTGTGTTTTCAATGTCATCCTATCCTACTGAGATGCTGCTGGTTCACCTCCTGCCCCTCCTCCTATCTCTCCATCCTTCTTGTAGCCCTCTTCAGGTACTGGAAGGCTGCTCTTAGGTCTCCCTGGAGCCTTCTCTTCTCCAGGCTGAACAACCCCAGTTCCCTCAGCCTGTTACCATAGCAGAGGTGTTCTAGCCCTCTGACCATCTTAGTAGCCTTCCTCTGGACCTGCCAAGTCATTCATCCTTGCATTGCTGGCCAACTTAGAAGATCCAATCCAGTCTCATGTTGCTCAGAAAATCCTGTTACAGTTTAAGTTAGATCATCAATACAAAAAAATCAAACCCCCCAGAGATTCAACTGGGGGATGCTCTACTAATTGAGATTCACCCTGCAGCAAATACTCTTGAGGGAGCGTTTTCACAGAGCTGTGGTCAGTAGTAACCCATGGGGATGGACTCTGACCACAGATGCATTTCATGATAGGTGATGTTTTTAAAATAAACAACAACAAAAAAGAGGGAAGCCTGAACTTCTGTTTGCTCAGCATGTCTGCAGCATCACTTCTGGGAGCCAGCACAGTCATACCAATAGATCACTGCCACTCTTGGATAAACAGCCCCAGATTTATGGCAGGCACAGAGCCCTAAAATAAACATAAAAAACACAGTTCTGGGAGCAGCAGAAGCATGGCAGGCTGGTTTATTACACATGAATTATGGCTGAATTGGCTACCGAACTAAGCTCTGACCAGTGCTTTTCACAGAATCACAGAACCAACCAGGTTGAAAAAGACCTCAGAGATCATAAAGTCCAACCAATTACCTAATACCTGACACCTCCTGTCAACTAAACCATGGCTCCAAGTGCCACATCCAATCCTTACTTGAACACCTCCAGTGATGGTGACTCCACCACCTCCCTGGGCAGCACATTCCAATCGTCAATCTCTCTGGGAAGAATTTCTTCCTCACATCCAGGCTAAACCTTCCCTGGTGCAGCTTGAGACTGTGTCCTCTTTGTTCTGCTGCTGGTTGCCTGGGAGAAGAGACCAACCCCCACCTGGCTACAACCTCCCTTCAGGTAGTTGTAGATGGCAATAAGGTCTCCCCTGAGCCTCCTCTTCTCCAGGCTAAACACCCCCAGCTCCCTCAGCCTCTCCTCACAGGTCTGTGCTCCAGACCTCTCCCCAGCCTTGTTGCCCTTCTCTGGACATGTTCAAGTATTTCATCTTCCCTCAGATGAAGCAGTCAAAACACCTGTTTCACATATGGCCAGTCTAGCACAGTTGGAAGATCTCAGTCTGTCCCTAATTGGTCCTCCTGTTTTACTTAGTAACTTCAAACCTGTTAGAAAATGATGTATCTTAAGTTCTCTAGCTTCATGGGGCTGCAGGGACAGGCTGAAGGAGCTGGGTTTGTTCAGCCTGGAGAAGAGAAGGCTTCAGGGAGACCTAAGAGCAGCCTTCCAGCACCTGCAGGGAGCTACAAGAAGGCTGCAGAGGGACTGTTTGCAAAGGCCTGGAGTGATAGAACAATGGGCAATGACTTCAAACTAGAGAAGAGCAGATTTAGACTGGATGTTAGGAACAAGTTCTGGACTATTGAGGGTGCTGGAACACTGCAACAGGTTGCTCAGGGAGGAAATTGAGGCCCCTTTCCTGGAGATCTTCAAGGTCAGGCTGGACAAGGCTCTGAACAACCTAATCTAGTTGAGGATGTCCCTGGTGACTGCAGGGGGGTTGGACTGGATGACCTTTGGAGGTCCCTTCCAACCAAAACCATTCTATGATTCAATGATTTTATATCAAATCCATCAAATCAGCTTGGAAGTCATTGGGGGAGTTACATGCATGTGTGATTTCACACAGACAACAGTGGGAACAACAAATCTTAGGGCTATGCAGGAAAGCAGAGTATTATTTTTTCCCCCCATCATTTTCCAAGTACTGGCTCAATTTCCCTGTTCTAAGCATCCCTACAATATCCCTTGATTCTGCAGATCACATCTGAGCTATTTTTAGGTCACAGAAATACAAAATTCAACCTGAGCCAGGAGGGAATCTTCAAACAGCCTACTGAGAAATAACTGTTTCGAGAGGAAGGTGTCAAAGCTAACCTTTGCTGCCACTGACTGCTGATACATTTTCATGCAGCAGAGGCACACACACTCTCCTGTGGGGCACTCACGTCGGAAGATTCATCAACTAAAGCTCTTTCAGCTTGGTTTTCCACTTTGTATTAGTGACTATGGTATATTTGATAGCATTTCTGCAGATTGCAGGAGGTATGTGCAAAGCTGTGCCACGTTCCCACAAGCACAGTTTACACTACAGGGAACAAACGATTCCAGAAGTCAATGAGAGCGCAGACAAAGACCTCCTAATGTGAAGTACCAGAGGTGAAAATTACTCAGGAAATAAGCAAAGGGAAAATAACCAAGTGCTCAGACAGATGGAATAAACCCAGACTGCTGAATAACCCTACAGTAATTCTCAGGCCATTGGATATGCAAACAGTTCTTTGAATGCGTGTGGTGCTGTTGCACCTCTGTTGCCAGGGTGAATATGGATGAAACCTGTTAACAGAATCACACAGACTCACACAATGTTAGGGGTTGGAAGGGACCTCAAATCAGCCTCCAGTCCAACCCCCGTGCCACAGCTGGAGCACCTAGAGCAGGTCACACAGGAATGCATCCAGGTGGGTTTGGAATGTCTCCAGAGAAGGAGACTCCACAACCTCTCTGGGCAGCCTGATCTAGGGCTCTGGCACCCTCACAGGGAAGAAGTTTTTCCTCATGTTCATGTGGAACCTCCTCTGCTCCAGCTTGCACCCATTGCCCCTGGTCCTATCATTGGACATCTGTGAGCTGGAGCTGAACTCTGTGCTCCTGACACTGCCCTGCACATCTTTATAAACATGAATGAGGTCACCCCTGTGCTGGGTTACACCATCCTGGGGTTGGGTTGTGAGAGCCCTGCTTCCCCCAGGGGACAAAAGAAACCTGATCCCTGTGGAAGTGGTTTCTCCCTCCTGGGAGGAGGGGTCCCCTGGGTCTCAGTTGGTCTGTTCGGCTCCCCCTTCCTGTCCAGCAAGACTATAAAGGGAGGGAGAGGGGGGGAGGGCTTGGCAGCCATTCTTTCTCTTTGCTCCTGCCTCACCTGTTTGAAAGGACCAACAGCCACTGCTGGCCTCCTGGCTCTGCCACATGGTTGGGTCTGATCTTCTCCCTGCCACATCCCTGTTTCTCTAAAGGACTGAAATCCACATACACTGAGGGAGGTACAAGGCCATCCTAATTGGGTTTTGTGTGTTTTCCTAGTCATCGTTTTTCCTTACCCTTGAAAACCCTCCCTGTTATTGATATATATATATTTCTGTTGAAAAATTTACTTCTCCTACTTTCAAGCTGACTCCAGATTATTTTTTGGTAGATTAAACTCCAGTTAAGGCTTAAACCATCACAATCCCTCAGGCTCTTCTTCAAGCTAATGAGACCCATCTCCCTCAGTCCATCAGAGTTGGGGTTAGTCTCCAGAGTTAGAATCCCCACAGTCACTCCTCTGCTATGGAGACAGACTGAGAGAGTTGGGGCTGTTCAGTCTGGAGAAGGCTTCAAGGAGACCTTCTTGTGGCCTTCCAGTATCTGAAGGGGGCTACAGGAAAGCTGGGGAGGGACTTTTGAGGGTGTCAGGGAGTGACAGGACTGAGGGGAATGGAACAAAACTAGAAATGGGTAAATTCAGCTTGGTTGTTAGGAAGAAGTTGTTCCCCATGAGGGTGGTGAGAGACTGGCACAGGTTGCCCAGGGAGGTGGTGGAAGCCTCATCCCTGGAGGTTTTTGCAGCCAGGCTGGCTGTGGCTGTGAGCAACCTGCTGTAGTGTGAGGTGTCCCTGCCCATGGCAGGGGGTTGGAACTGGCTGATCCTTGAGGTCCCTTCTAACCCTGACAATTCTATGACTGCAGGTTACAAATGAATTGATTTCTTTATTTTTTGCAGGATGTATCTGAAAGCTGCCCCCTCCAGAATCAGCTTGGCACTCTGTGATTTTACTCTGAAGGGACTACGAGGAAGGAATGCCACCACCCACTCAAACTTCACCATGTGCTGTGGCTTTGGAGTGTCACAGCTGTCTACTTCCTGACCCAAGTGTATTCTACCTACAATTCCTGATGACACATAGTAAGTGGTATGACCTTTGAGAGTGGACCTCAGGGTCCCAGTGTTACAGCAATGACACACAAAGATAGCCCTGAAACTAAATAAAGAGCTCAAGAGTTAAAAAAATTCTCTTTTAAGATCAATGGAAAGATTTTATTTGAAGAAGTTTTGCCCATTTCTGTGAATAATGAGGCCCCTGCCAGAAAAACTAAGAGATATGTCCCCCAGGCAGTAGTATAGAACTAAAACCAAGTGAAAGAGACTATTATATATTAATTAATCAGTGGACTTCCAGCTTCTCATTAACAGTCTCCACTGAGTTTTTTTACTGAAGTTTCACTCATTCCTAATCATCCAATAACAAAACAGAACCCACTTCAGGGATCCAAGCAACAATGGATTAATTCAGCAAACTTCTTGATCCAGTGTGGGGGTTGAGGCTTTATCCTAAATCTAAGGAGGATTAAGGAGGATAATGATGTAAACACAAGAAGGCCAACACAAAAGCAAACAAACAAATCAAACAAAACAAATGGGGTAGGAGCACTTCTGATACGAGGACAGCATGAGGGAGCTAGGGATGTTCAGCCTGGAGAAGAGAAGGCTCTGGGCAGACCCAGTAATGACCTTCTAGTACCTGAAGGAGCCCTACAAGAAGGATGGAGAGAGACTGGACTGATAAGATGAAGGGCAATGACCTCAAACTAAAGAAGAGTAGATTTAAATTGGATATTAGGAACAAGTTCTGCACCATGAGGGTGGTGGAACACTGGAACAGGTTGCCCAGGGAGGCAGTTGAGGCCCCATCCCTGGAGGTATTCAAGGTGAGGCTTGACAGGGCTCTGGGTAACCTGATCTAGTGGAGGATGTCCCTGCTGACTGCAGAGGGGGTTGGACTGGATGACCTTCGGAGGTCCCTTCCAACCCAAACCATTCTATGATAAATAAAAAAACCAAATCCCAGTAAGTTAAGGCAAAGCAAATTTTTTTTTACTACACAGTGCTGAAAAAATGAGAGTTGCACTGCCTGATGCCTTTAAGAGTTTTCTCAAAGGAATATGAATACTACCATCTACAAAACATCTTTTCATAGAATCATAGAATTGTCAGGGATGGAAGGGACCTGAAGGGTCATCCAGTTCCAACCCCCTGGCACCCCCAGAGGGACACCTCACACTACAGCAGGTTGCTCACAGCCACATCCAGCCTGGCCTTAAAAGCCTCCAGGGATGAGGCTTCTACCACCTCCCTGGGCAACCTGTGCCAGTGTATTTTTTTACATTTTGACTTAATAAAAAAAAGGCTTTAGTTACATTGGGTGAGAAAAGCTGAAGATCCCACATCAGGTGCCAGGAAGCCTGGGTTTCAATTATATAACAACTTGATGTGGACAAAGATTTTAGCTGTGTTACGTCAAGGCTCAAGTGTGATCTTACTGTACTACTTACTACTTGTTACACAGATGAAGATCTGTAAGTGAAACACAGAATCAACCAGGTCGGAAGAGAGCTTGAAGATCATCAAGTCCAACCAATTACCTAATACCTAACACCTCCTGACAACTAAACCATGGCTCCAAGTGCCACATCCAAGCCTCTTTTGAACACCTTCAGGGATGGTGACTCCACCACCTCCCTGGGCAGCACATTCCAATGGCCAATTACTCTTTCTGTGAAAAATTTTATACTCACCTCCAGCTTAAACTTTCCCTGGCACAGCTTGAGACTGTGTCCTCTTGTTCTGTTGGTGGTTGCCTAGGAGGAGAGACCAACCCCCACCTAGCTCCTTTCAGGTAGTTGTAGAGAGCAATAAGGTCTCCCCTGAGCCTCCTCTTCTCCAGACTGTACACCCTCAGCTCCCTCAGCCTCTCCTCATAGGGCTGTGCTTGTGAAGGACGGGACAGGCAGACAGGGAGTAAGAAGGAAGAGACATGCATTAGAGTACCTGACCACCCTCTCCCCAGCTTTAGTGGACACCTGAAGCTCTGTCGTTCAGAAGAGATCTCCACAATGTGAACCTTCGTGAAGCTGGCAAAAATTGATCTCTGAGCACTCTGCTGCCCTGTCAGATGTCACTAAATGACTGGAGGCTTGTCCATCTACAAGAATGGTCAGATGGAAGACTTGGGCAGAAAACAGAATTAACCAGGTTGGAAAAGACCTTCAAGGTCATCACATCCAACCTATCAACACCATCTAATCAACTAAACCATGGCACCTCCAGTGATGGTGACTTCACCACCTCCCTGGGCAGCACAGTCCAATGGCCAATCTCTCTGTGAAGAATGTCTTCCTGTCATCCAGCCTAAACCTCCCCTGGCACAGCTTGAGACTGTGTCCTCTTGTTCTGGTACTGGTTTCCTGGAAGAAGAATCCAACCCCCACCTGGCTACAACCTCACCAACCTCCCTTCAGGTAGTTGTAGATGGCAGTAAGGTCTCCCCTGAGCCTCCTCTTTTCCAGGAAACTACAGACTTGTCAGTCTGACCTTGGTGCCGGGGAACAAGGATCATCTTGAGTGCTATTATGCAGCATGTGCAGGTGATCAGGACCAGTCAGAATGGACTCACGAAGGGCAGGTCCTGCTTGATCAACCTGGTCTCCTTGTGTGACAAGGTGACCTGCTTACTGGCTGAGGGAAGGGCTGTGGATGTTGTTTACCTGGAGATTAGCAAAGCTTTTGACACTGTCTCCTGCAGCATCCTCCTGGAGAAACTGGCTGCTGGTGGACTGGATGGGGGGATGCTTTGCTGGATAAAAAACCTGATGTTTTGATTTCTCTCTTTCTCAGGGAAATCTGTGAAGATCAGAAGACTCCACCCACACACTGACTTTGAACTGTAAGTGTGCTGACCTTTAGAAATCAACAACACTTTGTGGGTTTGTTTTTTTTTGCCCCTCAGTGACAAATATGCTAAAACTGTCGGCAGATTGTCAGTAGCTCAGACCGTGGACTTTCAGTGAGTCACCAAATGTTCACATACCTTGCTATTCACATCCTAGTTTCTCCCTCAAGCCAGGGACCACTAGAGTGGCAAGAGCAAGCTGTCAGTTGTGACTCTGTCTCTGGCTTCTTGACCATAAAGCCATACTGCCTTGAACCCTAAGGCAAGAGCAGCTGCAGATTTTATCAGCTTTGAGTTTCACAGGTTGCCACAGTGGGCATTTGACATATAAAATGTCTGTGCTGCTCAGGAAGGCTTAGCAGTCTCCTTAGCATCTACTGTTTCACCCAAAGAGCACAGGTTATACACAGGGCAATCACAGAATACATCCAGCTGGAAGAGACCTCCAAGATCTTCCAGTCTAACCTTCAACCCACCACTGAAGGCTCAACACTAAACCATGTCCCCATCCACCAGGTCCACACACTGCTTGAACACCCCCTGGGATGTTGACTCCACCACTGCCCTGCGCAGACCATTCCAGTGTTTGACAACCCTTGCAGTGAAGAAATATTTCCTAACATCCAGCCTGAACCTGCCCTGGTACAGCTTGGAACCATTTCCTCTGGTCCTGTCCCTTGCCACCAAGGAGCAAAGGCTGCCCCCTCCTCGCTCCAACCTCCCTTCAGGTGGTTGTAGAGAGCAATGAGGTCTCCCCTCAGCCACCTCTTCTCCAGACTGAACACCCCCAGCTCCCTTAGATGCTCCTCACTGGTCAATGGGTTTGTTCTTTCCCAGGTGCAAGACTCTACACTCTCCAGCCTGTCCAGATCAGGCTCAATGGCAGCACAACCCTCCTATGTCAGCCACTCCACCCAGTCTGGTGCCATCAGCAAACTTGCTGACAGTGCCCTCTGTGCCCTCATCCAGGGATGCCCCATTTGAAGTGGGAATTATACCCAGCAGAAACCTTTGCTTATGTCTTCTCATAACCCTCTGCAGAGGGAAAACTGTGCTATGAATTACACATTGGTTTACTCCAGTGACCAGCCCTAATTCAATCTCAAAACAGCAGTGCTCTCCTTATGAACTAACGCTCTTCTGAATGACTTCCTGAGCACACTGCTGGTTCTCTGCAGCACTTTATGGCCACTTACACGATCAGTACCCAGCAGACCTAGATGACCTGGGTGTGGTAGTTTTAGGCTATGCCTTTAAAATGTTGTTACAGATTTTGAGCAGAAAAGTAGAAAAAATATAAGTAAATCACTATTGGGTGTAAAAAAAGAAAATTAAGATCATTCTCAATGATTCCATTGGAGAGATACCTGCCATAAGACTGCTTGTACCAAAACACTCAGGGGGCTTCTCTTTGCTTGCTTCGTGCTCTGAAGGGAGAATAATCTGCTTCTGCCTGACCTTGGCTGTATTGTTTTGGTGAAATCTAGCATCTACTTTCTGTGTGCTCCTTTCTCCCTTTTGCACAAGGGGTGGGGGGCAGAGGGACAGCTTCCCTGGTCTTCTTGACCAGGGGGTTCTTATGTTGTTTGCTAGTTGTAAATACCTGTAAATATTGTAAATAGGGTAGGTTTTGCACATATTCATTGCATTCCACTGTAGGTAGTAGTTTTGCCTGTCAATACAGCTTTCATCTGCTTCCAGCTGAGCTGCTCTGGCAAAGGTAAGGTTGGGGGGGAATCTCAACCCACCACACATGGGACCAAAAGAGAAGCAACACTTCTGAAAGCTCACTGAAGCCCAGGACTGCCTGTGCTGGTTTGGGTGTGCTCCCCTTTGAAATGCCTGGCAGTCAGACCCCCTAATGAGCTGCCTTGGTAGGGCTGTTCTGAGCTGGCAAGAGTGAGGGTCCCCTACAGCTTTGTGATTGCACTAGATGACAGCTGGAGAATGGAGGAGACTCCTGCTTTGCCTCAGTTAGACAAGCACCACACATTCCTTCCAGCATGGCCCTGGCAACAGCAGTACCATTTCTTTTCAGAGGTTTGCAGAATGGTTTAGGTTGGGAGGGATCTTAAACATCATCTAGCTCCAAATCCCTGCCATGGGTAGGGACATCTTTGTTCCTTGATCAGGTTGTAAACCTTTGGAATTGTACTCAGCTCTGGTGAGGCCACACCTTGAGTATTGTGTCCAGTTTTGGGCACCTCAACACAAGAGAGATGTGGAGGTGCTGGAGCCAGTGCAGAGGAGGGCAAGGAAGCTGGGAAGGGCCTGGAGAATAAATCTGATGAAGAGCAACTGAAGGAGCTGGGGATGGATAGTTTGGAAAAGAGGAAGCTGAGGGGAGACCTCATTGCTGTCTACAACTACCTGAAAGGACAATGTAGAGTGGCTGGTGCTGGTCTCATCTCACAGGTAATTAGTGATAGAACAAGAGGGAATGGCCTCAACCTGCAACTAGGTATGTTTAGTCTGGACATTAGGAAACATTTTTCATAGAGAGAGTGGTCAGGCATTGGAATGTGCTGCCCAGGGAGGTGGTGGAGTCCCCAAGCCTGGATGTATTTAGAGGTGGTTTGGATGTAGTGCTTGAGGCTCTGGTTTAGGGGTGACCCTTGTAGAGTAGGGTTAATGGTTGGATGGTGATCCTGAGGCTCTTTTCCAACCTGAATATTTCTCTGTCTGTGTGACACTTTCCACTTAGACCAGGCTGCTCAAAGCCTCAGCCAGCCTGGCCTTGAACACCTCCAGGGAGGCAGCATTCACAACCTCCCTTGGCAACCTTTTCCAGTGTCTCACCACATTCTAAAGAATCTCTTCCTAATCTCCAGTCTCAATCTGTCCTCCTCAGACCCCTTCAGGTACTGGGAGGTTGCTCTAAGGTCTCCCTGGAGCATTCTTTTCTCCAGGCTAACATCCCCAGCTCTCTCAGTCTGTCCCCACAGGGAGGCTACTCATGGTCCCAGGAGGTAAATGCTAATCTATTCAGACTTTCACAAACCTATTTTAATGCCATTTGTGACATTTCTACTGAGGCCACGTTTGGACAACAACCATGGAGAGCAATGAGTTCATAACTCTGCTGTGATGGCTGTCCCCCACCAAGTGCTGGGGGACAGCATGTGGAAAGGGTGTCCACTCTTCCAGGAAGCTTTTGGTGTGTTATTCACTTCCAGCAGAAGGAAAAAGATATCTCAGCTTTCCCTTTTAAAGAGTGAATCAAACTGAGCCTGAAGATTAGAGTTTCCTCATGCAAAATGAATGAATAATGAATTGTCTAGGGAGCTCTCTGTGTAGTTTCTGTCCCTGAGGAATTTGAGCAACTGATAGAGTCCTCAAGGCTGAAAATTATTCATGAACACAAGAAGTGCAGGAAAATTGAGGATTATTCCACATCCTATTCTGCCAAGAATCCCATGTTGCTACAACATGGAGCCAAAGCTCCTAATTTATGGCACATGTGATGATGACACACTCCAAGTAACTATTGCTCATGATGTCATCACCTCTGATGTCAATGGAATTGATGACAGTGGTACACACCCCAGATATGTATTTCCAGTCATTACAGAAGAGTCATTAGGGTGGGATGCAATTAGGATGAGAGCAAGGAGGCTGAGGAGGGGTTTGGAGGGTGTCATATGAGGAGCAGCTGAGGGAGCGGCGGGGTTTAGTCTGGAGAAGAGATGGCTGAGGAGAGAGCTTATTGCTCTCTACAACTCCCTGAAAGGAGGCTGGAATGAGGCTGGGGTTGGTCTCTTCTCCCAGGCAAGCAGCAATAGGATGAGAGGCAATGGCTTGAAGTTGTGCCAAGGGAGGTTTAGGTTGGACATGAGGAAAATCTTCTTTAGTGAGAGAGTGGTGAGGGGTTGGAACAGGCTGCCCAGGGAAGTGGTGGAGTCACCATCCCTGGAGGTGTTCAAGAAGCTGTTGCTGTAGTGCTTCAGGATGTGTTTAGTGGTTATGGTAGTTGTGTTACAGTTGGACTTGACGATCCTAAAGGTGTTTTCCAGCCTCAGTGATTCTGTGATTTGAAATGCACAATGTACCAAATCTGGCAAGTGCTGACAGAACCATTAAAGCACAGCTGAATGAAGAAAGATGTGTACTGCTCCCTGCACTGGAAGTGTTTAAAACCATTCAGGCCCTGAAAATTAAACTCCACATGTTCTTCAGGAAACACAGCAGTGTTACTACCCCTGGCACTGCAATCCAGCCTTTCTCAACCACATTCCTGCCAAGCTCTCTTTCACTGCTGCTCTTCATCCAGCTATTCCAGCAGCATGCTCTTTTACCTGTTCCACCAACTTATAGTGGGTACCTGTATTGGGTCTGGCTCAGATGGAGTTATTTTTCCCTACAGCATCTTTCCTAGTGCCATGTTTTGCAGTGGCAGCTGGAAGGGTGTTGATAACACAGCAGTGTTTTGGCTGATGCTGAGCCAAGTACCAGGGCTCTGCTTTCCCAACATTTCCCCCTAACAAGAGGCTGAGGGGTGGGTAAGATCTAGGGAGGGGACACAGTTGGGCCAGCTGAGCCAAGCTGACCAAACGGGTAATTCCATGCCACATGACATCAGCTCAGCTACAAAAACTAAGGGAAAGAAGGAAGTGGGGGGTGTTCATTGATGGTGTTTGTCCTCCAGAGCAAGCACTACATGTATTGGAGCCCTGCTCCTGGGGAGTGGCAGGCAGGACATTGTCTGCTGATGGGAAGTAGAGAAGAGTATTTCTGTTTGCCTTTGCTTCCATTCATGGCCTTTGCTTTTGCTCTGTTAAACTGCTTCTATCTTGATCCACAAACCTCTTGTTATATTTTCCCTCTCCCATATTCACCTGAGAAGTGATAAGAGTCGCTTTGGGGTCGCTGCCCCCACCCAGCAAAGGCCAAACCACCACAGTCCCACAGTACAGACTGAGAGCTGGGCAGAGAGGAACTAAATGAGGTTTAACAAGGGTAAGTGCAGAGTCCTGCACTTGGAAAGGAAGAATAAACTGCAGCAGTACAGGTTGGGAGGTGATCTGCTGGAGAGCAGCCCCATGGAGAGGGACCTGGAAATGCTGGTGGACAACAAGTTCTGCATGGGACAGCAATGTGCCCCAGTGGCCAAGAAGACCAATGGGGTCTTGGGTGCATTGAGAGGAGTGTGTCCAGCAGATCCAGGGAGGTTCTTCTCCTTCTCTACTCTGCCCTGGTGAGACCTCACCTGGAATATTGCATCCAGTTCTGTGCTCCCCAGTTCAGGAGGGACAGGGATCTGCTGGAGAGTCCAAGGGAGAGCTACAAGGATGCTGAAGGGACTGGAGCACTGCCTGGTGAGGAGAGGTTGAGAGACCTGGGGCTGTTTAGACTGGAGAGGAGAATACTGAGAGGGGATTTAATAAATGGTTATCAATATCTAAGGGCTGGGGGTCAAGAGGGAGAGGATAGGCTCTGCCCAGTTACACCCTGGGATAGGACAAGGGGCAGTGGATGGAAACTCCAGCACAGGAGGTTCCACCTCAACATGAGGAGGAACTTCTTCACCATGAGGGCCACAGAGCACTGGAACAGGCTGCCCAGAGAGGTTGTGGAGTCTCCTCTGGGGACTTTCAAGACCCATCTGGATGTGTTCCTGTGCAACCTGCCCTTGATTCTATGCTCCTGCTCTGGCAGGGGGTTGGACTCTATGACCTTTGGAGTTCCCTTCCAGCCCCTAGCATCCTGCGAGCCTGGGACAGACCCAGCTTAAATCCAAGAGAAACAAAAGGCAGATCAGTTCCCAGTTATCTAAAATCTCTCCATCTCTCCTCTTCTTTGCTGTGGGCTCCTCACTTCTGACAAAGACTCCTTTACAAAACACCTCCAGCCTGGAAAGCACTTGTCTAAATAGGGGAAACTTTGTGTTGCTAGTGCTTATCCTTGCTCTAATATTAAAGGCCATTCCCTTTTTATCTGGGAAGTGTCTGGCTGGGTTTGGTTTAGCTCTGACAGAACATATGCAGCAATAACACTTACGTAGAAGTGTAAAAAATTGATTCAGTGGCTTTTGCAAGCCAAATTAACTCAAACTCCCAGAACATCTTGGGTGTTTCTTCCTAGCTGTAAATGCTATAAAGCAAATCCCAGCAATTAATGAAGGAAACTTTTCAAGAAAGCTTGAAGTTGCTCTCAGTGAAGACTCAAATGTTTGGAAGATTTTTCAAAGCAATGTTTCCTGGGCACAAAAGTGATCTGGAAATCATGGAGTCATAGAATGGTCTGGGTTGGAAGGGACCTCCAAAGGGCACACAGTCCAAGCCCCCTGCAGTCAGCAGGGACATAGAATAGAATAGAATTAGGCAAGACTAGACTAGAATAGACCAGGTTGGAATAGATCTTCAAGATCATTGTGTCCAACCCATCATCCAACACCACCTAATCGACTAAACCACGGCACCAAGCACCCTATCAAGTCTCCTCCTAAACACCTCCAATGATGGTGACTCCACCACCTCCCCAGGCAGCACATTCCAATGGCCAATCACTCTCTCTGTGTAGAATTTCTTCCTAACCTCCAACCTAAACCTGCCCTGGCACAGTTTGAGACTGTGTCCTCTCGTTCTGGTGCTGGTTGCCTGGGAGAAGAGACCAGCCCCCACCTGGCTACAACCTCCCTTCAGGTAGTTGTAGAGAGCAAGAAGGTCTCCCCTGAGCCTCCTCTTCTCCAGGCTAAACACCCTCAGCTCCCTCAGTCTCTCCTCATAGGAGGAGATCCTTGACTAGATCAGGGTGCCCAGAGCCCTGTTGACCCTCACTTTGAATATCTCCAGGGATGGGGCCCCAACCACCTCCCTGGGCAACCTGCTCCAGTGTTCCACCACCTTCATGGTGCACAACATGTTCTAACATCCAATCCAAATCCCCCAAGCACTGGCATTGCAAGGCCAGCAATTCAAGCCCATGATGCACAGAGTTCATTTTGAGGGTTGCGCCTGGCAGCAGAAAATTAAGATGGAGATGAAGGAAAAAAGCAGCAGTAAAGTTGAACAAAAAGAAAATGTCTCATTTTTTTAATGAAAACATTGGCCAAATAAAACAGAGAGATCCAAGAAGTGTCACACTTGAGGGCCAGGGGAGGTTTAGGCTGGATGTTAGGAAGCACTTCCTCATGGAAAGGGGAATTAGACACTGGGGTGGACTGCCCAGGGAGGTGGTGGAGTCGCCATCCCTGGAGGTATTTAAAGAAAGATTGGATGTGGCACTTAGTGCCATGGTCTGGTCAGTGTGGTGGTGTTAGGTCATAGGCTGGACTTGATGATCTCAGAGCTCTATTCCAGCCTCAACAATTCTGTGATTCTGTGAAAAGGCTCTAGTCTGTATTCATATTTTTATAGATTCCAGAAAACCAGGGAAGAAATCTTGTAGAAGCCCCAGAGAGAGGAACAGTTTTGTGAATATTAGAACAGTTCAGGTTGGAAGGGACCTCCAAAGGTCATCCAGTCCAAACCCCTCTGCACTCAGCAGGGACATCCTCCACTAGGTAGCTCAGAGCCCTCTCAAGTGTCGCCTTGAATATCTCCAGGAATGGGCTCTCAACTACTTCCCTGGGCAACCTGTTCCACTGTTCCACCACCCTCATGGTACAGAACTTGTTCTTAACATCCAATCCAAATCTACACTTCCCTCATTTCAAACCATTGCCCCTTGTCCTATCACTGCAGGCCTTTGCAAACAGTCCCTCTGCAGCCTGCTTGTAGCCCCCTTCAAGTACTGGCAGGCTGCTATTAGGTCTCCATGGAGCCCTCTCCTCTCCAGGCTGAACAACACCAGCTCCCTCAGCCTGTCCTTGTAGCAGATGTACTCCAGTCCCACCAATCATCTTTGTGGCCCTCTCCTGGACCCATTTTAACAGGTCCAAGTCCTTCTTATGCTGGCGAGTCCAGCAAGCCTAAGGACAGAGTTCTGATACAGAATACAGAATTAATCAGGTTGGAAAAGACCTTTGAGATCATCGAGTCCAACCTATCACCCAATATCATCTAATCAACCAAGCCATGGCACTGAGTGCCTCATCCAGGCTCTTTTAAAACACTTCCAGGGATGGTGACTCCACCACCTCCCTGGGCAGCACACTCCAATGGCCAGTCTCCATGGCAGGGGGGTTGGAACTGGATGATCCTTGAGGTCCCTTCCAACCCTGACAATTCTGTGATTCTCTGGTTGCTCTCTAAGGCAGGAGTCACAAACACAGGTCTTACTCTCTAGTGGACCTTATGCTTTTTGTAAACAGGAACTCATTTGATACAGCTCACTTATGCCTGGGAGGCACTATTTTTGTGATCATCTCCAGAAGCAAATGTCCCTGAAGATGGCACATTTGCAAATGACACAATTTCATCCTGCTGCATAGCAGCAACTGGCACCCCAGCCTGTCAAAGATGCTATAGAGAACATCAGCCAGTACCCACAAGGAGAAGAGAAAAAAAAATTATTATTCTTTTTTCCTCTCCCCAAATATACCTCTGCAGAATACCTGTTTGTGTTGCTCTTAGTAATTTACTAGAGGGGAGAAGAACACCCTGCCTGCAGCCAGGCTATTTTTGCAGGCATCGGTGATTCAGCTGAGCAGTGACTAAGCCACTGCAAATGTTTCCCTTCTAACTTGAGTGTATAAAAAGATGCTTTGCTGGAATGCATCACCTGCAGATGCCACTCTCTGCTTGGAGTCAGAGGGGTTTTTCCAGTCAAACTACATCACTCTTTTATCACTTCAAATTAAATGCATATGAAGCTTTCAGAATGTTTCAAGGAACGATCAGGTTGTACACTTCAGTCACAACTGAGAGAAGGCAGAACAGAGGTTCAGAGAGTCATAGAAAAGTTTGGGTGGGAAGGCACCTAAAAGATCACCTAGTTCCAAACCTCTGCCATAGGCAGGGACACCTTCCACTAGCCCAGGCTGCTCAGAGCCACATCCAGCCTGGCCTTGAACACCTTCAGGGAGGGCACATCCATGACCCCCCTGGGCAACCTGTGCCAGTGTCTCACCACCCTCGTGCTGAAGAATTTCTTCCTAGTCTCCAGGCAAAATCTGCCTTCCTCAAGCTACAATCCATTCCCTCTCATCCTGACACTACAAGCCCTTGTAAAAAGTCCCTTCCCAGCTTTCCTGTAGGCTCCCTTCAGGCACTGGAAGGTTGTTCTAAGGTTTCCCTGGAGCATTCTTTTCTCTAGGGTGAACATCCCCAGCTCTCTCAGCCTGTCCCCACAGGGGAAGTTCTCCAGCCCTCTGATCACCTTTGTGGCCTCCTCTGGACCCCCTTCAGCAGTTTTCCTGTGATATTTTTGGACTATTCCTAGAGTTCTGTCTGTCTCTGAGGATTCAGAAGATCACTCATCCTGCTTCTGTGCCACGGTGAGAACAAGTCTCACAGAGCACAGCCTAGCACTTGTCCTTCTTTTCATCTCAATCTCAAATTCTCCCACCTTGTGTCAATGAAAGTTGTTTAATCTGTTTTTAAGGTTCTTTTGGGAGTGTTTTTGGTTGATGCAGAGTTACAGAAAGTTCAGTAAATGATCTGTTATTCCTATTCTCATAAGTCAATACTGAAAACACTGCCACACACCAGACAGCATAAATAGATCAAAGAATCAATGAGGCTGGAAAAGACCTCAGAGATCATCAAGTCCAACCTATTACCTCAAACCTAACACCTCCTGACAACTAAACCATGGCTCCAAGTGCCACATCCAATCCTTTTTTGAACACCTCCAGGGATGGTGACTCCACCACCTCCCTGGGCAGCACATTCCAATCGCCAATCTCTCTTTCTGGGAAAAATTTCTTCCTAACATCCAGGCTAAACCTTCCCTGGTGCAGCTTGAGACTGTGTCCTCTTGTTCTGGTGCTCATTGCCTGGGAAAAGAGACCAACCCCCACCTGGCTACAACCTCCTTCCAGGGAGTTGCAGACAGCAAGGTCTCCCCTGAGCCTCCTCTTCTCCAGGCTAAGCAACCCCAGCTCCCTCAGCCTCTCCTCACAGGGCTGTGCTCCAGACCTCTCCCCAGCCTTGTTGTCCTTCTCTGGACACATTCAAGTGTCTCAATGTCCTTCTTAAATTGAGGAGCCCAGAACTGGACACAGGACCCAACGTGTGGCCTAACCAGTGCTGAGTACAGGGCAGAATGACTTCCCTGCTCCTGCTGGCCACAGTCTTCCTGATCCAGGCCAGGATGCCACTGGCCTTCTTGGCCCCCTGGGCACACTGCTGGCTCATGTTCAGCCTACTGTCAACCAGTCCCCCCAGGTCCCTTTCTGCCTGGCTGCTCTCCAGCCATTCTGACCCCAGAAAACCGTGTATGTGACAGACTGCAGATGAATTTGCTAGCATCTAAGAAGCGCTTAGTTGCTTTGGAGTGCTACAGAACAACCCCTTCCTCTCCCCCCCAAAAAAAAGAAGCCAATATTATTTTCCCTTGACTTTTCCCTTGTGGTCAGTCTTATATAATTGTAGGCTTATAATTAAAACTAAATAGGTTAGAAATTAAAGGGAGAAGCAACCAAAAGCTCAACAGTGTCTGGTGAGAGGTGTTTGAGAGTGGGTCTAAACCTTGTGCTCAAGTTCTGTGCCTGCCATGAATTACCAGTATGGCTTAGGAGGAACTGTGGTTATCTAAGCAGGCCACAGGGAAAAGAATGTTTAGCTGGGGCTGGCATGAGTGTAAATTAAGCATTTGAGGCACCTTTATCAATAGAAGCATCCTGACTCATTGTTTAATGGGATAATTGGAATTCTGTAAAGGAAAGAAAG
Source organism: Picus viridis (assembly GCA_033816785.1). Taxonomy (NCBI): domain Eukaryota; kingdom Metazoa; phylum Chordata; class Aves; order Piciformes; family Picidae; genus Picus; species Picus viridis. The sequence goes on along the minus strand of CM066570.1, from coordinate 28,371,536 downwards.
TTGATTACAAGGATCAAACAGAGGGAAGGCTCTCTAAGCATTTCTACCTTGCTTGTAACAAGCTGCAGCTTTGGGGCCAGCGAATCTGTTATGAGGCTGCTGATGTGCAACAAACAGCAGGATGGGGAGGGAAAGATCAGATCATTGCTTTTTAATGTTACAACAAAATTGTGTACATGCTCACCTGTGAAGAAACAAAGCTCTGCATGGTTAAGGATAACCATGAAGTCTATATTTTATTAGCATGCTGGGCTGCCCAGGGAGGTGGTGGAGTCACCATCACTGGGAGTGTTTAAAAAGAGCCGGGATGAGGCACTTGGTGCCATGGTTTAGTTGATTAGATGGTGTTGGGTGATAGGTTGGACTCGATGATCTCAAAGGTCTTTTCCAACCTGGTTAATTCTGTATTCTGTATTTCTTCTGTGTGGTATAGTCTGAGAGTCCTATAGTTCAATTTGGGAACTGCAGCAGCAGCTAGCAAGCAAGAAATCGAATAAGGACCACTACTATAACTCTCTCTGGGCTACTACAGGAATTAGCCTGCCTCCCCACACCAGCATTGCACACACAGAGAAATAAATTGCAAGCTGACAGAAACTGAGGACATGCAGAGTTTCTACAAGTGAAACCACAGTGAATGCAAACAATGACCACGTTAGAAGAGGAGAATGATGAAAAAACATCACTTCCTATTTTACTTTTGGGGTTTTTTTGCTCTTCCATCAGGGATGTGATGAAGTTAGGTGTCTCAGCAGACAGTGGATTCTGCTTTGAAATATGGTTTATTGGCCTAAAGCTTAAGCAAGCAGCATGACTCAAGGGTAATTGATAGGGGACAGAGAAATAAGTGAGATCTTGTTGTACATGTCCTGAGCTGTTTTCTCACCACAAACCCCTCCAATATATCATATAAGGGGGGCCTACAAGAATGCTGGGGAGGGACTTTCTAGGGTGTCAGGTAATGATAGGACTGGGGGGAATGGATAAAACTAGAAATTGGGAGATTCAGCTTTGATGTCAGGAAGTTCTTTCCCCATGAGGGTGGTGAGACACTGGCACAGGTTGCCCTGGGAGGTGCTGGAAGCCTCATGCCTGGAGGTTTTTGCAGCCAGGCTGGATGTGGCTGTGAGCAACTTGATGTAGTGTGAGGGGTCCCTGCCCATGGCAGGGGGGTTGGAACTGGCTGATCCTTGAGGTCCCTTCCAACCCTAACAATTATATGGTTCTATGATACAAATTCTCACCACAAACCCCTCCATGGTATAAATTCTCATCACAAATCCCTCCAATATATGACATCAATCCTCACCACAAACCCCTCCACAATATATGATGTCAATTCTCTCTATATAAATTCTCACCACAAACCCCTCCAATATATGATTTAAATTCTCACCACAACCCCTCCAATATCAGATATACACTCTTACCACGAACTCCTCCATGATATCAATTCTCACCACAAACCCCTCCAATACATGATGTAAATGCATGCAGTAATTCAGTATCATAGATAAGTCACAGTATCACCAATGCTGGAAGAGACCTCAAAGATCATCGAGTCCAACCTGTCACCACAGACCTCATGACTAAACCATGGCACCGAGTGCCATGTCCAATCCCCTCCTGAACACCTCCAGGGATGGTAACTCCATCATGACTTTCAGATGTGCCTGTGCTTGAAAAGCTCACCAAAAAAAAAAAATCACAATAAAAACAAATACATCCTGCTGTTGGCATTTCATATGGTGTCAGGTAAAGTGTACCTTATGTTGCCTCTTGAAACAACACCACCAAAACCAGCAGGACTCAAAAACCTCTCTCTTATCTGAGATTGCTTTCTGAAATGAAATTCAGGCAGGAGGAAAAGGAAAAGCAAAAGCAAAGCAGTTTACCCCAGCTCTGCAATAGCAAATAATCAAGAGAACTACTTGAGGAACACTAAGTGAAGCACCAAACTGTTCAACTAATAAGACACTTATTGAATATGCAATAACCATAGAATCATGGAATTAGCAGGGCTGGAAAAATCCTTCTTGTTTTTTCTCTTCTCCTTGTGGGTACTGGCTAATATTTTCTGTAGACTCTTTGACAGGCTGGGGTGCCAGTTGCTGCTATGCAGCAGGATGAAATTATGTCATTTGCAAATGTGCCATCTTCAGGGACATTTGCTTCTGGAGATGATCACAAAAATAGTGCCTCCCAGGCATAAGTGAGCTGTATCAAATGAGTTCCTGTTTACAAAAAGCATAAGGTCCACTAGAGAGTAAGACCTGTGTTTGTGACTCCTGCCTTAGAGAGCAACCAGAGAATCACAGAATTGTCAGGGTTGGAAGGGACCTCAAGGATCAACCAGTTACAACCCCCCTGCCATGGGCAGGGACACCTCACACTACAGCAGGTTGCTCACAGCCACAGCCAGCCTGGCTGCAAAAACCTCCAGGCATGAGGCTTCCAGCACCTCCCAGGGCAACCTCTGCCAGTGTCTCACCACCCTTGTGGGAAAGAACTTCTTCCTAACATCCAAGCTGAATCTCCCCATTTCTAGTTGTGCTCCATTCCCCCCAGTCCTATCACTCCCTGACACCCTCAAAACTCCCTCCCCAGCTTTCTTATAGCCTCTTTCAGCTACTGGAAGGTCACAATAAGGTTTCCTCAGAGCCTTCTCTTCTCCAGACTGAACAGCCCCAACTCTCTCAGTCTGTCTCCATAGGATCTGCCTTCTAATCATCTTTGTGGCCCTTCTCTGGACACATTCCAGCACCTCCAGATCTTTCTTGTAATAGAGGCTCCAGGTGGGGTCTCCACCAGAGCAGTGTAGAAGGGGAGACTCACCTCCCTGGCCCTGCTGGCTATGCTTCTCTTGATGCAGCCCAGGCTCTGGTTGGTTTTCTGGGCTGCAAGTGCTCACTGCTGGCTCCTGTTGAGCTTCTCATCCACCAGCACCCCCAGGTCCTTTTCCTCAGGGCTGCTCTCAAGCCAGTCCCTGCCCAGCCTATATTAATGCTTGACATTACCCCAACTGAGATGCCGGACTTTGCATTTGGTCTACAGATCTGCCTTCTCTTAGAGAACTGGATGGAAATTGAAGGGTTAGCCAGCAGTGAAGAACACTAAAAGGGGGTGGGGGGAGGAGCCAGGCTGTGATCTAGAGGACAAACCTATTTCATCCTGAAATCTGTCATGGGCTATGTTGAACAGGCAGGCTTTTGAAACCCATGACAAATGACACTGCTATTCATAGAGCAGGCACGACACAGGTTGCCACACTGTAATTGTTACCAATACTGCCCCAGGGACTGCAAGATATTATGCATTCAGCTGTAGAGAGCACCACAGACCCAAGGTGTGCTCAAATTTCAACTCTTACAGTAAGAATTACCTAACAGCTATGTGTAACTAACCTTTGTGGTTGGTTGCAAACAAAATCAAACCCACAAACCAAGCCTAAATGTTGAGGCTTTTAACACTTCTCTTTGCAGTTGTGTTGCATTTCAGGACATTAGAAACCTTTCACCTCTGGCTATACGGCAGTGATGCTTTCTTTTGACATCAGATCTGGGGAGCAGGTTCATCCAAACGCTCCACAGCAGTCCTTGTTCTCATAAAATGGTCTGGGTCATCCAGTCCAACCCCCTCTGCAGTCAGCAGGGGCATTCTCAGCTAGATCAGGTTACCCAGAGCCCTGTCAAGCCTCACCTTGAGTATCTCCAGAGATGGGGCCTCAACCACCTCCCTGGGCAACCTGTTCCGTGTTCCACTACTCTCATGGTGCAGAACTTGTTCCTAACATCCATTCTAAATCCACTCTTCCCTAGTTTTTGCACAGCTACACAGCAAAGCTGCACCTTCAGCCAGCCCATTTGTGGCCCTCTATTGTGGCCCACAGAATCAGAGAAACAGCTAGGTTGGAAAAGACCCTCAGGATCACCAAGTCCAACCATTAACCCTACTCTACAAGGGTCACCCCTAAACCAGAGCCCCAAGCACCACATCCAAACCACCTTTAAACACATCCAGGCTTGGGGACTCCACCACCTCCCTGGGCAGCCTGTGCCAATGCCTGACCACTCCTGCAGGGAAAAAATTCTTCCTACTGTCCATTCTAAACCTACCCAGTCACAGCTTGAGGCCATTCCCTCTTGTTCCATCCCTAATTACCTGTGAGAAGAGACCAGCTCCAGCCTCTCCATAATGTCCTTTCAGGTAGCTGTAGACAGCAATGAGGTCTCCCAACTACCTCCCTGGGTAACCTGTTCCAGTGCTCCATTACTCTCGTGGTAAAGAACTTGTTCCTAACTTCCATTCTAAATCCACTCTTCCCTACTTTGAAGCCATTTTTTTGCACAGCTGCACATCAAAGCTGCACCTTCAGCCACCCCATTTCTGGCCCTCTATTGTCTTTTGATACACACTTTAGGAAGGGCAGAGTTTCAGAAGCCAATCAGTTCAGTAATGCTGTATGCATAGAAATGTGTGGATAATTCTCTTCTGGCTTCTTCCTGCAGCTTCATGGGGAATCTTGGCTTCAGGCCAGGCAACTGCAAAAGCAAAGCTTATTCCCCCCTCAGCATTTGAGCAAAGTGCACATAATACCTCCCTAAGTAAATTAGTGTTGTAACAGGTTGCAACTGATCTATCTTGGGAAGTCAAATGAGAACTAAAAATAGATCCTGATTTCAGTTCCCCCTGAGCAGCAAAGTGATTTGAAATCCTTCTTTGCCATGGGAAACAAACAAATACAAACCAGATTTGGCAGCTCCTCAGTAAATAAATATCCTCCTTCGGTATTTAAATTCAGCACCCAAGGAATTGTTTTTAGAGGGGGCCAAGGAACACATCCAGCATTGGTAGGAGGCAAGTGTGAGCTTCCATGAGAAACCTCTCCTCAATAGTCAGATGCTCTGTGGCATTCACATGGAAAAACTCGACTCTGAGTATGCAATGGTGGTCAAAAGTTCCTCTGCAGAGAGCTGCAGAAGACCTGAACTGCCATGTACTGCAGGTGCAGCCTGCTCTGGAGCCCTCAACACAGGAATCAGAATCATAGAATCATAGAATCAACCAGGTTGGAAAGGACCTCAGAGATCACTGAGTCCAACCTATAACCTAACACCTCCTGACAACTAAACAATGGCTCCAAGTGCCACATCCAAGCCTTTTTGAACGCCTCCAGGGGCAGGAACTCCTCCCTGGGCAGCGCATTCCAATGGCCAATCACTCTTTCTGGGAAGAACTTTCTCCTCACCTCAAGCCTAAACTTCCCCTGGCACAGCTTGACACAGTGTCCTCTTGTTCTGTTGCTGGTTGCCTGGGAGAAGAGACCAACCCCCACCTGGCTACAACCTCCTTTCAGGTAATTGTAGACAGCAGTAAGGTCTCCCCTGAGCCTCCTTTTCTCCAGGCTAAACACCCCCAGCTCCCTCAGCCTCTCCTCATAGGGTTTGTGCTCGAGACCTCTCACCAGCCTCATGAAGGAAGAACATGGACCTGATAAAGCAGGTCCAGAGGAGGTCTACCAAGATTATCAGGGGCTGGAACACCTCTGCTATGAGGACACAAAGAGGGAGCTGGGGTTGTTCAGCCTGGAGAAGAGAAGGCTCCAGGGAGACCTAAGAGCAGCCTTCCAGTACCTGAAAGGAGCCTACAAGAAGGCTGCAGAGGGACTGTTTGCAAAGGCCTGTAGTGACAGGACGAGGGGCAATGCTTTGAAATGAGAGAAGAGGAGACTTAGATCAGATGTTAGGAACAAGTTCTGCACCATGAAGGTGGTGGAACACTGCCCAGGGTGGCAGTTGTATTAGGATAGGTTTGGAATCTAACTAGACACTTTGGAATCTAACTAGTACAGTAGTTGAGGCCCAATCCCCAGAGATCTTCTAGGTCAGGCTGGACAAGGCTCTGTGCAACCTGATCTAGTTGAGGATGTCCCTGCTGACTGCAGGGGCCTTGGACTAGATGACCTTTGGAGGTCCCCTCTAACCCAAACCATTCTATGATTCTATGATTTTAAGGGACAGGCAAAGTACAGATGAATACATGAGCAGATGCTGCTTCAGGGAATAAACAGCACAGCACAGGCTAAACAATATAGATTGCAACTTCAACTTGAATTATGAGAAGGGTAAAAAAATAACACCTTGGAAAATTCTTGGAGAATGGTCTAGCCATCAAATCAGCAATAAAACACAGCAAGCATTTCACAGCAGAAGAGCCCTGCCTTAACTTTATTGCCTCTAGGTTTGATAGGATTATATGGAGTTTCTCAAGTAATGTCTACCAGTGGAGCTGTCTGAGAGAAATAGTTGTATTTTCAGAAATGGAAGGGAGATGGTTTCACTTGAAGGTTTAGAAATGCCTTAAAATATTTATGTTGTCAAAGTGGTCCCTGGCAAGGAAATCCACATGCATTGAATGAGAGGATAGAAAGAAAAAAACCTCTGTGTGGCTAAGCATTAAGCTCCATTTTTGGCACCTCATTTTCCAGAAAGTATAAAACCTAGTGTAGGATGCTACAGAGACAGCTGAGACCAAATCCCTGAAAGAAGGGTTCTGTACTCAAGCAGTATACTCCAGGCTGTCCCTAATTTTGCTAAATTACTTTTCTTAATGTCTGTTAGTGTAGAATCACAGAATGTTAGGGGTTGGAAGGGACCTCCAGAGATCATCCAGTCCAACCCCCTGCCAGAGCAGGAGCACCTAGAGCAGGTCACACAGGAACTCAGGATTCAGGCTGGATGTGAGGAGCAAGTTCTTCACCATGAGAGTGGTGAAGCCCTGGAATGGGTTATCCAGGGAGGTGGTTGAGGCCCCATCCCTGGTAGTGTTTAAGCCCAGGCTGGATGAGGCTCTGGCCAGCCTGATCTAGTGTGGGGTGTCCCTGCCTGTGGCAGGGGGTTGGAACTAGATGATCCTTGTGGTCCCTTCCAACCCTGACTGATACTATGGTACTATGAACTCATCCAGGTGGGTCTGGAATGTGTCCAGAGAGGGAGACTCCACAACCCTCCTGGGCAGCATGTTCCAGGGTTCTGTTACACAGTGAAAAATGTTTCCACAGAACTTCCTATGCCTCAGCTTCCACCACTGCCCCTTGTGCTGTCATTGGGCATCACCCAGCAGAGCCTGGCTCCATCCTCTTGGCACTCATCCTGCACACCTTTATCAACATGAATGAGGTCACCCCTTAGGCTCCTCTGCTCCAAGCTAAAGAGCCTCAGCTCCCTTATCCTCTCATCACAAGGAAGATGTTCCACTCCCTTAATCATTTTTGTGGCTCTGTGCTGGACTCCTTCAAGCAGATCCCTGAGGTCCTTCCCAAACTGAGGGGCCGAGAACTAGACACAATACTCCAGATGTGTCCTCCCCAGGGCAGAGCAAAGGGGGAGGAGAACCTCTCTCAACCCACTAACCACAGCCCTTCTAATCTAGCCCAGATGTTAGGATGTTAGGAAGAAGTTCTACACGGAGAGAGTGATTGGCCATTGGAATCGGCTACCCGTGGAGGTGGTGGAGTCACCTTCACTGGAGGTGTTCAGGAGAAGACTTGATGGGGTGCTTGGCTGTATGGTCTAGTTGTTGGGTGGGTTGGATTGTTTGATGGGTTGGACGCGATGATCTTGAAGGTCTCTCCCAACCTGGTGTATTGTATTGTATTGTATTGTATTGTATTGTATTGTATTGTATTGTATTGTATAGAATGGCATTGGCCTTCTTGGCCACAAGAGCATGTTGCTGGCTCATGATCAACCACAGAATTGGAACCAAGTAACTAAATCACTTTTTTTGCATCATTGTTACCAATGTGAGTGTGATGTTCTCCTGTTTACTCCTCTGAAAGGGATAACACTCACCATTAGTGCCAATTTCTCTGTGTCTAAGGAGGTTATAATGACATCAAGCTAATGACAATTAGCTTGAAGAAAGCAAAAGGTCCCTTCATCTCCCTGCAGATACTCAAGGTGAGGCTCAATGAGGGCCTGGGCAGCCTGATCTAGTTGGGGATGTCCTTGCTGACTGCAGGGAGGTTGGACTGGATGACCTTTGGAGGTCCCTTCCAGCCTGGACCATTCTGTGATTCTGTGTTTTTATGATTCTGTGATTCTATGATTCTATGCCTCTGTGATTCTGGGATTCTATGACTCTGATTCTATGATTCTGTGTTTCTATGATTCTGTGATTCTATGATTCTGTGTTTCTATGATTCTATGACTGACTACAGTACTGTGATTCTGTGATTCTATGATGCTGTGATTCTATGATTCAGCTCCAACTCTGCAGGACAAAAGGATGGGGATAACAAAGGAAATGTTCTTTTATACACAAAATGCTTGATATTGTTTGTTGGTTTGTTTGGGTGGTTGGGTTTTTTTTGGGGTTTGTTTGTTTTTTGATGTGGATCACAGCTGAAGGAAGCAAAAGGAAGAAAAGGGAAAGTATTTCCTGGGTCCTTAGAACCATACCAAATGGGGCTTTAATTGCCAAGTGCTTCAGTATCTGGTTCTAATCAGGATAAATGGGCTTGTTTTTCCAACATTGGGGCTCACATCAAAACAACAAGAAACAATTGCAAAAGCTCTGCTGAAGAAAGAGAGAGGAAGTGGGTTGTCACCAGCTGTTCAGAGACAAGATCCTGCAACAAATGGATAGCAGCAGATGCCATGTGAAGCACAGAGAATGTGAATGCATCTGAGTCATCCCAGCAGCTTAGAAGGGTGGCAAGATGCAGCCTAGAGCCTGGGGGAAAGATTTTTGTGGCTTTAACCATTTCTCTCCTCTTGCCTTGTGCTTTGTTCAAGTGCACAGCATTGGGTTTTCCTTTTTTATAGAGGTCTTATTTCTGACATTTATTTATCTTCTTACATTTAGTTTTCATATTTCTTCATTTTTCTTATTTGTTACATTAATTTTTCTTATTTCTTACATGTATTGTTCTTTTTTCTTACATTCATTTCTCTTATTTCTTACATTTTATTTCTTATATTTACTGTTCATATTTCTTACACTAATTTTTCTTCTTTCTTGCATTTTTTCATATATCTTTAATTTTCATTATTTCTTACATTTATTTCTCTTATTTCTTAGAGTAATTTTTCTTAATTCTCACATTCATTGTTCTTATTTCTTAAATTCATTTTTCATATTTCTTAAATTCCATTTCCTTATTTATTAAATTCTTTTTTTCTTGGGTTTTTTCCTTGTTTTTTTTTTCCCCTTGGTGTTTTCGTTTGTTGGTGTTTTTAAGAAGAAGTTGTCCCTAAGCCCTGTTAAAGAGCCACAGACACCAGGAAAGTACCTTACAGAGATACTGTGCTCAGGGCCTATCACATCAGAAAGGAGGTGGTCCAGAAAGGAGGTGGTCCAGAATCATTGTTTGTCCAGCAGGAAAAGTAGTATAAAACATTTTACCCTTTCACCTCTCCTCTTAGGTTCATACCACTAATTAAAAAGTGTTTAAGAGGTCATTGAGTTGTTTCCCACTGCAGCTTCACATCCTGGGCTGCATCAAGAGAAGCATAGCCAGCAGGGCCAGGGAGGTGATTCTCCCTCTCTGCTCAGCTCTGATGAGACCTCACCTGGAGCACTGTGTCCAGTTCTGGAGCCTCTGTTACAGGAAGGATCTGGAGGTGCTGGAAGGTGTCCAGAGAAGGGCCACGAGGATGATCAGAGGGCTGGAGCTGCTCTCCTATGAGGACAGACTGAGGGAGTTGGGGCTGTTCAGTCTGAAGAAGAGAAGGCTCCAAGGAGACCTAATTGTGGCCTTCTAGTATCTGAAGGGGGCTACAAGAAAGCTGGGGAGGGACTTTATAGGGTGTCCGGGAGTGATAGGACTGGGGAGAATGGAACAAAACTAGAAATGGATAGATTCAGATTGGATGTTAGGAAGAAGTTCTCCCCCATGAGGGTGGTGAGAGACTGGCAGAGGTTGCCCAGGAAGGTGGTGGAAGCCTCATCCCTGGAGGTTTTTGCAGCCAGGCTGGCTGTGGCTGTGAGCAACCTGCTGTAGTGTGAGGTGTCCCTGCCCATGGCAGGGGGGTTGGAACTGGCTGATCCTTGAGGTCCCTTCCAACCCTGACAAATCTATGTTTCTATGATTCATAAACAGCTCAGCTGGCACACTGGTTAAAACTAGACAGAGTAGGGGCAGAAACAGAACAAATATTTCCTGTGTTTTACAGTGATCTCATCTCAGGTAGGGTGGCCCGGGGCAAGGGAAAAATTTGCAGCAGTTAAAGAATGATAGAATTTGAACTGTGGGTGCCAGTAGGATGCACTCTGGGTGTTTTCAGCAAAATCCTGTTTCTCTAAAGGAAATAGACAGAGGGGCAAGTCCCAACCTCCACTGCTGTCTTGGCTTTCCCGGTTGTACATGTCTAGGCACTATGAAATGCACCCTGATTTACACCAATCCATAATGTTGCAGCAAAACAGGTCATTGGGGACTATAACATTAACCACAGAATCACAGAAACATTCAGGTTGGAAAAGAGCCTCAGGATCACCAAGTCCGAACATTAACCCTACTCTACAAGGGTCACCCCTAAAACAGAGCCCCAAGCACCACATCCAAACCACCTTTAAACACATCTAGGGATGGTGACTCAACCACCTCCCTGGGCAGCCTGTGCCAATGTCTGACCACTCTTGCAGGGAAAAAATTCTTCCTAGTCTAAACCCCAGTCACAGCTTGAGGCCATTCCTTTCCTCTTGTTCCATCCCTAATTACCTGTGAGAAGAGACCAGCACCAGCCTCTCTACAATGTACTTTCAGGTAGTGACCTCGTTTCAAGAGGTCTCCCCTCAGCCTCCTCTTTTCCAAACTAACCATCCCCAGCTCCTTCAGTTGCTCTTCATCAGATTTATTCTCCAGGCCCTTCACAGCTTCCTTGCCCTCCTCTGCCCTGGCTCCAGCACCTCCACATCTCTCTTGTATTGAGGTGCCCAAAACTGGACACAATCCTCAAGGTGTGGCCTCACCAGAGCTGAGTCCCAGGGGACAATCCCCTCCCTGCTGCTGCTAGACACAGCATTGCTGGTCCCAGCCAGGATGCTTTTGGCTTTCTTGGCCACCTGGGCACACTGCTGGCTCCTCTTCAGCTGCTTGTCCATGAGCACCCCCAGGTCCCTTTCTGTTGGACAACTTTCCAGCTACACTGCCCCAAGCCTGTAGCATTGCTTGGGGTTGTTGTGATCCAAGTGCAGGACCTGGCACTTGGCCTTGTTGGAGCTCATCCTGGTAATGTTGGCCATGGATCCAATCCATCCAAGTCCTTCTATAGAGCCTCCCTACCCTGGTGCAGATCAACAATGACACCTAACTTGGTGCCATCTGCAAACTCACTGCTGACTCACTCTGTGTCTTCATCAAGGGCATCAATAAAGATGTTAAACAGAAGTGGTTTGAAGATACCACCTCCAGAACTAAGAAATATTAAATATTAATTATATAAATGTGTATTTTATTGCAATGGGACAGCATGGGGAAGCCTGACACCACCCATGCTTGTTCCTCACACCTGGAAGGTGAACTGTGAGACAACCAAACCTCTAGCCCACAGGGGTTTAGCTCTTGGGTGATGAAAGAGACCTCCAAGCGTTCATTTATTTCCAAGGGAGGAGAAATCTAGCTTGACTTGGGTTTGTCATAAGTGATTAGATTTTATATTGTGCTTATGTACTTCTCCTAATCAAATTAGCATGTTGGTTCAAAAGCAGCCTAGCAGAAAAACTCTAATTTTCTTACCCAATTCGCTTCATTTATTACATGGATTTACCTAAGTTGCAAGGTTTGGGGTTTTTTCTTTTCTCTGACTAGGCCTGGTTCTGCTTAGCTTCTAAAAGAGGATGAGCAGAGGGTTGCAGCACCTCTCCTGTGACGACTGACTGAGGGAGTTGTTCAATCTGGAGAGGAGAAGACTCCATGAAGACTTTATTGTGGCCTTCCAGTATCTGAAGGGGGCTACAAGAAAGTTGGGGAGGGACTTTTGAGGGTGTCAGGGAGTGATAGGACTGGAGGGAATGGAACAAAACTAGAAATGGGTAGCTTCAGCTTAGATGTTAGGAAGAAGTTGTTCCCCATGAGGGTGGTGAGACACTGGCACAGGTTGCCCAGGGAGGTGGTGGAAGCCTCGTGCCTGGAGGTTTTTCAGGCCATGCTGGCTGTGGCTGTGAGCAACCTGCTGTAGTGTGAGGTGTCCCTGCCCATGGCAGGGGGTTGGAGCTGGATGATCCTTGAGGTCCCTTCCAACCCTGACAATTCTGTGATTCTAAACCAGGAAGCATTCATAGCCCAAGGTTGCAAAAGCAATGAATATTTATAACCCCATCTTCCCAGCACACTAAGAGGCATCTCACAGTGTGACTCCACATTAGAAATGTCCCACCTGTGGGGCCTGTTCAGAAAAACCCACAGATGACAAGGCTGTGCAACACACACCAAGGTCAACACTCAAATGATGGCAATTATCACTTTACATAAGGTTGCACATCTGCTGATCCACTGCACCAACACTGATTTATAGGTGCTGTACTAGCAGGACTCTCCCTTGTGAAGAGAGTATTTCAGCTATTAAGTTGTGACATTATTCTGACCTCATTCATGTTGATAAAGATGTGCAGGGTGAGTGCCAAGAGGATGGAGCCAGGCTCTGCTGGGTGATGCCCAATGACAGCACAAGGGGCAATGGTGGAACTTGAGGCAAGGAAGTTCCATGGAAACATGAGGAAAGATTTTTTTACTGTGAGAGCGACAGCAGAACCCTGGAACAGGCTGCCCAGGGGGGTTGTGGAGTCTCCCTCTTTGGAGATATTCAAAACCCGCCTGGATGTGTTCCTGTGTGACCTGCTCTAGGTGCTCCTGCTCTGGCAGGGGGGTTGGACTGGATGAGCTTTCAAGGTCCCTTCCAACCCCTAACATTCTGTGATTTCCAAGGCTTCTCGTGATCGAGCTACAACCTGCCTAATGCACAATCTCACCATGTACAGAGGTATCCTCCATCTCCAACCTCAGATAACCCAAGAAGTTTCTCACCTAGCTTCAGAACACAGGGAAATAGCATAGTTTGAAGAACTGAGTGACTAGCTACAAATCACAGGCAGGACTTCCACAAGAAGCCTGGAGAGGGACTTTTCATCAGGGTGTCTAGCCACAGGACAAGGTGGAATGGTTTGATGCTGAGGGAGAGCAGGGTTAGACTGGATCATAGGAAGAAGTTCTTCAGTAGGAGGGTGGTGAGACTCTGGAATAGGCTGCCCAGGAAGGTTGTGGATGCCTCCTCCCTGGGGTGTTGAAGGCCAGGTTGGATAAGGCCTTGAGCAGCTAACTCTATTTAGAGAGGTGTCCCTGCCCATGGCAGGAAGGGTGGAGTAGATGATTTCAAAGGTCCCTTCCAAACTAAGCCACTCTGTGATTCTATGACTCCAATGATGAGAAAAAAAATCCAAAGTGAAACTGTGTGACCCGAGAGGTATTTTCTGTTAATTTATTGCATATATTTTACTATTCTAGACTGAGGCCACACTTAAAAAATCCAACAACAACCAACAACCTCCACTCCACCCACCTCCAAAAATGCAAGTAGAATTTAACAATCATTCAGATGATTTTCTTGTTTGAGATGGAGCTAGGACAGGGCTGAGAGACTGGCTTGAGAACAGCCCTGAAGAAAAGGACTTGGGGGTGCTGGTGGATGAGAAGCTCTCAACAGGAGCCAGCAGTGAGCACTTGCAGCCCAGAAAGCCAACCAGAGCCTGGGCTGCAGCAAGAGAAGCATAGCCAGCAGGGCCAGGGAGGGGATTCTCCCCCTGTGGTTCGCTCTGGTGAGACCACACCTGGAGCACTGTGTCCAGTTCTGGAGCCTCTATTACAGGAAGGATCTGAAGGTGCTGGAAGGTGTCCAGAGAAGGGCCACAGGGATGAGCAGAGGGCTGGAGCTGCTCTGCTGTGAGGACAGACTGAGAGAGTTGGGGCTGTTCAGTCTGGAGAAGAGAAGGCTCTAAAGAGTCCTTACTGTGGCCTTCCAGTATCTGAAGGGGGCTACAAGAAAGCTGGGGAGGGACCCTTTAAAGTGTCAGGGAGTGATAGGACTGGGGGGAATGGGGAAAATACTAGAAATGGGTAGCTTCAGCTTAGATGTTAGGAAGAAGTTCTTCCCCATGAGGGTGTTGAGACACTGGAAGCCTCATCCCTGGAGGTTTTTGCAGCCAGGCTGGCTGTGGCTTGTGAGCAACCTGCTGTAGTGTGAGGTGGCCCTGGCCATGGCAGGGGGGTTGGAACTGGCTGATCCTTGAAGTCCCTTCTAACCCTAACAATTCTATGATTCTATGATGACAATCAGTTTTGATGCTTGTCATACAAATATGGTTCCTCCTGTTCTGCAGAAAGAAAATTAAGGTTCAGCAGCAGCACTGGAATTAGAAACTATCCACAGGCCATTTTAGGTCGAGAGAGTTTTGCTGTTGATTTTAATGCACCAAGATCTAATGTATCCTTCAGTATCCTGCCTTTTCCTATTTTCCCCCAAACTTAGGGTGAATCATTAAATTGATGCCTGCCCTTGTAAATCCCATAAGCTATTAATGTAGTTCCCTTAGCAAGAAGATAGGTTAATGACCCGAAGCTACTGTAGAATATTTGCTACTTCAGTGCAAATTAATATCATATTTTAGCTTATATCATATTTAGCTTTACTTTATATCCACACGCTGCAAAGGATACCAGAAGGAGCTGGATGTTGAAATGACAAAGTTCTAAATCTTCTCCTCAAACTTTTAATCAAACTGAGAGTTTAATCAAACAGAGTTTCTCCTCCCCCCTCTACTCTGCCCTGCTGAGGCCACATCTGGAATATTGTGTCCAGTTCTGGGCCCCTCCATGCAAGAAGGACCTCAGGGAACTGCTTGAGAGAGTCCAACAGAGAGCCAATAAGATGCTGAAGGGAATGGAACATCTCCCTGCTGAGGACAGGCTGAGGAAGCTGAGGGCTCTTTAGCTTGGAGAAGAGGAGCCTGAGGCATGACCTCATTCATGTTGATAAAGATGTGCAGGGCAGTGTCAGGAGAGGGTGGAGCCAGGCTCTGCTCAGTGATGTCCAATGACAGGACAAGGGGAAGTGGTTACAAGCTGGAGCAGAGGAGGTTCCACATGAACATAAGGAAAAGCTTTTTTAGTGTGAGGGTGCCAGAGCCCTGGAGCAGGCTGCCCAGAGAGGTTGTGGAGTCTCCTTCTCTGGAGACATTCCAAACCCACCTGGATGTGTTCCTGTGTGACCTGCTCTAGGTGCTCATGCTTTGACAGGGAGGTTGGACTGGTTGACCTCTGGAGGTTCCTTTCAGCCCCCTAACATTCTGTGACTCACTGGCCTTTAAAGGAATGAAAGGAAGCAGCAGCAGGGAAAGGGAAAGGGACAGGGAAAGGGAAAGGGAAAGGGAAAGGGAAAGGGAAGGGAAGGGAAGGGAAGGGAAGGGGGAAGGGAAGGGAAGGGAAGGGAAGGGAAGGGAAGGGAAGGGAAGGGAAGGGAAGGGAAGGGAAGGGAAGGGAAGGGAAGGGAAGGGAAGGGGGAAAAGAATAGAATATTAGCTTAGATTGGATACTAGGAGAAATTTCTTTATTGAAAGGGTTGTGAAGCATTGGAAGAGGCTGTCTAGGGAAGTGGTTGGGTGACCATCCCTGGATGTATGTAAAACTCATGGAGATGTGGCACTGGGAGAGAAGGTTTAGTGGGACTGGGACCCTATGACCTTTACAGTATTTTCCAATCTAAATGATCCTCTGATTATCTGAAATCTCATAGATAATGGAGAAGGGAACTGTGTACCTTCTGAAGAGTGAAACCTAGCCAGGCCACCAAGGACTGTTGAGAGTCCAAGCTTGGATAAAGAATGACACCTGAGGGGGAAGAACAGTCAGGGTGGGGTTTGATTTGAGAGGAGACAATGGTGGATAAAGAGAGATGATGAAGGAGAGTAGGAGAACAGGCATGCAAATGGAGCAGAGGGGAACAAAAGGGTCATCTGAGCTGCTGCTATGCTTGTGCTCTGCACCTGATCGCTCCCATTTGTCCTCACTTCTCATTCACTCAACTCCTAACTATTTTCTGCGTAAGGATTTGGCTTTGCCTGATGTGGGAATTATTTCATGGCCTCTCCATGTGAGAAACAGCTGCAGTCAGGCATCAGATATTGGATGATGCATTGCCCACAGCTTCTGTCTCCTGTCATCTTTGTTTGCTTCGGTTTTGCCTTTGAAGTTAGGAAAGAGAGATAAAAGACTGCAGAAGCAAGAGAGGCAGCAGTGTAGGGAACATGAAAAACTTCAGAACCACCAACTCCCCCATAAAATCCTATCCAGGCACTGCTGTTTATTAGCATTGCTTCATCTCTGCCCAGGTTGCTAAGATTTTTTGGCAGGGAGAATCAGAACATACTGGACTCCACTCTGCTGGAGCCAGCAGGCTTCCAGTACCCAGCATAATTAGTTTAATGCCAGCTAGAGTATCACTGCACTGCAGCACTGCCATATCCTATCTCAACAAGCAAGATAGAGAACTAAACAGCCACACCTCCACTGAAAGCTTCCTCTTGTTGTCTTGTCCCAGAGGTAACGCTGCAAGCAGGACTATCAACAACAAAACCCAGAAATTAAAAGATAGATAAATAAATTTGCAGCAGTATGTTCCCTGAGATCTCAGTAACTCCAACTGTAGTCATCTCACTAGATCAGATCACTTACTGAGGCCAGTTAGGCTGTCCCCAGCAGAAGGACAAAGAGCTGTTGGAGTGAGTCCAGAGGAGGGCCACAAGGATGATCCAAGGGCACCTCTGCTGTGAGGACAGGTTGAATGAGCTGGGGGTGTTCAGCCTGGTGAAGAGAAGACTCTGCAGGGACCTTATAGCTGCTTTCCAATTCCTGAAGGATCCTGCAGGAAGGGTGCAGAAGGACTTTTCACAAGGGTGTCTAGAGACAGGATAAGGAAGAATCGTTTAAAACTGAGGGAGAGTAGTTTAGACTGGATCTTAGGAAGAAGTTCTTCAGTACAAGAGTAATGGGACTCTGAAATAGGCTGCTCAGGCAGGTTGTGAATGCCTCTTCCCTGGGGGTGTTCAAGGCCAGGCTGGATGAGGTCTTGAGCAGCTGAGTCTAGTTGAGAGGTGTCCCTTCCCATGGTGGAGAAGATGGAGCAGATGATCTCTAAAGTCCCTTCCAACCCGAGCCAACCTATGGCCCAGCAGAAGTACAAAAACCCCAAACCACCAAGACCCAGGCTATCCTACATAGAGTACTGACATGGGGAAAGAGGGACACTCACTACACCAAAACCCAAGGGAAAAAAAGTAAATCTTTACATTTCACTCCTGATTTAATAACTTAAAACATCACATTCCCTCACAGCACATGTGACATGCCAGGGCACGGCCTCTCTGCTGTGCCAAACTCACAGACAGCTCCCTGCTTTTGGTGCTATTGGTCTGCTAACTGACACCCAGTGTGTCTTACTTCTGTCATTTCCAGGTGAAAGCCAAGTGATGGCTCCAAAAGATGCTTTAGGTCCCCAGGCACTGAACTTGTTTTTCCAGTGGAGCCTTCCCAAACAATCAGTTTGTGATGGCCATTTGGCTGGCCCTAGCCTCTTAAAATCCAAACACTTTGAGAAGATAAATTGTTGTTACTACATGCATAACACCAGACTGAAATGTGCTACAAAATCCATTTCCAGGGACTGGCCTTGGCTGTCACTAGTGACAGCTCCCTTTCTCCAGCCTTTCACCTGAGCCACTCAGAAGATTTACCCATACTCAACCCAACAGAGAGCTACCAGGATGCTGAGGGGACTGGAGCACTGTGCCCTATGAGGAGAGGCTGAGAGCCCTGGGGCTGGTTAGTCTGGCAAAGAGAAAACTCACAGGGGATTTCATAAATGTCTATAAATGTCTCAGGGCTGGGGGTCAGGAGGGAGGGGACAGGCTCTGCTCATTGCACCCTGGGATAGGATGAGGGGCAATGGATATGAGCTATAGCACAGGAGGTTCTACCTCAGCATGAGGAGGAACTTGGCACTGTGAGGGTCACAGAGCACTGGAACAGGCTGCCCAGAGAGGTTGTGGGGTCTCCTTCTCTGGGGACTTTCAAGACCCATCTGGATGAGTTCCTGTGTGACCTGTGCTGAATTCTATGGTCCTGCTCTGGCAGGGGGGTTGGACTGGAAGATCTCTGGAGGTCCCTTCCAACTCCTAACATCCTGTGAGCCTGTGATACTCCTGAAGTCAGACTGAGAAACACCTGGACTTGGGCCCTCGAGTACTTCAACAAATTCAACTTTACTCTGTGAAATAGATGTTGTCTTTCAACTGCTAGCAATTAGCTCAGCGTGAAAGGATGACAAGGAGGAGACTCTGGGCTCCAGTTCAGTAATGAATCTGCTCCTCTCAGTTTGTCAACCAGCCAGGGACAAACAGTTTGCTGTGCAAGTGTTATCATTTTACTGAGCAGATCCCCAGTGTCGCACTACAGCTGGCAAACAGCACAAACAGAAGCAGCTTCATTAAAAGCATTCCCTGCCACCAGCCTTTGAACAGCATTTTGCACTGTGGCTTCCCCACACTGCCCTGAAGAAAAGGACATAGTGATGCTGGTAGATGAGAAGCTCAACAGGAGTCACCAGTGTGTGCTTGCAGCCCAGAAAGCCAACCAGAGCCTGGGCTGCAGTAGGAGAAGTGTGGCCAGCAGGGTGAGTGAGGTGATTCTCCTCCTCTACTCAACTCTGGTGAGACCCCATCTGGAGCACTGTGTCCAGTGGGGGCTTCAGTATTGGAGCCTCTATTACAAGAAAGTGCTGGAAGGTGTCCAGAGAAGGGCCATGAGGATGAGCAGAGGACTGGAGCTCCTCTGCTATGAAGAGAGATTGAGAGATTTGGGGCTGTTCCTTCTGGAGAACAAAAGGCTCCAGGGAGACCTAGTTGTGGCCTTCCAGTATCTGAAGGGGGCTACAAGAAAGCTGGGGAGGGACTTCTTGGGATGTCAGGTAGTGATAGGACTGGGGGAATGGAACAAAACTAGAAATGGGTAGCTTCAGCTTAGATGTTAGGAAGAAGTTCTTCCCCATGAGGGTGGTGAGAGACTGGCACAGGTTGCCGAGGGAGGTGGTGGAAGACTCATCCCTGGAGGTTCTGAGTCCCAGGCTGGATGTGGCTGTGAGCAACCTGCTGTAGTGTGAGGTGTCCCGGCCCATGGCAGGGGGTGGAATTGGATGATCCTTGAGGTCCCTTCCAGCCCTGACAATTCTATGACTCTATGATTCTATGACATTCCCTATGCCCACCACAAGTCTGAAGGTTTTCAGCCTCCTGCAAAACATTTGTGTAGCAGCCACAGAGCGAGTCAGACAGCTTTCCCTAAACACTACAGTTAAGATTGATTCGGAGTCAGAATGCAGAAGGACCTCAGCTGAAAAAAAGGGAGAAAACGAAGCTAATGAATGTGCTGTCCAGCTGGAACTTGAAAATTCTTCAACTCAGGGAGTATATCATAGCCTGACTCTTCCCATCCCCACTGAAAAATAGGAACTGCTGTGGATTTAATTAAAACTTTGACTCAGGGTTGGCCCTTTACTTGATTTATGAATCACAGCATCATAGAATTGTCAGGGTTAGAAGGGACCTCAAGGATCATCCAGTTCCAACCCCCTGCCATGGGCAGGGACACCTCACACTACATCAGGTTGCTCACAGCCACATCCAGCCTGGCTGCAAAAACCTCCAGGGATGAGGCTTCCACCACCTCCCTGGGCAACCTGTGTCAGTGTCTCACCACCCTCACGGGGAAGAACTTCTTCCTAACATCCAATCTCAATCTACCTATTTCTAGTTTTGTTTCATTCCCCCAGTCCTATCACTCCCTGACACCCTCAAAAGTCCCTCCCCAGCTTTCCTGTAGCCCCCTTCAGATACTGGAAGGCCACAGTAAGGTCTCCTCGGAGCCTTCTCTTCTCCAGACTGAACAGCCCCAACTCCCTCAGTCTGTCCTCACAGCAGAGCAGCTCCAGCCCTCTGCTCATCCCTGTGGCCCTTCTCTGGACACCTTCCAGCACCGCCAGATCCTTCCTGTAATAGGGGCTCCAGAACTGGACACAGTGCTCCAGGTGTGGTCTCACCAGAGCGAACCACAGGGGAGAATCCCCTCCCTGGCCCTGCTGGCTATGCTTCTCTTGCTGCAGCCCAGGCTCTGGTTGGCTTTCTGGGCTGCAAGTGCTCACTGCTGGCTCCTGTTGAGAGCTTCTCATCCACCAGCACCCCCAAGTCCTTTTCTTCAGGGCTGCTCTCAAGCCAGTCCCTGCCCAGCCTGTATCGCTGCTTGGGATTGCCCTGAAGCAGATGCATTAAACAGTACTGATAGATTTCTACTCAAGTTGTAGAAATGTGTTTCCTTGTTTCTAGGATAAACTAGAAAAATAGATTTAAAAGGCTCTACAACTTTTACTGTTTTAAAAACAAACAACAGCCAAACAAACTAAAAACAACCAAACCAACCAACCAAAAAGAAAACCCAACCAGAAAAACAAGAGAAAAGAGACATGAAATCCATTAGGTAATGGGAAATGAAATGAGGATTCCTGCAGTTCATTTCTCAGATTCATAACAGTGCAGAAAAACTAAATTTAAGGCAATGTGGTACAAGAAAAGCACAGGATCTCAAAATGTCAACTGCTGGAAGTGACCTCTAAAGGTCATCCAATCCTGCCAGAGCAGAAGCACCTACAGCAGGTCACACAGGAATGCATTCAGGTGGGTTTGGAATGTCTCCAGAGAAGGAGACATTCTCTGGGCAGCCTGCTTCAGGGCTCTGGCACCCTCACACCAAAAAAGTTTTTCCTTCTGTTCACATGGAACCTCCTCTGCTCCAGCTTGTAACCACTTCCCCTTGTCCCGTCATTGGACATCCCTGAGCAGAGCCTGGCTCTGTCCTCCCCACACTGCCCTGCACGTCTTTATCAACTTGAATGAGGTCACCCTCAGGCTCCTCTCCTCCAGGCTAAAGAGCCCTCAGCTGCCTCAGTCTTTCCTCACAGGGAGATGTTCCACTGCCTTCAGAATCTTTGTGGCTATGCACTGTACTCTCTCAAGCAGTTCCCTGATGTCCTTCTTGAACTGACTGGCCCAGAACTGGACACAACATTCCAGATGTGGCCTCAGCAGGGCAGAGTAGAGGGGGAGGAGAAACTCTCTGGACCTACTAACCACAGCCCTTCTAATACAGCCCAGAATGGCACCGGCCTTCTTGTCCACAAGGGCACATGGTTTGCTCAGGGTCATCCTGTTGTCCACCATCTACATTTCTTCTTCTAGAGCAGGGATTAGTGCTCACAAATATAAATGCCACAAGAGGAAAGGAAATGTCAGAACACTAATTCTGCAGCTCCAGGAAGATCCACTTAGGAAAAACACTTCTCTCCAGAAATTGTCTACTGCAGCTTTTGAATGTTCAGCTGGCTTATGTCATATTTGCCAAGTCCTTTTGCATAGGGCTGCTGTCTATCACATCAGCACCAGCCTATATTGACAAAGGGGATTCTCCTGACACAGGTGCAGGAGCTAGCACTTGGCCTTGTTGAACCTCATCAGGTTAACCTGGGCCAACTTCTCCAGCTTGTCCAGGGCACTCTGAATGACAGTCTATCCAGCTTGGTGTCACCACGGGATCACAGGATGTTAGGTGTGGCAGTTTATGCTGGGTGCCTCCTGTTATTGCCACGTAAGTTACACCCTGGTGTCCCGAGTGTCCAGCCCACTGAGGTGGACATAGGAAACAGCCTATTTCATACCCATAAATCCTGAGCCCTATGAATCTGTCTGCAAAGGCATTCATGGAATCATAGAATCAATAAGATTGGAAAAGACCTCAGAGACCATCAAGTCAACCTATTACCTAATACCTAACACCTCCTGACAACTAAACCATGGCTCCAAGTGCCACATCCAAGCCTTTTTTGAACACTTCCAGGGATGGGAACTCCACCACCTCCCTGGGCAGCACATTCCAATGGCCAATTACTCTTCCTGGGAAGAACTTTGTCCTTACCTTCAGCCTAAATTTCCCCTGGTGCAGCTTGGGACTGCGTCCTCTTGTTCTGGTGCTGCTTTCCTGGGAGAAGAGACCAACCCCCACCTGGCTACAACCTCCTTCCAGGGAGTTGCAGACAGCAAGGTCTCCCCTGAGCCTCCTCTTCTCCAGGCTAAGCAGCCCCAGCTCCCTCAGCCTCTCCTCACAGGGCTGTGCTCCAGACCCCTCCCCAGCCTTGTTGCCCTTCTCTGGACACGTTCAAGTATACCAATGTCCTTCTTAAACTGAGGAGCCCAGAGGAAAGACTGGGGAAAGTAAGAAGCGGAGGGAAGGCAAGCAAGGGAAGGTTGAGCAGCTTTTGCCATTTCACTGCCCTTGGTGTATTTTTTTTTAACATATTCTTTTTTTTTTCCCTTTAAAAATACTCAGAATTGGCTGTGTGCCTGGATGAGTCAAAAAGCAGACACATGGGCACTCATCAGACAGGGGGATTTAACATATTGTCATTGTTCTCTGGAAATTAGTCCAGATAATGGATGTTCCAGAACAGAAAATTCTTCCTTTGGTCCAAATCTTACAGAAAATGTTTAGCTTCGAGCAATCTGTTAATAGATTTTCACTCTGACACCATTGTCTTTGTACTGATAGCAGCCAAACCTCCATGAAATAAACAAGAGAAGGGGAAACTGGGGCATCAATCATGCCCTGGAATGAAAACCACCATTGGGACTCCTTTTAATAAATGCTTATCCAGCATTTCTCTGAGCTTCTTATACAGAAACTTTGCCGCTGCTAAATATCCTGCACTGAATCTTTCATTTCCAGCACAAGTCATAAATTCAGCAGCCCATTGTGCTCAGAGTAAGGCTGTGATGACTGTGCTCTGTGTCAAGTCATTCTTTTCAGGCTCTGAGCTAAAAATACAACTTGGTGCAAATCCCTGATACTGCTAACAACCCTGTGAAGTTCTTTGAAGTGCAGCCTGACTGTCAAATCTGTCAGTGGCTGAGGGAGACTCTCGTGCTTCTCAAGAATGAACCACTTGATTTGTGAGTCAGGAAAAGCTGAAGACAGATGTGCTGACACAGAACTGCACGGCTTCAAGAGGCTGTTCACCAGTGCTTGAGCTGACTACATAAACATCACATGCCAGAGGCAGATCGAAGCGCCCCAGGTTGTCTGCAAGCTCTGGGTGGCATAGGGGAACACTTGGAGCCATTGGAGAGTCCATCCATGCACTTTATTGCAACAAGATTAAGGTGATCCTGCCACTTTGCTCTGGTAAGACCAATGGCATCCTGGTCTGCATCAAAAGCAGCATGGCCAGCAGATGGAGAGGGGTGATTCAGTCACTTTCCTCTGCTCTGGTGAGACCTCTCCTGAAGTACTACACCCAGCTCTGGAGCCCTCAACACAGGAAGGAAATGGATCTGATGGAACAGGTCCAGAGGAAGACCATCAAAATGATCAGGGGGCTGGAGCACCTCTGCTACAAAGACAGGCTGAGGGAGCTGGGGTTGTTCAGCCTGGAGAAGAGAAGGCTCCAGGGAGATCTAAGAGCAGCCTTCCAGTACCTGATGGGAGTCTACAAGAAGGCTGCTGAAGGACTCTTACAAAGGCCTGTGGTGATAGGATGAGGGGCAATGATTTCAAGCTAGAGCAGATTTAGATTGGGTATTAGGAACAAGTTCTGCAATGTGAGGGTGGTGGAACTCTGGAACAAGTTGCCCAGGGAGGTAGTTGAGGCCCCATCCCTGGAGGTGAGACTCTACAGGGCCCTGGGCAACCTGATCTAGTGGAAGATGTCCCTGCTTTGGACCTTTGGAGGTTCCTTCCAGCCCAAACCATTCTATGATTTTGTGATTCAAACACTGGAATGTTCTGCCCAGGGCAGTGCTGGAGTCACCACCCCTAGGGGTGTTTAAGCAGACCTGGTGCTTAGGGACATGGTTCAGTGTTGACCCTTCAGCACTGGGTGAAAGGCTGGACTGGATGATCTTGGGGGTCTCTTCCAAGCAGATATATTCTGTGATTCTGAGATCCTGCCCCTGAGACACAGCAAGGCTAAGAATCCTGACATCCCTTACTCTCACTGACTGGTTTAAGCATGTTTTTCAAAACATTAGAAACAAGCTCTGAGGAGCACATGAAGAACATTTAGTCCTGCTCATTTTCAAATGATAACAGTGCCTCCTAATCAGGGACTACAACATAAAGTCATGTCAGAGGACTTGGGAGTTTGCTGCTTCTTTGGTAGCGTAACCCAACACATTTTTAGCTTCTTCCTCTCTAAAGCCATAAAAGAAGCTGCTGTCACTCTGGTGACAAAACCACATTTCTCTTCTTATTCCCATTCTCAAGATCCTGAAGTCTTTGTCAAGTTGAATCTGTGCTAGTTTAGAGATTGTTATTCTTTCTTAATGTAATGGCTTAGCTCTTAAAAAGTTGACATATTTACTTGAAGGAAATAAAGCATAACAGTTTTATAGCTCTTTTTTATATCTCTTTCGAATACCTGGATATTAAAAATATTTCTGCCTGCTTTTATTCCCCAAGGTTCAAATCTCGATCAGCTTGTTAAGGTGGTTTTTCTTTTTCCCCATTTAATTTTTACAGTTATTTATAAATTTGAATCTGTCTTCCAAAATTCCTCCCAACCTGTGCCAGCAAGTAGCCAGAAGTGAAGATCATAGAATCATAGACTCAACCAGGTTGAAAAAGACCTCAGAGATCATCAAGTCCAACCTCTTACCTAATACCCAACACCTCCTGACAACTAAACCATGGCTCCAAGTGCCACATCCAAGCCTTTGTTGAACACCTCCAGGGATGGTGACTCCACCGCCTCCCCAGGCAGCACATCCCAATGGCCAATTACTCTCTCTGGGAAGAACTTTCTCCTCACCTCCAGCCTAAACTTCCCCTGGCTCAGCTTGAGACTGTGTCCTCTTGTTCTGGTGCTGGGTGCCTGGGAGAAGAGGCCAACCCCCACCTGGCTACAACCTCCCTTCAGGGAGTTGTAGACAGCAAGAAGGTCTCCCCTGAGCCTCCTCTTCTCCAGGCTAAACACCTCCAGCTCCCTCAGCCTCTTCTCACAGGGCTGTGCTCCAGACCTCTTCCCCAGCTTTGTTGCCCTTCTCTGGACACTCTGCCTTCTCAGATTGGTATGTGCTTTACTCCTCAGAATCACTCTGATGACATGGTTTTCCACCTGGAATTGTTGTTACACAGATCACAGAATCACAGAATGTTAGGCCTGAAAGGAATCTCAAAATACCATCCAGTCCAAACCCCCTGCCAGAGCAGGAGCACCTAGAGCAGGTCACACAGGAATACATCCAGGCAGATTTTTAACATCTCCAGAGAGGGAGACTCCACAACCCCCCTGGGCAGCCTGTTACAGGGCTTTCTCACCCTCATAGTGAAAAATGTTTCCTTGTGTTTCCATGGAACTTCCTCTGCCTCAACTTCCACCACTGCCCCTTGTGCTGTCATTGGGCATCACTGAGCAGAGCCTGGCTCCATCCTCTTGGCACTCGCCCTGCACATATTTGTAAACATTAATGAGGACCACCCCTCAGGCTCCTCCTCTCCAAGCTACAGATACCCAGGTACACCTGCTTTGTATTGTTAGAAGACACTATCACCCTGATGAGCAAGGCAGAAGAGATCCTCAGATTTGCTGAAAGTACAAGTGGAAGCACTGAATTCCATGAAATCATAAATCCTGCCACAGTTAATCTGCAAATTCACACCAAGCATGTGCTGAGACACAAAGCCAGTTCAAGAGGGACAGGGATCTACTTGAGAGAGCCCAAGGGAGGGCTACAAGGATGCTGAAGGGACTGCAGCACTGCCTGGTGAGGAGAGGCTGAGAGCCCTTGGGCTGGTTAGTCTGGAAAGGAGAAGACTGAGAGGGGATCTAATCAATGTCCATAAATATCTGAGGGTTGGCGGTCAGGAAGGAAGGGACAGCCTCTGCTCACTTGTGTCCTGTGACAGGACAAGGGGCAATGGATGGAAACTCCAGCACAAGAGGTTCCAGCTCAGTGTGAGGAGGAACATCTTCACTGTGAGGGTCACAGAGCACTGGAACCGGCTCCCCAGAGGGGTTGTGGCGTCTCCTCTGGAGACTTTCAAGACCCACCTGGATGCATTCCTGTGTGACCTGTGCTGGCAGGAGGGTTGGACTTGATGATATCCAGAGGTCCCTTCCAACCCCTAACACCTTGCTGTCAACCTTGTTTTAACACTGCCTTCAATTTATATCACAGCCTCGGTGTTGTTTAGACTAAATACTCCTATCTGGCTGTCAAAAGGGTGAATTTGCTTTATTCAGAAGTAGACATCCAGCTAAGGAGAGCTGAGGGCAATTACTGGCCTGTAAGAGTATTAGTCACACACTCAGTACTGCATAGGTGTCTGTGAAAGACCTAAGAAATAATCAGACTTTTGAGAAAGAAGAATCTCTGCACCAGTCTGCAAATTAACCTTATAATCTTGTAATGAGTTCCACAGATCTTTCAGTTCACATGAACAATAACTTTCAAAGAGTCTGTTAGCAATAATGAAGTTATGATTAAGTGCAAATAAGGAGAGCATGCCAAACCTCAGGCTGAGGTGGCTGGCTAGCCACTGGAATAGTATCTTTTCAGAGAAACATTTTTACATGCTTAAACTATGAGGAGATTGGATTAATTGAATGGAAATTTTCAGAGGAAATAAACTTTCATTGGAAAATATTACTTGGAGCCCAGGGGGTTTCAACTCAGAAAAGTTCATTTGGTGTTTAAGCACTGCACTCTAGACAATTCATGTCCAAGAGCAGGAGTACCACATCCATACCACATCCAAGCTAGCAGCCTTGTCAGCTTTAACTCAAGCTCCTCTATCACACCAACACAGCTACCTGGCCCTCTGATTCCAGCAGGCCTCCCCAGACACACATGGCACAGCCTGCTCCTGCTAACCACAGTACCACAGTACGTTAGAGGTTGGAAGCGACCTCCAGAGATCATCCAGTCCAACTCCCTGCCAGAGCAGGAGCACCCAGGGCAGGCTGCACAGGAATGCATCCAGGTGGCTTTGGAAAGTCTCCAGAGAAGGAGACTCCACAACCTCTCTGGGCAGCCTGCTCCAGGGCTCTGGCACCCTCACTGTGAAGTAGTTTCTCCTCATGTTGAGATGAAACCTTCTATGTTCAAGCTTGAACCTGTTGTTTCATATTACTGCACACCATCAAAAAGATCTTGGCCCCCTTCACTTGACACCCACCCCTCAGATTGATAGACATTGATCAGATCCCCTCTCAGCCTTCTCTTCTCCAGACTAAACAGCCCCAGGGCTCTCAGTCTCTCTTCACAGGGGAGATGCTCAAGTCCCCTAAGCATCCTCCTGGCTCTCTGTTGGACTCTCCCTAGCAAGTCTCTGTCTCTCTTGAACTGGGGAGCCCCAAACTGGACACAGTATTGCAGTCTGTCCCACTGCCATGTGTCACAAACGGTAGGACACACCTTAGCAGAGTTCATGTGGAGCATTTCCTCAAGCAGGAATCTGTTGGGTGGGTTCTTAAATACTTTTTTAACCTGTCATTCATTCTATTTATTTGTTGATTTTTCTCCCCCATATTTACACAGGATGCAATGATCCTCTAGTTCCTTAGGTGCTTGGAGTTCATTTATCTCCTTACAAACCAAACCAGTAAATCTCCAAGCTGATAGAGAGAGATATCAGCTGTGGATCAGTATGCAGGATCAGTGCTGTCCCTTGCTCCCACATGCTCAGAGGTCAGTGGCACTTTTCAGAGTTGCCATTAACAGGACTTGCCATCAGGACATTATTTTTCTTCCTCTTCTTTCCCAATATGATTCCTCACTCTGGTCTTAATGTGTTTTGAAGCTCTAGATTCAGTTTATGGAGCCCAGGGAACATTTACCCTGGCTTCAGGAAGGTAACAGGAGGGGAAATCTCAGGTTTGTCATCCTCTGTCACACTGATTTGTACTTTATTCTGCGAGTACTTCAAACTGCACACACAGAGCAGCACACTATCATGTTAAAAAGGGTTGGCAGATTCAGGTCATGCCACAGGTAAAAGTATCCATTTATTATGCAGAAGGGAAAAAAAGCCCTAGATACTAGAAACCAGGAAAAGACAGGACATACTTGACAAAAACTTGGATGAAGAAGTGGACTTTGTAAATGTCTAAAGGCTAGCACACAAGCTCCATGGTCAGCAGCTCGCTATTGCATCTCTCCTCTCAGTGCAAGGAGTGAGATAAGCAGCAAAACCTGCCAGAAAATCACAGAATCACAGAATCACCAAGGTTGGAAGAGACCTCAAAGATCATCAAGTCCAACCTATCACCACAGACCCCATGACTAAACCATGGCACCAAGTGCCATGTCCAATCCCCTCTTGAACACCTCCAGGGATAGTGACTCCACCACCTCCCTGGGCAGCACATTCCAATGGTGAACGACTGAAGTGATGATCAGGGGGTTGGAGCACCTCTGCTATGAAGAGAGGCTGAGGGAGCTGGGGTTGTTCAGCCTGGAGGAGAGAAGGCTCTAGGGAGACCTAAAAGCAGCCTCCCAGTACCAGAAGGGGGCTACCAGAAGGAGGGAGGCAGCCTGTTTACAAAGGGCAACGGCTTCAAAATAAAGAGTAGGAACAAGTCCTGTACCATGAAGATGGTGGAACACTGGAACAGGTTTTCCAGGGAGGTAGTTGAGGCCCCATCCCTGGAGATCTTCACGTTGAGGCTCAACAGGCTCTGAGCAACCTGATCTAGTTGAGGATGTCCCTGCTGACTGCAGAGGGGTTGGACTGGATGACCTTTGGAGGTGCCTTCCAACCCAGACCATTCTATGATTCCAAGACTCTATGCAATACCACTCTTCTTGGTTTCTTTGATTCCTTTGGTTTATAAATTATTCCTGTGTTCTAGTCAGCCAAGGGCTCAGCAGATAATTGTTTTATAAAAAGAATTACGAATATCAGAACTTCAGCAGCTCTGAAATGTCCCTCAGCAAGCAAACAACTAACTCTGCCACCCACTCAGTACACCCTCACTTGTGAATTGCAATTAGCATTGCAAATGCCATTCCCTTTTCAGGACTATTGATTGTGCTGTTAAATAGCAGCAGAGAGTTTACATGTCTGAAAAACTACTTTAGCTTCCATTCCCTATTACCTACCTACCTATCAATATCTACCTCTCTATCTACCTACCTATCAATATCTACCTCTCTATCAATATCTATCTATATATTTTTCTATCAATCAATGTCTCTATCTACCTATTTGTCTACCTACCTACCTACCTATCAATCTATCAATCTCTTTCTCTGTCCATCTATCTACCTGCCTATCAATCTATCAATCTCTTTATCTATCTCTTTATCTATCTATCTATCTATCTATCTATCTATCTATCTATCTATCTATCTAATCTAACTACTATTTACCTATCAATCTATCAATCTCTTTCTCTGTCCATCTATCTACCTACCTATCAATGTATCAATCAATCTATCTATCTATCTATCTATTTGTCTACCTACCTACCTACCTATCAATCTATCAATCTCTTTCTCTGTCCATCTATCTACCTACCTACGTTCCTATCTATCAATCTTTCTCTATCAGTCTATCCATCTACCTATTTGTCTACCTACCTATCAATCTATCAATCGCTTTCTCTGTCCATCTATCTACCTACCTACGTTCCTATCTATCAATCTTTCTCTATCAGTCTATCCATCTACCTATTTGTCTGTCTACCTACCTACCTACCTACCTACCTACCTACCTACCTACCTATCAATCTATCAATCTCTTTCTTTGTCCATCTATCTACCTACCTATCAATCTACCAATCTCCTTATCTATCTACCTATCTACCTATCTACCTACCTATCAATCTACCAATCTCCTTATCTATCTACCTATCTACCTATCTACCTACCTATCAATCTCTTTCTCTGTCCATCTATCTATATCTATCTACCTATGTTCCTATCTATCAATCTCTTTCTCTATCTATATAGCTATCTACCTACCTATCAATCTATCAATCTCTCTCTTTCTCTGTCTACCTACCTACCTACCTACCTACCTACCTACCTACCTACCTATCAGTCTGTTTTCCTATCTATCTATCTATCTATCTATGGTGGCTTGAAATTACCCCCAACATAAAATTGCCAGACCAGCTCAGCTGAAAGCAAATGAAGCTCTATCTACAAGCAAAGCCACAATATAGAATTATGGAACACAATGAAAATGAGTATGTACAAAATCTACAATATTTACAGGTGTTTACAATTTAGGTACAACAAAGAACCCCCCTGGACAAAACCAGGGGTTACCAACAGCTACCCCCTCCCTGCTCCCTTCCCCCATGCTATACAAGGGGTGGGGGTGGGAAAAGAGGAGAAAAGCAAAGAGTAGTTTGCTAGCACTTAGCCACAAGAACAGATTCAAGATTAGCAACAGCTAAGCAAAAGCTACCAGCTAGTTCTGCTAGAGCGAGGAAGCTGAAAAGAGCAAGAGTTAGTTTACACAACTAACTTTATGTTAGTTCTCAGGCCAGTTGGAATGTGCTGCCCAGGGAGGTGGTGGAGTCACCATCCCTGGAGGTGTTCAAGAGGGGACTGGCCGTGGCACTTGGTGCCATGGTTTAGTCATGAGGTTTGTGGTGACAGGTTGGACTCGATGATCTTTGAGGTCTCTTCCAACCTTGGTGATTCTGTGCGATTCTGTGATTTAGACCTTAGCATTATTTTCCCTTTTACATCCAGTGGTGATTTATTTACATTCTACCACTTTCTTACTCAATCTGTGGAAACATTTTCTAGGCATGGCCTAAAACTGCCTATCTATCTATCTATCTATCTATCTATCTATCTATCTATCTATCTATCTATCTATCTATCTATCTATCTAATCTATCTACCTACTACTATCTACCTATCTATCTATCAAGTTATCTATCAAGCCATCTATTTATCTACCTACCTATCTAGCTATCAATCTATCTATTAATCTATCTAAAAAAAGTCCAATTACATAGTTACCACCATTACACAACCTTCCAGTTATGGGCAGTATATATTATTCATTCTTATCCTCATTCACCTTTCAAACCCCTCATTTATCATGGTCTAAAAACTCTTCCCGATATTTAGGGCGAACAGTGCCATTGGACATCCCCTCTGAGCACATCCTCTATTAAAATTTCATGCCTAGTTAAAGGATCAGTATGTAGCTAGTTCATCTTCCATGAATCTCTGGGTTTTACAGAGTTGTAGAATGGGCTAGGCTGGAAATGAGCTCCAAAGGACATCCAGTCCAACCCCTCTGCAGTCAGCAGGGATCCTCCACTACATCAGCTTGCACAGAGCCTTGTCCAGCCTGACCTTGAAGAGGGTCTCAACTACCTCCCTGGCCAACCTGTTCCAGTGTTGCACCACCCTCATGGTAAAGAAATTGTTCCTAACATCCAATCTAAATCTACACTTCCCTAATTTCAAACCATTGCCCCTCGTCCTATCACTGCAGGCCTTTGGAAACAGTCCCTCTGCAGCCTCCTTCTGGACCCTATTCAGGCACTGGAAGGCTGCTCTTAGGTCTCCCCAGCGCCTCCTCTTCTCCAAGCTGAACAACTCCAGCTCCCTCAGCCTGTCTTTGTAGCAGAGCTGTTCCAAATCCCTGATAATTTTCTTGGCCCTCCTTTGGACCCTCTCCATCAGGTCTATGTCCTTCCTGTGCTGAGAGCTCCAGAGCTGGATGCAGTACTCCAGCTGAGGTCTCACCAGAGCAGAGTGGCAGAATCACCTCTCTCCATCTGCTGGCCACACTTCTTTTGATGCAGCCCCAGGATGCCACTGGCCTTCTGGGCTTCAAGTCCATATTGTTAGCTTATGTCCAGCTCCCCATCCAACAGTAGCCTCAAGACCTCATCTGCAGGGCTGCTCTCAATTTCATCATTTCCCCGCCTGTATTCATACCTAGGCTTGCCCCAAGCTAGGTGCAGGACCTTACACACTGTCATACCGAACCTCATGAGATTCTCCTCAGCCCACCTCTCCAGCCTGTCCAGGTCCCTCTGGATGGCATCCCATCCTTTAGAGTTATCAACCATATCACTCAGCTTGGTATCACCTGCAAACTTGCTGAACCTGTACACATGGTTCTATATGGATGTGTTGGTTATAAGGAGGCAAAAAGAGAGTCAGACCTTAGATGTTATAGCTGCTCTTACACACAGATATTGCTTGGAAGGGTGGACAGAAGACTGTATTATGATTGGCAGGAGTTAAACAAAACTGCAACAGCAGGCAGTGAGCAAAACACCACACTGATAGCAGCATTCTTAATATGCTTCCTGCAACCCCTGTCCAAAAGCAGCAACTTTTCACAGGCTGCAACACTGTTCGGCACATCTTATACATAATCCTTTGTGGCACTATGAAAAGATTCACAAGACAAGATCTGTGTCCAGGAAGAGAAGAGTCAGGAAGACAGGAAATCAAACAGCTTGTGGAACAGGAGAATGAGCAGGGTATGGAAAATCGACACATCAAAAGGGCTTTGTCTATCCCAGTCACAGACAAGCCGGAACAAAGCTTCATTTGCATTTGCACGAACAGCAAAGTGTGCTACAATAAGCTTCCCTAAATTGATTAGCCAGAAGGAGGGGAAAACAGACCTCCTGAGCTAGAGCTTTGAAGATTCATTTGCAGGCAGGGAGTGGTTTACACTGCAGAGGTATCATAGGAATGAGGTGATCCAGAGAAGGGACGTCTGCTCCAGGAGATGCCACCTCAGGAGATACCATGGAGCTAATCCTCAACCACAGCTACCAAGGCAGCTTTCCCCAAAGCACTCCCTTGCAGCTTGGGGAATACATTAGTTCTGGACACGTTTACCATCCTTAATTTGATGCTTTCATAGCTGCAGCTCCACCTCTGTAATGAAGAGCTTTTCTCTTTGCTTTCCTATTTTGATTTTAAGCCTCTCTAGCTACAGTATTTTGACACATTCAGGGTACATCAGTGTTAGGAGTGCAACACGTTCCAGTGATGTTGCAGGCAAGCCCTATGCAAACTGAAACGAGTCTGGCAATCCATGGGGTCATGGTGAAGTGCAGCAGTACAGGTTAGGAGGTGATCTGCTAGAGAGCAGCCCTATGGAGAAGGACCTGGGAGTGCTGTTGGGCAGCAAGTTCTGCATGGGACAGCAATGCGCCCTGGTGGATAAAAAGGGCAATGGGGGCCTGGGGTGCATTGAGAGGAGTGTGTCCAGCAGATCCAGGGAGGTTCTCCTCCCCTTCTGCTCTGCCCTGCTGAGGCCACACCTGCAATATTGCATCCAGTTCTGGGCTCCCCACAAGAGGGACAGGGATGTGCTTGAGAGCATCCAAGGGAGGGCTACCAGGATGCTGAAGGGACTGGAGACTGCCTGATGTGGAGAGGCTGAGAGCCCTGGGGCTGATTAGTCTGGGGAGGAGAAGACTGAGAGGGGATTTAATCAATGTTTATAAACATCTGAGGGCTGGGGTCAAAAAGGAAGGGACAGGCTCTGCTCAGTTGTGCCCTGGGATAGGACAAGGGGCAATGGATGTAAACTGCACCACAGGAGGTTCCACCTCAACGTGAGGAGGAACTTCTTCACTGGGATGGTCACAGAGCACTGGAACAGGCTGCCCAG
Organism: Picus viridis; assembly: GCA_033816785.1. Taxonomy (NCBI): domain Eukaryota; kingdom Metazoa; phylum Chordata; class Aves; order Piciformes; family Picidae; genus Picus; species Picus viridis. Next base: position 28,337,767 of record CM066570.1, on the reverse strand, counting down.
ACAAGTTGTGGAGTCTCCTTCTCTGGATATTTTCAAGACCCATCTGGATGTGTTCCCATGTGACCTGGTCTGGGTGCTCCTGCTCTGGCAGGGGGTTGGACTCAATGATCTTTGGAGGTCCTTCCAACCTCCAACATCCTGTGATTCTGTGCAGTGCTAGGCACATAGAGGAAAGTTTCCCAGGGAGGGGTTATTCAGTGTTTTCTGACACAGAGCTTCAAACTGAGAGAATCTGCTGCTTTGAAATAGTCTCACACCACCACCTCTGTCCCTACCAATAAAAACATCAGATAACCTTATGTCCCAGATAGAAAGCACTTGGCTAGATTGGCTATTGACTGCACCATGGCAAATTCTTCATTAAAGCTGGTTTCCAGCTGCATCTCAGAAACTCAGTGTTCATTTAAGTGAAAAGTGACCCTACAACCATTGCTGCTGAAGAAGCTGACCTTATGTGGGGAAGTCTGTTCAACTCATCAGACAGATTGCAATAATATATCTGAAAGGTGAAAGAGAAAAGCTCAAGTGCAGCTGGCTTGGCAAAAAGTGTTCTCACAGGAATTTATTGTTCCATCAACGCTGCCATTCATAGAAATGGAGCAGCTTTAGGGACAGTTTCTGAAACTCAGAGGAGTCTGGGGACCAGATAGAAATTACCTCCTGAAAATGAGAATTTAAGTTATTTCCTGGGCTGGGCTGGACTGATCAAACATGGAAGACCCAGGCCAGAGGGGATAATCTAAATAAACCTATTATCTAAATAAAGAAATTTAGACTGGCTCTTGGGAAGAAGTTCTTCAGTAGGAGGGTGGTGAGACTCTCGAATTGGTTGCCCAGGGAGGTTGTGGATGCCTTCTGCCTGGGGGTGTTCAAGGCCAGGTTGGATGAGGCCTGGTTGAGAGATGCAGAGGTTGGAGTACATGATCTCTGAGGTCCCTTCCAAAAGCCATTCTATGACTCTATGAATGCCTCAAGCAAACTGCCACCCACACAGCTGGTGTTTTACAAGGAGAAAGGGAGCTCAAAGCAGCCCTGAAAGCAGCCCTGAGGAAAAGGACTTGGGGCATGCTGAGGGATGAGAAGCTGAAGAGGATCAGGTAGTGTGAGCTTGCAGCATAGAAAGCAAATCACATCACATCAAAAACAGCATTGCCAGCAGATCCAGAGAGGTGATTCTGACACTTTGCTCTGGAGAGACCTCACCTGGAGTGCTGTGTGCAGGTCTGGAGCTCTCAATATAGGAAGGACATGGACCTGATGGAGAGGGTCCAGAGGAGTGCCACGAAAATGATCAGGGGGTTGGAGTACCTCTGCTACGAGGACAGGGTGAGGGAGCTGGGGGTGTTCAGCCTGGAGAAGAGAAGGCTCCAGGGAGACCTAAGAGCAGCCTTCCAGTACCTGAAGGGCGCTACAAGAAGGCTGCAGAGGGACTGTTTGCAAAGGCCTGCAGTGACAGGACAAGGGGCAGTGGCTTCAAACTAGAGAAGAGCAGATTTAGACTGGATATCAGGAAAAAGTTCTTCACCATAAGGGTGCTGGAACACTGCAAGACATTGCCCCGGGAGGTGGTTGAGTCAAAAGTGAGGCTCAATGAGGCCCTGGGCAGCCTGATCCAGTTGGGGATGTCCCTGCTGAATTTAGGGAGGTTGGACTGGATGACCTTTGGAGGTTCCTTCCAGCCTGGACCATTCTATGATACGATTCTGATTCAAACTTCTAACTCCTGCACACTAACAAACTTTCTTACCTAATTTGCCTTTCTGAGACCAATGCTTTCCTAACTGTTTAGCTGTCCCTGCCTTCTCATACCAGCAAACAAGAAGGCAAATTGTCCTGTGAGAGGAGCTTGGTTATTTCTCAGGAAACCCTATGAGAGAGAGAGAGTCTACCTGCTTTAATCTCGCCGAGCTCAGGAACTCGGTGACCTTTTCACACATGCAGATGAAGGTATGATCGTTTGCCAGGCAGGCAGTCCCACACTCTTGCAGCTCTGACTTATACTTTTTAATTGGAACTGCATCTCACTGCTCCAGTCCCAGCACCTCTAGCTGAGGTACAGGGCTCAGATTTCAGTCAAGGTAATTTCCACCTAATGATAATTTTTACCACCCTGCTTTTACACTGATTTATAGAATCTTCAATAAAGGGGGGAGATCTCTTAGCTTTAAGCTGTTGGGTTTTTTTATAGCAAGCTAGTTACACTAAGTCAAAAAGGATATTAAACTGCCACCTTGTCATCCAAGAGCAAGCTGAATCAGATTTGCTTTTTGACAGAAATCAGCCAAAATAAATTCACATCTCCTTAAATGCTGCATACACAGAAATACTCATAATGGTTTCAGTGAGCAGGCAGCTTAGTAAAGATACAACATGCTGTAAAAGCTCAGCAGATCTGAATGTGAGCATCAGAGCAGGGCCACGATGATGAGCAGAGGGATGGAGAACCTCCCCTGTGAAGACAGGCTGCAAGAGATGGGGCTGTTCAGCCTGGAGAAAAGAAGGATCCAGGGACACCTTAGAGCACAGGCCTGCAGAGAAGGACTGAGGGACACTGATGGAAAAAAGTTGGACACTGCCATGTGTGCTCACAGCCCGCACAGCCAAAGGTGTCTTGGGCTGCATCTAAAGAAGCACAGCCAGCAGGCTAAGGGAGGTGATTCTCCCCTCGCTGCTCCAGTCTGGTGTTAAACTGCCATGGCTAAAAGAGAGTAGATTTAGATTAGTTGTAGGGAAGACCATTTTTATGATGAGGGTGCTGAAACACTGGAGCAGGCTGTCCAGACAGGTGGTAGAAGCCTCATGCCTGGAAACATTCAAGGTCGCATTGGATGGGGCTCTAAGCAACCTAATCTAGTTAGAGATATTCCTGTTCACTGCAGGTGGTGTTGACTAGATGAACTTAAACATTCCCTTCCAACCCCAAGGCATTTGGTGATTCTATAGTTCTCTGATTTGGGGCTTACTAAGAAGTACATAGCCAAATACCAAAGCATGGGGCTTTGACATAAACGAATCCTTGTGGTGCAGCTGTGTTTATTTTCATACTGACTGTTGCCTACATTTGTGCTATGGTTCAGAAGCTGAACATGATTTTGAAGGCAGATCTCAAAACTGTTGCCATTTAGCAGGCTTTGATTCACAGGATGGAAAGGTCTCAGGGGATTCTTTTCAAATTAACAAGATTGTTTCCAAATTAAATCAAACTGGAAGATGGGATTGAGGAACATGTGTACTGCCCTCCAGGTGCTATCACCGGTTTGTTCTTTGGACCAAATCAGAGCTAGAGTGAAGTAAAGCTTTCCTGAAATGGGGGAAAGTTGCCCATATCAGATCCTCAGCACCAGCAAGACCTCTTGAAGGAGTTGGGGCTGTTCAGTCTGGAGAAGAGAAGGCTCCGAGGTGACCTCATTGTGGCTTTCCAGTATCTGAAGGGGGCCTACAGGAAGGCTGGGGAGGGACTTCTCAGGATCTCAGGTAGTGATAGGACTAGGGGGAATGGAATGAAGCTGCAGGTGGGGAGATTCAGGCTAGATGTGAGGAAGAAGTTCTTCACCATGAGAGTGGTGAAGCCCTGGAATGGGTTGTCCAGGGAGGTGGTTGAGGCCCAGTCCCTGGAGGTGTTTAAGACCAGGCTGGACGAGGCTCTGGCCAGTGTGATCTAGTGTAGGGTGTCCCTGCCCATGGCAGGGGTTGGAACTAGATGATCCTTGTGGTCCCTTCCAACCCTGACTGATTCTATGATTCTATGATTCTATGGCACTGAGCTTCTTGCACATGCAGGTATAGCCTCCAGAGACCTTCAGTAACCACCAGCAATTTACTCTTTTCACAAGGAAACAAAAGCACACCCACAGTGAGCTGCAGGCTCCTCCATCAAGTGCTTTTGACTCTTCTGAGGTATGAGTGAGATCATAAATTATCCAACTCCCAAAACAAAAGCAGAGAGGTTTAACCTGATCTTTCCCACACAGCAACTGACCTAAAACTATCCTACAAACCCACCAATGACACTTCAAATACAATACAATACAATACAATACAATACAATACAATACAATACAATACAATACACCAGGTTGGAAGAGACCTTCAAGATCATCGCGTCCAACCCATCAAACAATCCAACCCACCCAACAACTAGACCATACAGCCAAGCACCCCATCAAGTCTTCTCCTGAACACCTTCAGTGAAGGTGACTCCACCACCTCCACGGGTAGCCGATTCCAATGGCCAATCACTCTCTCCGTGTAGAACTTCTTCCTAACATACAGCCTAAACCTGCCCTGGCGCAGCCTGAGACTGTGTCCTCTTGTTCTGGTGCTGGATGCCTGGGAGAAGAGGCCAACCTCTGCCTGGCTACAACCTCCCTTCAGGTAGTTGTAGAGAGCAATAAGGTCACCCCTCAGTCTCCTCTTCTCCAGGCTAAGCAACCCCAGCTCCCTCAGCCTTTCCTCATAGGGCTTGTGTTCCAAACCCCTCACCAGCTTTGTTGCCCTTCTCTGGACACGTTCCAGCAAGTCAACATCCTTCCTAAACTGAGGGGCCCAGAACTGGACACAGGACTCAAGGTGTGGCCTAACCAGTGCAGTGTACAGGGGCACAATGACCTCCCTGCTCCTGCTGGCCACACTGTTCCTGATGCAAGCCAGGATGCCATTGGCCTTCTTGGCTGCCTGGGCACACTGCAGGCTCATGTTCAGCCTACAATCAACCAGTACCCCCAGGTCCCTCTCTGCCTGGCCGCTCTCCAGCCACTCTGACCCCAGCCTGTAGCACTGCCTGGGGTTGTTGTGGCCAATGTGCAGAATCCGGCACTTGGATGTGTTAAATCTCATGCCATTGGACTCTGCCCATCTGTCCAGCCTGTTGAGGTCCCTCTGCAAAGCCTCTCTGCCCTCCAGCAAATCAACTGCTGCCCCCAGCTTGGTGTCATCTGCAAATTTACTGATGATGGACTCAATGCCCTCATCAGATCATCAATAAAGATGTTGAAGAGCATGGGGCCCAGTACTGATCCCTGGGGCACACCACTAGTGACAGGCCGCCAGCTGGATGTGGTGCCATTCACCATTACTCTCTGGGCTCGGCCCTCCAGCCAGTTCCTAACCCAACACAGTGTGCTCCTGTCCAAGCCATGGGCTGCCAGCTTGGCCAGGAGTTTGCTGTGGGGGACGGTGTCAAAGGCCTTGCTGAGGTCCAGGTAGACCACATCCACAGGCCTCCCCACATCCACCAGGCGGGTCACCTGATCATAGAAGGAGATCAGGTTGGTCAGGCAGGACCTGCCCCTCCTAAATCCATGCTGGCTAGGCCTGAGCCCCTGGCCATCCTGTAAGTGCTGTGTGATCGCACTCGAGATGACCCGTTCCATAATCTTGCCTGGCACTGAGGTCAGGCTGACAGGCCTATAATTCCCTGGCTCATCCAACCGGCCCTTCTTGTGGATGGGCACCACGTTAGCCAGCTTCCAGTCTTCTGGGACCTCTCAGGCTAGGAGATCACAGAATCACAGAAACATTCAGGTTGGAAGAGACCCTCAGGATCACCAAGTCCAACCATTAACCCTACTCTACAAGGGTCACCCCTAAAACAGAGCCCCAAGCACCACATCCAAACCACCCTGAAACACATCCAGGCTTGGGGACTCCACCACCTCCCTGGGCAGCCTGTGCCAATGCCTGACCACTCTTGCTGGGAAAAAATGTTTCCTAATGTCCAGTCTAAACCTACCCAGTCACAGCTTGGGCAGGTTTTATGTGATTAGGAGAACAGTGCCTATGTGCCAGCATATTTGCTGTCTCACATGAAAATCTCCAGAGCCACATATCTAATTTTGCTCTTTATTTAGACTATAAGGTCTAGGGACTGCCTTAGGGACCACATCACTGAGACATGAGAAGAATGGGAATCTCCATCCTGTTCATGACTCGTATTTGCTACTGCTAATCAATTCAGCAGCAGCATCTCCCTCTGTATTTATTTTATGAAAGCTAAGTGTACTGGTCCACACATTTGGCAATTAGGGAACCTCATCTCTAGTTAAGTTATGCACTGTTTGGGGTATCATCACTGGAGATAATCAAGGTGAGGCTTGACCTGGCTCTGGGCAACCTGATCTAGTGGAGGATATCCCTACTGACTGCAGAGGGTGCTGGACTAGATGATCTTTGGAGGTCCCTTCCAACCCAGACCATTCTATGATGCTATGATTCTCTGATTCTATGATGCTATGATTCTGTGATGCTACAAGTCTATGGTTCTATGATGATATGATTCTGTGATGCTACGAGTCTATGGTTCTATGATGCTATGATTCTGTGATTCTATAATGCTATGAGTCTATGATGCTATGAGTCTATGATTCTATGATGCTATGATTCTATGATGCTATGATTCTGTGATGCTACGAGTCCATGGTTCTATGATGCTATGATTCTGTGATTCTGTGATGCTATGAGTCTATGATGCTATGAGTCTATGATTCTATGATGCTATGATTCTGTGATTCTGTGATGCTATGAGTCTATGATGCTATGATTCTATGATGCTATGATTCTGTGATGCTACGAGTCCATGGTTTTATGATGCTATGATTCTGTGATGCTATGAGTCTATGGTTCTATGATGCTATGATTCTGTGATGCTACGAGTCCATGGTTTTATGATGCTATGATTCTGTGATGCTATGAGTCTATGGTTCTATGATGCTATGATTCTGTGATGCTACGAGTCTATGGTTCTATGATGCTATGATTCTGTGATGCTACGAGTCTATGGTTCTATGATGCTATGATTCTGTGATGCTACGAGTCTATGGTTCTATGATGCTATGATTCTGTGATGCTATGAGTCTATGGTTCTATGATGCTATGATTCTGTGATGCTATGAGTCTATGATGCTATGACTGTGTGATTCTATGATGCTATGAGTCTATGATGCTACAAGTCTATGGTTCTATGATGCTATGATTCTGTGATTCTATGATGCTATGAGTCTATGATGCTACAAGTCTATGGTTCTATGATGCTATGATTCTGTGATTCTATGATGCTATGAGTCTATGATGCTATGAGTCTATGATGCTATGATTCTGTGATTCTATGTTTCTATGATTCTGTGATTCTATGATGCTATGATTCTGTGATGCTATGATTCTATGATGCTATGATTCTGTGATTCTATGATTCTGTGATGCTATGAGTCTATGAGTCTATGATTCTGTGATTCTATGATGCTATGATTCTGTGATTCTATGATTCTGTGATGCTATGAGTCTATGATGCTATGATTCTGTCTATGATTCTGTGATGCTATGAGTCTATGATGCTATGAGTCTATGATTCTATGATGCTATGATTCTGTGATTCTATGATTCTGTGATGCTATGAGTCTATGATCCTATGAGTCTATGATGCTATGATTCCGTGATGCTATGAGTCTATGATTCTATGATGCTATGACTCTGTGATGCTATGATTCTGTGATTCTATGATGCTATGATTCTGTGATTCTGTGATTCTGTGATGCTACGAGTCTATGATCCTATGAGTCTATGATGCTATGATTCCGTGATGCTACGAGTCTATGATTCTATGATGCTATGACTCTGTGATGCTATGATTCTGTGATTCTATGATTCTGTGATGCTATGAGTCTATGATGCTATGATTCTGTGATTCTATGATGCTATGATTCTGTGATGCTATGATTCTGTGATGCTATGATTCTGTGATTCTATGATTCTGTGATGCTATGAGTCTATGATGCTATGATTCTGTGATTCTATGATGCTATGATTCTGTGATTCTATGATTCTGTGATGCTATGAGTCTATGATCCTATGAGTCTATGATGCTATGATTCCGTGATGCTATGAGTCTATGATTCTATGATGCTATGACTCTGTGATGCTATGATTCTGTGATTCTATGATGCTATGATTCTGTGATTCTGTGATGCTATGAGTCTATGATCCTATGAGTCTATGATGCTATGATTCCGTGATGCTACGAGTCTATGATTCTATGATGCTATGACTCTGTGATGCTATGATTCTGTGATTCTATGATGCTATGATTCTGTGATTCTATGATTCTGTGATGCTATGAGTCTATGATCCTATGAGTCTATGATGCTATGATTCCGTGATGCTACGAGTCTATGATTCTATGATGCTATGACTCTGTGATGCTATGAGTCTATGGTTCTATGATGCTATGATTCTGTGATGCTATGAGTCTATGATGCTATGACTGTGTGATTCTATGATGCTATGAGTCTATGATGCTACAAGTCTATGGTTCTATGATGCTATGATTCTGTGATTCTATGATGCTATGAGTCTATGATGCTACAAGTCTATGGTTCTATGATGCTATGATTCTGTGATTCTATGATGCTATGAGTCTATGATGCTATGAGTCTATGATGCTATGATTCTGTGATTCTATGTTTCTATGATTCTGTGATTCTATGATGCTATGATTCTGTGATGCTATGATTCTATGATGCTATGATTCTGTGATTCTATGATTCTGTGATGCTATGAGTCTATGAGTCTATGATTCTGTGATTCTATGATGCTATGATTCTGTGATTCTATGATTCTGTGATGCTATGAGTCTATGATGCTATGATTCTGTCTATGATTCTGTGATGCTATGAGTCTATGATGCTATGAGTCTATGATTCTATGATGCTATGATTCTGTGATTCTATGATTCTGTGATGCTATGAGTCTATGATCCTATGAGTCTATGATGCTATGATTCCGTGATGCTATGAGTCTATGATTCTATGATGCTATGACTCTGTGATGCTATGATTCTGTGATTCTATGATGCTATGATTCTGTGATTCTATGATTCTGTGATGCTATGAGTCTATGATCCTGAGAGTCTATGATGCTATGATTCCGTGATGCTATGAGTCTATGATTCTATGATGCTATGACTCTGTGATGCTATGATTCTGTGATTCTATGATGCTATGATTCTGTGATTCTATGATTCTGTGATGCTATGAGTCTATGATCCTGAGAGTCTATGATGCTATGATTCCGTGATGCTATGAGTCTATGATTCTATGATGCTATGACTCTGTGATGCTATGATTCTGTGATTCTATGATTCTGTGATGCTATGAGTCTATGATGCTATGATTCTGTGATTCTATGATGCTATGATTCTATGCTATGATTCTGTGATGCTATGATTCTGTGATTCTATGATTCTGATGCTATGAGTCTATGATGCTATGATTCTGTGATTCTATGATGCTATGATTCTGTGATTCTATGATTCTGTGATGCTATGAGTCTATGATCCTGAGAGTCTATGATGCTATGATTCCGTGATGCTATGAGTCTATGATTCTATGATGCTATGACTCTGTGATGCTATGATTCTGTGATTCTATGATGCTATGATTCTGTGATTCTATGATTCTGTGATGCTATGAGTCTATGATCCTGAGAGTCTATGATGCTATGATTCCGTGATGCTATGAGTCTATGATTCTATGATGCTATGACTCTGTGATGCTATGATTCTGTGATTCTATGATGCTATGATTCTGTGATTCTATGATTCTGTGATGCTATGAGTCTATGATCCTGAGAGTCTATGATGCTATGATTCCGTGATGCTATGAGTCTATGATTCTATGATGCTATGACTCTGTGATGCTATGAGTCTGTGATTCTATGATGCTATGATTCTGTGATTCTATGATTCTGTGATGCTATGAGTCTATGATCCTGAGAGTCTATGATGCTATGATTCCGTGATGCTACGAGTCTATGATTCTATGATGCTATGACTCTGTGATGCTATGATTCTGTGATTCTATGATGCTATGATTCTGTGATTCTGTGATTCTGTGATGCTACGAGTCTATGATTCTATGATGCTATGACTCTGTGATGCTATGATTCTGTGATTCTATGATGCTATGATTCTGTGATTCTATGATTCTGTGATGCTACGAGTCTATGATTCTATGATGCTATGACTCTGTGATGCTATGATTCTGTGATGCTATGAGTCTATGGTTCTATGATGCAATGATTCTGTGAGTCTATGATTCTATGATGCTATGAGTCTATGATGCTATGATGCCATGATTCTGTGATTCTATGGGTCTATGATTCCATGATTCTGAAGTGCCTCACAAGGACAGTCAGCTTTAGCTTTAATAATACAGAATCTCCTACAACACATAATGGCATTACTTCAAAGTCAGGTATCTAAAGCCCTTTTAATTTTAAACCAAACCACAGAATATCTAGAAAAACTTCTACCTGTTAAACTCCTGGGCTCTACTAAGAGGAGAAAATATAAAGAGATTCTGATTAACCCAGAGAGACCACAACAGGCTCAAACCCAGCTTTCAGTTGTAGGGGTTTAATATTGACACCTGAGTGAAGGTCCAGGAAAAAAAGGCAAGAGAAGATCACAGAATCTCAGAATCACCAAGGTTGGAAGAGACCCCAAAGATCATCAAGTCCGTCCGATGTGCTTGTTGAGGTCAGGGTTTAGGACTCATTCACAGAGCTCAAGACAAAACAACAAGAGCAGCAAGACTTTAATAGCTAGACTCTAAAACTCCAAAGCTGCTGCAAATCCTGCCAGGTTTTGTGGTGTTTCTGTGAGGAGGGCAGATGTGCCCATTATAAAACCATTGGCTTGTACACAGCATGTTGGTACAACTTAGTTACTACCAGCATGCCTGTTCCCATGTTTCTGTTCTCGCTTATTTTTGTCCTTTGTAGTGGATGAAGAGCAAACACAGAGACCCAGCAATTAAGCTGCCATTCACAAAGCCTGCAACCCAAGCACATCTTTCCAACAGGGGCATCTGTGCCTGCATTCACATTCTGGCTAGATCCTTCACTGTTTCTTTTTCAGTGGTTTCTGAGTTGCCTCAGGGCTTATTTCATAGCCAAGCTGCTCTTTACTACCCTTTAAACAACCTCTTCTGCAGAGGAGTTTTCTCTGTCCTACAGTTTAACGGTTCCACAGGAGAGTTTCATTTAGTGCCGTTGCATGGTAAGCTCCAAGTGATCAAGATGTTCATGTCTTGAAAAATGTAGACCTGTCTGGGAACCTTGGAAAGGCACAAATGACACATCCTCACAGCACCAGATACGTCTGTCAGATGGCAGGGTGATGGTAGGGAGCAGTGTGGCAGGATGAGGCAGGGAGCTTCCCCAGCAACCCAATCCCACCACAGCCAGAGGTGACATCAATGTTTATAAATATCTGAGGGCTGGGGGTACAGATGGAGAGGACAGGCTCTGCTCAGTTGCTCCCTGTGATAGGACAAGGGGCAATGGATATAAACTACAGCATAGGAGGTTCCACCTCAACATGAGGAGAAACTTCTTCACTGTGAGGGTCATAGAGCACTGGAACAGGCTGCCCAAAGAGGTTGTGGAGTCTCCTTCTCTGGAGACTTCCCAGCCCTGTCTGGATGTGTTCCTGTGTGACCTGTGCTGGCTTCTGTGGTCCTTCTCTGGCAGAGGGGTTGGGCTTGATGACCTTCAGAGGTCCCTTCCAACCCCTAACATCCTGTGAACATGATACAATAAAGGAAAAATAGGCGGGAATGTCCCAAACTCGGATGTGCTGATACAATTTTTGTCATCTCTGCCTGGTATTGTGGTAGATCTGCCTGAGCAAATGCAGAGAAAGCCAGACTCCATCTGTCTGCATTCAGCTGCTGTGACATCAGCTATAGATTGTCTGAGAGCCACACATTTGCACAGCAGTAAGGGCTGCACATCAGTTTGCACATCAGTGAGTACATTGGGTTGGCCACCAAGCAAATGCAGTGATACAGCCTCCTGGGTAGCACTGCCTTACGTCCTGCCTCTCCATTATTATCCAATGGAGAGCCATGAGGATGATTAGGGGCTTGAGCATCTCCCCTGTGAAAAAGAGACTGAGAGCCCTGGGGCTGTTTAGTCTGGAGAAGAGAAGGCTGAGAGGGGATCTGATCAATGTCTATCAATATCTTATCTATCAATGTTTGTCAATATCTGCCCCCCAAGTGGAGGGGGCCAAGCTCTTTTTGGTGGTGTGCAGTAATAAGACAAGAAACAACAGGTACAAGCTAGAACACAGGAAGTTCCACCTCAACATGAGGAGAAACTGCTTTACAGTGAAGGTGCCAGAGCCTTGGAGCAGGCTGCCCAGAGAGGTTGTGGAGTCTCCTTCTCTGGAGACTTTCCAAAGCCACCTGGATATATTCCTTTGCAGACTGCCCTGGGTGCTCCTGCTCTGGCAGGGGGTTGGACTGGATGATCTCTGGAGGTCCCTGCCAACCTCTAATGTACTGTGGTACTGTGATCACACTTGAGACCTGCCTGGTCTTGCTCTCCCCTGATGAAGTTTGTCCCTGTGTAGAAAGCCACCACATAGTTTTACCTTTCTTAATTTCTCAGGCTGTGATTAGATGATTTATTCCCCTTGCACTGACCTTCTGCTCTTGAGTGAATTTTGCCTTTGTTGCTAGATAGGAGGTGTTTGGAAAGTGACTGGATGGGGCACTGAGTGCCATGGTTTAGTTGATTAGATGGTGCTGGGTGATAGGTTGGACTCGATGATCTTGAAGGCCTTTTCCAACCTGATTAATTCTGTGATTTTGTGAGATGTCTTTTCCATATGTAACAGGTTTCCATTAATCTTCTTTACCACAGGATCCTTTCCAAATCTCAGCCCTCACCATATCTACAGTTAACACCTGGGCAGAGTTGTTTTAAAATCTTCTAAGATCAGTATGTGAGAGCTGACTGACCAAAGAGGACAAAGAGACTGGTGTTAGGGCACAAATACAGATGGCAGGGCAGGGCAGAGATCAGTGAGGATGGCATCCTTCAGGCTAGATAGGGAAAGAGAGCACAGGGCATACAGGCAGAGTGGAATTGAGGTGCAGGTGGCAAACAAGTGATAGGAGGACAGGGAGAAAGGATGTGGGATCCTGACATTCACAAAGCCTTATATATTTCTTGAGGCTCAGCAGTATTCAGCCAGAAGCAGCAGCTCATTTTATTCACAAAGGCTCTATCTCAGTGTTACAGAAATGGATTGGTCTCTGACTGGCATTGCATTTATCAGCCTCAGTGTGGCTGTTGTAAGAAAACTATCACACAGGGTATGGCTAGAGCAGCTGAACAGGAGCCAGCAGTGTGCCCAGCTGGCAAAGAAAGCCAATGGCATCTAGGCTTGGATTAGAAACACTGTGACCAGCAGGAGTAGGAGGTGATCGTCCCCTGGTACTCAGCTCTGGTGAGGCCACACCTTGAGTGTTGTGCTCAGTTTGGGGCACCTCAATACAAGAAGAACATTGCGGGGCTGGACAGAGTGCAGAGAAGAGCAACTAAGCTGGGAAAGGGCCTGGAGAATGACTCTGATGAGCAGCTGAGGGAACTGAGACTGCTTAGTGTGAGGAAGAGAAGGCTGAGGGGAGACCTTATCACCCTCTACAACTATCTGAAAGGACAACTGGAGAGAGGCTGGTTCTGGTCTCTTCTCACAGGTATTAGAACAAGAGGGAATGGCCCCAGGCTGCATCAGGGGAGGTTTAGGCTGGACATTAGGGAGAATCTTTTTCCCAGCAAGAGTGGTCAGGCATTGGCACAGGCTGCTCAGGGAGGTGGTGGAGTCACCACCCCTGGATGTGTTTAAAGGTGGTTTGGATGTGGTGCTTGGGGCTATGGTTTAGGGGTGAACCTTGTAGAGCAGGGATATTTCCCAACCTGATTCTACAGAATATGCCTCCAGCAAAGCATGATCAGAGACTACTGAAGCAGCTGATTTTTCTAGCAGAAGTGGAGCTATTCTCTTATGTATCCATTCTGCTTAGCTCTGTGCCCCACTCTTCAGCAAAGCAGGCTGTGCCCCATCCTGACATGACAGATGTGCTGCAAGATCTGCTCACTGGTGACACAGCCTCACATGTACCACCAGGTGCAGAGCAAGGAATTCTATCAAGCAGTTCCTTAGTTATCTTTGCTTGCTCAAAGTCTGTAAAGGAACAATGATGAAGTTAATTAATTGGAGGCAATTAACTGCAGGTATCAGAACAAGGGGAAATGTACAAAATTAAATGGAATGCCTTTGGATGTGGCCCTATCTTCTTCTGCCTTGTCTTGCTAATTCATGTTGAGTTACACTTTTGACAGAAGAGAAGGATTCATTTTGCTGGGAAGACATTTTAAATTTAAACATTTACATGGAAATTACTAAACTCTGCTTTTAGTTACTGGATGCTAAGTAGCTCCTCAGGAAGACCTCATTTGGACACCTGTCTGGGATTGGGATGCCCAAGCATAGGCACCTCATATTGCTTGGGTGCTGTGGAGCCCCCAGCCCCCACTTCATTCACCAGGGAGTACAGAATGCTTCCTTCCCCCTTAGACATTGGCCAGCCCTGAGCAGAATTCTGGGTGACATTCAGTCACCTCAGAGAACTCTTAGAGCTATCCTTGGCAACTGATTGTCCTTAATAGCCTTGCAGATCCCCTGGCTGATGTGCTTGCTCACACCTAGACTCTGAAGCTCACTTCTAAACCCTTTTGGGAGAGGCCTGGTTATGAAGGATGGACTGGATGGCCTTTGGAGGTCCCTTCCAACCCAGATCCTTCCATGATTCTATGATTCATTCTATACTGCAGATGAGCACTTCAAGGGTGGGTGTCAGGAGGATGGGGCCAGTCCTTTTCCAGTGGTGCCCAATGACAGGACAAGGGGTAACAGGCACAAACTTGAACATAAGTTCAGTCTAAACTTCCTTAACTTAAGGGTGCTGGAGCCCTGCAGCAGCCTGCCCAGAGAGGTGGTGAAGTCTCCATCTCTGGATACATTCCAAATCCACCTGGATGTGTTCCTGCGTGGCCTTCTTTAGGTGACCCTGCCTTGGCAGAGGGGTTGGGCTCAATGATCTTCAGAGGTCCCTTCCAACCTGCATTCTGCATTCTGTGGTTCTGTAACAGACTCCCAGGAGCAGCCTGTCTATCAGCAGAAGGAAGGGTACAGAGGCAGTGTTGGTATCCATCCTATGACTCTGTGAAAATGAAGAGGGGTGCTAGCTTTGCAAAGAATAATACCTTCATTTTCTTGGGGATGGGACAGCAACCTCATCCTTTAAAAATTGACCTGTGAGATCTCCCTTATTTACAGTCTCACTTTCAAGGCTGCAGAACTGTTCAAGCATCAAGGAAGCTGGAAAGAACTGTTAATTAACTTCAGTTCCAAACAAGGAGCCTAGCAGGAAAACTTGTTGAGAAACCACACAGCTTGTTTTCTTCACTGAGGCTCTGGAGAGCGAGCTGGGAAGCTGAAAAGGAGCAGCAAACTGAGCCAATAGCTGCCGTTTGCAATATGACTTGACCTCATAAAATCCATAAAATCCAGACAACAATCAATTTCTTAGTTCAGGGAAGGAGCCCACCAAGGAGAAACACAAATACTTAAGTCAATACACCAAGGAATGTGATGCTGCTGCCTAGACACACTGAAGGAGACACACACTGGGAAAAAAGGCAGAAGAGCAAATCTGATGAATCACATTACTGCAGCATGGATGTTCTGTAGGAGAAAGCAAGCAAAAAGGTAGCAATTCTGGGAAAGACATAGGGAGTATCGCAGCAAGAAGGATCAGAACTGAGGTTGTGATATTCAGTGACCACAAAGAAAACCAAAATTAAGAGGCAGTGCAATCTGCAGCTGTAGACATGGTGTGGTCAGTGTGGTGGTGTTAGGTCACAGGCTGGACTCAATGATCTCAGAGGTCTATTCCAGCCTCAATCGTTCTGCGATTCTTTTATTAGATGCCCCACAAGCGTGCAGCCTGTAAAGCGGAGATACGGAGCAGGCAGGCACCAGGGCCACTAGTGGTCCCATTAGCTTATCAAGGTGACCTGGGAGATGGAAAGGATTTGGTGTTCCTTCCTGATAGCATATTCCTGAAAGCACACTCCAAATATTCCTACCTGGTTACCTTCATGCCAGGATGAATTGGAAGGAGTTCAGACAAAAGCAAGACAAATGAGCTGGAGGGAATGACTTCAAAGGAAAGATTAAATGAGCTAAAATACGCACAGCATGGCCAGAGAACAACTTTGGGTCAGGAGAGGAGGAATACAGTGACTGCTAGCCCTTCTCAGAGGTGTAAATCAAAAGGTCTCTCAATGACAGTAAGTAGGGAGGAGGAAAAATGCAACATCTCATTAATATTCTTGCTTCTGGTTTTGCTTGGCACATGGTAACTGTACCCTATCATCATGAACTTCCAGCAGCAGGAAAAAGACAAGTACTAGAGAAAAGCCCTCTCCTTTCCCAGTGCACATTGAATTCTGT
Source organism: Picus viridis (assembly GCA_033816785.1). Taxonomy (NCBI): domain Eukaryota; kingdom Metazoa; phylum Chordata; class Aves; order Piciformes; family Picidae; genus Picus; species Picus viridis. The sequence continues at coordinate 28,321,404 of CM066570.1, read as the reverse complement.
TTTATAATTAGATTGCCCCCACTGCTCTCTTACTGCTCTAGGCCACTCTCTCCATCACACAGGGCTAAGGAACCAGGTCTCTCTGAAAATCAAGAACACTTCAACAAGGCAGGTTCAGAATAATTCATCAGTGTTCCCAGTATTGCTACTGGATTGCTCCTTCTTGTTACTGCAGGACCCAACAGCCCTGGAATTCCTTAGACCCCAATAATTGAATGAAATAAAATCACAGGTTTTGAGCATAAGAATTTTCCCTCCCATCTGTTTTGGGGTTTTTTTGGTGTCTTCAGGTGACATGCAGAGAGGTCTGCAAACAGACACACAAGTTTCACCTCTCAGGAGGACTATGCCTTGTCCTGGCACCATTCACCTCCCTGAAGGGATATTGCAGCTCCCCAGGAAGGGCAGAGACTTGAACTGTGCTCAATACAGATTTGTGCCCAGGATAGCTCTTTACATATAACTCTACCCTATCTTCAAATGCTGATTTTTTCAGCAGCCACCTTTGTACTGTCTTCATAGAATCACAGAATGGCTCAGGTTGGAAGGGACCTCAGAGATATCTACTCCAGCCTCCCTGCCATGGGCAGGGATGCCTCTCAATAAGACTTGGCTGCTTAAGACTTTATCCAACCTAGCCTTGAACACCCCCAGGAGGAGGCATCCACAACCTGCCTGGGTAGCCTATTCCAGAGTCCCCCCAACCCTTGTACTGAAGGACTTCTTCCTAAGACCCACTAACCCTGCTCTCCCTCAGCTTCAACCCAATCCCTCATGTCCTGTCGCTAGACGCCCTGATGAAAAGTCCCTCTGCAGCCTTCCTTCAGCTATTGGAAGGCAGCTCTAAGGTCCCCCCAGAGCCTTCTCTTCTCCAGGCTGGACACCCCCAGCTCCCTCAGCCTACCCTCATAGCAGAGGTGCTCCAGCCTTTGGGTCATCTTTGTGGCCTCCTCTGGACTCACTCCAACAGCTCTGTGTCCTTCTTCTGCTGGGGACACCAGAACTGGACACAGTATTCAAGGTGAGGTCTCACAAGAGCAGAGTAAAGGGGCAGAACCACCTCTCTTGCCCTGCTGGCCACACTCCTCTTGATGCTTCCCAGGATAAATTGTCTTTCTGTTAGATGCTGTGCTGATGTGTAATGACTGTAAGCTTTTCCCAGTCAGAGTATTTTTCTAGTAAATCTTTGGAGGATGTCACTCCCACTCCACCTTTTCTCCCCTCTTACCCTTTTCTTGCTGGTGTTATTTATCTCCCTCCTTCTGTATTATCTTTAACATCAGCAGGTCAGCACCTAGACTGCCTTTAATCACACAAGTGAATGCTTATCACTGAGTAAACTTCCCTTGAAGCATGAAAGACTGATATTCCTTCAAGCAATAACATTAAACCCTATTTCTATGAAAAAGTAGTTTTGCTAACTTGGGCATTTGTCTTTTTCTCCTCCCAAAGTCCAGGCTATGACAGCAGGGCAGGCTGCAGACTGTCCTATGCATTTCAGAGTATGAATTGAGAGCATCTCATCCATCAGCTTCAGCAGACATTTGACCAGGAATTGGAAGAAATTAGAGAAACAGCCCTGAATTACAGAAGCTAAAGCCGTGCAAAACCTCTCATCCTGGCAGTTGCTCCATCTGCTCTGCACTGCCCTCTTCATTGTGGAAGAGCTCCCTAGGCCAACATTTGCTTTCTGAGTTTTTTTTTTCAGGTCAGAAATTCACTTCCATTCACAATTGAAAAAAATAACAAAATAGAGTAACACAAATCAGGAGGTGGAAAACTACATTTTAGACCTTAAGGTCCCTTCCAACCCTAACAATTCTATGATTCCGCAAATTATTTTTTTGGGGGGAGGAAGGGGAGAAATTCATCTGGTTTGAATGTTTAACCTGTAGCTGTGCAGATTTCTTCTGCAGGGCTGTGCACACACACTGCTAGCTACGTATAAAGCAGTGAAATAGCCTTCCTATACCTAAATTCAGTATTCTCTATCATAGGATCGTAGAGGTTGGAAGGGACCTTTGAAGATCATCAAGTCATAGAATCATAGAATTGTTAGGGACCTCAAGGATCATCCCGTTCCAACCCCCCTGCCATGAGCAGGGACACCTCACACCAGATCTTGATGATCTCTGAGGTCTTTTCCAACCTTGTTGATTCTATGATTCTATGATCAGGTTGCTCACAGCCACATCCAGCCTGGCCTTCATAACTTCCAAGGATGAGGCTTCCACCACCTCCCTGGGCAACCTGTGCCAGTGTCTCACCACCCTCATGGGGAACAACTTCTTCCTAACATCCATACTGAATCTACTAATTTCTATTTTTTCCATTCCCCCAGTCCTATCACTCCCTGACACCTTCAAAAGTCCCTCCCCAGCTTTCTTGTACCCTCCTCAGATACTGGAAGGCCACAATTAGGTCTCCTGAGAGCCTTCTCTTCTCCAGACTGAACAGCCCCAACTTTCACAGTCTGTCCTCAGAGGTTCTGCAGCCCTCTGATCATCCTTGTGGCCCTTCTCTGGACTTGCTCCAGCACCTTCAGATCCTTCCTGTAACAGAGGCTCCAGAACTGGACACAGTGCTGCAGCTGGGGTCTCCCCAGAGAGGAGCAGAGGGGGAGAATCACCTCCCTCAACCTGCTGGCTATGCTTCTCTTGATGCAGCCCAGGATGTGATTTGCTCTCTGGGCCGCAAGTGCACACTGCTGGCCTTCACCACCTCCCTGGGCAACCTGTGCCAGTGTCTCACCACCCTCATGGGGAAGAACTTCTTCCTAGCATCCAATCTGAGTCTACCCATTTCTAGGTTTTTTTCCAACCCCCCTGCCAGAGCAGGACTGTAGAATCCAGCAGAGGTAATCAGTGTGTGGAATAGATAGACAGGAAAAAAGCTAACCCACGTGCTAGGAGGGCAGCATCCTACATTTCTCTCTTCTTTTATTCATCAGCATTGGGGGGTTTTCTGTTTTTTTCTGCACCCATACTGATGTGACAGTATGTAGCTGTCATGGTTCTGTCTCACAGGTTTCTATACATTAAAGATCAGCTTTAAAACTGTTTTGACAAGTTAAAAGCTGGGATTTTAATTTTTTTTTTCCCAGGGAGAGGATGGAGAGAAGCAGGAATGTGAGAAGTGGAAAGGGAAAGAAAAAAGAGACTATTCCTTGACACTTCCTAATCTCCTCAATACAGATGGCACTGCCTTTTTCAAGTAGCTTCTGTGCACAACACCCATTGTGGAAGTGTGAACGCTGAAAATAGTCTTCTTATGAGCCTGTAAGAGACTAAATCTTACAATCACAGAATCATAGAATCAGCTATGTTGGAAAATACCTCACAGATCATCAAGTCCAACCTATTACCCAACACCTCCTGACAACTAAACCATGGCTCCAAATGCCACATCCAGTCCTTTCTTGAACACCTCCAGGGATGGGGACTCTACCACCAAGGTGTCTCTCTTGATGTGAATCAACAAAGATAAAATCACCTTTGCTCCTGCCCAGACAATAGCTGATGTGCATTGGGAAGAGGCCACTGGATAGATTCTCTGGAAAGCACATAGCCAAGATCATCTCTACCCACCAGCTAGCCCAGAAACAGAGAATGGTCAGAAGGACAATGGATTCACATAAAAACCACCTGTGACTAAAAGACTGTGTAAAAAGAGCTGAGCAATGCCTGCTCAGGGGAAGAAAACAGGAGAAGAAAATACAAGGAGAGAAAAGAATTCTCTACAACTACCTGAAGGGAGGTTGTAGCCAGGTGGGGGTTGGTCTCTTCTCCCAGGCAACCAGCACCAGAACAAGAGGACACAGTCTCAAGCTGTGACAGGGGAAGTTTAGGCTGGAGGTGAGGAGAAAGTTCTTCCCAGAAAGAGTAATTTGACATTGGAATGTGCTGCTCAGGGAGGTGGTGGAGTCACCATCCCTGGAGGTGTTCAGAAAAGGACTAGATGTGGCACTTAGGGACATGGTTTAGTTGTCAGGAGGTGTTAGATAATAGGTTGGACTTGATGATCTCTGAGGTATTTTCCAAGCTGGTTGATTCTATGATTCTATGAAAAGGAAAGACACAGGAAAAGAGACACCACCATGTAGCCTGGAAACAGCAGACCAGGAGGAACCCTCTCTCTTGTGTCCTAAGTTCTTCCTACTGCAACTCATGAAGCTGAAGAGGCTGCTCAGAGAAGGACTTGGACTTTGGGATCTCTCCCTCCCTCCTTCAGTGGAAGACAGCACAGCCAACAAGAATGACCATAGCCAGCAGGTTGAGGGAGGTGATTCTCCCCCTCTGCTCCACTCCGGGGAGACCCTGCCTGGAGCACTGTGTCCAGTTCTGGAGCCCCTGTAACAGGAAGGATCTGGAGGTGCTGGAAGGTGTCCAGAGAAGGGCCACGAGGATAATTAGAGGGCTGGAGCTCCTCTGCTATGAGGACAGACTGAGGGAGTTGGGGCTGTTCAGTGTGGAGAAGAGAAGGCTCTGAGGAGACCTAATTGTGGCCTTCCAGTATCTGAAGGGTGCTCCAAGAATGCTGGAGAGGGACTTTTTAGGATGTCAGGGAGTGATGGGATTGGGGGGAATGGAAAAAGAAGAGAAGTGGGTAGATTGAGATTGGATGTTAGGAAGAAGTTGTTCCCCATGAGGGTGGTGAGACACTGGCACAGGTTGCCCAGGGAGGTGGTAGAAGCCTCATCCCTGGAGGTTTTTGCAGCCAGGCTGGCTGTGGCTGTGAGCAACCTGCCTGTAGTGTGAGGTGTCCCTGGCCATGGCAGGGGGTTGGAACTGGATGATCTTTGAGGTTGTTTCCAACCCTGACAATTCTATGATTCTATGACCTCTCCCCCAAGCCAAAGCAGCATCACCCTTCCTCCACAGACCCAAACCATCTTGGGGGTGGGGGAATGTGGTAATATAATTCCTTTCTTCTTCTCTCTCCTCTTCTCCCTCTCTCTCTCTATTTTACCCCTCTCTCTCCCTACTTCTGTTCCCTCCACTTTATTCTGTTAATAAATAGCCTCAAGGGCTGTTGATATTTTGGCCTTGTTTGTGCCTCTAATTTTATAACAGGGAATGTTCAAAAGAAATGAGGCTCTTTCCCTCCCTGGACTGAGACAGAGACACATGGGTGTCTGTGTGTGTGTCTGTGTGTACTCAACAGGCACAGCCCTGTGTGAAGCAGCAGCCAAATGTGCAAAGCTTTACCTCCCTTATTCCTCCACCTCCCCTCCATCCATTCACTAAAATTAATTGCTCCCCAAGATGCTGTAGGCCACATTGTTAATTATTGTCTCTCCCTTCTGCACCTGAGGCATCGCACTGGCTCAGAAAACAGCCTGCAAACAGATGGAGAGCTGCTGGAGATGAAGCTGCAGGTACGGGGAAGAAATGGGCAGAGACATTCTGATGCTGCAGACTCAGATGGTCTGTTAATTTTCAGTGATGTTCTGGAAAAGAAGGAGGTCTCTGCATGGGCTTAGGTGGAATTTCTTTTCAAAAAAAGGAGATACAAGGGCTAATTGCTTCTTTGATACCATCACTACTGTTTATGTTTAAGGGACATTGATGGGAAAATATCCAATCATCTCTGCACCAGCCTTGCAGTGTCTTGGGCAACTCTGCCCCTTGACAGCCAGCTCTGTATGCACCATGCCTGCTGGTAGCAAGCCCAGGGTGTCTTGCAGACCAGACAGATATGCCAGCTTGAACTGGGTGCTACATGCAGCTCTTAGCCTGCTGCTGGAATGCCCCTGGCTCACCACCAACACCTACCCTACCAGTCTGCTTCTGCCATCATGTTTGTTGCCACAGAGAGCCACATCAGACTGTGGCAAAGCTGTTCTGTATGTGCCCAGCCTGCCTCCATCTCACTATCACAGAAACATTCAGGTTGGAATAGACCCTCAGGATCACCAAGTCCAACCATTAACCCTACTCTACAAAGCTCACCGCTAAACCATATCCCCCAAGCACCATGTCTAAACAACCTTTAAACACATCCAGCGTTGATGACTCCACCACCTCCCTGGGCAGCACATTCCAATGCCTGACTACTCTCGAAGGGAAAAATGTTTCCTAATGTCCATTCTAAACCTACCCAGTGGCAGCTTCAGGCCATTCCCTCTTGTTCCATCACTAATTACCCGTGAGAAGAGACCAGCACCAGCCTCTCCACAAGGTCCTTTCAGGTAGTTGTAGGCAGCAATGAGGTCTCCCCTCAGCCTCTGCTTTTCCAACCTAACCATCCCCAGCTCCTTCAGTCACTCTTCATAAGACTTATTTTCCAGGCCTTTCACCAGCTTCATTGCCCTCCCTGCACTGGCTCCAGCAATGTCTTGATGCAGTCCAAACAAAACTGTTCCATTCTTTGATCCAGCCCAGCAATTAGCATTTGGGTGTTTCCCTCCAGAGAGCCCACATTTTCCCTAGTCTTCCTCTTTCCGCTTCTTTTTCTGCTCTCCTGAAGTCCAGACTAGTGAGCTTGCTGTGTGCCCTCCTTGCTGCCCTAAGGATCTGGAACTTCATCATTTTATGGTCACTGTAGCCAAGGCTGCCCTTCAGCTTCATATTCCCCACTATCCCTTCCTTGTGGATGAGAAAAAGATCCAGCATAGCACCTCTCCTCATTGGTTCCTCTGTGACTTGGAGAAGGAAATCCTCAATGCATTCCAGGAACCTCTTGGATTGCTTATATCCTGCTGCATTGTCCCTCCAACAAATAGCAAGGTGGTTGAAGTCTTCCATGAAGAGCTTATAAATGTGAGGCTGCTCCTATCTGTCTTCCCTGTCAGGTGGCCTGTAACAGACCCCCACTATAATGTCACCTATCCCTGCCCTCCCTTTAGTCCTGACTCACAAACTCTCAGCTGGCTCTTCATTCACCCCCAGGCCGAGCTCCAAGCACTCCAGTTGGTAACTGACACAGAGGGTGACATCCTCTCCTCATCTCCCCTGCCTGTCGTTCCTAAGGAGTCTGTATCCTTCCATTCCTACACTCCTTTCATGGGAGCCACCCCATTGCTCCCCTTCGATGCTAAAAACATCACAGCCCTGCAGGCATGTGCAGTCTCTAATTGTCAGAGTTTAAAGGACACTGAAGAGCAAAGAATGAGTTCATTAGCATTGCAAAGTATCACTGCTTACCGTTGCAGCAGGACACCATTCATCTCTGCTGCCACACCATACTGTGAGGTGGCACCAGGAACCAGACTGCAAGCTGGAGCTGGGGAATGCTAATCATCCTGCATTGGACCCAGAGCCACAGAATCACAGAACAGGCTGGGTTGGAAGGGACCTCCAGAGGTCATCTAGTCCAACCCCTCTGCAGTCAGCAGGGACATCCTCAACTAGATCAAGTTACCCAGAGCCCTGCTGAGCCTCACCTTGAATATCTCCAGGGATGGGGCCTCAACCACCTCCTTGGGCAACCTGTTCTAGTGTTGCACTACCCTTATGGTGAAGAACTTGTTCCTAGCATCCAATCCAAATGTGCTCTTCTGTAGTTTGAAGCCATTGCCTCTCATCCTGTCACTGCAGGACTCCTTCTGAACCCCATTCAGGTACTGGAAGGCTGCTCTTAGGTCTCCCCAAAGCATCTTTTCCAAGCTGAACACCCCCTGGTCCCTCAGCCTGGTTCTGTGGTTGATCACATCTGTTGATGGCCATGAAACATCTGCCTGATGAGGCAAGGCTGAGGGAGCTGGGGCTCTTTAGCTTGAGCAGAGGAGGCTGAGGGATGACCTCATTCAAGTTTATAAAGATGTGCAGGGCAGAGTCAGGAGGACAGAGCCAGACTCCGCTCAGGGATGTCCAATGACAGGACAAAGGGCACTGGCTGCAAGCTGCAGCAGAGGAGGTTCCACATGAACAGAAAGAGAAACTTTTTCCCTGTGAAGGTGCCAGAGCCCTGGAGCAGGCTGCCCAGAGAGGCTGTGGAGTCTCCCTCTCTGGAGGAATTCCAAACCCACATGGATGGATTCCTGTGTGACCTACTCTAGGTGCTCCTGCTCTGGCAGGGGTTGGACTGGGTGATCTTTTGAGGTCCCTTCCAACCCCTGATGTTCAGTGATTCTGTGCTGAATGACTCCTGAAGGCAATTTAGGGTGGGCTGTGTGGTTTTGACATGGCCAACCTCCTTAGTCTAGAAGACCTAAGTCTTTTAAACCCCTTGCCTCTACATAATCATCTCTTCTGTCCCCTTCCATCAAGGAAAGACCTCTCCTCAGACCTTTTGAACACCTCTCACAGTGAATAACAAACACAGATATATTGTTGATATATTATGGGGTTTTGCTTAGCTGCTTCTCAGTGAAGTAATGATATAAATTACAACTACAGTGCAGATCTATGCATAAATCTCAGCACACAGCTTAGCTAAAGGGAGCCGGCTGTCCAGCTGCAAAGGTTCACCTTGAAGTCATCTCCAGATTGCCACTTGAGTTTAGGCCACCTCAGAAATTTCTTTCCCTTAAGCTTACTTTAAAAATATTTATCTTTTCCTGTCTTCCAGATGAATACCACACATAGCCAAAAAGGAAGCAGAACTGAAAGAGGTCTCAGTCAGCACAAGACTGTGGTGCCAAAGCATGGCTAAAGAAGCAATGAGGAGGTTGCCAGACCGCATGCTGAGTGTTGAGTTACTCTGTGTTTGGTGTAAGTCTGCAGCCCTGCACCTGTTAAGTCAAGAGCAAGCCTGCAGCTCATTGCAACAAAGGTAAGATGTATTTTGGGGAGCAACTATCAAGAGGTGGGCAGGATTATCTAATGACATGGATGTGGTTTACAAATGTGCTACTTGTCAACCTAATTACTTACCCTGTAAATGAAAAGGTCAACCCTGCATAATATTTGCAACTCATCTTTCTGAGTCAAATTGCCTGTGCATGGTAGGTGGAATGAAATAAATTCTACTGAAGGTGTGAGGGGCAGACAGGGAAAAATGAGGAAGAAGTTGTTTAAGGCAGATCTGAAGATAAGAACATGGAACACATCCATCAGAAGGCAGATTTGAAGGTAAGAACACGGAACACATTAATCACAAGGCTGATGTGAAGATAAGAACATGGAATACATCCATCACAAGGCTGATGTGAAGATAAGAACATGGAATACATCCCTCAGGAAGATGTCTATCCCATGACCACCAGCTCCACATGTACCATTTTGTTTTGAACAGCCCTGCAGCCATGCAATGCACTGAACCTGTTGGCCACACTTTGCTGACTACTGCTGTCCTTCACTAATCCACATGTGCAAGCCAAAAGCCAAGGCTCCTGAAACCACTCCACTTCACCAAGACCACATTTTTTTTATCCCAAATTGCCATTCTCTAGAGAAGATTTACCTGGCACCCCAAGCTGGGTGTGGTTGTTGCCCCAAATTTCCACATCTGGAAGCACATCCCAGCACACTACAACCCTTCCACACCTGCAGCTCACTAATCTTCCAGCTCTCAAACCCTTGCTGCCTGGATCCCCTGTTTTTTACCTCCCCAACATCCTTACAATTCACATACATCTGAAGCCCTCCAACTTGACACAAAAGCAAAGGCTTCAAAGGTATTGGCAAAGCAATACTTTTTATACAGATTATTTTAAACAGACAGGCTGGAGAGCTGGGCACAGAGGAACCTCAGCAAGTTCAATAAGGACAAGTGTAGAGTCCTGCACCTATGGAGAAATAACACCAGGCACCAGGACAGACTAGGGTTGTCCTGCTGGAAAGCAGCTCCATGGAGAAAGACATTGGACTCCTAGGGGACTGCAAGTTCTCCATGGGACAGCCATGTGCCCTTAAGGCCAAGAGAGACACTGGAATCCTGGGGTGCACTTTTGTATGCCCAGCAGGGCTAGGGAGGTTCTTCTCCCCCACTACCCTGCCCTGCTGAGACCACACCTGCAATACTGTGTCCAGTTTTGGGTTCCCCAATTCAAGAGAGACAAAGACCTGCTGGAGAGAGTGCAACAGAAAGCCATGAGGATGATTGTGGGACTGGAATCTGCTATGAAGTAAGACTGAGAGCCTTGGGGCTGTTTAGTCTGGAGAAGAGAAGGCTGAGAGGAGATCTTAACAACATATAAAAACATAAATACATAATATATATGTGTGTATATATATATATATATATATATATATATAAAAAATAGCAATGCATCAATATCTGAGGGGTGGGTGTCAAGAGGAAGGGGCCAGGCCATTTTTGGTGGCACCTGGTAACAGGACAAGGAAAGATACCAGCTAGAACGCCTCAACACAGGGAGAAACTTCTTTACTGTGAGTGTGATGGAGCCCTGGCACAGGCTGCCCAGAGAGGTTGTGGAGTCTCCTTCTCTGGAGACTTTAAAAATCAGCCTGGATGTATTCCTGTGTGACCTGCCCTAGGCGATCCTGCTTGGGCAGGGAGGTTGAAATCAATGATCACTGGAGGTCCCTTCCAACCCCTAACAGTTTGTGATTCTGTGATTCTATGTTAAAGAAGAAGCTGCCACAGCTTTCCTGGAAAATATTGAACAGAAAGAAATAGAACATTTCAGGGCAATCAGCAGATTAACCAGGACCTTCTGGACCCCCTCCCCCCCCTTTTTCTAATGAAACAGTTGGTTATGTGTTTCAGTCTGTAAACATCCTCTGCCAGCAGAGGATCTTCAGAGGCTCTTTGTCCTTGCTAAAGGGCTTTACTTAATGGGGTGTTACATGAAAAAGCATCTCTGTCTTTCAGGCAAATGTGCCCTGAGGGCTTACTGAAATAGTGGCAACAAGAAGATAAGATATGAAATATGTCCCAGTTAATATAGGTTTAAATATATATTAAGTCGCTCTTCCAGCACTGGAAACTCTCTCATTACAAATCTCCCAGCAACCTGCATGAACTAAGGAGGTCCAGGAGACTCCACTCCCCTTCAGCAGGAAGCCACATCTCCCAGGCATTGCACCCCTCTGCCAAAGGCTGGAGTCTTGTTTGCAGAAGTTTTTCCAGCCGGGGCCGAGCTTGCTCTCCAGCCAGGCTCCCCACTGCAGGGCAGCCACAGCAGGGCTTAGTGTGCACCTCCCTGCTCCTGGGCTGACCCCCTGCAGCAGTTCAGTGGTGGTTGGTACAAGCTGTGACTGTAAAGCTCCTAGAGGGGTATCACAAAGAGCTCCTCAGCCTTCAAATGAGAGGTGGTTTGAAATAGGTGAATTATGGCAGGCTGCTTCTGTTGGAAGCCAGGATGAGAACTTTGCACCTCGTTTTGCTGCCCTGTATATGAGAATCACAGAATCTCAGGGGCTGGAAGTGACCTTGAAAAGATCATCCAGGCCAACCCCCTGCCAGAGCAGGAGCAGCCACACAGGACCACTTCCAAGCAGGTTTTGAGTATCTCCAGAGAGGGAGTATTCTACAACCCCCCTGGGCAGCCTGTTTTTCCTCATATTTATGTGAAACTTCCTATATGAGGAGCAAATGGATTTATTAAGATACACTATAAAGGCAGTTCAGCTGACTGCTTGTGTTTGAAGACCTTTCATTCCCCAAATGTACGAACCAAAGCTCTAAATTCAGATCCTAGAACCCGGAAGGGCTTAGGCTGGAAAGGACCTTATAGATCATCTACTTCAAACTCCCCACCATAGGCAGGGATGCTTCTCAACTAGACTGAGCTGCTCAAGGCCTCATCCAACCTGCCTTTGAACACCCCCAGGAAAGAGGGGGTGTTCCACAACCTCCCTGGGTGACCTCTTCCAGAATCCCAACAACCTTCTAGTGAAGAACAACTTCTTAAGATCCAGTCTGAACCTCCTCTCCCTCAGCTTCAAACCATTCCCTCTTGTCCAGTTGCCAGACACCCTCATGAAAAGTCCCTCTCCAGCTTTCCTGTAGGTTCCCTTCAGCTACTGGAAGGCAGCTACAAGGTCCCCCTTGGAGTCTTCTCTTCTCTAGGCTGAACACCCCCAGCACTTTCAGCCTGTCCCCATAGCAGAGGTGGCTCCAACCCTTGGATTATGTTTGTGGCCTCCTCTGGACTCGCTCCAACAGCTCTGTGTCCTTCTTATGATGAGAGACACCAGCACTTATAGACTCATAGAATTATTTCAGTTGGGAAAGACCTCTAAGATGACTACGTCCGACCATCAACCTGATACCACCATGGCCGTTAATCCATGTCCCAAAGTGCCACGTCTACACGTTTTTAAACGCCCCCAGGGATGGTGACTCCACCACCTCTCTGGGCAGCTTGTGCTGCATTATTTCCACCACATCACTCCCAACAGTCCTAGTCTCGGGTTGTTTTCATCCTGCTCTTCAATATACAGCTTGATGTAGACAAAGACAGCAGTGATGCAGGCTTCTGCTTAAAATAAATGATTCCTTAATCAAAACTGGATGACTAACAGGCATAAAATTAAGGCTCAAATACCACATATAATCGATTATCTCATTGGAAAGAGGCATACATTGCTTGCATTGTGTTGCAGTAGTGTTTTGTAGCCACTTTAGCATAATCTAAATGAGCATGCACAGCACAGACAAATGGGGATTCTGACCCATCTGATGCATTTGCTTCGGGAGCATGATGCTGTTATGTTGCTATAAATAACATCTTAAAATATATAGAAAATGCAGTGGGCAAGCTCAGTGCCTGAGCAATGGTGAGAATATGAGTCAGCAGTGTGCCCAGGTGGCCAAAAAAACAAAGGCATCCTGGCTTGGATTAGATACACTGTGGGCAGCAGGGACAGGGAGGTGATCATCCTCCTGTGCTCAGCACTGCTGAGGCCACACCTGGAGTGTTGTGTTCAGTTCTGGTCCCCTCATTACAGGAAGGACACTGAGGGGCTGAAGCAAATCCAGAGGAGGGCAATGAGACTGGAGAAGGGCCTGGAGCACATGGCCTGTGAGGAGCATTTGAGGGAGCTGGGGGTGTTCAGGCTGGAGAAGAGGAGGCTGAGGGAGACCTCATTGCTCTCTACAACTACCTGAAGGGAGGTTGGAGCAAGGAGGGGACAGCCTCTGCTCCTTGGTGGCAAGTGACAGGAGCAGAGGAAACGGTTGCAAGTTGCAGCAGGGAAGGTCCAGGCTGGATGCCAGGAAATATTTCTTCCCAGAGAGGGTTGTCAAACATTGGAATGTTCTGCCCAGGGCAGTGCTGGAGTCACCATCCCTAGGGGTGTGCAAGTGCTGTATAGACCTGGCATTTAGGGACATGGTTTAGTGTTGACCCTTCAGTATTGGTTGAAGGTTGGACTGGATGATCTTGGAGGTCTGTTCCAACCAGATGTATTCTGTGGTAGTGGAGGATGTCCCTGCTGACTGCAGTGGGGTTGGACTAGATGACTTTTGGAGGTCCCTTCCAACCCAAACCATTCTATGATAAGGGATTACTTTTTAACACAGATATTTTCTGCAACTTTAATAGAGTGTATTGGAAACTTATATGAGCTGTGGACTAAGCTCATTGAAGGGAGTTTAAACCTGTCAATACATCAGTCTCAGCACATGGGTATTGCCAACCACATTTAGAGGTCAAAATAGTTGTTGTTATTTTCTTCTGGCCCAGTTCTCATTATCTGGGATTTACATAACAGCCCAACCAGACACTCAGCTTTAGGAAATCTGAAAAACTTATTAATATGGCAACCACCAAAGTAGGTATTTCTTGCCTTGAAATCACTTCTGCATGAAGACTCTTAAGAAGCTTTCAATTCTCCATTTGCAGCATCCCTCCCACACTCAAAGCAACCAATTCAGGGAGAGCAGGTAGGGCTTCACAGCAGAGTATTTGCAAGGGCTGATTCCCAGCTCCCATGCAGGACCTCACATCTTACTCTGATCTTGCAGATCTGTGACAAACTGACACTTTTATGAGAGAGAAGCTGGTCTGCTACTTAATTTTAGAGAGCTTTATGTCTTTTCTCCTCTTAATGAGGATAACTCACTCATTGCCAACTGATCATAGAATCATAGAGTTGTTAGGGTTGGGAGGGACTGCAAGGATCATCCAGTTTCAAACCCCCTGCCATGGGCAGGGACACCTCACACTACAGCAGGTTGCTCACAGCCACAGCCAGCCTGGCCTTAAAAACCTCCAGGGATGAGGCTTCCACCACCTCCCTAGACAACCTGTGCCAGTGTCTCACCACCCTCATGGGGAACAACTTCTTCCTAACATCCAATCTGAATCTACTCATTTCTATTTTTTTCCCCATCCCCCCAGTCCTATCACTCCCTGACACCCTCAAAAGTCCCTCCCCAGCTTTCTTGTAGCCCCCTTCGGATAATTGAAGGCCACAATAAGGTCTCCTCGGCGCCTTCTCTTCTCCAGACTGATCTTACAGTACAGAAGGATGAGGCTTTCCAAGCAGTTAAGTATGCTAAAATACACAGGGAAATTACCTTCTGTATTCTTAAAATCATTATCTGTGACATATGTGGCATGAAGATGAAAATATTATATGGTCTAAAGGTTTCATTGCTACTTGACTTGTCCTGACCTGCCTTTCTCACTGCTTGATTCCCCATTTGTGTAAAAATGCTTTTCTGATTCTGCCCACAACCTACAGCTACCAGCCAAAAAGCAAAGGAGCAGAATGAGCTTGACACAGATTAACCTCAAAAATAAACTACAGCTACATTAAGGAACTGTCAAGTTCTACTTGAAGATTATTTGCTCAAAGAATGTGAACATGACAGATGTCCCTGCTCACTGCAGCTCAGCTGGACTAGAATCATAGAATGGGTTGGGATGGAAAGGACCTCCAAAGGTCATCGAGTCCAACCCCCTGCAGTCAGCAGGGACATCCTCAACTAGATCAGGTTGGTCAGATACTAATCCAGCCTGACCGTGAAGATCTCCAGGGATGGGGCCTCAACTATCTCCCTGGGCAACCTGTTGCAGTGTTCCACCACCCCCACAGTAAAGAACTGGTTCCTAACAACCAATCTACATCTGCTCTTCTCTCATTTCAAACCATTGCCCCTCATCCTATCACTTCAGGCCTTTGCAAACAGTCCCTCTGCAGCCTTCTTGTAGCCCCCTTCAGGTACTGGAAGGCTGCTCTTAGGTCTCCCTGAACTATTCTCTTCTCCAGGCTGAACAACCCCAGCCTGCCCCACTGGAGAGGTCTTCCATCCTGTGATCATCTTTGTGGTCTTCCTCAGGACCTGCTCCAGTAGGTCCATATCCTACCTGTGTTGAGGGCTCCAGAGCTGGATGCAGAGCTGGACTAGATGACCTTTAAAGGTCAATTCCAACCCAAACTATTCTACAATTCTAAGATTTTCTGAATGATCTCAGGAAAAGACAGACACTCTGCACAGCACATTAGAACCTTCAGAGCTCAGCACAGTGCTGTCCATCTTTTGCCCTCAATCTTTCTTGGATGTATTCTGCACTTGGGAGCACCACTGCAGTACATCTAGGTGTAAGTATGGTTACCTGTAGAAGTTGTGCTCTGGTTTTGTTGTTAATCCTTTCTCACTGCACTCAGCACTGGTGAGGCCACTCCTTAAGTACTGTGTTTGGTTTTGGAGACCTCAGAGTAAGAGGGTACAAGTATTGAGTTGCTGGAGCAGGTCCAGAGAGGGATAATGAAGCTGGTGAAAGGTCTGGAGAAAAGGTCTTATGAGGAACATCTGAGAGAGATGGGGATCTTTAGTCTGGAGGAGTCTGAGGGGACATCTCATTGCTCTCTACAACTACCTGAAGGAGGCTGGAAGTGTTGGTCTCTTTCTCACAAGTCACAACTGACAGGACAAGAGGAAATGGCACCAAGTTACACCAGGGGAGGTTTAGGTTAGGCATTATGAAAAGCTCCTATACCAAAAGGGTTATCAAAGACTGCAACAGGCTGCCCAGGGAGGTGGTTGAATTGCCATCCCTGGATATATTTAAAAGCCATCTAGATACAGTGCTAAAGGGTATGGTGTAGTAGTGGCCCTGACAGAGTTAGGTAACAGTTGGATTTGATGATCTTAGAGGGCTCTTCCAGCCATGGTGATCCTGTGATCTGCACAAATAATTTACTATCTGTATGTCCAGCTTTTATTAGTCATTGACATTCAGTGCCCTGCTGCTGGGAGTGGGGAGTAATTGCATTCCTTTACTACTTCAAATTAAATGAAGCAGTCATGCTTTCCCCAGCAGTATTCAAACCATTATTTTGCCTTTACATAGCCAGACTTTTGCATTCATTCCACTCTTTCTCTTTTTGCAAAATCATCCCTTTTCCATTAATCCCCCTCCTCACTAACTGAGTGGTGTTCAGCTTTGGCCACAAGTTCTGCCTCATTTGGTTAATCATAGAATCACAGAATTGTCAGGGTTGGGAGGGACCTCAAGGATCATCCACTTCCAACCCCCTGCCATGAACAGGGACACCTCACACTACAGCAGGTTGCTCACAGCCACAGCCAGCCTGGCTGCAAAAACTTCCAAGGATGAGGCTGCCACCACCTCCCTGGGCAACCTGTGCCAGTGTCTCACCACCCTCATGGGGAAGAACTTCTTCCTAACATCCAATCTGGATCTGCCCATTTCCAGTTTTGTTCCATCCCCCAAGTCCTATCACTCCCTGATACCCTCAAAAGTCCCTCTCCAGCTTTCTTGTAGCCCCCTTCAGATACTGGAAGGCCACAATTAGGTCTCCTCAGAGCCTTCTCTTCTCCAGACTGAACAGCCCCAACTCCCTCAGTCTGTCCTCATAGGAGAGGTTCTCCAGCCCTCTGCTCATCCTTGTGGCCCTTCTCTGGATTCATTCCAGCACCTCCAGATCGTTCTTGTAATAGAGGCTCCAGAACTGGACACAGTGCTGCAGGTGGGGTCTCACCAGGGTAGAGCAGAGGGGGAGAATCACCTCCCTTGACCTGCTGGCTATGCTTAATATCTTCTCATGAAGCATTTCCCTTAATCCCCCATTCTTTATATGTGTTTTGTTTTTCTCCCCAATTCATTTCAAATTCATTTTACCAGCCCTCCTGTGTTTATCTCAGCCTAACTTTTGAGAGTGATCTCTTTTTTTTGGGGGTAGATGTTTACATGTGACACAGTTTCAAGGCAAAAGACGTCCTTCAGTTTAGTTTTCTCTAGCTATTCAGGACTGTCCACACAAAAATCTTGCTCATTCATCAAGTTGGATTGCCTGGTCTTTAAACATCAGTGATTGCCCTTTTCATATTACAAATTCCATAGGATTCTCTTTTCAACCTTCTCTCCAAACTATAGAAACACCCAGGCAGATGGCCCTTCTCTCTTCTGAGGTTTCCCTAGCTGTTACCAAGAGATGAAAAGGACATTCTAATGGCTTTTCTTACTTTACCTTAAGGATTCCTCTAGAATTTGGGAATGTTATTCATCTAGATCAGGTGCCTTGTCAAACTTTAATACTTCAACTGTGTTCTGCTATAATCACAAAGCCTTTAATATCATCTGTGGGAAAATATATTCTCTCCTTCCAGATGTGTCCTTCAGCTTATTTTCAGAAATGTCTGTGCTATGGAAGAGAAGACACACCAAGTTCTCCAAAATACATCTTTTACTTGCTCATATTGCTTTACACAATCATAGAATCACAGAATGGTCTGGGTTGGAAAGGGCCTCCAAAGGTCATCCAGTCCAACCCCTCTGCAGTCACCAGGGACATCCTCAACTAGATCAGATTGCCCAGAGCCCTCTTGAGCCTTACCTTGAATATCTCTAGGAATGATGTCCCAACCACCTCCCTGGGCAACCTGTTCCAAGGTTCCACTTCCCTCATGGTAAATATCTTATTCCTAATATCCAAACTAAATCTCCTCTAATTTCAAACCATTGCCCCTCATCCTATCACTGCAGGCCTTTGTAAACAGTCCCTTTGCAGCCTTCTTGTAGGCCCCTTCAGTACTGAAAAGCCACTCTTCGGTCTCCCCAGGGCTTTCTCTTCTCCAGGCTGAACAACCCCAGCTCCCTCAGCCTGGCCTCACAGCAGAGATGTCCCAGACCCCAAATAATTTTTGTAGTCTCCCTCTGGACCCACTCCATCAGGTCCACATCCTTCCTGGCCTTTCAAACTAGATTTGACAGATAACCGCACATATTAGATGCACTTAAAGCCATTTCTTTGTACCCTACTGTTATTAATTAACATCATTTTATCATCAGTATCTTCAACCTTCCCTGCAGCTACAAGAGCTTCCCATTTTTCATATGGAGCAATTTTCTTCCTCCACAAATAATTTTACTGAACTTGAGGTAAACTCTGGGTTTTCTAGTTCAAGCAACCTAGCTTACATTTGACATTCAAATGCTTTCCACATGCTTTCATAGCTCTTATCTGCTGCAACAGATCGTTGTACAGAACAGAACCATCTGTAGCCACCCGTAATGACATACCCAGCAATGTGGAAGTTCTAAATTTGCTTCACGCTACCAGACTTGGGCATGTCTGATATTGGGTATTACGAGGTGGAGGCAACAGTCTGCAGGTCTAGCAGCACTCCTGAGCAGTGTTGCAGAGTGCTGAACTAAGAGGATGCATAGCAAGCAGGGACACCTCCAACTGCCCAGGGATACATTCACTTGGATCTTGAATGTCTCCAGGAATGGGGCCTGAAACACATGCCTGGGCAGCCTGTTCCAGTATTTCACCACTCTCATCGTAAAGAACTTCTCCTTATGTCTAACCTAAATCTACCCTGCTCCAGTTTCAAACCATTGCCCCTTGTCCTATCACTCCAAGCCTTTCTAAACGGTCCCTCCCCAGCCTTCCCGTAGGTCCCCTAATAGGAGCTAATAGGTCTCCCTGCAGCATCCTCTTCTCCAGGCTAAACAGTGCCAATTCTTACAGATTCTTTTCACAGGAGAGGTGTTTCAGCCCTCTGATCATCTTGGTGGTCCTCCTTTGGACCTGCTACAGGAGGTCCATGTCTCCCGGAGCTGGACACCTCAACACAAGGAGACACTTCTTTATGGTGAGGGTGCCAGAGCCCTGGAGCAGGCTGCCCAGAGAGGTTGTGGATCTCCCTCTCTGGAGACTTTCAAAACTCTCCTGGATGCATTCCTGTGTCACCTGAGCTGGCTGATCCTGCTCTAGCAGGGAGGTTGGTCTGGGTGATCTCTGGAGGTCCTTTCCAACCCCTAACACTCAGTGATTCTGTGATCTCCCTAACTGATTGCTTTGCTTAATTGGCTTTTAAAACCATTTCAACAATGAAGTAATTATAGTCACCAGTGTCTCTATTTTTCTTTTCTAGAGCAAACATGTAATGCATAAGCTTCAACTCCAATTTCCTTTGGTATTTTGCTTATGGAATTTTCTGTGATTTTGGAGGGGTTTTTTAGTATTTATTGAGACAGAGATAAAGAAGCAAGGTGGCTATGGAAACTCTTGCCCAAAGGACAGCCCTTACTATCTGTCTCTGCTACAACAACTCTTGCCATACATTATCCACTGCCTATGTAATAGAAAATAACTGCTTGTCCTTGATGTCTAGACTAGAGTCTTCCACGGCCGTGGAAGTGGCCTGGCTGCTACCCTGCAAAATCAAGGTCACTCTTAATCCTGCTCCCTAGCTCACTGAATCTTTAAATCTTCTATAAAATCTGCCACATCTTCCATGGCAGAGTTTGAAAGTACTGATCCTGCTCAACAGCCTATATATTGGGGAACTTTCCAGGTCAGACTGAGCTTGTACTAGCAGAGGGAAAAAAAGGACTGAAACAAGATGTCCTCTTCAACAGAAGCTGAAGAGGAGGTGAGAGGAATCACCACAGACTTCTCCTATGGTTCCCTTTTACAAGAAAAGGCTGATTCTTGTTGTATCTGCTTTGCTGTGAAGAAGAGGATTAAGTGCCTGCTTTCATGGCTATAAATCATGTGTGGAAAGCAATGCACAGTTAAGTACCTAAGCTTCTGAGAGGGTGGGGATTTAAAACACGAATAAGTCCTCCAGGCTTTGCTGTTGCTACTTCAGATGGCTCACTGCTTAGGGCTGTGCTTACTGTTGGGAATCACACAATCTGCCTTTGACATTGTATAGGAAACCTACAGCTCCAGCTCGAGGCCCTGTGGAGAAAGACCTGGGAGTGCTGGTGGACAACAAGTTCTGCATGGGACAGCAATGTGCCCTGGTGGCCAAGAAGGACAATGGGATCCTGGGCTGCATTCAGAGGAGTGTGATCTAGCAGATCTAGGGAAGTTCATCCACCCCTCTACTCTGCCCTGCTGAGACCTCAGCTGGAATATTGCATCCAGTTCTGGGCTCCCCAGTTCAAAGATGATGAAGGGACTGGAACACTGCCTGGTGAGGAGAGACTGAGAGACCTGGGGCTGTGAGGAGAAGACTGAGAGGGGATTTAATCAATGTTCATAAATATCTAAGGGCTGGGGGTCAAGAGGGAGGGGACAGGCTATGCTCAGTTGCTTTCTGTGATAGGACAAGGGGTAATGGACATAAACTACACCACAGGAGGTTCTAGCTCGACATGAGGAGGACCATCTTCACTGCAAGGTGCACAGAGCTCTGGAACAGGCTGCCCAGAGAGATTATGGAGTCTCTTTCTCTGAAGACTTTCAAGCCCCATCTGGATGTGTTCCTGTGTGACCTGTGCTGGATTCTATGCTCCTGCTCTGGCAGGGTGGTTGGACTCGATGATCTTCAGAGGTCCCTTCCAACCCCTAACATCCCATGAGCCTGTGACCGCCCCAGGAATCCCCAAACATTAAGCACTACCAAAGTCCTTGTCTGAGCAAAGCTTAAATGTCTATAACTTAGACATAATACTTATTTACTCCTTTTACACACATAACACTGTATGCTTTTGATCATCACCTGGAACAGACTATGGGATTCAGAGCACGGGATCCAGACCAGCATTGTCAGGCAACATATTGATGTAGTGTATTGAAATCCAAAGGCCTTACCTTATGCTCTTATGCCTTACCAGCCCATGTATGACACACCGTAAGTCACACCATTACCTCCTTCTGTGTTTTGTGGCCTTGCTAGGGCACTAAATTTCTCTTCTCACACACGGTTCCCCTCATCACAGCCTGGCTACTGCTATCCGCTGTAGTAGGGGGCAGAGGAAAGGAGCATAGCAGAGCTGTGGGATGCAGGTAGATGGCTGGAAGTTGTACGTCCTACAAAAACTGCATATTGCAGAGGGTCTATATTTAGAAGGAGTGGAGGGAAGAGGAAAGTTTCAAGGTACCTGGCATCCTATGCTGGAACTTGCAGTATGATTTAGAGGTCTTTTTCTCCTTAGGGCTTAGAGCCACTATATAGCCCTAATGAGCCTCTATAGAGTCCTATGTATCCTCTATAATGCCTCATGGAGCCCAATGGAGCCTCTATAGAGCCCTAAGGATCCTCTATATAGCCCAGTGGAGCTCTATGGAGCCTCTACAGAGCTACTATAGAGCCTTAACGAGCCACTGTAGAGCCCTATGGAGCCTCTGATGCGCCCTAAAGAGCCCTACAGAACCTCTATAGATCCCTATGGAGCCACTTTAGAGCCTCTGTAGAGCCCTAAGGAGCCTCAATAGAGCACTATGGAGCTTCTATAGAACCCTAAGTATCCCTGTGGAGCCTCTGTAGTGCCCTAAGGAGCCTCTATAGTGCCTGTACAGAGCCCTATGGAGCCTCTATACAGATTCTATAGACCCCTATGGAGCCTCTATAGAGCCTTTATAGAGGCCTAAGGAACCTCTATAGAGCCTCTATAGAGCCCCATGCAGCCTCTATGTAGCCCTATGGAGTACTATGGAGCCTCTATAGAGCCACTATAGAGCCCTAATGAGCCTCTATAGAGTCCTATGTATCCTCTATAATGCCCCATGGAGCCCAATGGAGCCTCTATAGAGCCCTTATAATCCTCTATATAGCCCAGTGGAGCCCTATGGAGCCTCTACAGAGCCTCTAGAGAGCCACTATAGAGCCCTAAGGAGCCTCTATAATGCCCTATGGAACCTCTAGAGAGCCTCTACAGAGGTTCTATAGAGCCCTAAGGGGCCTCTGTAGAGCCCTATGGAGCCTCAACAGAGCCTCTATAGAGCCCAATGAAGCCTCTAGAATGCCTAATGGAGCCTCTATAGATCCCTATGGAGCCTCTGTAGCATCCTATGGACCCTCTATAGAGCCCAATGCAGCCTCTGTAGAGCTTCTAAAGAGCACTATGGAGCTCTATGGAGCTTCTATAGAACCCTATGTAGCCCTGTGGAGCCTCTATAGTGCCCTAAGGAGCCCTAAGAAGCTTCTATAGAGCCTGTATAGAGCCTCTATAGATGCCTACGTTGCCAGATAAAGCCTACCCCACCCTAGCATAGCCTACCCCACCCTAGCCTGCCCCACCCAAGACTAGCCTAGCCTTCCTCCAGCAGAACATGGATTCGGGTTGGAATATTCTAGCTGAATTGATTTCTTTTAGGCAGGATGTTAGGAAGAAATTCTTCCCAGCAAGAGAGATTGGCCATTGGAATGTGCTGCCCAGGGAGGTGGTGGAGTCACCATCACTGGAGGTGTTAAGGAAGAGACTGGATGGGGCACTTGGTGCCATGGTTTAGTTGATTAGATGGTGTTGGGTGCTAGGTTGGACTTGATGATCTCGAAGGTATTTTCCAACCTGGTTCATTCTGTATTCTTTCTACTCCATATACATTCTTCCCATCTGTTTTTACTTTTCCTCTATCTAAGCTCTGCACAGGTAAGAGGAATGGTACTGCTGAATACAGAATCAGAATGTATCTGGTTGGAAGAGACCTCCAAGCTCATCCAGTCCAACCCTTGACCCAGCGCTGAAAGCTCAACACTAAACCATGTCCCCAAGCAACAGGTCCACACACTGCTTAAATGCCCCCAGAGATAGTGACTCCAGCACTGCTCTGGGCAGACCATTCCAACATTTGACAACCCTTTCACTGAGGAAATATTTCCTAATATCCAGCCTGAACCTCCCCTGGTGCAGCTTGGAACCATTTCCTCTGGTCCTGTCTCTTGCCACCAAGGAGCAGAGGCTCTGCACAGTAAGAGGCCTGCTGGTACTGCTGGATACATGCCAAACTTCCCAGATTCTCATCAATGGAATCAAGATGTTTGCTAAAAATCAAGATTCATTCTTTCTTTTCTGTGCTTGGACCTAAAGCAAAGAACAATTTCGACTTGAATTTGTACAGATACCTTTGCTAACTGTATCAATCACTACATTTCACTTCAGACTATGTGGAACAGAATTTGACCCCTACAACATGCCTGAGGGTATTCCACAGGCTCAGAATCATTCTGCTCCATCCATGCAGGAGGTCCTGGAGGGAACCACTCCTGCAGAGTCTGAGGATGGACGAGAAAAGTTACAACCCCAAGAGAATTGCAGTCACACAGTGTCACAGTACATTAGAGGTTGGAAGGGACCTCCAGAGATCATCCAGTCCAACCCCCTGCCAGAGCAGGAGCGCCCAGGGCAGGCTGCACAGGAATGCATCCAGGTGGCTTTGGAAAGTCTCCAGAGACGGAGACTCCACAACCTCTCTGGGCAGCCTGCTCCAGGGCTCTGGCACCTTCACACCAAAGAAGTTTCTCCTCATGATGAGCTGAAACCTTCTGTGTTCCAGTTTGTATCCACTGTTCCTTGTCTTATTGCTGCACAACACCAAAAAGAGCTTGGCCCCCTCCACTTGACACCCAGCCCTTGATCAGATCCCCTCTCAGCCTTCTCTTCTCCAGACTAAACAGCCCCAGGGCTCTCAGTCTCTCTTCACAGGGGAGATGCTCAAGTCCCCTAAGCATCCTCCTAGCTCTCTGCTGGACTCTCTCCAGCAGGTCTCTGTCTCTCTGGAACTGGGGAGCCCAAAACTGGACACAGCACTGCCAGTGTGGTCTCAGCAGGACAAAGGTCCTTTTACAGTTAATGGGACAACAAATGTTCCTCCAGAAACTGATTTGGAGCATTTGAATTACAATCCTCCTCTTACTATTCTTTCAAAAGAACTCTACTGGCAATAGTTTTGCTAAGGTAAAATATCTCTTGTCTCACTAGAATTGTCTTTTAACCAGCAATGAAGCATAACTGAAGTAACAACGATAGGCAGGGTAATAATGATAGGAATAATGATGATAATGATGATAATAATGATAATAATAATTGAAGACATGGCAATAATTCTGGTGAAAATTTCAGTGAGTGAACTGTGAGATGGATAAAAATGAGACTCTCAATGCAGTAAATAAAATGGTTTGGTCTGAAATGAATATTTAAAGCAGAAAAAAAAGTTCCACAATTACTTCCTGTGGAGTTCTGCTCAAACTGACATTTCTTTCCACTGTATCTCTTCATTCAAGCAGTCTCTGGTTTAGACAAACAAGGTTAGCAGTGAAAACTCAAGGAAAAAATAACTCTCTTCAATCTAGAAACTTAGCTTCTTGATTTACAATAAAGTGAGGCTAAGACATGTTGACTGTTTAATGTTGACTGGTCGTGAAGGAAGGGAAGGATCTGGAGGTGCTGGAAGGTGTCCAGAGAAGGGCCACGAGGATTATCAGAGGGCTGGAGCTGCGCTGCTATGAGGACAGACTGAGGGAGCTGGGGCTGTTCGGTCTGGAGAAGAGAAGCTGCAGAAGGGCAGGACCTGTCACACTGCTAGTGCCTGACTGTGGCATTAACATCCACAGTAATAAGCAAGGTAACAGGGGTCAGAGCAACCCTCAGTATCAATACAGGCTGGGAGATGATGAAATTGAGAGCACGACTGCAAAAGAGGACTTTGGGGTGCTGGTGGGTGAGAAGCTGATGAGACAACAATGTGCACTTGCAGCCCAGAAGGTCAATGGCATCCTGAGCTGCATCAAAAACAGTATGGTCAGCAGATCCAGAGAGGTGATTCTGCCACTTTGCTTTGCTGAGACCTCACTTGGAATACTGTGTCCAGCTCTAGAGTCCCCAACACAAGGGAAACATGGACCTGCTGAAGCAGGTCCAGAGGATGGCCACTAAGATGATCTGGGGACTGGAGCACCTTTCTCATGAAGACAGGCTGAGGGAATTGGGGCTGTTCAGACGGGAGAAGAGAAGGCTCTGGGGAGACCTTGTAACTACATTTTAATATCTGAAGGGGACCTACAGGTAGGCTGAGGAGGGACTGTTCCAAAGGGCTTGTAGGGATAGGATTAGGGGCAGTGGTTTGAAACTGGAGCAGGGTAGATTTAGGCTGGACATCAGGAAGAAGTTCTTTACAATACGGGTGGTGAAAAAGCAGAACAAGATGCCCAGGGATGTGCTTCAGGCCTCATCCCTGGGGACATTCAAGATCAGACTGGATGTCGCCCTGGGCAGCCTGATCTATTTGGATGTGTCCCTGCTGACTGCAAGAGGGGTTGGACAAGGATCCCTTCCAACCCAATGCAATCTATGAATCTGTAGAAACTGTACAGCTAAGAACACAGATGGAGTTTGTTCACCTCACTCATGTTGAGATACTTGGCTAACATTACAGGACTGGAGACAGACCACCTTTTGAAGCTTAAGAGTTACCTCTCTACTGAAAAGCTGTCTTTTAAGAAAGTTCACTTTCCTTCCAAATGTAGCTGACCTGTCCCAAATGCACACAAATCCTCATCATTTCTGTTTTGTCACCTGATGTAAAAGCAGCTGGTCCCTCCTTTCAATCAAGGGAATTCTAATCAATATTATTGTGACCCCACTCTTCGCTGTGGTGACAAATCTTTTGTTTGCCTCAACGAATAAAAGTTGAACTCAGCCTGTGCTGAGCATTTTGAACGTTTCTGAAAAGGGAGCAGCGTTTTCCCTGTCACTTTCAAGCTGTGCATGATGAACCATCTAATTGCCTGGCAGCAACTGAAGGTCTTAAATTATAAACTCTGAATTATCTTGTTGCTTTTCTTATTAAAGAGAAAAAGAAAGAAAAAAAGGAAAGAAAACGATGTAGTCCATTTGTCAAGATAATAAAAATTAATATCATCAGTTAGAACTCTATCTAAATTGGCATTCATATTTTACTTCCCCCCCATTCCCAGCTTTTAAAGGAACTAGGGGGTTGGCCCTCAAAATGGACCTAATGGAGCAGGTCCAGAAGAGGTCCATGAGAGCTGGAGCAGCTCTGCTATGAGGACAGGCTGAGAGAGCTGGGTGTGTTCTCTCAGAAGAGAAGGCTCCAGTGAGATCTAATAGCAACTTTCCAGTACCTGAAGGGGGCCTGAAAGGATGGAGAGAGACCATTTCCAAAGGCCTGCAGTGATAGGACAAGGGGCACTGGTTTGAAATTAGAGAGGAATAGATTTAGACTGGATGTTAGGAACAAGTTCTGCACCATGAAGGTGGTAGAAACACTGCAAGAGGTTGCTCAGGGAGGTAGTTGAGGCCCTAGAGACATGTAAGGTCAGGCTTGACAAGTCTCTGAGCAACCTGATCTAGTCCCTGATAACTGCAGGGGAGTTGGACTAGATGACATTTGGATGCCCCTTCCAGTCCAAACCATTCTATGTTTCTATGATCCATGTGATCAGAACAGGAGAAGGAAAAGTGCAGCTTGATTTGGTTGCATTAATTCAACTAAATCAGTGTATGAAAACATGATCAATTTGAATTTTGTCTTCAAACATATGAACCAAATTTTTACATGACAGCTAACTGCAATTATCAGAAGATACAGGGAAATTCATGGTATAATCATAAGAAGTTACGAAAAACTACAGAGAAGGTGAATTCCACAATCCTCAAATGCTTAAATGCTTACAAAGGGGAAAAAAAGCAATCCTTTTTCAGGAAAAAAAAAATAAAACCATAGAATCAAAGAATCATGGAAAGATCTGGGTTGGAAGGGGCCTCCAAAGGTCATCCAGTCCAACCCCCTCGGCAGTCAGCAGGGACATCCTCAACTAGATCAAGTTGCTCAGAGCCCTCTTGAGCCTCACCTTGAACCAATCACCTCCCTGGGCAACCTGTTCCAGTGTTCCACTCTGCTCATGGTAAAGAATCTGTTGCTAACATCCAAACTAAGTTTGCTCTTCTGTAGTTTGAAGCCATTGGGCCTCAACTACTGTACTAGTTAGATTCCAAAGTGTCTAGTTAGATTCCAAACCTATCCTAATACAACTGCCACCCTGGGCAGTGTTCCACCACCTTCATGGTGCAGAACTTGTTCCTAACATCTGATCTAAGTCTCCTCTTCTCTCATTTCAAAGCATTGCCCCTCGTCCTGTCACTATAGGCATTTGTAAACAGTCTCTCTCCATCCTTATTGTAGGCCCCCTTCAGGTACTGGAAGGCTGCTCTTAGGTCTCCCCAGAGCCTTCCCTTCTCCAGGCTGAACACCCCCAGCTCCCTCAGCCTGTCCTCAGAGCAGAGGTACTCCAACCCCTGATCATTTTCGTGGCCCTCCTCTGGACTCTCTACCACGTCCATGTCCTTCCTATATTGAGAGCTCCAGACCTGCACGCAGTACTCCAGGTGAGGTCTCTTCAGAGCAGAGCAAAGTGACAGAATCACCTCTCTGGATCTGCTGGCAGCACTGCTTTTAATGCAGCCCAGGATGTGATTTGCCCTGTCATGACCTATATTACTTCAAAATGCTTTAACTGCACCTAAAGTGACATTCTTCTTTTGATGAGTTTTAAGCATCTGTAACAAGTAATATTTATACCAAGTGAAGAAGTAGGTCTTGAGAAAATCAAGCTGACATTTCAAGAGCGACATTTGGTGCAACTCAAATTTACTGCAGCTGCAGTATAAACAATCTGAGTGCTGCCAAAGATGAGCAAATGAGGTCTGTATTCACCCAGAACAATTTGGAGTTCTCCCCATTCAATTTCAAATAAAGGGTCATTTTCTGGCTGAGCAGTGCAGCAGGCACCATCTCAAGCATGCAAAGCCATGAAAGCTGAAGGAACTTGCAGCACAAAGAGCCCAAGAACACAATGATAGGGGGAACCTAAGAGCAGCCTTCCAGTACCTTAAGGGAACCTACAGGAAGGATGGAGACAGACTGTTTGCAGAGGCCTGCAGTGACAGGATGAGGGGCAATGGATTCAAACTAGGGAAGGGCAGATTCAGATTGGATGTTAGGAACAAGTTCTTTACCATGAAGGTGGTGGAACACTGGAGCAGGTTGCCCATGGAAGCAGTAGAGGCCCCATCCCTGGAGATATTCATGGTGAGGCTCAACAGGGCTCTGGGCAACCCGATCTAGTTGAGGATGTCCCTGCTGACTGCAGAGGGGGTTGGACTGGCTGACCTTTGGAGGTCCCTTCCAGCCCAAACCATTCTATGACCTTCAAAACTACACCACAGCCCTCTCAAGTGAATCCAGCTGTAATGTGGGAATTTGGTGCAGTTTGCACTTAATTGTGTTGAATGCCATTTGCAGATAAAATTGATACAAAGGTAGAGACTCAGAGGCTGTCTATACAACACTTTACATTTTTGATAGTACAGGATAGAGGGGGCTGAGGGAATATGGGCAAAGTGACTCTTCCCTCTCTACTCTGCCCTGGAGAGGCCACATTTGGAAGACTGTGTCCAGTTCTGTGCCCCTCAGGTCAAGAAGGACTTCAGGGAACTGCTGAAGGAGTCCAGCACAGAGCCACAAAGATACTGAAGGCAGTGGAACATCTCCCTGCCGAGGAAAGGCTGAGGGAGCTGGGGCTTGGAGCAGAGGAGCCTGAGGGGTGACCTCATTGATGTTTATAAAGATGTGCAGGGCAATGTCAGCAGGTCAGAGCCAGGCTCTGCTCAGTGATGTCCAATGATAGGACAAGGGGCACTGGCTGCAAGCTGTAGCAGAGGAGGTTCCACATGAACAGAAGGAGAAACTTTTTCCCTGTGTGGGTGCCAGATCCCTGGAACAGGCTGCCCAGACAGGCTGTGGAGTCTCTCTCTGGAGACATTCCAGACCCACATAGATGGATTCCTGTGTGACCTACTCTAGGTGCTCCTGCTCTGGCAGGGGGGTTGACTGGGTGATCTTTCTTGGTCCCTTCCAACTGCTAACATTCTTTGATTCTGTGATCTCCACAAAAAGGGGATCCGACTTTGAAGTGTTCATTGCTATCATTTCATAAACATTTTTACTTTCCAAGATGAATGACTCAGCTACCCAGCAGCATCACAGGTTTTGCAGCAATGCCACCATCTAACACTGAGCCACACCAAACCTGGAAAATTTACAGCTGAAGCTACAATTAAGAGTAACATCTGAGAGATTTGGGGAAAAACACCAAGTTAGATTACACAAATGCCCTTAACCTTGCCCTGCAGGGATGATAGTTAATAACTGTTTTTAAACAGCCTATCCTACCAGGATCAATTAGATTTTCCAAATGGTGTTCTTTCTTCCTGGCATCCTGCAGAGAAGACATAAAGTTGCTAAAGTGCTGTACCTGTGCAGCCCTTCTGCTTGCTCAGAACAACAGCTGCACATACTCCTGGGCGTCATTTTGCAGGTAGGACATTAACCATTATACCTGTCAGTCAGGGAGACATAGAAATGACTGAAGTTGCTCCTGTAATTGAATGTGCCTACGAAGTGGGGGCCTAAACAACCCCAGGCTGCAATTAAAAGTCCATTCCTTCTGGCAGATCTGATGTGGCTCTGGTCTCTTGCGCTATGTGACAAGCCCACAACTAGGGCAACTGTTGTGAATTTGAAGGGGCTGCTCTGGACTTACACCACCAAGGTCAGAATCTGGCCCAGAGATGCTCAGCTCATCACATGGATTCCATAAGTGTGATGCCTTGCCCAGCCTCATCCCCAACAGCATCTGTTGCACCCACTGACTATGGAAAGTGAGCTTCACTCTTCATACCTGGTTTCTCCAGAGCAACAAAGCAGCTGACATCAAGGTGTAGCTGTAGGTGGCCTGTCCCCTAGCTTTATGATTTCTCACAATGGAGTCAAGCCATGGACCAGCATGAGCAGGCAGTTTCACAGGATCACAGATCTTAGGGGTTGGAAGGGATCTCTGGAGACCTTCCAGTCCAATCCCCTGCCAGAGCAGGACCATAGAGTCCAGCACAGGTCACACAGGAACTCATCCAGACAGGGCTGTAAAGTCTCCAGAGAAGGAGACTCCACAACCTCTCTGGGCAGCCTGTTCCAGTGCTCTGGGACCCTCTACAGTAAAGAAGTTCTTCCTCATGCTGAACTGGAACTTCCTGTACTGTAGTTTCCATCCACTGCCCTTTGTCCTATCAGAGGGCACAAGTGAGCAGAGCCTGTCCCTTCTTCCCTGACCCCCAGCCTTCAGATATTGATAGATATTGATGAGATTGCCTCTCAGTCTTCTCTCCAGACTGAACAGCCCCAGGTCTGTCAGCCTCTCCTCACCAGGCAGTGCTGCAGTCCCTTCAGCATCCTTGTAGCCTTCCCTTGGACTCTCTAATTAGCATTTTTATAAGATACATTTTCAAAGATCTGTAATTTTTTTCATATAGGTAATTTTCATAGGATGGTTTGGGTTAGAAGGGACCTTAAAGATTATCCACTGCCAACCCCCCTACCACTGGCAGAGATACCTCCCATGGGACCAGGCTGGTGAAGGCTTGTCCTGCCTGTGCTTGAGCACTTCCAGGGAAGGGGCATCCAAAACCTCCCTGGGCAACTTGTTCAGTGCCTCACCACCCTCACTCTAATCAATTTCTTCCTAATCTCCAGTCTCAGTCTCCCCTCTTCCAGCTGAAAGCCACTGCCCCTCATCCTGTCACTACAAGCCCTTGTCAAAGTCTCTCCCCAGCTTTCTTGTAGGCCCCCTTCAAGTACTGCAAGGCTGCTCTAAGGTCTCCCTGGAGCCTTTTTTCTCCAGACTGAACAGCCCCAACTCTCTCAATCTCTCTTCATAGCAGAGGTGCTTCAGCCCTCTGCTCATCCTCGTGGCCCTTCTTTGAACACCTTCCAGCACCTCCACATCTTTCTTGTAATGGGGGCTCCAGAACTCCACACATTACTCCAGGTGGGGGTCTCAATACTCTTAAGTCCTAATTTAAAGGTGTGCAGGAAATACTAGAGGCTAGACCTTAAAAGTGGGACAATCTTGAATGTTTGGGGTAGATAATGACTTGCTAAAAGTAGCAAATTATGCCTGCATCTAAGTCACAGCTGCTGATGAGCTTTCCCTCTGCATCATGGCCAGAGACAGGGCAGAACAGGAAGGGAACTCTTCTGCTCGAGACTCTCCAAATAAGAGTCTTCTAATGCACTACAACTGGTGAGGAACTGGGCATGTGTCCGTTCAGCTTGTACCTCCTTATCAGCCATTCCTAACCAACTTTCTTACCACAGTGACTTCTTTATATGGCTTGGGCTTGCTACAACATTATGTCCCACAGGCAAACAACTTGAGTTTGTTGAGTTTTTTAGCTAATAATTCCATGCATTTCTAATTTATTGTCTCACTTTAAATCTCCATTGAAATGAAAACAGGAGAGAGAGAGGAAAAAGGAAAAAGAAAAGCAGCCCTATGCATGCTTATTCACCAAGCAGTTCTCTTAGGTTCTTTAGAGGTCTAATTATGATATGAAAACATGATTTCCAACTCTGCAGATGATACTAAATTGGAAGAGAATAAAAACAAATGAGGAATAATTAGGTAGTGCAGCCAGATATAAAAGAATGTAGATCATTCTGTATTTCAGGAAGAATAGATGGCAAATGCAGGGCTGTGCAAATAAATTGAGAATAATTAGCCTCACAGTGTGGTATAAAACATCCATACAAGAAGGATCTGGAGGTGCTGGAGCAAGTCCAGAGAAGGGCCACGAGGATGAGCAGAGGGCTGGAGCTGCTCCGCTATGAGGACAGACTGAGGGAGTTGGGGCTGCTCAGTCTGGAGCAGAAAAGGCTCCAAGGAGACCTAATTGTGGCCTTCCAGTATCTGAAGGGGGCTACAAGAAAGCTGGGGAGGGACTTTTGAGGGTGTCAGGGAGTGATAGGGCTGGGGGGAGTGGAAAATATGGAGATACTCAGCTTGGATGTTAGGAAGAAGTTCTTCCCCATGAGGGTGGTGAGACACTGGCACAGGTTGCCCAGAGAGGTGGTGGAAGCCTCATCCCTGGAGGTTTTGAAGGCCAGGCTGGATGTGGCTGTGAGCAACCTGCTGTAGTGTGAGGTGTCCCTGCCCATGGCAGGGGGTTGGAACTGGATGATCTTTGAGATTGCTTCCAACCCTGACAATTCTGTGATTCTATGAAAAAGTAGGACCCTGTTTAGAAAGATGGGAGGCTACAACATGCTGAGTGAAATAAACCCTGAACTTACAGTGCAAAATTCACATCTGAAGTTCCCTTTACCTCTGTTACTTGGTAGTGACCTCAGTGGTACTCTGCTAGAAATATGACAGCACTCCTTGTCAACAAGAAAATCACCACAACGCTGGGAAAGGCTGTGTGGTGTAGTACAAGAAGAACAATTTCTTCCACAGTTATTACACAGGACTCTATCACCAAAATACTGCACCACAAGCTGGATTCAGGTTGCAAGATGTCTCTGCCCAAGCCAGTGCCTTCCTCCAGGGACAAGAAGAAAAAGAGCAGGGAGAACACACCAAGGAAACATCAACTTTTGTTTGCTTTGCTCAAGTGCTCCTACAAAGGAGACACCTGCCACGGAGACAGACTGCTCTAGGCCGATCACGAACAGCTATCTTTTATAGCCTTACTTTATGTTATGATCCTTGATGCATACAAACCTGAAGTAAAAAGAAGATTTCTAGGAGAGCTGTCAGAGGAACAATAGTGGGAACATAAGTTGCTGGCTTTAAAATGAACCATGACAGATTATATATTGAGATAGAAAGGATGGGAAGGGACATCATCCTAAAAGATCACCATGGTTTCCTGTGCTGCTGTGAACTGCTTTCTGCTCTGTGTACTGCTGCCTACTTCTCTGATCTTGACTGAACCACAACCTGTCAAAAATGCTCTCCCTATTTTGCATAATCAGCACAGGAATTTTCAGCTGTGTGATGCAGGAGGTTCTTCTACATTGACTTAAAAAATATGGGTGTTTTTGCACAGCAGATGAGGGCAAGAGATTGTTTTTCTCTCCTTAAAGAGATGCAGTGACAGCACAAGGGGCAATGACTTCAAACTAGAGAAGAGCAGATTTAGATTGGATGTTAGGAACAAGTTCTGCACCATGAGGATAGTGGAACACTGTGGAACACTGGAACAGGTTGCCCAGGGAGGTGGTTGAGACCCCATCCCCAGAGATATTCAAGATGAGGCTCAACAGGGCTCTGGACAACCTGATCTAGTTGAGGATGCCCCTGCTGACTGCAGAGGGGGTTGGACTGGGTGACCTTTGGAGGTCCCTTCCAACCTAGACCATTCTATGATTCTGTGATTCTATGTAGTTTTGTTCGATTTTCTTCATTTTATTGAGAGCTGCCTGTTCACATGGAAGGCAGGAAGAAGGGAAAAATGGACAAATGCATGAGGGAATTAAGGTCACTGCTGGTGAAGCAGTACCACAGAATCACCAAGGCTGGAAGAGACCTCAAAGATCATCAAGTCCAACCTGGCACCACAGACCTCATGACTAAACCATGGCACCAAGTGCCACATCCAATCCCCTCTTGAACACCTGCAGGGATGGTGACTCCACCACCTCCCTGGGCAGCACATTCCAATGGCGAATGAGTCTCTCAGTGAGGAACTTTCTCCTCACCTCCAGCCTAAACTTCCCCTGGTGCAGCTTGAGACCGTGTCCAGTACTGCAAGGGCTTAGTGACTCCAGAATATTTTCACTGAAAACAAAATTCAATAGACCTCTCTGAAATAATGAGGCCTAGAATCCATCATTAGTTCAGGGAATTTGGAAAGCTTCAAATGGTTGAACTGTTTGCCTACCTATGGCGGGGGGGGGAAGAGGGAAGATTTACCTTCAGAGGCCTCATGGTAAACTTTTAGTTTATTCCACAATAGCAATGTAGTGGCAAAAGCTGCCTTGTTAGGCCATTTCTAAATCATTTCTTTCTAGCCACACTGTCCATGAAAGAGGTTGGAATGGTCAGCCATCTCTCAGAGCATGCAAATGAAAGGGGCTTACACGCCTTCCAAATGCAAGGCGCTGTGTTTCAGCATTTCAGCGCTGCACGCCTGCGTAATTTATGGCAGAGCACAGATAACTTCTGTGCAGGGCTATCCCTGCCGTGGGTAGTTCATTCCCACATTTGAAATGCAATTCTGCTGGCTCACTAATTGATTCTTTTTCACAAACACTCTCAAGCTGGTAATGAGGACAATGCTTTGCTGCAAGATACTGGTTTGGGGGCTGGATCAAGATCAACGATGAATATTTACTTGCAACAAAAGCCAGTGGGGCCAACAGCAAGTCATGAAAACACAGTGATTTATCATTTCTTCTCACAATCCCTGCTTTTCCATGAGGTTCAGCAAGATGTTAAGTATTTTAAACCACCTCCCTAACATACTAGTACTTCGATTCAATCTCAGTTTTCTCCCCTCTGCCTTCTTCCTCCGCTCCCTCCCGACAGCCCTTCCTCTGCTGGCATCCCTTCAGTTGTGTCTCGGGATAGGAGGTATCAAACAAGCTTCAGATACAAGCTTTGATAGCCACTGTGTTCATAATCCTTCACCAGAAGATGTGCCTTAGGATGTTTTCAAGGAAGGTGGGACATAGTTTGTTTCCAGAATGAAAGGTAAGACAAGGTTGTTCAGCCTGGAGAAGAAAAGGCTCTGGGGAGACCTAATAGCAACCCTCCAGTACCTGAAGGGGGCTACAAGAAGGATGGAGACAGATTGTTTGCAAAGGCCTGCAGTGACAGGATGAGGGGCAATGGCTCTAAGCTAGAGAAGAGCAAATTTAGATTGGATGTTAGGAACAAGTTCTTTACTATGAGGGTATTGGAACACTTGTGGAACACTGGCACAGGTTGCCCAAGGAGGTGGCTGAGGTCCCATCCCTAGAGATATTCAAGGTGAGGCTCAACATGGCTCTGGGCAACCTGATCCAGTTGAGGATGCCCCTGCTGACTGCAGAGGGGTTGGACTGGATGACCTTTGAAGGTCCCTTCTGGCCCAAACCATTCTATGATTTTGTAATTCTATAATTCATTTTCTAACCCTCAACAGGTCAAGCACACTGAGCAAAGATATGGTTTAAAACACAACCTGAGATCTTGGGAACTACTGCTTGAAGATGGCAGATCAGTTCCCACAACTATGGGTCCCAGTGGGTTAAGTCCTGTGGCTGCTTTAGCAGTTGCATTCCCTGAGCTCAGGGGAAAGGTATCCTTCCTGGACTCTTTTCTGGGCAGCAAATACCCCTCTAAAGACACAGAGACTAAAGGAGGGGAAATGAAGCGGAGCATGCTCCAAGATGTGTGACAGAGATACAGCCATGTGGCTGACAAGAAACCTCCCAGTAAAAGTGACAGACCCTTTGCACCCATCTTTCCTTTCTTCATTCCTACATACAGAATGTGGTGGGGGAAAGAAGAAAGAAAAAAGAATTAAAAAGACCAGAGCTATCCTGGGAAAAGAAGCTATAGTAAGAGACAAATCCGAGGGACCTCGACAGGCTGGAGAGGTGAGCCCATGACAACATCATGAGGTTCAACAAGACCAAATGCAAGATCCTGCATCTGGGTCGGGGCAATCCCAAGCTGGGTAAGGCTGGCTGCTCGAGAGCAGCCCTGAAGAAAAGGGCTTGGGGGTGCTGGTGGATGAGATGCTCAACATGAGCCAGCAGTGAGCACTTGCAACCCAGAAAACCAACCACAGTCTGGGCTGCATCAAAAGAAGCATAGCCAGCAGGTAAAGAGAGGTGATTCTCCCCCTCTACTCCACTCTGGTCAGACCCCACCTGGAGCACTGTATCCAGTTCTGGAGCCTCCATTACAGGAAGGATCTGGAGGTGCTGGAGCAAGTCCGGAGAAGGGCCATGGGGATCATCAGAGGGATGGAGCTCCTCTGCTATGAAGACAGACTGAGGGAGTTGGGCCTGCTCAGTCTGGAGAGGAGAAGGCTCCAAGGAGACCTAATTGTGGCCTTCCAGTATCTGAAGGGGGCGACAAGAAAGCTGGGGAGGGACTTTTGAGGGTGTCAGGGAGTGATAGGACTGGGGGAATGGAACAAAACTAGAAGTAGGTAGATTGAGATTGGATGTTAGGAAGAAGTTGTTCCCCATGAGGATGGTGAGACACTGGCACAGGTTGCCCAGGGAGGTGGTGGAAGCCTCCTGCCTGGAGGTTTTTGCAGCCAGGCTGGATGTGGCTGTGAGCAACCTGCTGTAGTGTGAGGTGTCCCTGCCCATAGCAGGGGGGTTGGAACTGGATGATCCTTGAGGTCCCTTCCAACCATGACAATTCTGTGATGCTGTGATTCTATAAAACACATCTGAGAGTTAGGGTGCTGCAAGCAGGGCACTGCTGGGTAGGTATTAGAGCTCCACTTTCAGAACAAAATTGATGGATCCAGGACAAAGTAAGTTTTGGAAGGCTCATACCCTCAGAGCAGCATGTAAAACATTTCTTTGCAGAAGCTGGAGCCCAGTTCACAAATCCAAGGAAGCACTTGCCTTTGGCATGTGTTTACCTTGCAGAACAGCAGCAGGAAGCACGGTGTTAACATTAAGCATGGGGATCATTCATTAGCCCATTGCAATGCTTGCATGGTAAGACTTGGAGAGCAAGACCTGAACAGGTGTAAGGGTCACAGAGCACTGGAACAGGCTGCCCAGAGAGGTTGTGGAGTCTCCTCATCTGGAGACTTTCAAGCCCTGTCTGGATGTGTTCCTGTGTGACCTGTGCTGGATTCTGTACTCTCTCAGGGGGGTTGAACTGGAAGATCTCCAGACATCCCTTCCAACCCCTAACATCCTGTGATGATGGTGACAGTCCTATCACCTCCAGGCTTTGGGGATGGTGGCCCAGCCTTCTTATACCATCCTTCTCAGCTGCAGTACAGCAGCTCTGCCTCCTGCTTGATGATTAATCCATCAGGCTGATGCCTGACATTTGGGAGAACAGGCAAAATGGGCCTCAGGTAGGCTTAGGATCAAAGATACTCACATTAATAAATAACATCAGGTTTAGATTAATAGGATTTAAAGTGTATTTAAGGTAATCCAAAAGCTGTGACTATGTCCTAGTTTCAGCTAGGATGGGGTTCATTTTCTTCCCAGTAGCTGGCACAATGCTGTGGTTTGGATTTAGGATGAGAACAGTGTTGGTAACACATTGATGCTTTAGCTGTTGCTGAGCAGTGCTTACACTGAGACAAGGACTTTGCAGTTCCTCATGCTGCACTGTCAGAGAGGAGGCTGGGGGTGCACAAGAAGCTGAGCCAGGACAGATGACCCAAACTGGATGAAGGGATACCCCACACCATATGATGTCATATGAACAATAAAACTGAGGGAGCTGGCTGAGGGGGGCAGCCTGCTGCTCAGGGATTGGTCAGTGGGTGGTGAGTAATTGTATTGTGCATCACTTCATTGCTATATTCTCTTATCTTTGGCCAGTACCAGGATAGTGTGGCCAGCAGGAGCAGGGAAGTCATCCTTTCCCTGTACTCAGCACTGGTTAGGCCACACCTTGAGTCCTGTGTCCAGCTCTGGGCTCCTCAATTCAAGAAAGATGTTGAGACGCTGGAATGTGTCCAGAGAAGGGCAACAAAACTGGGGAGGGGTCTGGAGCACAGCCCTGTGAGTAGAGACTGAGGGAGCTGGGGGTGTTTAGCCTGGAGAAGAGGAGGCTCAGGGAAGATGTTATTGCTGTCTACAACTCCCTGAAGGGAGGTTGTAGCCAGGTGGGGGTTGGTCCCTTCTTCCAGGCAGCCAGCACCAGAACAAGAGGACACAGTCTCAAGCTGTGCCAGGGGAGGTTTAGGCTGGAGGTGAGGAAGAAATTCTTCCCAGAAAGAGAGATTGCCCATGGGAATGTGCTGCCCAGGAAGGTGGTGAAGTCACCAGCACTGGAGGTGTTTAGAAAGAGACTGGATGAGGCACTTGGTGCCATGGTTTAGTTGATGAGATGGTGTTGGGTGATAGGTTGGACTCAATGATCTCAAAGCTCTTTTTCAACCTGGTTAATTCTGTATTCTGTACCTTTATTATTTCACTTTCCTTTCTGTCCTATTAAACGGTCTTCATCTCAATCTATGAGTTTTTACCTTTCTTCCCATTCTCTCCCCTATCCCACTGTAAAGGAGCAAGTGAAAGGCTGTGTGGTGTTTAGCTGCCTGCCAGGTTAAACCATGACAGTTCCTCTTTGGTGCCCAGTGTGGGGCTTGAAGGCTTGAGGCAATGACAGATCTGCCCTGAGCCCACTCAAATAAATTTGCTGTAGACATTCATTATAATTGTTTAATAGTCCTGGTCACAGTGCTGATTTATTTTCTATCAGAGTTGTTATGCTTCTCCTCAAAGCTGTGTTATGTAACTCCTCACTTCACAGTATCAGAGTATCACAGAATGTTAGTGGTTGGAAGGGACCTCAAAAGCTCATCCAGTCCAACCCCCTGCCAGAGCAGGAGCACCTAGAGCAGGTCACACAGGAATGCATCCAGGTGGATTTGGAATGCCTCCAGAGAAGGAGACTCCACAACCCCTCTGGGCAGCCTGGTCCAGGCCACTGGCCCCCTGAAAAAGGTTTTCCTCATGTTCACGTGGAGCCTCCTCTGTTGCAGCTTGCACCCAGTGCCCCTTGTCCTATCACTGGACACCCCTGAGCAGAGCCTGGCTCTGTCCTCCCAACGCTGCCTTTCACATCTCCAAAAACACGAATGAGGTCACCCCGCAGTCTCCTCTTCTCCAAGCTCAAGAGCCCCAGCTCCCTCAGCCTTTCCTCAGCAGGGAGATGTTCCACTGCCTTCAGCATCTTTGTGGTTCTGCACTGTACATGTTCAAGCAGTTCCCTGAGGTCCTTCCTGGACTGAGGAGCCCAGAACTGGACACAATATCCCAGATGCAGCCTCTTGATGTGCTGTTTATTGTCTCTGGGGGCTGAATTAAGGTCATTGTTTTGCTGTGCTATGTAACACTGGCTTGTGATATGATAAAATCAGTGCTATTGAGACCAATCTGATATTTGTACTCTGCACTGCCCTCATCTCCATACTTTGGGAACCATCTCTTAGAAACAATTAGTAATTAGGCTCTTTATATATTCTCCTTGGAGAGTCAGTCTATGGGGGAGACAAGGAGAGGACATTTTCCCTTGCTGCTGCACCTTCCCCTTCTCCTCCAGGCTAGTTACAACAGCTCTTGAAAATCTTGGATACTCTTGGGACATTCAAACTAGCCCATTCCTACTGCTACATCTCTGGAATATATTTCAGGTCTTGTTTAAGTTTAAAATAAATAAATAAGAAGCAGCAGAACAGGTTTTGAGAAGGGGAAGAAGGCAGTGCAAATCCTTCTGAATGAAGGTTTTGCCACAAAGCAAAGTAAGGTAAAGGGATCTGCACATGAGACCCCAAGTTTTTAAGAACACAATGGAAAGACATGGTTTGCCAGATCCCAATCCATGTGATCAGCAAGATAGCAGCTGTGTCTCTACCAACCAGCAAAAAGGCAACAGAAGCTTTCTCAGGTGTTGTGGGGTTTGGGAGAATGCATATTCCAAATCACAGTCTGATTATTAGCTCTGCCTATCAATTAACCCAAATATGTCTTTATCTCAAGCCACAGGTTTCACCTTTTTCCCAACTCTATCCCCCATCCCACTGGGGCAGTGTGGTATTGAGCTGCCTGATGGGTTAAACCACAACAGACTGTCACAGAGCTCTTCATGTCCCAGAGGTCTTCATGTCCCAGAGGTCTTTAACACAGTTCAAGGATCACTGTGCCTCCCCCTCACACTCATCAGCTTCCCACTGTTCTTAGCTCTGTGCTATTGCCTTGCATCCTTTTAGCCTCAGATCATGGAATCATAGAATGGTTTGGGTTAAAAGGGACCTCCAAAGGTCATATAGTCCAAGCCCCCTGCAGTCAGCAGGGACATTCTCTGCTAGGTCAGGTTGCTCAGAGACATGTTGAGCCTCACCTTGAAG
Organism: Picus viridis; assembly: GCA_033816785.1. NCBI lineage: Eukaryota > Metazoa > Chordata > Aves > Piciformes > Picidae > Picus > Picus viridis. Next base: position 28,281,431 of record CM066570.1, on the reverse strand, counting down.
ATCTTCAGGGATAGGGCTTCAACTGGTTTAGGCTGGATGGTAGGAAGAAATTCTTCACAGAGAGATTGGCCATTGGAATGTGCTGCCCAGGGAGGTGGTGGGGATGGCAACCCTGGAGGTGTTTAAGAAGAGATTTGATGAGGCACTTAGTGCCATGGTTTAGTTGATTCAGTTGGTGTTGGGTGATAGGTTGGACTTGATGATCTGGGGGTCTTTTCCAACCTGGTTAATTCTGTATAATTCTTCTCTTGGTGGGGCTGTGTCCTTGTGGCCACTGCTACCACTGAACATTTCACAGAATCATAGAATGGGTTGGGCTGGAAGTGACCTCCACAGATCATCCAGCCCACCCCCTGCAGTCAGCAGGGACATCCTCCATTACGTCATGTTGCCTGTGGCAGCAGCCTGAGGCCAAGAGCTTGGGGATCTGCTCATCAGCAAGGCTCCACAGTCTTTGTTCAGCAGCAGGTAGTGGGCACCACACTGCTTCTTCAGCAAAACTTGGGTTGTGCAAAACCTCCTCTGTTCCATTTTTCTGCAGAGGAAACGCGAGGTTTGAGCTCCTTTTATTATCTCCACAAGTTTTTCTGGGCTCCAGAATTAAACCTGACACTGAACTCAAATATAATTTTGCTAGTGATAGATACATAAATCCTTAATGTTTTGTTTGTTTCAGAAAGCATCTATACATAACTGACAAAAACCCCAACAGCTATGAAAATGTTCAATTTGCTCTGCAGACTTTTCAGTCCTACAGGATCTGGCAAAAAAAAAAAAAAAAAAAAAAAAAAATAGAGTGAGGCACTTTTATTTTCCAAAAGCATTTAGGTTATCATTTCATCAAAGGTTAAAGTGTAGGAACATGAAATAAGTGAAAACTTGGCTCACTGGGCTGCAAATTGGGCAAAGAGAGGAAGTGAATTTCAAGAGGGAAAGAATTTACAAGGGGCTGTGAGAGAGATCAGCAGTAGATCTTCAGCCTCTCAATATTATATTAGCAATGGCACCAGCAGTAAGTCTCTGCTGTCTGCTCCTGGTAATAAATTCTGGCTAACAATAAGCAAAGAACAACACCATCAGCAACAGGAAAATATGAAATATTTATGCAGTGCAGCACTGGTAAATAACAACACATGTGAAAGAGAGCAAAAAAGTCAAGAAAGAGATCATTCCCTAATGGAAAATTGTTGCAGAACAACTAGGAGAATACTTCTGGACCCGAAAAAGAAATTTCTAGAGACAACTCAAAGTGCAGCTCCAGGAAATAAGAGAAGCTGCATTGCCTCAGAATTAGGCTCAGCTCTCAGGAAAATATTTCTTGGATGTATCACAGGATCACAGGGTGTTAGGGGTTGGAAGGGACCTCTGGAGATCTTTGAGTCCAATCCCCCTGCCAGAGCAGGACCATAGAATCCAGCACAGGTTGCACAGGAACACATCCAGATGGGGCTTGAAAGTCTCCAGAGAAGGAGACTCCACAACCTCTCTGGGCAGCCTGTTCCCATGCTCTGGGACCATTACGGTCCCTCTGCAGCCTTCTTGTAGGCCTCCTTCAGGTACTGGAAGGCTGATATTTAATTCCTCTTCCACCAAGAAGATGGCTAATACTGAATTCAAATGGAAATTTGGCCTGATCGTGTATAGATTGCCTTCCATAATCAGTTACAGAAAAAGAATAGAAAGTTGAAGAGCAAAAAAATGTCTTTCATGCAGCTATGTAAACAATGAAAACATAAATAAACAAGCAGAAAGCTGAACATAATAAGCAACAAAGAAATCAAAGTAACTTTCAATACACTTGAGGCACTCAACTGACTGCAAAGTCAGGGAGTAGTAACCCAGGAGTCTACAGCTGTGGGCAGAATTTCTTTCTCCTTTCAAATATTGGCATATATATATATTTATCTCAAAACAGTGACCATTAATATGCTGCATCTCCATGGCCTGATAAACAAAATGAACCTACAGTACTAAGCAAAAAAACTCAGTGGATGCTGAAACATAGAAATGGGTAGATTCAGATTGGATGATAGGAAGAAGTTCTTCCCCATGAGGGAGGTGAGAGACTGGCACAGGTTGCCCAGGGAGGTGGTGGAAGCCTCAGCCATGGAGCTTTTTAAGGCCAGGCTGGACATGGCTGTGAGCAACCTGCTGTAGTGTGAGGTGTCCCTGCCCAGGGCAGGGGGGTTGGAACTGGCTGATCCTTGAGGTCCCTTCCAACCCTAACAATTCCCTGATTCTATGCTGCTCTGACCACAGGCTGGCTGTCTACTGGCAAACACCACATTTATTTTCATTACAAATAAGGCCAAAAGGAGAAGCTGAACTTTCTTTTGTGAGGAAATTTAATGAAACAAAAATAATTGAATAAACTAAAATGTTCCACTTCCAAAAAAAAACCAAAAAAAACAACAAACCACCAAAGGATTCTTTTTGTTCAGAATCTGATTTCACATGAGGTTTGGTTAGAGTCTAGATTGTGAAAATGAGAGGTGTTCTTAAATTACAAACTGCAACATTTCATTATGGATGAGTGAAAAAGACATTTTCATCATTTTTCCCTAATCAGATGTTATTGAAAGTGATGTTTTACACACAGTTTTACTACTTTTACATCAAAAAGCTTTTTTTCCAACGTGAAACTTTTCTTTCAGAAAACTCTCCAGCTCTGGCCATAAGCAGAACACTCTCCAAGCTGGACACGAGCAAGCAGTGTGAGCTTGCAGCACAGAAGGCAAATCATATCCTGAGGTAGATCAAGAGCAGTGCTGCCAGCAGATCCAGAGAGGTGATTCTGACACTTTGGTCTGCTCTGGTGAGACCTCACCTGGAGTAAGATATAGCAATCTAGCAATATAGCAAGAACATGGACCTGATGGAGAGGGCCCAGAGGAGGGCCATGAGAATGATCAGGGGTTGGAACACCTCTGCTATAAGAACAGGCTGAGGGAGCTGGGGTGTTCAGCCTGGAGAATAGAAGGCTCTGGGGAGACCTAAAAGCAGCCTTCCAGTACCTGAAGGAGACCCACATGAAGGATGGAGAGAGACTGTTTGCAAAGGCCTGCAGGTACAAGACAAGAGGCAATGGCTTCAAACTAGAGAAGAGCAAATTTAGATTGGATGTTAGGAACAAGTTCTTTACCATGAGGCTGGTGGAACACTGGAACAGGTTGCCCAGGGAGGTGGTTGAGGCACCATACCTGGAGATATTCAAGGTGAGGTTCCATAGGGCTCTGGGCAGCCTGACCTATTTGAGGATGTCCCTGCTGACTGCAGAGGGGGTTGGACTGGACGACCTTTGGAGGTCCCCTCCAATCCAGATCATTCTATGATTCTATGATTCTTACTTCCACAGCTGAGAAAATAATGTGGCTGTGTTATCAGGCCATAGCACAACTTTTAAAGGGTTGGGAGTTTCAGCAGAACCAAATCAACCAAACACCCTCACTTGTTAGAGCTGACAGATTGTAGATATCAGAGACAAGCCAGAAACTGTGTTCCCTGTACACTGTATACATTGAAAACACAGTAAGCAGATATGATAATATTACAGAAGAGAGCATTAAATGTCAAGGGCAGCAGATACAGAAAGAGAAAGGCAATGAAAGCACTTCAGCAGTCATCAAGGAGTGCAAGCAACGAAGAAAGATTCACACAAATACCCTTTAATGTGAACAAAAGAGATGCTTTTAGTCAGAGGCTACTGCAGCCATATATTATGGGAAGGAAAAGTCAAGCATGGACCAAGATTGTAAGTGTGACCATTAGGAAACAAGCAAAGCAGGAAGAAAACAAAACATTTAAGGTAGTTTATATCTTGAAGACAGATCTTTATTCAGAAATCAGTTTGGAGAACTAAAGGTCTGCAGAGCCCCTGGTTATGCTCATCAAACCCAGGACAAAATAAATCACAGGCTCACAGGATGTTAGGGGTTGGAAAGGACCTCCAAAGATCATTGAGTCCAACCCCTGCCAGAGCAGGAGCATAGAATCTGGCATAGGTCACACAGGAACACATCAAGACAGGGCTGGAAAGTCTCCAGAGAAGGAGACTCCACAACCTCTCCGGGCAGCCTGTTCCAGTGCTCTGTGACCGTTCCAGTGAAGAAGTTCCTCCTCATGTTGAGGTGGAACCTCCTGTGCTGCAGTTTCCATCCACTGCCCCTTGTACTGTCACAAGGTACAACTAAGCAGAGCCTGTCCCTGTCCCTTCCTTCCTGACCCCCAGCCCTCAGATCTTGATAGACATTGATCAGATCCCCTCTCAGTCTTCTCCTCTCCAGACTAAACAGCCCCAGGGCTCTCAGCCTCTCCTCATCAGGCAGTGCTCCAGTCCCTTCATCATCCTTGTAGCCCTCCCTTGGACTCTCTCTAGCAGGTCCCTGTCCCTCTTGAACTAGGGAGCCCAGAACTGGATGTAATAGTCCAAAATCACTTTCAGCAAAGGATCAAACTAAGCAATAGCTGAAAAACTAAAGACCACTCACTTAACCTTTATTCATACATGCAATTAAATCAAACACTAAGTCCAAAAAAGAGTGATGAAGCTGTTAAATCTCAAAATCAGAATATTATGGGTTGTCTTATGCACACTTACCCAATACTAAAAATTGCAATACACTGAAATGAAGGAAATGGTTGAACTGCAGGCTGTCATAAAACACTGCTTGGAGCAGTCAGAGCTGTCAGACACTGTGTTGTTTGATATCATGATAAAGGAGATCACAGGTAACGAGGCTAAGCAGAATGGACTGGGAGTTTCTGCAGGGATGGAGGGGGCAAAGGGGTCAGCTCCAAAAGATTTGCTACAAGCAAGTTTTTCTTTACCAGCTGCGGGACAAACCCTGACAGTCTGGCTGCTTTGGAAGAGATGCATATACAACATAGAATCACAGAATGGGTTGGGTTGGAAGGGACCTCCAAAGGTCATCCAGCCCAACCCCCCTGCAGTGAGCAGGGACATCCTCTACTAGATCAGCTTGTTCAGAGCCTTGTCCAGCCTGACCTTAAATATCTCCAAGGATGGAGCCTCAACTACCTGCCTGGGCAACCTGTTCCAGTGTTTCACCACCCTCACGGTAAAGAACTTCTTCCTCACGGTAAAGAACTTCTTCCTCACATCCAGTCTAAATCTGCTCTTCTCCCATTTCAAACCACTGTCCCTCATCCTATCACTGCAGGCCTTTGGAAACAGTCCCTCTGCAGCCTTCTTTTAGGCCCCTTCAGGTACTGGAAGGCTGCTCTTAGGTCCCCCTGGAGCCTTCTCCAAGCTGAACAACCTTAGCTCCCTCAGCCTGTCCTTGTAGCAGAGGTGTTCCAGTCCCCTGATCATCTTCATGGCCCTCTCCTGGACCCACTCCATCAATCTGCTTGATGCCTATTGGTCAGTGGGATGCCCTCCATGTGAGGGAATGAAATATTAATCTGGAAGGCAAATTTTCCCTAAGCCAAATTCCAGTATGAGACAACATAACCGGAGGCATTCACCCCCTGGAGTGCTCAGGCAAAGAAACACTCTCACCTCAGGTTTTAATTTTTATATGATTTATATCAGAAAGAATATTTAATAGCTCCTCTATTCACCTGTGATCTCTGTAATGCTCACACACACAGAGGGTGTGCAGATTATAAGGCAGACTAATGCTTCTCTCCACTGAAACGACTGTAATAGCAAAGCCATTTTGCAAATGGCAGTGTAAGGATCAGCTCAGATAATTTCACCACATTAATGCCCCAAATGAAATGCAGCCTCAGTGCTGAGGAATGTATTTTACCCTTTAGTCTTATTATTCTGACCTTATGTATATTGTTCTGTATGCTGTTACTATAGATAGGTGTATTGACAAACAGGCAAGGCTCTTGCAGTGTTTCTTTGGTGTTTTTTTCCCCCTCCTCTGTTGTTCAGCATGAGGTTAATGCAATCATTTGGCAGTGTTTAAAAGTAGAAAGGCTTTGGATCTGAAGCTTCGGATCTCAGAATCAGCTAACAGGAATGCTGAGCACAGAGAAAGGTGAAGAGCTTGCAGGGTGAAGTGGAGATCAGAGACATGCAGCAAGGGCACATTCAGTCTTTCCTAACAAGAAGGGGATAGGAAAGCCACAGACACCTCCAGGCAGCAATTCATTCATCTTGTATGCCTTTAGATTGCCCTGCAGAGGTGCCACTCTCTCTGCAGTGATAGATGGAAGCCAAATCATTAGCATGGACTAAAGCACTTGATTTTTTTTTTTTTTGAACTCTCAGAGTACTTTAGAGAGAACCTACCCAAAAGACTCTCTGACTCTGCAGGAGTGGGAAGAAGAAGAAAAGCTTCACGTGACATCACCAGAAAAATAATAAGGGTGGAAGGACAAGGTGACCAGAACAGTAATGGAAGTTTGTTGTGTTTGCTTCTCAGTTTGTTGACATATTTCTGGCTTTGAAACACACAGAACAGCCTCATCCTGTTTATACCATTAGTAAGTGTAGGTTATTTACTACTCATAATAAACAATCATTTTAAACTGAGAGTTTTCAGATACCTCTCATTGTAACAGCCTGCACAATCATCAAGCAGAAAAGACACATTCTTTCCTCAGATGGATCCTTCAAAGTTCCCCTATCCACAGGGAGCTAGACACAGCCTTTAGCCATTAAGAGGAAAGTATCCATAATACATGAAACAAACTCCAAGAATCCTCTGCAAGGGTTGGATCTACAGCAAAGTCAAGTAGGGGAAGAGCTGGGAACCTCAAAGATGTTCTGAGCAGCAGCATATTTTGCTCTGTGAGTCCCACAATGCAAATAAAGACCACGTTCTGACTCTTCACACACCACTAAGTATCTTCAGCTCTTCCAGGCAATTACAGCAATTTGAATTTATTATCTTCTTTCTGAGCAACTGGATCTTTTCTGTGCTCCAGGGCTGTGGTAACTGCTTTGAATGCTTTGTCTGAGTCATTGCAGGGTTTTAATTGTCATACTAATTGTGGTAACTCACGTTTTGTCGTTGTCTCTTGGCTGAATTCTGTTTCCAAGTCAGTCTCATCAATGGATGAAATGAGCTCTCTTATTGCATTTGCCTGCTTGCAGGCCCTCAAAATGCTCTGCAGAAACTTAGGTTTCAAGCATGCAAAGACCTTCAGGATCATGGGGCCTTGAGTAACCAGGTGTAGTTGAGAGGCATCCCTGCCCATGGCAGGGAGGTTGGGTTAGAAGACCTCTCAGGTCTCTTCCAGCCTGTGCAGATTGGACCAGCAATAGCAGATGAAACAAACAAAGAAGACCCTGTGCAAGTAAGCTCAATGCTGTATAAGAAAATTAACTATCCAAGACAGTCCTGACCTTGCAGATAAGACTGTAGAAACAATTTAGAGTAGCAAAAGAACTGTATGCTCGTTGTTTTAGTGGAGCTTCAAGACTTCACAGAATCACCAAGGTTGGAAGAGACCTCAAAGATCATCAAGTCCAACCTGGCACCACAGACCTCATGACTAAACCATGGCACCAAGTGCCACGTCCAATTCCCTCTTGAACACCTCCAGGGACGGTGACTCCACCACCTCCCTGGGCAGCACATTCCAATGGTGAATGAGTCTCTCAGTGAAGAATTTTCTCCTCACCTCCAGCCTAAACTTCCCCTGGCACAGCTTGAGGCTGTGTCCTTCTGTTCTGGTGCTGGTTGCCTGGGAGAAGAGACCAACACCCTCCTGGCTACAACCACTCTTCAGGTAGTTGTAGATAGCAAATAAGGTCTCCCTGAGCCTCCTCTTCTCCAGGCTAAACACCCCAGCTCCTTCAGCCTCTCCTCACAGGGCTTGTGCTCAAGGCCTCTCCCCAGCCTCGATGCCCTTCTCTGGACACGTTCAAGTGTCTCGATGTCTTAAACTGAGGGGCCCAGAACTGGGCACAGTACTCAAGGTGTGGCCTAACCAGTGCTGAGTGCTGGCACACTCACTTCCCTGCTCCTGCTGACCACACTATTCTTGATGCATGCCAGGATGCCATTGGCCTTCTTGTTATCTCTACCCATATATATTAACCTGGTTAATTCTGTGATTCTGATTCTGTGATGGCAGCAGTCATCCTGGAATAGATCTGGGGAACGCAAACAGAAAACAACTCATCAAGGGTTGACTGCTGTGGAAATTGGTGCTCTTGATACTGGGATACACAAACAGGAATCTAATCTCTAAGAGGTATGAAATAATCCTCTTTTTCACATTTTTTTCACCAGCCATGGAGTCTCAGGAGGTCTCATGTGCCATGTTGAGTATCACCTTTAAAGAAAGATGCCGACTAGTAAAAGACCTAAGAGCAGCCTCCCAGTACCTGAAGGGGGCTACAAGAAGGATGGAGAGAGACTGTTTACAAAGGCCTGCAGTGACAGGACAAGGGGCAATGGCTTCAAACTAGAGAAGAGCAGATGTAGAATGGACATTAGGAACAGGTTTTTTGCTATGAGGATGGTGGAACACTGGAACAAGTTGCCCAGAGAGGTGGTTGGGGCCCCATCCCTAGAGATATTCAATATGAGGCTCAACAAGGCCCTGGGCAATCTGATCTAGTTAAGGATGTCCCTGCTGACTGCAGAGGGAGATGGACTGGGTGACTTTTGGAGGTCCCTTCCAGCCTGGACCATTCTGTGATTCTATGAAAAGGGAACTCAGAGGACAACGCTGAGTAAAGTAAAAGAAATTTGATCTCTGAAGAAAAATTGGAAGGATTTTTTAGTTGCAGAAGAATGCTTGCAAGGCAGAAAATAAAATATCTTCTCTGTGAACCTGATTAAATACTGAGTTAGATTGCAGCAAGGACTTGGAGAAGCTTTCAGTGCTGGTTAAGCCAGCAGAATAAATTTTTCTGGAGGGTGATGAAAAAAATCTATCAGCAGAGTTTTAAGCAGTGTTTGACTGAAGCCATCAGAAACATCGTAAGTAAAGAGATCCTGGCTTGGAGCAAAGAACCCCAGTCCAATTTGCAGATACTCAACTGAATAGCTTGCAGTCTGCCTGCTATGTCTCATGTTTTTACTCAGCAGATGACAAAAATATACATCAGGATTAAAAATATATACTGGGATTAAGTTGCCATTTCTACCAGAAGATCCACATAGTCTTAGTGCAAAACTTCCACAAAGCATCACACCTACTGTGTGTGCACAGTTGTCCAGGTTGAACACAGTGTGCTCTAACCAGGCTCACTCCCCCAAATGGAAATTAGAGAAACACACACAAGCAAAACATTCTGTGGGTTGAGATAAGGAGCAATTAGTTAAGGTAATACCATACACAAATACCATACACTGCACAGAAGCCAGCCATAAACCAGTGCCCCAAGCCTGCAGTCAGCAAAGCAGAAGAGACGAACACCCCAAAGCAGAAGCTGGAAGGAAGTCCCTCAGAACTGGAGTCCAAGCCCCATCATTGTCGTTCCAGCCAGCACTTTGGTTATGAAGCTGACATGATGTCAGTGTGCTGGTTTGGCCCTGGATGGGGGTCAGATGCCCACCAATGCTACTCTATCACTCCAATTCTTCCATGGACAGGGGAGAAGGACAATATAACAAGAGGCCTGTGGTCAAGACAAGAGCAATTTAACAAAGCAAAGGCCATGTGCAGAAGCAAGATATATTCTTCTCTACTTCCCATCAGCAGACAATGTCCTGCCTGCCACTCCCCAGGAGCAGGGCTCCAATATATGTAGTGGTTGCTCTAGAGGACAAATACCAACAATGAACACCCCCCACTTCCTTCTTTCCCTCAGCTTTTATAGCTGAGCTGAGCCACGTGGTGTGGAATCACCCATCTGTGTCCCCTCCTAAGATCTGGGCCCAGGCTGCCCAGGAGGTTGTGAAGTCTCCCCCTCTGGAGATATTCAAGACCCACCTGGATGCGTTCTAGCGTGATCTGCTCTAGGTGCTCCTGCTCTGGCAGGGGGTAGAACAAGAAGATTTTTTTGAGGTCCCTTCCAGCCCTTAACATTTTGTGATTCTGTGATCTTACCCACCCCTCAGCCTCCTGGTTAGGGGGAAATGTTGGGAAAGCAGAGCCTTGGTGCTCAGCTCAGCATCAGCCATAACACTGCTGTGTTATCAACACCCTTCCAGCTGCCACTGCAAAACACAGCACTAGGAAAGATGCTGTGGGGAGAACTAACTCCATCTCAGCCAGACCCAACACAACCATCAAGAGATTCAACAAGCTGCCTGGTCCTCCCCAGCCAAAACCAGGATGACCAAGTCAATCTCGGATGGGAGAGGGACTTTCTGCACATCAGATGTGCTCATCAGACAGCCCCATCAGCACACTGCTGCATCAACATGACTGCACATGGTGATGCTGATGAGGGAGACTAATGCCCTGCTAACTCTGCCTTTCACTTGATGACCCCCTAAAGGGTGGTTGTAGCCACGTGGGGGTCGTTCTCCCAGGCAACCAGCAACAGAACAAGAGGACACAGTCTCAAGCTGCAGCAGGGGAGGTTTAGGCTGGATGGTAGGAAGAAATTCTTCACAGAGAGATTGGCCATTGGAATGTGCTGCCCAGGGAGGTGGTGGGGTTGGCATTCGTGGAGGTGTTTCAGAAGAGACTGGATGAGGCACTGGGTGCCATGGTTTAGTTGATTCAGTGGCGTTGGGTGATAGGTTGGACTTGATGATCTCAAAGGTCTTTTCCAACCTGGTTAATTCTGTATTCTGGTTTTCATGTTCCTTTGAGGGATGGTCAATCAGATCATTGCTCTTTTCCTCTTCCTCAGTTTCACCTGACTCTCTGCATCCTTTTACTTTTTTCTATCCTATGCATCTCCTTCTAGTCATAACGTTTTTCAGAGACATGCCACCTTTTTTTAACACTATTGGCATCCATTTAAAATGTGTACCTCTGCTATTAGTTTTGTCTTCAGCTTTTGTACCTGGAGTTTCTTCTGCCCCTGAGGCCTTGTCAGGGATCATCACTTTAAATGTCAAACACGGAAGGGTTTCACAATCAATTTGGACATGCCATCAACTGTGGCTATCTCACTTACAAAACCAATCCAGCACCACCTTGGTCAGCTCATTTAGTTTTCTGTTGCCTGATTGTAGCAGGTTATCACCAAACATCTCCAGACAGATTATGTGGCATCACTTCTTGGCACTTGACAGAAGTCAACTCTACTCTAATCTGCCCTGGTGAGACCTAACCTGGAATACTGTATACAGTTCTGGGCTCCCCAGTTCAAGAGGGAAAGGGATCTGCTAGAGAGAGTCCAACAGAAGGCTACAAGGATGCTGAAGAGACTGGAGCACTGCCTGGTGAGGAAAGGCTGAGAGCCCTGGGGCTGTTTAGTCTGGAGAGGAGAAGGCTGATAGGGGATTTAATCAATGTCTATAAATATCTGAGGGCTGGGGATCAAGAGGGAGGGGACAGGCTCTGCTCACTTGTACCTTGGGATAGGACAATTGGGATGTAAACTAGAGCACAGGAGGTTTCACCTCATGAGAAGGAACTTCTTCACTGTGAGGGTCCCAGAGCACTGGAACAGGCTGCCCAGAGAGGTTATGGAGTCTCCTTTTCTGGGGACTTCCAAGGCCTGTCTGGTTGTGTTCCTGTGTGACCTGTGCTGGATTCTATGGTCCTGCTCTGGCAGCGGGGTTGGACTTGATGATCTCCGGAGGTCCCTTCCAACCTCTAACATCCTGTGAGCCTGTGATGAGGATAAAGCAAAAGCAAATGACCCCCACTATAATTCAGTACCTCTGGAAGAGGTGAGGCTGGGTTCTTTGACTGCTAAGGGCTTTTGAAAGAGCACTTCTTAAATACTACTGCATTTGAAAGGCACCAGTCAATACCATAGAATATACCCCATTAGCTGGTGATACACTTGCTTTGTGTAGGGAAATCTGAAGAACAAAACAAGATTGTTGTTCTCATCAAAACACTTCAAGCTGAATTTAAAAGGGCTGAAATACTCATTGTCAATTGTATTTCACATCAGACCCTGCAGACGATTTAAAAAGAGGAAAACATATTAAAGACCACAATGCATGCACTATGCATCATCTAAACATGATGGACTGGAACAACACCAGCAGCACGACATAAAGCAGCTGAATTCAAGCTAGAGGGAGTACAATGATGCCTTTTGATCCAGCTCAGTATATTCCTAGCTTCATAGATTCGTAGAACGGTTTAGGTTGTAAGGGACTTTAAAGATCCACTCCCCCTGCCATGGGCAGGGACACCTTCCACTAGAACCTTCTCACTCGAGGCCTCATCCAACCTGGCCTTGAACACCTCCAGGGAGGGGCCCTCCATGACCTCCCTGGGCAACCTGTTCCAGTGTCTCACCACCCTCACTGGAAAGAATTTCTTCCTAATCTCCAGTCTAAATCTGCCCTCCTCAAGCTTCAATCCATTCCCTCTCATCCTATCACTACAAGCTCTTTTAAAAAGTCTCTTCCTGGCTTTCCTGTAGCCCCTTCAGGTATGGAAGACTGCTCTAAGGTTTCCCTGGAGCCTTCCCTTCTCCAGGGTGAACAACACCAGCTCCCTCAGCCTGTCCTCATACCACAGAACCACATATAACCACAGAATGTTAGGGGCCAGAAGGGACCTCAAAAGATCATCTCTAGTCCAACCCCACTGCCAGAGCAGGATCACCTATACCAGAGGTGTTCCAGTCCCATAATCATTTTTGTGGCTGTCCTCTGGACTTGCTCCATCAGGTCCATGTCCCTCTTGTGTTGGGGACCCCAGTGCTGGATGCAGTATTCCAGATGAGGTCTCACCAGAGCAAAGTGGCAGAATCACCTCTCTCAACCTGCTGACTGCTTCTTTTGATGCAGCCTAGGAGGCCATTGGCCTTCTGGGCCACCAGTGCCCCATGTGAAGTGACCATACCCACATTACTCAGATGCTTGCTTTTAGCATCCTGATGAGAACTTTCAAGAATTCAATGACTATCACATCAGCATCACTGACTGTTCTCAGAATGCTGCTGAGGGTTTCATATTATCCTGTCAGCACAGGAAGGGAAGAACACCACACTGCCAATCCAATTATTTTTCTGTCTTCCATTTGCAAAGTCAACCACAGGCTTTCTCTTCCTCAGGGGGGAACCAGAATCAGTTCTCTGGAACTTGAAGAAAGCCACTTTTGTCAAAGTCTCTCAGCCCTTCCATTAACCATCACCTTTTTGTGGTCACTGTGGCATTTGCAGAGGCACTGGCTCCCTCTGAAACAGCTACTGAGGGGAAACACAACCATACAGGATGTTCCTTGGTACCAACAACATGGAGCTGGGATTCAAACAAGTTACTTCTAGCCTCAACCTCAAAAAACACCACATGCTCTCCAAAGTTTCCTTGGAAGCAGCTCTGGAAAAGCCCAGCTGGCCTCCTCTCTCAGTTGGGCTATGAAGCCATTTCAGAAGTGAGATGCCTGAGGGTGGAGGTATAGTTACTCACAGCTTGCCCTTGACTTCCAGGAGAAAGACCAGAACACCAGTTTCTAGTCCTTGCATCCAGTAATTTTCCATGCTTTCCACAGGACACTGGAGCAATGCCTAACACAGTACTAGAGAGTACTGTACTTAGAATCATACAATGGGCTGGGCTGGAAGGGACTTCCAAGGGTCATTCACTCCAACCTCCTCTGCAGTCAGCAGGGACATCCTCAACTAGATCAGGTTGCCCAGAGCCCTGTGGAGCCTCACCTTGAGTATCTCCAGGGAAGGGGCCTCAACCATCTCCCCAGGCAACCTGTTCCAGTGTTCCACCAGCCTCACAGAAAAGAATTTGTTCCTAACATCCAATCTAAATCTGCTCTTCCATAGTTTGAAGCCATTGCCCCTTGTCCTGTCACTGCAGGCCTTTGTAAACAGTCTCTCTCCATCCTTCTGTTAACCACCTTCAAGTACTGGAAGGCTGCTATTAGGTGTCCCCAGAGCCTCCTTTTCTCCAGGCTGAACACCCCCAGCTCCCTCAGCTTGTCCTTATAGCAGAAGTGCTCCAACCCTCTGATCATTTTCTTGGCCCTCCTCTGGACCTCTGCTTCAGTTAGAGTTCCATAGTTAAATTATGTGAATGCCAGATATTTTTAAAGAGACATTACATAGACATGTCTCCTTTCTCTCAGTATTGCTCTTTCACATCCCTGGATACTCACACTTTCCTCTAAAAGACGTACTAGAAAACTTTTGCTACCTTATTTTCTTGATTTCCACTCTGGTAGTGGAAATCAACTCTTTTATCATAGAATCATAGAATGGTCTGGGTTGGAAGGGACCTCCAAAGGTCATCCAGTCCAACCCCCCTCTGCAGTCAGCAGGGACATCCTCCACTAGATCAGGCTGCCCAGAGCCCTGTTGAGCCTCACCTTGAACATCTCCAAGGAAGGGGCCTCAACCACCTCTGTGGGCACCCTTTTCTGAGGCTCAAACATTAACATGCCTCCACTGGTTCAGAACTGTGTTCAGTTTCAGAGATGTGTAACAACCCTCTCAAGAACTGAGCCAGCAACCAGAGCAGGGATTTATTTTTTTACCTAAATCCTCAGGTGTCCCACTGTGCCCATCATTTATCAACAGCTCAGTCAACTGCCCTGCCATTAGACATGGATGATGCCAGCAGGGATGAAAGCACAAGGGACTCCGAGTGCCTATTAACTGAATTCAATTGTAAATATATTGACCTTCCACCAATTCACAGGTTGATTTTAGCTTGTTCTGCACCTAAGCTTCTGCTGGATGGATATAACAATACCCACATACAAATACACACCTACAGAAAGAGGGAGTCAATACTCTCAATACATTGCAAATTTAAGAGAACCAAAGGCAATCAAAACCTGCTTAGCTTAGCAATAACAGAGAAGAATGTAATTATTTCTCACAGTGCTTAGATTACCTTCTCTGTTAAAACCTTTTGTTCTGGAAAAACTTAACCATTCAGAGAGCAAAATGAACAATAAATAAATACATAAGCAAGAGTCATTATTCCTATTACTGCAAAAATAGTTGTAGTATAGGTTGGGGACTGACCTGTTGGAGACTAGAAGAGGGGAAAGGGACCTGGGGGTCCTGGTAGACAGAAGGATGCCCATGAGCCAGCAATGTGCCCTTATGGCCAAGAAGACCAAGGGCATCCTGGGGTGGATTTGAAGGGCTGTGGTTAGTAGGACTGCCCTGGAGAGGCCATATCTGGAATATTGTGTCCAGTTCCAGGCCCCTCAGGTCAAGAAGGACCTCAGGGAACTGCTTGAGAGAGTTCAGCACAGAGCCACAAAGGTGCTGAAGGCAGTGGAACATCTCCCTGCTGAGGAAAGGATGAGGGTGCTGGGGGTCTAGTTTACAATACAATACACCAGGTTGAAAGAGACCTTCAAGATCATCATGTCCAACCCATCAACCAATCCAACCCACCTTTGGGTTTGGAGCAGAGGAGCCTGAGGGGTGATGTTGATACAGACGTGCAGGGCAGTGTTGGGAGGACAGAGCCAGGTCTGCTCAGGGATGTCCAATGACAGGACAAGGGGCAATAGGTGCAAGCTGGAGCAGAGGAGGTTCCATGTGAACCAAAGGAAAAACTTTTGCCCTGTGAGGGTGCCAGAGCCCTGGAGCAGGCTACCCAGAGAGGTTGTGGAGTCTCCTTCTCTGGAGACTTTGCAAACCCACCTGGATATGTTCCTGTGTGACCTGGTCTAGGTGCTGCTGCTCTGGCAGGGGGGTTGGACTGGAGGATGTTTTGAGGTCACTTCCAACCCCTAACATTCTGTGATTTTGTTATATTGAGATTTAATACTTCAGCAAACACAGACCCATGAATGTGTCTTTTATTTTTCAAACTAAGTCAGGAAACAGTCCCCTTCTATGATCCTGCTCTGGCAGAGGGCTGGACTCAATGATCTCCAGAGGTCCCTTCCAATGCCTAACATCCTGTGAGCCTGTGATCCCCATCCCAACATGCCAGATCTCTAGGTACATAAATACCCAGCTAACTCATGTGACCCTGCAGCAAGGTGGTCTACCACTGTCCCACACAGTAACAGGGGACCTCAGTGACACTGTTAGGTGACAAAATTCAGCACTGGGCTCAGAAACTACAGCACTGCAAGGGTGCTAACTTCTCTCAGCATCAGTGACTTTTGTGTCAGGTGGGTACCATCCCTGGTACAGGGGAAGGCCACAGCTATGCTCTCATGCCCCATCCTCCTGAGCCAAGGCAAGACATATCCTTACTTCTTGCACTCCCAAGACAGAGATTTCTATGAGGAACTTTTGCAGATGGAGGGCAACACACAGCAAAGGGATGCCAGGTGCCAGTCAGACAGCAAGAGTTGGGCAGTGCTTTCCATTCAGTTGCACAGAGGTGAGGAGAGACCATGAAGGTGAGAGGGAGCAGATATGACTCCATCCTGGCTGCCCTTACACTTGCAGCTGCTGAGTCAGCACCAAGAGGATGACCTCTCCCTCTCCTGCACTCATGGCCTTTCTGCCTGCCTGTCTCCTGTATGAGCAGGCAGCCTGAAGAGCCACAGAAAGGGTTCCTGTGAACAAGTGATTCAGTTTGTACTCTTGATGGCTGATGAGCAGTGGGGTTTTATTTCACATGAACCAAGTGGTGTGGACAGCTTGGAAGGTGAGACAATGGAACAGGTTGCCCAGGGAGGTGGTAGAAGCCTCATCCCTGGAGGTTAAGGCCAGGCTGGATGTGGCTCTGGGCAACCTGCTGTAGTGTGAGGTGTCCCTGCCCATGGCAGGGGGGTTGGAACTGGATGATCCTTGGGGTCCCTCCAACCCTTCCAGCATCTCAACATCTTTCTTGAATTGAGGAGCCCAGAACTGGACACAGGACTCAAGGTGTGGCCTAACCAGTGCTGACTTCCCTGCTCCTGCTGGCCACACTGTTCCTGATCCAGGCCAGGATGCCATTGGCCTTCTTGGCCACCTGAGCACACTGCTGGCTCATGTTCAGCCTACTGTCAACCAGTACCCCCAGGTCCCTTTCTGTATAAACAGAAATTACCAAAACAGCAGTCAGCCCTATGGCTTCTTCTTGTCTTTATTTTCACTCAGCTGAGCTTCCAATAACCTCATTTTTAACCCAGTAAACTGGACTGAGCTGAGCTTTGGTGGGGACCTTAGGTATATCTCTCAGAGCAGGGGCTTTTAGCTTTCCCTCTTCCTCCGCTCCTTCAGGGTAACTGGCAGCAGCAGCACACAGCTACTTTACCTCTTGTCACCCCACAGCAGTGATCAGTATGAGCTAAAAAAGGCAAACAGTGAGGCTATTATTTGAGAAAAACTGCAAGGATGCTCCTGGTCTATGGTCTGTGGAGATGACTCATTCCACAGCACAATCTAATTCCAAAACAATTACAGCAAAATCAAAAGCCTCACACAAAGGAGAAACCAAGCACAAAGTCTGGAGACCTCTGCTGAGCAGAAGCCTCTCTAAAGCTGACACTGCTGCAGAGATCACCCTGCCATTTAGCCATAAAGCACAACTGCCCATTTGCTTTAAACTCCTCCCTGGAAAATTGAAGGTAAAGCAAACACAAAGCAGGGCAGGCAGGGGTTCAAAATGTGAGTGGTGCTTGTGCAGTGAGTTTGCTCCAGCAGCTTAATTCAAAAGGAGAATTAGTACTGCAATTTCAAATAAATTACCTCACTGACCAAACCCAATAGATTCTCATATTAATTGGTAACTTTGATGTTCATTATACAGTAAGAGAGGACCACAGTTTCTCTAAATACCTTCATTACTCGGATAATTAGCCAAAAACAATTACACAATGCAATTATCCAAACAATTACCTAGGAGAGAGATTATCTCCAGACGCATCATGTGCTGTTCTATGAAGTGCTCAATATTTATAGCTTTAGTTGTATTGGCTAGCTGTGACTGATCCAATGACTCAGAGATTGTTCTGTCAATTCTCCACTGGAAACTACTTTGAGAGCAAACACAGGCTAATTCTAACTTCAGGTGGGGTAAATATCACACCTGTGAGCTCACCAAACTAACCAAAGATGTAATCCAGACAAAATGCCACCTGACCCAGCATGGCACTGTCTGCACTTTCTCTTGCAGCAACATTTGCTAACAGTAAAAAGCAAACAAGGCCAACTCCTGTGAAATATTCAGATGAACAGTCAGATCCCTTCTCTTGATCTCAAACTAGTGACTGATTCCTTCTTTTGATCTCAAACTAGTGACTGATTCCTTCTCATGATCTGAAACTAGTCACTGATCCCTTCTCTTGACCTGAAACTAGTGACTGATTCCTTCTCTTGATCTAAAACTAGTCACTGGTCCTTTCTCTTGACCTGAAACTGGTCACTGATCCCTTCTCTCGATCTGAAAGTAGTCACTGATCTCTTCTCTTGATCTCAAACTAGTGACTGATTCTTTCTCTTGATCTCAAACTAGTGACTGACTCCTTCTCTTGATCTGAAACTAGTCACTGATTTGGTAGCAAAGCTATTTAAAAGATCAGGATCTTAATGTGAGCAAATTTCCATGTCACAGCAGAAAACTGAGTGATAACTAGCATGATGTAGTAAAATACTACAAATTGCCAATCATGCAATCATCTGACTTGATGGGCTTCTTATCTTAAGCTTCAATTAGAGTTTTCAGCTTTTCTTGAGGTTTCAGAATGAGCCAAAGAATTCAAAGGAAAATCGAAGTCAAAGCAGGCAAATGTTACCTATGCCTGTGGGCAAAAGGGAGGGAAAGACTGGTGAAGGGGCTGGAGGGAAAGTCTGATGTGGAGAGGCTGAGTGAGCTGGGGCTGTATAGCCTGGAGAACAAGAGGCTCAGGGAGACCTTATCACAGTCTACAATTACCTGAAGAGAAGTTGTAGTAAGGTGGGGGTCAGCCTCTTCTCCCAGCCAACTTGTGACAGGACAAGAGGGCATGGCCTGAAGCTGTGCCAGGGGAAGTTTAGGTTGGGTGTTAGGAAGTACTTCCTCAGAGAAAGGAGAATTAGACACTGGGATGAACTGCCCAGGGAGGTGGTGGAGTCGCCATCCCTGCAGGTGCTTAAGGAAAGAGTGGATGTGGCACTTAGTGCCATGGTCTGGTCAGAGTGGTGGTGTTGCATCATAGGCTGGACTTGATGATCTCAGAGCTCCATTCCAGCCTCAAGAATTTTGTGATTCTGTGTGAAAGGGTAAACCAAGCTACAGCAACTATTAACTCTGAAGAAAAATATTAACAGATTAGCTGTTGTGAGTCCATACTGATTCCAATGTCATGTTTTACAGTTAAACTTTCAGGACATGCTACAAAGACCCTAAGAATTCACACGTCCTGAATAGCCAAATCCTCAGCAAACTCATCAGCAGCTCGTTAGTATTTCCGTGTCACTGCATTTCTAACATTTGTTGGAAGTTTCAAGGGTCATTATGACAAAGCTCACTGAGGTTCAGCAAGTTCTCTGAATCATCTGAAGCAGCAAGGTTTAAAAAGCCCATGAACTATATCTCATTTCAGTGTTTTAAAACTTCACACATCAAGAGGTTCCACAAAGACTTGCCATAGTTTATCCTAACAGCTCAAAATATTCTTTGGGCCTTCTTGTCAGGTTATTTTCTCTTAGCTGGACAGATTTGACAGTGCAGATAGCCATCCTGGCCTGCATTAGGAATGGTGTGGCCAGCAGGAGCAGGGAGGTCATTGTGCCCCTGTACTCTGCTTTGCTTAGGCCACACCTTGAGTCCTGTGTCCAGTTCTGGGCCCCTCAGTTTAAGAAGGACATCGAGACACTTGAACATGTCCAGAGAAGGGTAACAAGGCTGGGGAGAGGCCTTGAGCACAAGCCCTATGAGGAGAGGCTGAGGGAGCTGGGGTTGTTTAGCCTGGAGAAGAGGAGGCTCAGGGGCGACCTCATTGCTCTCTACAACTACCTGAAAGGTGGTTGTAGCCAGGAAGGGGTTGGCCTCTTCTCCCTAGCAACCAGCACCAGAACAAGGGGACACAGTCTCAAGCTGCAATAGGGGAAGTTTAGGCTCGAGGTGAGGAGAAAGTTCTTCACCGAGAGAGTGATTTGCCATTGGAATGGGCTGCCCGGGGAGGTGGTGGAGTCGCCGTCCCTGGAGGCGTTCAAGAGGGGACTGGAGGTGGCACTTGGTGCCATGGTCTAGTCGTGAGGTCTGTGCTTACAGGTTGGACTCGATGATCTTTGAGGTCTCTTCCAACCTTAGTAATACTGTGATACTGTAACTAAACCCTAGGGCTAGGCATGAGTTTGACTTCTTAGTAATGTTGGATCCACAAAGAATAGCATAGGAAAAGACGAGGTGCTCTGTGCTCTGCAGCTTCTATTGACTTTAAACCACAAACTTGTATTTCCTCCTCTGCTTTCACAGAAGAATTTAATTGGTGTCAAAGTGAAAGATCCCAGCACGACCTGTCTCTGCTATAAGCCACTCCAGCCGTGATTGTGAGCAAATTTGTGCACTCAGACACTGCTGCAAGAGAGACCTTCCTAACAAGCTGAGGTTTTGCACTGCTAGAGAAAAAATGAAGTGCTTAGCTGGAAACAGGGAGAGCCGAGACCTACCCTTACCCCACAACCCGACAGTCAAGCAAAGCTTTAAAGGTTCCAGGAAGGACCAAATTAAGACATAATAAGGACTTCCCCACAGAAGCTTTAGGACAGGTAGAGGAGCTAACAACTTGTGTAGGATAGGTGTTAACCTATAGTGCATTAACCTATATAGTACAGGCATTAGAACTGCAGCTCCTCACACATTTTTTACACATCTTTCTGACCAGAATCCCACCGGGGCTACAGCTCCAGTGTTGTGCCTGTGTCATGAGCAAATATACCTGCTGCTGCTTGTAACAAAAAGCAAGTCACACAGACTCAGCATGAGAAGTTTGCTGCCCATCACTGCCAGGTGAGCAGGTTTGATGGACAGTGGTGGTGCTGGATGGGCAGCCCTGGTTTTCAGACACTGGCCTCTTTTCACAGAACCATAGAATGGTCTGAGTGGGAAGGGACTGCCACAGGTCATCTAGTCCAACCCCTCTGCAGTCCAGGGACATCCTCAACTAGATCATAGAATCACAAAATCAACAAGGTTGGAAAAGACCTCAGAGATCATCAAGTCCAGCCTATTACCTAATACCTAAGACCTCCTGACAACTAAACCATGGCTCCAAGTGCCACATCCAGTCCTTTTTTGAACACTTCCAGGGATGGTGACTCCACCACCTCCCTGGGCAGCACATTCCAATGGCCAGTTACTCTTTCCATGAAGAACTTTCTCCTCACCTCCAGCCTAAACTTCCCCTGGTGCAGCTTGAGACTGTGTCCTCTTGTTCTGGTTCTGGTTGCCTGGGAGAAGAGAACAACCCCCACCTGTGTACAGCGTCCTTTCAGGTAGTTGTAGAGAGCAAGAAGTATTTCAGAAGGTGGTGTGGTTTGTCTCTCTCCCCAGACCACACAAATAAAAGATAAAATAGCTGTACCAATGAAACCCTTTCTAAGTCTGGCATTTTTGCCTTACCTTGCAAGTCTTGTCTAGTTCCAAGATTGCTTCTGGTTGGTAAGTAAGAGGAGGGGCAATGAGCCCTGCTGTAGAATTTCTTTCCTGGAATTATGTAACATTTTCAGGTAGTTGCAGAGAGCAATAAGGTCTCCCCTGAGCCTCCTCTTCTCCAGATTGGGTTGCCCAGAGCCCTGTCAGGCCTCACTTTAAATATCTCCAGGGATGGGGCCTCTACCACTTCCAGTGGTTCCAGTGTTGCACTGCTCTCATGGTAAAGAACCTGCTCCTAACATCCAAGAACCTCTTCTTAATGTCTGAATGTTACAAGTGTGCATGATGTGTGTGCATCAATATCCACAGTCACCATACAGGTGGCAATCTGCTCCTCTTTCTCTGATTTTTGACTTTATAAAGTTTAATCTTTGCATGTTAAAAGAAGAATCTAACCACACACAAAGGCAAATCAAATTCTTTTTAAAAACTAAATAATTAAGCAGTAGTTTCTCTACTTTGAGCTAGATACTAGAAGAACAGATTCACTATATTTTGAGTATTGCCAATGGAGGGCCACAGAATGCAGGTAAAGAGCAACAGAGGGAAGAAATTGTTGGGAAAACAATGCCAGCACTTTCAGGTGGAGCTAAATGCAAACATAAACAAGATGCTCTCAGTGTCCCAAAAGTCTATTAAGGAGAAACTGAAGCCTACAGCAAATAGACTAGCTAGGAGAATCTGACAAATTTTTTCTCTTCAGGATACCATAGACATACAAAAAGATGTCATATGCAAATCTAGCCAGGCTAATCATTTCATCCAATTAAATGCATTATTCCTGAAGCTAGGAAGCATGGATTTACCACTGACTGCAATGGCACCACGATTTCATTGTGTGTTATCACAGGATCACAGGATGTTAGGGGTTGGAAGGGGCCTCAGGAAATCATTGAATCCAACCCCCCTGCCAGAGCAGGACCACAGAATCCAGCACAGGTCACACAGGAACACATCCAGACAAGGCCTGAAAGTCTCCAGAGAAGGACACTCCATAACCTCTCTTAGTTGCTGCCAAAGTATGGAGGACTCAGGTTTTAAAACTTCAACCACAAACATGGAAAAGGAGAGAGGGAAAAAAATAGTCAGAAATCAGAAAGTGTAAACAGAGATTATAAAATTAATCTTTCCTTTAGCAGGATTTGTGAAGAGAGAAATGGGTTGTGTAGATTAAAGTAGGTCAGACTATTTTTCAGTGAGTCTAAAATGTTTTGCAGAGAAGCATTCATTTCAATGACATTTTAAAGAGGGTCCATGCCAATTTCAGAAGGAAAACAAGGCAGGCAAAAAGGAATCAAAACACTCTCCATGTGAAAACTGACATTTTGTTTTCAACATCTTCACCTACCAGAATTAGAAGGTTGCGACTTTGTCCCAGCATGGAACAAAAATAGATGTATAGCCTCCAAGAAATCATCATAAAAATCAATCTTTCCCCTTTGACCAGTTCTCTAATAGCCTCAAATTATATCCTATCACTGTCAAGAAACATCCACAATTCAAAGACATAAAGTGGGGGGAAAAAAGGTATTTTTTTCTTTTAATGTAACCTGATTTTGTAAAAACTTTGGCTTGATAACCACTTCAAATTGCCGTTTCCCTCCATTTTGCTACAAAATGTTTGTGAATCGCTAGTGGTGTCACATCCAATGCCCTCACTTTTCACCAGCAAACAGAAAAGAGAAGTTGTTATTTGCTATACCATCAAAATCATAGAATCACAGAATTGTCAGGGTTGGAAGGGACCTCAAGGATCACCTAGTTCCAACCCCTGCCATGGGCAGGGACACCTCACACTACAGCAGGTTGCTCACAGCCACATCCAGCCTGGCCTTAAAAACCTCCAGGGATGAGGCTTCTAGGCAATCTGGTACTTTCATTAGCTACTAGCTTGAGGGGAAATTGAGTCTCTGTGTCCTTATGATGAGGACACCAGAACTGGATACAGCATTCAAGGTGGGGTTTCACAAGAGCAAAGGAGAGGAATCCCCTCTCTTGACCTGCTGGCCACACTCCTCTTGATGTAGCCTAGGGCTCTCTTGTGAGACCTCACCTTGAACACTACATCCAATTCTGGTGTCTCCATCGTAAGAAGGACACAGAGATATTATCACAGTACAGAGGAGAGCCACAAAGACAATCCAAAGCTGAAGCACCTCTGCTTTGAGGATAGGCTGAGAGAGCTGGGGTTGTTCAGCCTTGAGAAGATTCTGGGGAAACCTGAGAGCTTCCTTGCAATACCCGAAGGGATCCTACAGAAAGGCTGCAGAGGGACTTTTCTTAAGGATGTCTAGCAACAGGACAAGGGGGAAAGGTTTGAAGCTGAGGGAGACTTGGGTTAGACAGGATATCAGGAAGAAGTTCTTCAGTACAAGGGTGGTGAGACTCTGGAATAGGCTTCTCAGAGAGGCTGCGGATGCCTCCTCCCTGGGGGTGTTCAAGGACAGGCTGGATGAGGCCTGGTTGAGAGTCAAGTCTAGTTCAGAGATGTCCCTGCCCACAGCAGGGAGATTGGAGTAGACGATTTCTAAGGTCCCTTCCAACCTGAGCTGTTCTATGATTCAAGTAAGGAAGCAAGAGCAGAGTGTTGTAAGTGCTGCTGGACAGGCTGTAACTAGAAGCTCAGTTTTTCTTTCAGAAACATGTATTAATGTTGGGATGGGCACAGAGGACGCAAATCCCCTCCTTCCTGCCAGGCTGAATTTGGGATGTTGGCAGACAGTAAGTGGACATTTCTTTGGTCTGGAAACGAACAACATGAAACTTATGATGGAACTGAGTTGTTTTAGTGGCCATACCTCAGCTTAGAATACTATAGACCATTTTCAGAGCCACATCTTTACTCAGCTGTGCTACCCTTGCCTGAATGTGCAGAAATCCAGTGGAGGAGGCATTTGGCACAGCTTTGAGAGGTGTGGTGAGAAGCAACCTCATTAGGCAGTCTGTCACTAGAGGGCAATGCAACACTGTCACAGTCCTAGTCCTGTCACCTCCTTCCTCTTGCATCCTATCCCATAGATCTATGAGCATCATGCTCCCAGGTGTGTGGTGTGACACCAACCACCAACACTAAGCTTTGGACACGGTGCCTGGAGGTTTGTGTGCTGTGCACAAACTGGATGAGGCCCCTGCTTCATAGTGTAAATGTGACCAACCTCACTCTCAGGCTGGGGTAAGACACTGCTTTAAAAGAATCCATTAAACTAGACAGAGGGAGGAAGGACTCTGCAAAACAGGTGATGTTTGGAGTGTAACTGGAAGGCTGTCAGCTAGGTCAGGGGGCATCTGTACCTAGATGGACCTCCTGGTAAGGTGATAGCATAGAATCATAGAATGGTTTGGGTTGGAAGGGACCTCCAAAGGTCATCTAGTCCAAATGCCCTGTAGTCAGCAGGGACATCCTCCACAAGATCAGGTTGCTCAGAGCCCCGTCAAGCCTCACTTCAAGTATCTCCAGGGATGGGGCCTCAACTACCTCCCTGGGCAACCTGTTGTAGTGTTCCACCACCCTCACAGTAGAGAACTTGGTCCTCACATCCAGTCTAATCCTCCTCTGCTCTCATTTCAAAGCATTGCCTCTCATCCTATCACTCCAGGCCTCTGTAAACAGTCCCTCTGCAGCCCTCTTGTAGGCCTCCTTCAGGTACTGGAAGGTCACTACTAGGTCTGCACAGAGCCTTCTCTTCTCCAGGCTGAACACCCCCAGCTTCCTCAGCCTGTCCCTCATAGCTGAAATATTACAGCCCCCTGATCATCTTGGTGGCCCTCCTTTGGACCTGCTCCATCAGGTCCATGTCCTTCCTGTGTTGAGGGCTCTAGATGTAGATGTGTAGGAGAGAGCAGGCAATAACAGAAGAGAAGCAAGAGTTTGAAAAAAAACCTGAGTCTTCATTTAAGCAAAGAAGAATCTGATTTGAGACCACAGTGGTTGTTTAGATATTTGAAGCCACAGATAGTCACAATCAGCTTTGATCAGAGAGAGCAAAGTTTTGCATAGGCATAGTCCAGAGGACATGTCAAATCTTGAGCTCAGTGCTGAGGTGGAACAGGTTTGGTGCTACTGTGTCACATTACAAGAGTTTGGTCCAACCATCTCAGTAGATGTAGAAAACCTTCTCTTCACAGAAACAGAACTAAAAATCTCTTTTAAATGCTATTAAGATTCTATACTCAGTTATAAATCAAAAATTAACAACTTTATCTAGGTCAGGTCATTGAAGATACATTAAAGTTTCATCCTCGTTCGGTAAATTTTAATTTTAATGTGGCATATCTGACAAGTCTTGTGGGACTACTTAGAAGCCATTGACATGCTTCTGTCATTGGTATCAAAGCCTCATCTCTGAGCCTCTTGCTTCCAGCTATGTAGCTTTTCATAGATTATTTTGTCTCTGCAGTGATTTCATAATAGATCACAGCATCACTGAATTAACCAGGTTGGAAAAGACCTTCGAGATCATCAAGTCCAACCTAGCACCCAACACCATCTAATCAACCAGGCCATGGCACTAATTGCCTCAACCAGTCTTCCTTTAAACACTTCCAGAGGTAGTGACTCCACCACCTCCCTGGGCAGTACATTCCAATGGCCAATCGTTCTTGCTGTGAAGAATTTCTTTCTAAGATCAAGCCTAAACTTCCCCTGGCACAGCTTGAGACTGTGTCCTCTTGTTCTGGTGCTGGTTGCCTGAGAGAAGAGACCAACCCCCACCTGGCTACAGCCTCCCTTCAGGTAGTTGTAGATGGTAACAAGGTCTCCTCTGAGCCTCCTCTTCTCCAGGCTAAACAACCCCAGCTTCCTCAGCTGCTCCTCAAATGTCTCAAGATGTCTGTCTAGGCATTCACATGCATGCACCCTCTTTGTCATCTGAAGTCCTCCCACTACAGAAATAATCACCTTTAGCTATAGAAACATAGGTTTCTATGTAATCACTTAAAAGTGACACAGTAATTCAGGTTTTTATCCCTTCCAGCACTTTTAAAGTTACTGGAACTGCTTGCCTGTAGTGTAAAACTCCCAAACAAGTTTACAGTTTCCTTTGAAAGTAATTATTTTATTCCAGGAATAGCTAGGAGAGGAAAAAAAACCCATTTTGCTTATTCCTGTTGTCACTTTTTAATGACTATTTATGGCGGAAATGTTGATTCCCTAATTGATAAAACTCAGAGAATCATAGAATGACTTAGGCTGGAAGAGACCTTAGACATCAGCTCCTCTAACTTCCCACCATGGGCAGGGACACCTCTCAGCTAGAATCAGCAGCTCACAGCCTCATCCAACCTGGCCCTGAACACTCCCAGGGGAAAGGCATCCACAGCCTCCCTGGGCAGCCTGCTCCAGAATCTCACTACCCTTGTACTGAAGAACTTCTTCCTAAGATTAACAGGTTGGACTTGATGATCTCTGAGGTCTTTTCCAACCTCGTTGATTCTATGATTCCACGTTCCAAGATCCAGTCTAAAGCTACTCTCCCTCAGCTTGAAACCATTCCCCCTTCTCCTGTTGCTAGACACTCATAAAAAGTCCTTCTCCAGCCTTCCTGCAGGAACCTTTCCAGTACTGGAAGGCAGCTACAAGGTGCCTCCAGAGTCTTCTCTTCCTAGGCTGAATCCCAGCTCCCTCAGCCTACCCTCACAGCAGAGGTGTTCCAGCCCTTGCATCATCTTTGTGGCCCACCTCTCTGTGGATCTGGAGGAAATCTAATCCTTCAGCAGAGACTGTACCACATTATTTACCTAGTCAATCAGTCCTGAATTACAGAAGAAATAATTGTGGCCTTTAGCTTTTCAGCAATCACCAGGCTTAAGCACAAGCCTCTTACTGAATAATTGTGATGACACATTCATGGAATGTCAGAATACATTCTCAGATCATTCCCTAGCACAAATTCCCTGTCAATATGTGAAAAATGCAACTGGTGAAATTCATATGCATGAGGTAGGTGCAAATGGGTTGATGACAACTTTCTGGAAATCAGCTTGACCCAGAAAACAAACAGTACCCAAGTACCAAGTGCTGGAACATGTCCAGAGAAGGGCCATAAGGATAGCCTGGAGCTCCTCTCCTGTTGAGACAGACTGAGAGAGTTGGGGCTGTTCAGTCTGGAGAAGAGAAGGCTCCAAGGAGACCTTATTGTGGCCTTCTAGTATCTGAAGGGGGCTACAAGAAAGCTGGGGAGGGACTTTTGAGGGTGTCAGGGAGTGACAGGACTGGGGCAATGGAAAAAAAGAGAAGTGGATAGATTCAGATTGGATGGTAGGAAGTTCTTCCCCATGAGGGTGGTGAGACACTGGCACAGGTTGCCCAAGGAGGTGGTGGAAGCCTCATCCCTGGAGGTTTTTGCAGCCAGGCTGGATGTGGCTGTGAGCAACCTGATCTAGTGTGAGGTATCCCTGCCACAGCAGAAGGTTGGAAGTAGATGATCCTTGAGGTCCCTTCCAACCCTAACAATTCTATGATTCTACCTAACAGCAGCTAAGGTTTGTGCTCAGATCTCCTATCTGCTGCTAGCATGCCTGTGACTCAATAAAGAAATTCCCTGCCAGTCTGGGCAGCTAACTAGCCCTGAACTTGTGCACAAGCATACAGAAAAGGGAAGTATATATGACAAAATTACAGTAGAACAGTTTGATGAATGTGGACCAATATATGCAAAAAAAGGAGTAAACAAAAAGGTTCCATTTTCTTTTAAGCACTTTGCACCACGGAAAACCCCCAACTGAGTTTGCAATTGCCTAGCAGAAGACAAGAATTCAGAAAGGATCTCAAAGAAATCAGTTAAAACCTTGCTGATCTCTGATATTATTATCAGCACTTTTCCAGTTCTAGAGAGGGCCTGAATACTATACAGCACGCCTAAAAGCAATAGTAGGAAGAAAAAACCACCTCCCCAAACTTCCCCATCTTCACATTAAGATGGATTTTTGCAGTGAATGAATAACCTCTTTCACTTTTCATTTAGGTCTACCCATCAATGTGGCTGTTATTATTCACAGCAGCACAGCCTCTGCCACACTAGAGCAGAAATAACAGCTGCACCTCCAGGTTCTTCTCTTCCCCAAGAATCCACAATGTTATTTAAATAAGTCTAATATGGCAATAGGTACAGCAGACAGGTGCTGCTTTTAATGAAGGGCTATTTTTATTGCCTTCCCAGCTTCATAGGACATGACTGGAATATGCTTGTGGAAGAAAGGATCATTAGCAGCATGCCATCTCTTCCCTTTGTGCAAGAACTCCTGACAGCCTTGGACATTTTTAATATTCATGTTGACATCTATATTCCACCAAGAAGCACAACGCCTGATGCTAAACAGCACAGGCAAGACAGTCTTTGTGATGTTCCCATAACACACAGTGTAGTGTTTACCTGATAAAAAAGCAAAGCAGGAAATAGATCTATTGCCAAATAAGACATGAACAGCGGAAGAGCCATCTGCTTTTGCTGTCCAAAGCCTAGCACAATGGGATCCTACTGCCTGGGACTTGGATCCTGCTGCCACACAGTTAATGCTGATTGAGATGTACCATGGGGTCTTCCCTCCTGCATGGCAGGGAAGTGGATTATAGCATAGAGAAAAGCTTTTTGTGATCTAATTCCATAGTTTAGTCTCTCAAAGGGACTTCAGTGAGACACTCAGACCCTGTGCTGTCACAATGGGAGCTAGGTGTTCATGTCCTCAACATCTACCTGATTACTCCTTCCTTACTTTCCACAGGGATACCAGAAGCCAGAGGAGGTTCCCTGCCAAACTATCTGAAACAAAGTTGGATGCGTGCTTCCCAGGCTACTTGTTAAACACCACAGCTCAGCCTTTCAAAGGCACTTCAGTGAGACACTCAGACCCTGTGCTGTCACAATGGGAGCCTGGTGCTCATGTCCATGAGGTCCATCTGATTACTCCTTCCTCACTTTCCATAGGGATTTTTTTATTCAGAAGCCAAGGGAGGTTCCCTGCAAAACTGTCTGCAATGAAGTTGGATGTGTCCTTCCCAGGCTATGTTTTAAACACCATACAGAAGGAAACAATTACAAACATTTGCTGTCTTATTATTCACACCCACACAGAGGAAAGTTAATTACAAGTGATGCAAGTAGTTAGGTTACCATACTGTATTTAAAATTATCAACATTGTTGTGGACAGCCTAGGAATATATTTAGAGCTCTTTAGCTGCAAATTTTGCATTCCTACCAAGCAAATTCTTTGGGATGTATCAATGATGCAAGTATTAACATGGAGCCTACCTTTGCAGAACAGGTGACAGTCAGTCATGAAGGAAGGTGCAGGTAGAGTCATCTTGGTTTCATTCGAGGCTGCTGAAAACCAAACAAGAAATTAAGGAATGACCTGAGAAAGGACCTTCATATGAAGAAGCTCTGTGTAACCAGCTGGGAAACACCTGCTTCCCTGCTCTCACAGATTTCACAGAATCACAGAATGTTAGGGGTTGCAAGGGACCTCAAAAGATCACCCAGCCAAACCCCCTGCCAGAGCAGGAGCACCTGGAGTAGGTCACAGAGGAACACATCCAGGCAGGTTTGGAATATCTCCAGAGAAGGAGATATTCAGACATGTTATTGGTTGTTTTTCTTTCCCCTGAGATCTATAGGATTCACATTCATGCCACTGTTTACAGCATTCAGGGGTGAGTGATCTCTAAAACAGAGAGGAAGGAGGAAAATGTTACATAATTCCAGGAAAGAAATTC
The DNA here is from genome assembly GCA_033816785.1 of Picus viridis. NCBI lineage: Eukaryota > Metazoa > Chordata > Aves > Piciformes > Picidae > Picus > Picus viridis. The sequence goes on along the minus strand of CM066570.1, from coordinate 28,251,202 downwards.
TACAGCAGGGCTCATTGCCCCTCCCCTCTTACTTACCAACCAGAAGCAATCTTGGAACTAGACAAGACTTGCAAGGTAAGGCAAAAATGCCAGACTTAGAAAGGGTTTCATTGGTACAGCTATTTTATCTTTTATTTGTGTGGTCTGGGGAGAGAGACAAACCACACCACCTTCTGAAATACTTCTTGCTCTCTACAACTACCTGAAAGGACACTGTACACAGGTGGGGGTTGTTCTCTTCTCCCAGGCAACCACCAACAGAACAAGAGGACACGGTCTCAAGCTGCACCAGGGGAAGTTCAGGCTGGAGGTGAGGAGAAAGTTCTTCATGGAAAGAGTAACTGGCCATTGGAATGTGCTGCCCAGGGAGGTGGTGGAGTCCCTGTCGCTGGAGGTGTTCAAAAAGGACTGGATGTGGCACTTGGAGCCATGGTTTAGTTGTCAGGAGGTATTAGGTAATAGGTTGGACTTGATGATCTCTGAGGTCTGTTACAACCTGGTTGATTCTGGTTCCATGATTCTATGAACTAGGAGCTGTCTTGAACCATGCAATGAGGCCTGATTACACTACCAGGAAGGAAGAACTTTCTTCCAGGAGCTGCTTCCCAATAGTGGAGCACATGTGCACAAATCATAAGTCTTCATACCACTGGACCAGTGCACAAGAGGCTTTGTCCCTGGGTACAGTGTAGAGGTCAAAGATATTAAATATGTCACCTAAGAGGTAGGGCACCTGGAACACTCTAAAGCTTTTTGCTCAGAACTTCATAGTATCACAGAGTATCAGGTTGGAAGGAGCATCAAAGATCATATGGCCCAACTTTAACTTGCTGAAAGACTCATAGATTTATCAAATGGTTTATGTTGGAAGGAACCTTAAAGATCATCTAGTTCCAACCCCCTGCCACAGGCAGGGACACCTGCCACAGGCAGGGACACCTGCCACTAGACTGGGATGTGCAAGGCCTCATCCAGCCTGGCCTTGAACACCTCCAGGTAGGGAGCATCCATGACCTTCCTGGGCAACTTCTCACCACCCTCAATCTAAAGAATTTCTTCCTGCTCTCCAGCCTAAATCTTCCCTCCTCAAGCTTCAATCCATTGCTTCTCATCCTATCACTATAAGCACTTGTAAAAAGTCCCTCCCCAGCTTTCCTGCAAATCCCTTTCAGGTACTGGAAGGCTGCTAGAAGGTCTCCCTGGAGCCTTCTTTTCTGTAGGCTGAACAGCCCCAGCTCTCTCAGCCTGTCCCTACAGCAATAACAGGAGCAATAATCTGTTTTAGAATAAAATTACATGCCCCCAAATCCATAGTATTAAAAGGAATTCAAATCTAAAATTCTTTTTAAAAATCAAGTCTGTGCTGAAAATTGTGCCACTTACATAAGAATTAGGGCTTAAAATACACTCACACAATTAAAAAGGGAAGCTTTTAACACAATTGTGACATAATAACTGCGTTTTAATTTATTCAGAGTAACCCCAGATGATTATTTTTTTTGTCTGGGAATGTCTTATTTCTCTCAGTTATGCATTACTTGCATGCATGTGTAACAGCAGTTCCCACGCTCTGATGATTTTACAGCTGACTGAACATAAGCCAGCAGTGTACTCAGGTGGCCAAGAAGGCCAACAGCATCCCAGCATGTGTCAGGAATAGTGTGACAAGCAGGACCAGGAAAGTGATTGTCCCCTTGTATTCAGCACTGCTGAGGCCACATATTGAGTACTGTGGTCAGATCTGGGCCCCTCACTGCAAGAAGGACAGTGAGGTGCTGGAGTGGGTTCAGAGATAGGCAAGAAGCTGGTGAAGAGTCCAGAGAATAGATCTGGTGAGGAGGGGCTGAGGGACCTGGGATTGTTCATAGTATCATAGTATCAGTCAGGGTTGGAAGGGACCACAAGGATCATCTAGTTCCAACCCCTGCCATGGGCAGGGACACCCCACACTAGATCAGGCTGGCCAGAGCCTCATCCAGCTCGGTCTTAAACACCTCCAGGGATGAGGCCCCAACCACCTCCCTGGACAACCCATTCCAGGGCTTCAGCACTCTCATGGTGAAGAACTTCCTCCTCACATCCAGCCTGAATCTTCCCACCTCCAGCTTCATTCCATTCCCCCTAGTGCTATCACTACCTGATAGCCTGATATTCTGTTCATTCTGGAGAAGAGAAGGCTGAGGGGAGACCTTATTGCTCTCTGCAACTACCTGAAAGGAGGTTCTAGAAAGGTGGATTCAATCTCTTGTCCCTAGTTACAAGTGATAGGATGAAAGGAAATGGCATCAAGTTGCACCAGAGAAGGTTTAGGGTGGATGTTAGAAGAAAGTTTCCTGAAAGGGTTTTCAAACACTGGGAACAGGCTGCCCCAGGGAGGTGGCTGAATCCCCACTCCTGAAAGTGCTTGAAAGATGCAGAGATGTGGTGCTAAGGGACATGTTTAGATAATGACTGGACTCAATCTTAAAGGTCTTTTCCAACCCAAATGATGCTATGATTTCTACTACAATGCAGAGGTAAGTTATTAGCTACTCATTTCTCTGGTTAAAGTAGGGAGCAAGGAGATGTCACCAAGGAAAGAGATGTGAAAGGTATGTTCCTAATGAAAAATGTGTGTGCCATGAAGGAATTCAATGATTTTAGTATTTGATATTCAACAGATGAGATAGATAAATTGCAGGCACAGCTTTCCAGCTGCTCACTTTGAGATTATAGTGACAGCTACTCAAGGTTTATGTGTGAGAGACTTAAGACAGCTAATAACAAATGATAATGAAGGAGAGGTGTAAAATCACTGTGTCCACACAGCAGCTCTTATTGCAGGAGGAAAGCCTTGAGGCAGCAGGAGGCTAGAAAGCTATAGTAATAAAGTGAAAATCAGCTTTTTGACTTGAGGCATGTGAGAGAATCAAGGTTCTAACTCCCAGTGAGAGCCAACAGGCCCCTGTGCAAAGTCAGGCAGTAAGAGAGATGCAAGCCCTCTCCCAGCATCATGCCTGGACTGCAATGATGTGCAGAAGAAATGCTTATTCTGGCTTGGGGCAGCATTATCTCCAGGGATTCAAGCCTCCACTGCAGGGTATGATAGTTAGCTTTCCTATTAAAAATAGCAGGCTAATGCTGGAAGCTGAAGAAATTTTTGTGTAAAGAACTTTCACTGGGTCTCCCACTTCAGTGTTGTAAGGCTTAAAAGCTTTGAAACCAAAACACTTGAGCTCTACTTGTAGAATTAAAAATACAGATCTCATGCTCCAGCACAAGCAAACAAGGACAGACTGAGGGAGCTGGGATTGATCAGCCTGGAGAAGAGAAGGCTCCAGGGAGACCTAATTGCCACCTTCTAGTATCTGAAGGGTGCTTGCAAGAAGGATGGAGAGGGACTCTTTGTAAAGGCCTGCAGTGATAGGACAAAGGGCAATGGTGTGAAATTAGAGAAGAGCAGATTCAGATTGGATGTCAGGAACAAGATCTTCATAATGAGGGTGGCTGAGCACCGGAACAGGTTGCTCAGGGAGGTGGCTGAGGACTCATTCCTGGAGATATTCAAGGTCAGGCTGGACAGGGCTCTGGGCGACCTGATCTGTCAGAGGATGACCCTGCTCACTGCAGGAGGGGTGGACTAGATGACCTCTAGAGGTCTCTTCCAACCTGGGTGATTCTATGATTTCAAATGAATGATGCAGCAATCTATCAGTGTTGAGAAACACTGGGTTTTGGGTCCCTAAATACAGCCCTTAGGGTGACTAGTTCTCTTTACCTCAGCTTGAAATTCCCACCTTCAACACAGAATCATAGAATGGTAGGGATTGGAATGGACCTCTGGAAATTATATACTTCAACACTCAAGGCACTCAAAACAGGATCACCTAAGACAGGTGACCCAGAAACATATGCAGGTGGGATTTGAAAGTCTATAGAGAATGAGACTCCATCATGGCCTTTCTTAAAATACTAGCTTTCTGGCAAGTTGACTGTGCTCATGTAAGTGACCAAAGGCATGTCCAGTGGGAGGGGAATATGCATACTCCTAATACTTTGAGGTAGATATGTCATGTTTGATCTGAGAAAGTAACAGTTTCCTCCAAAGAGTCCACTGGCTCAAAGGAGAGCCCTGTCTTAGATCCAAATGGGTCTGGTGGGTTTTTTACTTCTTTAATTGAGATCAATAGTATAAATCCAACTGATTTCTATTCTGAAATGCCATGGCAGCCAGTTGACAGGAAACTGTCAAATCCATTTTCTTAACAGTTTGTTACCTTTAACAGGACACAAACTAGCAGACAAAAAAAATCTTGTCAGGTTTTTCCCTCACTTTTTTTATCCACAACTTCCTGAGAAATCTGAGCACCACCAAGAGCCAACAGAAAACATGACAGGAACATCCCTGGAGATATTCAAGGTGAGGTTCAACAGGGCTCTGGGCAACCTGATCTAGTTGAGGATGTCCCTGCTGACTGCAGAGGGGGTTGGACTGGATGACCTTTGGAGGTCCCTGCCAGTCTGGACCATTCTATGATTCTACGAGTCTATGAGTCTATGATTCTAAGTGGGTCTCCAAGGGCAGAGTAATACCATGGGATCAAGCCATGTGCAGCTGATGAAGATAGCAGAGTTTTAGAGGTCTCAAAAGCTGGCTCATATTTAAGAGTATGGACCACCAAATGGTCTCCTGTTTTCCTTTAATGAAACCAAAACTTACACCATATACACTCCACATTCATCTAGACTTGTCACTGGGACTGGTGAAAAGCAAAGTGAAGTAAAGGGAATGCCCAGGAAAAGCAAAGTGAAGGGGAATGCCCAGGAGAGTCTCTTCAAAAGCTCACTCCATCTGCACGAGTATTTAAGCTGGAGTCAGGAGTGGGCTTTTGAAGAGACTCTTCTGAGCATTCCCCTTTACTTCATTTTGCTTTTCACCACAGGTCAATCCCTGTTATCATTTGGGATGAAAATAAAGTGGGGTGCACAGAGCATACTCCATTATTCATGGATGGTCACTCAGCAGAGTAGAGCACCTCTTCTGTAGACAAAGACTGAGAGAGTTGGGGTTCTTCAGCCTGGAGAAGAGAAGGCTCCAAGGAGACCTTATTGTGGCCTTCCAGTACCTGAAGGGGGCTACAAGAAAGCTGGGGAGGGACTTCTTGGGATGTCAGGTAGTGATAGGACTGCGGGGAATGGATCCTAGCTAGAGGAGGGAAGGTTCAGGTTGGATGTTAGGAAGAAGTTCTTTCCCATGAGGGTGGTGAGACACTGGAACAGGTTGCCCTGAGGTGGTGGAAGACACATCCCTGGAGATTTTGAAGTCCAGGTTGGTTGTGGCTGTGAGCAACCTGCTCTAGTGTGAGGTGTCCCTGCCCGTGGCAGGGGTTGGAACTAGATGATCCTTGAGGTCCCTTCCAACCCTGACAACTGTGGTTCTATATTAGTATCAGTTTATCACTATTTTGCCTGAACAAATCCAACCAAGAACTACTGGATGACCTTTGAAGTCCCTTCCAATCCTGAGATTCTGTGAAGTGTAGAAATGTCCCTCTAAAGAGGTGTTACTGTGAACACTGGGTCTCTGTCACAGGTTAAGCTGAATATTTGCTGCTATTATTCAAAACCACCGTGCCTCATGCCAGCTTCAAACTGAAAGTGCTGGCTGGAACAAACCATTGTGGAGCTCGAAGTTCAGATTGTAACATGGGAAGCTTTCTGTTCTGGTTGCTGCTTTTGGGTTCTGGGCTTTTGGGTTTGGCTCTTTCACTGAGATGGCAGCAGGACAGGGAGGGATGGGAGAGCAGCTCCCAGGCTTGGGGTTTTAGCTCACTCGCTTCTGCTTGCTGCTGCTTTCTTGGTTCACTTTAACCTGTTACAGTCTCCTGCATTCTCTTCCTACCTCTGCCAGATGATCCTGGAACAGGCTGCCCAGGGGGATTGTGGAGTCTCCCTCTCTGGAGATATTAAAAACCCACCTGGATGCATTCCTGTGTGATTTGCTCTAGGTGCTCCTGCTCTGGCAGGGGTTTGGACTGGATGAGTTTTTTTCCCAACCCCTAATATTTGGTGATTCTGTGATCCCCATCTGCTAGTTTAGACGTTGAACAGTGCACACCATACATACACTGCTGGTGCCAACCTGTACATCACAACTCCTAAGATGGGAAAACAAACTTCTGAGGTAGGAATTGCTTTAACTGAACACTTGAACAAATGGACGTTTGCAGGATTTCCAACATTACCACTCTGCACAACCTGGCAACTCTACAACAGAGACAAGGAATACAAGAGTAATTATGGGGGACACAAACTAGAGGAGTTCATTGTCCCCATACAATGCTCCTGATCATTACTGTGAAAGCCCTTGCACAGCAGCTGTGCAATTCTTATCATGTTTTCTGTAGCACCACGACAGAGGTCACAGTTTCAGGAGGGATGTGGGCTGGAAGTCCATTAGTTTCATACACATTCAGCTATTTCCATAGATTCCTCCATATAAAGAGACAAAATGACAGGCAGCTTGGCAGGAAACCTCTTTCAGTGTTAAACAATTCTTCCTAAAATTAAGTATATCCCTTTGGAAGAGTATTTTAGTCCTCAAAAGAAGACTGGAGTGAAGAATATCAAATACAAAGATTTATTTCTTAAATAATGAAATATTTGGAGCACTGTATCAATGTCTCTCCCTTTTTTTTTTGTTATTACTTGATTTTACATTGCAGTGAAAATCTGTTTTATACTTGGAACTAACAGAGAGGCAATGCATCTGTTGAATATTGGTGATTAATATTCAAGCTGTGCTACCTAATTACAATGCATTTTTCATGGTACCATCACAGATTACCATGGCTGATTCTTGGTCAGCCATGTCCTACTTAATTAGCAGGAACTCAACTATTCTAGTTTTTGACTTTTCATGTATGGTGGTGAATGGAGGTTAAATCTGACTGGTGCCCACTCACCAGTGATGTCCCCCAGGTTTCAGTACTGGAGCCTGTCCTCTTTAATGTCTTTATTAATGATCTAGATGAGGGCATTGAATGCACCCTCAGGAAGTTTGGAGATAACACCAAGCTGTGTGGCTGTGTTGATCTGCTAGAGGGTAGGGAAGCTTTATAGCAGGATCTGGACAGGTTAGACCAATGGGCTGAGGCTAACTGTATGAAGCTTAACAAGGCCAAGTGCCAGGTCCTGCACCTGGTTTACAACAACCCCATTGCAAGCCATGGGCTTGGGGATGTGTGATTGGAAAGCTGCAACTTGGAGAGGCATCTGGGGCTATTGGTAGGTAGTCAACTGAACATTGAGTCAGCAGTGTCAAAGAAAGGTGGCCAAGAAAGCCAGTGGCATCCTGGCTTGGATTAGAAACACTGTGGGCAGGGACAGGAGGTGATCATCCCCCTGTGCTCAGCACTGCTGAGGCCACACCTCGAGTGTTTTGTTCAGCTCTGGGTCCCTCACTACGGGAAGGACATTGTGGGAATGGAGTGTGTCCAGAGAAGGGCAATGAGGCTGGAGAAGGGCCTGGAGCACCTGGGCTGTGAGGAGCATCTGATGGAGTTGGGGCTGTTCAGGCTGGAGAAGAGGAGGCTGAGGGGAGACCTCATTGCTCTCTACAACTACCTTTAGGGAGGCTGGAGTGAGGAGGGGGCAGCCTCTGCTCATTGGTGGCAAGAGACAGGACCAGAGGAAATGGTTCCAAACTGCAGCAGGGGAGGTTCAGGATGGATGTTAGGAAATACTTCTTCATTGCAAGGGTTGTCAAACATTGGAATGTTCTGCCCATGGCAGTGCTGGAGTCACCATCCCTGGGGTTGTTTAAGCAGTGTGTGGACCTGGTGCTTAGGGACATGGTTTAGTGTTGACCCTCCAGTGCTGAGTTGAAGGTTGGACTGGATGAGCTTGGAGGTCTCTTCCACCCAGATACATTCTGTGATCCTGTGATTCTGTACAGGGTGTGTAATGCTCCACCAATGGAAAAATGAAAGCTATGTTCACAAACTAAACCTGCCACAGTGGATAAAAACCTGACTCACTCCTTCAGAAGCAAAACACAATGTATCTGAGAAATTTCACCATAAAAACCTTCACTCCTGAATATTTAAGAGTATTTTTAGACACTAGTGTGGGTGTGGGGGAAAAGCCCTCATTCCTTTAAAAGCAACCTTTGTTAAAGCCACCATTTCAAGAGATGATGTTATGCAATATGAACAAAGGAAGGAAAAGAACCTAAACACAAGTGATTTAACCCAGTTATAGCAATAGACTCTCAGAGTCTGTACAATGTTCTGTCATAGAATCATAGAATGGTTTGAGTTGGAAGGGACATCCAAAGGTCATCCAGTCCAACCCCTCTGCAGTCATAGAGAACCTTAGAAATATTTAATCATATAGTTCAGTAAATTATTTGAGGGTTTTCTTCCTAAAAGATGAAAATACAAATATGATTCTTTTTTTCCCCCTCAAACAGGTTTACAGCAAATTATTCTCTCTTTAATAATGGCCTAATGATTGAGACTTACTGGTGCTGTCTTAAATATCAAATCCTGAAATACAGGAATCTTTAATAGATGCCCTTGCTGCCTGCTTTAGATTCACTGCAGCTCTTTGTGTCATGCAGTGGGCACTGTATCAAAAGAAGGATTCTGTTTATGTCCAGGGAAGGATCTGGGCTGGTATCTCAGCAGTAAGACACTACCTACAAAAGTGAGGTAATACAGCAAAAGAGAGATAATACAGCCAAAATTTCTCTACAGATCTCAGAGGCAATTTCTAAGGGAGAAAAGAATATGTACATTCAGCACTGCTTCCACCCCTCAGTCCTCTGCTTAAGACTGCCAAAACACCTACACATACTGGGTCACATCACCAGCATTTCACAAACCAATGGCTTACTTCTCAGGACAGCCATTAGAAGATTCACAGATTGCACTGGCTTGGAAGGGACCTTCAAAGGTCATCTTGTCCAATGCCTCTGCAGGGACACCTCCAACTAAGCAGGCTGCCCAGGAACACATCTACTCTGATCTTGAATGTCTCCAGGCACAGCATCTCAACCACATCCCTGGGCAGCCTGTTCCAGTATTTCACCACTCTCATTGTAAAGAACTTCTTCCTGATGTCCAACCTAAATCTAGCCTGCTCCAATTCCAAATCATTGCTCATCATTCTATCACTCCAAGCCCTTCTAAACAGTCCCTCCCCAGCCTTCCTGTAGGTCCTCTTCAGATATTGAAATGCAGCTCTAAGGTCTCCCTGGAGCCTTCTCTTCTCCAGGCTGAAGTATCCCAATTCTTTCAGCCTGTCTTCATAGCAGAGGTGCTCTATCCATGGGGCCCAACTCTGGATCTGCTCCAGCAGGTCATCTCTCTCTTGTGCTGGGGGCCCTAGACCTGGGCACTGTGAGGTCTCACCAGAGCAGTGGCAGAATCATCTCTCTCAACCTGGTGGTCACACTTTTTTTGATGCATCCCAGGATGCCACTGGCTTTCTGAGCTGCAAGTGCACACAGTTGGCTCATGCCCAATATATAGCATTCATCCCTCTTTGGTGTTTTGTCTTAGTTGGTCTTTAACTTCGGATTGCTCCTGGTCTAATATAGCAGTACTAATACATGGCTGGATTCAGCAGAATGGGAACACCTGCACAGCTTGAGTTTGGATCACATCAGATTTGCTAGTAAGAGGTGGTACAGGATGCTTCTTGCCACTCCATCCTATGTGTGGGTCCCTTATCACAATCCAAACCCACTGGATCGCAGCTCATGATATGGTGCATACTGGCCCTCCAGGTTAGCCCCCAGGAGGTGAGAGGGGAGTTACTGACTCATAGAATGGTCTGGGTTGTAAGCGACCTCCAAAGCTCATCCAGTCCAACCCCCTCTGCAGTCAGCAGGGACATCCTCAACTAGACCAGGTTGCCCAGAGCCCTGTTGAGCCTCACCTTGAATATCTCCAGGGAAGGGGCTCAATCACCTCCCTGAGCAACCTGTTGCAGTGTTCTATTACCCTCATGGTAAAGAACTTGTTCCTAACATCCAATCTAAATCCACTCTTCCCTAGTTTGAAGCCATTTCCCCTCATCCTCTCACTGCATGAGCTCCCATGCTGTGCAACATGTACAGCTGCTTTGCTGACTGCCTCCTGACAGCACTTCAGGGTCTAACTGCAAGTCCCTTGAACTCCTCCACAGAAGTGTTGATGGTTCTTCCTATGTGCTGAATTTGCTGGGAGTCCAGCTGAGACTAGCTTCCAGAGTTACCAGGCTTGGATGACTCACTCTTTCAGGAAGCAGCTGCAGGGTATTCAGGAATACACAGAAATGGCAAGCCAGGGACAAATATTGTAACGGTGATGACAGCAGCTGCTAAATACAGAGCAGCACCTGACAGGTGAATACAGGTGGGGAGCTGATAACATTAAAATATATAGGCATAAGTATATGGGCAGCTCCTGGCACCAGCTGGTATTCCTGGCAAAAAAAAAAAAAGGAAAGATCTAGCTCTGGAACTGTATAGACAAATAATTACTCTGTTGCATTTGGAACTGAAGTCTGTGTGCTGTTGTCATCACCTGAAGTACTTCAGTCTTTCATTTTGAGCTTGGCATCATCCTTAAAAGTGGCATCATCTTTTGAGGTGGCACTCTGAGCTTCATTAGAAATGTGCCAGTCACTGAAAGTGGGCTTTCAGCACATAAACTGCCAAAAGAAAAGGACTTTGTTGCTTTGGGATGTGGAACTAATGTGACCAACCTACGCGTATGCCACCCTGCCATTTCTGTCATCTCTGCTGTGCTGCTCTTACTCAGAGGACTGTGGCTAAAACTGTGTCCAGTTCTGGGTCCTGTGTCCAGTTCTGGCCCCCTTCATTTAGGAAAGATGTTGAGATTCTTGAATGTGTCCAGAGAAGGGCCACAAGGCTGGGGAGGGGTCTGGAGCACAGCCCTGTGAGGAGAGGCTGAGGGAGCTGGGGGTGTTTAGCCTGGAGAAGAGGAGGCGCAGGGGAGACCTTCTTGCTCTCTACAGCTACCTGAAGGGAGGTTGTAGGCAGGTGGGGGTTGGTCTCTTCTCCCAGGCAACCTGTGACAGAAGGAGAGGACACAGTCTTAAGCTGCACCAGGTGAGGTTTAGGCTGGATGTTAGGAAGAAATTCTTCCCAGAAAGAGAGATTGGCCATTGGAATGTGCTGCCCAGGGAGGTGGTGGAGTCACCATCCCTGGAAGTGTTTAAGAAAGGACTGGAAGAGGCACTCAGTGCCACGGTTTAGTTGGTTAGATGGTGTTGGGTGATAGGTTGGACTTGATGATCTCAAAGGTCTTTTCCAACCTGCAGAGAAGTCCCCCAGAAGGATGTAGAGAAGCACAAAACACAATAGTGGGGTTTTTTCTCTTTCTCATTGCTAAATCTCTGCTGTCCTAAAAGGCCACCTTCTTAAGGGCTGATGCTATCTGTGGTGCACTGAGATTCCCCTGTGAAGATTTCTGGCTTGGTACATGAAGAGACATCATCACACCTTCCACTCAGCTGGTGACACCAGGTTATGAAGGTTCCACTGGAATAGAGCTGGGAACTTGTAGCCTGTTTGCCATGTTTAGCAAGTAGCCCCAAGCTCCCAGTGGAGTCTCTTTCACCAATAATCTCTGGTTTGTTGTGGATTTTCTTTTCCTACTGCACCTGTGTTTCAGCTATGCAAAGTCACCCCTTCCTAAGATAAAAGGGTCTTGTTTTGGGGATGATGTATTGCAGTTAGAGGCTCCAAATGCTAGCAAGGGCAAACAATTTGAGCCTTGGGTAACACAGACTTTGACACGTGGGGGTAAATGATTTGGTATCCAGGGAAGTACACAGAGAGAAGAGCAGACAAGTTTACACAGGATCGCAGGATCACAGGATGTTAGGGGTTGGAAGGGACTTCCAAAGGTTATTGAGTCCAACCCCCCTGCCAGAGCAGGAGCACACAATCTAGCACAGGTCACACAGGAACACATCCTACAGGGCTTGAAAGTCTCCAGAGAAGGAGACTCCACAACCTCTCTGGGCAGTCTGTTCCAGTGCTCTGTGACCCTCACAGTGAAGAAGTTCCTCCTCATCTTGAGGTGGAACCTCCTGTGCTGTAGTTTCTATCCATTGCCCCTTGTCCTATCACAGTGTGCAATAGAGAAGAGTCTGTCCCCTCCATAGCCCTCAGGTATTTGTAGACACTGATTAAATCCCCTCTCAGTCTTCTCCTCTCCAGACTGAACAGCCCCAGGTCCCTCAGCCTCTTATCATAGGGCAGTGCTCTGGTCCCTTAAGAATTCTGGTAGTTCTCTATTGGACTTCCTCCAGCAGATAAGTTTTGCAATGTGATCAAAAAGTCTCTGTGATTTGAAGGTCTTGAGACAGTGAGTTGATCTCCTTCAGTCCCTCCTTTTGCCCATAATTGCCTCTCACGAGTCTAGAGCTAAGAGATACCCAGTGAAAGCTGCTGAAAACAAATCACACCCAGCATTCATCCTTAACTGAAGCTTGAGTTTGTCAGAGCACAAAGCACAGCTGGGTTCAAAAGCAGTTCAAGAGGTTTCTGGGAAGAAGGTAGCTGACAACCTATCAAATATGATGACCTGGGAGTAACTCCCAAGTCTGATGACCCCAAACTGCCAGAAGGGAGGAGGGCATATGAGAAGGAAACATGATTGTGTATCTTGTGTCCTTACATTCCCACTCAAGATCTTGCACCTCAGCAAATCTGCAGATGATACCAAGCTGAGTGGTGCAGCTGACAAGACTGAAGAACAGAATGGTATCCAGAAGGACTTAGAGGAATTTAAAGTCAGGTTAGATGATGCCCTGAGCAACCTGGGCTAGCGTGAGGTGTCCCTGCTCATGGCAGGGGGTTGGAACTAGATGATCTTTGAGGCCCCTTCCAACCTAAACCATTCTATGAATCTATAGATAGGATGGAGAGGTGGGCTGACAAGAATCTCATGAGGTTCAATAAGGCAAAGTGCAAGGTCAGGGTAATCCTTGATACCAATACAGGCTGGGGGATGATGAAATTGAGAGCAGTCCTGCAGAGAAGGACATGAGGGTGTCTGTCTTCCCACTGATGTAAAACAGATGGCATTTCCTACTTGCCAGGCATACAGCTTGGTCAATACTTCTCCTCTGACACCTTGAAGACTTGCATCTCCCATTCTCACTACCTCAAGTTACATTGTGAGAAGCTGTAAATTGCCTCATAACCCTCACTGATCATGAGCGTCATACAACTGTAGTAATACAAATGCTGGAACTGTACTTCCTACTGATATTGCTGCCACCTGAAGTAGCTTCTGAACCTAGGAAACCTCACACACTTTCAAGGGACTTGATGCTGCAGGCACTGCAGACCTTTGAAGAGCCACTGCCACTGATCACCTCACTGCAAGGCTGTAGGTTTCCACATTCAAAGGCCACTCCTGCAGGAATAATTTCTGACCAAGCATGTATGCCACAGTGCAGGGCCATATGGCTGCTGTCTTGGAAGCTGGAATTATCATTGCATCATCAGCACAGATTCCCTCTCAAGTTAATCAGCTAATGCCATTGCATTGCAATCCAGTCTGGTTGCCTCTAATTTGTGCCACTGCCCTGTGAAGTGACAAAGACAGCAAATCCCTAGAAACATCTCCCTTGGGAGATGCAGTGCTCAGCAGGTACCATATCACAGACTACTAAGAAAACCCACAAAGAAGGGCAGGCCCCTGAGTGGGTATTTCTCAATGGCTAGAGCATCAGAAATGTCTGACAGGTAACACAAAATCTCTGGAGTCCTTACTGACCACCACAGAAAGAGAGACGTCCTGTCTTGGAGATGTCCCGATGGGCAGTAGTTCTTGGTTGGATTTGTTCAGGCAAAATAGTGATAAACTGATACTAATATAGAACCATAGAGTTGTTAGGGTTGGAAGGGACCTCAAGGATCATGTAGTTCCAACCCCAATGCCATGGGCAGGGACACCTCACACTACAGCAGGTTTCTTAGAGCCACATGCTGCCTGGCCTTAAAAACCTCCAGGGATGAGGTTTCCACCACCTCCCTGGGCAACCTGTTCCAGTCTCTCACCACCCTCATGGGGAACAACTTCTTCCTAACATCCAATCTCAATCTACCCATTTCTAGTTTTGTTCCATTCCCCCAGTCCTATCACTCCCTGACACCCTCAAAAGTCCCTCCCCAGCGTTCCTGTAGCCCCTTCAGACACTGGAAGGCCACAATAAGGTCTCTGTGGAACCTTCTCTTCTCCAAACTGAACAAGCCCAACTCACTCAGCCTGTCTCCACAGAAGAGGAGCTCCAGACCTTCTCTGGACACATTGCAGCAAAACACAAGTTTAAAGGAGGAGACATAAGACTGAAACCAAAACAAAGTGAAGTGAAGAGGTGAAGAGCAGCCACTGAACATAAGGAGGAAATGCCCTGGTTTTAGTGGGGAGCTGGACACCAGTCATGCTGCAGTATCACAGGGGCCTAAGGGTTGATGGTCCTGAGGGGGCTGATATGGGCTCATAGGCCATGGTCAGGGGATGGGGAGCCCCAGGGGGCTGGGCAGGGACAGATAAGCCTGGTGGTATCTTCCTGGCCCTGACAGCATGGGAGATGATTTATGTATCTTCAGGCCAAGGATTAGGCAGCACAGCACAATGTGGCGTTCTTCACAGCAGAGTGTTTGCTGATTTGATACTAACATGAAGCAGTATCTCCAAATAAATTTGCTGGTGAACATTTGGGATGCTTTGAAGAGTGCTGGTACTGAGTAAGGCTGATGGCTGGCTTAATGTTTTCTCTTTTGCACTTCCTTTTTAATTGCTGTGCTGATGGCAGGGCCAGCTCTAGGCATAAGAATAGTGTCTCTAATGTCTAATGTAGCTGAGGGAGCATATTGCTCCAGCCAGTGAAACATATGGCCCTGTAGGCTGGCTGTTGAGTCTGAGCAAGATATGCGTAGGACAGCAGCTATTGCTGGGGAAGGGTGGGTAGGAAGGCAGTGGAGATCCTCCTAAGAGCAGCTTTCCTAAGACCTCCAGGAATATCCCTTCTCTGACAGCATGGCAGCAAAGCCCTGCTTGCCAAGGCTTTCCTCTTCACTCCCCATCCAAGATCACAGAATAGATTGGGATGAAAGGGACCTTTGAAGATCACCTAGTCTGCCATGGACAGGGGTATCTTTAACTAGGATCAAGTTGCTCAAAGCCCTATCCAATCTGGAATACTGTGTCCAGTTCTGGGGCCCTCAGGTCAAGAAGGACCTCAGGGAACTGCTTGAGACGGTCCAGCACAAAGATGCTGAAGGCAGTGGAACATCTCCCTGAAGAGGAAGGGCTGAGGGAGCTGGGGCTCTTGAGTGTGGAGAAGAGGAGCCGGAGGGTGACCTCATTCATGTTTATAAAGATGTGAAAGGCAGTGTCAGGAGGATGGAGGCAGGCTCTGCTCAGGGATGTTCAATGATAGGACAAGGGGCACAAGCAGAAGAGGTTCCACATGAACATAAGGGAAAACTTTTTCACTGTGAGTGTGCCAGAGCCCTGGAACAGGTTGCCCAGAGAGGTTGTGGAGTCTCCTTCTCTGGAGACATTCCAAACCTACCTGGATGCATTCCTCTGTGACCTACTCTAAGTGCTGCTGCTCTGGCAGGGGACTTGGACTGGATGATCTTTTGAGGTGCCTTCCAACCCCTAATGTTCTGTGATTCTGTGATCTGAGCTTGAACACTTCCAACGATGAGTCCCTGGAGGCAGTACATGCTACCTGGCACAGCTTCAGTTCTGGCTCTAGCTTGGTCTCTTCTGGACTTGTGAAGTTTACTTTTTAATTCAGTTTCCTGGTGAAGTGTGAAGGTGCTGGAATTGCTGCAGACTTAAGTTCTTTAAGCAGACTATTAAAATGTCCACCATAATAAGCACTGCAATGAAACAGCAGTGGTTCTACAGAGTGAAATAGGCTGGCTACACCACAAGATGTAAAATTATCCAACTGGGTAGCTTCTGCAGAAATTACTGAGTTTGGACTTCCCCAGAGGGAGCAGGAAGACAGGAAAATGAAAGATGCTTTAAGGAACTTTAATGTCAATTTTGCTTTCATTTTTCAGCAAGACTCCTACTGAGTCATGAGCATATCTCCTGTCCTCATGTCCTTGGAAATCATGTTCCTAAGCATGAAATCTAATACAGTGATGCTGTCAAGCAAGGGAGGCAGTGTGTCCTCATGTACAGTAAGACAGTCCACATGCAGCTCAAAGGGGGAAGATATTCATAACACAAAATGAACCAGTTTGGAAAAGACCTCTGAGATCATCGAGTCCAACCTATCACCCAACACCATCTCATCAACTAAACCATGGCACTGAGTGCCCCATCCAGGCTCTTTTGAAACACCTCCAGGGATGGTGACTCCACCCTGGGCAGCACAATCCAATGGCCAATCTCTCTTTCTGGGAAGAATTTCTTCCTAACAACCAGCCTAAACCTCCCCTGGCACAGCTTGAGACTGTGTCCTCTTGTTCTGTCCTTCTGTCACAGGTTGCGTGGGAGAAGAGACCAACCCCCACCTGGATACAACCTCGCTTCAGGGAGTTGTAGACAGCAATAAGGTCTCCCCTGAGCCTCTTCTTCTCCAGGCTAAACACCCCCAGCTCCCTCAGTCACTCCTCACAGGGCTGTGCTCCAGACCCCTCCCCAGCTTTGCTGCCCTTCTCTGGACACCTTCCAGCATCTCAACATCTTTCTTAAGCTGAGGGGCCCAGACCTGGACACAGGACTCAAGGTGTGGCTTAACCAGTGCTGAGTACAGGGCAGAATGACTTCCCTGCTCCTGCTGGCCACACTATTGCTGATCCAGGCCAGGATGCCATTGGCCGTCTTGGCCACCTGGGCACACTGCTGGCTCATGTTCTTGCATTTCTGAGTGACTTTTTTATCCATGAAGTTTAGCCAACCCCTGAAACCAGCTGAACTCCATTCTATTCATTCTCCCTCTCAGCCTCTAGTAACAAACATCTTTTTCCTTTTAAACCTGATGGAATTTCAGAGCATTCAGGGAATTTTTTACTGCAATAAATGCAACTAAACCTGTGAGCACAATTAGTCAGAGAGATGTGTCACCCTGTGGTTCTGCCCAACACTACAGATAGAGAATAAAGCAGATCAACACCAGCACAGAAATCAGAAGGGGAGGAGGACACCACTTTTTTTAGTTTGGTTTTGATTCCTTACGCTCATTTTATATTAAAGACAGGGAACTGGAAGCAGAACAAGTCCCTGTTTAAAGAATCTTTTCTGATTGTCCGAGAGCTGGGGGAGGGAGGGTGAATTTTGCAAAACCAAACTGTTTTCCATAGACAAGAACCCAATTTTCTCTATATTTTTACAGATTCAGTTATTCACAGATTGCATGGGGTTAGAAGGGACCCTCAAAAATCATCTTGTCCAACAACCCTGCAGTCAGCAGGGACACCTCCAACCAGATCAGGCTGCCCAGGGACATATCAAGTCTGATCTTGAATGTCTCCAGGGACAGGGCCTCAACCACATCCCTGGGCAGCCTGTTCCAGTATTTCACCACTCTCATTGTAAAGAACTTCTTCCCCATGTCCAACCCAAATCTACCTTGCTCCAGTTTCAAACCATTGCTCCTTGTCCTATCACTCCAAGCCCTTCTAAACAGTCTCTTGTCAGCCTTCCTGCAGGTCCCCTCAGAAGCTGAAATGTAGCTACAAGGTCCCCCCGAGTCTTCTTTTCTCCAGGCTGAAGAGCCTCAATCCTTTCAGCCTGTCTTTATAACACAGGTTCCAAAACAGGATGAACTCAAGGCAAAGCAGTAGCACAGAAAACCAACTTAGATTAACTGAGGGCCTCAAGAAACAAAAGTGCTGATTGAGACTGGTAGTGGTGCAAAACACACAGACACCTAGTCTGCTTCCTGGAGAAACAGTCAGAAAACACAAGCCTGTGTTGACAAACTGCCTTACTCCTCTTCAGTATAACCTGCTTCATGTTATCCCTTCTAAATGAAAATTACCTCAACCAGAGAGCACCTAAATGCAAGACATCCTTGTTTATCAGAGGACTGGTGATTAGATAATGTTACCAATGTTCATTCTCAGAGCAACTTTTTAATCCACTCCCACTTTTCCTACAGAGATAGGTTAGCACCTTGCCCCTGAGCAACAAGACCAAGTGCAGAGTCCTGAACCTGGGTTGAAACAATCCTCATTATCAACACAGGCTGGGGATGCGGTGATAGGAAGCAACCCTGAGGAAAAGGACTTGGGGGTTCAGGCAGATGAGCAGCTGGACCTGCACATTCTTGAAGGCCAATGGCATCCTAGGCTGCATCAGAAACAGTGGCCAGCAGACTGAGAGAGGTGATTGTGCCACTTTGCTCTAGTAAGATCTCACTTGGAGTAGTGTGTCAAATTCTGGAGCCCTCAATGCAAGAAGAACATAGACTTGATAGAACAGGTCCAGAGGAGGGCCACAACGATGATCAGGAGGCTAGAACACCTCTACTCAAGGACAGGCTGAGGGAGCAGGGGTTGTTCAGACTGGAGAAGAGAAGGCTGTGGGAAGACCTAAGAGCAGCCTTCCAGTACCTGAAGGGGGCTACAAGAAGGCTGAAGAGGGACTGTTTACAAAGGCCTGCAGTAATAGGATGAGGGGCAATAGTCTGAAACGAGAGAAGAGGAGATTTAGACTGGATGGTAGGAATAAGTTCTGCACTATTAGGAAGGTGGAACACTGCAACAGGTTGTCCAGGGAAGAAGTTGAAGTCCCACCTCTGGAGATATTCAATGTCAGGGTCAACAAGGTTTGGAGCAACCTGATCTAGTTGAGGATGTCCCTGCTGACTGCAGGGGCTTGGACTAGATGACCTTTGGAGGTTGCTTCCATTCCATTCTTATGCACTTTAAGTAACAACCCAGTGCTTGCTGTCCACAATTTTGCAGAGCACAACTCCAGAGAGCCTACAGCCAAATCAACATGGTGCAGAAGGCTATTTTTGGAGGAATATCACAAAAAGATACTCAGAACTAACTAGAACTGATGTCTTTTCAAAGTCCTTGGCCAAAAGATTTGTGTGTATTTCACACAGATATGAAAGGGACAGAGTTCCAGTGTGAGAGGAGTCTGCAGAGAGGAAGGGACAGGTTGTTCTCAGCAGGCTTGAATATGAACAGACTCCCAGGCAAGCTTTGAACCTTACCTTGTAATTGGTGTTGATATAAGAAGAATGACTGTGTGCAAGAAAGGAAGATGAGACCCCTGTCCCTGAGGCATGCACTTCAAACCTGATAGAGAGAAGTTTTTGCCTTGGTACAATCATTTCTACTGTAGTGAAGCTCCAGCATAACAAGCATTTGATATGCAGTGCAGAGGGACTGGAATACTAACTCTTTCATGTGAAGTTATAAACATCTTCCTATACTTAGGCTTGTGGCTGTGAAAGGGAAGGCAGGCATGGCTGGAACACCAAACAGGAATGACTCTGCAGACATTATGATATGGCTGAAGCTCCCCTGCTATGAGGACAGACTGAAGGAGTTGGGGCTGTTCAGTCTGGAGAGGAGAAGGCTCCAAGGAGACCTTACTGTGGCTTTCCAGTATCTGAAGAGGGCTACAAGAAAGCTGGGGGGGGATGACACACACATTTTTTAGGATGTCAGGGAGTGATAGGACTGGGGGAATGGAACAAAACTAGAAATGGGTAGATTGAGATTGGATGTTAGGAAGAAGTTGTTCCCCATGAGGGTGGTGAGACACTGGCACAGGTTGCCCAGGGAGGTGGTGGAAGCCTCCTGCCTGGAGGTTTTTGCAGCCAGGCTGGATGTGGCTGTGAGCAACCTGCTGTAGTGTGAGGTGTCCCTGCCCATGGCAGGGGGTTGGAACTGGATGATCCCTGGGGTCCCTTCCAACTCTAACCATTCTATGAATCTATGATATTCAATATCCAGTAAAAACACAAGTCCCTGTATGACAAATATATTCCAAACAACAAAAAATTCTGGTCATCACTTTGGATTTTGCTTTTGGATGTTAAAAACACATTCCATCTCCAATGGCAGAACATATTTCAACAATAAACCCCAGAATACAACAATGATTCTGGATAAGTATTTGCTTTCACAACAGTGTGCTTGAACTATTGCATTTTAAAAGTTTTATTAGCTACCCCCAGATGTCAAACTTGAAGTGTCATTAAAATAAGCAAGTCACAGGCTCACAGGATGTCAGGGGTTGGAAAGGACCTCATTGAGTCCAACCCCCCTGCCAGAGAATGTAGCGCAGGTCACACAGGAACACATCCAGACAGGGCTGGAAAGTCTCCAGAGAAAGAGACTCCACAACCTCTCTGGGCAGCCTGTTCCAGTGCTCTGTGACCCTCACAGTGAAGAAGTTCCTCCTCATCTTGAGGTGGAACCTCCTGTGCTGGAGTTTCTATCCATGGCCCCTTGTTCTACCCCAGGGTGCAACTGAGCAGAGCCTGTACCCTCCCTCTTGACCCCCAGCCCTCAGATGTTTATAAATATTGATTAAATCCCTGCTCAGTTTCCTCCTCTCCAGACTAAACAGCCCCAGAGCTCTCAGCCTCTCGTCATCAGGCATCCCTTCAGCATCCTTGTAGCCCTCCCTTGGACTCTCTCTACCAGATCCCTGTCCCTCTTGAACTGGGGAGCCCAGAACTAGATGCAATATTCCAGGTTAGGTCCCACCAGGGCAGAGTAGAGGGGAGGAGAACCTCCCTGGATCTGCTGGACACAATCTTAATGCACCCCAGGATCCCACTGGCCTTCTTGGACACAAGGGTACATTGCTGACTCAGGGGTATCTTGTAATTCACCAGGACTCCCAGGTCCTTCTTCACAAGTGTCTCATTAACTTCCTTTCCTGCACTATCAAAATGAGCCACAAACAAATTTCAGAAGGTATGAGGGTCAGTTTGAAAATGCAGCCAAAGTGTTGGTGTTTGACTTCAGTCTGAATCATAAGGCTCATAAACCTGAAACTTTGTTTCATTTAGCAAGGTTTTCCTGATTTCTTAGCTTGTAGAGAAATTAATGGAACAGGTTGCCCAGGGAGGTGGTGGAAGCCCCATCCCTGGATGTTATTAAGGCCAGGCTGAATGTGGCTCTAGGCAACCTGATCTAGTGGAGGGCATCCCTGCCCATGGCGGGGCGGGTGCAATTAGACAATCCTTGGGGTCCTTTCAAACCCTGACAATCCTGTGATTCATGATACCCTTGTGCCCCAGGCAGTGGATCTACAGACCTTGCAAGACTGAGTTTGTTGTCTAAGATGGTTTTATCAGCACAGGTCAGGGAAATATCCTTACTTCTTAATGCATACATTAAATTTTCAGTATCTTGCCTTAAATAAACTAATCAACCAGAGATGAAGTCTGCTGAAAGGCACAAACAAATTCCTTTACTCTCTTGTCAGGTTGACATTAAGTCTCGCATGACAAAAGTTCATCTTTTTTGAGAGGAACTTAATGTTTAACTACTTAATGTTACTTAATGTTCACCTACCAGGATATAGATATAAGCTAGCACAGGAATGCACAGAAAGGTTTCATCATCTTTATTAATTACCATGGAATCACAGAATGTTTTGGGTTGGAAGGGACCTCCAAAGGTCATCTAGTCCAACCCCACTGCAGTCAGCAGGGGCATCCTCAACTAGATCAAAATGCTCAGAGCCTGGTCCAGCCTCACCTTGACTATCTCCAGGGATGAGGCCTCAACTACCTCCCTGGGCAACCTGTTGCAGTGTTCCACCACCCTCATGGTAAAGAACTTGTTCCTAACACCCAACCTCAATCTACTCTTCTCCAATTTCCAACCACTGCTCCTCATCCTATCACTTCAGGCCTTTGTAAACAGTCCCTCTGCAGCATTTTTGCAGCTCCCTTCAGGTACTGGAAGGCTCCTCTTAGGTCTCCCCAGAGCCTTCAATTCTCCAGGCTGAACAACCCCAGCTCCCTCAGCCTGTCCCTACAGAAGAGGTGTTCCAGCACCCCAACAATCTCCATGGCCCTCCTCTGTACCTGCTCCATCAGGTCCATGTCCTTCCGGTGTTGAGGGCTGCAGAGCTGGATGCAGTACTCCAGGTGAGGACTCACCAGAGCAGAGTAGCAGAATCACCTCTCTGGATGTGCTGGCCACACTACTTTTGATTCAGCCTAGTATGCCACTTGCCTCCTGGACTGCAAGTGCCCATTGCTGGCTCATGTGCAATTATGTAGAAGGAAAAGACAGATTTGTGCCTATGTCCTCCCTTAAATAAAGATTACAATTCCATGAATTTGTTCATGGCTTAAGCCATTGCTCTCACATGTCTTCAGCTAAACAGTCCTGTTGTGTCTTCATGCCTCTTGCAAATTAGGCTGTCACTAGGTCATGCCTCGCTGTTTAGTTATTTTTAGCCTTCTCATTACACCTGGAAACGTTTGCAGTTGTAGTGCTGCCATCTGGAGTTGTTAATGACGTGCTGGTGGAAGTGTAATCACTGCACAACTTCGTTCTGCACTTCCCCAGGGTGCAGAAATATGTGATGCACTTAATTTATGTGAGTTTGTGCTTACAGCTGCTCATCATCAGATATGGTAATATCTATAATCTGGTGCTCTCCATCAATACCTCACCAGCAAATGCTACCTTAGATGTATCAACAGTTGCTGCCATCACCAAAATACACCTGTAGACTCTAAAAATAGCCTGAAGTGAAACCTGTTTGGTTTTTTCCCCCTAGGAATTACAAATCTCGGATCCTTTGCAATCAAGATGTAATTATATTTCTCGTAGTAGGAGGTGCTTGTCTAGTTTGTATTGCCATATGAATGATCTTTGGGATTCCAGTTTATCTTTGCCTTTTCCACTCCCTTTGAGTGCTGGTAGATAGTAGGCTGAACATGAGCCAGCAGTGTGCCCAGGTGGCCAAGAAGGCCAATGGCATCCTGGCCTGGATCAGCAATAGTGTGGCCAGCAGGACAAGGGAGGTTATTCTTCCCCTGTACTCAGCACTGATTAGGCCACACCTTGAGTCCTGTGTCCAGGTCTGGGCCCCTCAGCTTAAGAAAGATGTTGAGATGCTGGAAGGTGTCCAGAGAAGGGCAGCAAAGCTGGGGAGGGGTCTGGAGCACAGCCCTGTGAGGAGAGGCTGAAGGAGCTGGGGGTGTTCAGCCTGGAGAAGAGGAGGCTCAGGGGAGACCTTATTTGCTATCTACAACTACCTGAAGACTGGTTGTAGCCAGGAGGGTGTTGGTCTCTTCTCCCAGGCAACCAGCACCAGAACAGAAGGACACAGCCTCAAGCTGTGCCAGGTGAAGTTTAGGCTGGAGGTAAGGAGAAAGTTCTTCCCAGAAAGAGTAATTGGCCATTGGGATGTGCTGCCCAGGGAGGTGGTGGAGTCACCGTCCCTGGAGGTGTTCAAGAGGGGATTGGATGTGGCACTTGGAGCCATGGTTTAGTTGTCAGGAGTTGTTAGGTAATAGGTAATAGGTTGGTCTTGATGATCTCTGAGGTCTTTTCCAACCTTGCTGATTCTATGATTTTTTTAGGTATTTATATATACATAAATACAGCAATTTATACAGACAGATATAGAGATGCAAACTTATAAACTAGGACTCCACATGCTACCTTCTAATCTGGAGCTGTTTAGGCTTTGCAGAGGAAACTGTAATGTACACCCCTTGTGCTTCACTTCCTTTTGGTTTGGCTTTTTGTAACCACAGTATTTCACCATCCTGAGGCTCTGTGGCAGTTCAGATGATCGCATAGGCACCACGGTTTTATTCGAGGCACCTAACATGGATTTACCTTTTTGAATCCAGCTGCTAGAGCATGGTGCAACATTCAGATTCCCTGCTCTCATTGCTTCTAAACACCAAGGAAAAGTTTTTATATGCCAGGTGGAACCAATGACCTTGTGAGAACTATTTACTAATATAAGAAGCCATCTGAGGATAGATTATTTATAATAATTGGGAACTTAATTAGATATCTGGCAGTGTTTAAGCAACTAATTTTTTTCCCCACAAGCCAATTGAACCAGGGTCACCTCACCAGCGAAATGAGAAAAGTAGTAACAATGTTTTCTTTCATGAGCATTCAAAACCAAAGTTTTAAAGAACCCTTTTAAGAACAGTTTTTAAGTTTTTAAACTTAAATAAAATATTCTGACAGAGAAAATTGTTGCCTTTTGGGGGGTTAATTTTATATTACCATTGCAGCTATGGTCGAATTTCAAAGGAAATAAAGGAATGCCACAGAAAATAGACTGCATAGAAGAAAAACAAGATTAAATTGTCACAAGGACTTTTGAAGCTTCCTCTACAAAAAAAAACAACAAGGCAGTGGGAACACAGCCATGTGGATATCACCATGTGGCACATCCAGGAGACAAAAATCACTGCTGACCCTTTGGATCACAACAGGGTGGCAACAGATGGGCCATGCTCTTCCTCCAGTGATCTTACGGAAAGATGAATATATCTAACAGAGCTCAGGGGGCTGGGTAAAGACACCCAGGCACTGGCAGGGTGGCCTCTGTGAAGAGCAACCAGGGCTGCCTCATGATGGATGCTGCTGGTTCCAGCCAGACCTACCATGGGGCACAGCTGAGCCCTTCAGCCGAGACAGTGGTGCCTTGGGGCAAAATAGTTTAACAAAGGGAAAACTCCACATATCAAGGTGATGAGTGAGGAAAACCCAGGAGAGAAAAAGCCCTGCAGATATCAACATTATGGACTGCACTGCTTGGGAGAGAGAGGGGAAGTGGGCACAGGTGTCAGGAGGTAGGTAAAGGTGATAGGAGTGAAGGACTGAAACTGAACCTGGAAAATGGTGGGGAGGGGGCAGGTGTGGGGTTAATTTTTGTATTTGTTTCTCACTAACCACATTTATTTTAACTGCCAATAAATCAAATGATGTTTCCTCAAGTCAAGCCTGGTTTGGCCATGATGGTAACTGGTAAGCAATATCCCTGTCTTTATGTCCACCCATGAGGAATTTTTTCATCTGTTTTTTTCCCTGTGGCCCTATTGAGCACAGGAAGTGAGTGAGCTGCCAAGAGGGCATCCAGCTACTGGCCAAAGCATTCTAATCCACCACACAGAGTGAAGGAACCAAAGAGCACCTCTTGCTGCCACCTCCCAGCTCCCATCTTATCACACCACTGGTACATCTTACACTGATGACACAGGTCAAGGTAACAGCAAGCAGCAGAAGACACTGCTATGGCTGCACACTTCTCAGGAAAGAATTTGACCTTACTATCAAGCAGAAGCTTCTTTTTAGCTCTGGATCACGAGTACTTTTTGAAACCACAGAGAGATCAGTACAGCAGGAGGCTGAGATTCACTGCTTATAGAATCATGGAATGGTCTGGACTGGAAGGGACCTCCAAAGGTTGTCCAGTCCAACCCCTTCTGCAGTCAGCAGGGACATCCTCTACTAGATCAGGTTGCCCAGAGCCCTCTTGAGCCTCACCTTGAATATCTCCAAGGATGGGACCCCAAGCACACCTCCCTGGGCAACCTGCTCCAGTGTTCCACCACCCTCATGGTGCAGAAATTGTTCCTAAC
Organism: Picus viridis; assembly: GCA_033816785.1. Taxonomy (NCBI): domain Eukaryota; kingdom Metazoa; phylum Chordata; class Aves; order Piciformes; family Picidae; genus Picus; species Picus viridis. The sequence continues at coordinate 28,225,618 of CM066570.1, read as the reverse complement.
ATCCAATCTAAATCTGCTCTTCTCTAGTTTGAAGCCATTGCCCCTCGTCCTGTCACTGAAGGCCTTTGTAAAGACTCTCTCCATCCTTCTTGTAGGTTCCCTACAGTTACTGGAAGGCTGCTCTTAGGTCTCCCCAGAGCCTTCTCTTCTCCAGGCTGAACACCCCCAGCTCCCTCAGCCAGTCCTTGTAGCAGAGATACTCCAACCCCCTGATCATTTTCATGCTTGTTTTAACAAAGTTAGTGGGATATAGAACAATTATTGTAATATATTAGAAGCAACTTTATTTTTTTACAAATAACTGTAATTTAAAATTCTATAAAGCACCAAATGGGGCTGATGAAGTTTTCTACTTGCAGATATGGAAAGCTAACCTTAGTAAACAGACAAAAGGGTGCAGTTTAACTTGGGACTAAGATGTGTGGATGTGCTACTGCTACATAGCAGTAAATTAAAAATAAAAATGCTTTAAAAACCTTGCTAGCCCACAATCCTTTTCAGTGACTTTACCTACCCTGGGGGAGCTCTAAGCTTTAACAGCAGAAAGCACATCCAAATTGATTGACACGTGAACAGAAACTGCACAAAGTCAGCAAGGCGATGTGGAAGGGAGATCTCTCTTAATTCACAGAATCACAGAATGGTAGGGACTGGAAGGCACTTCCAAAGATCATCCACTCCAACCCTGCCAAAGCAGGAGCAACCTAGGGCACACTGCACAGGAATGCATCCAGGCAGGCTTTGATCCAGAGGATCTCAGAATCACCGAATCACCAAGGTTGGAAGAGACCTCAAAGATCATCCTGTGTTCTAGCTTGTACCTGTTGTTCCTTGCCCTGTCACTGGGCATCACCTGAAAGAGCCTGGTGTCTTCATCTTGACACCCACCCCTCAGATATTTAGAGATGTTGATCAGATCCCCTCTCAGCCTTCTCTTCTCCAGACCAAACAGTCCCAGGGCTCTCAGCCTTTCTCCATAGCAGATACCAGTCCCACAAGCATCTTTGTAGCTCTCTGTTGAACTCTCTCCACCAGGTGTTTGTCTGTCTTGAATTGGGGAGCCCAAAACTGGACACAGTACTCCAGGTGTGGTCTCACCAGGGCAGAGCAGAGGGGAGGAGAACCTCCCTAGACCTGCTGGCCACACTTTTCTTGATGCACCCCAGGATACCATTGGCCCTCTTGGCCACAAGGGCACACTGCTGTCCCATGGAGAACTTGCTGTCCATTAGGACTCCAAGGCTTCCCAGCAGGACAGCCCCTAACCTGTCCTGGTGCCTGGTGTTATTCCTGCCCAAGTGCAGGACCCTGCACATGTCCTTACAGAACTTCATGAGGTTCCCCTGTGTCCAGCTCTCCAACCAGTCCAGATCCCATTGGATGGCAGCACAGCCTGACAGGGTGTTGTCAGCCACCTCCTCCAGTTTCCTATCATCACTGAACTTACTGAGGGCCCACTCCACCCCCTCACCCAGATCACTGATGAAGATATTGAACAAAACTATTGTGAAAGAAAATTCATGTTCTTATGGAAATCTTCTGTTTATATCTAGGTTATTTTATCCCAGCCCTTCACCTTAAACTGTGCTTTTATTTTCCCCCTTTCAGTTTGTTTGATCCAATTTCCTCTTCAAACAAGTTTTAGTGTTTTGCTGATGCACACAGTTTGCTCCATAGTCTCATTTGAACACAAATATCCCATTTTAATGGCCCGTCTACCAGTTCCCAAGCCTACTTGTCAACTTCATGGGATGGAACCTCACATTTTTGAAGCAACTGTTCTTAAACCACAGAGAGGTATCAATCTACAGTATATTTTATCCCACTGTGAGATGCCCTCTTAGCCTCAATTTATCTATGCTGTCTAAAATACTCCTGCCTGTAGCTAGGTCTGTCTAATCTGTCTTCATAACTCATATCCTCACAGACCTAAGCATTTATACAGGGGTTTTGCTGCAGCCTCTTCAATCTTGACAGCAGGTTTTGCTGTATGGCCAAGGAATTGCTCACAGCATTTAGGAGCTGGGTGAAGCTTAAATTCTATGATTATAGGATTTATCATAAACTAAAGACCCACTGGAAACAGTCTGAATGATTCTTTGTACATATTCTTACAGAATTTCATAAGGATAAAGCTAATACACTTCAACAGAGAGTATATTTTGGGCATTTTAAAGGAACAGAAGGCTCCAGGAAGACCTTATAGCAACCTTCCAGTACCTGAAGGGGGCCTACAAGCCAGGAAGGGACTTTTGACAAGGGCTTGTAGTGATAGGATGAGAGGGAATGGATTGAAGCTTGAGGAGGGCAGATTTAGACTGGAGATTAGGAAGAAATTCTTTCCAGTGAGGGTGGTGAGACACTGGAACAGGCTGCCCATGGAAGCTATGGATGCCCCCTGCCTGGAGGTGTTCAAGGCCAGGTTGGATGAGGCCATGAGCCTGGTCTAGTGGAAGGTGTCCCTGCCCACGGCAGGGGGGGGTTGGAACTAGATGATCTTTAAGGTCCCTTCCTACCTCAACCATTCTATGAATCTATGAACTTGAAGTAATTGTGGACAACCAGTTCTTCAGTTAGCACCATCAGCTTTGTAAGTGGATCTGAAGTTCCATGACAAAGTTGGGAATTTGCACCAAAACAGTCTTGCAAAATATAGATATATTCAATGTCAGTTAGAAATTTCCAAGGGCACTAATAAGAGCTTTCCCACACAATAACAGCCATTGTGGTGTTTCACGCTAGCATATAGTAGCTGATAGTCTCTTTTTGGTGGTGCCCAGTGACAGGAGAAGGAACAACAGGTACAAGCTGGAACACAGGAGGTTCCACCTCAACATAAGGAGATATTTCTTTGAGGAGAGGGTGACAGAGCACTGGAACAGGCTGCCCAGAGAAGCTGTGGAGTGTCCTTCTCTCGAGGCTTTCAAAACCCACCTGGATGTGATCTGCCCTAGGTGATCCTGCTCTGGCAGGGGGTTGGACTTGATCTCTGGAGGTCCCTTCCAACCCATTGTGTGATTCTGTGATACTTTTAAGGACAGACTTGGAAAAGTCTGTTTGTGAGGATTAAACAGCACTGAAAGTTACACTTTGCACCTGAATAGGCAGCAAAACACTGAACTTGTATTGATCTGGCACGCACCACGTGGGGGATCCAGTGAAGCAGAATCCCAGACCCAGGGGCTAACTAAAGGAATCCACTGCTTTGAAGTCATTCAAACAAACATCTGCTCTACCCAACTGGTCCTGGAAGATTTGTGGACACTTGGAAGTCTAAGCTGTGCGTAAGGTGAAGTCCTTCTATTTTACACTCCTCAACTCCTTTGTACTGACAGAGAATCACATTTCAGACCCATTACCACATCAAAACCAGAGCCTCCCACCTGTCCATTTGTCTCACCAAATAATTGTTTCTACTCAGAAGGAGACAGTCCCTCTGAAATACCTGTTTTCAGCCTCACTCTCAGCCCTTCTGGTACACACCATTACACACACAAGTACACAATGACCTTTCAAAGATTCATCTCCAAGAAAACAACACAGAATGCCAAAGCAAATCAGAAGACTCAAACCTGCATTTTATGAGCCAACAGTGTGTGCTTGAAGGCCAACGGCATCCTGATTTGGATCAGCAGTGGCGTGACCAGCAGGAGTAGGGCAGTGATTGTCACTTTGTACTCAGCACTGGTGAGGCCACACCTTGAGTGCTGTGTTCAGTTTGGGGCCTGGACAAGAAAGACATTGAGGGCCTGGACAGGTACAAAGAAGAGCAACTAAGCTGGTGAAGGGCCTATAGAGTGATTCTGAAGAACACCAGGTGAGGGAATTGGGACTGTTTAGTGTGAGGAAGAGGAGGCTGAGGGGAGACCTTATAGCCCTCTACAACTACCTGAAAGCACAACATAGAGAGGTAGGTGCTGGTCTCTTCTCACAGGTAATTAGGGATAAAAAAGAGGGGAATGGCCTCAAGCAGCACCATGGAAGGTTTAGGCTGGACATCAGGAAAGATTTTTCCACTGAAAGAGTGGTCAAGCACTGGCACAGGCTGCCCAGGAAGGTGGTGGAGTCATCATGCCTGGATGTGTTTAAAGGTCATTTGGATGTGGTGCCTGGGGATATGGTTTAGTAGAGACCTTGGTAGTGTAGGATTAATGGTTGGACCTGGTGATCTCAAGGGTCTTTTCCAACCTGAAAGATCCTATGAGCCTATGATTCCTTGACTGAATTCACAGCAAAGTTGAAAGCATAACCAGAAAGATTAGTTAATGGAGAAATAACACTACCAAACTGTGTGGTGTCGCAGACATGCTGAAGGGAAGGGATTCATCCAGAAGGACCTGGACAGGCTGGAGAGCTGGGCCCATGACAACCTCAGGAGGTTCAAAAAGACCAAGTGCAAGGTCTTGCATCTGCTTTGGGGCAATCCCAGGCACCGATATAGGCTGGGCAGGGACTGGATTGAGAGCAGCCCTGAAGAAAAGGACTTGGGGGTGCTGGTGGATGAGAAGCTCAACAGGAGCCAGCAATGTGCACTTGCAGCCCAGAAAGCAAGTCAGAGCCTGGGCTGCAGCAAGAGAAGCATAGCCAGCAGGTCGAGGGAAGTGATTCTCCCCCTTTACTCCACTCTGGTGAGACCCCACCTGGAGCAGTGTCCAGCTCTGGAACATCTACTACAAGAAAGATCTAGAGGTGCTGGAACATGTCCAGAGAAGGGCCACAAGGATGACCAGAGGCCTGGAACTCCTTTCCTATGAGGACAGACTGAGAGAGTTGGGGTTGCTCTGTCTGGAGAAGAGAAGGGTCCAAAGAGACCTAATTGTGGCCTTCAAGTATCAGAAGGGGGCTACAGGAAAGCTGGGGAGGGACTTTTGAGGGTGTCAGGGAGTGATAGGACTGGGGGAGTGGAGCAAAACTAGAAATGGGGAGCTTCAGATTGGATGTTAGGAAGAAGTTCTTCCCCATGAGGGTGGTGAGACACTGGCACAGGTTGCCCAGGGAGGTGGTGGAAGCCTCATCCTTGGAGGCTTTTAAGGCCAGGCTGGATGTGGCTGTGAGCAACCTGCTGTAGTGTGAGGTGTCCCTGCCCATGGCAGGGGGGTTGGAACTGGATGATCCTTGGGGTCCCTCCAACCCTGACAATTCTGTGATTAAAAAATGAGACATGGAAGGAACTGGAGTGAGAAAGCTTTTGAATCTCGGATGCAGGGATGAAAGTAATGTTACCACAGACAGCAGCGGGCAGCCCAACATATCCCAGAAACCCTACACCCATTGCAGTCAGTGAGCTATTGTTCCCACAGAACAGAATGCTGTCTTGTCTGTGCTTCACAGGCTTGTGGATGTTAGTTTCAGTGACAATGAAATTGCATGTAATCTCTTCTGATTACACCAAAATTGCTAGGATTTGCAAGAACAGGTTTGAATTCATACATCCAAAAAGTAAACCAAGCTTATAATTTAGGCACCAGAACTTTTTGTTTTTTAAGATCTGACATCAGACTACTCTGACTGAAAGGTTTAGGAAGGCTATTTTCAGATACATCAATAAAAGACAGTCTCCCAAGAAACTGTGATATTTATGTGGAGGAAGAAAGTCAGTTCTGCCTGCACAGATAGCAATGTTCACTCTATCTGCCAATGTGACATTTCCTACTACACATTTTTAAGTAAAGAGTCTTCCCTTTTGCTAATCTTATTCACCAGTGTCAGATTGCTATAGCCAGGATATGTTGCATGAAAGTAATTAACCAAGGGATCCTGTGCACTACAGTTACAACTTTGCTGAAATCATACAACAGTTTGGGTTGGAAGGGACCTCCAAAGGTCATCCAGTCCAACCCCCTCTGCAGTCAGCAGGGACATCCTCAACTAGATCAGGTTGCTCAGAGCCCTGTCGAGCCTGACATTGAAGAGCTCCAGGGTTGGGGATTCACCTACTTCCCTGGGCAACCTGTTCCCAGTGTTCCACCACCCTCATGGTGAAGAACTTGTTCCTAACACCCAATCCAAAATCTCCTCTAATTTCAAACCACTGTCCCTCATCCTATCAATGCAGGCCTTTGTAAACAGTTGCTCTGCAGCCACCTTCTGCAGCCCTTCAGGTACTGGAAGGCTGCTCTTGGGTCTCCCCAGAGCCTTCTCTTCTCCAGGCTGAACAACCCCAGTTCCCTCAGCCTGGCCTCATAGCAGAAGTGTTCCAGCCCCCAGTCATCTTTGTGTCCCTCCTCTGGACCCACTCCCTCAGGCCCATACCCTTCCTGTGCTGAGGGCTCCAGAGCTGGACACAGTACTCCAGGTGAGGTCTCACCAGGACAGCACAGCAATAATTTCCATGTAGTTCTGAAAGAGACCTAAATAGCTACCTACCATAATTATAGGAATGGAATTAGATACTAAGGAGATTACAGTGGGAAATTTACTACTTTATTTTTAACACAATGCTATTTTTCAAGACTGAACTCTCACCTGAGAAAAAGAGAGAACTGTCTTGCTTGCTTTCTCTCTAGGGTCTGCTTCTACAATGCTTCAGTTTGACTTAAAGTGATCCAATAAGATTTCCACACTTCAATGGCTGAACAATCCAAACAACCCCGTAGTTGTTGGGGTTTTTTTTAATTCAATATTATTTAATGAATCATTAATTTAATTAAAATCCTTGGGAGAGATAAAAATCAAAGAGCAGTAAGAATCCCTTTAATTCCCTCTTTGCTGATCCATTGTGTTAAATGGAAGTGAGAGCACAGCTTTTGTTTCCAATACTGCTACTACAGCACAAGAGGTGTTTGTCTGTCTGCTTTTCCACAGGTTTGGAATACCTGGTTAGGCAGCTTCCTTCAGCCTTGCAGTGATGGGAGGAGAAGGGGCTTTCAGGATTCAAACAAAAATATAAATTCTCTAGGAAGTCAATTAGAATAATTTCCAGCTCCCCAAGAGAGCATCTGAAGTTGAATTTATGCCTTATCACCCTTTAAAATTTCTACCCTTTAATCAAAAGGTTAGGTCAGTAGCAGTAAGTAAAAACAACCAAGATCCAGCTAGAAAGAACCAAACAAACAGGGCCAGAAATCAATTTGCAGGATCTTGGCTGACAGTAAAATAACTGAACATCTCTCCTGAGGTTTCTGGTTTAAACTCTCTGTCAATGTATCACACACACCAAGTCCTGCAGCGGCTGACTTCAATGGTCTCCCTGTCATCCCCAGAGCATGAAGGAACAAAACTCCCAGCAGCAGTATGGTTATCTTCACACTCAAAAGGTCTCACATCTTAGTCTGTACTCATTGGAGTCTATACCCATGGGATGTGTGGAGAAGCAGGTGAGAGCAAACACAAGGGAAATACATTACCAAACTACTGCTCTCCTGTCTCACTGAGCTGAGGAGTCACTCACAGCTCAGAATACAGAATTAACCAGGCTGGAAAAGACCTCAGAGATCATCGAGTCCAACCTATCACCCAACACCATCTCATCAACTAAACCATGGCACCAAGTGCCTCATCCAGGCTCTTTTGAAACGCCTTCAGGGATGGTGACTTCATCACCTCCCTGGGCAGCACATTCCAATGGCCAATCTCTCTGTGAAGAATTTCTTCCTCACCTCAAGCCTAAACTTGCCCTGGCACAGCTTGAGACGGTGTCCTCTGGTGCTGGTTGCCTGGGAGAAGAGACCAACCCCCACCTGGCTCCAACCTCCCTTCAGGGAGTTGTAGACAGCAATAAGGTCTCCCCTGAGCCTCCTCTTCTCCAGGCTAAACACCCCCAGCTCCCTCAGTCGCTCCTCACAGGGCTGTGCTCCAGACCCCTTCCCAGCTTTGTTGCCCTTCTCTGGACACCTTCCAGCAGCTCAACATCTTTCTTAAACTGAGGGGCCCAGACCTGGACACAGGACTCAAGGTGTGGCCTAACCAGTGCCAAGTAGAGGGGCAGACTAGTAGCGGCCTCACAACTTGCTTCCTCTCTAGTCCTTGCTTCTAGATTAGTACCACGGAGAAGCAGGACAGAGCCTAAGTGCACAGCCCTCATCTCCCCTACTCCTGCAGCCCTATTCACAGTTTGGCCCTGCAGCTGAAACCCAGCTCACGCTCAGAATGGAAGGAAGGGTTACCTGTTGCAGTCATAGAATCACACAATGGTCGCTTAGAGATCTTTTCCAACCTTAATGCCTCTAAGACAATTCTAAGTACCCCACCTGGAGTACTGCGTCCAGTTCTGGAGCCCCTATTACAGGAGGGATGTGGACGTGCTGGAGCGTGTCCAGAGAAGGGCCACGAGGATGAGCAGAGGGCTGGAGCACCTCTCCTATGAGGACAGACTGAAGGAGTTGGGGCTGTTCAGTCTGGAGAAGAGAAGGCTCCGAGGTGACCTCATTGTGGCCTTCCAGTATCTGAAGGGGGCCTACAGGAAGGCTGGGGAGGGACTTCTCAGGATCTCAGGTAGTGATAGGACTAGGGGGAATGGAATGAAGCTGGAAATGGGGAGATTCAGGCTAGATGTGAGGAAGAAGTTCTTCACCATGAGAGTAGTGAAGCCCTGGAATGGGTTATCCAGGGAGGTGGCTGAGGCCCAGTCCCTGGAGGTGTTTAAGACCAGGCTGGACGAGGCTCTGGCCAGCGTGATCTAGTGTAGGGTGTCCCTGCCCATGGCAGGGGGTTGGAACTAGATGATCCTTGTGGTCCCTTCCAAACCTGACTGATTCTATGATTCTAAATAGCCTTCAGACAAAAAGAATGACAACTTTTGGGACCCCCAGGTTTTGATCAGAGAGGGAGAAGATGTAATATTAAAGTCAATTACATCAAGACAGAACTGAGCATCTTCCTAAGCAGGAACAGAGAGATGGTCCAGGTAACTGCCTGAGGAGCACCCTGGGACCATCAAACGGGCTTCCCAGAGAGAAGGGAACATACTGGGCGGTTCACCCCAAATCCTCACATTGGGAGGCAGCAACCAGGTCCTTCCTACTGTTACAACACAGCCTGTTATGGGAAGAGGCATAGTATCAGCAGTGGCTCTGGGTCACAAGGAACGATGCTGTTCTGTCGCTGTAAGCTGATGGCCCTGCCAAAGGATTTACAAAGGCATTTCAGTGACTGCAGCATCCATTGATCTTAGCGGGGCTTTTGGCGAAGGACGTGAGAAAAAGAGGCCAAAGGACAGTTCATGACCAACACAGATATACCTCCAAATGAAGCAGACAGATGTCTTGCCCAGTCTGATGACTGCTACCTCGTAAAACTTCCTTTCAGAGTGCACTCTAACATTAATGGTAGCAAAGGCTCTGAAGGTTTTTCTTCAGGTTGTTCACATCTGCCTGGTTTGGGAGGGTGTTAAATTCCAATTTCAGAGATCAATAAGAAGTCATTTTGCTACGTATCACTTCATGTGAAGGATCACTATAAAAATGAAACACAGAAAAGAAATATTCTACTTAAAGACTCCTTCAATGAAGCTCAGAAGCAGCTGCAGTTAGCAGCTGGCAGATAGGTATCTCTGAAGAGCAGCTAATTAATACAAATAGCTGGACCTTCTCTTCCTTATTACATATAGTTCTGAACACTTCGAGGGAGGTTCTTCTTCTCCTCTGCCCTGGTGAAACCACACCTGCAATACTGTGTCCAGTTTGGGGCTCCCCAGCTCAAGAGAGACAGAGACCTGCTGGAGAGAGTCCAACAGAAAGCCACAAGAATGATTAGGGGACTTGAGCATCTCCCCTGTGAAGAGAGCCTGAGAGCCCTGGGGCTGTTTAGTCTGGAGAAGAGAAGGCTGAGAGGGGATCTGATCAATGTCTATCAATATCTGAGGAGTGGGTGTCAACTGGAAGGGGCCAAGCTCTTTTCAGTGAGGTGCACTAATAAGCCAAGGAACAATGGATATAAACTTGAACACAGAAGGTTTTGCCTCAACATGAGGAGAAACATGACAGTGAGGGTGCCAGAGCCCTGGAACAGGCTGCCCAGAGAGGTTGTGGAGTCTCCTTCTCTGAAGACTTTCCAAACCCACCTGGATGCATTCCTGTGTGACCTGCCCTAGCTGATCCTGCTTTTGACAGGGGGCCGGACTCGATGATCTCTGAAGGTGCCTTCCAACCTCTAGCATTCTGTGTTTCTGTGAATATAATTTCCTTTGTCATCCCAGCTGAAGGCAGAGAACAAGCTCTGATTTAAGATCCTATTTCCCAACAGCGACTTCACAAGCTAGCTACTATACTTAATCACCCAGGCTATAAATACACACACCTTGTTATTTCAATGTTTCACTTGATGAAACATAAGAGGCCACTAGTGGACAGCTAGCATGAGAATGAAGGATTACTGCAGTAGCTCCTGGATGATCTGATATAATGCAAACTTGATGATAGTCAAAACTGGGGGGGATGGCAATATTTCATTCTGCCATGTTTTGGTGACATAGACCACATCACAGCCATTATCCATGATGGAAATGGAGATATGTTGCTATTTGTTAGGTAAAGACAGGCTGTTTAATAAAGAAACAAAGGAAATGAGACTGAAGCAGCAGGGGCCACTCCTTCAGGCTAGGCAGACTATCCCAGGCTTATGGAAGATCACAGAATCACAAAATGGGAGGGGTTGGAAGGGACCTTGAAAGATCATCCAGTCCAATCCCCCTGCCAGAGCAGGAGCACCTAGTGCAGGACAGACAGGAACACATCCAGGCAGGTTTGGAATGTCTCCAGAAAAAGAGACTTCACAACCTCTCTAGGCAGCCTGCTCCAGGGCTCTGGCACCCTCCCAGGGAAAAAGTTTTTCCTTATGTTCACATGGGGCAGTGTCAGGAGGACAGAGCCAGGCTCTGCTCAGGAATGTCCAATGATAGGACAAGGAGCAATGGGTCCGAGCTGGAGCAGAGGAGGTTCCACGTGGACGTAAGGAAAAACTTTTACCCTGTGAGGAACAGGGAAATCCCTGGAACAGGCTGCCCAGAGAGGTTGTGGAGTCTCCTTCTCCTGGATGCATTCCTGTGTAACCTGCTCTAGGTGCTCCTCCTTTGACAGGGGGTTGGACTGGATGATCTTTCAAGGTCCCTTCCAACCACTAACATTCTGTGATTCTGTGAGAGGCATCTGAAAAGAGGTAACAAGAGCTGGCTGCACATGAATGAAAATATTCTGATAAATATGCCACCTATAGGTAGAGACAAAATGTAAAGTTTTGGAGTAGGTTAAAGACACTCAACAGGTACCAATCCATTTTCTACAAGAAATGTCAGACTGAACCAAAGTCAAGGTCCAGAACACATCTTCAACATTCTATGGCACCATTGCTATGGCAGAAGAGAGGGTGAGTGAGAGCAAACTAAAAGATGGGTGAAAATGATCTGCCTCCTCCCACACCTGCCTTTATTATGGGATTTCACTCCAGAACTTGACTGCCCTTCTGTAAGTATTCACATCAATTGAGGGGGCAGGGTTTCAAGAGACAAAGCAAATAATCAAGTTCTCTGAAAACCACTTGCAGACCCTTCTATTTATTCGAGCTAGAACAGGTTGGAGTTTCTCCTATGAAAAAAAAAAAAAAAAACTGCTCAGAGAGTCCCACTTTTAACATGGAAATATCAGGTTCAGTGAAGTGGTTTTCCCTCCCCAACTACTGCATTTGTTTCCTTGTGAACCTAAAGGAAGACAGATGAAGATATCTTGGTAGCCAGCCTCACAGGAATGTGAGTCAGAAGAGGCACTGGAACAAAGACCTCTCCAAACACTCCCAGGTGTGCTAACTCCTGAGTTACAGACAGCTCTCTGCTGATCCATGCTGGAAAGAAAATACATTTTAAACCATTTCAAAAATTAAAGCTAGTTCAAGAACAGGGCTGCTAGCATCAGGGCTACTCTCCAATCCTAGAGACAGAGAGGAAAGTCTTATGAGGAGAAGCTGAGGGAGCTGGAGTTTTTTAGCCTGGAGAAGAGGAGACTCAGGGGAGACCTTATCACACTTAAAACTACGTGAAGGGAAGTTGTAGTAAGGTGGGGGTCAGGCTCTTCTCCCAGGCAACTTGTGACAGGATGAGAGGGCAGGGCCTGAAACTGTGCCAGAGGAGGTTTAGGTTGGGTGTTAGGAAGCACTTCCTCATGAACAGGGGAATTAGACACTGGAATGGACTGCCCAGGGAAGTGGTGGAGTCATCATCCCTGGGAGTGTTTAGGGAAAGACTGGATGTGGCACCTAGTGCCATGGTCTGGGCAGTGTGGTGGTGTTAGGTCATAGGCTGGATTTGATCATCTCAGAGCTCTACTCCAGCCTCAAAAATTCTGTGATTCTGTAATTCTATGATCAAAGCTATTCCAAACCCCACTGTTGGCTGTGTAGCATCACATCATCCTTTTGCAACACTTGCATGGACTTTCTCTAGGAAAGCAGCAGTAACCCCTTAGGAAATGAATTCTGTTCTCTTTGTACCACAAAAGAGCCCGACGCATTTTAATCCCTTTTTGGTGTTGGGATCTCAAAGAGAAGTTAATCCCAAAACAGTGATTCCAGTACAAGTCACAACTCTCCCATAAAGTCCCCAGCACTGCTTCAGGAGTAACTGATAATGCAGTTGCACATTGTTGGTGATACAAAAAGGGCTCTGCTGCAGTATTTCTTCAGTGTCTTATAACTGAAGGGCAGCAGGTGTTTGCTGAAGCAAATAAAACTACCCAGTAAACCCTCTGTAAAACTTTGGGGTGGGGAAAAGAGATTTTCAAATGGCTGCTACTGTAGAGTTGTTCTCATGACCCACCTGGGGAGAAGGAAAAAATGGCCATAGCTAAACTGGGTAAGATGACTTCACTTAGTTTCCCTGCAATAAAGATGAAATCATCACTGGACAGTAACACCCTGAATGTTAAGTGCATGGAAAGGTTATTTTTGAGGGGCACATATACTGTTTTCTTTCATGCTGATCAAGAGGTCAAGCACTCCAGAGGTCACACTTGTAAAGCAATTTAACCCCAAGAATTCACAAATAGTCAGAGGACATTTTGATTCCTTACCAATACATGGTACATGCTTGCAGCTCAGAAGGCCAGTGGCATCCTGGGCTGCATCAAAGAGGTGTTGCCAGCAGGTGGAGAGAAGTGATTCTGCCACTGCTCTGGTGAGACCTCACCTGCAGTACTGCATACAGGGCTGGAGCCCTCGGCACAGGAAGGGCATGGACCTGATGGAGCAAATCCAGAGGAGGGCCATGAAAATGATCAGGTGGTTGGAACACCTCTGCTACAAAGACAGGCTGAAGGAGCTGGGGTCATTCAGCTGGGGGAAAAGAAGGCTCTGGGGAGACCCAAGAGCAGCCTTCCAGTAGCTGAAGGGAGCCACAAGAAGGATGGACACAGACTGTTTCCAAAGGTCTGCAGTGACAGGACAAGAGGCAATAGTTTCAAAGTAGAGAAGAGCAGATTTAGATTGGATGGTAGGAACAAGTTCTTTACCATGAGGCCGGTGGAACACTGCAGCAGGTGGCCCAGGGAGGTGCTTGAGGCCCCTTCCCTGGAGATATTCAACGTGAGGCTCAAGAGGGCTCTGGGCAACCTGATCTAGTTGAGGATGTTCCTGCTGACTGCAGAGGGGTTGGACTGGATGACCTTTGGAGGTCCCTTCCAACTCAGGCCATTCTATGATTCTACATTTTTACCAGGTTAGCAGCATGGTGGAGCCTCGATGCCCTGAATTACATCACCTTTCAAAACTCCTGCCTGTGCAGCAGGGAAGCAGGATGCAGAGAAGCTGGGCAGGTGCTGCTATGCAGTGATCTGCTATCTAGGCCAAGGCCCAGCCCATCTGCAGACTTGTGTCTATTAAGAATAATAAATATTTAAAAGCTCCACCAGCTCCAATGGGAAAGTACACAGAGATCTCATGTTCTGATTTGGATTCCTATAGAGCCAGCCTCCAATAACACCATAGCAGCTGCTGCCAACTGCATTGGTATCACCAGGCACTGAATGAGCAGAAAATGTTCTTTCTGGGGATCATCACAGCAAGATGCAAAGCACTGCATGGGTATTCGATTGAGCACGAGGCTGAAATGCTGGCTTTAAGGGATGCAGCAGTGCTGTCTTCAGTGGAACCAGGAAATCCTCCCATCATGTATTTTTTCTTTTAATTTAGCTATGAAGAGTCCTTCAAATGTGTCCAACTGAGTCTATTCTTAACACATTCAGTATATAAAGCCTTCCTATGTGTTGTGCTGCTTCTGGTGTTTAAAATGGAAGCAAATAGAGGGTTCACTTATCCAAGCTTGGCCATACCTCATTTAGTTTTGCTTGCATCCTTCTGAGACCATCCCACACCCTTGCAGCCAGGCTGCAGTTAACTATTAGCATCTGCCAGAGTGAATCAGCAGGATCTGGGCAACTTCTCACTACAGATTTCCAAACACTGCAAATCAAGGAACGAAAGAGAAAAAAAAAACCCAACACAAAATCTCTGCTTCTATCTCTGATTTAGACAAACTCTAACTGCCTAACAAGAAGCTGGGTCAGTATTTTTCCTGCAAGGAACAGGATTATTAGCATATGTTGGAGGTTGCAAAAGTACATTGCTTCCTTCCAGTGCATCACAGGGACACCGTCGAAGCCCACTGACAACAAACATTTCAGCATTATTAGGTTATACCATTTCCTCTCAAGTACATAATTACCCCTATTAATAATTTAATGAAATAAGTGAAATCACACAAAGAAATTGATTTTCAATTAGGAACAAACATCTCTCCCACAAAGCCTTTGGAATGGGGGTTTTGTTTTGCTTCACTTGTTGAGTTCGTGTTGTGTTTTTCCAGGGGAGTTTTTATAAGCACAGAGCTAGAGATGACTCAGAATGTTTATGAAGAGAATTGGGAGAAATAGCTGTGATAAGACAAGAAGGGCCAAGTTTACTGCAGAGTCCCACAGTTTTTTATAGATATATATATATATAATAAAAAATATGCTAATGCTGAGGCTTGTGGAACTCTGGACACTGTATTAACAGGGAGAAGCTGGGAATGCTAATCACAGAACACTTGCAGTAAATCTGGGAGACAAACAACAGGGTGACAGACTGAGAACTGTTAGCAAATAAGCTCTGTGCCAGAAATGTTTTTAAAATGGGGTGGGGGAAGTTTGCAAACCTGCTGTGAAATAATGGAAGAAGGAATCACATTCTGTCCTGAGAAAATTGTTCTTGTTTGGGCTGAGGGTGCAGTCAGTGGCATTGAGTGCACCCTCAGCAAGTTTGCTGACAACACCAAGCTGTGTGGTGCAGCAGACATGCTGGAGGGAAGGGATCCATGCAGAGGGACCTGGACAGGCTGGAGAGCTGGGCCCATGACAACCTCATGAGGTTCAACAAGACCAAGTGCAAGGTCTTGCATCTGCTTTGGGGCAATCCCAGGCACCGATATAGGCTGGGCAGGGACTGGATTGAGAGCAGCCCTGAAGAAAAGGACTTGGGGGTGCTGGTGGATGAGAAGCTCAACAGGAGCCAGCAGTGAGCACTTGCAGCCCAGAAAGCAAATCAGAGCCTGGGCTGCAGCAAGAGAAGCATAGCCAGCAGGTCGAGGGAGGTGATTCTCCCCCCTGCTCCACTCTGTTGAGACCCCACCTGGAGCCCTGTGTCCAGCTCTGGAGCCCCTACTACAGGAAGGATCTGGAGGTGCTGGAATGTGTCTAGAGAAGGACCATGAGGATGACAGAGGGCTATGAGGACAGACTGAGGGAGGTGGGGCTGTTCAGTCTGGAAAAGAGAAGGCTCTGAGGAGACCTAATTGTGGCCTTCCAGTATCTGAAGGGGGCTACAAGAAAGCTGGGGAGGGACTTTTGAGGGTGTCAGGGATTGATAGGACTGGGGGGAATGGAAAAAGAAAACAAGTGGGTAGATTCAGATTGGATGTTAGGAAGAAGTTCTTCCCCATGAGGGAGGTGAGGGACTGGCACAGGTTGCCCAGGGAGATGGTGGAAGCCTCATCCCTGGAGGTTTTGAAGGCCAGGCTGGATGTGGCTGTTAGCAACCTGCTGTAGTGTGAGGTGTCCCTGCCCATGGCAGGGAGGTTGGAACTGGATGAGGTCCTTTCCAACCCTAACAATTCTGTGATTCTATGAATTGCTGCATAGTGCAAGGTGAGACTCTCTTCTGCCAAGTGGGAAGTCCTGCAGCTGGGGAAGAACAACCCCATGGATCAGTACAGGTTTGGTGCTGACCTACGGGAGAGCAGCTCTGAGGAAAAGGACCTGGGAGTCCTGACAGATAACAGGATGTACATGAGCCAGCAATGTGCCCCCACAGACATGAAGACCAATGGCATCCTGGGGTCTATTAAGAGGATTGTGACCTGTAGGTACTCCAGCTGATGACCTCTCTACTAGGGACTGGCACTTCAGTCTGCAGTTCCCAGAATTCAGTTTCCAAACCTCCAGTCCTAATGCACCTCCTAAATTCATTACATTTTCTGTGAGACATCTTCTTGCTACACAGGCACTGCTTTTGTACTTGACAGGCTTTTGTGGTACACAGGCACTACATGGCTACTTTTAAACACCTTCCACAGTGAACTGCATTTCCTTTTTCCCCTCCTTGCAAGACAGGCTACAATGGAGTGGCTGAAAAGAGTTTTATAGCTTTCTTCTGAACTCTTCCAGCATCAGCCAGCACCCTTGTTAGAGTACATGGACAACAACTGCCCAGTGGCAGTATTTTCACTACAGCCAAAACAGTAGCAGCATTACAGTATTTTCATTCAATATGTAGCCCACTGCAATTTCTGAGACCTCACTTGGGAGCTCGCTTTGAGCTTAGAGCCATCATACCTCCTGAGACCTTGAGCAATTGCCCCTGAACCTGCCCAGCCATGCCAGACAAGGAGATTCTGCTTGCTGTTGGCTGTCCCTGCTCTCTGGCCACGGTTCATACATCACTTTGAAGAGCCCACCTTCTGTGATGACCCCAGTACTTCTAAATAACTCTTCTGCCTTCGCTTAACTCTGCATTAAATTCTCATTCTCTTGAGGGTAGAACACTGGAACAGGTTGCCCAGGGAGATAGTTGAGGCCCCATCCCTAGAGATCATAGAATCACAGAATCAACAAGGTTGGAAAAGACCTCAGAGATCATCGAGTCCGAACTATCACCCAGCACCACCTGACAACTAAACCATGGCTCCAAGTGCCACATCCAATCACCTCTTGAACACCTCCAGGGGACTCCACCACCTCCCTGGGCAGCACATTCCAGTGGCCAATTACTCTTTCTGGGAAGAACTTTCTCCTCACCTCCAGCTTAAACTTCCTCTGGTGCAGCCTGAGACTCTGTCCTATTGTTCTGTTGCCTGGGAGAAGAGACCAACCTCCACCTGGCTACAACCTCCCTTCAGGTAGTTGTAGAGAGCAATAAGGTCTCCCCTGAGCCTCCTCTTCTCCAGGCTAAACAACCCCAGCTCCCTCAGCCTCTCCTCATGGATGCTCAAGGTCAGGCTGGACAAGGCTGAAGAAGCTGATCTAGTGGAGGATGTCTCTGCTCAGTGCAGGGGGGGGGGTTTGATGACCTTTGGAGTTCCCTTCCAATCCAAACCATTCTATGATTTCGCTCAGTGTTGGTTAAAAAACCCAACCAACCAACCCACCCCACACTTAAACCCCACAAAAAACCCCAAACCAACAAAGAACACCACACACATTTGCAGAGAGAACGTGGGCTTCCTCGCGCCCCTTCTTCATCTCCCACCCTCAGTAAGGACAAGCACATCCCTTTCGAACCGACCATCCAAACTTTGTTTGTGGAAATATCTTCATTATTGCCTTTTCATTTCTTGAGTGCACACTGCATTGATTCCACTTGGCAGCAATTATTGCTCTAATCAGAAGGTCGCTCTGCCAAAAGTCGGCAGTTTGACCGGAGTCGTGGCAACAGCACTACCTTTATCGCACACATTTGTAGGTTAATTAAAAAACTGGTATCAAAGAAAGAAGTGAACTGTTTAGTCTAAAACCATGTTGAATAGCTCTCATTAGAATGAAGGGACTGCAGCTTACATGGATTGTTATCCTTCTTGCCGTGATTTGGTGAAAACTGGTAAAAGTCTAACCGATTTGAAGCCACCTAAGCACAGCCTGCTGATTTCTAAACATACATGCAGAAGGAAGAACAGAAGCATTTACTGTACTCCCTACATCTTCTGTAACACTCCCAGACTTAGATGCATAGAATGGTTTGGTTTGGAAAGCATCTTAAAGATCATTTAGTTCCAAGCCCCCTGCCATGGGCAGGGGCACCTTCCACGAGACTAGCTTGCTCACATTAAACCACTTGGGTGCTGCTCATTGTCCCAGCAGACAGCTCTGCCAGCATGCAGTAAGCAGGTGTTCTGTCCCCATCCTCATCCCCAACAGCTGGGAGAAGCCCTTCCTGCTGCTCTGTAGCTATCACGTAGCTATTAGCAAGAAATTCTTTACATGAGGGTGGTGAGAGACTGGAACAGGATGCCCAGGGAGGCTGTGGATTCCTCCTCCCTTGGAGATGTTCAAAGCCAGGCTGGATGAAGCCTTGAGCAACCTGGTCTAGTGGAAGGAGGCCCTGCCTCTGGCAGGGGAGTTGAACTAGACGATCTTTAAGGTCCCTTCCAATCCAAACCATTGTATGTATCTATGTAGGTGCAGCCCATATCCTTCACAGGCATTTCAGGATGACCTGGTACTGGTTCTGTTCTTTCCATCAGGAGCAAAAGCTTTTCTTCTTGCCAAGACACCTAGGGAGCTGTGTCACAGGTGCCTCCTGAGAGTGTCCACCGAAGACTGTGAAACTGCCTACTGCCCACCTCTGCTGTTCTCTGCTTCCTTGGCAGGGCTGCATGTCAGGGACAGCCCAGCCTGCAGCTGCTGGATCTTTTGGTCACATCCAAAGGAGCTGCTGGCCTGACAGGCAACTCGTGGTGGCACTGCCTGAGAGCCCTGTGTGGTGCTGTCTCCAGCACTTGCTGAACTGGAGTGGTTTGGAGAGCTCCTCAGGCAGTTCTTTCAGCACTCCTGGCTGCACTGCAAAATTGCAGCATTCAGCTGGAGCTGCTTACCAACAACACTGCTCACATAAACCATCACCTCCCCAGGCACTCACTCTTCCCTCTGAATACTGACGTTTCAATTTGCGTTTCTGCTGACTAGGTGAAGGAAGGAGAAGATCACACAAGATTTGCTCTTAGGGAAAGGAAACACAACATCTTCTACAAGATGGAAGGGTTAGAGCTTATATTCTGCAGTTCTCACAGACTATTTCAAAGTTTTCTCATGCATTTAGTATCTTTTGTGGTGTTTTTGAACTCTTTCTGCATGTGGACACTGCTGCTGCTCTTTATAAAAGTGAAATCCTCATTATTTCTTACTTCTTTCTGCAGATGCTCTTTGTATCACCACAGTAATGTTAGTTAAGATGACGAAACAGTGGGTACAGTGGGCTTGAGTGTAGTAAGGAATGCAAACCTGTGCTGGCTAGACCTGGCTTTGTTAGTCTATGTAGCTTCAGCCAACTTGGTTTTGCCTCTATATTCTTAAAATAATCCAATCAGACAGTGTGGTTTGTGCTAACTCCTGATCACTTGTAGACAGGTTCGTGGAATCAGGTGGCTACTGCAAATTAGATGCTGCTATTCAGTCAGGATTTGGGAGGGAGGCAGGATGGGACTCAGACCACCAGGTTTGATTTAGAAGTCTGACAAAACAGGATTAACTGATTCATGCCTCTGGAGGAGTAACTTTTCAACTTCTCTGCTATTAAAATGTGTGTAAAAAGTAGATTTAGAGTGGACATTAGGAACAAGTTCTTTTGCATGAGGGTGGTGGAACACTGCAATAGGTTGCCCAGGGAGGTAGTTGAGGCCCAGCCCTTGGAGATCTTCAAGGTCAGGCTGGACAAGGCTCTGAGCAACCTGATCTAGTGGTGGATGTCTCTGCTGACTGCAGAGGGGTTGGATTAGATGACCTTTGGAGGTCCCTCCCAACCCAGACCATTCTATAATTCCATGATTCTATGACTTTTTGGCAATACAGGCTCAGAATCAAGAATCCCAGGATCTCTTTCATGGTGGAAGTCAGACTAGGGCAATCTAGCATCTTCCCTCAGATTCTCTGATCTTTCACTTCCCCCCCCCCCCCCCCAATGGAGCCACTAACAAAATTCAAATCAGTAAACATTTTCTTTCCTTTCTTGAAAATCAGTCAGTAGTTTTTAAAGGGGGCAGGGGGGACAAAGAAAAGATAAAAGGCAACAAAGAAACTAAAAAGGCAGAGCAAGCACAAGAGGAGAGAGAAAGCAGCACAGAAGCAGAGAGGACAGCAACAAACAGCAGCAATGCAGCCCCCTGGGTAATCCCCCTGATTGAATTGGCATGGCTATTGACCTCCCATGGAGGCAGGGCTGAAGCAGGTTGCAAGGATCTGCATCCTCTGGGAAATAGAAGCCTTTGCTGTGCTGCCAGCCTGAAACCTTTCTGATTACTCTCACTCCTCTGTAGCAGCTCTAGACAGCTCCAGGTTTCACCCTCACAAAGGAGTGTGATGCTTGTCTAGGAACTTTCCAAGAATGACGCTGTGCACGCATGCTCTGCTCTGACTGCAAACCCTCACTGAAGAGAACTGCAGTAAATACACCTCCTCTGGTCTTGGGATCATGGATCCCAGCCAGGAACTGGGGTTCTCATCGGCACTGAGGAAAGATGCATATTTTAAGGTATGAGCAAGACAGGAGGTGAAGGAATGCCAAATAAATAGAAACGCTCACCAACACAGGTCAAAAAACCCCACAACTGCAGTAAGAAACAAGAAAATAAAGGCCCTGAGTATCTTCACTGAATCAATACAAACTGAGGCTTCTAGCATGTTCTTAGAGTGCATCATTTTAAGGACCTTGATTGTGGCCTTCCAGTATCTGAAGGGGCCTACAAGAAAGCTGTGGAGGGACTTTTTAGGGTGTCAGGGAGTGATAGGATTGGGGGAAATGGACCCAAGCTAAAGGAGGGAGATTTAGATTAGACACTAGGAAGAAGTTCTTCCCCATGAGGGTGGTGAGACACTGGCACAGGTTGCCCAGGGAGGTGGTAGAAACCTCTTCCCTGGAGGTTTTGAAGGCCAGGCTGGATGTGGCTGTGAGCAACCTGCTGTAGTGTGAGGTGTCCCTGCCCCTAGCAGGGGGTTGAAACGAGATAATCCTTGAGGTTCCTTCCAACCCTGACAATTCTGTGGTTCTGTGAATAACATCTCTCGAGATGGTGAGAGAACTATATCTAAGAATCACACAGAGAATCACAGACAATCTTTGGGGTTGGAAGGGACTTCAAAAGATCATCCAAGCCCTCTGCCAGAGCAGGAACACCTGGAATCAAGAGCTGCTGTTCTTGAATATTTCGTTTCCAGCAGCAGCACAGATGATTCTAAGAGTTTCTTCTTTTATCCTCTATCTAGTAATTCATCATCTACTATAATCAAGCATAAGATGATACAGAATGGTAAAAAACGCCAAGCATTAAAGAATGAGGAAATACCTAATTGCTGAGATGACAAAGACTGGATTCATTTGCACTGGGGTTTTTTCCTAACCAAATCACAGAATGACAGAATGTTAGGTGTTGGAAGGGACCTCAAAAGACCATCCAGTTCAACCCTCCAGCCAGTGCAGAGCACCTAGAGCAGGTCACACAGGAATGCATCCAGGTGGGTTTGGAAAGTCTCCAGAGAAGAAGACTCCACAACCTCTCTGGGCAGCCTGTTCCAGGGCTCTGGCACCCTCACAGGGAAAAAGTATTTCCTTATGTTCATGTGAAACCTTCTCTGCTCCAGCTTGCACCCAGTGCCCCTTGTCCTGTCATTGGACATCCCTCAGCAGAGCCTGGCTCTGTCCTCCTGACTCTGTCCTGCACATCTTTATCAACACGAATGAGGTCACCCCTCAGGCTCCTCTGCTGCAAGCTAAAGAGACTGGCAGGGGGCTGGGCCTGGATGATCTTTTGAGGTGCCTTCCAACCCCTACCATTCTGCGATACTGTGATAAGTAGTTATCTCCTTGGGGGGCAAAACCATGCATGAGGAAGTAATCTTGTTAACTGATCATCCTCTGGTTTCCTACTTCCATATTTACTCTGGCAATTCACTGTGTTTTGTAAGCCTACTGTCGTATGCTGAATTTTTATTGCATTTAAGCTTCCTGATAAATATAGCACCTAGCAGACCTAATTGTTACAGCCTGTATTAATTACCATAGGAAGCTACACTCTCAAATTGCTCAGGGCAGACAACACCCCCCATCCCAGGTTCTTCCTCATTAAGCCACTATTAGTATGATGAATGAGGATGGTTATTTGGTTACAGGCAATAATGGCAATGCTTGCTCAACACAAAATAGGGAGAAATAATTAAATATTATAGGAATTCATTTAATCATCAATAATAATCCCTCAATCACCTGCAAATAAAGCAGAACTCCATCCAGGTGTTCTTTACTGGCTGCAGTTCAAAGCCAACACAGCTTTAACCTCAAAGCAGCTATCTACATTCAGGTAGTGGGCAGAAGGATGAAATCAAGCTTGTCCTTGACAGCAGTGCTGCAAGGTGCTCAGGGCTGATGCTGGACTTGGTAATCATTGTGACTAAATGTGGTAGTTTTAGGCATTGCCTTTAAAATTTTTTCACAGATCTTGAGCAAAAAAGTAGTAAAATGTAACTAAGTCACTATTGGGTGTGAAAAGGAGAACAGAGATAATTCTACGCAATTTCATAGAATCATAGAATTAGTCAGGGTTGGAAGGGACCACAAGGATCATCGAGTTCCAAACCCCCTGCCATGGGCAGGGACACCTCATACTAGATCAGGCTGGCCAGAGCCTGGAGAAATATCTACCATAAGGCTGGTTGTACCAAAACAATTCCTTTTACTCATCTCTTCTTGCTTCGTGGCTCTGGAGAGATACTACCTTGCTTCTGCTTGACCTTGGCTGCATTGTTTTTGTTAAGTCTAACAGCAACTTTCTCTGCTCTCTCTCTCCCTTCTTTGGCCAGGGCATGTGGGTGGGCAGGGAAGGAAAATCTGATAGCTTCTCCTGGTCTCTGACCAGGGGGCTCTTGTGCTGTTTGTTAATTGTAAATACCTGTGTATTTTGTACATATTCATTGCATTCCACTGTAGACTGTAGTTTTGCCTGTAAATACAGCTTTCATTCGCTTCCAACTGAGCTGCTCTGCCAAAGTTAATGTTGGGAGGGGGGAAATCTCAACCCACCACACTAAAGCAGCTGCAGCCTGAGAAGCCTGTGAGTGTGTACTCAATGGCTCCTTAATTCTTAAGTACCGTCCAGGCCAGCCCCTCCCTGCCCAGGGAGTAACCTAACCAGTACTTGAGGCTCCAATTTTTAATATTGGTCGAATTAAGGAAGACTGTTCTGAGACATGCAGTCAGTGCTAGGTCAAATGGAAAACAAGATTTTGCTTTTCTGTCACCTTAATTACAAATACAGCATTATATAATCTCATTTAATTGTGTACTTCACCTCTTTAACATCCTCAGCCTTCTGTTTCAAGCCATCTCTCCTCAGAAAACACCTCCGGCTGACTGGAAGTGCCTTCCGGTAATTAAAGCTGGGCATCCTCTTTTCTCCCGGGGTACACAAGACCATGTCAGTGTCACAGAAATCAAAGGCAACAGGGCTCAGCAGCACCTCAAGAGGGTCATCTAATTCGCCTCTTCGTCCCAAAGGCTGGATCAACTGCTTCTAAATTGTTCTTGACAGAAGTTCATTTAATCTGCTCTTAAATCCTCCAGCAGCTCCACAGCCTCCCTCAGCCATCCAGTCGGTGATCAGCCCTCCTGCAGGATTAGCAATCTTCTCCAGATGCTCAGGCTACATTTCCCTTCCTGCAATTTAGCCCATCACTGCTTCTAGCAGCCTGTCAAAGGTAGAGCAGCATTGACTTGGGGAATTTTACCTGACTTAAATTACTGCCAACCAACACAAGCCTACAATCACTGAGCTGGGCAGTAAGGAAAACAAAAACAAGAAACAGAAACCACTGTGCACAAACCTATTTAAACACCTGACCTTCCCCTTCCTGCTCTCATATAATCCTTGTTTTGGCCTTTCTGTTCTAATCTCAGTGCACCAAAATTCTTCCAGTGAGGCAATGGGAACATAGGAGGCTGAAGCAGTGTGAATCACCATTTCACAGCATCACAGAATGGACTGCACTGGAAGGGACCTCCAAAGGTCATCCAGTCAAACTCCCTCTGCAGTCAGCAGGGACATCCTCAACTAGATCAGGTTGCCCAGAGCCCTCTCAAGCCTCACCTTGAATATCTCCAGGAATGAGGCTTCAACCACCTCCCTGAGCAACCTGCTCTGAGCTTCCACTACCCTCATGGTGCAGAAGTTGTTCCTAACATCCAATCTAAATCTCTTTTTCTCTAATTTCAAACCACTGCCCCTCATCCTATCACTGCAGGCCTTTGGAAACAGTCCCTCTGCAGCCTTCTTGTAGCCCCCTTTTGGTACTGGAAGACTGCTCTTAGGTCTCCCTGGATCCTTCTCTTATCCAGGCTGAATACCCTCAGCTCCCTCAGCCTGTACCCACAGCAGAGATGTTCCAGCCCCCTGATCATTTTGGAGGACCTCCTCTGGACCCACTCCATCAGGTCCATGTCCTTCCTGTCTTGAGGGCTCCAGAGCTGGATGCAGTACTCCAGGTGAGGGGGCAGCCTCTTCTCCTGGGTGGCAAGTGACAGGACCAGAAGAAATGGTTCCAAGCTGCACCAGGGGAGGTTCAGGATGGATAATAGGAAATATTTCTTCACTGACAGGGCTGTCAAACATTGGAATGGTCTGCCCAGGGCAGTGCTAGAGTCACTGTCTCTAGAGGTGTTCAAACAGTGTGTGGACCTGGTGCTTAAGGCCATGGTTTAGTGTTGAGCCCTCAGTGCTGGGTCAGGGTTGGGCTGGATGAGCTTGGAAGTCTCTTCTGAACAAATGTACTCTGTGACTCTGATTCTGTGCATGGTAAGTCTCACTGTTAGGATTTTTGAAGAAGGCAGGTGTGCTATGCATGTGAAGATGATAAAACAGTGAGAGCCATGGCAAGAACCCATATATGAAGAAGTATCTCCTTCAAAGCACACCTGTTCACTGAGCAGTCCCACAAGCATGTGGAGGGTGCTGTTTGGAAGAAGCTGTTCGCCTGCAGCAAAGCAGTTCTACCTTACAAAGATGTAAATCTGGGTGGAAGTACCCTGGATTTCCCTGAGTGCTTTAAGCCAGGGAAGCAAGATTTGGGATATGCAGATTTATCTCTCTACTGAGAGAGTTTTACCTCTAGTGAGAGAATGAATATTTATCTCTTTGGTGAGAGATAAACATGATATGAGCAGAAAATGAACCGTGGTGATCTGAGATGGGACTCAGGAGAACTCAAGAGAAGGTATTAACAGAGAATTTAACACAGCATGAGAGCTAAGAGCCTCTGATGGGATGGTCACCGACTCAGAACTGGGTTGTTGTTGCCTGTTCCAAGCATCTAAGAGAGGCACAGATGTCTGAAAGAGATGCTCAGAGATTATTTTGGGGGAGGTGGGGGATGGAGGGGTTGAAAACCAAACAGCTGAGGGGTACACTCCATCTGGGCAGACTGCTGTCTGGTAACATCGTGTGCTCATCTGGGTTGGTAAAACTGGTCTCTTAATCCTTTGTTCAGAGAGTGTCCTGCATTCAGGAAGTGTCCTTCATTCAGAGTGTGTCCTGAATTCAGAAAGTGTCCTACATTCAGTAAGAGTCCTGCATTCAGGCAGTATCTTACATTCAGGAAATGGCTTTCATTCAGGAAGTGTCCTGCATTCAGAAAGCCTCCTTTGTTCAGGCAGTGTCCTTCATTCAGGAAGTGTCCTGCATTCAGGAAACATCCTGCATTCAGAAAACCTGTATTCAGAGTGTCCTGCATTGAGGAAGGCTCCTGCACTCAGGAAGTGTCCTAGATTCAGGAAGCATCCTGCATTCAGAAAACCTTCTGTATTCAGAAAGTGTCCTGCATTGAGGAAGGCTCCTGCACTCAGGAAGTGTCCCAGATTCAGGAAGCATCCTGCATTCAGAAAACCTCCTGTATTCAGAAAGTGTCCTGCATTGAGGAAGGCTCCTGCATTCAGCAAGTGTCCTGCATTCAGGAAGCCTCCTGCACTGTTGCATTGATTTTTTTTTCAAGAGATTGGGAAGTAGGGAGTGTGACAGGGACAGAAAGGAAGGGAAGGAAGGTGGCTCTAGAAAATGCTTGGAGATTCTAGGAAATTGGTAGGCTGGACTTGTTAATGCTTGTGAAGTGCTTTTTTGACACAGCCTTTCAAATGAAAAACCTGAGATATCCGAAGGATGATAGTCTTTTATCTGCTGAGGAAGATGGATGGGTATGTCTCAAGATGTCAGGCATATGAATGGGTGCTATAAAGGGATCGTTCTAATGACATGCTGTAAAAGACAACTGTCAAGAACAAATTATTCTTCTCTCCTGATGATACTGATGATAAGGTTCTCAAATTTCCCCACGACACATTTCCTCACCCAAAGTTAAAAGCTTTTTCCTAGAATGTTTAGTGGGTGAAAAGGTCTTTCTTGTGCATCTCCAGCACCATGAAACCCACCAGGCAGTGGCATACTTAAGAGCAATGTGGCCTGCAACTTGTGTGTTTGTGTACAAGCACACAGGCCTTGATTAAGCACAAGAAAGGACTTGAGTGCATGTGGTCAGTGCCTTTTGGTGCTGGAGCAATGAAACTGAAATATGAAAGAAGAAAGCACAACTTTGAAATAAACAGAAGGAGTTTTGAGATCAGCTCAGGGGTTCAGTGGGGATGGAAATGAGCTGTAAGGAGCTATATCCAGGGATTCCGAGATTCATAGAATGGTTTAGGAAGGAAGAGACCACGGAAGACCACCTAGTTCCAACACCCCTGCCACAGCCAGGGACACCTTCCACTAGACCAGGCTGCTCAAGGCCCTGTCCAACCTGGCCTTGAACACATCCAGGGAGGGTGCAGCCACGACCTCCCTGGGCAACCTGTTCCCATGTCTCACCACCCTCACTGTCAAGAATTCCTTCCTAATCTCCAGTTTCAATCACCCCTCCTCAAACATCAGTCCATTCCCTCTCATCCTATCACCACAAGCCCTTGTGAAAAGTTCCTTCCCAGATTTCTTGTAGCCCACTTCAGGTACTGGAAGGCTGCTATTAGGTCTCCCTAGAGCCTTCTCCAGGCTGAGCAATCCCAGTTCCATCAGCCTGTCCTCATAGAAGAGGTGTTCCAGCCCTCTAATCCTCTTTGTGCCTCTCCTCTGCACCTGCTCCATCAGGTCCATGTCCTTCCTGTGTTGAGGGCTGTGTGGATGCAGTACTCCAGGTGAGGTCTCACCACAGTAAAATAAAGTGGCAGAGTCACCTCACTCAATCTGCATGCTTTTGATCCAGAGTTATACTGACTTCAGTAAGATTCACTAGATAATGACTTAAATCCAGCCTGTTTTTAAGCACTGTAGCTTTCAAGTCTCTTATGCACACACGCACAGAATTATAGAATCACAGAATGGTCTGGGTTGGAAGGGACCTCCAAAGGTCATCCAGTCCAATGCCCTCTGCAGTCACCAGGGACATCCTCAACTAGATCAGGTTGCCCAGAGCCCTGTCAAGCCTCACCCTGAATGCACCCAGGGATGGGGCCCCAACCCCTGGGCAACCATATATATATATATATGTATCTTTAAATTCCATCACATAGCAAGAAGGTAGAAGACCAGACATTTAAAATCCAAACAAACAGCCCCACAACCAACTAACATTCATTCAGAGGGTTGATAGAGAGCCTTTAATGGCTTTATAATATCTGCTAAGGCAGTTTAGGTGTTTAGGTAGCGATACACATTCCTGGTGCCTAACGTGGACTGCAACAACTCCTCTGGGCAGCCCCAGTTACTTAAGATTTTGATTGTTTAAGGCCTTTGATCCTTTCCAACCTAATTTAATTACCTTGCAGAGAGAAGGACAGCACAAATGACACACCTTGCATTTGATGTACCAGTTCATACCATCCTACCAGTGATCAGTGAAAATCAAGCCAGGTCACAAAGCAAACTTTACAGAGCAAAGATTCTCTACAGGTTGCAGGTTTATCTCTCTAATGAGAGAGATTTATCTCTAGTGAGACAAAGATACACCTGAAAGTGGGAGACATATTTCTCAGGATGCATCTTCCACACTCTTTTCACGCTATTAAGCTATTACTAAGTGTCTGACTATGACCCTGTCACATACACCAAGGAAACAAGATGTTTAGCCAGCACATTTCTCATCTGAAAGATGGTGACTTTTCTCTCGCAGCAAGGATTCAATCCTTGCATGCCCTTTTTTCCTGGCTGCTATTTAAGGCACTGAGCCATAGCAGTATCTTCCACCAGCCTCAATGTATTTTCTAGATTGTGAGAAGGTTTACAAATGCAAGGAAGGGAACCAGAGGCTTTTGCAGAATGTGAGGAGTGCAGTTAAGGGGTACACAACATGACTCATGACATCAGTGATGCCTGAACCTTACGACATTTCTACTTCGCTGGTGCTTGACTCAGTATTCTTTTGACATTCCTGGTGCTTCAGTGTCACACCTGAAATTTAGCTGCTGCCTGACAGTGTGTCATCTTAATATACTGGTACAAAACTAAGAAGAATGGTTAGAGAGAGCCATCTTCACTTTCTGATGCCTGCTCTCCAGGTACACCTCACACACCAGTGGTAGGTTTAGGCTGTACCTCTAAAATTTTCCACCAGTCTTGAACAGAAAGAGGTAGAATGCAAATAAATCACGACTGGGTGTAAAAAGGAAAACAATGCTAAGCTCTAAACAATCCTAGTGGATAGATAAAAAACATAAGGCTGGTAATGCAAGCTATCTTTCTCTCTCTTTTGCCTTCCTTGCTCTGGGAAACACTAATTTGCTTCTGCTTGACCTTGGCTGTGTTCTTTGTTTTGGCTGAGTATCCTAACATAGTAACTCTGCTCTTTTCTCTCATCCATTTGTGTCCAGGGGAGTAAGAAGAGGGGCAGGGAGTAGGAAGCTATTAGCATCTCCCCTGGTCTTTGGCCAGGGAGATTCTTGTGCTGTTTATAAATTGTAAATACACATAAATATATGTTAATATTGTATATTTTGTACATATTCATTGCATTTCATTGTAGATTGTAGTTTTGCTTGTAAATAAAGCTTCATTTGCTTCCAGTTGGGCTGGTCTGGCAATTTAATGTTGGGGGAATGTTCAACCCACCACACCACCATACAAAGGGAAGGAATACACACAGAAAGCTCTTGTGAGCAGAACCTAACAGGTTCCCAGGAGGGTGACTAACAGAAGTGGACCACACTATCTTCCAAATACCTCCAGGCCAATTAGGTAGAAATCTTTCACACAGTGTCTGCATGCCTGAAGAAGCCAGTAAGTTCTAGTATGTACTCACCCAATCCTCTGCTGTTCCTCTGGAGAACTTGTCAGGGTCTGCAGACATCTTGCAAAAACTCAGGTGAGGGAAGAGCCAACAGCTCTCAGGGTAGGGAACTGCTTGAGAGAGTCCAGCACAGCGCCACAAAGATGCTGAAGGCAGTGGAACATCTCTGGGCTGAGGAAAGGCTGAGGGAGCTGAGGCTCCTTCACTTGGAGAAGAGGAGGCTCAGAGGTGACCTCATTCACATTTACAAAGGCAGTGCTAGAAGGACAGAGCCAGGTTCTGCTCCATGATGTCCAACGACAGGACAAGGGGCAATGGATGCAAGCTGGAGCAGAGAAGGTTCCACATGAACATAAGGAAAAATTTCCCCTGTGAGCCTGCCAGAGCCCTGGAACAGGCTGCCCAGAGAGGTTGTGGAGTCTTCTTCTCTGGAGACTTTCCAAATCTGCCTGGATACCTTCCTGTGTGATATGCTCTAGGTGCTCCTGCTCTGGCAGGGGGTCTGACTGGATGATCCTTCGAGGTCCTTTCCAGCCCCTAACATTCTATGATCTCTGTGTGGGTCTCAGCAACTGTGTAAGTAGCATCAAGTCACTTAAGAAAGAAACAAAGCCAGTAGCCTTGCAAAGGCAGCAGCTTCTGCAGCCTGAATGTCAGCACCACCAGAATTCACAAGTAGAAGTGCATTATTGTAGCATCCCAGAACATTGCCCACATCAAAGAGTACAGCATGGGAACAGCATTAGAACAGATTAATTCACCGAGATCAAAGCTTAGTAGTCTCTTTCCATCACTGGATGGTCCACAATGAATAATCCATGATGGCTTAACAGGGAAAGCACTTAAGCCACACAGGTGTAGAATTACCTTTCCCCAGTTACACCTTCCCACTTCTACCACTGAGGGCTCCACGATTTCCTGAGGTGGGCCTGCGGATCTTTTTTTTCCTTTTGTCACCTTTTTCAAGTAATTTTTCTTTTTGGTGTCCAGGGCATCCTGTGACAAAGACATCCACATGCAGTTCTGAAAAGCAGTCACTGAAGGACAAGCCAGTAATGGAAGCCAGCAAGCAGAAATTAAGGACTGCCTGAGCAAATCATAAGTAACTTTTTCATTTGGTCTTTTCAATGGTTTTCAAAGGACAGGGTCTCCTATTTTTCACCTCTGCTTCTCTGCCTTGAAAGCAGCACTTTGAGCTGTGAATTCTGCTGTCTGTCAGCCTCACTCATGGGTTTTTGGAGATAAGTGCTTCTGTGATTTTGTCCTAGCTGGATTGTCTAAGGTGTGGTTTGGTCCTGCATGTCAGAAAGCAGCAAGAGTGAGCTGCTCCACGGAGAAAAGGGAGCTGGCAAACAAGCACGGTGATAAGGCTGGGTAATGGCATCACCAGCAAGAGCCCAGTCTCACCAGACTGTGTGAGGTGAGATCACAGACCACCAGACAAATCCACGATAAAGCATCAGACCTGAGGTCAAGAAATCAGTCCACAAGTTAGGGCCAGGCTCTAGTGCATGGCCAGGTACAAGCACAGCTGCAACACTACTCCAGGTGGTCCCAGGCAGGAATTAATCTCATTCCCAAGCAGCAGTGGGAAGCCTCTGCAGAGCCTTCTTCCAGGTTTTGCCATCCAAGGCTTCTCCATTACCACTTTTGGACCAGAGACTTGGCTTTGAATGCAGAGGATTAAACTGGGAGGGGTGTAGGATCATGCTCCAGGCTCTGAGACTGCCATCCCAGATGCTTGCAAAGGAGGTTTTCCCCACTGTCTGTGTTGCTCCATACACTGGAGTTGCTTCTGTGGAAAATACTTTACAGCCTAGGTGGCTGTCATGACTTCCTTGTTTAAGTCACTCCTCTCTGACTTGGGCCTTCACTTGCTCTTTTAAAAAGCCACTGAGTGAATTCCAGTTCAGATTACCTGAAATAAAAAGAAGCTTTTTAAGAGCAGTCCAAGTACAGGAAACCACCACTAAAGGCCAAAGCTGAACTAGCAATTTCATCTTTCAAACAGATTTGTATTTCATCCTCTCAAGACTCCCATCTCAGCCCACAAGAGCTGACATCAGGTCAACAGTAAAACACCTTCTTAAGCATCACATTGACTGTACAAGTGTGTTTTCAGTGACAGTTTAGCCAATGAAAAATTTCCCCCCTTCGTGCATTGCCATAATTCAAAACCTAACTGAAAGTTACACAACCATCTCAACATTTCTTATCACTTAGAAGAGCATTTTTGTGAGAGAAGGATATGCAGTTTCAAGACAAAAATATGGGTATAAAGTTTTCTCAAGGGACTGGTACATGCACTAATGAACTCAAAATGAAGATGTAGAAGATTCACAGAATCACAGAATGGAAGGAACCTCAAAAGATCATCCACTACAACCCCCTGCCAGAGCAGGAGCACCTAGAGCAGGTCACACAGGAACACATCCAGGCAGGTCTGGAATATCTCCAGAGAGGGAGAATCCACAACTGCCCTGGGCAGCCTGTTCCATTGTTCTCTCATCCTCACAGGAAAAAAATTCTTCCTCCTGTTTCCATGGAAGTTTCTATGCCTCAACTTCCACCATTGCCCCTTGTGCTGGCATTGGGCATCACCGAGCAGAGTCTGACTCCATCCTCTTGGCACTCATCCTTCACATCTTTATCAACATGAATGAGGTCACCCCTCAGGCTCCTCTGCTCCAAGCTAAATACCCTCCGCTCCCTCAGTCTCTCCCCATAAGGAAGATGTTCCACTCCATGAATCATTTTTGTGTCTCTGTGGTGGACTCTTTCAAGCAGCTCCCAGAGGTCCTTCCTGAATGGAAGGGCCCAAAACTGGACACAATATTCCAGATGTGGCCTCACCAGGGCAGAGTAGAGCGGGAAGAGAAGCTCTCTCAACCTACTGACCACAGCCCTACTAATACAACCCAGGATACCATTGGCCTTCTTGGCCACAAAAGCAAATTGCTTGATTAAACACTATATCCAGGAACTAGCAAGTTTAACCTCAGTATGTGTAGAATAACCCCAGCTTGCTAACTCAGTTTCTTAATTATTTGCACAATCACTATTCTAGCACAACTTTGTTAGCACAGCTCTGGAGACAGCATTAACCTCAAAATAAACAATTGTTACACGACAATGATCAGGGTGTGCTGGAACACCTCTGCTATCAGCATTACTGTACCTGTTCTGGAGCTCTCAACACAGGAAAGACATGGACTTGATAGAGCAGATCCAGAGGAAGGCCACAAAGACAAACAGGAGGCTGGAACACCTCTGCTACAAGGACAGACTATGGGAGCTGTGGTTGTTAAGCTTGGAGAAGAGAAGGCTGTGGGAAAACCTAATAGTGACTTTCCAGTACCTGAAGGGGGCTACAGGAAGGCCACAGAGGGACTGTTTACAAAGGCCTGCAGCGATAGGCTGAGGGACAATGGCTTTACCATTAGGCAAGAGGAGATTTAGATTGGGTGTTAGGAACAAGTTCTGCACCATGACGATGGCAGAACACTGCAACAGGTTGCCCAGGGAGGTAGCTGAGGCCCCATCCCTGGAGCTCTTCAAGGTCAGGCTTGATGAGGCTCTGAGCAACCTGATCTAGTGGAGGATGTCCCTGCTGACTGCAGGGGAGTTGTCCTAGGTGATCTTTGGAGGTCCCTTCCGAACCAAATCATTCTGTATTTCTATGTTGCTGCCAGTGGCTTAACTTACCTCCATCACCCTGAAATCTGGAAGGGACACAATGAATTGAGTCTTAAATCACGTCCACCTTTGTTGATAGCCCCAGCTGTGAGGTCTCCTCTTAACACAAGGCACTTCAGAACTCGTCACTGTTCTTTCACACCAGATATATGTCTATGTGTGCAGTTTTTACAAACTCCCTTCCATTCTGGAGCTGGTTAAGTTATCTGCCACAGGTATTTTCACCCTCATGTTTTGGATCCTTAATGATGTACCCACACAGGAGCTCTGTTCATCTCCTAGTCTGGGTTGATTTCTTTCCCTCAACAAATTCCAGTCACTCCCTCAAGAACGATCTCCAAATCTTGCCATGATCTGTCTCTAGCAGGCAGATGCAGTCCGGGTCCTTCTGCAATTTGATGTCTCATTAAGGACACTTCCTTAAGTATAGCTTTGTAATTAAGCTGTGGCAAAAAGGGAAATCATTCTACTTTCTCTTTTCACCCTTTACCAAACAATGTGCTGTATAGAGAAATTTGTGTCTCTACACCAGCTGCTGAAATGTTTTAGTGCTTTTTCACATTTAGGAGTAATATAAACTAGCAGCTGCTCAGCTCTGCGCTCCAGCAGTATTTCGATTACTTGCAGTATCTCATTCAGCTATTCTAAAGTTATCTTATAGAATCACAGAATCATTAAGGCTGGGAAAGACCTTTATGATTATCAAGTCCAACTGCAACACAACTACCATGGCCACTAAACCATATCCTGATGTGCCACATCTACACCTGCTCGAACACCTCAGGGATGGTGATTCCACCACCTCCTTGGGCAGCCTGTTCCAATGTTTGATAACCCTCCCTGTGAAGAAATATCTCCTAGAGATTCAAGCTATTAGCACTCGTAAATCAGGCTTTTATCCCTTACCACAAACTCAGAGCCTTTTGTCTCCTTATTCTTTCCTTTTTGCCCTTCAGTGAAGCTATTTTGTGTATTCATAGAATCATAGAATCATTAAGGCTGGAAAAGTCCTTTAAGGTCATTGAGTCCAACCATAACCCAAGTACCATGACCACTAAGTCATATCCTGAAGCACCACAGCTACAGCTTCATGAACACCTCAGGGATGGTGACTCCACCATCTCCCTGGGCAGCCTGTTCCAACCCCTCACCACTCTCTCAATAAAGAAGATTTTCCTAATGTCCAACCTAAGCCTCCCCTGGTGCAACCTCAATCCATTTCTTCTCATCCATCTCTGGTTACTTGGGCAAAGAGACCAACCCCAGCCTCACTCCAACCTCCTTTCAGGCAGCTGTAGAGAGCAGTAAGCTCTCCCCTCAGCCTTCTCTTCTCCAGACTAAACAACCTCACCTCCCTCAGCCACTCCTCATACAATGCCCTCCAAACCCCACCCCAGCCTCGTTGCTCTTCTCTGCATACCCTCCAGCCCCTTCATGTCTTTCCTATGCTGTGATGCCCAAAAGTGAACCCAGGGGTCAAACTGTGGCCTCACCAGGCTGAGTCCAGGAACACCATCACTGTCCTTCTCCTGCTGGCCACACTGGTTTTGATCCAGGCCGGGTTGCTGTTGGCCTTCTTGGCCACATGTGCACACTGCTGGCTCACGCTCAGCTGTCCACCAGCACCCCCAGATCCTTTTCCACCAGGCTGCTTTCCAGCCACTCTGCCCCAAGCCTGGAGCATTGTTTGGGGTTGTTGTGACCAAAGTGCAGGACCTGACACTTGGTCTTGTTAAAGCTCATCCCCCTGGCCTCAGCCCATTGATTTAACCTGTTCCGATCTCCCTGCAGAACCTTCCTACCCTAGGGCAGATCCAACACTCCTGCTCAGTTTAGTTCATGTATCTCAGCGTTGTGTCTCTGCCTGCTTTTAGACTACAGGCTCCTCAGTGCCTGCTGCACTTCTACCCTCCCTGGCCAAAGATCCTCCCTCACCCACCACAACTGTGCTGAGAACTTCTGCAATAAATCTAGACGTGGGTTTTCTCCTGTGTCACACAGAGTGTGTCAGGTTTAGAAATGTTTATTACACTG
Organism: Picus viridis; assembly: GCA_033816785.1. Classification (NCBI taxonomy): domain Eukaryota; kingdom Metazoa; phylum Chordata; class Aves; order Piciformes; family Picidae; genus Picus; species Picus viridis. The sequence continues at coordinate 28,190,414 of CM066570.1, read as the reverse complement.
TCCTGGGAGAGAAATTTAATGTGTCTAGCTACTCCTGAGTTTTGCAGGGTCGTTTTACAGGTCCAGGGAGCATATGCACACAGCAACTCAAACAGTGCTCCGAATTTTGGCTTCACTTCATCTCATTACAAAAAGCAGCTCATGTCCTGCTGTGGAGGAGGTGCAGGATTATGCAGGAGGTCAGACTCCATCGTTCCACTGATCCCTTCTGTCCTTTACCATCTAAAAATAAGTTTTCAAAGCCCTTCTCAGGTCTAATGGGAGGCTTCACAAGAAATTCTTAACCCCAGATCCAATGCTGGATTCCTTCAGACAGCTGAATGGATCCATTTGCAAGTCAAGGCTCTGATCCAGTAGAGATATGCATTAATATTCACTTACTAGCAGGTCTTTAAATTGCAAATGTTGATGTTTGATTCTGCATGTCCTGCAATTTCTTTCAAGTGACATTCACAAAGGACAGAGATGACTAACAGCACAGCTTTGGACAGGAGCTGGTGGTCACAAAAGGTACAAAGCAATAATTCAGCACATTTCTTTGTCTTTCTGCCTTTAGGTGGGGTTCTTGATGTTGCTCTTGAACATTGGATTTCCAGCAGCAGCACAGGTGACACTATCACTTCCTCCTTGTATCCTCAGTATAAGAATTCATCATAAACTAAGCAGCTAGCAGAATGGTAAAGAAACAAATAAACTGGGAAATACCTAATTCCTGAGATGGCAGAGATTGCATTAACTTGTTTCGTTCTAACCCAATCACAGAATGTTTGGGTTGGAAGTGACCTCCAGAAATCATCCAGTCTAACCCCCTGCCACATCAGCAGCACCTAGAGGAGGCCACACAGGAACACATCCAGGTGGGTTTGGAATGTCTTCAGAGAAGATGACTCCACCACCTTTCTGGGCAGGCTGTTCCAGGGCTCTGGCACCCTCACAGGGAAAAAGTTTTTCTGCATGTTCCTATGGCACCTCCTCTGCTCCAGCTTGCACCCAGTGCCCCTTGTCCTGTCACTGGACATCACTGAGCAGAGCCTGGCTCTGTCCTCCTGACACTGCCCTGCACATCTTTATCAACATGAATGAGGTCACCCCTCAGACTCCTCTGCTCCAAGCTAAAGAGCCCCAGCTCCCTCAGCCTTTCCTCTTCAGAGAGATGTTCCACTGCTTTCACCATATTTGTGGCTCTGTGCTGGACCTTCTCAAACAGTTCCCTGAGGTCCTTCTTGAACAGAGGGGCCCAGAACCAGACACAATTTTCCAAATGCAGCCTCAGCAGGGCAGAGTAGAGATGGAGGAGAACCTCTCTCGACCTACTAACTACAACCCTTCTAATACACCCAAGGATGCTATTGGCCTTCTTGGCCACAAATGCCAGACTCATCTATTTCTATTTTCACAGTATCTTCCTAGCTACTGTTGAACACACTCATGGTGATTTCCACTTAAAAGAATCACTGTGGTTTATGCAGCCCTGCCCTGATTAAAATGCTTGGGCCTAGCAATATCTGCTATTTGAGCAACACAATATTACATACAATTATTGGATTTTCATAACATTTCTGGATATGGATCAGTTAATAAACTTTGTTTTACCACCCCCTAACAGATAACGCAGCTACAACTGCTTAATAACTGTTTCTCTGCAATGAAATCTGGAACACTTCAGATTGTCAGACTAAGGGGGAAACTAATTCTCTGTAAGAAAAATCCCACGTTGCAGACTCAGTTCTACAGAGCTGAACTTCACTGGAAGGATTGATACTTTAGAAAGCCGCCTCATACAGCATTGTGGTTGTCTTTTACGTTCACAGTGATCACTGCAGGATCTGCTAAAATGGCTTGATGGAAGTTGGAGGCCAACCCTTCCCACACAGTCTAACTTCCGTAAGTTCTGCATGCCTCTGGCCCTATAAGGTTTGCAGGCAGTGGTAGGCACCCAGCCCTTCCCAGGAGGAGGCTTGAAATGCTTGAAAATCATCAGTTAGGACTGAAAGCCTGCACACTTTGATGTTTTTCATTGCAAAGATACGTGAGGCCATCAGAGAATGTTTATCTCCCTCTCTGCCATAAGGTGCAAAGCACAGAGCTGCACTCTTGCAGTGAGAGCTCTGTAGTCTCTGCTAGGCAGCTGCCACTCACTGGCCACAGGTGCATCACATTTGCTTTGCCAGGTGCATGAAGCCACCAACCAGTTATCAGTTATGCATGGGCCAGAAGGTGTGCAATGTGACACCTTGAGCTGCCATGCTCCCATGTTTTCTTCTAAGAAGATGGCTTCTGAGAAGAAAATCATAGAATCACAGAACATTAGAGGTTGGAAGGGATCTCAGAAGATCATTCAGACCAAACCCCTGCCAGAGCAGGAGCACCTAGAGTTGGTCACACAGGAATGCATCCAGGCAGGTTTGGAATGTCTCCAGACAAGGACAGTCCACAACCTCTCTGGGCAGCCTGCTCCAGGGCTCTGGCACCCTCACAGTGAAAACACAGAGAAAACTTCAGAGAGATCTTAGAGCTACATTTGGATATCCGAAGGTGATCTACAGGAAGGCTGGGGAGGGACTGTTCAGAAGGGCTTAGAGTGACAGGACAAGGGGCAATGGTTTGAGACTGGAGGAGGGTACCTTTAAGCTGCACATAAGGAAAAAGTTCTTTACAATGACAGTGGTGAAACACTGGAACAGGCTGCCAAGGGGTGTGTTTGAGGCATTCAAGATCAGACTGGATGTGTCCCTGGGCAGCCTGATCCAGTTGGAGGTGTCCCTGCTGATTGCAGGGGGTTGGACAAGATGACCCTTGAGGGTCCCTTCCAAGCCAATGCAATCTGTGAATCTTAGCACAAAGAATAGCATTTGTGATGCCAGTGGAGCTGAATCAGCAGTGAGTGCAACCCTGGGACTGAGCCAATGCACAGCACATCACCGACTGCAACAAGGCAGCCACACTTGCAGCAAAGAAACAGCAGGGACAGTGGTTCCTATGATGAGGCCAGGTTGGATGAGGCCTGGTTGGATGAGGCCTTGAGCAACCTGGTCTAGCAGAAAGTGTCCCTGCCCATGGCAGGGGGCTGGAACTAGATGATCTTTAAGGTCCCTTCAAACCTAAACCATTCTATGATAAACAAGATGCCACTGCCTTGCTGCTTCCACTGAAGCACTGTTTAAGAACACTACTGCTTGCCTGGAAGTAAACCACATAATAGTTTCCATCCTGCTAATTTATTGGAGTCTATCTATAAAATAGCAGCAGTGGCTATGGAAGAACTATTAGCAAATGTGAAAATGTATTGTCCTTTATTATTGCCAGGACATCCTAATGAATTGGTAATGGGACAGTGACAGATTGCCTCATAGAATCACAGAATTGTTACGGCTGGAAGGGACCTCAAGGATCAGCCAGTTCCAACCCCCTGCCATGGGCAGGGACACCTCACACTAGATCAGGTTGCTCTGAGCCACGTTCAGCCTGGCCTTAAAGCCTCCAGGGATGAGGTTTCCACCACCTCCCTGGGCAACCTTTGCCAGTGTCTCATCACCCTCATGGGGAAGAGCTTCTTCCTAAATCTGTTCTGACAAATCAGAATGGTTCACCGAAGCCAACTGCATCCATTTCTCTTGAGTCCACAAACTGGGTTTTGACAGAAAACCACAGAGTAAAGACTAAATGAATAAATAAATATAGAAACAGCAACAACCAAAAAACAACCCACCACACAAAAGAAACGAAACCCCCCACATAAGCCCACATAAATAAACAGGCAGAAAGGGAAACAAACCACAAACACATAGACAAAGTTGAAGCTAAGACATCCTAGTTAGGGACTGGTTTTATTTTTATGGCACAAGTGAACAGACTCCAAAAGTGACCTTTTCAGTCAGCAGACACCTTTCAATCTTGTCAGTTCAACATGAGTGGGGATATTGCAGCTGCTGGACTCAACTACAAAATGTCAAAAACATCAACAGCAGATGAGCTCTCTCTGGTTGAGAGGGTCGGGTTGCAGCACCAGTTTTTGCAGGAGAAACAAAACAAACCAGAGTTTACTATTTTGTCATAGCATCACATACCAGCAACAAGGCAGCTCAGGAAATCATCTGATCCAAAGCCCTGCTTAGCACAGGCTCAGTGAGAGCAGGTTGCCCAGAGCCATGCCCACAACTCTCTGTGCAAACTATGCCAGTGTTCAATCAGCCTTAGAGTAAATCATAGAATCACAGCATGGCTGAGATTGGAAGGGACCTCAGAGATCAATCATCTACTCCAACAGCCCTGCCACTGGCAGGAACACCTTTCAGCTAGACTTGGTTGTCCAAGGCCTCATGCAATCTGGCCTTCAACACCCCCAGGGAAGAGACATCCACAACCACTCAGGGCAACCTATTCCAGAGTCTTACCACCCTCCTACTGAAGAACTTCTTCCTAAGATCCAGTCTAAACCTACTCTCCTTCAGCTTCAAACAATTCCCTCTAGTTTTGTTGCTGAACACCCTTATGAAATGTCCCTCTACAGCTTTCCTGTAGGATCCCTTCAAGTCTTGGAAGACAGTTCTAAGTTCCCCCCGAGTCTTCTCTTCTCCAGGCTGAACAACCCCAGCTCCTTCAGACTGCCTTTGTAGCAGAGGTGTTCCAGCCACCTGATCATTTTTCGTGGCCCTCTTCTGGACCTGCTCTACCAGGTCCATGTCCTTACAATACAATACGATACAATACACCAGGTTGAAAGAGACCTTCAAGATCATCACGTCCAACCCATCAACCAATCCAACCCACCTATACAACTAAACCATGCAGCCAAGCACTCCATCAAGTCTCCTCCTGAACACCTCCAATGAAGGTGACTCCACCACCTCCACGGGCAGCCGATTCCAATGGGCAATCACTCTCTCTGTAGAGAACTTCTTCCTAACATCCAGTCTAAACCTCCCCTGGTGCAGCCTGAGACTGTGTCCTCTTGTTCTGGTACTGGCTGCCTGGGAGAAGAGACCAACCTCTGCCTGGCTACAACCTCCCTTCAGGTAGTTGTGGAGAGCAATAAGGTCACCCCTCAGTCTCCTCTTCTCCAGGCTAGGCAACCCCAGCTCCCTCAGCCTTTCCTCATAGGGCTTGTGTTCCAAACCCCTCACCAACTTCATTGCCCTTCTTTGGACACGTTCCAGCAAGACAACATCCTTCCTAAACTGAGGGGCCCAGAACTGGACACAGGACTCGAGGTGCGGCCTAACCAGTGCAGTGTACAGGGGCAGAATGACCTCCCTGCTCCTGCTGGCCACACTGCTCCTGATGCAGGCCAGGATGCCATTGGCCTTCTTGGCTGCCTGGGCACACTGCTGGCTCATGTTCAGCCTCCCATCAACCAGCACCCCCAGGTCCCTCTCTGCCTGGCCGCTCTCCAGCCACTCTGACCCCAGCCTGTAGCACTGCATGGGGTTGCTGTGGCCAATGTGCAGAACCCGGCACTTGGATGTGTTCAATCTCATGCCACTGGATTCTGCCCATCTGTCCAGCCTGTTGAGGTCCCTCTGCAAAGCCTCTCTGCCCTCCAGCAGATCAACTCCTGCCCCCAGCTTGGTGTCATCTGCAAATTTACTGATGATGGACTCAATGCCCTCATCCAGATCATCAATAAAGATGTTGAAGAGCATGGGGCCCAGCACTGATCCTTGGGGCACACCACTAGTGACTGGTGCTGAGGGCTCCAGAGCTGGACGCAGTACTCCAGGTGAGGTCTCACTAGAGCAGAATCACCTCTCTCAATCTGCTGGCCATGCTGCTTTTGATGCAGCCTAGGATGTGATTGGCCTTCTGGTGAGAGAGGCTCACAAGGCTCCTGTAGCACGTATGATGTCTCTTCAAACCCAAAAGTTAATTTTTCTAAGTAAGATGAAACCAGAACTAAATTTTAGGATAATCAGGCAAGAGCTCCATTTGGTCGTGGAAGAGTCATCAATCAGTGGAGGTCTGCCCAGCAGCATAAGCCACTTGCCAGCAGCCAGAGTTATCCGCAACAGTCAAGTCTCTGGCAGCAATTTTAACTAATGAATCCACTGTAATTAACTCATTAGCAGTCGTTCCAATGACTTTACCACTCTAAGCCTCTGAGGCTCCAGCAAGCAGCTATTTCAGAGGCTGTAAATTCTGCTAAAATGCAGCAGACATTTGCACAAGGCTCTCCTCAGTCAACAGAAGTGCACTCAGCTGTCTGCCTCGTCTCGGAACAACGTCACCTTTGTGGCAACCCATCCTGGCAGAACGCAGACTACACTGCTGTTCCATGGCTACCCAGACTGAATAGCAAGGCTGGCATTAAATATACATCCTTTTATGCTCAGCAGTCAGGTCCTTCGTTACTTTTGGGGCTAAAACAAAAGCTCCTGCAGATACAGCTGCGTTAGGGACTACAGCAGCTGGCAGTGCTGGCTTTGCGCAGCAAAGAACAATAGATGTCTAACACACAAAGGTCATTACTGTGACAGAGTGGGGCCTGCTCCAACAAGTTATGAATATGTAACACAAAATGGACTTGGACAGGGGTTTTCTGGTCTCCAGGCTGCAGTCCTGCAGGATGTGGAAATTGATGCTCTTAACTGGGTCTTAAGAAAGCTACCTAAACCCACTGCTGTGCCACACCAAGCCCCACCTCAGTTAGTGCACCCTCTTACCTGAGGAGGGTCAGAGGCAGGAACCCCTTGCTCGAGCCCACACTGCACACCTTTAGGTATTGAGGCAGAATCGGCCACGGTGTGGCCAACTGTACAGCACCCACTGCCAACCTCACTCAGACCCCATCTGAATACGCCATGCACAATCCCAGGATGCTGGTGAGAACATACTAATAAAATGTACAAGTGAGACACTCAGGTGGGACCAGAGGGAGTCCTTATGACCTGAGCAGCTGTCAGAGTTCCTTGCCCCTCTTCATCAGGTGGACACCCTTACAGTGAAAACATCTTGTGAGAAAAGAGGGAGAAAAGCCATTCCATGCCAGGAACTAGCTATGCTTTCCATCCTTAGCTGTTCAGAGAATGGCCTAGGTTGGAAGGAACCTTAAAGATCATCCTGTTTCAACTCCCCTGCCATGGGCAGGGACACCTCTCCACTAGACCTGGCTGCTCAAGGCTTCATCCAACCTGGCCTTCAACACCCTCGGGGAGGAGGCAGCCACAACCTCCCCTGGGCAGCTTATTCCAGTCTCACCACCCTCCTACTGAAAAACTTCTTCCTAAGATCCAGTCTAAACCTACTCTTCCTCAGCTTCCCCCTTGTCCTATTGCTGCACACTCTTATGAAATATCCCTCTGCAGCCTTCCTGTAGGATCCCTTCAGGTATTGGAAGGCAGCTCCAACATCTCCCTGAAGTAAACAGCAGCAGCAAGTGACAAGCAAAGCAGGATCTCACTGCAGCTCTGTTCGAATGTTGCAGACAGGTGAAGATAAGGCCCTGGAACAGTGATCTTGAACCTTTGGTGTAGATTAGCTGAGGTAGCTGCCCTCACATCTGCAGCTTCTTGTCCCATGCAAATCTGGCCTCATCTCACGTGTTTAATCAATGACCTTTGCCACTGATGTCCTCAGAAGACACAGACTATGTACTTGCCACAGTACTGGCACAAACCTAGTCTTTCTCTGCCTGCTGCATTGCAGTTTTAAGAGGCGGGAAAGACTACATCCGAGGCTTAATTATTTCAAATAAATTAGTTGCCTTGCTTAAGAGCTAGGGATGTGATTTAACAAGTTGAGGACTGACATTTAAAAGTGTGGTGGTGAGTCAGACTGAAATCCAGGCTGTGCCAAAAGGGTGCAGTTGAGAATAGAGTGAAATGCAAATGTAAACTCTCTGGCTCTTTAATCCTGATTGCAGTATTACTGACAAAACCTAACCCAGAACTGACCTAGATTCATCTTGCCTAGCTTTTTAAACATAGATGTGCCACTCCATTAAGAAGCTGTTGTCCTACACACCATCTGTAGTTTATGGAAAAAAATCAAGACCTCTGGGGGCAATTAGCCTGATCTGAACCCCAGCTCTCAACTGCCTACTGGTACTTCATGTCTCCAGTATTCCCTTCCCTTTAAAAAGAAATCTGACTGCATCACCTCTTACATCTGTGAGCTGCAGCAGTCAGACTGCTCACAAAAATCTGCTTTAGACACCAAAACCACATCAAAACCACCTCTCTCCTCAACTTTCATAGCATGCTGGCTTGTGTGCTCTCTTGCTCTTCTATAATGACCACTGAGGTGCCCCAGCAGGTGCCACTCTGCACACATAGCTGGTATCACTCAGCTCCATGCCACTGCATTAAAGACTGGTGGGACTCTGGAATAGGTTGCTCAGGATGCCTCCTGCCTGGGGGTCTTCAAGGCCAAGTTGGATGAGGCCTTGAGCAGTTGAGTCTAGTTGTGAGTCATCCCTGCCCATGGAGGGGAGGTTGAGGTAGATGATCTCTAAGGTCCCTTCCAAGCCATTCTATGATTTTAAACTATCTGGAGCAGACCTCCAGGTGTCTTTGAGCACCCATGGGCATGGGTAAATGAAGCCTCCCGAGCCTTAAACTAATACCTCCAAGCTTGTGGTGGCCTCCATGACCACCAGGGACACTGCTGGACTATCTATGAGCACCCACAACCCTCATCTGAAAAGCTGTCCTAGCCTGTACTGCCATATGGGCTTATCATATCCCAAGTGCTGGACTTTGCCATTTTGGCCAACCTGCCAGGTCACCTCTGAATAGCAGCCCTGTCCTTCCGCCTATCAACAACTCCCCCAGCCCAGAGACAGCTCTGGCTCCCGTTATTGTCACCCAATACATCCTTCTAGGCATTTCAAAGAGGAAAAAAAAGTCTCACCTCTGCTTCTTTTTGTCTCTTTCTGAAGCCTGAATGATCCCATACAAAAAGGATAATTACAAAGTGAAATAAGAAAGGATGTGTGACAGAGACTGATTACTGTGAGACTGTATTGATGGAGCTCAGCAACAGGAATTGCAAAGGAAAAGGTTTGGCATTCTTCTGTTTTAAGACCACACAGACAATGTAACATCCCCTGTTTGCCTTTAAGGTACATAAATTTTTACTGGTTTTATTTGCTGGAAACAAAGCATAATGTTTAATACCACAGCACAATGCCAGGGATCTGTTGTATGGTCACTGGATAGATCAATAAAATACCAAAAAAAATGTAGTTTAAACTCAACCAAACATAAAATAACTTCTCAGAGGGCAAAGAACCAGAACAGTCTCCGACCTTAATGGACCATTGAAGAAAAAGACTCCAAAGTTCTTCCAGTAAAGTTTTCTAATCCTCTATAAACATTATATATATTGTACTATGCTTAACCTGGAAAGAGACAATATCACTAATATAACAGAAATACTTTGATTTAACTATCAAGAAGCTGTGCTCAATTTACAATCAACAGGAAAGAAACCATCATTTCCTGGAGTGAACTCAAGGTGAAGAGGGATTAAAGTGAGAACATTCAAAAGAAGTGGCATTTGTTTGTATCATCTAAAATAGGTTGGGATTAATGAGACAGAAGAAAATATCAAGATGATTTAATGCAAGCTTTGGAAGATTTTTAAGGTGCCCTTTCATGATGAACAACAATCACAGACTCACAGAATGTTAGGGTTTGGAAGGAACCTCCAGAGATCACTGAATCCAAACCTCCTGCCAAAGCAGAATCACCTAGGGCAGGCTGCACAGGAATGCATCCAGGTGGGTTTTGAAAGTCTCCAGAGAAGGAGACTCCACAACCTCTCTGGGCAGCCTGCTCCAGGGCTCTAGCACCCTGACCATAAAGAAGTGCCTCCTTGTATTGAGGTGGAACCCTCCTGTGTACCCATTGTCCCTTGTCCTATCACTGGGCACCACCAAAAAGTGCCTTGGCACCTTCATCTTGACACCCACCCCTCAGATATTTATAGACATTAATTTAAGATCCCCTCTCAGCCTTCTCTTCTCCAGACTAAACAGCCTCAGGGCTCTCAGTCTCTCTTCACAGGAGAGATGCTCGAGTCCCTTACTCATCCTTGTAGCTCTCCGTTGGACTCTCTCCAGCAGGTCTCTGTCTCTCTTGAACTGGGGGAGCCCCAAACTGGACACAGTATTGTAAGTGTGGTCTCACCAGGGCTTTTCTGCACAGCAGGCTAAGGTAATTGTACCTTGTGCTATTTCTATTACACTCTCTCTTTATCTCAACCCAGGGCTTTTAGTGCTCCTTTCCCTCCTGATCTGTGTATGGGGGGGGGGATGCTTGTCAGCCAAGGCTGCCTTAAACCAGCACATTTCATAGAAAAACAAATAGTTCCAAATGTAAATGCAAAGCTGGCATTTAATGGTGCAATTTGCATCTCCATTACATGCAGCCATTACACTTTGGGGTTTTTTAGTGTAGTGTAAAATGTACAATGTGTGGCGAATCCAAGAACTTAAACCCTACAATTTCTGGGAGGTTTAACTGCTTTCTTACCTTCCTTGCCTTAATTTTAACCTCTTACTTCACACATACCCTCTACAAAGCTCCACTATATGATTACAAAGGGAACACAGAACATTTCCTAATTTTATTTTGAATTGCACATCATTCATTTATATTAGGAACAAGTTCTTTACCATGAGGGTGGAGGAACACTGGAAGAAGTGGTTGAGGCCCCAACCCTGGAGATATTCAAGGTGAGGCTCAACAGGGCTCTAGGAGACCTCATCTAGTTGAGGATGTCCCTGCTGACTGCAGGGGGATTGGACTAGATAGCCTTTGGAGATCCCTTTCAACCCAGGTGATTCTATGATTCTATATGAGTTGTCAACATCACCTTTTTGAAGTGTAGAATTGCAAGCCTGAGCTCCAGTGTTATTCACACCACAGCAACATCATGGAAGATTTAAGTTACCAGCATCGCTGTCGTCTTCAAAGCTGACAGCGAGGAGTGAGAGCACTGTGAAGGGTCATGCACATTTCAGCAATGTTTTGACTGGGAGAAGTAGATCAAAAAGCATTTTGGCGAGGGAAAAGAGGGCTGCAAGGAACAGAAACCATGGGAAAAAGGCCTTAGATAAGAATTTATCTGCATCCACACTCCTAAGTAGAAGCAGGCAGGAAGGGAACTGAAACCCTGACTTGGCCTCAAGCAGCCAGGAGTGTGACTGAATGGACCAGAGCAAGAAAAATCAGAAACACGGAGAAAGTAGGTTTGGAAAAGGAGGAAGGGGAAGGAAAAAGGTGAAGGGGGAAGAAGTGGGATGGGGGAAGAGGGATGGAGAAGGGGAAGGGGGAAGGGAGAATGGGGAGGGAAAAGATGGAAGTGGAGAGGAGTGGGAAGGGAAAGGGAGAGAGGGAAGGGAAAGGGAGAGAGGGAAGGGAAAGGGAGAGAGGGAAGGGAAAGGGAGAGAGGGAAGGGGGAGAGGGAGGGGGGAAGGGGAGAGGGAGGGGGAAGGGGGAGAGGGAGGGGGAAGGGGGAGAGGGAGGGGGAAGGGGGAGAGGGAGGGGGAAGGGGGAGAGGGAAGGGGAAGGGGGAGAGGGAGGGGGAAGGGGGAGAGGGAGGGGGAAGGGGGAGAGGGAGGGGGAAGGGGGAGGGGAGGGGGAAGGGGGAGAGGGAGGGGGAAGGGGGAGAGGACCTTTAGTCCATGCAGAAGCAGTCCAGAGAGCTGCAAGATGCAGAGTCATCTGAACAGTCTCTATGCAAAAAGCATGAGCAGCCCAGAGTGGTGCTGCAGCACTGGATGGCTGATGCTGCCATTCTGTCAGAGAGAAATGCATGGGACCAGGGAACAAAATGTGAATCTTCTCTATAAGAGTTTTTTTTGCTTCTGTAAAATGCATCCTTTCTTTAAGCTGCTCCTGCTCTCTGTCAAGCTGCTTTTATTTAATTATGGAGTAGGAAATCCAATTGTGCAAAAAAACCTAAAGGTGTTTCCACTCCAAAACAAATTCCAGTTCATACAACCAGGCCTCCTGTGTTTCTCTAGGGGCTGTGCACTCTGGTTGTAATATAGCTTCCAAGATGTATTCCATTGTTTTTAGCCTCTTGATAAAGGTAGTGGGGAAAGAACATAAGAATCTTTCACAGTGCATCTCACGTGTTGTCCTGCAGGGTTTGACCTGAGAAGGGAGGAGAAAATAACCCAAAGGGGAACAGCTACAAAATGAAGTGGACCAGATAGAACTGCAATTCTCTGTTTTTCACCAGCAGCACTGTAGTTCTGCCCAAGCCAAAAATATTCACAGAAACAGATTTAGCTGATGGGATGAGAAATTCAGGTATGGCCAAGATCTTGCTCAGCCTCACTAAAGTCTGAGCAAGAAATAGAGACAAATTCACATTAGTACTGGCACTGAAGATACAGACATGAGACTGAGGGGGGAAGGCAGGGCAGAGAGAGAAGTATCTGTTGTTTAATAACGAAGTTTTGGCCAAGATTCATATCCTATAATTTTAGCTATCAACAAAGCATCCCCAAGAGAGTGATGCAAAGCAAGAATTCAAATTTCTTCCACTATGAGAAGTGAAGATAGACTACCAGAGGGACCTATATTTGTTGCCTGGAGTTAAAGAGAGGTTTTCATTTCCTTCCCTTCTGTCATAATTAAACAGGAGATTTATAGTGTCTACCAAAGGTAGGCTGGAATATAACAGTGAAAAAAAAAAAGTCAGCAGAGAATTAGTAGTAAAGATAAAAGACCTCAAACCTAAGTCTGGGACACAGAACCTCCCTGTGACATACCTCACAGTCATGACCTTCAGCTCCAGCACACTCTGCTTCTACAGCTCCCTTATCTACATTTCTATATAATGAGTCCAGCTCACAGAAAGCTAATTCACTGAGCAGAGTTTCAGATCAAAAACCTTATTAAAGGAACAGAATGTGAGGAAGAAAGGACCAGGTGATTGACAGTGACTGTATTGGAAACAGGAAAGCCTGCAGAGCCCTTGCTGAAATGCAGACTTCCCAGGGCTGTGAGACATTGGGATCCAATGCTATGTTTCACCCATTAAACAGCTTTTTAGGCCAGAAGGGCTATCTTCAGAGTCTCACATCACAGGCCATAACATTTCACTGTTTAATTCCTTCATTAAAGCCGTAAGAGTTCACTGTGCTGTACCCTGTCTAGATTAAAAAGGATTTTCAAGGAAAAGAAGAATCTATAAAACTCTTAGATAAATTTATTCCAGCAGTTATTTAGCCTTGCTGTAAAAAATACGCTCCCTTTTTCAGCCTGAATTAATCTGGGCTCACTTTAGAGATGGAGTAGCATCACGCTTTCATTCACCAGATTAAATTGTCATCCTCTATCAGAAATGTCACTGTGTAGCCACTTTTAAACCACAATAAAGTGAGATGTGCTAACCTTCTCTTTGGTGAAATAAAAAGATTGATCATCTTCACTTTTACTGACAAGCAGCATCTCCAGACTTCTGGCAGTGTTGGAAGGATTTCAGAGGCATTTAAAAACATCAGCACCGCAACTGGACTCAGATCCCAGCAGCTTCATAGATTCACAGAATGAGACCTTAGAGATCACCTAGATCCACCCCCTGCCATAGGCAGGGACACCTTCCTCTAGAACAGGCTGTCCACGGCCTCATCCAGCCTGGCCTTGAACACCTTCAGGGATGGGACATTCACGACCCCTGGGCAACCTGTTCCAGTGTCCCACCACCCTCATGGTACAGAATTTCTTCCTAATGTCCAGTCTAAATCTGCTCTCCTCAAGCTTAAAAGTCATTCCCAATAGAATAGAATAGAATAGACCAGACCAGGTTGGAAAATACCTTGGAGATCATCAAGTCAAACCTATCACCCAACACCATCTTACCAATTAAACCACAGCACCAAGTGCCTCATCCAGTCTCCTCTTAAACACCCCCAGATATGTGACTCTACCACCTCCCTGGGCAGCCCTTTGTCTCTTCCTTTCCAGATGTGTTGGAGGCCCCCTTCAGGTACTGGAAGGATGCTATAAGGTCTCCCCAGAGCCTTCTTTCTCCAGGCTCCAACCTTCCAGCCCCAACACTCATACCCTGTCTCCACTGGGGAGGTTCTTCAGGCCTCTGATCATCTTCACGGCCCTCCTCTGGACCCGTTCCAGCAGTTCTATGTCCCTCTTATGCTGTGTCCACACAGTACTCCAGATGGGGTCTCACACAAGCCAAGCAGAGGGATAGAATCACCTTTTTCATCCTATCGTCCCCTAACTCCTGCTGGATATTTCTTCACCATACATACACAGGTATCTCCTGACTTCCTTAGTCCCACACTGCACAAGGGGGAGTTTCCAGAGTTTCCTGGCTGCATGATGGCAATGTACCATGATGCCCAGATAGGGGTGGCAGCTGCAGAAAGCAAGGGCCTGAAACACCTATGTTCTAAGTACCATGAGACACTGATAGGTCAGGTGGATGCTGTAATGGAAAACTACATTGTAGAGTCAGAAACACCTGAGCTAGCTTGAAAAAAACTCCACTGTGACAGCACTGAGCTCTGTACAGCTAAATTTATCTTTCTTCTTGGCAGTCTGCAGGATAGACATACTGGGTAAGATTCATCTGGCCAAGTGTAGACAGACATTTCTGAGCCAGACCCCTTGGCTCCTACATGGACATCTTAGCTGAGAGTAGGTGTTTGAAACAGATTACATGAGTCACACCTTAGAGGAGCCTACTTTGCTCCGTGGATCACAAAGGGAACCTAGAATAACTCAGAGGTAAGCACCACCAGGCTGTAGGAAAGTTTGCCAAAAATCAATCCCACATCTTCCAAGGGAGAAATTTTCAGAAGTCCTGTTTTTGACTTCTTCCACTTCTCCCTTCCATCAGGCTTTGTAGGGAAACACTGAGGGTTTGAGGGGCAATTTAAAAAGATGGGTTTTTTTTCACTCAAAATTAACCTTCCCAAGGGCTGTATGAGACTACTTACAGATTCACAGATTGCACTGGCTTGGAAGGGATCCTCAAAGGTCATCACGTCCAACCCTCCTGCAGTCAGCAGGGACACCTCCAACTAGATCAGGCTGCCCAGGGACACATCAAGTCTGATCTTGAATGCCTCCAGGAATGAAGCCTCAACCACATCCCTGGGCAGTCTGTTCCAGTATTTCACTACTGTCATTATAAACAACTTCTATTTTATGTCCAACCTAAATCTACCCAGCTCCAGTTTCAGACCATTGCCCCTTGTCCTATGACTCCAAGCCCTTTTAAACAGTCTTTCTCCAGCCTTCCTGTAGGTCGTCTTTGGATATTAAAATGTGGCTGCAAGGCCTCTCCAGAGCCTTGTCTTCTCCAGGCTGAACAGCCCCAATTCTTTCAGCCTGTCTTCACAGGAGATTTGTATTGCTTCACTTCAAACCTTCATTTATTTAGAACTGCAGATGAGATCCCTGGAGACATTCAAGGTCAGGCTTGATGAGGCTCTGAGCAATCTGATCTAGTTGGGAATGTCCCTGCTTACTGCAAGGAGGTTGGATTTGATGACCTCTAGAGGCCCCTTCCAACCCAGTACATTCTAGGATTCTGTCAAATTGTTTCACTTTAAAAAAATCTCTAGTGGAAGGTTGCACTTTTGCAAATCATTTTGCTTTTTGCTTTAAACTAGTCACATTTTCTCCTTTCAGTATTTTCATAGAATGGTCTGGGCTGGAGGGGACCTCCAGAGGTCATCTACTCCAACCCCCTCTGCAGCCAGCAGGGACATCCTCAACTAGATCAGGTTGCCCAGAGTTCTGTCAAGCTTCACTTTGAATATCTCCAGGGATGGGGCCACAACCACCTCCCCGGGCAACCTGTTGCAGTGTTCTACCACCCTCATGGTGCAGAACTTGTCCCTAACATCCAGTCTCAATCTCCTCTTTTCTAGTTTGAAGCCATTGCCTCGCACCCTATCACTGCAGGCCTTTGCAAACAGTCTCTCTCCATCCTTCTTGAAACCTCCCTCAGGTACTGGAAGGCTGCTATTAGGTCTCCCTGGATCCTTCTCCAGGCTAAACACCCCCAGCTCCCTCAGCCTGTCCTCACAGCAGAGATGCTCCAACCCCCTGATCATTTTCGTGGCCCACTTCAGCAGTTTCTTCCCTTCTTTCTGCCTAACTTAGAGATAGTTCAGTGTTAATTCAGTGTTAATTCAGTGATAATTCAGTGTTTGCATTGGAGTAGACGATCTCTAAGGTCCCTTCCAACCTAGGCCATTCTATGATGCTATGATTATGACACTAATGTTAAGTCTGGGGTAGTGCATTCAAGATGCTGATGATACATCAAACTTGATGGAAATGTATTTTTTAAAAATTATTTTTAGTTGTTCACATGAAAGCCTTATACACACAAATGATTTAAATGATTCCTTCATTTGTTTACATGAGAGTCAAGGTACAGAAGGCAACCATTTCCTATTTAGGCAACATTTGCACAGCAGACTTACATCACATACACCTTTATGTTCACTACATGGACCAATCAAGAGCCCAATTTCTTCTCTATCATAGATAGATTGAGAGTGTTGTGACCAATTTCAATAGGAGCAGCAGGACAAGCATCTGCTGTTACTATCTCTACCACTTTCACCTTCCTTCTTTTGGAGATTTCCCTGTTCTTCATTTGATTTTGGCAGCCAAGGACAATGATGCCCAATCTGTTGCTTAGGAACTATCTACCAGATACTGTGTGAACTCAGTAACTACTACTGCAGTTGATCTTCTCTGTAGACATTAGTAATTACAATAGTTATTGTCATTAGAACTGGGGGGAACCAAGCTAACAACATAAATCCATACAAATCCAGATAACGAAACACTTCTTTCTGCTGACAGCCTGTTCAGTGTAACAGTGATCATTGAATCATAGAATTCTTTGGGCTGGAAAGGACCTGTAAAAGTCACCTAGTCCAACACCCCTGCAGTAACCAGGGCACTCCTCCACTAGATCAGGATGCCCAGAACCCTGTCTAGCCTGACCACAAAGATCTCCAGGTATAGGGCCTCAACCACCTCCCTGGGCAACCTGTTCCAATGTTCCACCATTATCATGGTAAAGAGCTTGTTCCTAAAATGAAATGTGCACAGTGTGTAAATGGTGCTCACAGCATGATATCATAAAGGTTCCATATATGTTCTTTATCCCAGTGATTTATATCATGGGAACAAGGTAATTGGGCAGGTAGAGCGCATGGTGCCTGGAGGTAAGGTATTTCAAGACATCTCAAATGAAGACCTCTATTACATTTCACCTCTATAAAAATAGAGGAAACTAAGTCCTCATTTGTATTTTTTTCTTCCTTTTAGATAGCAAAAATTAGTATTTTATATTAAAATGAGGTTATTTTAACTCCTTCCTGTGATGTCCTCCTAGAGAGAATCAGGAAGAGGAAGTCACTTGCCAATGCCCATTGTGCTACTAATCTTAAAGTTGCATGAGATGAGGGAGTTGGAAGAGGTACAATGTTGCTGCTGTGCTCCTTTTGGTTCTTCAGATACATTCCTTTTCCTTGTGCAGTGTTTTCTCTTAATGACCTAAACAGCATCCCCATCCCCACCTGACAGATGTAATATTTTATCCCACACTACAACACTATTTCTATTTTCCTCACCTTTGAAGAAGACAACCAACAATGCTGGAGCTCTCAACACAGTAAGGACATAGACCTGATGGAGCAGGTCCAGAGTAGGGCTACAAAGATGATCAGGGGTTGGAGCACCTCTGCTATGAGGACAGGCTGAGGGAGCTGTGGTTGTTTAGCCTGAAGAGAAGGCTCTGGGGAGACCTAAGAGCATCTTTCCAGTACCTGAAGGGGACCTAAAAGAAGCCTGCAGAGGGAATGTTACAACGGCCTGCAGTGATAGGATGAGGGGCAATGGTTTGAAACTAGAGAAGATTTAGATTGGATGTTAGGAATAAGTTCTTTATCATAAAGATGGTAAAACACTGGAACAGGCTGCCCAGGGAGGTGGCTGAGGCCCCATCCCTGGAGATATTCAAGGTTAGGGCTGACAGTGCTCTGGACAACCTAATCTAGTAGAGAACGTTTCTGCTGGCTGAAGGGGCGTTGGGGTAGATGACCTTCGGAGGTCCCTTCCAACCCAAACCATTCTATGATTCTATGGTCCTATGATCCTGCTTTAAATGGTGACCAAAATCTCAACAAATTCTCAATACTCCTCTACAGGAAGTTAACTGAAGTTTTGGCTTTCAGCTGGGTTGGAACATTATTGGTCAAATTTTAATTTCCTTTTGGATCATATAAAATCTGAAGTTTTTGGAAGGTTTTTGGATCTTTCTCAGCAGCTTTCTCAAGTTTCAGCAACGGAAAAAGTCAGCAGGGAAAAGCTTAGAAGTGCAGTATTTCTAAGTACTGTAAATAAAAATGCATCCTTTGCATCTTGCCATAAAATTAATTATGCCAGAAAGAAAGGACATTTGTGTTGTACAAGCTCTCAAAGACTTTTTTTCCCCATGAATAAAAAAATCAACCCCACCATGAACAGAGACAAGATATAAAATCACAGTGCTGCAAAGGTTTTCTCCTCAGAATTTCTGAGGAGTGCAAATTTGAATTCCACACTAAGATAATGCTGAATGCCTAAAATAAAAGATATGGTGAGGTGGATTTCAAACAGAAGCCCCTATGAAGTATTTAAGAAACAAGACTCCATAAATAATGCTGCAAAGTGCATTTATATTTAATAGCAGCACAACGCCAGCTCATTTAGAGAGACAAGAGCAAGAAGCCCATTTTTAAACACAAATCAAACAGTTCTCTGAGTGAGACTTGTCCTCATGTATTTATATGAAGAGAAGGACTTGGGGGTGTCAGCTGATGAGAAACTCACCATGAGCCAGCAATGGTCACTGGCAGCCCAGCAGGCAGCTGTGTGCTGAGCTGCATCCACAGCAGTGAGAGCAGCAGCACAGGGAGGGGATTCTGCCCCTCTGCTCTGCTGAGACCCCACCTGCAGCACTGCCTCCAGTTCTGGTGCCCCCAGCATAGGAGGGACATGGAGCTGCTAAGCAGGTCACATGGACACAAAGATGATCAGAGGGCTAGAGAACCTCGCCTGTGGGGACCGGCTGAGAGAGTTAGGGTTGTTCAGCCTGCAGAAGAGAAGGCTTCAGGAAGACCTTAGAGCAGCCTTCCAATACCTGAAGGGGGCCTACGAGAAATCAAAGGGACTTTTTACAAGGGCTTGTAGTGATAGGACAAGAGGGAATGGATTGAAGAGGACAGATTTAGACTGGAGGTTAGGAAGAAAATCTTTATAGTGAGGCCCAGAGAGTAATGGTGAATGGCACCACATCCAGCTGGCGGCCTGTCACTAGTGGTGTGCCCCAGGGATCAGTACTGGGCCCCATGCTCTTCAACATCTTTATTGATGATCTGGATGAGGGCATTGAGTCCATCATCAGTAAATTTGCAGATGACACCAAGCTGGGGGCAGCAGTTGATTTGCTGGAGGGCAGAGAGGCTTTGCAGAGGGACCTCGACAGGCTGGACAGATGGGCAGAGTCCAATGGCATGAGATTGAACACATCCAAGTGCCGGATTCTGCACATTGGCCACAACAACCCCAGGCAGTGCTACAGGCTGGGGTCAGAGTGGCTGGAGAGTGGCCAGGCAGAGAGGGACCTGGGGGTACTGGTTGATTGTAGGCTGAACATGAGCCTGCAGTGTGCCCAGGCAGCCAAGAAGGCCAATGGCATCCTGGCTTGCATCAGGAACAGTGTGGCCAGCAGGAGCAGGGAGGTCATTCTGCCCCTGTACACTGCACTGGTTAGGCCACACCTTGAGTACTGTGTCCAGTTCTGGGCCCCTCAGTTTAGGAAGGATGTTGACTTGCTGGAACGTGTCCAGAGAAGGGCAACAAAGCTGGTGAGGGGTTTGGAACACAAGCCCTATGAGGAAAGGCTGAGGGAGCTGGGGTTGCTTAGCCTGGAGCAGAGGAGACTGAGGGGTGACCTTATTGCTCTCCACAACTACCTGAAGGGAGGTTGTAGCCAGGCAGAGGTTGGCCTCTTCTCCCAGGCAGCCAGCACCAGAACAAGAGGACACAGTCTCAGGCTGCGCCAGGGCAGGTTTAGGCTGGATGTTAGGAAGAAGTTCTACACGGAGAGAGTGATTGCCCATTGGAATCGGCTACCCGTGGAGGTGGTGGAGTCACCTTCACTGGAGGTGTTCAGGAGAAGACTTGATGGGGTGCTTGGCTGTATGGTCTAGTTGTTGGGTGGGTTGGATTGTTTGATGGGTTGGACGCGATGATCTTGAAGGTCTCTTCCAACCGGGTGGTGTATTGTATTATTGTATTATTGACACTGGAACAGGTTGCCCAGGGAGGTTGTGGATGCCCCTTCCCTGGAGGTATTCAAGGCCAGGTTGGATGAGGTCTTGAGCAACCTGGTCTAGTGGAAAGTGTCCCTACCCATGGCAGCAGGGGTGGAACCAGATGATCTTTAAGATGCCTTCCACTGCAAACTGTCCAACATAAATATTTATGAGTGTTGTTTCAGTTTCCTCAGCCATTCAGGGCTTCTCTGATTAGTATTTATGTGTAGAGCAGCATTTATCTCTGACCATGTAACTGCCCTTGTGGGCTAACATGGTTATTTCTGCTATGGGATAGGCAAAATTCCTTGGCACTGTGCTTTATTGAGATGCAGTGGTTGTGTAATCCCTGTTCTTTATTTCACTGTTATTTTTCAATAGCCTCATGCTGTAGCTGCATTAATTCTAAAGAAAATGATGAATGGCAGTAATAATACTCATTATGGTGTGCATATATTATCAGCACAAGCAGCACTTGCATCCTGGCATACAGCACACAGGAAATTCAACCTGGGTTTTGTGGTATTATTGCATCACGGCACTCTGCTTTCCCTCAGACAGACAAGGTCCTAGCATTACAACACAAGTTTGTTCCAGAATCAGGACTAAGTTGTACATGGATTTTATAAACTCTGAAATGTAAAGATTTTTCCCTTCAGTTCCAGGTTTTCACTCCTCTGGACACTGGTCAACTCCTAAAAGTATTGCCTGACGATGAGAGAGAAAAATAGGCTGAACAGAGGCATCCTGCTGGGAAACAGCAGCATCTCCTGTGACATAAATCTGCCACAAGTTTCTTCTAGCACATAATTATGGAAGGAGGAGACCAGTAGTTGTAGACTAAGATTGTTGTAAGAAATCTCATTTGGTTTTATGTAACAGCCTCATAGCTGTTGCACACATTCAACAGTGCCATGATTTAGGAGTGTGCTTTTATGATGTACGCGGAAAACGTTTTCCCAGGGTGTGAATCATGCCCTTTATTTTATGCTTCTACATCCAGAAGTCAATCTCCAGGAGTTAAGAAAACGTTCTAGGATTTTATGTTCCCATCTTGGAAGAAAAAGAGTTTAATATCTGCAACTTCTGCAAAAATTCTGGTGATGCAGAATAGCTGCTGCCATGCATACCGTCATACACATTCTGCCCCTCCCCAGGCATCGAGCTGCAGCTCAGAGGCCCTAGAGAGGGTTAGGTAGGCAACTGGGGAGCAGGAGTGGCTTCAAGAACTGAAAGGAAGACAAACAGTCAGGAAAAGGCATCAAGTTGAGGAGAGCTTCACATGACAGAGTACTCTAGACGTGCCAAACGTTTCTTTGTGAAGTCATAGTTTCCCCAAACTACCAATAGACTTGTGTAAGAAAAGAGAAGAGATGGAGGGCGGGGAGGAGGGAAGGGGAGCGGGAAGGGGGAAAAGAAAAGAAGAAAAGAAACCTGTGTGTGTAGAAGAAGAAGATTTTGCTATCAACCTTTCAAGTAACAATCCTGCATATCCAGTAGCTCTATAAGCAACATCTCTAAATGGACTGATTAACCCCTCCTAAATAATTAATGAATCACCGCTGTATGAGCAGAGATCTGCTTCACGTGCTGCCTGGTATCTGTGAACATATTTCCATAGGGAAATTCGAAAGGATTCACTTCTCTCTCAACAGGCCCAGGGCAAAAGAAGGGAAGATGTGAAGCTTCAGTCAAGAAGTTAGGTCTGAGTGTTGAGAGCAGTGCTGCTGGGTCACTCTCAAGCACACCTGAAGCATGCTGCTATTTAGTGCATAGAGTCAGCTATGCAGGGTGCTTACTGCTGTAGAGCTGTCAAGGACTCTCACTAAGCTGCAGCATTTGGCAGGGTGGCTGCAGCAGTCCTGCACGATGCCTGTGTGCTTTCAAAGCCCTTTGCCAAGTCTCTGCATGATTTAACCGAGAGCCAATATTCTATTTCCACAATATTTTAGGCTAACGGAAAAAAACATTCAGGACCTATCTTATTACTCTGTTTGTCTTTTCCCCCAGGGCTTCTCTGGTGCCTCTGACAGCTTTCTGATTGCAGCCTCTCCTTGCCCAGCAATGCCTCAAGTTTCATCATCCAAATGACTGTACTTAAGTCCCCTGCAGTAACCGTGTTTGTTTCCAACATCCCAACAGGAGGACCCCCATCAAGATGAGTCATTCTTATTTCCAAGGGTGTCTTGTGCTGAGGCAACTCAGAGGAAGATGCAGCAGCAGCAGCTTTGTATTGACCGAGTAGGCAGGGGAAAAAAAAGCACGAGGCCCCTGCTTGCAGCTAGGTTTCTTTCCAGCAACAGAGATTATTTTTTTCCTTTTCCAGAAATGATGAAAATGACAACACTTCCAACAACAAAAACCCTGTTGGAAGCACCAGAGCCATGAAAACCTCAGGATTTGTGCCACGATGCGTGGAAACGGGAATGGGCTACTTTGAACTTGTGTCCTCCTGGCCAGAAATCAAAGCTTTGCTGTGAACTGCTGGGCTTCCCAACTGTTCATTCACGCCTTAGCCTTTGGCAGCCTTCACCATTTCCACAGAATCACTGGCAGCAGCCTCACTTAGGCAGCAGGTAGACCTGACCCTGTGACTTCTCTACCACTATTCATCACCAAATGAGTTTTTAACCGCTTCGTGAGAGGTGTTTTAGGCTACTGTAACTCTGCCATGGGAACTCACACAGAGAGAGTCTCAGAAGATTCAGAGTGATCCTCGCTTTCCGCTCAAAGGAGTGCAAGAAAAGGTGTTCCCAGTGTTTATAGATTGGTTTAGGTTGGAAGGGACCTTAAAGATTATCTAGTTCAAATTCCCCCACCATGGGCAGGGACATCTTCCACTAGACCAGCTTGCTCCAGGCCCCGTCCAACCTCACCTTGAACACCTCCAGGAAGGGGGCATCAAAGACCTCCTTGGGGAACCTGTTCCAGTGTCTCACCACCCTCACTATAAAGATTTTCTTCCTAATCTCCAATCTAAATCTGTCCTCCTCAAGCTTCAATCCATTCCCTCTTGTCCTACCACTACAACCTCTTGTAAAAAGTCCCTTCCTTGATTTCTTGTAGGCCCCTTCCAGGTAGTGGAAGGCTGCTCTAATGTCTCCTTGGAGCCTTTTTTCCTCCAGACTGAACAGCCCCAACACGCTCAGCTTATCCCCACAGGGGAGGTTCTCCAGCCCTCTGATCATCTTTGTGGCCCTCCTATGGACCCACTCCAGCAGATTCATGTCCCTCTTATGATGGGAACACCAGAATTGGATGCAGTACCGTTACACAAGTACTCCAGGTGGAATATCACAAGAGTACAGAGGCAGAATCCCCTCCCTGTCCTGCTGCTCTCCCTGCTTTGGATGCAGTCCAGCACACAGCTGCCTGCTGGGCTGCCAGCAACCATTGCTGGCTCATGTTGAGTGTTTCATCAACTGACAACCTCGAAGTCCTCCTCAAGACTGCTCTTGAATCACTCCTTGCCTAGCCTGTATTTGTGCTTACTGCTGCACACACAGCCCCAGATCATGTTGGACTTTAAAACAACAGACAGAGCTAGAATTGGGTTAAGATGTAGGAGAAGTCTGAATAGTTTTGGGTTTGAATCAAAGATCCTTTTCCAGCTCTTAAATCTGCTATCTTTGAACAAAATCATTGCATATTACCCAGAGATAATACAGGCTAGTAACTAGATTATCCTATAAAGCAACATTCATTCTCCAGCTCCAGAGAGGTAGTCTAAAATACACAAATGACAGAATTATTGAGGTTGGAATAGACCTCTGAGATCATCAAGTCCAACCTATAACCTAACACAACCACACTAACCAGACCATGTCACTAAGTGCCACATCCACTCTTTCCTTAAACACCTTCAGGGATGGCGACTCCACCACTTCCCTGGGCAGTCCCTCCAGTGTCTAATTCCCCCTTCCATGGGGAAGTGCTTCCTAACATCCAACCTAAACCTCCCCTGGTGCAGCTTCAGGCCCTGCCCTCTCATCCTGTCACAAGCTGCCTGGGAGAAGAGCCTGACCCTCACCTTACTACAACTTCCTTCAGGTAATTGTAGAGTGTAATAAGGTTCGCCCTGAGCCTCCTCTCCTCCAGGCTAAACATCCCCAGCTCCCTCAGCCTCTCCTCATCAGACTTTCCCTCCAGTCCCTTCACCAGTCTTGTTGCTCTCCTCTGTGTGATGCTTGTGTGCATCACCAAACAGACCCCAGGTTCCCAAAATTTTGGACCTCAATGCCACTACATGAATGCATGCTTAGAGAGGATATAAATGTGGCTGTCTGGAGCCACAGCAGTTCATCAGTGCTGCATGAAATCAGGAATCACAGCCCAGTG
Organism: Picus viridis; assembly: GCA_033816785.1. Lineage (NCBI taxonomy): Eukaryota > Metazoa > Chordata > Aves > Piciformes > Picidae > Picus > Picus viridis. The sequence continues at coordinate 28,165,768 of CM066570.1, read as the reverse complement.
CACAGCAAACACGAGCAGCACCTCCCAACAAGTAGGTTAGTCCTATGAGCAGTGGAACAGCCAAGGTAAGAGAGCACAGGATTCAGAGATGTGGGAGGGGAAACATCTTCTGTCAAGGTCCTTCTCACATATAGAAGTTGACATTTTAATTGCAGAGATTTGCTCTTCCTACCTACTTTTCTTTACCCCACTGGAATTGAAGTGGTGTCTGTCAGGCTGTTTGGAAGATTGTCTTTGGGGGTTTTTTTGGTTGGTTGGTTGGTTTTGGTTTGGTTTGGTTGTTTGTGGTGTGTGTTTTTTTCCTCTTACTGTTCTCACTGGATTTATTTATATCTTGGCTAGTTATTAGAACTTGTTCCATATGGTAATCTAGCAATGCCAAGCCAAGGATTTAAACTTTGAAAAAAATAGATTCTTTCAGCAGGAATACACACTTCTGGGACTTGGAAATTCACTCCAAAGTATTTGCACACAACTTAACTCAGCTTTTTGTCAGAAAAATGGGGAGGAAAGTAGCCAGAGAGTAAATAGGAGACTACATGAAAGACCAAAGCAGACATTTATTTTTCTTGTTGTTGGAAAGTGGCCCAAAAGCTCATTGCATTGAAGACCTTTCATTAAAATCTTACTTCACCGAGAGACAAGAAGACAGCTTTTCTGGATTTGAGGGTTTTCCAGTCTTCTGCTTCTGTAGGAAATGCAGCTATGAACCCCTGGAAGGAGAACTAAAAGAAAACAGTCCAGGAAGCAAACAACTTGGACCCAGTCTAGAAGACAGGTACCTGACTGTGTAAATGGAACAGAAAATACAAATCAATGACATGATTTGGGTTTTAAGCAGAAGCAGAGAAAAGGCAGATCTGCAGTGCCAAGAGGACAGTGAGAAAGGAAAAGCTCTGTACATCTAGGCTACACTGACAATCTTCCTTAATGTGCCAAAAGGGACAGGAATACCTAATACCACAGTGCACAGTTTTGACCAAAGTTTCCAAAATGTCTGGATTAGAGCTGACCCAAAGTCTCAGATTCCCACTGGATGAGGGGCCTTTGGCTAGAAAAGATAATTCCCTGTTTTGTAACTGCTTTGGAGGCAGAGTTTGTTTTCCAAGCCACCAGATGCAGAAATTTAAAGACCGGAAACACACAAACAGAATCACAAAATCACAGAAACTGTCTGGTTGGAAGAGACCTTCAAGATCATCCAGTCCAAACTTCGACCCAGCACTGAAGGGTCAACACTAAACATGTCCCTAAGCACCAGCTCCACACTGCTTAAACACCTCCAGGGATGGTGACTCCAGCACTGCCCTGGGCAGACCATTCCAATGTTTGACAACCCTTTCAGCAAAGAAGTATTTCCTAACATGCAGCCGGAACCTCCCCTGCTGCAGCTTGTGACCATTTCCTCCAGTGCTGTCCCTTGACACAAAGGAGAAGAGGCTGCCCCCTCCTCCCTGCAACCTCCCTTCAGGTAGTTGTAGAGAGCAATGAGGTCTCCCCTCAGCCTCCTCTTCTCCAGACTGAACACCCCCAGCTCCCTCAGATGCTCCTCAAAGGCCAGGTGCTCCAGGCCCTTCAGCCTCACTGCCCTTAGCTGGACACACTCCAGCACCTCAACATCCTTCCTGTGGTGAGGGGCCCAGAACTGAACACAAGTCTTGGTCAGTATAAAACACAGCCAGGCCCATCAGCGCAAACTGATAAAGATAAATAGAACTCTGGTTTTCTTTTCCTCTCCTTACCCTTCAAGAACAAAGGAGAAGTTTGTTACAAAACAAGTCCTAAGAGGAGAGCTGAAGTACATTGTCCTTAGTTTCAAGGCATTCACAAGACATTTGGCTATTGTTCTAGCCTGAGTTCTGAACAAAGGCCAATATTCATGGTCTTATACACAAGTCTGTGAGAGCTGGCTGCCTTTTAGAGCCCAGGAAGCAACCAGAACTGCTGCAGGAAGAGAGCCTGATACACAGTGATGGGACATCATCTGGCTTAGGTACTGCATTTTTATTACCAATGCTGGCATCCTGGGATGAAATAGAATGACTGTGGTTAGTAGGTCAAGAGAGGGTCTCCTCCCCTCTACTCTGCCCTTTGGGAGACTGCATCTGGAATAATATGTGCAGTTCTGGGCCCCTCTGTTCAAGAAGGACCTCAGGGAACTGCTAGAGAGAGTACAGTACAGAACCACAAAGATTCTGAAGGCAATGGAACAACACCCTGCTGAGGAAAGGCTGAGGGAGCTGGGGCTCTTTAGCTTGGAGAAGAGGAGCCTGGGGAGATGAACTCATTCATGTTTAGAAAGATGTGAAAGCCAGCATCGTGAGGACAGAGCCAGGCTCCGCCCAGGGATGTCCAATGACAGGACAAGGGACAATGGGTGCAAGCTGCAGCAGAGGAGGTTCCTCGTGAACATAAGGAAAAACCTTTTCCCTGTGAGGGTGCCAGAGCCCTGGAACAGGCTGCCCAGAGAGGTTGTGGAGTCTTCTCTGGAGACATTCCAAACCCACCTGGATACATTCCTGTGCAGACTACCCTGGGTGGTCCTGCTTTGGCAGGGGGATTGGACCTGACAATCTCTGGAGGTCCCTTCCAACATGTAATGTACTGTGATACTGTGCTGTCCCACTGCAGGAAATGGCACAATTTGAAGCTGTGGTTTAAAACCAGCTCAACACATCCGAAGAGAAAGCAGACAATACATCAGTAAAACCACACTAAACTCTCTGACTGCTGGGACCAGTCTATTACCAGTGCTCAGGAAATTTTATGCTCTGTATCTGAGGGGAGAATAAGTCCTTTGCTATTCCTCTACTCCAGCAAAACCAAGGTGATTTCCATGCCATACTGACTTGCTCTTCAGTGCATCATAACTGCCATTAATATTACACCAATTACAAGAAAACTCCTTCACTTCTGTGAAAATAAAAATCTTTATATGTACAGCGGGTCTCACTTTAGGACTGCACTGCAAACCCAGACACGATGAATTTAACAAGTACAGGTTTGTTTCTTGTAGCAGTTGAAGGTAAATGGTATTTTCCGGTTTGCTCTTTCACACTGAGGCCAAATGGAGAACAGCTTGAGGCAGGTGGGACCACAAATCTCCTGACAAGATTTCTCTTTCCTTTCTGCCCTAACCAGTGGGAAGGTCAGGGCCAAAAGCTATTGTGACACGAAAGGGATTGCAAACCAAATTCTAGTATTTCCTTTATTTGCCCATGTGAAAGCTCTGAGATGTACTTTCACATGCATGTTTTATAAAAGTATAACAGTAACAGTAACATTACAGGCTGCCCAGAGAGGCTGTGGAGTCTCCATCTCTGGTGACAGTTAAAATCTTCCTGGACATGCTCCTGTGTGACCTACTCTAGGTGATCCTGCTCTGGCCAAAGGGTTGGACTGGATGATATTTTGAGGTCCCTTCCAAGCCCTAATATTCTGGGAAAATGAAACTTTTGTGTAAATATATGCTGGGTTTTCTAATCTCTTTCCCGATCCACTGTAGAAGTTAGGATTCCATGCTTGCCATCTTAGGGATGGCTAAGTTTCCCACATGCCACATCCCTCTACAGTGAATGCAATTCTAACAGTGCCCCTATCCCTTGCAGTAGAGCTCACTGTGGCAGTAAGAACACGTCAGACAAAATGAGATTATCATAGCCCTGGACATGTAAGGTCAAAAGCTCCCCCCGACTATGGCATCCTGGGCTGCACCAAAAGAAGCATGACCAGCAGATCAAGAAACTCAGGTGTCAAGGCCACCCTTCCAATCAGTCTTTGGCATCACTCACAAATCATCACCATTTACCTGCTGACTATGCTGCCATGATACCCAGTTGAGCATTGCTGAATATGGATTTACATATTTCTGTTTCACACTGCTGAACAGGGAGGCCTCCTGCCAGCCACAGACATGATGCCAGGATGAGATCGGTACTATTTACCATGGACTTTGCTCAAGCCCCTGCATGATTCTCCATAGTAGAAACACAGAGGTTTTTCCCACAAGTTGGGAGAGAATGATGAACAGGGAATGAGAGTAGCTCCTTTTAACTCCTCTGCACATAGCCTGTCAAAGCCATAAGCAAATGGGTCTGTGGGACAGCAATGCTTTCCCTCCTGTCACAGAACAACTTCATGGAGGATCAGTGAAGTACAAGCGAAGAGGCTCAGGTATAACCCAGCATTTGAAAGGAAAAGTAATCAGGATCATAGAACCATAGACATTTCTTATGGAGCAATTGAAAACAGGTCTACTTAGTACAAATGGAAACATCCACTACTAATATTTGAATTACAAATGGTTCTGGTTTTTAAATTTTGTATCTGGATTGCCCATTTGTGGAGTCACAGCATCACAGAATGACTTAGGTTGGAAGGGACCTTAGAGATCATCTACTCCAACCTCCCCAATGTGGGCATGGATGCTTCTCCGTGAGACTTGGATGTTCAAGGCCTCATCCAATCTGGTCTTGAACACGCCCAGAGAGGAGGCATCCACAACCTCCCTAGGCAACCTATTCCAGAGTCTCACCACCCTTGTACTGATGAACTTCTTCCTAAGGTCCAGTCTAATCATTCTTTCCCTCAGCTTCAAACCATTCCCCCTGTTCCATTGCTAGACACCCTTATGGAAAGTCCCTCTCCAGCCTTCCTGTTACAATCCCTTTGGGTACTGGAAGACAGGATGAGCTGTGTGGGAGATCAAGCAGCCACTGCCCATAGCTGTGTGCTGTCTGGGGAAAAGGATTGAGAGCAACTGATTTTATTACCCTATGATTTATCTGAGCTGAGGGAAAGACAGAGATGTTTCAAATTCATGACCAGTGAAACTGCACAGCTCCTGCTGTGGTGTGTTGGCAGCACATCCCTGAGAGACACAACTCTGCCTCTCTTTGCCTTGCGTATGAATAAATTACAGGAAATCTTATATGCTGCTCAGTCATGCTCACTGCTCCACAGGTATTAAAACCTTGACTCCCAGCTTGGAAAGAGAGCTGCAGTGCAGCACTCCTGTGCCTGCCCCACCTCCCCTCCCTCCTCTGTGGGAAAAACCCTGCCAATTCTCCGTCCCTTCCCAGAAGCCCAGAGAAAGCACCTTTGAAAACACCAGCAGAAAACACCTAGATGTCAAGTTACAGCCTGCTGCCTGACTACAGCCTTTGACTTGACTCTTCTGCTCTGCAAGGGATTAGACTTCCTGCACTGCAGAAACTGGGTGTTGAAGGGGAAACATGTAGAGAAAGAAGAGAAGCTTCTGGGGAGATCTTCCAGTACCTGAAGGGGGCCTACAAGAAAGGGGAAGGACTGTTCACAGGCTCACAGGATGTTAGGGGTTGGAAGGGACCTCTGGAGATCCATGGCTCTATGGACCTACTAGTCCAACCCCTGCCAGAGCAGGGCCATAGAATCTAGAACGAGTCACACAGAAACACATTCAGATAGGTCTTGAAAGTCTCCAGAGAAGCAGACTGCACAACCTCTCTGGGCAGCCTGCTCCAGTACTGTGTGATTCTGACAGTAAAGAAGTTCCTCCTCATGTTGAGCGGGAACCAGGAGCAATGGTTTTAAACTAGAGAGGGGAAGATTTAGATTGGATACTAGGAAAAAGTTCTTTGCTATGAAGGTGGTGGAACACTGGAAGAGGTTGGCCAGGGAGGTGGGTGGAGGCCCCATTGCTGGAGACATTCAAAATCAGGCTTGATGGGGCTCTGAGCAAGTTGGGGATGTCCCTACTTATATCAGAGGAGGAGAGGAGGTGTGGACTACATGACCCTTAAAGGTCTCTTCCAACCCAGTGTATTCCAAGATTCTGAGACTTAAAAGTGTTAAATCAGTGGACACAATGGATACATCAACTGCTAAAAGCTGTAGCTTCCATATGCTAAAATGAAAAAGGGAAGAGAAAAAAAAGAGCTCCATCAAGGCAATTTCTGGATGTAATCCTTATGACAGAGCATTACACTGGATGCTGCAAACAATTCCTTCCACGAAGAGAAATAAAGGTTACAGGAGTAGCAATTCCCTGCTGCAGGACTACAGAAAAACCTCAAAGGGAATTTCATTATTCATGGCAGGGTTTAGAACACAGTGCCCATAGGCCCAGGCCTAGCTAGGCTATGCACACACAGCAGACCCAGCCCTTCTGTGCTCTAGTAGCAAAACAATGTCTGCAGAAGCCTAGAAATAACCCAGATCCTGTCCTACAGGGGAGGGACACCCAGACAAACCATGAAAGCGTGTTTCAACATGTTTTTGGCTTCCCACATTTCTGGACAGCTAAGCATTCTACTTGAGTTTATACCAGGCCTGCAAATCCATACAAAACCGGAGTACTGGGTTCACTTTGGGACCTCTCACTACACAAATGACACTGAGGAACTGGAATGTGTCCAAAAAAGGACAATGAAGCTGGTGAAGGAACTGGAGAATAAATCATAGAGTTACAGCTGAGGGAATGGAGATTGTTGAATCTGGAGAAGAGGAGGCTGAGGGGAGACCTCATTGCTCTCTACAACTCCCTGAAAGGAGATTGGAGTGAGCTGGGGGTTAATCTCTTCTCCCTAGTATCAGGTGGTGGAATGAGAGAAAATGGCTTGAAACTGTGCCAGGGGAGTATTAAGTTGGATATTAGGAAAAAATCTTCCCCAAAAGAGCAGTCAGGAGTTGGAACAGGCTGCTCAGAGAGCTGGGGAAGCCATCATCCCTGGAGGTGTTCAAGAAACCTTCAGGCACTTTGGGACCTGTTTTAACAGCCATGGCGGTGTTAGGCTGATGATTGGACTTGACATCCTTAGAGGTCTTTTCCAACCAAAACGATTCTGTGATCTGTTTTCTGGAGGCCTGCAAAACATTTGGCCCTCTCCAAGCAAGCACAAAAAAAAAAATGGTGACAAAAACCCAGGGTGTCTGTCTGGGTGGTCTGAAAGCCAGGCATGAAAAGCTCGCAGTAATGGAAGTATGGGGGTCTCAGTGCAAAATGAAATTCAGTTCTCACCTCAGCTTTCAGTTCATTCACAGGTATGTGGGAGAATGCATTGCAGCATGAAGTGCTGCAGTCACAGTGAAAACCAGGAATATTCACAGGGGTCACAGAATTGTGGCATAAAGCAGTTCAGCAGCAGCCTTACAAATCTCAGTCACACCTAAAGATGTGCTGGTTTCTCTCCTGAGAACCATTTGGAGAAGTCCAGACAAAATCATTGTCTTCCAGGAAAAAATTTCTGCTTATCACAGAATGGTTTGGGTTGGAAGGGACCTCCAAAGGCCATCAAGTCCAACCTCCCTGCAGTCAGCAGGAACATCCTCCTCAGAGCCTTGTCCTACCTAACCTTTAAGAGCTCTAGGGATGGGGCCTCAACTACCTCCCCAGACAACCTGTTCCAGTGTTCCACCACCCTCGTGCTAAAGAACTTGTTCCTGACATCCAACCTAAATCTCCTCTAATCTCAAACCACTGCCCCTTGTCCTATCACTGCAGGCCTCTGCAAACAGTCCCTCTGCAGCCTTCTTGTAGTCCCCTTCAGGTACTGGCAGATAGCTCCAGGGAGACCTAATAGCATTCTCCCAGCTGAACAACCCTAACTCCCTAAACCTGTCCTCATAGCAGAGGTGTTCCACCCCCTGATCATTTTTGTGGCCCTTCTCTGGAGCCATTCCACCAGGTCCATGTCCTTCCTGTGTTGAGGGCTCCAGAGCTGGATGCAGCACTCCAGGTGAGGTCTCAGCAGAGCAGCACAATCACCCTTCTCCATCTGCTGGCCATGCTGCTTTTAATGCAGCCCAGGATGCCATTTGCCTTCAGGGTTTTAAGTGCACACTGTTGGCTCACACCCAGCTTCTCATTCACCAGCACCCCCAAGTCCTTTTCTGCAGGGCTGCTCTCAATTTCATCATCCCCCAGCATTTTTTGCTTTGTCTCTGGTGAAAACACCATTATATATCATCATTACTTTGAAGAACTTGGAAAGAATTCCCATAGTAGGAAATACTTTAGGTTTACAACATAGATATGACCAGGCCTATCCTCTGACATATTTCTTTCTCCTGTATTTTCTCTTGATTCCTAGAAGACGCTCAAGATGTCTGAGGGAGTACTACTTAGCACAAACCACAACTGTGCTGGGTACCATGCTGACAAGTGGTGCTCATGGTGCAGGGCACAGTTTTGGGGCAGCCTAGTAAATGACAGATAGGTTGGGACTGCTGCCTGTCACACTGATGACTAGAATAGAATAGAATAGAATAGACCAGGTTGGAAGAGACTTTCAAGATCATCGCGTCCAACCTATCAACCAATCCAACCCACCTAAACAACTAAACCATGGCACCAAGCACCCCATCAAGTCTCCTCCTGAACACCTCCAATGAAGGTGACTCCACTACCTCCACGGGCAGCCCATTCCAACCTCCAGCCTAAACCTGCCCTGGCACAGCCTGAGACTGTGTCCTCTTGTTCTGGTACTAGCTGCCTGGGAGAAGAGACCAACATCTGCCTGTCCACAACCTCCCTTCAGGTAGTTGTAGAGAGCAATAAGGTCTCCCCTGAGCCTTCTCTTCTCCAGGCTAAGCAACCCCAGCTCCCTCAGCCTTTCCTCATAGGGCTTGTGTTCCAAACCCCTCACCAACTTTGTTGCCCTTCCTTGGACACGTTCCAGCAAGTCAACATCCTTCCTAAACTGAGGGGCCCAGAGCTGGACACAGTATTGAAGGTGTGGTCTAACCAGTGCAGCGTACAGGGGCAGAATGACTTCCCTGCTCCTGCTGGCCACACTGCTCCTGATGCAGGCCACCAACAGCCTAGCCACTGTTAACACTTTGTAGGTGTCCTCAACAAGGCTCCTGTCTTCAAGCCACAACTACCTTTCAGACCTGTTGTCACATTTTCTGTCTCAGCACAGATGAGTCTTTTGCTGCCCTAATGAGTCTGTACTTTCCCACATGATAGATTAATTTAAACTGGTAATAAATTCATCTGGTCCACACACCACCATCACACCCCAGCTTAACTACAGAATCACAGAAACATTCAGGTTGGAAAAGACCCTTAAGACCACCAAGTCCAACCATTAACCCTACTCTGCAAGGTTCACCCCTAAACCAGAGCCCCAAGCACCACATCCAAACCACCTTTAAACACATCCAGGCTGGGGGACTCCACCACCTCCCTGGGCAGCCTGTGCCAATGCCTTACCACTCTTGCTGGGAAAAATTCTTCCTAATGTCCAGTCCAAACCTACCCAGTCACAGCTTGAGGCTGTTCCCTCTTGTTCTATCACTAATTACCTGTGCGAAGAGACCAGCACCAGCCTCTCTGCATTGTGCTTTCAGGTAGTTGTAGAGAGCAATGAGGTCTCCTCTCAGCCTCCTCTTTTCCTAACTATCCATCCCCAGCTCCTTCAGTTGCTCTCCATCAGATTTATTCTCCAGGCCCTTCACAGCTTCCTTGCCCTCCTCTGCACTGGCTCCAGCACCTCCACATCTCTCTTGTATTGAGGTGCCCAAAACTGGACACAACACTCAAGGTGTGGCCTCACCAGAGCTGAGTACCATGGGACAATCACCTCCCTACTCCTGGCTGGACACAACATTTCTAATCCCAGCCAGGATACCATTGGCTTTCTTGGCCTCCTGGGCACACTGCTTAGAATCCCCAGGTCCCTTTCTGCCAGACAGCTTTCCAGACACAGTGCCCTAAACCTATTCTCAGTGGGAAAGAGCTGCAAGCTCATTTAAAACAAAAATTAAGAAAGAGGTATAGGAACTAACAGGAACTATTTAAAAATTAACTACTTGGCTCTCAGGTTGGGAGAACCAGCAGATGAGGCACTTGCCATAAGGGCATCAAGATGCAGTGCCCAGAGAGAAAATTGTGTTTGAAACCAATTCCTGTGTGATTGATCCTTTGCTGTACATGAGCACACAGAACCCCTGCCATTACCTGTGATGCCTTGGGGCATTCTTGTACCCTGTTCTGCAAAGGGAAGTAGCAATTGCCCTTCCCCAGGACACCCTAGTTTTGAAAATCCTGCAGGATTCCTCTTAGTTGCAGCTTTGTGTTCTCACAATCAGGAGGTCTGCTGAATCAGTGTCTTTTGGTTTATTCATAGGAGCTAAAAAAATTGTAGGGAAAAACTGGCAGGGAAAACACAGATCTATGTCTTTTCTGTATTTATTAAGGATAATGAAAAGCAAAAAAAAACAAAAAAACAAACAAAACTTTGCTGGGACAAGTAAATGTTGCACCAGTCAGACACGATCCTGTTTTGGTACTGTGTTTGTATGCTAGTTGAGTCTGACAATGCAGTCTCAGACACCTGCATGCTGTCTGCACCTGTACTTCTCCTTCTCCCATATTTATGTGTAATATATTTACCAAAGGGACAATACAGTCACAGGAGAAAGCAGAAATTGCTCTTGCAAACAAACACATTAGTAGTCATGGAATTTCAGGCCCTAAAGACAGAGTTGATGATTCCAGTACCATAAACTGCTGGCAATGTTTTCTAGCATCACTAAACTACTCCACCTTCTTCCCAGTTATTTTCTTTTGCATTCCTACACCTTGTTTTCAGTAGTCATTTACTTGGGAAAGACAGCCATGTATCAGCTATATATTGAGAGGTAAAGTCTTGTGTCACTTTCTGATCTCGTTGCTGCCATTTTAGGAAGAGGAGGAGGCCAGGAAAAGCCTCAACTAAGAGCTACAGACTGCTAGATTTTCTACAACATCCCAAGACCAGAAGGAAGAGAATATATAGAATACCTTCTTCATTACAGATGGGAGGTGTGCTGAGGACTATTTGCTGCTATATAACCTAAAGAAGTAGCTAAGGCATTTATTTGCAAATTTCACAGAAATGCCAGGACTTACCAGAGAAAGCAGCAAGTTTGTTCAGCTCAGACCTTAGAGCAAAATGCAGCCCTTGGTTTATAACTGCATGGCCAAAAGCCCATTCAAGCTGCTGTAATATCTGGTTCAATTCTGGTACTCTAGGTAACTGATCCCCTATGAAGAGAGACTGAGAGCCCTGGTGCTGTTTAGTCTGGAGAAGACTGAGAGGGGAATCTGATCAATGTCTGTCAATATCTGAGGGGTGGGTGTCAAGTGGAGGGGGGCAAGCTGTTTTCAGTGGTGTGCAGTAATAAGCCAAGGAACAATGGATACAAACTTGAACATAGAGGATTTTACCTCAACATGAGAAGAAATTTGACAGTGAGGATGACAGAGCCCGGGAAAGGGCTGCCCAGAGAGGTTGTGGAGTCTCATTCTCTGGAGACTTTCCAAAGCCACCTGGATGCATTCCTGTGCAGACTACCTTGGGTGATGCTGCTTTGGCAGGGGGGCTGGACTGGATGATCTCTGGAGGTGCCTTATAACCTCTGATGTGTGATTCTGTGATCATCACATTGCTTCAGAAGTTAATACAAGGAGTTATCTGCAGAGCTAGAGGAGGAAATCTTCTATTATGTGCCTTCAGAGGACAGATGAAACAACCTGATGGAAATATGCCTGCCTGCCTTTCTTTCTTTCCCTTTACAAGGCCACGCTCTGTAATGCTCAGTTCTTGCCCTACATGTTACACAGACAATACCAAGCTGGGTGGAAATGTTTATTGGCTTAAGGGTAGGGAGGCTCTGAAGAAGGATCTAGAAAGACTAATTTGATGGGTCAGGACCAATTCTATGAGTTTCAATCAGGCCATGTGCGAGGCTCTGTACTTTAAACATAACAATCCCCAGCAATGCTACAGGCTTGGGGAAGAGGGGCTCAAAAGCTGCTCAGCAGAGAAGGACCTCGGGGTGTTGATTGACAGCTGGCTGAACATAAGCCAGCAGTGTGCTTGGGTGGCCAAGAAGGCCAACAGCATCCTGGCCTGGATCAGGAATAGTATGGCCAGCAGGACCAGGGAAGAGATTTTACCCCTGTATTCAGCACTGTGAAGGCCACACCTTGAGTACAGTGTTCAGTTTTGGGCCACTCACTAGAAGATAGACGCTGAAGTACTAGAGAGTGCCCAAAGAAAGGCAACAAAGCTGGTGAAGGGGTGCAGAGAACAAATCTTATGAGGACCAGCTGAGAGAAGTGGGGTAGTTTAGCCTGGAGAAAAGGAGGCTCAGGGGAGACCTTATTTCTCTCTACAACTACCTGAAAGCAGGTTGTAAAACAGGTGGGGGTTGTTCTCTATACAAGTAACAGGACAAGGAGAAACGTACCAAGGGAAGTTCAGATTGGCTATTAGGAAGATTTTCTTTATTGAAAGAGTTATCAGGCATTGGAACAATTTGCCCAGGGCAGTGGTGGAGCTTTCACCTCTGGAAGTATTTAACAGTAGTGTAGATATAATGATTAGGGATATGATTTAGTCACAGACTTGTCAGTGTTAGGTTAATGATTGGACTCAATAATTTTAAAGGTCTTTTCCAATCTAGGCAATTCCAGCCTGGGATTCCACAAAGCCTCTTCTCTTTGCTCCAATAACCTCAGAAACATCTTTGTCTTGATCTGAGGGCCTCCTCTCTTTGTGAGCATCCCCTTAAACTCATCCATTAGTACTTCTTGAGACACATACCCTCTGTACACATGATTTTGCGGTAGCTGTGCAAAGAGGCCACAGCCTCAGCCCAGCAGCTAAGGAATGCTAGCTGACTTTCTTTCTCATTGTGGGCAACACCATTAAATTCCTTACACTGTCCATAACATGCATGGTGTTAGGAAGTTCTCAGCATTGTTTCTCAATATGACTTCTCACAGAAACAGCCTGTCTCTTGAAGCTGACTACTACTGCAATATTTGCTTTCTGGATAGGAAATAAATCTACTTGAATCATAAGCAGAAGGAATTAAAATGCACCTAAGAAAATCCTTGTTTAAGTAGCACGAATTGTGTGACTTTCCAGTCATACATACAGTTTAGTGCACACACAGCAGGAAACTTTAGCAAGTTGAAGAAAAGATTATTGCTGTTCCAGAAACTGCAGTAAAGTGCTCAAAATGACAAAATTTCACTGGTTTGGGTTTTGTTTTTGTTTTAGCTCTCACAGATTCAGCCACAGGTCTTCTAATACTGATTTTGTTCCTATACTACCAGTTGTTGTAGATAGTGGGTGACATAAGATTTAATTCACAACCATTTATGCTAGCATGTGTTGAACTAAATCTGTTAAAGGTAAATTGAGTGCATTCATTAAAGTCTCAAGCATCAAAGAAACTAAAATGAACCTTAAGCATACTGCTCTTCAAAAACTCATTTTAAAGCCAGCCTCGTGTTTTTAATCATTCTGTGCTGGAGGTAGCTCAAATCATTCTCTTTGTCTAACCTTCAGCCTTGCTCACTAGCCTTCCTACATGCTGAATGAGAAAGGAGACAGGTGGATCAATTACTTCAAGTCTGGTGTAACATGGAGGATGATCAGTATAGATACATGTTGTGTATTTGGGATGGAGCAGAGAGATGAAATCTTGGAAGTCATTTGGTCTGACGGATAAGGTACCTGTGTGGATACTGCCAATGTATCAAACAGCATCCTGCCAAGTGAGATAGACACAGCCATTTGTATACCCATGAGTCCTCATCTGCCTAAAGAAGATACCACACACAAATAATGCTGTACTTGCTGTCCCCAGTCCCACCTTTCTGCAAAGCACTGTTCAAAGACTGTCTGAGATCCTTGATCCCTTCCACCTCAACTGTTGCCAGTTTTGCTATGTCAAAGATCTCTCTTTAAAATATGCTCTTCTGTACTAATGCAGTCCAGTTCCTGTGCTCCCCATAAACCAGGAAAGCTTGAGAATGCTTTCAAACTCAGAAATCCCACAATGCAAGTGTCACTTCAACCAATTTTCTTTAACCTTAGTACTTTTTTCCTTAGGATCTGAAGGGTCTTTGCACTGCCATGCATTTCACTTCACCAGAAGGGTGGTGAGACACTGAAACAGGTTGCCCAGGGAGGTGATAGAAGCCCCATCCCTGGAGGTTTTTAAGGCCAGGCTGGATGTGGCTCTGGGCAACATGATCTAGTAGAAAGTGTCCCCGCCCGTGGAATTAGATTATCCTTGTGATCCCTTCCAACCCTGACAATCCTGTGATTCATGTTGTCCTAACAGACAGGTAGTTAAAAAGTAGGCCAACTGGTGTCTTTGTTTAAAAGTCAGGGTGGGAATGAGGGCTGGGAGAGGTGAAAACCACACAAAGGAACTACAAATAGGCCACTGCTGCAGAATTCAGTTTTCAAGACACGGGAACGAGGGAATAAATCAAGTACCTCAGACTGTCCAAGGCAATATGACAGAGCATGGAATTTTTGGCACATAACAGTCTCATGATGAATGAAAACATAAACAAAAATCAATGGCTGAGTTGCTCAAAGAACAAATTTTCCCTAGCAGTAAAAAGCCTTGAATACTGGCTGCCAGCCTAATTTCATTAGGAAATGCACTGCAATTAATGGAAGCTCTGCGAACAAGAGATAATTACTAGGGAGAGACAGAGGAAAGACCTAACAGTTTTCCAGCTTCTCTTCTCTGCTTGCAGCTTGCCCTTCTCTCTTTCCAGTTCATAGAAGGTGTGCGCTGTGGGGTTTCTGCAGGGGTATTTCCCAACTCACCCCCCACCATTCCTGCTGCACAGAACTCTCTTTGCCTGCTCCTGTCATCCCACACACACACACACACCATGTTACAAAGCTTCCCATGCCGAGGAAGGATGTGTTTATTCTCACATCTCAGGGTCTGAAATGTCACTTGTGCCATTATATTCCTCTGCTACTTGTTTACATTCACATTGATGCTATGTTTCCTGTGCCAAATTAAATCCTGGCACAGACAGGTGCCTGAAATCAAAGTTCTGCCTGCTAATGCTCTGGTGGGTTACGTTTTTCATTTCCATGATTTCATTTCCCAGGAAAACAGCGGTTATGTAACCTGGGCAGAAACGGACGCCAACAATATTAAACCCTCACAACTGCACTCCTTCCACCCTAAGGGCTTCTTTCAATGGGAGGATGGAAAGTTTCTTAAAACCAAACAAGCACCATGGACCTTTTGTTTTAACAGACCTGCTTCCTCATTCTATCTGCACGTAGGCAGAAACTCGAGGCACTTGGCCTCCCTCACCTCGCTGCCTTCACTGCTGCATGCTTACAAAGCAGCTCCACCTCATCTCTTACAATCGATAGTGGACTTGACCCAGAGGGTATTGGGCAGCCCATCGTGATGGCTTGCAAAGTAGCATCTTCTGCAGAGTCTGGTGGTGAGGATGTGTCATCCCTGAAGCCCCTCTGCTGTGCACCAGAGGATGCTGCTGCCGGGCATAAGGAGGCTTTGCATGAGCTGGGTGTTATTCGGACTTTGTCACCCTGGAAAAAGGTTCAACTACCTCTATCTATACAACAAATAAATCCCAAGTGACTGCAGATCCTTTTTCTCAGCTGCTCTTTGATGACCAGCACAAGATGAGTGTCTGTAGTGCCAGCTCCAATGGGCACCACCTCACTCTGACATCCAGCCATGGCAGCCAAGGGCCCAGCACAATCAGTCATATCTAGCAAGGGTGCTGCCAGCACCAAGGCTTCCTGCCATCTTCTGGGCAGCTGTTAGGTTGCTTGATATGGAAACATTTGGGCAAAGTCACCAACAAAAGCATAGAGGCAACCTTAATGCTTCTAGAGACCTAAATCTGAGTGGGTCATCCACTTAATCATCTGTTTACATTTAACCTACTTCATCAAAAACTTCAAGTATCTGCCACAGCCACCATGTCGGAAGCAATGATGCTTCTGTCCTCAGCTCTGTAAGGCCACAGCTTAAGTGCTAGCTTCAGTTCTGAGCACCACAGTATAGGAAGGATACTGAGGTCCTGGAGTGTGTCCAGAGAAGAGCAATGAGGCTGGGGAGGGGTTTGGAGGACATAACACAAGGAGCATCTGAGGGAACTGGAGAAGAGAAGGCTGAGGGGAGAGCTTACTGCTCTCTACAGCTGCCTGAAAGGAGGCTGGAGTAAGGCTGGGGTTGGTTTCTTCTCCCAAGTAACCAGTGACAGGATGAGAGGCAATGGGTTGAAATAGTGCCAGGGGAGGTTTACATTGGACATCAGGAAAAACTTTAGTGAGAGAGTGGTGAGGGGTTGGAACAGGCTGCCCAGGAAGGTGGTAGAGTTGCCATCCCTGGAGGTGTACAAGAAACTGCAGATGTGGTGCTTCAGGATATGGTTTAGTGGTCAGGGCAGTTGGGTAATGCTTAGACTCAATAATCTTAAAAGTCTTTTCCAACCTTAACGATTCTGTGATTCTACAAATACACAAAATCGCTTCACTAATGGCAAAAAGGAGACAAAAAGCTCTGGGTTTGTGGTAAGGGAAAAAAGCCTAATTTAAGAGTATTAATAACTTGAATCTCTAGGGATTATTTCTTCACAGGGAGGGTTATCAAACATTGTCTGCCCAAGGCAGTGCTGGAGTCACCATCCCTGGAGGTGTTCAAGCAGTGTGTGGACCTGGCACTTAGGGACATGGTTTAGTTTTGCCCCTTCAGTGCTGGTTTGAAGGTTGGACTGGATGATCTTGGAAGTCTCTTCCAGCTGGATGTTTTCTGTGATTCTGTGAGTCACTGATTAAAATAAAATAAAAAAAAAATCAGAGTGCATCAGAGAGAGCAGCAGTGCTAGAGTGACTGTTGTGAAGCCAGACACTGTCTGTTCCCAGAGGCATTTCAGACACGGTATTTCCAGCCCTGTGGTTCTCAAGGGTTGGGTCAGCCATGCAATGTATCTTTCTCTCCCACTGTGGCGATATGAGATCGTCATTCTAAAGGTCTTCCCTGGCATGGCTGCCAAGCTGTTTGTCTGAGCTGCAGTGGTATTTTTGGAGACAAAGACTTGGCTGCGGTGCAGGACAGGTGGCCTGGCACCAGCGGTAGGAAGCTATCAAACCGCGCAGCGTACGTTTCACAACACAAAGCAGAGGGAGAGGAGATAAATCATTTACTGTATTTAACTTAGCATATTGCAACTTTTTGTGACTCATACAGTCCTGCGGAAGGCTCTCTGGCCAGGAGAAGCCAACTTTGAAGGAAAGACAACATCAAGTTTACAAACTACCATCCATTTATGAAGTTAGTTTGCATGCATGGGTAGAGGCAGCAGTGAAAGCAACAAAACTGAAGATGGGGAGGAACCTGTACCCCCTCATTCTCCCTGGGTTTCAAGGACCTTCCTGTGCTTCACTGGTCAAAAATAAACCAAAACCAGCCTCGGAATGTCAGTTCAAAGACACAGTAGCTAGCAAAACCATCAGTACTTTGCACACAACCTGAAGTCTCCATCTATAATGACGATACAGGCCCTCCCTCCCCGGCCAAGCAAGCCCCCACCTGCTACCAGTGGCAGGGTAGGACACTCATTGTGTTGCTTCGGTGCTCATCCAGAGCTTGTAGACATCCACAGCAGAGCCAAGGGAGCTGGGCCTCAGTGGAAAACATCTTACATAGCATCTCTGACCATTTTTTGCCCAGGCCCTGAGTACAACTACCACAGCAACCTGCACGTCCCAAGCCTCACCAACCTCTTACTGACAGCAACACCAACGGTATCCTGGGCTGCATTAGTAAAGTGTGGGCAGCAGGTCTAGAGAGGTTCCCCTCCTCCTCTCCTCTGTCCTGGTGAGACCACACCTGGAATACTGTGTCCAGTTTTGGGCTCCCCAATTCAATAGAGACAGCAATCTGCTGGAGAGAGTCCAACAAACAGATACAAGGACGAGTAAGGGACTTGAACATTTCTGCTATGAAGAAAGACTGAGTCTCCTGGGACTGTTTAGTCTGGAGAAGAGAAGGCTGAGAGGGGATCTTAAATTAATGTCTATAAATATCTGAGGGGCGGGTGTCAAGAGGAAGGTGCCAGGCTCTTTTCAGTGGCTCCTGATAACAGGACAAAGTATAACAATACAATACACCAGGTTGAAAGAGACCTTCAAGATCATCACGTCCAACCCATCAACCAATCCAACCCACCTAAACAACTAAACCATGCAGCCAAGCACCCCATCAAGCCTCCTCCTGAACACCTCCAATGAAGGTGACTCCACCACCTCCATGGGTAGCTGATTCCAATGGGCAATCACTCTCTCTGTATAGAACTTCTTTCTAACATCCAGCCTAAACCTGCCCTGGCGCAGCCTGAGACTGTGTCCTCTTGTTCTGGTACTGGCTGCCTGGGAGAAGAGACCAACCTCTGCCTAGCTACAACCTCCCTTCAGGTAGTTGTAGAGAGCAATAAGGTCACCCCTCAGTCTCCTCTTCTCCAGGCTAAGCAACCCCAGCTCCCTCAGCCTTTCTTCATAGGGCTTGTGTTCCAAACCCCTCACCAACTTTGTTGCCCTTCTCTGGACACGTTCCAGCAAGACAACATCCTTCCTAAACTGAGGGGCCCGGATATAAGCTAGAACATAGAACGTTCCACCTCAACACATGGAGAAACTTCTTTGCTGTAGGGGTGGTGGAGCACTGGAACAGGCTGCCCAGGAAGTCCTTCAAAGCCAACCTGGACATTTTCCTGTGTGGCCTGCCCTAGGTGCTCCTGCTTTGGTGGTGGGGCGTGGGTGGACCTGATGATCTCTGGAGGTCTCTTACAACTTTTAATATTCTGTGATTCTGTGAAGACCTCCTCAGCAGCATACGGGGAAAAGACTTCTGTCTGAATTGAAAAAGGATGCTTCTGTTCTGGGATACTCAGTCTCCAACTCAGTGTGCCACTACGTAGGTATTTTTCATGCGGTGAGGGTTGTCAGACATCTGCCTGGACCACACGTGGTGCGAGATCTGCAAACCGCACCTGGTTTTCTCTACCATCACAATTCAAGTTGAAAAATCCCCAAATTTGGGCTTCCCTGGAAAAGCTGTCCTGTCTGGCAGGTTTTTTTACAGGTAGTTTTAATCCAGTTACCAACAGGCACACTAATTCTGCACTTTTCATTTTAAGCTGGATGCAGGACCCAGGATTGTCTGAACGCTGGCACTTTTTCCCCCCTCCATGTTTCAAAACACAGGCTGGCTTCAGATACATTTGACAAGGCAGCAGGTGTCACCAAGCTACTAAAATCCAACAAGCTCCACAGCAAACGTGGTCAGGCAGACAAGGGAGGCCCAAATCAGCTCCCTTCTACAAGGAAAAATAATCCCATTAAAACAAGCATCATGTCAGGTACTGGAGTGCTCACGGGGCAGAAAGGTGTTATTGCAGCTCAGCGACGCAGAAAGCTTCAGGCACACCTCACTGCCGGTTAGGCACAGGCTAATGCAAATACAAGACACAAGAATCTTGCTGCACAACTGTCCCCCAGCTCACAGAGCAATTTAGAACAAAAATAAGGATGTCACATGATGGTGCACACCCTATAACAATTGAGGTTTTCTTGTTCTGTAAGTCTGGCTGGCAAAATTGCCAGCAGCTATATTTAGTTGGACATCTTCCCCACACCCTGCACTAATTTATATCCTAGTTAGACATCTACTGGTTGTGCTCTTCACCCATGACAAGTTGGCCCAGAATGGACACCAGAATAACCTGCTACCATTTCCAGGGTCATCACAAGTGTGCCCTTACAGCTCTCTCTCTTTTTTATTATTGCAAAAACTACAGTTTCCATGCCCAGCTCTCTCTGCCATCTGAGTCAGGAGAATGAATCATCACAAATGCTATAGTCAAATGCTTTCTATGAATTATGTTCTGCACTGCAGTGCTCTGCTCAGGATTCTCTCTTCAGATTAGTGGCATTTCTCCCTCAAGAATGCTTTTTAAAAGCTGGTGAAATAAAGTTTGATTGTCTCCAAAAGGGGGAAGCCCATTATAAGCCATTTTAAGGTTAGGTTTAATGGGCATGAAAATGAAAGCATAAACCAGCTTGTTAGAAGCCCTATGTGGAAGGTAGCATCACAGAATTTTAGGGGTTGAAAGGCACAAAGAAAGATCATCCAGTCCAACCCTCCTACCAGAGCAGGAGCACCTAGAGTAGGTCACAGGAATGCATCCAGGTGTGTTTGGAATGCCTCCAGAGAAGGAGACTCCACAGCCTCCCAGGGAAGCCTGCTCCAGGGCACTGGCACCCTCACAGGGAAAAAGTTTTTCTCATGTTCTGTTCCAGCTTGCACCCATTGGCCCTTGTCTGATCACTGGACACCACTGAGTAGTGCCTGGCTCCATCCTCCTGACACTGCCCTTCACATCTTTATAAGCATGAATGAGGTCACCTCTCAGGCTCCTCTGCTCTAAGCCCCAGCTCCCTCAGCCATCATCAGCAGGGAGATGTTCCACTCCCTTCAGCATCTTTGTGGTTCTGCGCTGGACTCTGTCAAGTAGTTCCCTGAGGTCCTTCTCAAACTGAGGGGTCCACAACTGGACACAATATTCCAGATGCAGCCTCCCCAGGGCAAAGTAAAGGGGAAGGAGAACCTCTTTCTGGGCATACAGAGTCAGAAGCAAAACTCCCTGGATCTCTTTCATGGTGGAAGTCAGACTAGAGCATCTTCCCTCCTTAAACCACTATGGGAAGTTCTCATCACTACTTTTTCTTATGCTTAAGCAGCTAATAAAACTAGGTCTTAATGAAAATGGCTTCCTAAGATAATTAATTATTCCTTTAAACAGTACTATCTTCAGCTTGTCAGGGAAGAATATAATTTCCTACAAAACTCTGCCAATGTTAATTTTTTTTTTTTTTTTTTTATGAAGACACTGAAACAGAGAATATATTATGAGAAAATAATTATACCAGGCCTTAGGAATGTAAAAAGTGAGGGGGGAGGGAAATAATCAAAAGTGATAACATTTGCAATGTAATGACTGTAAGGAGAATACAAAATGGCATCAAGTACATCCATTTTCATTACAAAGGCTGTAATGAGAAAAAAGAAAAGTGCACAACTAATCTGCTCTAGAAGCCTGCCCTATCTGTTCTTTCATCAATTATCTATTCCAATCATGCCAACAAGAGTTCCTGTCTACACAGCAAATCCACTCTCCTAGTTAATCCCCTTGTTTTGTAGGTCTCCCTGGAGACTTGAGGATACAAAGCATTATGTTCCTGTGTAGCACTGCACTGATATAGTCTAACAATTCCACTCCTCAAAGCCTTGCCATGTGTGTGGCTACCTGAAGAACAAGGAGGCCAAAATCCTGTCTCATCCACGTCTTGATTTAACTCCAAGCTGATGCAGCAAGAGCCTGGCTTGCAGATGTCTTCCTCTTCTGCACTACTGCTACCAACAAGATCCCTGCGCAGCAGGAGGGTGAACTGACACTTCTCACTCATCCTCACGCGATCAGCTGCTTAGTGAAATGTTCTAGGTCATGAACATTTGCAAATTAAATGTCTTAATGGGTTGTCTGAATTACCAGACAATCAGATCATCTCTTTCCAAGAACAACCTACCTCAACTGATACAGAAATTAAAACGCAATAAATAGGATACAACCCTTCCCATCTGTGCAGCACTGCTGGTCTAGGGAGTTCCCTCTGCTGTTCCAAGAACCTAGTTTCTAAAGGCCAGTAATTCTCCACTAATGTGGGGGTTAGTTGCAGTCTGATAAGAGCCTTTTTTTTTTTTTTGCCTTGCAGAAATGTCCCTTTTGTAATCTCCTGTTTTCTTTCACCTGCCTTTTGTCACACAGAAAATTCGAGTGTGACAATGGTTGCAGTGTTTCTTTCCATCTCCAGTAGTTTCTTGTTTGAAGTTAGCATTCCAGGTTGTAGAAATAAAACAGCATCTCATATACTAATTTCATAGATTCATAGAATGGTTTAGGTTGGAAGGGACCTTAAGGATCACCTAGTTCCAACCCCTGCCATGGGCAGGGACATTGTGACCGGTTTAGGCTGTGGTATCTTTCTTTGTGTGTGTGGGGGAACTTTCTCACCCTACCACAGACACTTTACACTAGACCAGCTTGCTCAAGGCCTTGCACACCTCCAGGCAGGGGGCATCCACAAGCTCCCTGGGCAACCTGTTCCAGTGTCTCACCACTCCCAATAGAAAGAATGTCTTCCTAATCTCCAGCCTAAATCTGCCCTCCTCAAACTTTAATCCATGCCCTGTCATCCTATCCCTTCAAGGCTTTGTGAAAAGTCCCTTCCTGGCTTTCTTGTAGGTCCCCTCCAGGTACTGGAAGGCCACTATAAGGTCTTCCCAGGGCCTTCTTTTCTCCAGGCTGAACAGCCTTAACTCTCTCACCCTGTCCTCACAGAAGATGTTCTCCAGGCCTCTGATCATCTTCATGCCCCAGCAGCTCCATGTCCCTCTTATGCTGAAGGCACCAGAACTGGATGCAGTGCTCCAGGTGGGGTCTCATGAGAACAGAACAGAAGGGCAGAATCACCTCCCTGCCTTGCTGCTCACCTTGCTTTTGATACAGCTCAGGATATGCTTGGCCTTTTGGGCTACAAGCACACATTGCTGAGTTTATCAACAACTGACACCCCCAAGTCTTCAGAGTCTATTTATTTATGGCTTGTGCATGTTACTCCTTTCCTGCTAGGCATCTTCTCCATTGGGCCTTTCAGTTGCACAAAATTCCATCACAAGCAGAACTCTTCAGACCAAAAAGTAAGCCAGAAAAGATCTTTATAGATATGGCACATTACATTTAATATATGTGGGATAGGAGAGCTTTTGTATATAAACAGCTTTTTAGCCCCAAGTAATATACTTCCAGAAATTATTTTTTCTTTTTAGAGAAGTAATATCTTCTCAATGTTCGACAGATCAATACTCCTGTATTATTTTAAAGGAAATAGTGTAATTTAGTATTATAATAATCTTTAAACATAAAGCCTTTTCACTGCAATTAACTATTAAGCTTGTCACATCTTATAAAGACATTTAGCTGACAGTGTGACTCCAAAGTACAGATTTCAGACTACAGTATTCCTTTGTGCAGAACAGATCTTCATATAGTCATAGAAACACCACTTAGAGAGTTTAGGAGGCATTAGGAAAGTCTTTCTACACTAATACAATTGCATTTGAATTCAAGAAGCAAAACATTTTACTGGTTCTGATTCAGTTCTGTGGAATCACAAAACAGCAGTAGATTTTTAGTTAGTTACAGATGGGAAAGGGCCTCTGTCACATCAGAGCATGCACAACAGCTATTTTTCTCCCTCTGCAGTTTTTAAGTGGGCAGTAAATTACAAGCAGCTTCTCCCCTTTATCAGTCTATCCTCAATTACCACAATCAACCATCTCAACACTTTGCCTTTTCATATCCTGATTCTCCCTCTCTGTGTATCTTCTCTTCGTGTTTTAAGAAATAAGATCTTGGCATTGAGAAAATTCATCCCTTTGTAAGCTTTTTTTCTGGCCTTGCCCAAGGAAGACCTTCATTCCCAGACAGCTTCTCCAGTAATTCTCTTTTCCTCAGTTAATTATACTCATGTTAATACAATACTTAGCCATAAACCTGCATATGAACACACACTCACATGGACCCATCCATGTATAGATTCACAGATTGATTGGGTTGAAAGGGACCCTCAAAGGTCACCTTGTCCAATCTCCCTGCAGTTAGCAGGGCCACCTCCAACTAGATCATGTTGCCCAGGGCCACCTCCAACTAGATCATGAATGGGAAGGGGCCTCAACCACATCCCTGGGCAGCCTGTTCCAGTATTTTACCACCCTCTGAGCCAGCATTGAGATGGCAACATCTAACTCCCCAAACTAAGAGAGTGGTTTGGGGTTAAATCTGACAGTCAGATATTTGCATCACAGGAAGACACAGTTCAGCCTCTTCTAAAGAAACATGCAAAATGCACTTTATTTAACAATTTCTACAGAAATTGAAAATGTTTGAGTAGCTGAGGAATGGCTGGAACTGAAGCTCAAATGTGCTGCAGAATGGCAGCCTGAGCTCCCGGGGCTGTGCCCTGACATCGTCTACCTGCCACACAAGACTTCATCAGCACAGATATGCTGAGGGTGGGGCCCACCCATGTCCCATGGCTACTGCAGGCCCTATTGTTTTCATTCAGCTGCTTACAATCACTCATAAGTCTGTCAAGATTCATGAGCACTTCTTAAATACAATGGTGGGAACAGAATTTCAGCTTCCAAGCCTTTTTGCTCCATGACAAATAGTACTGATCTTTAAAGCCTGGGAAAAAAAGGCTATTTTTATGACCTCACTGCAGTTCTTTAGTGTCATGACCCTGATGTTTGTGCAACAGGCGAAGTATCACATACTGGACATTTTGCTAATCCTTTCAGTGCTTGCATTTAAAAGTCATCCACAAATAGCTGCTGGTCATACAGAACACTTGTGGCTGGGTGCTAGGCTACAAGCAGAAAAGTCCTAATTGGTATTTCTCTCCTGGCTATGCATCACAGAATCAACCAGTTTGGAAGAGACCACCAAGATCAAGTCCAACTGATCACCTAACCCTATCTAATGAACCAGACCATGGCACCAAGTGCCTCATGCAGGCTTTTCTTAAACACCTCCAGGGATATCAACCCCATCACCTCCCTGGGCAGCACATTCCAATGGCCAATCTCTCTTTCTGTGAAGAACTTCTAAGATCAAGCCTAAACTTCCCCCGCACAGTTTGAGATTGTGCCCTCTTGCTCTGGTGCTGGTTGCCTGGGAGAAGAGACCAACTCCCACCTGGCTACAACCTCCCTTCAGGGAGTTGTAGAGAGCAATAAGGTCTCCCCTGAGCCTCCTCTTCTCCAGGCTAAACACCCCCAGCTCCCTCAGCCTCTCCTCACAGGGCTGTGCTCCAGACCCCTCACCAGCTTTTTTGCCCTTTGTATGCCTATGCATGTCTATGCCATGGGCACGGATTTCTTTTCCATCGAGGCTGGGCATTAATCAGTCAGTATCTTTCATACTGATACTTTAATAAGAGAGTCTTCAGAGCAGAGATGTCAGAGAGGTGAAGAGAAGTCCTCTCAGATGAGTTTGCAATGCCTACCAGCAGACAGGTCACTGGAATGTAGACATGTACAGCAGGACTATGCTTGTCTTCTCAGTGAGGAAACTGACAGTCCTGGCTGTGACAGAGACAGCCAGGTTCATTCTTTCAGCAAGACAGGGCAAGACAAAAAGATACAAGTTCCCATCCTTGTAAGTACAATCTTTAAAGATGTGGACACAAGACTAAGAGATAGTTATACTAAGTCCCATTTCAACAACAGACAGCATTTTATCATAGAATGGTTTGGGTTGGAAGGGACCTCCAAAGGTCATCTAGTCTAACTCCCCTGTATTCAGCAGGGACATCCTCCACTAGATCAGGTTGCTCAGAGCCTTGTCGAGCCTCACCTTGAAGATCTCCAGGGATGGGACCTCAGCTACCTCCCTGAGCAATCTGTTCCAGTGTTCCACCACCCTCATGTAAAGAGCTTATTCCTAACATCCAGTCTAAATCTCCTCTCATTTTAAACCATTGTCCCTTGTCCTATCACTGCAAGTCTTTGGAAACAGCCTCTCTGCATCCTTCCTGCAGGCCCCTTTCAGGTACTGGAAGGCTGCTATTAGACCTCCCTGGAGCCTTCTCTTCTCCAGGCTGAACAACCCCAGCTCCCTCAGCCTGTCCTTGAAGCAGAGGTATTCCAGCCCCCAGTCATCTTCATGACCCTCCTCTGGATCCACTCCAGCAGGTCCATGTCAGAGGTACCTCTTATTGAGCTGTAAAATAGAAGGGCACAGCTCAGCTCAGAATAAACTGGGTGGGGGAAGGGTGTTAGAAAAAAACACCTGAATCTTCTTTTTAAGCCTGCTGGGAAACAATCATCTCTAACAAGAAATTCATTTTGTGACAAAAATTGCAGAGAAAGGATCATTTTAAGGCACAACTTCAAAGAGAAGAAAAAGATACTTCTACTGATGTTACAAACAGCTCCTATGTGTAAGTATTGCTGCAGCTGCTGAAGAATATGAAGAATGCTGTAGGCTGGTAAAATGAAGACAGGAATTGAACATGAGCAAAAAACAGTTGCATTTCAATGCAGTAAATGGAATAAGAGAGAGAAAAAAGGCAGGTATTTTTATGGTCAGAGGAAAAAACTAAATTTGTTCTTGAGAACAAGCATGACCAAACATTTTCTGTTTATAGGATTGCAAGATGTTAGGGGCTGGAAGAGACCTCTGGAGATCTTTGGGTCCAACCCCCTGCCAGAGCAGGACCATAGAATCCAGCACAGGTCACACAGGAACACATCCAGACAGGGCTGGAAAGCCTCCAGAGAAGGAGACTCCACAACCTCTCTGGGGACCTTGTGCCAGTGCCCTATGACCCTTACAGTAAAGACGTTCTTCCTCATGTTGAGCTGGAACCTCCTGTACTGTAGTTTCCATCCATTGCCCCTTGTCCTATCCCAGAGCACAAGCGAGCAGAGGCTGTCCCTTCCTTCCTGACCCCCAGCGCTCAGATACTTGTAGGCATTGATTAGACCCCCTCTCACTCTTCTCCTCTCCAGACTAACCAGCCCCAGGTCTCTCAGCCTCTCCTCATCAGAGAGTGCTCCAGTCCCTTCAACATCCTTGTAACCCTCTGTTGGACTCTCAAATAGATCCCTGTCCCTCTTGAACTGGGGAGCCCAGAACTGGATGCAATATTCCAGGTGAGGTCTCAACAGGGCAGAGTAGAGAGGAGGAGAACCTTCAACATGCTGGACTTCTTAAAGATCAGACTTGTAAATTGTACTGACTCTTGAGAAGATGGAACAGAACCTGTGTCTGTACATCTGATTTCCCTTGGGCTAACCATGATGTGTAAGCTGTAATACTGAAGTTGCTTCTGCTTTTTCTCACACACATTCCAACATTAAGACATTTCAGTATCATCTCAAGCAATCACAGCCCCGCAAGGAACCACAAAAATTCTTTCAAAGGGCAATAATCTAGTCACAGACTAACTCTCTACCGGGGTTTCAGTGAAAGCTGTCAAGAGCAGAAGGGAATCTCATCCGGCCCAAAATAAAATTTGATCTTTGCCTCTTACTGCATTTACCCAATTCAAAATGATTTCCTGAGCTGAGCACTAAGTTCAGCTAATCCAGTTACAGGCCAAAAACAGCTGCATCTGAGAACAGAAGGAACATGGGAGTCAAAGCTCTGATCTCTTTGTCCTGGCAATTTCAGGAAGCCTCCACTAACAGGGTACGAGAGCAACAGGAGAGAGGAGTGCAGCAAACAGGTATCTCCTAGATCCTAAAATGTGAGAAACTTTCTATGCTTTTACTCCTGACAATGAAAACTTTTACATAAAGCTAATTCTTTAATATAAACTCTTAGCAGAGCAAGGGACTAAATTAAGTTTCATCAATGTTCAGAGACCTCAATAAAGCCTCCAAGTTCTCTAAACAATTAAACCCTTGGAGAAAGGGAACCACACTCCCCTTGGAAATGAATCACACAGCTTCATTCAGATTGGAAAAAACCCTCAGAATCATCAAGTCCAACCATTAACCCTACTCCACAAAGTTCACCCCTAAACCATATCCCCAAGCACCACATCCAAACCACCTTCAAACACATCCAGGCTTGGTGACTCAACCACCTCCCTGGGCAGAATGGGCCACATTGTGCACAGAAAAAGACTGAATTTTGGCAAATTTTCTTACAAGACAGGAGGCCTCTAAGAGTTCAGGTCTGGAAAACACAAGTCTTGCCCTTTTTAACTAGAATTTCTTTTTAAACAATGTTGGTACTGACATTAATATTCCAGGAGTCACTTTACCTCACTAGTTACAAAGGCAGACCCTGCTTGGATACAGTTTCCCTATCCAGATACTGCATCTTATTCATTCCCTTGCTGATTGCCTTCCCATATGATGAACCAGAACTGGCACATAAACAGTGATAATCAGCGATACTGAGCTGCTCCTCTGTGGTCAACTCGGAAGACAGTGATCCTGGGGGTCAGTCTTTCTAAGTCCTTTATTGTTAGGACACAACTGAATACTTTTTATCTTTCCTTCCTCAGATGCAAAATATTTCTCTACCTTTACTCAGCACTGCCAAGCACATGTCCAAGAGCCACAACTACTCACTACTCTTCCTCCCACAGCTTGCACCCACTTTACTAGCACTGAGAGATCACTTTGTGTTAGACAGCTATCCTCTTCCTTAAATTTCCTTTAGTCTTGTCAAAAATTCTGTTGTCCAGGTTTGGATTTCCCTATACAAGAGAGAGGGATCTGCTGGAGAGAGTCCAACAGAGAGCAACAAGGATGACTGCAGGACTTGAACATCTCTCCTGTGAAGAAAGACCTGGGACTGGTTAGTCTGGAGAATAGAAGGCTGAGAGGGGATCTTACAAGATCTAGAAATATCTGAGGGGTGGGTTCCAAGATGGAGCCAGGCTCTGCTTGCTCAGTGATGTCCAATGATAGGACAAGGGGCAATGGGTGCAAGCTGGAGCAGAGGAGGTTCCACATGAACATGAGGAAAAACTTTGTCACTGTTAGGGTGCCAGAGCCCTGGAAAGGCTGCCCAAAGAGGTTGTGGAGTCTCCTTCCCTGAAGACATTCAAAACCCACCTGGATGTGTTCCTGTGTGACCTGCTCTAGGTGCTCCAGCTGTGTCAGAGGACTTGGACTTGATGATCTCTGGAGGTCACTTCCAACCCCTAACATTCTGTTACCATCTAGCTCACCAATAAAGTGTTTAACAGTCACTTCTAATAAACAGTTGTTACAGGATTCAACAGAAAGGCACAGATTCAGTGAGGATTCCCCATTTACAGTCATGTGTCATAGCTTCTCTGCCAGCTTTTAGTCTATTTAAGAAGCACATCAAATTGATTTCATTTCAGCCTAGTTACTTGATCAAAAAATCATGCCTCAGAGAAGCATATTATATATTACTTCAACATTATTCTATTGATCAAAATGCATTTGTTATCTCCCAAATAACAGAATAAAGAAAGGAATAAAGAGTCAGGTTGATAAAATCTATTGTCAAAAAACCATGGGTGAGTAGTCTTAATGACAGGAAGTTTAAATGCAGTCTGGTAGGAGAATTCATTTTCCTTTTTCCAGGACCAGAGCCTGCAATTATCCAGAAGCTTCCTTTTTTTAAGGCATGGGTGAAACATTCCCAACTTCTCTGTAATTTCTCTGTGTTTCAAAGCTTATTGAAGAAATCAAGCTTCATAACCCACCGAATTCTCCCGGTCTTTTAAAACTTCTGGGTATTAGCTGTCAGGCCTAGATGTTTAAAGAAGCCTAACAGTTCATACAGTAGTGCAACAGCAGCGTGCACAGCAGCAAGGCAAAGGTGGAGAAGGGTGCATCAATAAGAGTGTGGCAACCAGGTTGAGAGAGGTTCCCCTGCTCCTCTACTCTGCCCTGGTGAGGCCACATCTGGAGTATTGTGTCCAGTTCTGGGCTCTCCAGTTCAAGAAGGATAGGGACTTGCTGGAGAGGGGATGGGACCATCACATGAGAAAAGACTGAGAGAACTGGGGCTTTTTAGTGTGGAAAAGAGAAGACTGAAGGGGCATCTCATCAATGCTGATCAGTACTTCAAGGGTGGGTGTCAGGAGGATGGAACCAGTCTTTGTTCAGTGGTGCCCAGTGACAGGACAAGGAGCAACAGGCACAAATTTGAACATAAGAAATTCCATCTAAGCATAAGGACCAAGTTCTGTTCTTTAAAGGTGATGGAGCTCTGGACCAGGCTGCCTGGAGTGGTGGTGGAGTCTCCATCTCTGGGGACTTTCAAAACCCACCTGGACACATTCCTGTGTGACCCTCTCTAGGTGAATCTGCCTTGGCAGGGAGCTTGGACTCGATCTCCAGAGACCTCATCCAACCCCTACCATTCTGTGATTCTGTGAACATATTGCATGATCAGCAACAGCAGAGATGCAGGAGCCTATCCTTTACTGACATGTAAGAAGTAATTCAATTAATAGCTACTCCTAATTCTAACAGACATTTTTCAGTGGTGACCCATTCTTTTGTTCAGATTACTTTGGTTCTTATGCATCTTTAAAATAAAAGTTAAAAAAAGGCAAAAAAAGACATTTCATCTCTTAATTCTATTTACCACTGAGATTCTTGTATGCCTTTGTCAACTTCCTGAAGTTCTTAAGTTTCCTAAAGCTTTCACAACCCTCCCTTCTCACTTTGGGATTTCCATAGTAGTAATTATTCTTTGCTAGGCTTTTATTTGCCTTTTTAGTCACCCAGGCTAACATTCTCAGAAAAAGAAAAGAAAAAAGGGAAAAAAAGGAATTAAATGGTTTACAGATTGGGGGTTTTTGGTCTTGAAACTTGTTTTCAGCACAACAAAATCGGTCATTTTCATAAACCAGGGGGAATAGGGACTTGAATACATTTATTACAGGAAAACAGAATGAAATCATCATCACTTATGCCTAATTGGCTACCCATTAGTGATTTGCACGTCACACAGAGATACGCTGTAGGAGAGGAAATGCTGTGGTACTGCTGACTACAGCTACCGCAGCACTCAATACAGAACTACATCACCAAGGAAAATCTTCATGTGCATCCCCCCAGAGCCACCTCCTCTGCTGCTGAAAACTTCACCTGCTAGATGCTGCTGAACAAAGGCTCGTGGTATAGATGAGGGCTTCTTGCTGGCCACATCATTCAGGCCCTCAAAGAATCGTAGAATCGTCAGGGTTGGAAGGAACCTCAAGGATCAGCCAGTTCCAACCCCCCTGCCATGGGCAGGGACACCTCACACTACAGCAGGTTGCTCACAGCCACATCCAGCCTGGCCTTAAAAACCTCCAGGGATGCAGCTTCTACCACCTCCCTGGGCAACCTGTGCCAGTGTCTCACCACCCTCATGGGGAACAACTTCTTCCTAACATCCCATCTGAATCTACCCATTTCTATTTTTTTTTTTCCTTTTACCCTAATCCTATCACTACCTGACACCCTAAAAAGTCTCTCCCCAGCTTTCCTGTAGGCCCCCTTCAGATACTGGAAAGCCACAAGAATGCCTCCTTGGAGCTTTCTCTTCTCCAGACTGAACAGCCCCAACTCCCTCAGTCTGTCCTCATAGGAGAGGTGCTCCAGTCCTCTGATCATCCTTGGGGCCTTTCTCTGACACATTCCAGCACCTCCAGATCCTTTCTGTAATAGGGGCTCCAGAACTGGACACAGTCTCCAGGTGGGGTCTCACCAGAGTGGAGTAGAGGGGGAGAAAGAGTGGCAGCACAGAGCAGGTGAACTCCTGACTCACCCTGAAGCACCTCTACATGATGGTTTTCTAGAGAACATGTTTTGTAATGGTCCTCTGTATATACAGCAGAGCAATTCTGCATACAGCCCCCTGCATGAGGAAAGTTAAGTAGATCCATTTAAATCTGGGCATAATTTCTTGGCTCTGACCAGCTGAGATATGCACTAGCTAGCAACTTCATGGCATTTTCAATCAAATCACAGAATCACAGAATAGTTTGGGTTAGAAGGGACCTCCAAAGGTCATCTACTCCAACCCCCTCTGCAGTAAGCAGGGACATCCTCAACTAGATCAGATTGCTCAGAGCACTGTCAAGCATCACCTTGAATATCTCCAGGGATGGGGCCCCAACCACCACCCTGGGCAACCCAAGAAAACCCCCAACAAACATAAATTCAAGATCAGGATACAAAATTCAATGAATACCACATGCAGCTAGAGTGAGGAAAATAGATTCTTAACCACTAAGATTCTAGTGGAAGGACTGCATCCAGCTCTGGAGCCCTCAGCACAGGAAGAGCATGAATCTGATGGAGCAGGTCCAGAGGAGGGCCACAAAAATGATCAGGGGGTTAAAACACCTCTGCTACAAGGACAGGCTGAGGAAGCTGGGGTTGTTCAGCCTGGAGAAGAGAAGGCTTTTGGAATGTCTAACAGTGAGACCCTGATCTAGTTGAGGATGTCCCTGCTCACTGCAGGGGTCTTGGACTAAATGACCTTTGGGTTCCCTTCCAAACCAGACCATTCTATGATTCTATGACAAGTGGTAGTTCATTATTTATAGTATGTCCCAGAGCTATTCTTCCTGCCATGCAAAGATCCAACAAGAGTTTTAGCTTCAGCACAGAACAGAATCATTCACTAGACGTCAGTGGAACGTGTTCTCTGTTCTTCTGCAACAGCTTCAACTGCTTGCGCTTTAACCATAATGTTGTTAGAGAAATGCCAGGAAGTTTATTTGTGGCTTATTAATACAGCAGAGGCCCCAAAGCAGCAAGATAATGTCCAGACTTCCAAAAAACAGGCTTGCCAACCATCCCCTTGGCTAGCTTCCAGTTAAAGGAAGAACCTCACAGCCAAGCTGCAGCTATGACTTTAGAAAGGGCTGAAAAAAAGGGAGCATGATTCAAGCCATAAAGCCCCAGTCCAGATTTATACACACAAAAAAAAGTCACTCATTTCATCTGCACCATCAAACAAAGCCCAGGCTGGGCATCTAAGAATATTTCTCCTCCAAATGCTTTTTCAGGGTTCAGGTTGGAGTGCTGAGACCAAAAGGCAAAGCCACTAACCCACTGTAGTACACTGCTTACATCCTACCACAAGCCTCTTTCCCTGCAAAACAGTGATAATTCTGTCATCTGGGTTCCTTTTATCTTTTTGATAAATGAGGCTACTGACTTCCTAACTCGAGGCATTTACATCTGAAACACTAGAAAACATGTATCTGGTGTATCTAAAAATATTTCTGAAGCCTTTCACTATAAAACTCTTCTGGCAAAGACCAGCTGGATTCAGTAGTTTCTGAGGTCTCCTAAGTTTGCTCTCTGATACAAGAACACTTGTGTTTCCTCCTTCAGGGTCAAACATGAGTTTCCTTTTCAAGGTTAACACTTGCAGATTTACATTGATCTCTGGAATGTTACAGAATGGAAGAGGGTTTTTTC
Organism: Picus viridis; assembly: GCA_033816785.1. Classification (NCBI taxonomy): domain Eukaryota; kingdom Metazoa; phylum Chordata; class Aves; order Piciformes; family Picidae; genus Picus; species Picus viridis. The sequence continues at coordinate 28,132,885 of CM066570.1, read as the reverse complement.
CAACGAGAGAGTTAAGTTCTCCCATTAAAAAGCAGCTCAGCTTCTTGTGAAAGCACATTCTATCCTTGAGTAGTCACTTTGCCCTCAATGAAAACGGATGACCACACCACACAGTGTATTCCTAAAGCGATAGAGGCTCACACTACGAAGCTCAGGCACAGATTCCAAAGGTATTGCAAAACTCTCCCTCACCGTGGCTTGGAGAAGTAGGGGACATGGCACAGGACCTGTAACAGGACAGATGTGCTCAATTCCAAGCATTCAGTACTAAGCTTCTGTGGCTGCCCTTGCCAACAGGAAATAGCCCTTCACTGCTTAGTCCTCCACATTCCAGAGATGAGAGCAGAGACATTTCAGATATGATTGCCTGCCCCAGCTGACTCAACACTTCATGAAGGAAGGAAATTCCTTCCTTTACAAGGAATATAAAAGTTACTGATAAATGTCACTATGTGACATTCAGGCAGCCTTTTTTCTTTACCATCATTTAGGCAACGTTAGGAATAAAGAGTTTGCAGTGGCTCCAAGTCCTGTGTCAATTTTTTTGTTTCAGAGATTCCTAAAATGCGGAACTGCTTCATTAATGTCATGACGTAATTCCCATAATTAGGCATCATCAGAGCTCCAGCTGTAATCTCTCTCCTTCAAACAAATAAAACTGACTCCATTGACTGCACAATAACAAGCAAAAACCTGGGAGCCTGACAGGCAGAAGCCACTCACCTTTCATGCTGCACTGCTCCTCATCTTGGCATCAGAACATTTCCATGGATCTCTCACTGGGGCACCTGAGGTAAAGATCCATAAGATCTATATTAAGTAGGAGTTTTGGCACCAGAAGACAGTTATTCTTAGGTCTTCCTAATGAGGCCATGAAGAATTTTGTTTTCAAACAGCATAACTCTGATTCCAAAAATCATAACCACCAAGAATCTTACGTTTTATGGAGCGGGTTCTCTTTGTAGTTATCTAAAATATTCACCTACCAGTGTCTGAAGTCAGGCACTTAAAATCTATATTCAGTTATGTAAGACTGTAGGATGCCAAGTACTGGATGTACTCCTAGATATTTGCTATCATTTAAAGAGGTATTTTAATATTTGGGTTTCATCTCTGCCACCCAGCATTTCACAAATCACATGTTAACATAGTTTCTAAATATTTTTGAAGTTCATTTTAAGGTGGCCTCTGCCTTTGAGTATGTATCTAGTTCTCCTGATACCCAAGATGAAACAATTGTTCAGAAGATTTTGTCATTTAGTTCACTGGAACTGAGATTTCACTGCAGACTTTGGCTTAACAAAACCAGGAATGACTCTCACTATTTTAAAGCAGGAAACAATCTGCAGAACTAAGATCTGGTTTATTTATTCAGTGATGACCAAGGAGACAGCCATAGCATTCCTTCCAGCATGCTGGACTGCATCAAAAGCAGCGCTGCCAGCAGAGGGAGAGAGATTCTGCCACTTTGGTCTCGTGAGACCTCATCCGGAGCACTGTGTACAGGTCTGGAGCCCTCAATACAGGAAAGACATGGACCTGATGGAGTAGGTCCAGAGGAGGGCTACAGAAATGATCAAGGGGCTGGAGCCCCTTTGCTATGAAAACAGGCTGAGGGAGCTGGGGTTGCTCAGCCTGGGGAAGAGAAGGCTCCAGGGAGACCTAATAGCAGCTTTCCAGTACCTGAAGGGAGATACAAGAAGGCTACGGAGAGACTGTTTACAATGGCCTGCAGTGATAGGATGAAGGGCAACAGCTTCAAACTAGAGAAGAGCAGATTTAGATTGGATGTTAGGAACAAGTTCTGCACTATAAGGGTGGTAGAACACTGCAAGAGGTTGAGCAAGAAGATAGTTGAGGTCCCATCCATGGAGATATTCAGGGTGAAGCTTGACAGGGCTTTGGGCATCCTGATCTAGTTGAGGATGTCCCTACTTGCTGCAGAGGGGGTTGGAGTAGATGACCTTTAGAGGTTCCTTCTAACCCAGACCACGCTATGATTCTATGATATTCCTCCTACAATGCACAGGGAGGTGGGTTTTATAAAGTATTACCAAAAAGCAGACCTAAACAACAGAATGCTACTTCCCAGTGCTAAACAACCATTCACATGCCATTTTTTCCCTCCATTCTACTGCAGGCTGTTATGAAAACACCAGCAAAAACGTTTGTTGCTACGCTAAGTACAGCTCTGGCTCAGGGTCCTTTCTTCTCTTTCATTATTTCTGTCTAGAATTGGGAAGTTTTCTTGAAGCAGTATTGTATCTCCCTTGGAAAAAATAAAACAGAGAAGAGAAGATGAAGCATTTAAAAGCCTGGTGTCTTACAGAACTCCACCAGTTGCCCATGTGCTCTAACCGGCACACTTTCGCTTTACGTAGGAAGAACCAGATGATGACGGTGGAATTCACCCCCTGCTAAGAAAGCAGGAAAAGGCCTTAGAAGAATGCTTACATCTGTCCCTAATTTGCTTGCACATAAACCCCACGCTAAGCTGTTTTATTGCCAAAGTCACAGAAAGAAATTGGGCACCAAGCAGCATAGGTAATCTTGAACTGGAGGCCCTCCAGCCTAATTAGACACAAATGCCCAGGAGGCCCAAGATTGAAATATGGCATGTAGATTTTGAAATGTATAAGAGACAGAACAGTCTCATTAGCAGCAGTCTGAATCTATGTTTAAGTCTCTGAAGTTCCTTTTTTTGACCAAGGGAAGGAGTAAGTCTGAGTATTCCTCAGGCTAAATACCAGGAAAAGCATCCCAGCTCTTTCTGGAATAGCCCCTGGCTCCCAGCTCCCGCTCCAGCACACTCCTCCTGGGCTTTGTGCAGCTCCTGGACACTCTCTTTGCAAAGACATTCTCACAGTCGGCAAGCTAATTTAATACCAATAATGTTAGGAAAGCGAAAACGTTCTAAGTCATCGAAAAATAAGACAAAGAAGTGGTTCTGTGGAGAGTTTAAAGAGATATTGGGTCATTATTCACAACTTAGTGGATACATTTCTTAAGGAAGATGGTCATGGAGTTTTGCCAGAAGACATTAAAAAAGTGATCATTTCCCTTATTCCAAGCCTCTGACTGGTTTTTATTTTCTGGAGTCAAACAGCTGTCATCGGCTACCCTCTGATTACCAAGCATGCACCCACTTTCTGGAAGGATGCAGAACGATGAGTGAACCCAAGAATCAGGCAGAGGAGAAGCCAGTGACAATTTTAAGGCAGAAAAGGCTATGCATGACACAGAGCTGACCTCCATATCACACATTTCAGGCACACTCGGGGACTGCCTATTTTTAGAATCATAACAACCACACTAAACCAAGCAGAGGGTTTGATAGGAATATTTTTTTTATCAAGTTATCTCTCTCTGAGTTATTTGGGGGAACAATGCAAGGTAACACATTACTTCCTTTTTACAATCGAGTTTTTACATTATCAGGAAACACCAAGCTGGCCACAGAATGATAAACAACTTCTGGTTTCAATAAAATAAAGAGACCCTCGTGCTCCTTTTCTTCTGCAAACACAACACAAAAGAAATACAGAGACATGGCAGGGTCCAGAGATCTTGCATGCAATAGAAAAACCTTGTGGAGAAGGCCTTCTATTGACGTTCCAGGTCAGTTTGTATTTTTAGCTGGGATGCTGTGGCCTGTTTGATATTGTTGTGTCTCAGTGCCCAATCAGCTCCACCTTCTTGCTAAGTTTCATGGGAAGACTATTTGACATTTACACTTCAAGCACTACTGAAACATGACTGTTACAAAACAAAGAGGCAAACTTTAAGTGGGAATAATGGTTTTTAAGAACTTCCCTTGAAGTTTTTTATGGGTTTAGTTTTTGTAAAAGGTGTGTTTACTTTTAAAGAACATGTAGCAGGACGCCCATTGTTCTCTTCCCCTTTGTCTTAAAGAGCAGACAGAAATAATTTTAATCCCAAAAGAAGTAAAGACCTTTCTGGTCCTCCTGGAGGACTCAGCTCTATGTTTGTTTTTTTTTCTTAAAGGCCTCAAGCTACCACACCCTTCCCCACACTTTAGGTTTGGGAGTCAAGTAAAGAAGAAAATTAAGCATCAGGAAAGAAATTACTTGCTCACAACACGGCAAATCTTCTCTCTGCCCAAATCAATCTGAGTTAACCTGGCAGTGAATATCAGAGGTGATGTCTTGTGCTGAGAGACGATTTCCTCTCACACACTCCAGGGTGTGACCAAGGCATCCCCTCCAGCAGGGAACCCACAACCCACTGAGGGAACAGAACTTTGGACCATGGGCATGTCTCTCTATGCACAGACAGACATGAGCTCACTGTCCATGCAGGAGCCAGCTCCGCTCCAAGAGCCACATAGAGCAAACCTGTGCCCAACCTGATGCGTCTGTGGGCAGCAGAAGAAACTGAGATTAAATAGCAGACATCCACATATACATGCCCTGGACACTAGACAGAAAGCCTGGTGGGTACCAAGATGGAGCACAGGGGCCAAACAACCCAGTGGATGGGATCCTTGTGCTGGTGATGAGGGGAAAAGGCACCAGCGATGCCGGTGACCTGTCAGCCTTCACCAAGGAGGAAATTTACAGTAAAGTGGGCAAGCATTTGCTGTCTGAAGCAAACGGGGAGACACCGCCTCGCTGGGCTCCAGGCCCAGGCAAAAGCAAAGCAGGGTCCGAGAGCACATGCAGGGGCAGGTGGCTGGGCAGTGATGGGAGGCAGCGGGCACACACCCTGCCAGTAAGTAACAGCTGCCTCGGCACCAGGAGGCTGGCAACAAAGCCGAGGGGGTAATTGATGTTGGGATGAGAAAAAACCCAGGCAAGCAAAGCAGGTTGGCAGAGGTCTTTGAGGGGAGAAGCCTGCGACCCCCTTGCCCCAGAGAAACAGGGCCCTTCTCCGGGCTGAGGAGTTTCACCATGGGCCACAGACGAGTGAGGCATGCCACGGCCCGGGCTAAGTCCCTGAAAATCACCCTCAAGCACTGTTCCCAATTCCATCGCCCCAGTGGAACCCCCTTACCTTCCCGCTCCGGGCGGGGGACGCTCCTCGCCTGACCTCCCCCAGCTTCTCCTGCGAGGGGGCGACAGGCCCGGCCGGGGGCCTGCCCTGCTGCGCAGGTGGCAGCTAGACCCCCGGGGCCTGACCCTGCCTGGGCGACCCCGGCCGGCGAGGCGTTGCCGACGGCCGCCAACGGCGCAGCAGGGCGCGTAGCAGGGAATCCCCGGCTCCCCCGGCTGGCGCGGCGGGCACCTACCTGTTGCCAAGGAAACCCAGGTGTCTCCTCAGCAGCGGCCTTCCCCGGGGGTGGTGGGCGGCAGCTGCGGCAGGACCCCGGGGCGGGGGCGGGGGCGGCGGCGGCAGAGAGGAGCGGCGCGAGGGGTCTGCGGGGGTGGAGGCGCTTGCAGCGCCCAGGGTCTGGGCGGGGGAGGGCGCCGGAGATTTAACGAGCAGCACCTGCTGTAAGGGGCTATGGGGAGTGGGTGTTCTCGTAAAGCTTTCTCCCGGTGTAGAGCACAGTAAACTCCGTTAGTGTATTAGTCTGGGAACCGCTTCAGAAAAGAGTAAATGAGGGCTGGGTAGGTACTGCCAGCCCCTGTGGCCTGTGCTGCACGGGGAGCCAAAAGACACCGCTGTACCTGGGCTGTGCCGTGCAGGACCCCGCCAAGCAGGTGGGAAAATCACGAGCAGGTTTTGCCAATTAAATGGATAACACAGCCTCGCCTTTTCTTTGTTTGGTAGTTAAAGGCTTTCAGACGACGGCTAGCGGTGGTATTGTGTTGACTAACTCAGATGCAGTTCCCCTGTCTGTAGCATAAAGGCACACCGGTGTCTGGGAAACACTGCAGGAGAAACTGTGACGCCGCTCAAAAAATTGCCTCCTTTCCCTTTAGCTACAGAACTATTTCCCTTGGAGTTAACAACGAATCGATTTCAGGCATTCGATAGAGGCTCTGCATTAATTAACTGTGCAATTAGTTGAGCTTTGCCAGCACCTGCTCACCTTGGTGCTGATCCTCTTGTGCCGTCTTGGCCTAAAGTCTTCTCACGTGCAGCTCGTTTGTGGCAGAAAGGATGGGTGTCTCCCTTTGGAGCTTCGTGAAACTGCTTTATTTCCCAGCTCAGGCTGTAAATTAAAACAGCATCTTATGGCATGTAAAAATTACTTTGGCAATTTCTAACCATGTATTTGTTACAATTAATTTTACTTTTCTAAGCACTGGAAAGCAATTTTTTTTCTATCTGAGGAGAAGTTTGAAGGTTTTTGTATATTTCCTGCTTCAAAGAGCAAAAATGAGGCATGACCATATATATTTTGAAGGTGTTAGTAGGCAAGAAATGTGTATGATTTTATTCAATCTAATATTTCAAGACCTGCTGACAGTAATGACATCCAAACCATCATTCACACCACTTACAACTTAACACTTAGAACACAACAACGCAGTCAGGAAATGTCAGCAGATATTTTTCTCTCCCAAAAAAGCAGCTCTGCTAAAGTGAAAGTTTCCACAGTAACACCCCAATTTCTGAAAGAATTTTCATCAAAAAGACCCCTAAGACCTGGCTCCAGCTTTTGTTCAAGAGAGGTAAACTGGAACAGTGCCTGTCTAGGCCACTGTCCCAGAAAGAGGCATCAACTATCAAATGTCCTTTCACCAACAGTACTGGGGAGCACCCAGCAGTCAGGGCAGCAGCAGTCTCTGCCCCACAGACCTTTTAACTCAATAAATAATCAAAAGACGTGTGGCACTCCTTTATCTCAGCAAAATCCCTGCAGATTTCAGCATGTGCACCCACTCCTGTATACTACTGAACTCAGGCCTGAAACTCCAGCCCCACACAAAACCCACTCAAAGGGACTGACATTGTTAGCTTGGAGGAGAAGAAATGCAGCAAAATGAGATGAGGAGATTCTGCCTCCAGATATATCTTCCTGCAGCAGTAGTTATGGTTTTACACATTCTGAGGTGGTTTTGCCTCATCAGCATTAAAAACTGTTATAAAACATCAAAGCCATCAGATGAAGAATAGGGAACTCACTACATGTGCTGCGTGCACATGAAAGAAGGAGGAAGGGAGGAAGGAGAAAAACTCAACATTCTCTCTTAGTTTAGTGAAGTTGCAGTGGGTGCTCTCCATTTGCAGAAACAGCTGGCACAACTCAGTTCTGAAGAATACAAAGGACACAAGAAACTTTGGAGATGTTTTTCCTAGAATTTTTGGCCTTGACTCTTGTGAAGTTCACAGAACCTGAGATATTCATGAGGTGGCAGAGAATCATAGAATGGTTTGGGTGGGAAGGGAACTCCAAAGGTCGTCTTGTCCAAAACCCCAGCAGTCAGCAGGGACATCCTCAACTAGATCAGTTTGTTCAGAGCCTTGTCAAGCCTCGCTTTGAAGATCTCCAGGGATGGGGCCTCAATCCATGGGCAACCCCCTCCCTGTTCCATCACCCTCATGGTGCAGAACTGGTTCCTAACATCCAATCTAAATCTCTAATTTCAAACCACTGCTCCTCATGCTATAACTGCAGGCCTTTGTAAACAGTTCCTCTCTAAAGGGATGTTCTTAAGGTCTCAGTTTGTTGCCTCGCCTGAACTCACAGTGTAAGGCCAGAAGTAAAATGAAGATTAAAAGGAACATGAAAAGAATTAATGATGTTTTTTTAAGATGCTGCATTTTCATGAATGGCATTTGGATGACAGGCGACCTTATAAAATCTACCCAGTGACAATGATTTGTACCTACCATTCTGGCTTACATACAACAAAAGCACCAAGTCTCAAGTATTTTTAATCAAGGTACCTGCAGAACATCACAAGATGCAGGTATTATAGTAATTTATCTCATGCACTCTTTCATTTTTCCCCACCTGGAATATTGCATCCAGTTCTGGGCTCCCCAGTTCAAGAGGGACAGCGATCTTACTTGAGAGAGTCCAACAGAGGGCTACAAGGATGATGAAAGGACTGGAGCACTGCCTGGTGAGGAAAGGCTGAGAGCCCTGGGGCTATTCAGTCTGGAGAGGAAAAGACTGAGAGAGGATCTAATAAAAGTCTATAAATATCTGAGGGCTGGGGGTCAGGAAGGAAGGGACAGCCTCTGCTCACTTGTGCCCTGTGACAGGACAAGGGGCAATGGATGGAAACTGCAGCACAGGAAGTTCCAGCTCAACATGAGGGAGAACTTCTTTACTGTCAGGGTCACAGAGCACTGGCACGGGCTCCCCAGAGAGGTTGTGGAGTCTCCTTCTCTGGAGACTTTCCAGCCCTGTCTGGATGTGTTCCTGTGAGACTTGTACTAAATTCTATGGTCCTGCTCTGACAAGGGGGTTGGACTCGAAGATCTCCAGAGGTCCCTTCCAACCCCTAACATCCTGTGATCATTTGGCTGAACTTACTATCTCTGCCTTGTGTTTTGCTTCTCTCCTCAAGTTCTTTGATTAAAATGAGACACTTTTGCTCCAGCTGAAGTCGATAGGGGTTTCACCTCTGATTTCATGAGGCCCTGGTTTTGCCAATATAGAGGAATTAGCCTTTTCTGATGTGGGTAGTTATCTGTTAATGGGTTTAAGACAGGAGAAAGGCAAAGGTTGTGGAAAAGAGGACACGTAGATCCCATACACAGATTAGATAAAGCAAAAAGGAAAGGGAGAACAAGCAGACAACCCCTAACATCCTGTGATCTTTCTCCTACAAGAAGGACTGCATTTACTGTGGCACAGCATAGGAACCACACAGAATTTTATCCTAAGGGCTATATGCAAGAACTATCTGCTGGGAAGCAGTGGCATTGGTCCAGTAACTAACATATGCTATAGCGAAGGCAACACGACATGGGAGCGATGGGCTGGGCTGCAGGGTGAAAGGAAATGGTAAGCAAAGTACATGATAGACAGAGAGAGCTATTCCAGGTTTATCTATTTTTAAGTCTGTGGAAGCAATTTGAAGGTCTCACCTCGCTGCAGCCCTTCTTCCCTGAGCTCTAAAAATCAGCATGGCAAGAGCATGCAGAAAAGACTTTGCAGTTACAGTGGGAGCAAGCTAAGCAGGAGGGGCTCACTGCAAGACTATCATCCAAATCACCATCTGCCCAAGGGAGGGGGTAGCATGGAGTTGCACTATTCCTGGAACAAAGGAAGTACCAGGTAGTTACCAAGTGTTCCTTATTCTCTTCAGAAAGTTCTCATAGCCCACCTCAGGAGGTTCGGTCCTGTGTTGGTTTGTTCATGCTGCCAGTGGCTGTAGCTACATCTTTCTGACCCTGCCTCAAAGCTTCTTCTTTATTGCAACTCTATCAATTTTGGTGTGGGAATGTGGGAAACAGGACCAAAAATATGGCATCCTGATGCAGGAAAAAGAGAAGGCAGAGTGAGATTGTATTTCCCCTTATACATGTATGTCATTGTCTTAACATTCATCCACTGAAGTCACTCACAGACCAACCCATCATACTTTGTGTTGGTTACCGTAGGGGCAGGTCCTTCAAGTAAGAGGGTAGTCAGGATGAATGTCAGGCCTGAATAATGGTAAGAGTAGACTGAATGTCTATCTTTTACATAAAAAAACAGTTTTTGTAAAAATGATTTGGCCACTTAACAGTGGAACTGGACCATCTGAGAAGAGTAAACTCCTGTAGCCTCTTCTCTAAAATGAATGTTCTGTCTCCAGAGAGCAGTTCACAGAGCCAGCTCTAAGGTGTCAAAAGGGAAAGGCAGTTCAGTTACTCAGTGCAATCTCTACCATAGCCTCTGCCCTAGACCGTGGGTGTGAAATAACAGAGCACCTCACTTGAAAGAATCAGTAGAGCTGCTAAGCAATTTGTAAACAGATAGAAAGCTAAAGCTGCAATTAAAACTGCTAGCTGCTGCCAGTGTAGGGAAAGGTGTTGGAAAAGTCAGGAATAGGTGATTGCATTCCTTAGTTTGCCTCCTTCAGACTCTCAGCTGCTTTTCATGGAATCATAGAATGGTCTGGGTTGGAAGGGACCTCTGAAGGTCAGCTAGTCCAACCCCTCTGCAGTAAGCAGGGACATCCTCCACTAAATCAGGTTGCCCACAGCCCTGTTGAGCCTCACCTTGACCATCTCCAGGAATGGGACCCCACCCACCTCCCCAGGAAACCCATTCCAGTGCTTTAACAGTTCCATGGTAAAGAACCTGTTCCTAATGTTCCAGAAGTGGTCAGATCCTAAAGACCATCCAGTTTCTTCTCATGTTAAGAAGGTGGCCTAGCAGGCATGAACAGACAAGTTATTCCAGTAAAGCCTTTTCCTCTCCATCAAGTTCCTCACACTGTCTTGCTTTCCAGGGGACAGAGAATTGCTCCTTCAGACCCACATCAAGATTTCACTTGGCCACAGAGCAGAAACTTGGAGGCAGCCAGTTACGCCAGCATTGCGCTCACGCCATGCTGTCAGGGAGACATGAAGAGCTCATGGGGAAGCTGAGTCCTGCATCTGACACTTACAAACAAACAGCAAGACTAGCTGCAATGTCTACAAACAGAATCATTCACAGTTTCTAAGTGTTCTGCTTCACAGAAGTCAGAAGCTCCCAGTAGTCTCTCAGGAGCTTACTTAGGATCAGAAAATGATTTTATCTAGCACAGGTGTCAGCTGGACATTACCATGCCCTGGTTTGTCAAATTCCCACTGGACAATATTACCATTACGGTGGGTTTGCTTCTGTGCTTATTTAAAGACAGTGAGATGAAACTCAGCACACAGCATTCTTAGTTCCATTATTCCTAGCTGAACAATTACAGGCAGGCAGTAATTCTCTATCTATATATAGCACTTAATCCATATTGCAGTAATTCCTCTACCATGATATACTGCTGCACTGACTCTCTGCCAGTTTCAGATCACTCACCCCTGTCAAGTCCCATAGGATGTGTGAGGGCCTGTAAGACTTATTCAAAATCATTTTCCACCCTGGGTGGCCACATGTGATGTAGCTTCCATCAGCAGCTAGGTGCCAGGGGAAGAGCAACTGCTGTGGAGAAAGGCTGTTGGAAAGGGTAATCCTCCCTGTGTCACACCAGCTGCTGAACTTCTGCTCCATTGTTATGTGAATCTGCACTTGCAGTGACTGCCTGGCCAGCCTCTTATTTTAATTGCAATTACTTTCAATGACACTAAGCTGGGGGAGGTAACTTGGAGTTAAAGCGGCATATTTTATGTTTATAGAAATGATAATCATGTTCAGGGAGCAGATTAACAGAGCTCTCATAGTGATGGCAGGGAAGGCAGAAGACAGAGCTTTCATTTCCATAAAGCACCAAGCAAACCCTTCTTTACTGCCATCACAATCTGCTGCTGGCTCTAACTATTTATATTTATTTTTATGTATTTATTATGAGTTTGTCCCCTGCTGTCAAGGAGACAGGCTTCTGCTCCTTACCTTTCAGGAAGGCATTAATCCTGGTGATCAGTTAATGTATGGGGAGGGAACAGAGAGAGGCAAATACAAGCTGCAGCAACCTAGCGCAGTATAAATCCTGAGAACAAAGTGAACCCCACAGAAGAGCTGGAATCTGGGAACTGTTCTTCTTCCTGACAGTTGCAAGCAATGAGAAAGCACAAAACCTAAAATAATACACCTAGGGAATAAGGGATTTTTTTTTTTTTCCCTTTCCCTCCAAGTGGATATTTAATTAATGCATCCAGAGTTGGGATTTTGCAACAACAAAATCCAAGTTGTGGCAGAGTTAATTCTCATTTCTGCTGCTGGCCCCAAAAAGCAGGTGTCGTCATAGGCTGTTGGCTGCCTCCTCTTCTGCACAAGGGACAATGATTAGAACAGCATGAAAAGCCCTGGGAAGCCACCAAGTGCTGGCACGTGGCAGGCTGCCTAACAGAAAAGCAGAGGGGGAAATAGTCTCTTGATGGGTGATATCACTGTAAATAAGCTTTAGATTAGCACAAAGAGAAATTTATCGGTTAAAACCTTTTCTTTCCCCCCCCCCGTTTGCTTGGTTGCCAGATTTCCTCTAACCCTACTGGCTGTGTGACTGGTCATGTCTGTCAGCATTTTTCTCCACCGGTGATGAACCAAAGTAAAGTTAAATTCAGCTCGCTCATTGCAACCCCAGGAGCAACAAAGGAAAAGACAAAGGGAATCCTAAATTCTGAAATCGCCCAATTCCTGGCCTGTCTGACTTTTTATCTTCTTCTAAGCCCTATGAATGCCTTAACTTTAGAATGTTTTTTAACAATGTGATGGTTTAATCCTTGCCTTGCAGGTTTGTCGTAGGGGGCATCTGTGACCAGATCAGCTGCTTTGGGAAATGTCTGGATCAGGTACAAAACAAGCTCTAGTAACTGCAATTGAAATGCCTCCCCCACTCCACACCTCCTCTCCACAGCCTCCATAGCAACCATGTTTGCAAAGGTTCTCACAAATTCAGTCTTGAGGCAAAAGTAAAGCCTTAAAATCACACAAGAAAAATCTGAAGCAAGAAAACTGGTGGGTTCCTGCATAAGGCACATGGGGAAAGATTACAAAATCTGAACTTCCAAGTCCCACATCAATTCCAGTTTGACAGCTGCTAACCAGTTTTCAGCATCAGCACAGCCTTTGTGATGCCTTTGAAAACTAGGAGGGAGGACTTTGCAGTGCAGCTCCACTGAAACCTGTGCCTAATGATAATTTAAAGTAATTTATAACCCATAAAGCACCCACAGCAAGGCCAATATCACAACATCACAACATTATGCATATGCAGGGACCAGTTCTATTAATATGAATAATATGTAGATTATTCATGAACTAAAAGAGGCTTTATTGTTCATCTTTCATTAAAAACAAACTAAGGGAGGATCTGTAACCTGCTGACATCTGGAATTATGGTTTGTGTTATCTGCAGGTTTTGCTTGGTTTGCACAGAATAGGTCAAATCATGAGTGGTTTACTGTGCTCTTTAGTATACAGCTAGGGCATAAATAGGCTGAAAAGACAGATGATAGACAAGTCAGCAGTTTACCATCATGACGTTCACTGTATTTGCAAGGTTAACATAACTTCTGGCCTAAACAGAAAGAAACTGGTGGTTTCTGCATTCCCACTCACTGAGCCACAGGAGTGCTGCTGTTTGAAAGGAGGAAAGGCACTGCACTCACAAGAGAGCAGACATTATATCAGGGAAAAGCCCCAAAGGGTAAATGTAAAATTCTCTGCTTTCCAAGGCAGTATCTATGCAAAATACATGTATGAGAAAGAACATTGTTATGTTGCCTTTCATTTAGGGAATAATGTAGGGGTTACAGGAAAACACACTTCAGACTTCCTTTAAAAGGAAATTCTAGTGTCAAGCCTAAAATATTAAATCTGCAACTGTTCTGTAATCACAGAATCACAGAATGGTCTGGGTTGGAAGAGACCTCTGAAGGTCATCCAGTCCAACCCCTCTGCAGTCAGCAGGGACATCCTCAGCTCAGAGCCCTGTCAAGCCTCACCTTGAATATCTCCCAACCACCTCCCTGGGCAACCTGTTCCAGTGTTCCACCACCCTCATGGTAAAGAACTTTTTCCTAACATCCAATCCAAATCTGATCTTCTCCAGTTGAAGCCGTTGCCTCTCATCCTATCACTGCAGGGCTCTGTAAGCAGCCTCTCTCCATCCTTCTTGTAGCCCTCTTCAGGTACTGGAAGGCTGCTATTAGGTCTCCCTGTACCTTCTCCAGGCTGAACACCCCCAGCTCCCTCACTTTGTCCTCATAGCAGAGGTGTTCCAATCCCCTGATCATTTTTGTGGCCCTCCTCTGGACCTGCTCCATCACAGAATCACAGGAGCAACCAGGTTGAAGGAGACCTCCAATATCATCAAGTGCAACCAATCGCCCAACCCTATCCAATCAACCAGACCATGGCACTAAGTGCCTCATCCAGTCTCTTCTTAAACACCCCTCCAGGGATGGTGACTCCACCACCTCTCTGGGCAGCCCATTCCAATGGCCAGTCTCTCTTCCTGTGAAGAACTTCTTTCTAAGATCAAGCCTAAATTTCTCCCTGCACAATCAGATCCATGTCCTTCCTATACTGAGGGCTGAATGTCCTCCTGAACCTAATTCTGCATTGTAAGAGGAGTTTTATACGGAAGGCACAATATGATTTAACACAAGAAGTGAGGAAACTGAGTTGGAGTCAAGTCCTTAGAGCACACTAAAAGGAGATGAATTCCAAACCAGGTCTATCTATACCAGGTAAATAATAACAACAAATACATCACTAAAGCTTCAGGCAAAGTCAATATGAAGGCACACTTCAGAGAATCATAGAATGGTTTGGGTTTGGAAAGGACCTCCAAAGGTCATCTAGTCCACCCTCCTGCAGTCAGCAGGGACATCCTCCATTAGAGCAGGTTGCTCAGAGCCTTGTCTAGCTTGACCTTGAGGTTCACCAGGGATGGAGCCTCAACTACCTCCCTGGGCGACCTGTTGCAGGGTTCTACCACCTCATGGTGCAGAACTTGTTCCTAACATCCAATCTAAATCTGCTCTTCTCTAACTTCAAACCATTGTCCCTTGTCCTGTCACTACAGGCCTATGTAAACGGTCCCTCTGCAGCCTTCTTGTAAGCCTTCAGGTACTTCTCCACTTACCTTCCTTTTTTTTGCAGAGATAACACTTTGACTCTGTTTTGCTAAACTGTCACTCCTGGCATTGTACATAGTGCATTTCCTCTGCTGCCATTTGGATCTCTCTAGATGCAAGCCACAGTGGTAGCAGCATTACCATCATGATACAGTCCTGCAACCCCCTACAACTGGGAATCATTAGTGCAAAACCATTTTAATGCTCTTGTAAACACCGTCAGAGAGCCAGGAGGCTATTTGTATTTGCTTTACTGTCATAGACTCAACTGCCTTGTTCCAACCCTGTCCATCAAATTAAGTGTTGGACTGGGTACAAAGTGCTCTAAACCTGCCAAGTCCAGGCTGGCTTGAACTTTAATAGAACCAGACAACCACTTTCTAGTGCAGACACCACAAGTGTTATGGGTTGCAATTAGGTGTATAGATAAGGTGTCTTTTCTCCATCATACTGCAATTCCCACATTGGAGGCATGGCCCTTTGCTCCAAAGGCTTTGTCACAGGTTTTATACTTCACATTGGCACAAAGTTTCAGGGAGCTCATTCTTCTCCACACTAAGAAAAGGTAGGTGTATAAAATATTGGATAATCTTCTTACATAAAACATCCTAGCCTGTTAATGTAAAAATGGTGACTATATTTAGTCCAAAATCTTCCCCTTGAGATAGCTCTTGGTTTTGACCCAGGAAGAATGAGAAATCTTGGCACAGCGTTGAAAGAGAGATTTCCTGACCCAATCACTAGAAGAGGCAGTATGATTTTTAGGAAATTGTCATCCTTTTCATTTGGAAAGGCAAAATACCCAGTTCAGCCCACCACCACTAGCTAGAAACCACAAAACTGTCAATCAAACCACGATTGATGAGAGTGGTTTTCAAGCTTTAGCTGGGTGGGAGGAGCAGGAGGCAACCTAGAAACATGGCTAGCCAGTGAGTGGGAAACACCAGCCTCCAGAGCCACTAGGCTGAGGTTTCTTCTGCAAAGAGGGCTACAGAACATCCAGGAGTGTACTGTACTGGGGGTGTACCCTGACCTACACTTGTAGTTCTACCTTTAGGCACTCCTACCGTCAGGCACTGGAATGGCCTTCAGGCATTGGAATGGACTGCCTAGGGAGGTGGTTGAGTCACCAAGCCTGGATGTGTTTAAAGGTGGTTTGGATGTGGTGCTTGGGGATACGGTTTAGGGATGAACTTTGTGGAGTGGGGTTAATGGTTGGACTTGGTGATCCTGAGGGTCTTTTCCAATCTGAATGTTTCTGTGATTCTGTGATTCCTGCTGAAAGATGAGAAAGAAGCTTCATCTGCTGAGCTGAAGTCCAAGCCTCTATTAAAATATTTGCCAAAAAGAACTGCAGGCCCAAGAACAGAAAGGAGCAGAAGCAATTAATGCATTTTCTCACTGCTGAAAAAAATGCCTGAGGGCAGTCTCCAGAAACAACCCTGGTAACGAGAAACTCTGAATGGCTGCACACTTGAGTCCATTTCTTTTAGCCTTCACTCTTGATCTTTTGTGTTCACCCTCTGTAAACAGCCAAGTGTTCAGAGCCTAGCTCTACTGCTTAGCAGTGCATTAGCTTGCCTCTTGGCTGCCATCAAAATTTAGATTGCATGCTTAATAAATTGGGGGTGCAATGGTTAATTGCAAGAGCTGGCAAAAGCAGCTCCTAAGATTTGCATAGCACTCCTGTGCAGGAGGAGTTTAAAAGTACAACCATCAAATATTCACAAGTGCATGTAACCTATTCACATGCATCCAGATGCTCTCTCTGGTACCACGCTGTGCAGAAACTGCCACTAAAATCAGTATGATTCCCCACAGAAAACATTACTCAACTTGAGTAAAGGTGACAGAATAGAGTCCTTGAGGGGGAGGGGGATGAGAAAACCCAGTATTAGTTTGAATAATGAATGTATCTGAGAATATCCTAATCTCCTTATGAAGAGAGAGGCAAAAAATCTAAATACATTATTCATGATGAATTATTCAGTCAGCTGTGTGTGAATTATCCTGGGAATATTTTGCTGGCTTTTAAAACTTCTCCTTAAAACAGATCAATCTGGCTTGGGAAAAACATCTCCCTGCAGTGGCCAGCCACATTTTCAAACGGGTCTGACAGCCAAAGATAAATTGGAAACATCTGGGGAAGGGGGGATTTATTTCTATTGTAGCAACATCTAGGAATCCCAACAATATATTTGCATTACTGTAGCAGCATGTAGGAATCCCAGGCCACATCTGGGATATTGTGTCCAGTTCTGGGCCCCTCAGTTCAAGAAGGACCTCAGGGAGCTGCTTGGGAGAGTCCAGTGCAGAGCCACAAAAATTATCAAGGGAGTGGAACATCTTCCTTACGAGGAAAGACTGAGGGAGCTGAGGGCTCTGTAGCTTGGACCAGAGGAGACTGAGGGGTGACCTCATTCCTGTTGATAAAGATGTGGAGGGTGAGTGCCAAGAGGATGGAGTCAGGCTCTGCTTGGTGATGCCCAATGACAGCACAAGGGGCAATGGTGGAAGCTGAGGCATAAGAAATTCCATGGAAACAGGAGGAAAATTTTTTTCCCTGCAAGGGTGACAGAGCCCTGGAACAGGCTGGCTAGAGAGATTGTGGAGTCTCCTTCTCTGGAGATATTCCAGACCTGCCTGAATGTGTTCCTGTGTGACCTGCTCTAGGTGTTCCTGCTCTGGAAGGGGGGTTGGACTGGATGATCTGTCAAGGTCCCTTCCAACCCCTAGCATCCTGTGATTCGGTGGTTATCTCCAGTGCTGGACAGACAGAGCTGTGACTATAGAGCTGTAGTACTCAAAAGTATAAAGGTATTCTAACTGCACGAGATTTTGTAAGCCTGAATCTTACAGAACAACTAAGTTGGTGAAGAGCCTGGAGAATGAGTCTGATGAAGAGCAGCTGAGAGAACTGGGACTGCTTAGTGTGAGGAAGAGGAGGCTGAAGAGAGACCTTATCACCCTCTACAACTCCCTGAAAGGACAATATAGAGAGGCTGGTGCTGGTCTCTTTTCACAGGTAGTTAGTGACAGAACAAGAGGGGATGGCGTCAAGCAGCACCAGGGTTTAGGCTGGACATTAGGAAACATATTTTCACTGCAAGAGTAGTCAAGCCTTGGAACAGGCTGCCCAAGGAGGTGGTGAAGTCACCAACCCTGGGTGTGTTTAAAGGTCTTTTAGATGTGGTGCTTAGTGATCTAGTGGTGACCTTGGTAGAGTAGGGTTAATGGTTGGACCTGATGATCTCCAGGGTGTTTTCCAACCTGAATGACTCTATGATTCTGTGATATCAAACTGTGGAAAGAAGAGGTAAAGATCGCCTAAACATACAATTATATAGGTATACCTTCAAGACCACCTCTAGGAAAAGCAGGATATTTTCAGTGTTGCACCTGCCACATGAAGTGACGCAGAACTGTCTCCTAGGACTCCTTCATTAAGCCCTACTGCGAAAGCCTGGAAAGCAAAAGAGCAGGATGCATCTATGAATAAACAAGGCAGCTGGATTTCAATTTTTGAGCTTGGAAATCCCTCGAGTGTAATATACTTACTAAACCTTGTTTTTCAGAGCTTTGTACAGTTCAGCTTATTGAGGTGGGAGAGGTTTAATACATGCATGTATAAAGAAATAAGTGCAGTCCATCACAGGAGACAGACCAGGCAACCTAAGTCTCTCCATTTTTTTTTACTTCCCCCACTTTTTGTTGTGCTGTGACAGATTATATAAAATATTTCTGTCTCTAGCAGAACTTAAAAGAACACAGCAGATGTAGCAGCTTTTCCTTCACTTACTCTGATGCAAAAAAACCCAAACCAAAACAAAGGGCTATGAGATGGACTAGGCGAAATAGAAGGTGTTTAAAACCCTTAAACAAAATAAAACAGCAAAACCTTAGTACCACAACACCACAAGAAAGAAAATTAACCAAGCCTGAAGAAGAGACAAACTGCAGAAAAAAATTCTCTTAGCTTTGTAAGCCAAGACAGAGGAAAGGGAAAGATAAAAAATTACCATCACAGCTGGAAAATGGAAACCAGTTATGGCAGATCTCATCTCAAGGTTCACTGAGGAACTGTGCTCTTTCTCTGCAGGAGGATCTTTTGATTCACATTTCATAGAATCACAAAAATGTCAGGGCTGGAAGGGACCTCAAGGATCATCCAGTTCCAACTCCCCTGCCATGGGGAGGGACACTTTCTACTGGATCAGGCTGCCCACATTTGGGATCCTTCACTTACACAAGGTCTATTTTGCTTTAAATTCTGTGCTCAGTCCTGGTTATTTTCTCTCTCTTAATTAAACCTCCATACTAGACTGTTATTAAGATAGAGGCAGAGCATAATATCTTTCTCATTCTCTCAAGGTTATCTTCTCAAGTAGGGTTGAACTTTTATTTTTTTTAATGGAGACTTTGGAGAATTCTGTGAAAGCTATGGGAAAGTTGTAATTCCACAATCATTTCTGAGAATACAAAAGATTGTTGTATCTTGTATCTGGACAATCCAGTTAGCTCAATGTCTGAAGAAAGCTGATTGTGGTGGAGAACTGACCTGGGAGGCTTGGCTGAGACACCTGAAGGCTGTGCAGCCACTCAGCAAGACTTGGACAGACTGAGAGCTGGGCAGAGAAGAACCTAATGAGGTTCAACAAAGATAAGTGCTGAGTCCTGCACCTGAGAAGGAAGATAAATTGCAGCAGTACAGGTTGGGAGGTGATCTGCTGGAGAGCAGCCCTGGGGAGAAGGACCTGGGAGTGCTGGTGGGCAACAAGTTCTGCATGGGACAGCTCTGGTGGCCAAGAAGGCCAATGGGATCCTGGGGTGCATTGAGAGGAGTGTGTCCAGCAGATACAGGGAGGTTCTCCTCCCCCTCTGCTCTGCCCTGCTGAGACCTCACCTGGAATATGGCATCCAGTTCTGGGCTCCCCAGTTCAAGAGGGACAGGGATCTGTTAGAAAGAGTCCAAGGGAGAGCTACATGGATGCTGAAGGGACTGGAGCACTGCCTGGTGAGGAGAGGCTGAGAGCCCTGGGGCTGGTTAGTCTGGAGAAGAGACAACTGAGAGGGAATTTAATCAATGTCTATAAATATCTGAGGGCTGGGGGTCAAGAGGGAGGGGACAGCCTCTGCTCACTTGCACCCTGTGATAAGGCAAAGGGCAATGAATATAAACTACAGCACAGGAGGTTCCACCTCAACATGAGGAAGAACTTCTTCACTGTGAGGGTCACAGTGCACTGAAACAGAGAGGTTGTGGAGTCTCATTCTCTGGTGATTTTCAAGACCCATCTGGATGTGTTCCTGTATGGCCTGTGCTGGATTCTATGGTCCTGCCCTGGCAGGAGAGTTGGGCTTGAAGACGTCTGGAGGTCCCTTCCAACCCCTAACATCCTGTGATCCTGTCTTTGCACAGCAGTCTTGCTGCAGGTCAGTAGCTGAATCTCCAGAAGTAGCCTGAAGTTAAGCAAGACCCCATCACTGCTCCAAGTAGAAGAAGTGACTGGTTCTCAAAAAGCACATCTGTGATGACTCTCAGCTCAGGGCTGGCCAGTATGCCACACAGAATCCACCCAAGGCTTCTCAGCAGGGTGTAGTTTTTAAGCAGGGACAAAAAGAACATTGGAATCAGTATTTCATACACGTTGAAGGTGGCAAACACTCAGTATTTGAAATTTCAAGTTAGCCCATGCAAATATTTCCATCAGAGTGTGATGCACAGCGCTGGGGACTCAAGCATGGAGAGCACATCCATGTTGATACCAGGACACAGACACTGGCCCATCATGTATGCCCCTAGAAAGCCAGTCTACATCAAGTGAGAATCACAGAATCATAGCACATTGAAATGGTCTGCCCAGGGCAGTGCTGGAGTCACCATCCCTGGAGGTGTTCAAGCAATGTGTGGACCTGGCACTTAGGGGCATGGTTTCCTTTTGACTCTCTAGTGCTGGGTCAAATTGGACTGGATGATCTTAGAGGTCTTTTCCAACCAGACACTCTCTGTTACTCTGTCCTCTCCCCACTTCAGTGTTTCTAGGTGCAACTGAGAGCAGAACCTTGCAGAGCTGCTCCCCTCTGGCACCCACTCATGGTGCCTTTCCTGCTAGGGACAGTGGCAAGACTCTGAGCTCCCCAGGGTGCCCCATTACCTCCATGGCCACCTGCCTCAGTAATTGAAACTTAGAGGGAGAAAGAGCAAAAGAAATCCCTCTGGGAAAAGTCATTGGCTGTGCTGGGAGGGCACTGTACTCAGCACAGGGGCACATCATCCTCTCCATCCTTCCCTAGATCTGGGTTATTAACATTTGCCTCTGCAAGCCCTCCTGTTACTATTTTAATCCCTAAAAACACAAGTGGAAATTGCAGATAAATAAATAATCAGTCAACAAGAATTAGTTAGACACTTGGTAAGGAGCAGGTCCAAAGTTTCAGAGTTGTGAGTGATTTTGTGACCTTCACATTTTCTTTTTCCTTGAATTTTCATTCCCAGACTTTGTGTTGATTCCCTTGCAGGCATAATAATTGCCTTATTCTGCAGAAGGCCTTTGTAATTCTCAGAGTGCTACATGCTTTAAGAGGAAAAGAAAGGGGGGGGGGGGGGGTGGAAAGGAGCAAACCGACACAAATTCAGAAGAGGAGAACAAAAGTAAAAGATATTTGGAAAGCAAGTCCTATAGCAATATGTTTTGAGGCCTAGCCATTCAATCTACAGGTAATAAAAGAGATGTAACTGCCAGAAATACATAAAGAAAGTTAATAAATAAAAATCAATATCAGTTTCTTATGTGGCACTCTTCATAAGTAGGTCTCAAAGAGTGTTGTATAGAAGGTCACTCTCATTAGGTGAGGACAAAGACCAGTTCTTTTCAGTAGCATGACAAATACCAGGGGGTACATCTGCCCTCAAAGTACTTGTTCTACAAAAGGACTCCTACAGCCCTATAGAAAGCTCTTATTAATAAAAAACCAAGTTTGTTAATTAAGAACAATCATGGATTATTTCTTTTAGCACTGTTTTCTGCCTTTAAAGTCCATGTGTATATGTGTGTGTGTATAAAACACTTAGAGGGCTAGAGCACCTTTCCTATGAGGACAGACTGAGGGAGTTGGAGCTGTTCAGTCTGGAGAAGAGAAGGCTCTAAGGAGACCCACTTTGTGAACTTCCAGTATCTGAAGGGGGCTACAAGAAAGCTAGGGAGGGAATTTTTTAGGGTGTCAGGGAGTGATAGGACTGGGGGGAATGGAACAAAATTAGAAATGGGGAGATTCAGATTGGATGCTAGGAAGTTCTTCCCCATGAGGGTGGTGAGACACTGGCACAGGTTGCCCAGGGAGGTGGTGGAAGCCTCATCCCTGGAGACTTTAAGGCCAGGCTGGATGTGGCTGTGAGCAGCCTGATGTAGTGTGAGGTGTCCCTGCCTATGGCAAGGGAGTTGAAACTGGTGATCCTTGAGGTCCCTTCCAACCCTAACAATTCTGTGATTCTATGAAAACATTCATTTACTGGAAAATAGCAAGGAGAAGTTGGATAAAAAACAGGTAAGGAAACCAGTTGGCTACTGGCCTTATATATATATAGATATAATTTCTGTATTTATATATGAGATATATTAATATATTTAAATACATATTATATTTTTATATATCCCACAAATATTTCTCTCCCTTGGTTGTTCTGAGCAGCAGCCAGTCTAATTGCTCATGTATTTCCTGATGTGAAATATCTTAGAGCACAGAAGGTGATGTCTCATTTCCTCCATGAAATAATGGACTGGAGTTTTGGCAGAGATAACTTTACCAGAGGAGTGCTGGCTATTTAGATTCCTCATCAGGGCCTGATGTTATAGTATGTTTTAAAGAACTATGAGCACCTCTCCTAGGAAGATAGGCTGAAAGAATTGGAACTGTTCGGCCTGGAGAAGAGAAGGCTCCAGGGAGACCTTAGAGCTACATTTCAGTATCTGAAGGGGACCTACAGGAAGGCTGGGGAGGGACTGTTTAGAAGGGCTTGGAGTAATAGGATGAGAGGCAATGGTTTGAATCTGGAGCAGGGTAGATTTAGATTGCACATAAGGAGGAAGCTCCTCACAATGAAGATGGTAAAATACTGGCACAGGTTGCCCAGGGATGTGGTTGAGGCCCCATCTCTGGAGACATTCAAGATCAGACTGGATGTGGCCCAGGGCAGCCTGATCTAGTTGGAGATGTCTCTGCTCACTGCATGGGGCTTGGGCAAGATGAACTTTGAGGGTCCCTTCCAACCCACTGAATCTGTGAATCTGTGATTTTAAAAACTAATGTCCAGATTCACTAGCAAGAAAAGTCAGGACTGTAAAAATGCAACGTTTCCCTGGAGGTATTCAAGTGGTGTGGACCTGGGACTTAGAAACATGGTTTAGTGTTGACCCTTCAGTGCTGTGTCAAATGTTGGACTGGATGAGCTTGGAGGTCTCTTCCAACCAGATGTATTCTGTCATTCTGTGAATTCTGTGATTCTCTGTGCTTGCAACAAAGTCCCCAACTCTTTCATTCATATAGTGGAAACTGCCCAGTGCTTGAACCCTCTTGTGCAGCAGTAGGCAATAAAATTATCACAGGCGGAGGATTGCCTTTACCACTCAGAGCAGACAACTTATTTATTTTAGTTGGCCCTATTTCTGCTTTGAGCAGTTTGCTTGACAGATAGCTCAGCAAATCAGTATGTTAGTATGTTACTTCTTAAGTACTTTTATTCATACTAAGTCAGAACTGCACTGCAGGATGAAAACAATCCTGCCTGATCCAGTCAGGCACAGCTGGCTCCCACCTTGTTCTTCTTCTGCCAGCCATCACTGCTGAGCCTCATAGGATCAATATCCAACCCATCAATTGCCAATGTTTGTCACCTCAATGTAAAGTGACACATTTCAGAAAGTACCACTCTGGAAGGAAATTCATACAGCAACCAATGAATGCTAGTTGCTGAAATTAAATCACGTTGCAACCAGCAGCTAACTAGCCCATTGCCCACACACTCTGGGTTTGAAGGAAGCACCATCATTAGATGATCACTGGTTACTGACGTGAGCAGTAGTCAACAGGCTTCAGTCCTGAGGGAAGCTGTGTTGTCCTGAATGTTGCATGAATATCTAGGATACTGAAACATTGGAAGAGTGTGTCCAGCAGATCGAGGGAGGTTCTCCTCCCCCTCTACTCTGTCCTGGTGAGGCCCCACCTGGAATACTGCATCCAGTTCTGGGCTCCCCAGTTCAAGAGGGACAAGGATATATTTCAGAGAGTGCAACAGAGGGCTACAAGGATGTTGAAGGGACTGGAGCACTGCCTGATAAGAAAAGGCTGAGATACCTGGGGATGTTTAGTCTGGAAAGAAGATTGAGAGGGGATTTTATCAATGTCTATCAATATCTGAGGGCTGGGGGTCAGGAAGGAAGGGACAGCCTCTGCTCACTTGTGCCCTGTGACAGGACAAGGGGCAATGGATGGAAACTGCAGCACAGGAAGTTCCAGCTCAACATGAGGGAGAACTTCTTTACTGTCAGGGTCACAGAGCACTGGCACGGGCTCCCCAGAGAGGTTGTGGAGTCTCCTTCTCTGGAGACTTTCCAGCCCTGTCTGGATGTGTTCCTGTGAGACTTGTACTAAATTCTATGGTCCTGCTCTGACAAGGGGGTTGGACTCGAAGATCTCCAGAGGTCCCTTCCAACCCCTAACATCCTGTGATCATTTGGCTGAACTTACTATCTCTGCCTTGTGTTTTGCTTCTCTCCTCAAGTTCTTTGATTAAAATGAGCCACTTCTGCTCCAGCTGAAGTCAATAGGGGTTTCACCTCTGATTTCATGAGGCCCCGGTC
Source organism: Picus viridis (assembly GCA_033816785.1). Taxonomy (NCBI): domain Eukaryota; kingdom Metazoa; phylum Chordata; class Aves; order Piciformes; family Picidae; genus Picus; species Picus viridis. The sequence continues at coordinate 28,108,439 of CM066570.1, read as the reverse complement.
TTGCCAATATAGAGGAATTAGCCTTTTCTGATGAGGGTAGGAAGCTGTTAATGGGTGTAAGACAGGAGAAAGGCAAAGGTCATGGAAAGGAGGACTTGTAGCTCCCATACACAGATTAGAGAAAGCAGGAAGGGGAGAACAAGCTGACACTGATAAATACCAGGCTAGCACCCTCAGAGGTGTTTCACTGCTACGTCAGTGGGCTCTCATAGTCACGGTGGGAGTGCTGCTGCCCAAACCTGGATCCCCAGCATCTCCTGAGAGAGGAGAGACTGCCTCCATATTTGAAACTGTTGCCTTTATGCCTCAGTATCTACTGTCCCTATGTACTTACACTACTGCCCTTCAGACAGTATTTGTCACAACTACAAGCAGCCCTTTTCAGCTATTCACAAGTCCAGCCCAGCTGCATCAAAGATAGGGTTTTCATCCTAGAGTTTTGTTTGGCTGTTGAGGTCCACCCTGTTCATCTGATCATTTTTCAAATGTGTCCATGAATTGGAAGCAGAAGGGCACCCCGTGTTAGCAGCCTGTCTGCATCCCCATTCTCTCAACAGCACTTGGCACATCTGCTGGGAAGTTTGTCCAAAAAGAGAGAGATGATTTACAGAATGGAAAAGGTTTTATTTTTTTCCCTATCAATAAACAATGAGTCATTGACATTCCCTCCAAGACAGAGGCAAGCAGTAGAAAGGAACATAAATGCCAGTGAAGGGAAGCTGGAGGAAACCCTAACATGCAAACCAGACCCTCCCGGGCAGTTACCTGGCTACCAAGGATTTTAGGTCCCAACAATTAAGCTTATATTCAAACAAAATTAGGAAATGAGCAAGCACAGCTGTAAAAGCAAGAAGCAGTGCAGCACAGAGTGCATGTCGTCTGTAGCGCTGAAGCCCAGTTTCATACCATATTGAGATTCTGTTATTTTCTGGAGCTCTTTTCTGATCCATTTTGTAAGAAAGTGACAACACTGTTGTGAGTAGATAGCTCACATTCTGGCTGAGCATTTGGACATTTATTGGGGAGTGAAGTCCCTTTTGGGGGGCATTAATTGTCCTAGGTGGCTATAGATCAGTGAGGTATAAGAGCATTTATTTGCTTGATAGCCTGTAAAAGTGTCAAGTAAATTTGTCCTGGTATTTAAATGCTGAGAGACAGAAAACACAGAAGACACAAGGGAAAGGGAGAGGAAGCTGTACGAGAGTTCGAGACCGGGAACTTAGAGGGTATCTTCCAATCCTTTAACTGACCCCAAGTTGGTGAGGACTATGTGCAAGTGCTTTGTCCAGACACTGTCTCTGCTTGGAATGCAAACTAAATCTGTGTATGGCTGCACTTTAATCTGCAGCTCGCCATGCAGACAGCAAAGCTCCCCACTAAGCGACAGAAGCATTTACTTAGGGGCTGCTCAGACAAATCTTCACTTTGCATGATGACAGATCCCCTTGTAGCAACAGTCTAGAGATTTGCTTGGTTGACTTATTGATTATTGAAAACAGTGCTTTCACTGCTGACTTTGCCAGAAGACTCTGCAGCAGGTTTGATTTTTCACTCTCCCTTGATATTAGTAAGTGCAAATATTCATTTTCAGAATCTAAGCTTATTGGGCACGTATCTACAAAAGAATAATTGTTCATATGAGACTTGATGGGACTGGGGAGTTTGGCAGATGAGATCCAATAAGAAAATTAATGTTCTGAGATGTTTGTCTCCAGCTGCCATCACGCAAAAATGAGCTTAAAATATCTGCATAGTCTGGGACCACTTAGGCAATATATTCTCCATGGAACAAGGTCCACTTGCTTCAAAGACAGGAAGATATAGGTATGTGTGCACAGAGAGATATTTATATGGACACCCTCAGATATTTATATGTAGCCACATATATATGTACCCACACAGATATTTATATGCATACACAGAGAGGTATTCCTGCATCCATGCAGCTGGATCCCTTGCATGATGTGCAATACAAGAAGGACATGGAACTGATGGAGCAGGTCCAGAGGAGGGCCACGAAAATGATCAGGGGGTTGGAGCACCTCTGTTATGAAGACAGGCTGAGGGAGATGAGATGGGGGTTTTCAGACTGGAGAAGAGAAGGCTCCAGGGAGACCTAATAGCAGCCTGCCAGTACCTGAAGGGGACTACAAGAACGATGGAGAGAGACTGTTTACAAAGTGAGTGACAGGACAAGGGGCAATGGTTTGAAATTAGAGAAGAGCAGATTTAGACTGGATGTTAGGAACAGGTTCTTTACCATGAGGGTGGTGGAACACTGGAACATGTTGCCCAGGGAGGTACTTGACATCCCATCCTTGGAGATATTTGAGATGAGGCTCATCAGGGCTCTGACATCTAGTTGAGGATGTCCCTGCTTACAGCAGGGGGGTTGGACTAGATGACCTTTGGAGGTGCCTTCCAACCCAGACCCTTCTGTGATTCTGTGATTCTGTGAAGTATTTTCAGAACCAAGCATTTACCATACCACAGACCCATAGAACTGCTGCCATGCCAGTGATTAATGGTTACAAACATGCTGGGTTTTCATCTCTTCCTCTCTGTCTGAGAATTATTTTTACAGTGAATAAGAGAAGAAAATTAATTGGAAGCTTTTTTTGTTTTTCCCTGACAGCTGTTGTGAAAGCCTCTTCTGCCTTACCTGTAGGGAGAAAGGGTCAGGGCTCAGCAATTCCAAAGTAGGCAGCAGGGGCAGGCTGGGGCAGGGACATCTCCCCATTGCCCTGTTCCACTGCACCAGGGGTGGTGACTAGAGCCAGGCTGGAAACTGTGACCATGGCCATGGGGATGGAGCAGCTCTCAGGCCAAGCTAGAGATCAGGATCACCTGATGTGGGCAGGCATGGACAGAATTGCAGCACAGGGAGGGCAGGGACCAAGGGTCAGGGCTGGAGCTGAAATGAAAAAAGAGTCCACGAAGGCATCCTTGCCCTAACAAGGTTTCCTGCAGCCCTTTCTCACACAGCTCTGCCCCTGAGCTCAGGCAAGGTTACACTGCTGGACCCTGCAGCTGCAGCCTTGGACAAGCATCTCAACAACCTTTTGGGTTGCGTGGTGCACTCAGGACCCTATCAGAAAATGACAGCATTTTCTGTATTTTACAAGGGACTTTTTCTTGAGTGTTAAAAAAAAACAAGTTCATGTTTTAGAAGATCATGAACAGTATTTTCTTTCTGGTTTTGTTTTTGGGTTTTTTTTAATGAACTTTGGTGCAAAGAGCAACGAACCTGCTGAAGGGCTTAGAGAATGAGCCTGATGAAGAGCAGCTGAGGGAGCTGGAACTGTTTAGTGTGAGGAAGAGGAGTCTGAAGTGAGACCTTATTCCCCTCTACAACTACATGAAAGGACAATACAGAAAGGTAGGTTCTGGTTTCTTCTCACAAGGAATTAGTCATAGAACAAGTGAGGGCCCACCTAGAATATTGCATCCAGTTCTGGGCTCCCCAGATCAAGAGGGACAGGGATCTACTGGAGGGAGTCCAAGGGAGGGCTACAAGGATGCTGAAGAGACTGGAGCACTGCCTGGTGAAGAGAGGCTGAGAGACCTGGGGCTGTTTAGTCTGGAGAGGAGAAGACTGAAAGGGGATTTAATCAATGTCTATAAATATCTGAGGGCTGGGGTCAGGAAGGAAGGGACACTGCTCACTTGTGCTCACTTGTGCTCACTTGTGCTCACTTGTGCCGTGTGACAGGACAAGGGGCAATGGATGGAAACTGCAGCACAGGAAGTTCCAGCTCAACATGAGGGAGAACTTCTTTACTGTAAGGGTCACAGAGCACTGGCACAGGCTCCCCAGAGAGGTTGTGGAGTCTCCTCTGGAGACTTTCAAGCCCTGTCTGGATGTGTTCCTGTGCAACCTGTGCTGGATTCTATGGTCCTGCTCCGGCACGGGGGTTGGACTCAAAGATCTGCAGAGGTCCCTTCCAACCCCTAACATCCTGTGAGCCTGTGAACAAGAGGGAATGGCCTCAAGCACAGGGGAGGTTTAGGCTGGACATTAGGAAACATTTTTTCACTGCATGAGGGGTCAAGCATTGGAACAGGCTGCCCAGGGGCTGGTTGAGTCATCATCCCTCGATGTGTTTAAAGGTTGTTTGGATGTGGTGCTTGGCCATATGGTTTTGCGGTGAATGTGGTAGAGCAGAGTTAATGGTTGGACCCGATGATCTCAAGGGTCTTTTCCAACCTGAATGATTGTATGAGCTGAAGATGTGATTTCTGGTGTGCTTTTTGCCTGGTTTTTAACAAGAGACCTTCAAAAATCTTCAACTCCTCTATTCCTTTTAACTCCAAATAGTGAACAGTATTGAACTGCTGCCATAAAATACAAGTCCCCTAAGGAGACGGGAATGATTACAACATTAATATTCCAAGAAGCAACCAATACATGAAGTGGTAACTCATTGCTCTGGGAGATGATTAAAGAAACACGTCTGGGAGCAAGGCTGCTGTTTCCCACCTCTGTGAGCGACTTGACAATATGGCATGCAACAAATCACTCCAGGGTGGGATTTGCAAAACTTGTCTGAGTGAGCGGAGATCACAAGTGTGAAATTAGGCAACCTCCATCCTCCTCCTGTATTCAGTAATAAGAATGACCATAAATGTCCTCCATCTGATATTGGTATTCACACTAGCTATGAAAAGCATAAGGTAATGCCTCAAGCAGAAATAAATTTTTAAAACCCTTTCTCCTTGAGAAAAGGCTTCGTGACCAGCTCTCTATTCCCTCTCATGAATGGGGGATTCTGGGGACAGATGCCTTACATACTGTCCTTCTGGGCTTTTTGCCCCCAGACTTGTATCTGTTCCACCCTTTCTTGGTATATCTTTACCCATCCTAGATAAGCATTCATCAGCCTCTTACTGCACTCCTGGAGTTGTTTACTAACAGCAATTTTGATCCCGCTCTGGCAGATTGCTGTCATGCAGCCAGTGAAAGCACAACTCTCCTCTATTGGAAGAGACCCACAGCACAACTGCTGCAACCACCTTCCCACTCTGGCTCTGCATCCAGTTTTGGTGTCCCCAGCATAAAAAGGACACAAACCTCTTGGAGTGAGTCCACAGGAGGGCCACAAAAATGATCCAAGGGCTGAAACACCACTGCTATGAGGATAGGCTGAGGGAGCTGGGCTTGTTCAGCCTGGAGAAGACTCTAGAGGGACCTTATAGCTGCCTTCCAATACCTGAAGAGATCCTACAGAAAGGCTGCAGAGGACTTTTCATAAAGGTGTCCAGCAATAGGACAAGGGAGAATGGTTAGAAGCTGAGGAAGAGTAGATTTAGACTGGATGTTAAGAAGAAGTTCTTCATTACAAGGGTGGTTAGACTCTGGATTAGGCTGCCCAGGGAGGCTGTGGATGCCTCCACCCTGGGGGTGTTCAAGGCCAGGTTGGATGAGCTCTTGATCATCGAAGTCTAGTTGAGAAGTGTCCCCAGAGCCTTCTCTTCTTCACTCTGAACAGCCCAAATTTTTTCAGTCTGTCTTCACAGGAGAGGTGTTCGATTATTCTGCTCATCTTGGTGGCCCTCATCTAGACCTTCTCCAGCAACTCCATGTCTCTCTTGTGTTGAGGGCCCCAGAACTGGACACAGTACTCCAGGTAAGGTCTCACCAGAGCAGAGTACCAGAATCACCTCTCTCCATCTGCTGGCCACACTGCTTTTGATGCAGCCTGGGATGCCATTGGCCTTTTAACGCTGGGAGTGTTACTCCATTGACTTCAGAGATTCCCACCACTTCCGCCATGCTAACTCACAGTTTACTTTGTTGTGAAGTTTCTCTACAGCCAAAGTGCTTAGGGAAAGTTGCATTGACCCCAGTTAAAATGCAAAGATTTGGGCTGATAATAGTGAGAAAAGTATTCTAACAGTAGAGCTTTTCTGTCCCTGTCATGGAAATTCAAAAGGCTGAGGAGCCTCTTTAACTGAAGGGGTTGGAGAACTGTGTGAGAAGAGAAACTTCTCCCAGGCAACCAGCACCAGAACAAGGGGACACAGTCTCAAGCTGTGCCAGGGGAGGTTTAGACTCGAGGTGAGGAGGAAGTTCTTCACTGAGCGAGTCATTCGTCATTGGAATGGGCTGCCCGGGGAGGTGGTGGAGTCGCCGTCCCTGGAGGTGTTCAAGAGGAGACTGGACATGGCACTTGGTGCCATGGTCTAGTTGTGAGGTCTGTTGGGACGGGTTGGACTTGATGATCCTTGGGGTCTCTTCCAACCTTGGTTATACTGTGATACTGTAAATATTTGTCCAAAACACGGTAAATATGTCTGGGAGGGGACAGATTAAGGACAGCCTCTCAAGGTTCTAGTTGTGTATGATTTAAGAAAAAATATATCTTAAACTCTCCGGCCAAAGTAGCACAGCAACTTTCTTTTCAGGCCAGTCCCAGAAGAAAAGCAATTTTTTGAGTGTGGGCTGACTGATATCTGTTGGGATCTCAACACAGCAGAGAGGAGGCAGTCTAGGAGGTTCTTAGAGTGCATGGAGGACAGCTTCTTATCCCAGGTGCTGCGTGAGCCTACCAGGGGTAAGGCTATGCTTGACCTCCTCTTCACCAACAGGGAAGGGCTGGTGGGTGATGTGGTGGTCGGAGGGTGTTTAGGCACCAGTGACCACGACATAATAGAGTTTTCAGTATGCAGCCAAGCCAAGAGGGGGAGCAAGAAGACCTCCACTCTGGACTTCAGGAGGGCAGACTTCAGGCTACTCAAGGAACTAATTCAGAAGGTTCCTTGGGAATCAGCCCTTAAAAACAAAGGGGTCCAGGAGAGCTGGACCTACTTCAAAGAAGAACTATTGAAGGTGCAAGAACAGGCTGTGCCGGTGTGCCGGAAGATGAGCCGCCGGGGCAGACGGCCAGCCTGGATGGGCAATGAACTTTTAATAGAACTTAGGGAAAAAAAGAGGGTGTATTATCTTTGGAAGAAAGGGGAGGCAACCTACAGAATGTTTAGGGATGTTGCTAGGTTGTGCAGGAAGAAAATTAGGAGGCAAAAGCCCATTTAGAACTTAGACTGGCCTCTGCTGTGAAGGACAACAAAAAGTCCTTCTATAAATACATCAATAGCAAGAAGAAGGGCAAGGACAACCTCCACTCCTTGGTTGACACGGAGGGGAACGTTGTAACAAAGAATGAGGAAAAGGCAGAGGTACTTAACACCTTCTTTGCCTCAGTCTTCACTAGCAGGGCAGAACGTCTTCCAGACAGCTGGCCTGCAGAGCTGGCAGAAGGAACCAGAGAGCTGCATAGTTTCCCACTGCTCCAAGAGGAAGTTAGAGATCTACTGAGCCGCTTGGACCCCCACAAGGCCATGGGACCGGATGGGATCCATCCTAGGGTGCTGAGATTGCTGACAGATGAGCTGTCCAAGCCACTTTCCATCATTTTTCAGCAGTCCTGGCTCACTGGAGAGGTCCCAGAAGACTGGAAGCTGGCTAACGTGGTGCCCATCCACAAGAAGGGCCGGTTGGATGAGCCAGGGAATTATAGGCCTGTCAGCCTGACCTCAGTGCCAGGCAAGATTATGGAACGGGTCATCTCGAGTGCGATCACACAGCACTTACAGGATGACCAGGGGCTCAGGCCTAGCCAGCATGGATTTAGGAGGGGCAGGTCCTGCCTGACCAACCTGATCTCCTTCTATGATCAGGTGACCCGCCTGGTGGATGTGGGGAGGCCTGTGGATGTGGTCTACCTGGACCTCAGCAAGGCCTTTGACACCGTTCCCCACAGCAAACTCCTGGCCAAGCTGGCAGCCCGTGGCTTGGACAGGAGCACACTGCGTTGGGTTAGGAACTGGCTGGAGGGCTGAGCCCAGAGAGTAATGGTGAATGGCACCACATCCAGCTGGCGGCCTGTCACTAGTGGTGTGCCCCAGGGATCAGTACTGGGCCCCATGCTCTTCAACATCTTTATTGATGATCTGGATGAGGGCATTGAGTCCATCATCAGTAAATTTGCAGATGACACCAAGCTGGGGGCAGCAGTTGATTTGCTGGAGGGCAGAGAGGCTTTGCAGAGGGACCTCGACAGGCTGGACAGATGGGCAGAGTCCAATGGCATGAGATTTAACACATCCAAGTGCCGGATTCTGCACATTGGCCACAACAACCCCAGGCAGTGCTACAGGCTGGGGTCAGAGTGGCTGGAGAGCGGCCAGGCAGAGAGGGACCTGGGGGTGCTGGTTGATTGTAGGCTGAACATGAGCCTGCAGTGTGCCCAGGCAGCCAGGAAGGCCAGTGGCATCCTGGCTTGCATCAGGAACAGTGTGGCCAGCAGGAGCAGGGAGGTCATTGTGCCCCTGTACACTGCACTGGTTAGGCCACACCTTGAGTACTGTGTCCAGTTCTGGGCCCCTCAGTTTAGGAAGGATGTTGACTTGCTGGAACGTGTCCAGAGAAGGGCAACAAAGCTGGTGAGGGGTTTGGAACACAAGCCCTATGAGGAAAGGCTGAGGGAGCTGGGGTTGCTTAGCCTGGAGCAGAGGAGACTGAGGGGTGACCTTATTGCTCTCTACAACTACCTGAAGGGAGGTTGTAGCCAGGCAGAGGTTGGCCTCTTCTCCCAGGCAGCCAGCACCAGAACAAGAGGACACAGTCTCAGGCTGCGCCAGGGCAGGTTTAGGCTGGATGTTAGGAAGAAGTTCTACACGGAGAGAGTGATTGCCCATTGGAATCGGCTACCCATGGAGGTGGTGGAGTCACCTTCACTGGAGGTGTTCAGGAGAAGACTTGATGGGGTGCTTGGCTGTATGGTCTAGTTGTTGGGTGGGTTGGATTGTTTGATGGGTTGGACGCGATGATCTTGAAGGTCTCTTCCAACCTGGTGTATTGTATTGTATTGTATTGTATCTGTGAAAGCTGTCATAACAGCATTCTCCAAGTGTGCATACAAAATGCACACTCAGTTACTGCAACCATTGTGTGACTAAATACGTGTTTAGCTGCAGCCCTTACTCACCTAGCCTTGCATTCTCCTGTAGGCATTGACTGATACATGCAATTATGGTGGCTCCATGCATAATTCAACACACAAAGACTGGGCTGGGTTCATAATTACATTTTTTCCCAAGGAAGCATCAATCTTCTCCTTAGGGAAAGAAAAAAACAGGGAAAGACTGGTTAATAAAAATAGCAAGCTAGCATCACTAGCTGAAGTGTCTTTGTTATAATTTGTTCCGTTGCAGCTGCAACGTGCAACATGGTGGTGGAACACTGGAACAGATTGCCCAGGGAGGTACCTGAGGCCTCATCCCTGGAGATATTCAAGGTCAGGCTTAACAAGGCTCTGAGCAACCTGATCTAGTGGAGGATGGTCCCTGCTGACTGCACGGGGTTGGACTGGATGACCTTTGGAGGTCACTTTCAACCCAAACCATTCTATGATTCTATACAAAACAAATATATATATATATATATATATATATTCCTACACCAGCTCATTCGTGGTTTGAAATTAGAGAGGAGTAGATTTAGGTTGGACATTAGGAGGAAGTTCTTTACTATGAGGGTAGAGGAACACTAGAACAGGTTTCCCAGGAAGGTAGTCAAGGCCCCATCCCTGGATCTATTCAAGCTCAAGCTCAACAGGGTTCTGGGCAACCTGATCTAGTTGAGGATGTCCCTGCTGACTGCAGGGGGTGGACTGGATGACCTTTGGAGGTCTCTTCCAACCCAAACCATTCTATGACTCTGATTCAGTAATATCTTACAGTCACTACCTGGATTTTGAGTCTCCATTCTACAACTTCCCTGGGCAACCACCCTAATGGTGCAGAACTTGTTCCTAACATCCAATCTAAATCTGCTTTTCTCTAGTTTGAAACCACTGCCCCTCATCCTATCACTCCAGGCCTTTGTAAATTTCTGGAAAAGTAATTGCTCTGTCCTGCTTTAAATGGGAAGCTTTCTAGAAAACGTAGAGCTTCCTCTGAGGCAATTGTTCCTGGATGGTTTTACTGACATGACAGAATCTTAAGGTTTTCACCAGTCATCTCCAGAGATGATGTGTAATCAGCTTAAAAGAAAGAGAACACAGACAAGACTAAATCACCCTTCCCATTGCTTTTGGGTTTATCACTTCATTCAAAAGCAAACCAGTTTTGGTCTCCTATTTTCCTAAATATGAACTCTTCAGAATTAGTCATAACTTTGCTTCTCCATAGATTTGTTATATTTTTTAACTATCTTTTTGGACTTGATCAAGATACTGATTTGTTATGAACTAAGATGTATTTCAAAATATCCAGGAATTTATCATTCCTGTACTGCCTTAGAGACACTCTGGCACTGACACATGAAAGAAGAAAGAAGCAGAAAGAGAGACCCTTGGCAGAGGTGATTTGAGCTGAAGAGAGAATGGACTGACCTTAAAAAGGCTTAGCCCACACCCTACACGTAATGGGATTTTTGCTTCCCAACAAAGCTAAAAGCATCAAAGTAGGCTGATGGCAACAGATTGCTGGTACACAGAGTGAGGCAGGTTTCTGCTCATGTGCTCTGGATTGAGTGTTGAGTTGTTCAACGCGCAGTATCATGCCTTGACCCTTGACATAATGAACAGCAATGATCCTACAAAGCACACTATTGGTAAGCTCCTTGATGTAACTGAAAATGCCAACAGAAGCTCTGCTGCTTGTACAATTTGGTCCCAAGGCAGCCAAACTCTTAAACTCATCTACAAAGGCTGTACTTAAAGGAGTGCTTGGCTGAATGGCTCAGATTCTGTTATCTGGCTTCATGACCCCTGTACATCACAGAACCATAGAATGGCTCAGCTTGGAAGGGACCTCAGAGATCATCTACTCCAATCTCCCTGACATAGGAAGGGACACCTCTCAGCTAGACTTGGATGCTCAAGGCCTCATCCAGACTGGCCTTGAACACTGCCATGGAGGAGGAATCTACAACCACCACCCTCATACTGAAGAACTTCTTCCTAAGACCCACTAAACCTACTCTCCCTCAGCTTCAAACCATTCCCCCTTGTCCTATTGCTAGACAACTGTGACCGGTTTAGGTTGTGCCTTTAAGAAAGGGACACTTTCTGAACACTCTGGCTGAAAAGTCTTATGAAAAGTCTCTCTGCAGCCTTCCTGTAGGATCCCTTCAGCTACTTGAAGGCAGCTCTGAGGTCCCCCCTGAGTCTTCTCTTCTCCCACCCCCAGCTCCCTCAGCCTATCCTCATAGCAGAAGCATTTCAGCCCTTGGATCATTTTTGTGGCCCTCCTCTGGACTTGTTCCAACAGCTCTGTGTCCTTTTTATGATGGGGACACCAGAACTGGACACAGTGTTTGAGCTGGGGTCTCACCAGAGCAGAGTCAAGGGGCAGAATCCCCTCTCTTGCCCTGCTGGCCACACTCTTTTTGATGCAGCCTAGGACACATTTGCCTTTTGGGTTGTATGAGGGCACTGCCAGCTCATGATGAACTTCTCATCAATCAAATGCACCCAAGTCTCTTTCTTCACACCTGCTGTCAGTTGCCTCTGCACCCAGCCTGGGGCTGGCCTGACATCAGCTTTAACCCAACTAACCTTCTTGGCTGATTATTGAAGAAATACAGCCTTGAGAAGCTAAGAAATGCAACATTTGAGAAGCCTTCAACTGAACTTGAACTGGCAATTCTGTTTTATCCAAAGCAATACTGCCTATGGCAAGACTTGCTTGAACAACATGCACGCCTTATCCAGAGTTAGCAAAAATTAAGCTTCTGTGTACATGTTCCAGAACAGGAACCATATCTGTGTGCACTTGAGAGCAACAGTGAGAACTCATGTGTGTGTGCTTGTGTAAGTGCTCAATGCATTGAATTTACATAACCCATATATATGAAATGAATCATAGAATCACAGAATTGTCAGGGTTGAAAGGGACCTCAAGGATCAGTCAGTTCCAACCCCCCTGCCATGGGCAGGGACACCACACACTACATCAGGTTGCTCACAGCCACATCCAGCCTGGCCTTCAAAACCTCCAGGGATGAGGGTTCCACCACCTCCCTGTGCCAGTGTCTCACCACCTTCATGGTGAAGAACTTCCTCCTAACATCTAATCTGAATCTACCCATTTCTAGGTTGTTTTTGTCCATTCCTTCTAGTCCTATCACTCCCTGACACCCTAAAAGTCTCTCCCCAGCTTTCCTGTAAGCCCCCTTCAGATACTGGCAGGCTACAATAAAGTCTCATTTGAGCCTTCTCTTCTCCAAACTAAACAACCCCAACTCTCTCAGTCTGTCTCCTCTAAGAGAGGAACTCCAGCCCTCTGGTCATCCTTGTGGCCCTTCTCTGGACATGTTTCAGCACCTCCAGATCTGTCTTGTAATAGAGGTTCCAGAACTGGACACAGTGCTCCAGGTGGGGTCTCACCAGAGTGGAGCAGAGGGGGAGAATCACCTCCCTCTACCTGCTGGCTATGCTTCTCTTGATGCAGCCCAGGCTCTGCTTGGCTCTCTGGGCTGCAAGTGCACACAATTCCCAGCCATATTCCAACTGACTTTCACAGTTTGAGGGGCTAAATTCTCCTCTCCATAAAGACTTTCTAGAAGGACTCAGGGGTTGTAGAGTCTTTAGCAGTGTATTCTCATTGTCTTGTTGCGACAGAAACATAGATTTTAATTGTAGACTTTTGGTTTATCAGCTCTATCAAGAAGCAGCTTTGAAAATGGAAGACAGTTATTTTAAAGTGTATTGAGGTTGTTATCTAGCATCCAGAGATGACAGCACAATGAATGCCTGTCAGGAAATTGATATCCACTGGCTGTCATTCTTCTACACATCCTCCTCTTAATCCCAGTCAAGACTGAAGAAACCATTTTTCAGCCCCCAGAGATTGGAAAGGGCAGCCCAGATCAGTGGCCCATTGAGGGATATTGAGGACTAAGGAATCATAGAATGGTCTGGGTTGGAAGGAACCTCATCTAGTCCAATCCCCCTGCAGTCAGCAGGGACATCCTCCATTAGATCAGGTTGCCCAGAGCCCTGTCAAGCCTCACCTTGAATAGCTCCAGGGATGGGGCCTCAATTACCTCCCTGGGCAACCTGCTTCAGTGTTCTACTACCCTCATGGTAAAGAATTTCCTCCTCATGTCTAACTTAAATCTACTCTTCTCTAATTTCAAACCATGAAATTAGAGAATACCACTTCCAGCTGTAAGCAGGGGCATCCTCAACTAGAGCCCCATTGAGCCTCACTTTGAATATCTCCAGCGATGGGGAAGCCTGGGGGCAGGAGCCCAGCACACTCATACAAGGTGGTTTTGTCCCAGCTGGACTGGGAAGTGGAAGTTGCCACCATGGTAGAGCAGAGGAATGTATGAGGGAATAAAGTTTGCATGTGAAGGGTATCAAACAGGGATACTACATGATTCTCAGGGGCCAAACAAAACCATGGGCTACCCTTCTTACTGTACATCATGGCATCTTGCACACACATGTATGTACATATATAAACATGATATATGCTTGCAAATGCTCCCCCCCCCCACACACACATGAACACAGCTGGTCTCAAGATGCAGAATCAATTGCTAGGAGGAGAAAAGAAGCAAAAAAATAAAATAATTCCCAAGTATGACTGAAATAGTTTAAAGTCAAGTCAAAACTCTAATTAGCATAAAATACTCCTTATAGCCCACATAGCTCTGTTGAATATTTCACTTCAAAACTTATCCACATGGTTTATTACATGCATCCCTCACAGGCTGAGTGAGCCTGGGCCCACCACACAAGACACTTTCCCAAAGCCTGCAAGCTGTTTAATCTTTTCTGGCACCTCTGAGATAAGTTCTGAATGGATTCTCTAAGCTCCTTATACCAAAAGGAGCAAGGCCAGAAGTTCCCAAGTTCCCTTCAGAGGGTGGACACATGCTGAGCCTGACCAGTTATCAGTAAACACCAACGGATTGCAATCTCTTGTTCAAAAGGCAGAAAATACATAAATATTACAAATTTCCTCATGACAATAAGAAATCAGTAGGGAATTACCAGGAGGGAGAAAAAGACAAATATTTTTAAATGAATGGTCTGAACCTTTCCCTTTGTGACAGAAATGAGAGTGATGAGGCCTGGATTCAGCTTTTCATTATGAGATACTTTTCTCACTTCTTAATTTAGATCTGTGGGGAAAAAGTGGCAATGAAATACAAATAACTGACAAAACCCCCAAAATTAGGCCATTTGTCTGTAAAAACCAGATATAATCCCCCCAAACAGCAAAACAGAGGAAAATGCATCAAAATGTATTAGAGTTGACAGACCATGGGGGCTATTCATGCAGCTGTAGACCTCATATCAGTACCAGTGAGTCACAGGAGCCTAACATTAAAGGTAAGAGGCATCATACAGATTAATATTAATTAAAATAACAATTGCTGTTAAGTGCAGCATTCTGCACTAAATATTCACTGTCAGGCCACAGTGAAGCCGGGGAAGGGGGCAGCAGTGGCACAGTGGGGCAGCCTGGGGCAGGGACCTCCCCAGCATCCTCATCTCCCACACCCAGAGGTGACCAGCAGAGCCAGAGCCTCTGGGGCTAAGTCAGGGAGGCAAGGGTGGGATCAGCAAGGGAAATTCCAAGGGATGAGTATAGCTGCAGCACAGCTTGTGTGAGAATCAGCACAAGGGCTGGAGATTAAATGTATCCCCCAAGCCCCAGGATGAGTCATCCTGCAGCTTCTGGCCATGCCATTGCTTTCCCAGCAGCAAGACCTGATGTTGCATGGTGACCCAATGTCAAAGGTCCCTCAGGCACAGCAGCCAAACCAGGGTAGAACAGGACATGACAGAGCCTATACATGCCACCAGGGCACCTCATTGTTCCTGCTGGGAGTCTCCAGATGTCAGCTTTTGCCTGGACAATAAATTCCAGGAAGCATGGTAAGGTGGGGCTGATGAGTGTAGCTCCCAACCTCAGTTTCAGAGGGCCACTAAGAAAGAAGCTATGCCACAAATTTCATACAGTGAGAGTTTTCTTGCCAGTGCCCCTCTTGCACCATGCAGCATTCTTTGGTTTGGAGAGAGATTTCCAACATTGTGAAAGCTGTTGTCCAGCTTTGAATGAATATGTAGTGCTCACTGTCAAGAAGTTTCTCCTCATGTTGAGGTGAAATCTATGTTCAAGTTTGAACCTGTTGTTTCTGGTCTTATTACTGTGCACCCAGCCTGCTGATCACCTTCACCTGAAAAACAGTGAACATGCTTCTGTGCAGGCCAAAATCTGGGGTCTTGCTGGCATAACTCTCCTGCAATGACTGGAAGCCTGCAGAAAAGCTGTCTAGATAGGAAATGAGGATGTGCTGCATGGGCTGCTTTCATCAGTGAGCGTGTGAAATGAATTTCCTAATGAGGACGTGGAGGGAATTTTGTATCTTTCGAGTTTTGTGATTAGATCACTGGAGTTTTCACCTAATGCTGCACACAGGCAGGGCTGTCGAGCACTGACGTGGTGGGAAATGCACACACAGTACCCTGTGCCACAAAGCATCTCAGGAGGGTCCATGGAGTCACTTGGACTAAGTTGAGAAGGAGCTTGCAAAGAAGCATCAACCACCCCCTATCTCCCCAAAGCAGCCCATTCACTTGCCGATGAAATTTCAGATCAATATAGTCATTGAGTAATTATCATAGAATCATAGAATTGTCTGTGTTGGAAGGGACCTCCAGAGGTCATTTAGTCCAACCCCTCTGCAGTCAGCAGGGGCATCCTCAACTAGATCAGGTTGCCCAGAGCCCTGTCTACCCTCGCCTTGCATATCTCCAGGGATGGAGCCAGCTACCTCCTTGGGCAACCTGTTCCAGTGCTCCACTACCCTCAGTTGTGCTATGGTTTGCTGAGCTGGCAGTCATTTCCCATGACAAGATATCTGCAATGATAGGTTAGAGGTACTCTGGTCTATCCTGGAGCTGAAAGGGTTGTCCCCTTTCTGGGTAACATTTATGGCTAGAAGAGAAAAAGGTCATTCATAATTGTTTTTCTGGTGTCCTGCCTTAGCTACTGATTTGATTTATCACATGTCATTTCTGACACAACAGGAAATAATGAGAGAGTCAGGTTGTCTTTAGGGAAAACAGGCACCCAGCTCACAGAATACATCAGTTTCAATGATACACTTCAAAGGAATCCAGCTCCTTTCAATATATTTGGGGATTTGTTCACCAGTTTGGGCTGAGCTGCTTGCAAAACAGATAGAAGGAACCTCTTTGTGTGCTACAAGCAGATGCCATTTGCAGAGCCTGTGACATATGGTCCTTCAGACGTGGATATAATCACAGAGGATAATTCTTGAGAGCCCGTTAGGATTCCAGAGGAGCTGTCTCTGCCATGTGGTGCTTGCTGATGTCTAAATATGATTAATTCACTCAGTTTATTTTCAAAAAACACAGCTGAAAGACTTTTAAAAGGAGTAGCATGAAAGCCAGAAAGTATCGACCCTAACTACTCAAAGTAAGAAATACATTCCTGTTCCCATCAACTTCAAGGCAAATTAATGAACTAAACAGAAATCAGCAGCTGAAACTCACTGATATGAGAATAATCTAATATTCCACAATGACTGAGTGAGGATTTCAAGGGAGTCTACACAAGCTTTTGTTCCATACAGGGCTTGGGCAAGCAGTGGGTACATCTCAGTATTTCATATCCTTCTGTGTCCCCCCTCCCCCCCCCCAAAAAAAAAAGTCCAAGCAAACTCAACCCTTGTGTTCAGGGAAAGAAGCAAAACCCCCATAATTTTCTTTTATCACAAAAAATATTTCACATCTGTCTCTTAACCCATAAATCTTTTTTTATCACAAAAATATTTCACATCTATCTCTTAACACAGAGGCCACAAAATACTGGCTTCCCCAGGTGTGCACATGGGCTCCAGGCTGCTATTTGCTCCTAGATATTCCCACTCTGGTGCTGGCCCTCCAGCACTGACAGAGATAATCTTCTAGGAGGTGAAATCACAGTAGATGGTTGGGAGTAGCTCAGAGACTACTGGTGCCTACACTGCACACCTTTGCCCTAAACAAAACCAGACCAGAGCTTGAGCACTGAAACCTTACTGGCTGTGAGGATCTTTCCACTCTCTCCCACCACCATGCATGGGAAAGGTGCTGGGGATACATAATAGGTGAGCTTTTGAGGTCCCTTCCAGCCCACAACATTCTGTGATTCTGTGATAAGCAAGGGACTAGTCCCAAAGGGAGTGTGGACAAGACCACAACAGCACTGGCATGACATGATCTCAATAGGTTTTGCACCTACAGGAACACCACATTCCCTCATGCACTGTGCATGTTGTTGGATGGATACAGACACATTTGGTTCCACGAAACCACTGCCCAGCTGGCCTGCAGCACAAACCTTACTGACATCAGATCCCAGAATTTTTTAAATGAAGCACATGGAATACTCAATACTGCATCCAGCTCTGCTGTCCTGAGCATAAGAAGGATGCAAAGCTCTTGGAGTGAGTCCACAGGAGGGCCCAAAGATGATCCAAGGGCTCGAGCACCTCTGCTATGAGGATAGGCTGAGGGAGCTGGGCTTGTGTAGCCTAGGGAAAAGAAGGCTCCATGAGAACCTTGGAGCTGCCTTCCAGTAGCTGAAGGGATCTTAGAGGAAGGCTGGAAAGGGACTTTTCATAAGGATGTCTAGCAATAGGACAGGAGGGAATGGTTTGAAGCTGAGGGAGAGTAGGTTTAGACTGGATCTTAAGAAGAAGTTCTTCAGTGTGAGGGTGGTAAGACTTGGGAATAGACTGCCCAGGGAGGTTGTGGATACCTCCTCCCTGGAATTGTTCAAGGCCAGGTTGGATGAGGTCTCGAGCATCCGGGTGTAGTTGAGAGGTGTCCCTGCCCATGTCAGGGAGATTGGAGTAGATGATCTCTGAAGTCCCTTCCAAACTGAGCCATCCTATGGTTCTATGAATAACACCAACATTTCAAGGCTGCAGGCTCACTTGAAGGCCAGAGGCTATGCAATGCAAATGCAGACAGGCAGCTCTGGAGGAAACTTGCCTTAATTAAGATGGATGCAGGGCAGTTTGTGCCCCTTAATCTCGAGGGCTGAATTTGATACCTTGCCATGTTAGAAGCAGAGACATAACCTGTAAATCCCTCCACTGATCTGAGCTACCTAATAAAAAAGGCAGCACTAGAGATCAGAATCCACAAAGCCAGAAGTTTTATAGAACAGCAGTCTGCTCCTGTAACAATCTAGGAAGGTATGAAGGATACAGAGTCATCATCTGAAACACTAAAATAAAGATTTCAGTGGTTGGTGCCACAGTGGCTGAAGAATGCAAAATTTCTACAGATTTCCTGCAAAGTCTGTAAGAAGACACAGCACCTTGTTTTAAGTCAACTGATGAATCTCTATTTCCTGTAACAGATTTGCTGTCCTGTTAACTGGTATCTCTTCTGACACAAGAAATCTTTATTGGGTTTTGTTTTTTCAGTGCAACACAAGACACACTGGATGAAAAAGCATTTTTTACTGTGCAGAGAGTGAAAGCATTTCTAGCCTTACATACCCATGAAAGCAATATAGGTGAAAGTGATACCAAAGTCTCCCATAGATAGTTCTTAGCTGATACTGTTTGAAAACTGCTTAGTACCTTGGTAATACTCACCTTAGGTGGATAAAGGAGACTAAAACACCCTTGCTGGAGCTAGACTGGGGTCAGCTGTTGGCAAACATTACTCTCTTCTGGGGCACAATGCATTTGTGGTGTGTGACTGCACATTTGCTATGGAGTGTAATTG
Organism: Picus viridis; assembly: GCA_033816785.1. Classification (NCBI taxonomy): domain Eukaryota; kingdom Metazoa; phylum Chordata; class Aves; order Piciformes; family Picidae; genus Picus; species Picus viridis. The sequence continues at coordinate 28,089,663 of CM066570.1, read as the reverse complement.
CCCAGCTTATCTGTGTGGAGAGCGTTCCAGCAGATCTCTTCACATCTTTTAGATCCAGCATATCAGAGACATCTCTATCCACTCAGACAGAAGAGTCCAAGGAAAATCAGTTGAGACTTCAATCTTTCTATATGGATTGCCTTGAGAGGGCAATCAGTTATGTTGTGTGGATGGTATAAAGCTTTGTGTGCAGGTCCTGGCAACCTGTACTTCAAGACATCAGCAGGTAAATGGGGGAGAAAAGATTGTTTCCAATCCACTGGCAAAGCTTTAACTGCTCCATAGCTCATCTATGGCACAAAGCAGCAGCAAATTTGCATTATCAACCTTTGGAATGTGAATTTTGTACATGCCAGGGTAACAGAACATCCTCTGAGTTGAGGTAGACAATAACATGAGCTGTTAACTTTCCATATTTGTCATACCTCCCATTTTAAGAAAAAGAAGTGCTTCAAGTGCTTTCATTAAACCCATTTAACAACAGAGGGACTGGAACAAAACCCACAGGAATTCCATGCTGCAGGAGAGGCTGATCACCCTGGATTTGTTTCGTACAAAAATAGTGGGAACTTTTGCACAACTGTGACTCAGGCATTTTGGGACTTTCGGATTCAAATGAAGCATTTATTTGCATTCCCAAACCAGAGCTTTTCTCTTTGGTTCACTGATGTGAAATGAAACTTGGGGTTTGTGTTTTGGTTTTGTTTATTTAATCTGAGTCTCTTTAGTTGGGGTCTCTTTAGTTGTGTCTCTTTAGTTTGGAGAAGAGGAGCCTGAGGGGAGACCTCATTCCAATTGATAAAGATGTGCAGGGTGAGTGCCAAGAGGATAGAGCCAGGCTCTGCTCGGTGATGCCGAATAACAGGATAAGGGGCAATGGGTGGAAGCTGAGCCATAGGAAGTTCCATGGAAACAGAAGGAAAACATTTTTCCCTGTGAAGGTGACAGAACACTGGACCAGGCTGCCCAGGGGGTTGTAGAGTCTCCCACTCTGGAGATATTCCAAACCCACCTGGATGTGTTCCTGTGTGACCTGCTCTAGGTGCTCCTGCTCGGGCAGGGGGTTCGACTGGATGATCATTCAAGGTCCATTCAAGCCCCTAGTATTCTGTGGTTCTGTGATTGAATTCTGTGTCCACTGCACCTGCCAAAAACAGCCTTTTGAGAGCTGTCTGCTCTCATCCTCTTGTTGTCCCTGATGGGCAGTGTTCTCTAGCCAGCCTGTATTTCCTGTGGCCTCTCTGCACAGTGGAGGCCTATGAGCATCTTGTGATGTATCACACTGACTCAGCCACAAGGAGAAACAGCCACTGTTGTTCATTTTTCATGAGCACAATTTCAACAAAGGCCTGTTTCCTATGGCAAATTCCTACTTTGATGAAACCACTGTTTCTCATAGAAAAATATGTGTTTCTTTTTCCCTGTGGGCCATGAAAAATCCCTCAGTAAAAGATAAAAACCTCTGAAAAAGAATGAAGATTTACACCACAGAAGGCAGATTTGTTTCCCTGTGAGGAAAACAAAGCATAACATTTTTAATTAATATGGTAGCTAATTCTTCTAAAATGATGGAGGTTTACCATGCACTTAGTTGTATATGGAACACTCAAAACCAGAGCAAACCAGTCTGAACTTAATAAACCTTTATGTTCATCTAGCACCAATGACTTCCTCAATTTTACATGACATGGCTTTTATTCTGGAGAGCTGTATATATTTATTAAAGTAGTGTTTTAAGCCAACACTTCTGTTGTGCTTCTTGTTTCTAATGGGCAAACTCAATTCAATTCCTGTATTTCCCAGTCTAGATGTATGGGAAGAAAACCCTTTTTAATACTCATGGTAAAATGAAGTATTTAAAACTTCACATCCCTCACAAATTCCAGTTCTCTTTCTGTCTAGTAATTATACAGTCATCAATATAAATTAGCATTAAATAATGTGTTAGTTCTAGCTTGCGTCCAAGAAGTCAACAATATTGAGAGCTTCTCTTAGTTTGCACTTTTCCCCTAGTTTTTGAGAGTCATAGTGGATTGTACCTGGCCAACTGAGCCAGATGAATCACAGAATCATGGAATGGTCTAGGTTGGAAGGGACCTCCAAAGGTCATCTAGTCCAGCCCTCCTGTAATAGGCAGGGACATCCTCAACTAGATCAGGTTGCCCAGACCCCTGTCTAGTCTCACCTTGCATATCTCCAGGGATGGAGCTAACTATTTCCTTGGGCAACCTGTTCCAGTCTTCCACCACCCTCAAGGTAGAGAGCGTGTTCCTAACATCCAAACTAAATTTACTCTTCTCTCATTTCAAACCATTGCCCTTTGTCCTATCACTGCAGGCCTTTGGAGACAGTCCCTTTGCAGCCTTCTTGTAGCCCCCTTCAGGTACTGGAAGGCTGCTATTAGGTCTCCCTGGAGCCTTCTCTTCTTCAGGCTGAACAACCCCAGCTCCCTCAGTCTGTCCTTGTAGCAGAGCTGTTCCAATCCCCTGATCATTCTCATGGCCCTCCTCTGGACCTGCTTTGTCCGCTCTGTGTCCTTTCTGTATTGAGGGCTCCAGACCTGCACACAATACTCCAGGTCTGAGATTGATTTTGTTACCCAGTTGGATGACATCCAATTCAAATGAGAGAAAGAACAGGTAGCAAATGATGAAGAATTAGAAATGTCAAATGTATTTAGTTTTGATAGTCACAGACAATTTCAATGGCTCCCTCCAGCCACTCTGGTATGAGAACAGACCTGATGATGTGACCTCAGGATCACAGATGATTTTGTGAGATCTATACATGGAAACTGGAACTTGTATTTCCCTGACACACTGCAGAAAGAAACCCTAGAGACAATATAGACTTGGATATAGGTACAGGTATAGGTATAAGTATAGATATAAACATAGGTATAGGCATAGGTACTGTCCCACAAATTAGACAATGAGATTTCTTTGCTGCTTTCCCAGAGATGTCTGATGAAAAGGAAGACAAGTGAGACAAGTCTCCTCCCAGGTGACAAGCCAAAGTGGTTTTCCAGCACTGCCCTGTCAAGGCAGGGGGAAGGAAGAGCTTCATGCAGGACTTGGAGACACAGAGATATAAAGTTAAATAGCAAACAGCTATAAATACAAATTAAAAAATAGTCTCCCCTTCCTGTCAAAGTGGATGCCCAGAGACTGACCACATGGCTACCAGGGTGGCTCAGCCTGGAGAAAGGATCCAGGGAGACCTAAGAATGACCTTCCAGTACCTGAAGGGGGCCTACAAGAAGGCTGCAGAGGGACTGTTTATGCGCCGCAGTAATAGGACAAGAGGTAATGATTTCAAACTAGAGCAGATTTAGATTGGATATTAGGAACAAGGTCTTTACCGTGAGGGTGGTGGAACACTGCAACAGGTTGCCTAGAGAGGTAGTTGAGGCCCCATCCATGGAGATCTTCAAGGTGAGGCTTGACAGGGCTCTGCACAAACTGATCTAGTTGAGGATGTCCCTGCTGACTGCAGAGGGGGTTGGACTGGATGACCTTTGTAGGTCCCCCCAACCCAAACCATTCTATGATCCTCCAGTTCTCTGACTCCCTGGGTCACAGGCTCAGCAGACATGTCTTCCCAGCTGGGATGAACTGCTCCAGTGAGCAGAAGCACGCAGCAAGGAGCAGCAGGCTGCAGGCAGCACCAGCACCCTCTCCTCAGCACAGCAGGAGATCATGTGAAGTCAAAGAGGAGTCTCCTCCTTCCAGCTTTAGCAGCTGAATTCCCTCGCCCCACGCTGGGAGCTGGGGAGGCGAGCGACCTGTGCCAAGGCTGTCGTTAGTGATGTAAATTAAACAGTTACCACCGCAGGGTGACTCTCTGCTCTTTTCCCTCAGCAGACAGCTGCTCCAGAAAACACACGCTCAGGCTGCTCATGCTGAAGGGAAGAGCTGCAGAGATATTATTTATAGATGCAATAGGCAGGTGTTCAGCATTTAATGGCTGCCCAGTAAGAGCTGGAATTGTCTCTGACCACGACGGCTGTGTGCTTGATTACTTTCTGTGTACATAATGCATTATAGAGCCTCTCTATGCCTCCCTCACCGTTTGGATTCAGTGTGTAACCTCCACACAGCTGTATTGCCCTCTCTCATGCAGCAAAGCATTTACTCACCTTATCAAGAAAGCAGAAGTACCACGAACTGTGGAAAACTAAACTGGAAGGGAGGAGTTGACACCGCAGTGGGCCTGGTGTGTTTCTGGGCAGCAGGAGAGTGCCATGCAATGAACTTCATCACTTCAGTGTGAAATGTTTCCTCAAGGTCTGGAAAGCCACGCATGAAATATTCATGAATTACTGCTAAGTCTCACTACACCATTGTGAAACTGGCACAGTGCAGTTTGGTGCAGCTTATTTTCAGAAATTGTTGCCTTCCTTCTATTTCAGCCGCACGATCGCAGCACTGTGCATAATTTATATGGCTAAGAGCCTTTTGTAGGGCACGTTGGTAGAAAAGCTCCTAAGCACCAGAAGATGGGACCTTGTTAGGATTAACAAGGATATTTTGGGGCTGGTAAAACAAACACAACAAAAGCAGTTCCTGTGCTTGTGCCATCCACGACTGTGGTAGCGGTGGATTTGCGACAGTAACTTGTGGCAAAGCAGCAAGAGATCAAAACTAAGCTCTCCAAAACCCAAAATGGAAACAAAATAACAACAACAAAAAAGGAGACACCTTGCTGTTAATGCCAGATGCCAGCTGTACCATGACACAAATGTATTTTGAAGGCAGATGGAAATGAACTTTAAAATGCTTTTCATCTGAACTGAAGAGGAAGGCAGATACTTTTGAGACTGCAGCGCTGTGCACCAGTCCCCAGCAATGCAGACTGCAGGAGCTCCCTCCTGCACTCCCGTGAGGACTGCTGCTGACAAAAGAGGGAAACATTTCTTCCACATTTCTTTCTTGGAATAAATATTCTGCCAGTTTTACATCAGAGAAAGGCATCAGCAGAGAGAGAGGATAATTTTAAAAGTCTTCCTCTCTTTAGAAATACTTCTTAAGTGTTTGGGAAAATATCCAGAGTGGAGAGTGCTGTGGGGAGTCCTCAAGGGCTACTTGAGAGGCCATTAGTGTCAAAGAGACTTTAAGTCCACCGCCTGGGGAGCAGACCTCAACTGACACAAGTCAGCACCAGCACAATGCATAAGCAGGTAAGTAGCTGTGATGCACAAGTCAGGCACAGCAGTATAGCTCCAGACCCATGGGTGTAAGGGTGATATTAATTACACCCAGTCCACATCTAAAAGTTCAGTGCCTGTTCCAATCCACACATCCAGACTCCCTAGACCCATAGTGCAGATGGCACATCTCTCCTCCTGGCATGTGGAGGGAGCCTCAGTGATGAGTTTGAGTTGCCCCCCACACACACACCTTTGCACAGCTGAATGAGGGGGACGCAAGGAATGTGTCAGGACTAAACAAAGCTCAGCATTCTTTGCCTTCCAGCTCTACAATTAAACTGCTAAAACATGTTGGCAGGATGCCTGAATCTTGTTGGAATATCTATGGCAGAAAAACAGCTTATGCTTGTGCCGGGAATTAATTATAATTAGAGCATGTAATTAGGACGTGGACAAACAGCCAGGCCCAAATGTATACATAGGCCTGTCCCAGCACCAGAAGTCTCAAAAACAATAATCATGTTTCCTAAGCACTGATTTTCATATCTTGCTGAAGAAACACATACAACAACCAGATAAAGAATTCTGTCCTCTTTACTGTTCTGCACCCCTACATGGCAGGTGTAATCAAGACATTTTGACAAGCCCATGTGCTGTTTCATTTGCTCAACAAGGTCTATGGAGTATGGAGCATCGCCCTGCTCTGCAGTGTGCACAGGGCTATGCTGCTCTGATCCCCCAGCCTTGAAAAAGTGATGGCAACCCAAGGAAGCAACAGCCTCCAGAGCCATAGAACAGAGCAAGCAGAAGAGGCTCTGACCCCAAGTATCTCTTTGGAAACAGATGCAAAGAGGGGTGCTGGATGCCATCTTCCACTGCTGTGGCTGCCCTGGGAAAGGAACACAGCAGCAGAGGTCAGTGGGAACCCAAGCACATTAGCAGAGGGCAGCTCTGTAGTCAACGCAGCATCTCGCCCTGCCTTTGACTGAGTACTCCTTGACACACATGGGTAAAGACAGCTGTACACAAGACCAAAGGGACAGGACAAGCTGGGCTAGAAGACCACCTAGAGGACCAAGCCATCTGGGGGACACATACCACAAACCATGCTGACACAGCCTGTCCAGATTCTGCTGCAGCCTTCTGCCTCGCTGCCAGCTGTGCTCTCACCCATCCTCCCAAGCATGGATCATAATCCATATGCAGAGCACTACTGATACATATCAGGAAGGAGATCTAAATGGAAGCAAGATACTTTGCCACCTCTGCTCCCACATTTTACTGGTGAGGCAGCAGCTCTCAAGAAAACACAAAGTACCAAGGAGTTAATCGTGACTCTGGCACTGCGACAGCACCTCCTGTGTCCCACCAAAGCAGTGATGTTGGGGAACAAAACAGAGCAGGTGACACAAGGGGCAATTCTTTTGTCCTATCCCTCATGGCACAGTTGAAGGGCTGAAAAACTGGGGAAGGATGTAAGGGCGTTAAAAACAAATAAGTGAAACAATCTCACAATAGCCCTAGGGAAGGAATTCAGTGTGGGTATTTCTGGCTGGTACATAATGAAACTGCTTCTCTCTCTCTCTCGGATGGGTTTCACTCTCTGCAGGTTGCCTACAGGAATGTAGGCATGTACCAAGTCTGCTCAGCCTACAGGAAAAAAAAACAACTGGTGTCTAGCAAGCACAGCCAAAGCCTCAGTCAAAAATAGGCTGCATCTCAGGACTCATTCCAATGGGAAGAGGAGGCACAGGTCTGTCTCTTGCAGGTGAGCTCCCAGGGAATTGGAAATGCATCTGAGAAAGTGAAGCTTATCTGAGGGGCAACACTTAAAGAGGGGGAGCCCCTGATTTTTTCTGTGCACCATAGATCAGAAGCTTTGCAGGAAGCCTAAAGCAAAGGGAGAGGAGGAAGAAAACCATTAGGCCATCAACATATCCTGCTGTGAGGGACACCTGAGGCTATACAAATATTTCCAATCAAAACCCTAAACTGCAGCCCAATCCAAATATGCATTGAGAGACACATATTTCACCCCAATTTTTACTGCTCAGGAGTTAAATTTTCAGATGGAGAATAAAAATGACTTCAAATCCCTGAAGGCACCTTCACGCTGACAGGAAGGTGGCGGACAAGCTAATTGTTTAATTCCTACACTTTTCATTAGTGGCAGGCTATTAAGTCAGCTTGTAGACCCGAGGATTTCTTCCCACTCTGCCTATTTACTTTGCCATAATTAGTTTCCACCTCACAACAGCCTTGGCCTCTCCCCTGCCAGAGGAACATTTTACCAGTGGCTACTCTAAAGTTCACATGTGGCACCTTGCCCTCACCTACTGCGTTGTCAACTCCCTTAAGTAATTTGGGCAAGGACAGATCTTGCCTGTGGGGTTCATTTAAGCATCATATGCATCTCTAATTATTTTCCTTACTAATTTAACTAGTAATGAGGTAAAGTTGCCTTTTTTCTTCTTAATAAGGGAACTATAACTTTGGCAAAATTCCAGTCCTCCTTTATGATAACTGGCTTTAATGATAGTTCACTGACTTTTGCTAACAGATCACAGAATCACAGAATGTTAGGGGTTGGAAGGGACCAAGAAAGATCATCCAAGTCCAAGCAGGAGCACCTAGAATAGGCGACACCTGAACACATCCAGGCAGGTTTTGAATGTCTCCAGAGACTCCACAACCTCTCTGGGCAGCCTGTTCCAGGGCTCTGGCACCCTCACAGGGAAAAAGTTTTTCCTTATGCTTCCATGGAACCTCCTCTGCTCCAGCTTGTACACATTGCCCCTTGTGCTATCACTGGACATCACTGAGCAGAGCCCGGCTCCAGCCTCCTGACACTGCCCTTCATGTATTTATAAAGATGAATGAGGTCACCCCTCAGGCTCCTCTTCTCCACACTCAGTTCCTCAGTTCCCTCAGCCTGTCCTCAGCAGGGAGACGTTCCACTGCCTTCAGCCTCTTCGTGGCTCTGTGCTGGACTCTCTCAATGAGTTCCCTGAGGTCCTTCTTGAACTAAGGGGCCCAGAACTGGACACAATATTACAGATGTGGCCTCCCCAGGGCAGAGTAAAGAGGGAGGAAAATATCTCTTGACCTACTAACCACAACCCTTCTCATCCACCCCAGGATGCCATTGGCCTTTTTGGCCACAAGGGTACAGTGCTGGCCCACAGGCCTCCTTCTGTCCACCAGGACCCTCAAGTCCCTTTTCCCTACACTGCTCTCCAGCAGGTCAGTCCCCAACCTATACTGGTCCTTGGGGCTGTTCTTTCCAAGATGCAAGGCTCTACATTTGTCCTTGCTGGATTTCATTAAATTTCTCCCCATCCAATTCTCCATGAACTTGCATTCTTTCAGAGCTCCTGGATGAACACCATCTGGCCCTAGACATTAACTACACTTTTAAATTGTTTCTCATTTTTATTACTTACCAAAAAAAAAAAGTTCTAGAGCAGGTATTTCTACCTTGTCCTCACAGATGAAGATAAATGCAAGGAATTTGTTTCATTTTACTGCCATTTCCTTACTATCCCCAACTGTTCCTTTTCAAAACAGAAAATATCAACTGATGGACATATTGGATGGACTGCACTTGCTTCTCTCACTGTATAATTTATGCAATTAATAAACTTTCTGATCAGCTCTGTGGCTGGCCAGTTATCTTTTGACTGCAGAAGCAGCAAAGAGTACTACTGAACAAATAATTTGAGGGTTTTGCCCCTTTTGATGCATTCTTTCACTTTTCCTAACAAACTGCTACTGTTAGTCTGTTGAAACTGCTGCCCCCCTTCACAAACTCCTAATTCTGAGGTTCTTGGGAAGATTTTCACCTGAAAGGAGGTTGGAGTGAGGCTGGTGGATCAAAAATAGTGTGTCCAGCAGGAGTAAGGCAGTGATAGTTTCCCTGTACTTGGCCCTGGTGAGGCCACAGCTTGAGTAGTGTTCTGTTCTGGACACCACAGGATAGGAAAGACATTAAGGTGCTGGAGAGTGTCCAGAGAAGAGCAATGAGGCTGGGGAGGGGTTTGGACATCATGGCATAGGAGGTGTGGCTGAGGGAGCTGGAGGGGTTTAGCCTGAAGAGAAGAGAAGGCTGAAGGGAGATCTTGCTGCTCTTTACAGCTGCCTGAAAGGAAGTTGGAGTGAGGCTGGTGTAGGTCTCTTCTCCTAGGTAACTAATGATAGGAAGAGAGGAAATAGTTTTGAGTTGTGCCGGGGGAGGTTTAGATTGAATATTAGGAAAAACTTCTTTACTTAGAGAGTGGTGAGGGGTTGGAACAGGCTGCCTAGGGAGGCGGTGGAGTTGCCATCCCATAGATGTTCAAAAAGTGCGTAGATGTGGTTCTTCAGGATATAGTTTAGTGGCCATGGTAGTTGGGTTACAGTGGGACTTGATGAACTTAAGGTCTTTTCCAACCTTAATGAGTCTATGATTCATCTTCTTTCCCCTCCCTCCTAATCACAGCCCTCCATACAGTGCATATTCTTCCCCACTGATTTCGCACAAGGTTAACATCCATTTTTCTTCCTTTCCTAGATAAGAATATGAATCACTCTTACAAAACATACAATCTAGCACCTTGCAAATGTTTCAGCACAGCTTTATAGCAGAAACTTTTTAAAGTATTACTATTCCAGGAAGTTCACACACTAAAAAAACACTTTCCTTCCCTTGGTGTAAGAGCTAAGCCTGTGGGTCCTGGTCCTGGTCTGTGCTAGAAAGACACAGACAAGATTCATAGAATTGTCAGGGTTGGAAGGGACCTCAAGGATCAGCCAGTTCCAACCCCGCTGCCATGGGCAGGGACACCTCACACTACAGCAGGTTGCTCACAGCCGCATCTGGCCTGGACTTCAAAACCTCCAGGGATGAGGCTTCCACCACCTCCCTGGGCAACCTGTGCCAGTGTCTCACCATCCTCATGGTGAAGAATTTCCTCCTAACATCCAATCTCAATCTACCCATTCCTAGTTTTGCTCCCTTCCCCCAGTCCTGTCACTACCTAACACCCTATAAAGTCTCTCCCCAGGTTTCTTGTAGCCCCCTTCAGATAGTGGAAGGCCACAACAAAGTCTCCTTGGAGCCTTCTCCTCTCCAGACCGAATAGCCCCAACTTTCTCAGACTGTCCTCATAGGAGAGGAGCTCCAGCTCTAAAGATAAGCTTAGCCCCAGCCAGCAAGGAAATTGCAAGCAAGCACCATGCAGCACGTTATCAAAAATTAAACACTCACCAAACTGTTACTTCACGTCATCTCATTTCTAATGCTACAGTGACAAACTAAACTAGGAAGCAGATCTTTAATCTCTGCACAACCACACTTGGTGAAATGTCATTGTGGGCACAGCAGGAGTAAGGTGTAATAAATGCTCCATTGGCTCCCACAGGTGATGTTTTTGCCAAGGCAGCTGGAGAAGCTGTGCAAGTTTACTAGCCCTCATATTCAAGCTCAGCACCTACTTGGGGAAAACAGATGAGGTCCATAGAATCACAGAATCATAGAATGGCTTGGGTTGGAAGGGACCTCCAAAGGTCATCTAGTCCAACCCCCCTGCAGTCAGCAGGGACATCCTCCACTAGATCACGTTGCTCAGAGCCTTGTCCAGCCTGATCTTCAATATCCCCAGGGATGAGGCCTCAACTACCTCCCTGGCAAATTTCCAGTGCTCCACTACTCTTATGGTGCAGAACTTGTTCCTAACATCCAATCTAAATTCACTCTGTAATTTCAAACCATTGCCCCTCATCCTGTCACTACAGGCCTCTGAAAACGGTCGCTCTGCAGTCTTTTTGTGGCCCCCTTCAGATACTGGAAGGCTGCTATTAGGTCTCCTGAGAGCCTTCTCTTCTCCAGGCTGAACAATCCCAGTTCCCTCAGCCTGTCCTCACAGCAGAGGTGTTCCAACCTCTGATCATCTTCATGGCCCTCCTCTGGACCCACTCCATCAGGGCTCCAGACCTGGATGTACTACTCCAGGTGAGGTCTTATCAGAGCAAAGTGGCAGATTCACATCATAAAAATAATTAAAAGCCTCGATCTCAGTGACCCTCCTATCTCACACGGTTTTAGTTTATTCTCATTGTTGTTATTACTAATAATAACAGCTGGATGACAGCCTCCAAAGCATGGGAGGTTCCAGGTTTTGTACCTGGAACAAAGCTATTGTCTGGAAGGAAGATTTGGGCTAAGAACCAACCAGGGCTGGGTATCCCTACAACTACCTGAAGGGAGGTTGTGGACAGGCAGAGGTTGGTCTCTTCTCCCAGGTAGCCAGCACCAGAACAAGAGGACACAGTCTCAAGCTGCACCAGGGCAGGTTTAGACTGGATGTTAGGAAGAAGTTCTCTACAGAGAGAGTGATTGCCCACTGGAATCGGCTGCCTGTGAAGGTGGTGGAGTCACCTTCATTGGAGGTGTTCAGGAGGAGACTTGATGGGGTGCTTGGTGCCATGATCTAGTTGTTTGGGTGGGTTGGATTGGTTGATGATCTTGAAGGTCTCTTCCAACCTGGTGTATTGTATTGTATTGTATGTATTTATTTATCCCAGGCATTGCAGTCATTCAAAATTAATTCCAAGGTTTCTTTCACAACAGACTGATTTCCAAGTGCAATAGATCAAGATGTGCACAATGCTGGAATGAAAGAAGGTAGTAAATGACAGTAGGTCCACTTAGAGTAGAGATCAAACCATAATGTTAGGCTTCAGGGCAAGAGGATCTGGCTTTTCAGTCCTGAAGTACTGAACAGCATTATTTCCAATGACTCCAAAGAGTTGTGTAATCTCCAGAAAATCCAAGATTTCTGAAAAATTAGGCTAATTGCCACTCATTGCTCTCGTCCATCTCTGTCATCATCCTCGTTGACAAGGGATATTTGATGGAGGGATAAATGTCCATGACACTGTCTTTGGTCTTGCATTTTCTACAATGGCTCCCACTCAGGAAAGAAGAGATCAGGCTTTTTCTTGGCCTGAGCAAACCAGTCAAACATGTTCTTGGGGGACACTCATTGTTAAAACCAGTGTAGGTAGGAGAAAGTGCAGATACCAACTCTTTAAGGAGGCCAGTAATGTTTCCAGCAGTCTGACTTTGTTGACATCTTTCATCCTCATCAAGAAATGAAAACTACAGCTGGAATTTAAACTTCTGCTTCTGTTGTGGGCTTTCCATAGAACCCAATGCCAAGCTCATTCCCAGAGCATCACACCCTGACAGCACACAGAGTGAAGATGCCTGAGGAGACAGGAGACCCTGGAGTATTGTAGGCCCCTTCCATCCTTCTTACAGGCCATCTTCAGGTACTGGAAGGCTATTATTAGGTCTCCCCAGAGCCTACTCTTTTCCAGGAAGCACAGAAAAGAGGAGGCTCCAGGGAGATCTAATAGCAACCTGCCAGTACCTGAAGGGGGCTACAAGAAGGATGGAGAGAGACTGTTTACAAAGGCCTGCTGTGATAGGATGAGGGACAATGGCTTCAAACTAGAGAAGAGTGGATTTAGATTGGATGTTAGGAACAAGTTCTGCACCATGAGGGTAGTGGAACACTGGAACAGGTTGCCCAGGGAGGTGGTTGGGGCCCCATCCCTGGAGATATTCAAGGTGAGGTGTGACAGGGTTCTGGGCAACCTGATGTAGTGGAGGATGCCCCTGGTGACTGCAGAGGGAGTTGGACTGGATGACCTCTGGAGGTCCCTTCCAACCCAGACTATTCTATGGTGCTATTCTCCCACTTGCTCTTCCACACAGAAGTACGACCATGTAGTCAGAAAAATATTTCAGCCCTTTCATTGCAGGCACCCAGCTTGAAGCATTTATATTTAAAAATGTTCTCCGTGGATCCCAGTAGCCAGAGGATGTAAACCAGTATTGAACAACATTCCCCCTTTATCTGCAAGGGACAGGTAACAAGAATGATAGATAGCAAGGCTGGGCTATTTGTGTTTGTCTTGTTGTGTATTAAAACTGTTAATAAGGTGATACTAAGTTATAGTGTTCCCTTCTTCTGCATTCCTAACTCTGATGGAAAGCAATATGGGCAGCTTATACTATCCCTGGGCAAACATTAAATAAACAAAAAGGCTCAAATACAATAAGCATTAATGTTTCATGAAGTTGGGAAGAGCATCAAGAAAGCTTTTCTTGGTCACTTTACCTAGCATTCTCCCTGTGGGATTGAAAAGAGCATTAATGAGAAGCAGAAGGAAATATCTCAAGCAGAGAAAGTACACAACAAGTATGAAAATGAACTCCTTTTTGGATTTCTCAGAGGAGCAGGGCTGTACAAGAGACAATATTTCAGATGTCTTAGTAGGATATTTTGAAAAGTCAGGTAGCTGAGTTCTGTTTTTTCTTGTCAATTTTTTTGTTGTTATTTTATTTGCTGTTGCCCACAGACCTTTCCAAAAGCCTGCTCAATCAAAACACTTTACAGATGCTGTTTCAGGTTGGTGTTGGTGCTCAAGATGAGACAATTGTAGGCTGGATGTTAGGAAAAAATTCTTTACAGAAAGAGAGATTGGAATGGGCTCCCTGGGGAGGTGGTGGAGTCACCATCACTGGAAGTGTTTAGAAAGAGCCTGGATGAGGCACTCGGTGCCATGGTTTAGTTGATTAGATGGTGTTGGGTGATAGGTTCTTTTGATCTCAAAGGTCTTTTCCAATCTCCTTGATTCTGTGATTCTGTAATTTGGACCAGCTGATAGCTCTGAGCATTGTGGCAACCCAAAGCACTGTGCAGGACTAAAACAGTTTCACCATCACCTGAAGAGGCACAGGAAGCCCCTTCCTCTTTCATTACAGGTTGGAGGGGGTCCTGGGAAGACCTCAGGAGAGGACTGGACTTCCTCAAGCGAGCATTCTTATGGTTGTTGGTGTCCACAGGGTCTTGCATTTCAAACCTACAGTGGAAAATGAGGAAACCTTGCCAGTGGTGCTAGGGGAAGGGGAGTCTCAGCACGCATGTGTGCTAGAGCTGCAGAGTGAGAGCCTTTTGGAAGTGTGCCATGGCAAGGGTGCACAGGGTGTTAATTTGTGTCACCTCATATGGGATTCGTTTTGCTTGATCTTAGACAATTATAGCACAGACATCTTCATCTGAGCTAGTTGTCTAACACTCTTTATAGCCACAGAGAAATAGGTGCTCTCAGGGCATAATTCATCTCCTCCTCAAATAGATGTCTGAAATAGAGTAGATGAATCATTCTCTAGAAGCATCTCCAGACTCTCCCTTGTCTCCACAGTCATAAAGGAGGCCAGACAACCAGTTCAGATGTAGCCTTCTGCTTTGTGGACATATAAAATTAAGTGAGACGAGTGTCACTTTTTGTGACCGCACTGCATTAGACTTGTATCTGATTCAATGTGAATGCAGTGAAGAATACAATCACCTCCATGCAGAATGAAGGAAATAAACTACCATTGACATCAGCCTGCTTTTTACTGAGCTGTGCCACAAATAGGTCCAAGTCATTTTGCAAGGAAAATGCCAGGTACCCACTCTTCCTGAGAAAAAAATCACAGGATAATGTATAACTTCTTGGGGCACTCCTTTATGCATCCTCTGGCATTTGTGGTTTCTTAGACCATGTAATGTTCCCTCTTTGCAGTTCATTATGCCCTAGCTTGGACTTCTTAATATTCAGAGTTCGTGTGCTCTGTAGACAGGTTGCAACAATTCCCACTATCAGTACAGGCTGAGAAAGGAGGTGTTACAAAGCAGCCCTACAGAAAATTACTTAGGAGTGCTGGAGAACTAGAAGCTGGACATGACTCTACAGTGTGCACTTGCAGCCCAGAAGGCAAATGGAATCCTGAGCTGCATCAAAAGAAGCATGGCCAGCAGATGGAGAAAGGTGTTTCTGCCACTCTGCTCTTCTCTGGTAAGATCCCACCTGGAGTACTGTTTCCAGATTTGCAGCCCTCAACCCAGGAAAGACAGGGACCCAATGGAGCAGGTCCAGAGGAGGGCCACAGAAATGACCCAACAAGGAGGATGAAACAGCTCTGCTACAAGGACAGACTGAGGAAGCTGGGGTTGTTCAGCCTGGAGAAGAGAAGGCTCCAGGGAGCCCTAACAGCAGCCTTCCAGCACCTGAAGGGGCCTGAAAGGCTGCAGAGGGACTGTTTTCAAAGGCCTGGAGAGACAGGAAGGGGCATTTTTTTAAAATTCTGGAATTGTTCAGCCTTGAAAAGAGGGAGGCTTCAGGGAGACCAAATAGCTGCCTGGCAGTAGCTGAAGGGAGCTACACGAAGGATAGAGAGAGACAGTTTACAAAGTCTACAGTGACAGGACAAGGGGCAATGGTTTGACATTAGAGGAGGTATAGATTAGATGTTAGGAACAAGTTCTTTACCATGAGGGTGGCAGAACACTGGAACAGGTTGCCCAGAGAGGGGTAGCTGAGGCTCATCCCTGGAGATATTCAAGATGAGGCTCCACAGGGCTCTGATCAACTTGATCTAGTTAAGGATATCCCTGCTTACTGTAGGGGAGTTGGACTAGATGACCTTTTGAGGTCTCTTCCAACCCAGACCATTCTATGATTCTATGGTTCAATTTCCTTTTCTTTCTGACAGATGTTGCTGGTCTATTCTGGCCATGGTCATTTAGCATTACAATAAAATCCCGGTTTCATGGTGACCCTATCTTCTTTAATTACATGAACTCCCTACAGATCTCTCTGATATCTAGAACACAAGATGTGCTGCATGAGTCTTAACAGCGGTTGATGGCTACTGCCTTATTCCAGTAGCATGCCACACCATAAAAATACCTTCAGCCTACAGCAGAAATGATGTTCAGCAGTGCTCTTCTATTTTAATTCAGCTCAGCAGTGCACAGTGACTCTGTTCCAGGAAGAGTTGGCAATCAATATGTTTAGATTATCTGTAGACTTTACCCTGAGTTAATTATCAATTAACTCAATGTACTTAGCACAGTTGTAAAGCCTACAATGGACATGCTACATATTTATTTCTGGTTATAAACTTATGTTTCTTACACAAATCTTTCATGTAAATCAGCATATTTTTTTCGAGTTTTGATGAAATGGAAAAGGATGTCCGTGGTAGTCTTTATAAAACCTGCTAACATAGTCAATGACACCAAGCTGTGTGGTGCAGCTGACAGGCTGGAGGGAAGGGATCCATTCAGAGGGACCTGGACAGGCTGCAGAGCTGTATCCATGACAACCTCATGAGGTTCAACCAGACCCACTGCAGGGTCCTGCATCTGGGTTGGAGTGACCCCAGGCACCAATATAGGCTGGGCAGTGACTGGCTTGAGAGCATCTCTGAAGAAAAGGACTTGGGGGTGATGGTGGATGAGAAGCTCAACAGGAGCCACCAGTGGGCACTTGCAGCCCAGCAAGCCAAGAAGAGCCTGGGCTGCATCAAGAGGAGCATAGCCAGCAGGTCAAGGGAGGTGATTCTCCTCATCTACACTGTTCTGGTGAGACCTCACCTAGATTACGGTCTCCAACTCTAGAGCCCCTATAACAGGAAATATCTGGAGGTGCTGGAACGTGTCCAGAGTAGGGCCACAAGGATAAGCAGAGGGCTGGAGCTCCTCTGCTGTGAGGACAAACTGAAGGAGTTGGGTTTGTTCAGTATGGAGAAGAGAAGGATCCAAATAGACCGTATTGTAGCCTTCCAGTATCTGGGAGCCTACAAGAAAGCTGGGGAGGGACTATTTAGGGTGTCAGGTAGTGATAAGACATGGGGGGATGGATCCAAGCCAAAGGAGGGGAGATTCAGATTAGACACTAGGAATAAGGTCTTCACCATGAGGGTGGTGAGACACTGGCACAGGATGCCCAGGGAGGTGGTGGAAGCCTCATCCCTGGAGGTTTTTAAGGCCAGGCTGGATGTGACTCTGGGCAACCTGATGTAGCACCATGGCAGGGTTGTTGGAACTAGATGACCCTTGAGGTCCCTCCCAACCCTGACAATTCTGTGATTCTATAAATACTTGCCAGTAATTGTCTATTAATAATCCAGAGCACTGAAAATCTACACTAGAAGTATCTGCTCGGATTTCTCTGGCGAAAGTGCTTTTTCATTAATCATCAAACACCACTGTGGTTACCAGCAGGATGAGGGAGGTGATTCTGTCCCTTTACTCTCCTGTTGTGAACCCCCCAGGGAGCACTGCTTCCAGTTCTGGTGCCCCCAGCATTAGAGGGACATGTTGCTACTGGAGCAGGTCCAGAGGAGGGTCGTGAAGATGATCAGAGGGCTGGAAAACCTCTCCTATGGCAACAGGCTGGGAGAGTTGGGGATGTTCCACCTGGAGAAAAGGCGGCTCTGGGGAGACCTTGTTACAGCCATCCAGTACCTGAAGGGAACTACAAGAAAGCCAGGAAGATACTTTTTAGAAGGGCTTGTAGTGATAGGATGAGAGGGAATGGACTGAAGCTTGAGGAGGGCAGATTTAGACTGGAGATTAGGAAGAAATTCTTTCCAGTGAGGCTGGTGAGACACTGGAACAGGTTGCCCAGGGAGGATGTGGATGCCCCTTCCATGGAGGTGTTGAAGGCCAGGCTGGATGAAGCCTAGAGCAAGCTGCTCTAGTGGAAGGTGTCCCTGCCCATGGCAAGAGGGTTTGAACTAGATAATCTTTAAGGTCCCTTCCAACCTTAACCATTGTATGAATCAATGAATCAATTAATCCATGAATCCATGAATCTATGACTGAAGTTGCCTGTAATAAGTCACATGAGTTCCAGGGATGTCACAGCTTTCCTGCACTGTCTGGGCCTGTCTTAAGCATTTAGAAACAGAGCATTTGAAGACCACAGTGAAGCAAAATGGACAGATTTCAAAGCATGAAATGAAAGTTAAGCTGCTGTGACATAACACAGTCATTCCTCAAACTTCCAGGTAATTCAGAAAGTGATGCAAGAACACATTCCTTGAATGCTACTGACATACATCAGCTCCCAGGGAAGACTTTTGTGTTTGACTTTCACCAAAAAAAAATATTTTCAAATTAATTCCATTTCCTCTCTACTTTACACTGGCAACTGAGATTCCCTTAGAACAGAAGATCAAGGAAGCTTTAATAAACTCATCACACCAGGACTTGGTGTTTCCTTGATTTTAGCACTTTAAATTCACATTCTCCTGTAAGAAAACCTCACCTGAGAATGGAAATTTTAGAGAAAGCATCAGGGTTGGGGGGAAGTTTCATTAAATAGCCATTTTACAGGTCTTTCCAGTTTACTTTTGAGGAGCAGAATCTTTCCTAAGCATTTAATGTACACTTTGGAACATTAATTTAACTAATAGGCATTAGTTATGACAGCCTGCCTGGTAAAGGTTCTGGGCCAGTGTCATGCCTATAGATTTATGCACTTGGAAATGTGCACTTTAAATGAGAATCTTGCCAGTGTCAAAGTGAAATTAAAGTGAATTAAATCATGTGCCTGATCACAAAGACCTGAGATTCTTTTCAGAAGCAGGTCCAAATTACAACTGTAATTCCTGCCTGGCTGCTGAAGAAAATTAAAAGGCAGTTCCAACTTCATTATACTCTTCTGAAGTTGCTGGCTTTGCAAACACAGGGCTACAGCCTTAGCTGAGCAAAGTGACTGGTGCTGGAGCTCTTCCAGGACACCTACTGCCACCCTTACAACCATACAAGTTCACACAATCACAGAATGGTAGGGGTTGGCAATGACTTCAAAAGGAATCATCCAGTCCACCCCCTGCCAGAGCAGGAGCACCTAGAGTAGGTGACACCTGAACACATCCAGGCAGGTCTTGAATATCTCCAGAGAAGGAGATCCTACAACCTCTCTGGGCAGCCAGTTCCAGGGTTCTGGCACCCTCACAGGGAAAAAGTTTTTCCTTCTGCTCATATGGAACCTCCTCTGCTCCAGCTTGTACACATTGCTCCTTGACCTACCACTGGGCATCACTGAGCAGAGCCTGGCTCTGTCCTCCTGACACTGTGCTGCACATCTTTATCAACATGAATGAGGTCACCTCTCAGGCTCCTCTTCTCCAGGGACCTTTGGAGGTCCCTTCCAACTCAAACCATTTTATGATTCCATGATTGTATGTCTCTCTTCACTGGCTAGACCAAACAGAGTGCTGCAGCAAGTGCAGTCTGGTGAGAAATGGTGTTAGAAGTCAACGTGACTGAGATTAGGGCTTACACTTCAGTGAAAAGAAATCCTCTCCTGTGCATCTCTGCCTTAAAGATATGTGGCTCATCTCAGGGTGAGATTTAGGGCCTCTCTCATACAGCTGGCTCAGAATCATCACAACCAATCTACAAACCTGCCAAGTGTCTGTCATGAATAGGCCTCAGTGATCAAGGGAACAGCACTGACCTGCCCCTTTGATGTCACAACAGTTTAAAAAACAGAGAGAACAAACAAAGGGAGACACAGTGCACAAATGAGCTAGTAGATCCCATCTCCTTCTGTGCACAAGGACTGTTGGAAATGGGGATGGTAGACAATGCCATGCCAGAGGCAGACCACCCTCTACCAACCCACTGCTGCCCTGAGAGCGGGAACAGTGCTCTGCAGCTATTTCAGGGTGCAATTCTGAGAGACACCCAAAACATCCCCAGCTTCCTCCAGCTTTCCAAACCCTGCATTGTTCAGCACTTCCAAGGATCAGCCCACTAGTTTTCCAAACCTCTCTCTTGCCTGCAGAGAAAGTGAAGTACCACTTTCCAACAGATCTCTGCTACAATCAGGAGCCAGCTTTGTTCAGCTGCTGTGCCCAAAGGTGACCTTTAGTCAGGTAGTTTCAGAAGTCTCTTTGAAGGATACTTTATTGGCTGCCTGGCAGAAGATGGAGGCAGAGCAAGGATGGTTTTTTTTCCCCTTTCTTTGTATTTTCTTTGAAAGAACTTTTCTTTCTAAGTCATGCTCAAAGGAATGCTTCCTCCTTCATGCCATATACTTTACAGGAGAGGAAAATATTACAGGTCAGTGTACTGTAGAGAAACATCAATTATTTCAACAGGACACTAAACTATCGTGCTTCCCAAACATGTGCAGCAAATATATGTATATACAGAATCACAGAATTATTGAGGCTGGAATAGAGCTCTGAGATCATAGAATCATAGCATCAATAAGGTTGGAAAAGACCTCAGAGATCATCAAGTCCAACCTATGACAAAACACCACCACACTGACCAGACCATGGCACTAAGTGCCACATCCAGTCTTTCCTAAAACACCTGCAGGGATGGCAACTCCACCACCTCCCTGGGCAGTCCATTCCAGTGTCTAATTCCCCTTTCCATGAGGAAGTGCTTCCTAACACGCAACCTAAACCTCCCCTCCAGGCCATGATCTCTCATCTTGTCACAACTCCCACCTTACTAAAACTTCCCTTCAGGTAGTTTTAAGTGTGGTAAGATCCCCTCTGAGTATCCTGAGGCTAAACAACCCCAGCTCCTTCAGCCTCTCCTCATCAGACTTTCCCTCCAGTCCCTTCCCCAGTCTTGTCACTCGCCTCTGGACCCACTCCAGCACCTCAATATCTTTCTTGCAGTGTGGGGCCCAGGACTGCAGACAGCGCTCAAGATGAGGCCTCACCAGTACTGCGTACAGGGGCAGAATTCCATCCCTAGTTCTGCTGGCCACACTGTTTCTGATACAAGCCAAGGTGCCATTGGCCTTCTGTGCCACCTGGGCACACTGCTGGCTCATGTTCAGCTGCTGTTAACCAGAACTCTCAGGTCCCTCTCTGCCAGGCTGCTCATGCAGCACACCTTTATTTGGGACCCAAGTCTAATGTTTCACTTTTCCCAGATGCTGAGGGTTTCCTCACACATTTTAGTGCAACCAAGGTATGTCAGTATAGTTATCCTGTCTCACTTGTATTTTTCCTGGATAACTGTGAAAACTCTTTTCCCAGGCAATTCTCCCACACATATCTGCATTCAAAACAAGCTCATCTATGCCCTTCCTCAGGGAAAGGGTGAAAAGAGTAAGGGGTGATACAACACTCAGCAAGATAACACAGTCAGCAGCCTACTTAGTTCTCTGAAAAGAAAAAGCACATTCCACGGTGAAGTGCCTTATAATTCCTATCCAGTAGGGATCTCTCCCATCTGTGCACATGAAAGGGTCACAGCTTGAGTAACAGAATCATTACATTGATTGCATGGAGTAAGCTCTACTTGTGCAGTACAAGGCAGGATTAAGCCACGGACATAGTATCACAGTATATTAGAGGTTGGAAGGGACCTCCAGAGATCATCCAGTCTGACCCCCTGCCAAAGCAGGATCATGCAGGGTAGTCCACACAGGAATGCATTCAGGTGGGTTTGGAAAGTCTCCAGAGGAGACTCCACAACCTCTCTGGGCAGCCTGCTCCAGTGTTCCATCACCCTCACTGTAAAGAAGTTTCTCCTCATGTTGAGGTGAAATCTTCTATGTTCAAGCTTGAACCTGTTGTTCCTTGGCTTGTTATTGCACTCCACTGAAAAGAGCTTGGGTTCCTCCACTTGGCACCCACCCCTCAGATATTTATACACATTTATGAGATTCCCCCTCTTCTCAAGACATAGCTGCAGCGACTTGCTAAAGTGATTTGGAATGCTTAAGCAACCCTTCATGATACAGTCTGTGTAGAAAGTGGGAGCAGCCATAGGGGCTAGACATAGGTCTCAAACCCTCACCTTAAAATTCCTTCCCTGAGATAACCTCCATACGGTCCACAAGAGTCCTGCCATTCACACTGGGACACTGGTGAAAAGGTAAATCTGTGCTACTTCTGCCAGCAGCAACTGAACCATCCCACAAGCTTCCTTGGTCCCAAACGAGTGATCATTAATCACTGGGTATTTTCCAAGCACAATTTAGAGTTTTAATAAATTCCAAATAAAGAACTAACAAGGCCATAATCAAGAAAATGTGTTTGTTGATTTGAGAGGGCTGCAGCAGGAAGGCTCAGACCCAGATAAACAGGGTGCTGTAGTTCACAGCCTTTTCTGTGTTCTTGCACATTCCTCCACTGGTTGCTCATAAGGAGGAGGGCAGACTCACATTTACACATCTGTGTTCATATGGGAGAAATCTGACTTCTCAGTGCTCCACCAGAATGTGAAGAGAAATTAAGACAGAGCAGGTCCTGGTCCAATTTAAATGGTGAATGCAAGGCCCTCAGCTCACCATGTACAATTGTGGGCATCAACAAGAGACACCTCCAGTGGAAGGAAGCCACAGGATGGAGATGGTTAGATTACAGAATCACATAGAAAACATCCAGTTGGAAGAGCCCTCCAAGATCATCCAGTCCAACCCTTGACCTAGTTTAGAGTCAACACTAAATCATGTCCCTAGCAGCAGGTCCACACACTGCTTAAACACCTCCAGAGACAGTGACTCCACCACTGCCCTGGGCAGACCCAGTGTTTGACAACCTGCTCTGTGAAGAAATGGAGCCTGAACCTCCCCTGGTGCAGCTTGGAACCATTTCCTCTAGTCCTGTCATTTGCCACCAAGGAGAAGAGGCTGCTCCCTCCTCACTCCAACCTCCTTTCAGGGAGCTCTTGAGAGCAATGAGGTCTCTCCTCAGCCTCCTCTTCTCCAGACTGAACACCCCCAGCTCCCTCAGATGCTCCTTGTAGGCCATGTGCTCCAGGCCCTTCTCCAGCCTCACTGCCCTTCTCTGGACACACTCCAGCCCCTCAATGCCCTTCCTATAGTGAGGGGCCCAGAACTGAGCACAACACTCGAGGTGTGGCCTCACCAGTGCTGAGCACAGGGGGATGATCACTTCCCTGTCCCTACTGGCCAGAGTGTTTCTTAACCCATGCCAGGACGCCAGTGGCTTTCTTGGCCACCTGGGCACTGCTGATTTATGTTCAGTCAACTGTCAACCAATACTCCCAGGTCCCTCTCCAGATTAAAGCCACAAAAACTAATATTTAACAACCCCTTCTCCACATCAACTTGCATGTTATTCCTCCTCTCTCAGCTACCTCCTGCCTGCTCCAGCTTGAACCAAGAGTCCTTGATCTCTGAGGAGAGCACGGATCAGCAAATCCAGTAATAAGTTGTTCCCTGTCCCATCTCTCCCATCCTGACTATACTTTATGGACAAACAGGCTTTGGGCAGAAATGGAGGTCAATTTCAACAAAGCATTAGAAGTTCACTCAAAAACCTGTACAGTTTAACTTAAGACAAAGTATAACCAAGATGTGTGCCAAGCAGGAGAAGGTAATGAGAGCAACATCGCCCGAGCACAACAGTTGGCTGCTGCACGCACCGGTGGCATTACAAATGCATGCTAGGGAAGAACATCAAGCTGAGCTGAAACCATCTGAAAACAGTTAGGCAACAGCATCTGCCTGGGGAGTGTGGAGCATGGTTTGAAGGGGAATAATGCAATTAGTGCTCTCCTTCTTGATGGCAATTCTCTAAACCATTCTATCCCCTCTTCCCACCAGGAGTCAGAGCCAGCCTACCAAACCCAGTGCAAAGTGCAGTTGAAGAAGCAGGTTTTTGCTATGCTATGTACACCCTGCCTAGGAAATAAAAGAATAATGCCTGGATCAATCAAATCAATGGCAGAATTGGGGAAGCAAGGGGATGGCATAGGAAGTTCCATTGAAACATGAGGAAAAAATTCTCACCTTGAGTGTGACAGTTGTGGAGTCTCCTTCTCCAGAGATATTCAAAACACATCTGGATGAGTTCCTGTGTGACCTGCTCTTGGTGCTCCTGCTCTGGCAGGGGGGTTGGACTGGATGATCTTTTGAGATCCCTTCCAGCCCCTAACATTCTGTGAAACCAAAAAGAACTCCTTTTGCTCTCTCTGGGCAGGGCACTGGGAGATGCCTTCCACTATCATGCCCCAGGAGCCTGCCTACACCCTGCTTTAGGGGAGCTGTGGCTTCAGAGCAGCCTTTCTGTGTGCTCAGTTGCAGAAAGCTGTTTGGTTTACTGTAGAGAATCTTACCAACTGATGTGCTGTCCTTTTACAAATTACTCAGCCCAGCCCTGCAATTACTTGCAGTAGAAAATGGAGAAAACCCTTTGTAAGTATAAAATTTCGTATTTTTTAAAAAAAACAAAACCATTTGCTTAAAAAAACCAACAACTTCATGGGCCACCTGGGGGTTCCTCTAATACATGTTGCCAGAAAGAAAAATATATATTTTTGCATGGGTAGAAATCTTATTTTTAAACATGATCTAATGTGTGAAAAGCTGCAGCTACATTTTCTTCTGTGTAGTAGTTGAGATGAAATCAGTCCAGAATGCATCACTTGTATAGTGTGTGTTTATGTATGACTCTCCCCACACTATGTATCACACCAAGCCTGCGAAGTCTTTACAATGGATTTTGAAAATGCAGAAGTCTCAGAATCAAGGAATCACAGAATGCTAGGGGCGAGAAGGGACCTTCAAAGATCATCCAGTCCAACCCCCCGCCAGAGCAGGATCACCTACACCAGATCACGCAGGAATGCATCCAGGAGAGTTTGGAATATCTCCAGAGAGGGAGACTCCACAACCCCCCTGGGCAGCCTGGAGACAAACATCACCTGCAGGAGCTTTCCGCCCCAAAGAGCCTTTATCCTAAGAAGTTCTAAGAGGATGATAAAGTCAAAAATACTATTTGCATGTTTTATGCTGCCAGTTCTCCCTGATCATTCCTGAGGCACAAGTCATCAAGAGTTACCCAACTTTTTTGGGGCAGATGAGCTGCCACCCAAGTTTGTGGTACTATTTTTGTCAGTAATTATTTTATTAAATTTTTTAAAGAAATACTCATTGCTTTATCAAAGGGCCATAAATTTCTCTGGAAATACAGTTTTCTGCGTGAGATATTCCCTCCTGTGATTCAATAACATAGAAAATAAACACTCTCTAATTGTCCAGAGACAAAATGCCTTCTAGAAACGAACTTCCCCGCAGCATTTCATTCAGGCAGTTGATAGTTTAATGCTAAACCAATTAAAAGCAATATACAGCTACATGAATAGGATATTAATTTCCTTGCCAGAAGTGGAAATTAGTGGGTGCTTTGATTCCCACAGGGAAGGCAACTCCACCAACCAGCAGCATAATCTACAAGGCTGCAGCACCAAATGAGGGATGTGCTGAGCACAACTGGATCGTTACGCTGCCTGGATATTAATGTTACAGCCAAAGCCTCATCCACTCCACAGTAGCCCCAGGTTATATTGAGAAAACAAAGCAAGGTGATCACCTTACAAAACACACACACACACACACACAAACACACAAACCAACCCAAGAAACTCCTCACAATTTCCCCCTTGTAGCTTATGCAATTATTGGTATGAATGGGAACATTGCTGTGCCAAAATCACTCACTTAAATTCATTCCAAATCAATTCTGAGTATAAAAGAAGGGCTTCCACTGAACTGATCTGCTCAACCCCTTCTTCCTATGGCAGCCAATAGTTGAAAAAAACATTTCATCCATTTTCATCCAGCTTTTGATTGAGAATTAGCCATGGGAAAGTGAGACAACAACATTAGTTATCTCTCTGTACACTGGGATGGCACACGATGGCCATGTAGGAGCAGAAGCAAAGTCAGCTGAAGCCAGCTGAAAAAGTTCATACAGTCTGAAATGGGAATGGGTCACCTGTGGATGTAAGATAGAGAAGCGGAAGCTCTTTCTTATGCACCACTTTGTACTGCTGGTGTGGTGGTCCAGCCAAAAAGAGAAGGATGGAGCAGATCCAGAGGAGGGCCACAAAGATGATCAGGAAGCTGAAGCACCTCTCCTATGAGGACAGGCTGAGGGAGCTGGGGCTGCTCAGCCTGGAGAAGAGAAGTCTCCACGGAGACCTAAAGAGAAGTCTTCCAGCACCTGAAGGGGCCTGGAAGACTGCAGAGCGACTGTTTACAAAGGCCTGGAGAGACAGGACAAGGGGCAATTTTTTGAAACTGGAGAAGAAGAGATTTAGATTGGATGGTTGAAACAAGTTCTCTACCATGAGGGTAGTGGAACGCTGGAACAGGTTGCCTGGGGAGGTAGTTGAGGCCACATTTCTAGAGATCTTCAAGGTCAGGCTCAACAAAGGCTCTGAGCAACCTGATCTAGTTGAGGATGCCCCTGTTGACTCCAGGGGGGTTGGACTAGATGACCTTTGGAGGTACCTTCCAACCTAAACCATTGCATGATTCTATGATGAAGTAGACTCAGTGGCACATCAGCCCTTCAGCAGATACACCAATAGACACACCCACACACTGATGACTAAAGCTACTTGAAATAACATGAAAAACAGATCTACAACAGATAATGCACAAGGAATGATACAAAACACAAGGTAATGAAGAAGCAATTACACTGATGGGAAACTTTGCCAAGGTTTTATCATTTAGATTTGTTCTTTAAATACTGCACATCCCAAGCAGCCAAGACTCCTGTTTATGGTGCTGTAGACCAAAATTGAGCAGGACGCACAGAGAGAGGCTTTAATTTATTTTTAAGTTGTAATCATCTAGCCCACAGAGAACAATTCATCATATGTCACCAACGAGCTAACACATCAGGGCATTTAAAGTTTCCTATAACCTCAGCAGCAGCTTTAGCTTTCCCAGGTGTTCCTAGACCTCAGGAGATTTGCCAAGGGCAAAGAGAGATAAATTCCACTCAGCCAAGGATTTCCAAGCCTTCCCAGTCCAGTCATGTTCTGCTTTCTCTCAGGACTCGCCACAAAACTAACTTTTCCCTAAGGTAAAATTGCTTTGTTCCTCGTGGATTAAAGACAAATCTTAATTTTTGCCTTTGAACACCTACAACCACCTCCCTCTTCTTGGTGAAAGCTCACCGCTGCAGAGTGAAAGGATAGACTAAATGGCTTTCATTTCAACCGTAAAGCTACAAACTCTCTCCTTTGACTTTGGGAGGTTCCCTGTATTCTATCAGCTGTTTCTTTCAATGCTCAGACAAGCAATAAGGATCATGTACATCACTCATAAAGCCAGCTAAACAGTTCAGAATCACAGAAAACATTTGGTTGGAAGAGACCTCAAGATCGTCCAGTCCAACCCAACACTGAAGGGTCAACACTAAACCATGTCCCTAAGTGCCAGGTCCACACGCTGCTTAAACACCTCCAGGGATGGTGACTCCAGCGCTGCCCTGGGCAGAACATTCCAATGTTTGACAACCCTTTCAGTGAAGAAATATTTCCTAACATCCACTGGCTTTCTTGGCCACCTGGGCACACTGCTGACTCATATTTAATTGTCTGTCAGCCAATACCCCCAGGTCCCTCTTGAGGTCGCAGCTTTCCAACCACACATCCCCATGTCTCTAGCTTACCATGGGGGTTTTGTGACCCAGGTGGAGGACCTGGCACTTGACCTTGTTAAACTTCATACAACAACAAACCAACCTGCTATTTTTAGTGTTCAAACTGTCTAGCAGCGTCCTACAGCATCTGCAGTGTAAGGAGAATTTTTATCTCTAGCTGATAAGCAAAATATATCTTGCAAAGCTTTGAGCATTTTCAACTAAAAGCATTTTGGTTTACAGGATAATGAAACTCTATGTTTTTGTTCTGTAACTATGAATGTAATTCATGGCTTTCCTTGCAAGCCCTGCTATGGATCTAAAATTGGGGAAAAAAAAAAGGAAATCTATCATCATTTGCAATATTTGCTATGTTTTTCAATTTCCATGATACACTTGCCAACAAACCACTTTACAAACATATTTGCATAAACAAGACAGGGAGTAAGCGTGAGTGCAGGCAAAGAGACATGCCTTAAAAATATGAATGAATATTCACCCTGTTCCCTTTAGTTTCCAGGCTCCTGTTGCTTTAGCACTATGGTAAGTACTACCCTGAACACAGCATGCTGGGTCAAGATGGATATCAGCTCAAACTTGTGCACCTGCAACTTACCTTCTTGCTGTAATAGCATGGGGGGAGGGAAAGACAGAAAATCTAAAGCAGACAGGAGGATCTTTAAAGGTTTAACTTGAAAAAGAGGAGGCAGAGGGGAGATCTCATTGATCTCTTCAATTACCTGAAAGGACGTTGTAGAATGGTAGCTGCTGGTCTCTTCTCACAGGTAATTGGTGATAGAACAAGAGGGAATGGCCTCAAACTGTACCAGGATAGGTTTAGACTGGATATTATGAAACATTTTTTCCCAGCAAGAGTGGTCAGGCATTGGCACAGGCTGCCCAGGGAGGTGGTTGAGTCACCAACTGTGGATGTGTTTGAAGGTAGTTTAGATGTGGTGCTTGGAGTTATGATTTAGGGGTGAACCTTGTAGAGTTGGGTTAATGGTTGGACTTGATGATCCCAAGGGTCTTTTCCAACTTGAATGATTCTGTGACTTATTAGTATAGATTTAACCTTCTTCTCCCAATGTACCAACAGATTTTCTAGGTTAATTTTCCATGCAAGTTTCCGCTCCATAGACCAAATCCAGTCCCACAAAGCCCATGACTAACCAGCTCAGTGTAGAAGCCTCTGGAAGTGCTAAATGGTTTTTAGCTCCCTCCAGCATCCTGCAGTAGCTCACATTGTTATTCATCTGCCTGACACTGAAAATACACCCAGCACCATTTCTCACAACAAATCTGTGAAGACAGAGTCTGGCCCAACTATCTTAATTAATGAAAAGCTATTAGTTTGATTGCAGGTTTGTAATTGTTCTAGCCCTGCAGTAAATGCTATTAAAATCATTTTTACAGAACTCTTTTAATAACTAGCTATTCTTGTAGTGCAATTGCTTCTAAATCTCATGGGGCTAATGTGTAACACATGACTGCTCCAGTTCACAGCTCTCAGCACTCAGAGGAGATAGATCAGGTTTCAAGTTGTTAATTTGGTATGGTAATCAATACCTTATTCTTTTTAACCACAGAAACAAACTCATTTGCTCTTTTCGGTTTTGATATTGGATTATGAATGATTTACATTTGCAACTACTGTAAATGCCACACGACTTAGCATAGCTAGGGAACTATAACTTGCTTTTCAGTGAGTTTTCCACAGAATTTGTCTGCAAGTTGCCAGATGGCAGAGGTGGAGCATCAGCAGTGTTTCACAGAATCAAAGAATCACAGAAAACATCCGCTTGGTGGAGAACTCCAAGATCATCCAGTCCAAACCTCAACCCAGCACTGAAGGATCAGCACTAAGCGCCAGGTTCACACACTGCTTAAGCACCTCCAGAGACAGTGACTCCAGCACTGCCCTGGGCAGAACATTCCAATGTTTGACAACTCTTTCAGTGAAGAAGTATTTGCTAGCACCCAGCCTGAACTTCCCCTGCTGCAACTTGCAACCATTTCCTCTGGTCTTGTCACTTGCCACAAAGGAGAAGAGGCTGCCCCCTCCTCCCTGCAACCTCCCTTCAGGTAGTTGTAGAGAGCAATGAGGTCTCCCCTCAGCCTCCTCTTCTCCAGACTCAACACCCCCAGAGCTCCCTCAGCCCCTCCTCATAGGCCAGGTGCTCCAGGCCCTTCTCCATCCTCGTTGCCCTTCTCTGAACACGCTCCAGCACCTCAGTGTCCTTCTTGTAGTGAGGGGCCCACTTTATGACCATTGCTCAAATCTGATCTCATAGATACATTCACAAATATTTACCTTAAAAATAAATAAATGTTTACAAAAAGCTGATATTCAGTCAGTCACATTTCACCAGCCAGGATCTGTGCATGCTACAAGAGCAACAAGCAGCTCTTTGGAGCTTAGCAGCTGTATAACATCTATCAACACCTCTCAGTCGTGCAGGAACAGAAGTAAATCTGAGAAACATGCCTGCTAAATAGATTTGTGCCAGCTATAAACAGGCTTTTCAGAGTTTAATTTATTGAAGCATTTCCCAGGTGTTATCCTAGGTTCTAAATTCTATGTAATCCAAATCGTAATCCAGAAGGAAAAGAGGATCTAGAAATGTCAGGGTGCTTCTCCCTGAGGTTGTAACTTTTTCTCACATTACCTCCTAGCTCCTCCTTAGGCCACCAGATTGGTGTTTTGCATGTTTAAAGAGCACCCTGAAGACAGACACGAAGGCCCAAGAGTATGGATGATTTTTTTTTTCTAGAGGATTGTTTTGCAGGTATCTTAACTTTTCAGTATTTTAAAATATTAAAATTATATTTCTTCCTTCAATGATTTCCTTGAGTTTCTCTGTCATTCCTTGGAAACTGAATTCCATCCCATGATTCTTGGTGTTGTTTTTTTTTACATACAGTTTTTAGTTGCTTTTTTAAAATTATTTTCTCAGCACCACAGGTTTCCCCACTGCTTCCTTTAAAATGATAGTTTGTTACCAAGTGCCATGGTCACACTTCAGTATTTCATCTGGCTGACACTAAACTGAAGTGGCTTAGTTTATAGGCCATGAAATTTTGATGAGTCTTAGTTAATTTTGCATGAAGATCAAGAAGCCAGGGCAGCAAAAGTCATTCATGAGAAGTGCTTTCTCTGTGGAAGAGCATTTGTAAGATGAACTTGTGCCTTGATTGAAACTCTTTCTAATTACTTTAACCATCTTCTCCCTCTAAGCTCCCACCATTACTAAGCTTGTTACTTCATTTCCTGAGGCCCATGCACTTGCTGACTGATGGATCTCATAGCAACATATTATGGCTCTATCTAATTCCAGCATATTTCAGCCTGATGTCTTTAACTAGACCACAGATGTTGAAATACATGAACCTTTTATTTTGCTAATAGTCCAAAAGAGAGTGCTTGGGCATAAGATCAGTCAGTACTTGTCTGATGTAAATGACCCTTGAAAAGCACCAATTCAGCCATTTATTTTAAAAGCTGTCATTGCTGGTTTATTTCTGCTAAGTATATATCCAAGAGCCTTTCCAGAACAACTTGACACACAGCAAAGTGTGGAAAGCATTTGAGAGAGTTCAATCAGCCTACACCTGGAACAGGAAAAACCTCAGAGGAGCAGACTTTGCCTTATGCCTTAAGAGTGAGATCTGAGCTCTGTCAGAGCACAGCAAGAACTTCTAAAATAAAAGCTGTATATCACTGAAACTTCAAATGTTGCATCCCAGCCTTCAAACCTGAGCTGAAATATCCCTGTTAAATTGGGAAAAATAGAAGGAGGCCTCCTCTACAAGCACCAATACTCTAATCATGTTCAGCATCAAATCATTGCCTTGAATTAATCTTAAAGTTATCTGGAAGATAGGTTTCTCTAAGCAGAATCAATACAAAAAGTTCCTACCTGACTTTTATCACTGCACAGAGCTATCTGAATTTAAAGAAACATGATTCATAAATGTATTTGCACGCTTAGCCCTTGAGTTCAGCCAGCTGCTATTTCTAGGTCTTGCTAAACAGCAGCCATCTCAGATCAACAGAAACTCAAAGCTTACTTTGCAGCTCACTTATTTCCCACTATCTCTGCATCAGCAGCTGTAGCCTACTCACCCAACGCAAGACACTAGTTTTGTTTTCCACCTAGATTTTTCAAGTTAGCAGCTTCTATGCTTTCTGTTACTGCTAGAAAAATAAAAGCCAACAAAACATACCCCTCCTTGAATCACTCCCTTGGCTGATGTCTATAAAATTTGCTCATAGCTGAGTTCTTGGTGTGCTGAGATCACTGCATTGTGATGAGCTACTTCGTCTCTCTATTTTCCTGGGCTCCCAAGATACTGTCACCACCAGCTGTCTCCCACCTTACCAATGAGCATAAAGTCCTTCCAATTCCAAGTTTCTTACAAGTTTGTACAATAGCTACAGAAGTCTTGGCCTTTAATGAAGTGTCAGTAGCAGCATCAGTAACTAGGCATATGCACAAGCTTTGCTACAAATTAATATTTAACTAAATAATTGTCCTCACATGGACAACTCGGGTGTTCAAAACTGAAGGCTCTGGGGGAACATCAGAGCTGCCTTCCAATACCTGCAGGAATCCTACAGGAAGGACTTTTCATAATGGTATCTAGCAACAGGACAAGGGAGAATGGTTTGAAGCTGAGGGAGAGTAGGTTTAGACTGGATCTTAGGAAGAAGTTCTTCAGTAGGAGGGTGGTGAGACTCTGGAACAGGCTGCCCAGAAAGGCTGTGGATGCCTCCTCCGTGGGGGTGTTCAAAGGTAGGCTGGATGAGGCCTTGAGCAGCTGAGTTTAGTCAAGAGGTGTTCCTGCCCATGGCTGGGAATAGATATCTTTAAGGTCCCTTCCAACTTAAGCCATTCTATGAAAACAGAAAAGCTGTGCTTAGGCAAAGGAGCAAACACATCATGCCAGTCTTGTTCTGAAGGGCAGATCTTCAGATTACATAGAATGGCACAACAGCACTGGTGGCAGTAGAGTTATGACAGTTGATAGCAAGGACAGAGCTGTAAGTCCTTGAGTAAAACTTATATTGCAGAGGTCTTTCTTCCTAAGGATTTATTGAGCTCAATATGTTGTTAGCAGTTTTCACAGGGTTTTCATTTCAGAGCTTTTAAACCAGCAAGATCTCAGCAATCCCATTAGAGGCATAAAAAGTTGTCATAGGACCTAAGCACTCAGTGTAAGTTTATAAAGTGAAGCATTCCCAAACAGCCTCACAAGTCAAAGTTATTCCTCCCAACAAATCCATGAGGAAATGTAGATGCCAAATTTGTTCTGAACTAACTTGAGCAGTACTTGTGTAAGTCTACCACCTACATCCTGCTTGGTCTAATGTTCTAAGCTTTTTTGAGAGTTTAGGATGATACTTTCCAATTTTGGGGAAGATTACTGATGTATAGCTAAATATAGAAAAGACAGCCTAGGAAAAAACCCAGCTGAGAGTCTGTGTATCAACAGGGAGACTTGCAACTACCTCTGACTGTGTCTGGAAACAGCAAACAGTCCCACAAAGAAAAGAAGGCTCCTAACCACATCAATAGAAAGATCAGAAATCTTCTGTCTTTTGATGTCCCTTACTGCTTAAGGAATCTATCAACATGCCTAATGATTTTAGTGAACTTCTGCCAATTGCAGAGTCATACAGAACCATTCCAAGGTCAGGAAATGTGAGAAATACACCTGCCAGAGCAGACAGAGCCTTCTCTAACAGCCTTCAAATACATGAGCATGGCAAACCACCATTTGATTCAGGTAAGTTGCTGCAAGCTTTCTAGGAAGCAGTGGAGTAACTGAAGTACAAAGATATCTGCTCCTAGCAAAGCCCCTAAGAACCCGGTGTGCATTTGTGGTCCATCACATTTAATGTTGTTGAGTGATCCAAATGAATTAGTATTGATTTTTCTATGTATTTGTCCCTTGCCAAGATGTAATCACTTATTAATGATACCAGAACTGCTACTTTTAAGAATCATAGATTCACAGGATCACCTGGGTTGGAAGGGACCTCTAAACATCATCTAGCTCAAGCCCCCTGGAGTGAGCAGTGACATCCTCCACTAGATCAGGTTGCCCAGAGCCCCATCGAGACCAACCACGAGTATCTCCAAGGATGTGGCCTCAACCATCTCTCTGGGCAACCTGTTCCAGTGCTCAGCCATCCTCATGGTAAAGAACTTGTTCCTAACATCCAATCTAAATCTCCTCTCCTCTCCTCTCATTCCAAACCATTGTTCCTATCACTGCAGGCCTTTGGAAACAGTCCCTCTGCAGACTTCTTGCAGCTCCCTTCAGGTACTGGAGGGCTGCTATTAGGTCTCCCTGGAGCTTTCTCTTCTCCAGGCTGAATAACCCCAGCTCCCTCAGTCTGTCCTCATAGCAGAGGAGTTCCAACCCTCTGATCATTTTTGTGGCCCTCCTCTGGACCCACTCTAGTTTGTTCCTTTTTTTTTTTTCCTCACTTTTCACATTTGTCTCATATTTAACATCATATTATCAGGGTCAAGTCTCTGAGAGCACACCTGTACAAAAGAAGCAAGAAATTATATTCATATGTATCTAAGCAGATCATGTCTGCCCACATTTTCCCAAACCATGGCTTCACTAGCCAATGTGCAGGACTATTTCTGACAGGTAAGTAACAGCTGATTTGTACAGAATGGTCTGCATGGCACTTCAGATTCTATTTCTAACACACTGATTTTTTTTACCTCAGAGCTGCCTTCCAATACTTCAAGAGATCCTACAGGAAGGCCGGAGAGGGACTTTTCATAAGGGTGTCTAGCAACAGGACAAGGGAGAATGGTTTGAAGCTGACAGAGAGTAGGTTTAGACTGGATCTTAGGAAGAACCTCACTATGCAGGTGGTGAGACTCTGGAATAGGCTGCCCAGGGAGGTTGTGGATGCTTCTTCCCTGGGGGTATTCAAGGCCAGGTTGGATGAGGCCTTGAGGAGCTGAGTCTAGTTGAGAGGTGCCCTGGCCCATGGTGGGGAGGTTGGACTAGATGATATCTAAGGAGTCCTCCAACCTAAGCCATTCCGTGATTCTATGACCTCTGAGGAGTTTACTACTTTTACAGCAGTGTCCTGGCTTAACAGAACCCAATCTCACAAATGGGAGGGAAAGTGACACCAAAACCCCTCCATTAAGACAAGGAATTTACTGAGATAATTCAATGCAGAATACTTTTGCCTACTTGCAGAAAAACTTCAGCAAAATGCAGAAGCAGCAGCAGAAGCCAGCGATTAAAAACATTTTCCCCACCCCAAGCAGGCAGCAGCCAGCCCAGCAGAAAAGCCGCACACCAGAAACTGGAAACGGTAACCAGAACTACTCTGCCCTGGTGAGACCTCATCTTGAGTACTGCATTCAGTTTTGGGCTCCTCAGTTTAAGAGGGACAGGGATCTGCTGGAGAGGGTCCAGTGGAGGGCTGTGAGGATGATTAGGGGACTGGAGCACTGCCTGATGAGAGGCTGGGGGACCTGGGGCTTTTTAGTCTGGAGAGGAGAAGACCAAATAAGGGATTTAATAAATGTTTATAAATATCTGAGAGCTGGGGGTCAGGAGGGAGGGGACAGGCTCTGCTCACTTGCTCCCTCTGATAGGGTAAGGAGCAATGGATGTAAGCTGCAGCACAGGAGGTTCCACCTCAACACAAGGGGGAACTTCTTTACAGTAAGGGTCACAGACCACTGGAACAGGCTCCCCAGAGCAGCAGTGGAGACTCCTTCTCTGGAGACTTTTAAGGCCCATCTAGATGCATTCCTCTGTGACCTGAGCTAGATTCTATGATCCTACTCTGGCAGGGGGTTGGACTCCATGATCTCTTTGGGTCCGTTCCAATCACTGACATCCTGTGATCCTGTGAACAGGAAGCCTCTTGTGTTGCAATCTGAACTACAAGCCACATGGTACTCCACTCCAGCCAGCACTTCCATTTTGAAGCTGGCAAGAAAACAACATGGGATTAAGTATGAACATCAGATTGAACCCACAACATCCTCCAGCCCCTATTTTATACCATCTAGGTCATGTGCAGCAGCAATGAACACAACACGCATCATACAGCATTCACAGAATCACAGAATTATTGAGCCTGGAATAGACCTCTGAGATCATCAAGTCCAACCTGTGTCCTAACGCCACCACACTGACCAGACCACGGCACTAAGTGCCACATCCAGTCTTCCCTTAAACACCTCCAGGGACATCATCTCCCTGGGCAGTCCATTCACTGCCCATTCCCAAAATGATATCTCCTTGCAGTACACAGAAGACTTCTCACTGCAGATGCTCTGGACCTCCACCCTGTTCCAGTACAATCTATCAGTCCATGATCAGTCCAAGTGATGGGGCTGTGTCTCCACCCCTGGGGCAATCAATTCCAGCAATTCCTTCCACCCCTCCAAGTGAAAGCAAACTGTGGCTTGCATTCCAGGGCTCAGCTTCCAACACACCCAGCTGCTGGGATCCCCCTGTCACACCAGAAGCACACAGTTTCCCTCTTTCAACACAGTTGGTTTTTTTAATTAGTTCTTTGTTATAAAAAACTACTACTACTATTGCAGAGATCTTCCAAAGTCTCAGAAGAGTAAGGCAAAATGCAAATCTTGTGCATTGACACCAGCTGTCAGCTCAGCATTTAGTGAAAATGTTAAGAGACAGAGTCAAGGATGACTTTGAAAGCATAATCTCATATATATAGCATGATGAATCATATCTTGAAACTTCTTACCTTAACTAGCCTGGAGTGGTGATTGTAAGCAAGATGTCTCTCCCATTTTGGAAAGTAACTGTACAGCATGTGGCAGATTTATGTGCTGGAAGAGTCAAAATTTACTAGCAGCTCTTAAAGATGGTGTGAATACATTTTATTTAGTAATGTTATAGTGATATCATTTGTAAATTTCTATTTACAGAGCCAGGCATATAGTAGAGATATAGGACAAGGGACAATGGCTTCAAAATGAGAAGAGTAGACTTAGGTTGTATGTTAGGAACAAGTTCTTTACCATGAGGGTGGTGGAACAGTGCAACTGCTTGCCCAGGGAGGTAGTTGAGGGCCCAACTCTGGACATATTCAAGGTGAGGCTCAAAAGGGCTCTGGGCAACCTGATCCAGCTGAGGACGCTCCTGCTCACTGCAGGGAGTTGGACTGAATGACCTTTGGAAGTCCTTCCCAACCCAGACCATTCTACAGTTCTACTGTAAGAAGCCATGTAAACATGGGGCGGGCGTGTGGGTGTGTGTGTGGAGGGGAACACCACAGATAAAAGCTCTACCAGATTTCTGGTTTAAGTTCAGAACAGTATTTTTGCTTCCTACCATAACCATCAATAATGTTAGGATAACACCATAAAGGTACTAGCAGCATTATAAAGCATAAGACTTATATGCAAGCTCCAAAAGGCATCAAGACATGCATACAGATTCTGGAGTCCCTATTACAAGAAAGATATGGACATGCTGGAATGTGTCCAGAGAAGGGCCACGAGGATGAGCAGAGGGCTGGAGCTTGTCTCCTATGAGGACAGACAGAGAGTTGGGGTTTTTCAGTCTGGAGAAGAGAAGGCCCCGAGGAGACCAGTATCTGAAGGGGCTACAAGAAAGCTGGGGGGGACTTTTGGGGGTGTTGGGTAGTGATAGGACTGGGGGAATGGATCCAAGTTAGAGGAGAGGAGATTTGGCCAGGGAGGTGGTGGAAGCCTCATCCCTGAAGGATTTTAAGGCCAGGCTGGATGGGGCTGTGAGCAACCTGATCTACTGGAAAGCATCTCTGTCCATGGCACTAGATGATCCTTGAGGTCCCTTCCAACCCTGACAATTATGTGATTCTGTGAAGCACTTTAGACTGGAATAAAATAAAACCCTTAAAATTAACATCAGTGGACAGTGGTAATTGTTCTATGAGCCATTCTTCTTGCCTCTGTGTTATACCTAGTATCCATGAAAGGTTAGAAAAAGAAGAAAGGCAATTTCATTATTTTTTCCCAAAAGTAAACCTTTATAGCAAGCATTATGACAAATGTTACATTATAGATTCATAGCTGCTTTGCAATTGAGGAAGAAGTAAGCATGAAAAAGAAGCACTGCAATGATTCTTTATCCAGCCTAAATGCAAACCAGATGAAGCTAAAAGCTACATCAGCAGAAAAAAAAACAACACCAAAGTCATAGAGGGTAGATGAGAGTTAGAAGCGTTGGGAAATTATTTGCCCCCTCACCTGCATTCAGCAGCAGAGACAACAAACAACTTCACCTGCAGTGTAAAGAGGAAAGGACACAGAGAAGTACCATTTGAGGTGCAGCTCTGAAAGAGGTCTCAGGGACAGAAATATGTCTTTGGCTTCCACAAGGAAATTGTGCGTGGCAGATGGAACAATCTGTAGTTGTGAGGTTTGAAGTTTACAGTTGTTTATTTATTCATATTTCTGTACTGTAACTTTGTTTGCCAGCAAATAATCAAGAACATAGCCCTTTGCTTTACTAATTTTTCTCTGAAAGCACATCAGATGATGCTAAAAAATAGGATGTTTTCACTTTCATGGAGGTGACATAC
The DNA here is from genome assembly GCA_033816785.1 of Picus viridis. Taxonomy (NCBI): domain Eukaryota; kingdom Metazoa; phylum Chordata; class Aves; order Piciformes; family Picidae; genus Picus; species Picus viridis. The sequence continues at coordinate 28,051,644 of CM066570.1, read as the reverse complement.
CTGAGCAACACAGTCGTCCAGGTAGCTAAGAGCCAAGACAACTTTGAGACTTCCAGGATTTGGTCTGTTTCCAACCACCTTCTCTTGGCAAGTTGATGTTGTGAAATAGGATGGAAGGAGCAGTCTCACATAGGGGTATTATCCTGACACTCCCCCTTTGCAATGAAGCAGGTGGTAAAAAGACCAGGAATGCTTTCAAGAAATTCCATATCATTGCTGAGCATTAATAACTACTTCACAGCGTCTCTGAGAGGGATCCTGTCCTTATCAGATCTTAGTCCATATGTTTTGCCTTTTCAAATCTTTTTTAACTTGATGTGAAGGAGCTCAATAACAACTCAGTGCCAAGCCTAAGGAATTTCAGAGTGGCTTAATTTTTAGATAAGAATTAAATCAGCACCGAGGAATTGCTCTGCACATCTTGGATTAGTGCTTCCTGCTGCTACTTTCTTTCAGTCACCCTTGCTTTGGACAGAACTGCAAGAGCCTGTACTCCCACAGGTACATAGAGTGCATTGGCTTGGGAGGGACCCTCAAAGGCCACCTTGGCCAACCCCCCCGCAGTCAGCAGGGATATCTCCAACTAGGTCAGGTTGCCGAGGGCCACATCAAATCTGATCTTGAATGCCTTCAGGGATGGGGGCTCAACCACATCCCTAGGCAGCCTGTGGCAGTATTTCACCACTCTCACTGTAAACAACTTCTGCCTTGTGTCCAACCTAAATCTTCCCTGCTCCAGTTTCAAACCATTGTTCCTCATCCAAGGGGGCCTTCTAAACAGTCCCTCCCCAGCCTTGCTGTAGGTACCCTTCAGTTATTCAAATGCAGCTAAAATGTCTCCCTGCAGCCTTCCCTTCTCCAGGCTGAACAGTCCCAATTTTTTCTTTTCACAGGAGGGGTGCTCTAGCTCTCCTCTGGACCCACTCCAGCAGGTCCACATCTCTCTTGTGTTAGGGGCCCCAGAGCTGGACACAGTACTCCAGGTGAGATTTCACCAGAGCAGAGTGGCAGAACCACCACTCTCAACCTGCTGGCCACGCTTCTTTTGATGCAGCCCCTCTGTTTTCTCATCCCTTTACAAGGAGGTGAATTCTGCCATGGGATCAGATGGCTCCAGGCCCACAGCTTTATGCAGCAGCAGTAAAGCAGCTTGTTTTGTTCTCCACAACATTTTGGGAGAATTCAGTAAGTGACTCTATCTGACTTATTAATAATGTATTTGTGAGGTACCAAGATAGAAAACTTCAAAATCCACTGGGGAAAACAAAAATAAATTAAAAAGCTAACCTGCCTTGCAGGTACACTAAAGGCACTAAGGATTCAACACTGACAAGCTACAGCTTGCTGCCTTCCCTACAAGTTTTGACCAACCAGCATTTTGCACAATCAGGTTCTTAAAGACATGGGTTTGGGTTTTGCACAAGGACAAAGACTGACTTCTTTGGCAAAGAGAAGTTTCTTTCCGTTGGGTTGGATGTGTAAGTATGAACTTCAAGACCTTCTACCTTTGCAGACTTCAGCAAATTAGGCTCCTACTACAAGGTGCAGTTCTGCAATTAGCATTTTTCCTTTCCTTAAATAGACACCAAGTGACAAGTACATCCAGAATAAAAGGGGAAAAAATTACTGTAGCTCAGAAACTGAACAGCTCAAACAACCCTCCCTGCGGGGAGACAGCACATGAGCAAGAACGAACTTCTAATAACAAGTGTTAGTTCCACGGTAGTAAACAGAATACACTCAATATAGTTCTGTTAAAAACTCTGTTATTACATCCTGACACCAGGAAACAGAGTATGGTTGGGTGGAGGAAGGTTGGGTAGGGTATTGTTGGGTTGGGTAGGGTAGGGTTAGGTTGGGTAGGGTTGGGTAGTGTAGGGCAGGATAGAGTTGGGTTGAGTTGAGTTAGTTTTGGTTTGGTTGGGTAGGATAATTTCCTCTTGCAAAAGCAGATAATTTTCTTCTCCTCTGAACTCTTAGATTAATAACCCCATCTGAAATTTGGGGAAGTCTATTAGAAAGTTTATTCAAGTTAAAAAAAAAAAAAGGTTGAGTAATTTGTCTCAACTACACTGATCTGAAAGATCTTCTTTGGGGTCACAAATAAATCTAAGACTATGTTCATTTAAGAATATTAATTACACAGCACATGTAAATAGCCACATTATAAAACTCTATTCCAGCTGGTGAGGATTATAGTTCAATATCAAGGGTTAAACCTGGAGTTTCAACAACTGAAAGATAGCCATGAGGTTTAAATAAGAATACAAATGTAACATTAAGTGTTCCTAATTAGAGAGAAGAATTATTTTTTTTCCCCAAAAACTATTAACAGTTCTTAAATGAAGTGTTAAATTAACTAATAAAATTGCAAAACTTAGCGTAACTTGGAGATTTCTGATTTCAATGCTGCTTTTTTTTTCCCCCTTCCCATGGCTAAACCAATTCTTTCTACTCTGCCTCATCCTTCTGGGCCCCTGCTGGGAAATGTCATTAATGTTTCAGACCCCACTGAGTAGCAATAGTGCTACTTGCTGAACAGAGATAATTGAAACAGAGACAGGTATTTCTAGAAGTGTTTGCAGAATTCCTCAGAGACACACCTACAAATCTGGCAAACATTATTCAGCTTCCTACAGAAACTGCTGCAGTAGGAGGGGAGATATCAGCACTGCTGTTGCTTTCTTTCTCAAGTAGATGACCCAGTATCCATCTGGATACCCTTCAGGGTCCAACCCAGTGAAGCTTTGACCTTTGTTTAAGGTCTGGAAAGGTTCTGTATTCTACCATGTTTCCAGGACTTAAACAAAGGTCAAAGCTTCTCTGATTCTATCCAGTACCTGAAGGGGGGCTGCAAGAAGGATGGAAACTGTTTACAAAGGCCTGCAGTGACAGGAGGGGCAATGGTTCGAAATTAGAGAAGAGGAGATTTAGATTGGATGTTAGGAACAGGTTCTGCACCATGAGGGTCGTAGAACACTGGAACAGGTTGCCCAGGGAGGTGGTTGGGGCCCCATCCCTGCAGATATTCAAAGTGAGGCTCAAGAGGCTGTGGGCAACCTGATCTAGTTGAGGACGCCCCTGCTGACTGCAGAGGGGGTTGGACTAGATGACCTTTGGAGGTCCCTTCCAACCCAGACCATTCTATGATTGTATGATTCTATGATGTGGACCCTGAAAGGCACTCGATCACCTGGAGAAGGAAAGCAATTTTCTATGGAGAAAACATTTGTTCAGCTGCTCCAGCCTTCCAAAGAGTCTCCTCGGTCCTGCCAAAGCCTATGAGCTCTCTGGTGGAACAATCTCCTGGCCAGCATCTCTGTAAGCACTAACTCAATAACCAGCATCTGAAAGACACTATAGTGTATATACTATTCTTCACGGAAAGAGAGATTGGCCATTGGAATGTGCTGCCCAGGGAGGTGGTGGAGTCACCATCACTGGAGGTGTTTAAGAAGAGACTGGATGAGGCACTTAGTGCCATGGCTTAGTTGATTAGATGATGTTGGGTGATAGGTTGGACTCGATGATCTCGGAGGTCTTTTCCAACCTGGTTAATTCTGTATACTTCTTGGGAGCCTGCTCCTGAGAACAGCCAACATGGCCATCAGGCCTATATGTCAGACCTTCTTAACAGGAGGCCATTTCTGAAGTGCAGCAATGGGTAGAAACAAGCTTCCATCTGTCTGAACCCTAGCTCCATCTCCCTTGTTTCTCAGGGACTACAATCCTGTTTTACAGATACACAGCAGCATCCTCACTCTGGCAGGCATTATAACCTTCAAATGACTTGCAAAATGTGGGCATACACAGATTGCAACCACATAGTCCAGCAAAGCACAAATAATTTGAAATTGACTGAGTTAGATACCATTTGATGGAGTGAGTCTGCACTGCCACATGGAGGTGCTAGGGAACAGTGTTGCCCAATTGTCTGATGACAGCACTGGGGAGAGGCTTGCAAGGAAAGCCTCGGTAGGAAGGAGAGTTTTGTACGCCGCAGGTAGTTTCTAACCGACTATCTCCAACCACAGAGATGGCTTGGGCATGGCAGCACAGAGCTGTAAAGCCTGCTTTGTCCTGCTTCACAGCAGCTTCCTGCATAAACAAGCTCACTCTTTCACACATCTTCTTACTCTTTCCAAATCCCACCACATTGCAATGCAAAGGAGGCACTTAAGGATATTTATTTCTACCACAACTGCTCTCATATCTCCTTAGGTATTTCCACTGAAAATATCCCAGCCGGGTGTAGTGACAGCATCTGAAATGCGATAAGACATCAGAGACATGAAAGAGATCAGCACTTAGCCTGCTTGGAGGGGATGGAAAAGGGGAGTATGGGGGGTTTATCTCTTCCCTGACATCATGGTGCTGAGTGAAGTGAGAAGTTTTCCAGACCTGGGGTTGTCCCAGCTTTCAGGAACCAGAACTGCAGGCTCTCCCCGTTCCCACTAAGAACTCTGGCTGGGGCTGTGTACCCATAAGCACCACCGAGGGCACCTTCAAGCCTTCTGAAAGCATGGCTAGCCACAGCACATGGCAGGGGGCTGATCCAAGACACTGCTCTCAAGATTTCTGGCTCCTCTCCTCCTGCAAGGGGCTTGAAATGCCACTGTTACTCCCAGGGAAGTGACTTGATCTGTAATCAGCCCCTGCGTGAGTGGTGCAGGGTCAAGAAGCTGGAGAGAAATGCCTTCAGCTGGGCAGTGGAGAGGAGTGGCTGTTGGATCCTTTAAACATAATTGGGGGTCTTGGAGATGTCAAAAAATTGCAGTACTTAATTTGTCCAAAGAAGCATTGCACAGCCCTTGGGAAACACAAAGCTATAGAAATGCTTCACTGAATTTCACTTGGATTTAACCCAAAGCTGACATTAGTGTGACTAATTCCACTTCTTTCTCCCCTCCCCCTTTCATGCCCTCAAATACAGCCAATTTTAGCAAGGAAGTCATGCTCCTTACTCTCAGCAAGGCTCTCTGAAGGGGTTTTTTAATTATTATTCCTTTCATGCACTGTGTCAGTCCCAAAGAAAAGGTCTGCAGACCTAAATGTGATATGACATGATATGCTCCTGGGTTTCCACTTAAAGTGAATACCTATATCCCACAACTCAACCACAGTTAACAGTTAACAGTCCATCACCCTTGACATCCTGGAGTTCGCTCTACAACCTGAATGTGAGCTAACCTCACTTAACAGACATCTTGCCTAGGTCTTGGCAACGGATTGGATGGCTGCATTGCCACAAGGAATTCCTTTAGGATTCTCACCCCATCACCATCAGCACATTTTAAAAGAGCCACCTTGCTATTCTAGCAGCTTTAGTAATGGTACAGGGCAAGTAAAAAGTGTTTAGTCATCTGTTGTGGAGGATGGACAGAGCCAGTCAAATGTCTGTTCAAAACTGATGTGTGTTACTGCATCACATCACCAAGACAATCTCTCTGCCACGGGGACAGGCTGAGGGAGCTGGGGATGTTCGGCCTGAGAAGAAAAGGCTCCCTGAGACCTAATAGTGGCCTGCCAGTACCTGAAGGGAGCTACAAGAAGGATGGAGAGGGAATGTAGTGATAAGATGAGGGGCAACCCCCCTGCAGTCAACAGGGACATCCTCCACTACATCAGGTTACTCAGGGACTTGTCCAGCCTGACCTTGAAGATCTCCAGGGATGGGGCCTCAACTACCTCCCTGGGCAATCTGTTCCAGGGTTCCACCATCCTCATGGTAAAGAACTTGTTCCTGAGATCCAAACTAAATCTCCTCTTCTCTAATTTCAAACCATTGTCCCCTGTCCTATCACTCCAGACCTTTGCAAACAGTCCTTCTGCAGCCAAACCCCACATTTCTGGCCTTTGAAATTAACATTTTAGACAATTTTTTCCCCCACCCCAAATGTTTTTGAGAGGTGACATTTTAACAATTCTTGATTTTGTTCCAAAGTCAAAGCATAAATGAATTTCAAAATCTGAACATTTTGGAATGAGGTATTGTCCCTCGAAGCAGTAGCTTCTACATCAGCAGCATGAAGTGAGGTTCCCAGAGCAGCAAGTTTTATGGGCCGACAGGAAAAAGATAAATTTTAATTGAGATAACTTCTCCAACTTAAAGAGAGATTCTGAGCCTTTTGGGCAGAGCAGACACTGGCAGATGAGAAAGGCAGGGAAATCCATATTCCCTTTGTCAGTGACAGAATTTGAACTTGTCCTGCAAAACAAAGTTGAAATACCTTCACATCTTAGGAGAGGCACTGCCCACACAGAGAAGCCAAAAAAATTATTATCTATGGGCAAAAGAATATTAGAAAGCAGAAACCAAGTGAACAGGCTAAAGATTTCTGGAGTGTCCCTAGAGGAAGTGGATCCAAGGGCATCAAAGAGCACACAGAAGTGTTTGAAATACATTTGAATAATGTCTTTGAAACAGGAAGACTGGGAGGATATGAAAAGCAATATGTGAACTGCTAATCTACATCACTCTGCTTGCTGTCTGTGCAGGCAGTACATCACCAACCCAAAATTTTCAAGCCTTAGTGCTTGCCATCTGACTCTGAGAAGGCATCAGGGTAACTGGCCCTGCAGTATCTCACGACAGGGAGCAGCAGTTCAGTCAGTTTCTGAACTGGGCCAATCTGTGGGTTTCCCTTCTACTCAGTACAGCTGTACTGGAGATATGCAAGGTGAGGCTTGACAGGGCTCTGGGCAACCTGATCTGCTTGAGGATGTCCCTGATGACTGCAGATGGGCTTGGACTAAATGACCTTTACCTCTGGAGGTCCCTTCCAACCCAGACCATTCTATGATTCTAAGTACTTCAGGCCAGATAGATGTCCTGCCTTCAGATCCTGTCATTGAGGAGCACTAGATAGTTAAAGTTGACTTATCTGAATGAAAATAATAGAAAGCAAAAATACTGGTGGGGTTAGAGCATCTCTGCTATGAGGATAGGCTGATGGAGCTGAGGTGGTTCAGCCTGGAGAAGAGAAGACTCTGGCAGGGGGACCTTAGAGCTGCCTTCTAATACCTACAGTGATCCTACAGGAAAGCCTCAGAGGGGCTTTTCATAAGGGTGTCTAGCAACAGGTTTTAAACTGAGGGAGAATAGGTTTACACTAGATCTTGGGAAGAAGTTCTTCATTATGAGGGTGGTGAGACTCTGGAATAGGTTGTCCAAGGAGGATGCCTCCTTCCTGGGAGTGCTCAGGGCCAGGTTGGATGAGGCCTTGAGCAGCTGAGTCTAGTTGAGAAGTGTCTCTACCCATGGTGGGGAGGTTGGAATAGATGATCTCTAAGTTCCCTTCCAACTTAAGCTATTCTATGGTTCTGTGATTCTATTTACCAGCCACGTCCAGTGAATACATTTCCTTCCAGTGAAGCATCACCTACCCATTTCAACCTGTTTTTTTTCTATCACAAAGTTGTGGTTCTCTCTGAACTGTTTATTCAGACTTGAAGACTTGGAAAGCATAAGGTGAAACATGACCAGAGCAAACTTGCTGAACTGTAAGGTCCATGGTGAGATGCCACAAGATGGGTCTTCTTCACACATGAAACCAGCAGAAGTCATAATTTTTATTTATTTTTTTCATTATTAGCCAGTACAGGAAGCCAAACTAATTCACCAAGAGGCCAGATGCTGGTGGACGAGAAGCTCGACATGAGCTCTCAATGTACGCTTGCAGCCCGGAAAGCCAATCAGATCCTGGGCTGCATCAGGAGAAGTGTGACCAGCAGGTCAAGGGAGGTGCTTCTCCCCCTCTACTCAGCTCTGGTGAGACCCCACCTGGAGTACTGCGTCCAGTTCTGGAGCCCATATTACAGGAGGGATGTGGACGTGCTGGAGCGTGTCCAGAGAAGGGCCACGAGGATGATCAGAGGGCTGGAGCACCTCTCCTATGAGGACAGACTGAAGGAGTTGGGGCTGTTCAGTCTGGAGAAGAGAAGGCTCCGAGATGACCTCATTGTGGCTTTCCAGTATCTGAAGGGGGCCTACAGGAAGGCTGGGGAGGGACTTCTCAGGATCTCAGGTAGTGATAGGACTAGGGGGAATGGAATGAAGCTGGAAATGGGGAGATTCAGGCTAGATGTGAGGAAGAAGTTCTTTACCATGAGAGTGGTGAAGCCCTGGAATGGGTTGTCCAGGGAGGTGGTTGAGGCCCAGTCCCTGGAGGTGTTTAAGACCAGGCTGGACGAGGCTCTGGCCAGCGTGATCTAGTGTAGGGTGTCCCTGCCCATGGCAGGGGGTTGGAACTAGATGATCCTTGTGGTCCCTTCCAACCCTGACTGATTCTATGATTGTATGATTCTATGATTCAGATGAGAGTCAGGGACAGAGCAGGTGAAGCAGGAGGTCTGCTTGTTCAAGGAAAGAATGGACAAAAGAGGTCCTACATGTCATGCCACTTGCAAAACTTTTCTAAGGATTAGGTATCTCATTAAAGCTCATCCCTAAGAAGAGCAATACTGGCATAAAGATAATGAGCACTTCTGCAGTCGTTGCTTCTGTTTAGATACCACCACAAAGAAAGGGCCTTAGGCACCCTTGACATCTGGGGTCAGCTCCTTCAGGGGTAGGGCAGAAACAAGAGGTTACCTGAGGTGCAAACACCATGTGACTCGTGAAAGCCCTGACCCAGAAGCCTTTCCCAGCTCTGCTCATACTAGCACCAAGCCTGGTAATTAAACTGGCCTTAGCAAAAGGTTAATGTCAGAATTGTCCCTGTTTACACAAGAGCAACAGCCAGCCATAATCTCATCTGCATGGATAAGTGCTTTATAGGGAGAAAAAAACACCTCTAAAACCACAGAAAACAAGAAACTGAAACCAACTGTGGCCCAAAGTTGGTTTGGTTCAGATGACAGAATTGTTAGAGTCGGAAGGGACCTCAAGGATCATCCAGTTCCCACACCCCTGTCATGGGCAGGGACACCTCAGACCAGATCAGGTTGCCCAGAGCCACATCCAGCCTGGGTTTCTAGCCATGGAATTCATATATTTTCTTAGTATTTAATATTTAAAAAGACTGTTTGGCACTGGACCTTCAGTCCATGTCTTGCAAGAACTTGGCACAGAGAACAGGTATCAGAAATGAGCCAGAGACTTGTCAAGGAAAAACTTACGCTCAATACTAATCAAGCTTAACTCTGTGCCAGTCCTCCCACTCAGCCTTTCAGGAGAGAGCTAAGTCTTTCAGCATGAGTGCTGCTCATGCTGCTTCAGAGAAAACCAACACCTTTCACAGTTATTTGACAAAAACCACAGTTTGGGAGGCTGAAAACAGAAAAAAAAACCCAACCAACTACAACTCACCTACTGCTCTGTGTCAGGGATTGCTGCTGGATGCAGAGTCCTGCCTGCTCTGCTCAGGGGACTTCCAAGAGTGAAAGACTTAATCAGGAAGTCTGTAGCACTAAGAGGTAAATTTCAGCATGCCCCCCACACCTGGCATGTTTCAGTCCCCAGTGCTGGTGCTGTGACAGCAGCCAGCAGTTTTTTGCTGCAGACAAATTCACACTAGAGGCTACAGCAGAGACACCAAACTCCTGAGTATTGTCCCATGTGCATGAGAGATGCAGCTGTAGAGCAAAGTCATCTCTTGCCTTGGCACCTCTAACATGCAGCATCCTAAAGGGCTCCCCAGGCACACAGACAGTGCCCAGCAGAGGTGTGGGATTCAGACAGGTTTTGTCTGGATTGCCAGGGTAAGGTGGCACGCACATGCTGTGCTTTTCTACTCTTTTAGAGGATAGCCTTGCATGGCACAGCTGCAGCCACCCCCTCCTAGAGCCAAGGTGCTGCCTGCTCACAGCGAGGCAAGCACTGGCTGAGCTCATGCACCTCCCTCCCCACCCATCACTCCTGAATTGTGCTCCTCATCTCCCATAATAGAGGAGAAATCATGCAGATGTCTGCTGGGAAAATATTTCCCCTTCTCTTCCACCTTTCCTCTGAGGGGCTGAGGGTTTGCTGGCAATATTAATGAGTGCAGCTCACAAAAGCCCTGCAGAGCCCAGCACACGTAGCAGGATGGAGATGGGGATGTTAACTAGCTTCCCAAGGATGCAGGAAGCCCTTGTTGGAGCCACCAGTGCTGTTACTGTTCTCACCATTTATTTACACGGCAACAAGCCTTTTCTGGGTGACTTGCATCCAGGATTTAAAACAGGGAGGGCTATTCACACAACCTGGTTGTTGGGGGTTTTCTGCACCTAAATTAGAAGATAGTCTCCTGAAGTGACAGAATAATCTCTGCAGTAATAGCTCTACCTTCAACAACTCTGGAAAGACCCTAAACACATGAAGGCTCTGTCTGAATATAGATGATCATAGCTAGCTGCTGTCTACCCCTATTTCCTGTACAGTTCACAGAATCACAGGCTCACTCAGCTTGGGAAAGACCCTTGGGAGCATCAAATCCAACCACTGACCCTACTCCATAAAGTTCACCCCTAAATCATGTCCCCAAATGTGGTAGTTTTAGGCTATGCCTTTAAAAATTTTTCACAGATCTTGAACATAAAGTAGTAAAATGTAAACAAATCACTATTGGGTGTAAAAAGGAAAATAATTACAGTTCTAAACAATCCCATTGGAAAGATAACAGACTTAAGATAGTAATGGAAACAATTTCTCTCCTCGCTTCCTTGGGCTGGGAGATACTAACTAGCTTCTGCTTGACCTTGGCTGCATTGTTTTGGCTAAGTCTAACAAAATATCTCTCCGCTCCTTTCTCTTGTCCCTTTTGTGTATAAGGGGGAAAGGAGGGGGCAGGGAGGGAGAAGCTATTAGCATACCCTGGTCTTTGACCAGGGGATTCCTTGTGCTGTTTGTTAATTGTAAATACTTGTAAATATTGTAAATCCTGTATATTTTGTACATATTCTTTGCATTTCATTGTAGATTGTAGTTCTGCTTGTAAATACGGTTTTCACTTGTTTCCAGCTGAGCTGGTATGGCAAATTTAATGTTTGGGGGGAATTTTCAACCCACCACACCAAGCACCACATCTAAACCACCTTTAAACACATCCAGGGATGGTTACTCAACCACCTCCCTGGGCAGCCTGTTCCAATGCTTGACCACTCCTCCTGTGAAAAAATGTTTCCTAATGTCCAGTGTAAACCAACCCTGGTTCAGTTTGAGGCCATTCCCTCTTGTTCTATCACTAATTACCTGTGAGAACTACATGTTTATGTAGCCTCATTTCATTTTGGCTTTAAATTAGGGTGCATCAAAAAAACATCTAAGGATCAAAACCACCTTAACCAACTGGCAGTTGCCAAGTGCAGAGAAAGGTTTCACTAACTTCAGGAGCATGGTCTGAAAATATTTTGGCAGATATCAAACTGTTTGTAAGTGTTGCATGCACTGTACATCCAGGGGGTACACAAGTGTTTAAATATCTGCAGGGTCAGACCTGCCTTTGGCTGGAATCTGGACCAAGGCTACTTTTAAAATATTGCTATTAAAAAAGAAAAAAAATTATTTAAGACTACACTGAGATAAGAGCTTTTCACCCCCAAAAATAAAAGCGATTGGCTAAAAAGGCCAGTGGTATCCTGGGGTGTATTAGAAGGGGTTCTTCTCCCTCTCTACTCTGCCCTGCAGAGGCCACAGCTGGAATACTGTGTCCAGTTCTGGGCCCCTCAGGTCAAGAAGGACCTCAGGGAATTGCTTGAAGGAGTCCAGCACAGAGCCACCTAGATGATGGAGTGGAACATCTCCCTCCTGATGGAGCTGGAGCTCTTTACCTTGGAGCAGAGGAGCCTGAGGGCTGATCTCATTCATGTTGATAAAGATGTGCAGGGCAGTGTCAGGAGGACAGAGCCAGGCTCTGCTTAGGGATGTCAAATGATAGGACAAGGGGCAATGGGTGCAAGCTGGAGCAGAGGAGGTTGCAAGTGAACACGAGGAAAAACTTTTTCCCTGTGAGGGTGCCAGAACCCTGGAACAGGCTGCCCAGAGAGGCTGTGGAGTCTCCTTCTCTGGAGACATTCCAAACCAACCTGGATGTGTTCCTGTGTGACCTACTCTAGGTGCTCCTGCTCTGGCAGGGGGGTTGGACTTGATGATCTTTCTTGGTCCCTTCCAACCCCTCACATTCTGTGATTCTGTGAACAGAGGGGCTCTCCCTGAAAACATGCTCCTCTACCTGCCACAGTCAAATAGCTCTCCAAAGCTGCATACATTACTCTTCACATTATCAAAGATGCTGCATGCACAGCTCCAAACTGGGCTGTATTGGCTCCTGTGCCACTGAAACACAGGAGAAAAGACAGGTACAACTTCTGTCACTCTGGTGAACAGCATTAGAAAAAGAAAATTAATCTCCCAGCTTCTAAACCCCATTGCAAACACTGCAAGAGAAAATAGATACATTTTGAGGGTAGTCATTTTTCTTTTTTGTTCCTCTCCCCTTGCAATCTCTTTTCTTGTTCTCTCTAGCCTACATTTGAAATGCTAAAAAAAACCCACACCAAAACCACCACTCCCAGATCATTTCTACAATGTTCATTTCCTGCCAGGGAAAGTCAATAAGCAAACATGATTGTCATAGTGTCAATCATCAGGCCTAAGTTGATTATTTTTCCAAACCGACTAGAGCAGGTCCCTCATCCACCCTCAGTGGGAGGCAACACACAGCTTCACAGCCAGGAGGCACAAAAAGGGAGGGAGTAGGAAGGGGCCAGTACAGCAGAGGTGCACACCCTGTTTGCTTTAGATCAGCACAGCTCAGAAAAAAACAGAAATCTTCTGGCTCTAAACCTCAGCTTGAAAAATATTAAAGTTGAGGGGAAAACAAAGAAAACAAACAACTGAATGAGAAGCTAACATTTAAGTGTTGCAAATTTTCAGGGCCATCAGCAGGAAAAGGCTATGAAGCCACCACTGCTAGCACGTCTGCTTTTAGCTTTCAGCCTTCTCTAAAGTGAGGGTTCAGACATGTACTCAGAAGTCCTGCACACCACTCTGACCCTTGCTGCTTCTCTTGCTGAAGTCTGCTGTCAAAAAACACCAACGTACTGCAGAAGATGCCAGGAGTGGCAGAGGTGAGACCAGATTACTGAGTGATGAGTTCTCTGTCCACAGGATGGAAAAAGCATGGTCAGGCTACTACAGAGAAAAGGAAATTGGACCTCAGCTTGCAGTGCTGGAAGTTTTTAAGGCCAGGCTGGATGTGGCACTGGGCACCTGATCTAGTGTGAGTTGTCCCTGCCCATGGCAGAGGGGTTGGAACTGGGTGATCCTTGAGGTCACTTCCAACCCTGACAATTCTGTGATTCTATGATTCTGTGATATTTGGTCTTTGCTTCTGCTCCAGCAAAGAAATTCTACAGGATGCAACATCATATTGGAAATTGTTCCTTTCCCCACTGCTAGATGAACAGGCCAGTGCATGGCTCTGAGAAGAACAGTCCCCTCATAGTGGTAGCTTCAGGTGTAAACCATGACCTCAGAAATAAACCTCTGTTCAAAGACAAAGGCAGAACAGCAAAGAATTAAAAAACTTTTCATCACAGCTTTAACTTCAGTGTAATTTTCAGCCCTATGGTCCGAACAGTAACTTTTATCAGGTTTAGATTCTCTTTGCTTTTTTGCCCTACAATCAAAACCTTTGCAAATGATTATTGTTGTTATTAATCACATTTTCTACAGTGGGACCCACAGCACCAAGGATTAATGAGCATGTAGGCAAGCATTAATGTAGACAAATGGGATCTACCCACCTCTGCTTCTAGCACTTACCACCTCATGGTCCAGGCTGGAACAAACAGGTCAGTAACTCATATTTCTCTGTATCCCCATGGCACTAACCCGAAAGCCAACCCTACCTAACACCCCCAAAGCAGCAGGGCCTGAGAGAGTTTACAGTTTAGGTAAGACAGAAACAGGAGAGGAGAAGTGGGACACACCAGCAGAGTGTGATATGTGGGGGAAGGATAAGGCATAACAGTTGGGAGAGTGGGACAATACAGGAGAGAGCTGGAAAATACTGAGAAGATAAAAAGGTGCTGACAGGGATAGCATGAAGCAGAGGCAGTAGGAAGGGCAACAAAGATAGGTGACACAACATGAGGTGAGCCAACACTTCCACACAGGAAAGAAGCAGTCCAGTCACAGCTGCACAAAGTCCTTTGGCTCATCTCACTTCCCTGGCCCAAGAGCCTTCATTGTTGTCCTCAACGGTTGGTCATTATCCCTTTGTGTACTAAGAGACTTTGGGGGCACTGCTAGGCACTTCAGACATGGACAAGGTACACCTCCCTAGGCAGCTTTCTCCTTAGGTCATGGATCTTGTGTCCAGAAGAGGCACCTGGAGTTGCTGTGCTCAGCCCTGTTGTAACACAAGCCACAACAGGTCACTCAGTGTAAGGTCCTGCACCCAGGCTGGGGTGATCCTAGATACCAATCCAGGCAGGAGGGTAATGAAATTGAGAGCAGCCCTGAAGAAAAGGACATAGGGGTGCTGGTGGATGAGAAGCTGGACATGAGACAACAGTGTGACCTTGCAGCACAGAAGACCAATGGCAGCCTGGGCTGCACCAAAAGCAGCGTGGCCAGCAAATGGAGAGAGGTGATTCAGCCACTCTGCTCTGCTCTGCTTTGCTCTGCTCTGGTGAGACCTCACTTGGAGTACTATCCAGCTTGGGAGCCCTCAACACTGGAAGGACATGGACATGATGGAGTGGGTCCAGAAGGTGGTCACCGAAATGATCAGAGAGCTGGAGCACCTCTGCTGCAAGGACAGGCTGAGGGAGCTGCAGGTGTTCAGCCTGGAGAAAACTCCCTAATAGCAGTCTTTCAGTACCTGAAGTGGACTACAAGAAGGCTGCAGAGGGACTGTTTCCAAAGGCCTGCAGTGATAGGACAAGGGACAATGGTTTGAAATTAGAGAAGAGCAGATTTAGTTTGGATATTAGGAACAAGTTCTTCACGATGGGGGTAGTGGAACATGGGGACAGGTTGCCCAGGGAGGTGGGTGGGGCCCTGTTGCTGGAGATATTCAAGGTCAGGCTGGACAATGCTCTCAGCAGCCTGATCTAGTTGAGTCTGCCCCTGCTGATTGCACGGGGGTTGGACTAAAGGACCTTTAGAGGTCCCTTCCAACACAAACCATTCTGTGATTCTATGATGTTCTATGACTCAGTTATCCCTGCACAGACTCAGCCAGCTCATCTTTGAACAGCATTCAGAAAGGCAATCAGGCTATGAAGATATCAAGGGATAGCAAATCCATCATTCCCTTTGGTCATTGATTCCTGTAGCTAATCCTCTTTACTGGGGTAAAAATAAAATAGAATTAAATTAAAAAAAAAAAAAAAAAACACACCACCCAACAACCAACCAACAAAGTTGGGCTTCACATCTGAGTTCCTTATAATCTGTCACCCTCAGAAATATGAAATTGCACTCCTGGAAGCTGGACACTCAGAGTGGTTGTGTGACAAAAAGTCTTGCAGGAAAAAAAAAACATTCTCTTGGGCAAGCAGCAAGCATGTTGAGATCTGACCAAGCAGCCACATCAGGGTGAGAACATTCATTTGAATGGGCATGCTCCTTTGGGTCAACTCTTCTGCCAACGTAGTGAAACCATGTCATGGACATCACATTCAAAAAGAGAAGCTGCTGCTTCATCTCAGAGCTTCACAAGAGGAGCCAGGACTGCCAATCCAGAGTGCAAGATGTGCCCTCACACACAAAATAGCAAATCTTGGCTCTGTAGGAATTCCAAGAGAGAAATAAAGGGCATTTTTCTATGTGGAGCCAAGAATGCCATTTTCTGCCCAGTTGCCTTGTTTCATGGCATGTCGAGTAAATCTGCCCAGTTAGTAGACATACTCAGGCAGTAACCACCTGCCCGTGAACTGAAAAGGATTGCTTATGTTGCTTTGCAGGATCATAAATCAGATTCGCTCTTATGCATAAATGTTGTGCAACAAAGCTTATAAAAGTGTGGGCCAGAAGCAATTTCCAGGAATTAATTGCATACTAATGTGCCCAGGTGGCTAAGAAAGACACTGGCATCCCAGCTTGGATTAGAAACACTGTGGCCAGCAGGGACAGGGAGGTGATCATCGCCCTGTGCTCAGCACTGCTGAGGCCACATCTTGAGTATTTTGTTCAGTTCTGGGCCCCTCACTATAGGAAGGACATTGAGGGGCTGGAGTGTGTCCAGAGAAGGGCAATGAGGCTGGAGAAGGGCCTGGAGCACATGACCTACAAGGAGCATCTGAGGGAGCTGGAGGTGTTCAGTGCGGAGAAGAGGAGGCTGAGGGGAGACCTCATTGCTCTCAAGAGCTCCCTGAAAGGAGGTTGGAGTGAGGAGGGGGCAGCCTCTTCTCCTTGGTGGCAAATGACAGGACTAGAGGAAATGGTTCCAAGCTGCACCAGGGGAGGTTCAGGCTCCATTTCTTCACAGAGTTGTCAAACATTGGAATGTTCTGCCCAGGGCAGTGCTGGATTCACCGTCCCTGAGGATGTTCAAGCAGTGTGTGGACCTGGTGCTTAGGGACATGGTTTAGTGTTGACCCTTCAGTTTGGGACAAAGGTTGGACTGGATGGTCTTGGAGCTCTCTTGCAAACAGATATTGTTACACATTCTGTAACCTTTAAAAGTCAACAACAGCTGACTTTTAACATGGCAGCTATGAAAACTCAGACAAAAATAACTACCCCAACACTGACTATTTAGTAAAGATCTCTTGGACTACTAAAAGCCAATGTAGCTTTTAAAAACATGACCACTTTCATTTCATGTATTATAAGAATAACAATATACCTAATGCTTTGCTAAGACTTCTTGGACTTTGCTTTTCAATAGCCTTGAGATACTAGAAAGGGCAATTCACCAGCTTCTATAAATACAGAGTAGTTTAGCAAGAGCATAGGACAGACAATTTTCTCTCATAATTATTTGACAGGTTTTCATCCACTTCCAATCCAAACGTTTCTCCCACTGAAAAAATTCTTTCCTTTGCTTATGGTGAATTCCCCTGTAGCCATCAGGCTTGGAGGCTTTCTGAACACCATAAACAGTAATCAAAACATAAACAAAACTAACAAAAACAAACAGACAGAATCACATAATCACAGAATTGTCAGGGTTGAAAGGGACCTCAAGGATCATCTAGTTCCAACCCCTTGCCATGGGCAGGGACAGCTTCCACTAGATCAGGTTGCCCAGAGCCACATCCAACCTGGTCTTAAAAACTTCCAGAGATGGGGTTTCCACCACCTCCCCAGTGTCTCACCACCGTTATGGGAAAGAACTTTTTCCTAATGTCTAATCTAAATCTCCCCTCCTCTAGCTTGGATCTATTCCCCCTAGTTTCCCCTGACACCCTAAAAAGTCCCTCACCAGCTTTCTTGTAGGCCCCCTTCAGATACTGGAAGGCCACAATAAGGTCTCCTCAGAGCCTTCTCTTCTCCAAACTGAACAGTCCCAATTCTCTCAGCCTGTCCTCATAGGAGAGGACCTCTAAACCAAAACCAAACCTGAAGAAAGTATCAAATCATTCTATGGAAATAGTAGAACCCTAGGAGAGTTTCCCTCTGTTTCTAAGTGCTGCAGGGGGAATGACAGTTAAGCCACCAGCAAAACACCACAATTCTCTAATGGATTGGAGAGACCAGACATTAGTTTCAGACCAGGGCATGCAGGATATGTGGCTAGGAAAGAAAAAGTGCAATGTGTTTGTTTTTTCAGATGTATTTCATTGGAGTGAGTATATAAAAAGAATGAATGCTGGGCAGAACTCAAATCTTATCTCCCTAAAGGGCAACAAGTCTCCTACAAAGGAAGAAGAGAGGTTTTCAGCTTAAGCACAGAGTTAAGTAAATATTTTTTGGACAGGCAGAAAACCCAAAGATTTGCAAGAACTTGAATTATACTGGAAATTGTCTTTGACATTAAATTAAGATGTCTTTAGAAATAATGCTGGGTGTTATCTTCCATGAGGAAATGAAAGGGAAATTGGTTTCTCTACACAGAAGGTCCTCTCCACAGTACAATAAATTGTATGAATCCATTAGCGGAAATGTCAGGCTCAGCTGATAATTATCAACCAGCTTTGCAAAAAAACAGTGGCCATTCCTCATTAATTTTTTATTAGAGATCTCCCCTCCCCTTCTCTCCTCCCCTCCCCTCCCCTCTTTCTGGCCTGCAGAGCAGTCAGCTTAAGTCATCAACTACCTAGGCCAGCTTTACAGAGGATGGGTTAGAACTTTTCTTTGTTTCTCTTATGACAGAATATCTGCAACTGCAGAAATGGGTTCAAAGCACCTGAGGTTTGTTCTTGGATCTGCTGAACACAGTGTTGGATTTCCCACCCATTTCAGCAATGCTGGCATTTAGAAAAACATGCAGCAAAAGACTGTACAAAACAGCACTGCCTTGCCAGTGAGCAAGAAAGATTGTTTTGGTTTTCTCCAACCCACTCTGCTTTATTCTTAATAGCTACATTTATGCAAACAAGCCAGAGAAATATGTATCAAACAACTCAGATGAAGGGATATTTGTAAAATGAAATGGTATTTAGATAAAGTTTTGCCAGTTCTGCTGAAACAAAAAGGGGGGAAAAAATAAACAAATTCTGGTCTAATTCTGCAGGCTCCTAAAAATGAATTTATCATAAGAGGCACACACATATCCAGATCAATTTTGTGTATCAGGGTGACACTATTTATGCCACACTCTGGGCAAACACAAGGAGGGAGAGACCTAAAGGCTTAATCTGTTCCCCCTGGAAACCAGAATGCTGCCCTGGTGAGGCAGGACTAGGCTGCCTGTCCTATAACAGTATGTATAATGGATGAGACTTTCAGGGGTGGGTGTTCAGGTGCCAAGAACTGATGCACACAGAATCATTAGTCACTTCTGAAAAGCCTTTGGCAGGATCCCTAACTATATGGAACCAATCCATAGCTCTACAGCTTGCAAGCAGGATGTTGCAGACTTAATGGTCTGTTCTCCAGCAGATAGATGGTTTGTTTTTGTTGAGTTATTGAGTTTGTTGATGGCTTCTCGGAGCAGGATGGGACTGAATGAAAAAGGGAAGGTGATTCACAGAAAAAAGGCTTAGTTGACCAAAATACACCCCCTCTGCTCTCTGTTGCTGGCTGCCACTGGCAGCTCCCAATACAGACAGCTTGGAAAGTTATCTCCTTCCTTTCCTTTTACCTTTCACCTTGCAACAGCACGAGTGTCTGCTTGTCTTCACAACGACCAATGAAGGCTTGAAAGCATTTTAGGAGCAATAAGGCAAGAAAAAATGATGAGGAATAAGTCTGGGTCCTAGTTCATTTGCAGAACAGAACTGAAGAGGAAACAGTTGAAATCTTTAATCAATTTGTTCTGTCAGCAGCAGATGCTGGTCACCAGCACAAAATGAGTGAGAGGTCTGAAATGGGCATGGCTAATATTTCCTCCCCATGATTATCAGGCCAATGGCATCCTGGGGTGCATTAAGAAGAGTGTGTCCAGCAGATCGAGGGAGGTTCTCCTCCCCCTCTACTCTGCCCTGGCGAGGGACAGGGATCTACTTGAGAGAGAGCTACAAGGATGATGAAGGGACTGGAGCACTGCCTGATGAGGAAAGGCTGAGAGCCCTGGTGCTGCTTAGTCTGTAGAGGAGAAGACCGAGAGGAGATCTAATAAATGTCTATAAATATAGAATTATCTGAGGGCTGGGGGTCAGGAAGGAAGGGACAGCCTCTGCTCACTCTTGCCATGTGACAGCACAAGGGGCAATGGATAGAAACTGCATCACAGGAAGTTCCAGCTCAACCTGAGGAAGAACTTCTTTACTGTAAAGGTCACAGAGCACTGGAACGGGCTCCCCAGAGAGGTTGTGGAGTCTTCTTCTCTGGAGACTTTCCAGCCATGTCTGGATGTGTTCCTGTGCAACCTGTGCTAGATTCTATGGCCCTGCTCTGGCAGGGGGTTGGACTTCAAGATCTGCAGAGGTCCTTTCCATCCCCTAACATCCTCTGATCTTGTGATCAGAGAAAAAGAAAGTGCCTGTTGTTTTTCCCTGCCACTTACAATCATACCCACCCATGAGGCTCAGTTCCAAAACACTGTAACAAAAATAAAGATGCCCAAACTTAATGGGCAGCAGAGAGCAAAGATGCATACAAGAAGAGCTCCTTCAGCAACTCAGCATTTTGGCTCCAGTAAACAAGACACCTTCTTGGCATTCAGGCCAGAGGGACTGTGGCAGCAACATCATCTCAAAAGTGAGATGCCAGCGTATGTCATGGCAGACATCTCATTGAGGCAAGGGGAGACATGGAGGCATGTTGGTAGGAATACATAAAGCAGAATGGTAAGCTCAGAGCCAAAGACCTGGAGTGGGGATACACTTGCTGTGTGGGGCTAGCTAGAGGGTGCATCAGGTAACCTGAAAGTCAACTGTGACAGTAGTGAGGTGCTTCAGCTGAGCTGACAGCACTGCCCAATCACATGCTGCAGAGAAAGACAGAGGAAATGTCTTGAAGGACTCAAGCCATGCCTGACTTTCCAGTCAGCCTTTTCAGCATGAACACATCTCCCCTTCAACACTGCTGTGCCTTCATCCAGCTGTGAGGTGTCCATCAGCAAACTTAGGCAAGCCCTAGTTCCTGTGTTCTTCATTTGGGTCTAAACCCAAAAATCTCCTCTAGCACATGCTTAGACCTCTTATCTTTGATGTGTTTGACCCTTTGCTGTTCACTGGTGAATGTGAACAAAAAGGGAAACTTGACATGTTATACAATACACCAGGTTGAAAGAGACCTTCAAGATCATCACATATATAGACAGCAGACCCCAAGAGGCAAGCTGAGGAAAGAGGAAGCTCTGGGAAGACCTAATAGCTGCCTTCCAGTACCTGAGGGGGCCTACAAGAAGGATGGAGAGAAACTGTTTACAAAAGCCTGCAGTGATAGGATGAGGGGCAATGGTTTGAAATTAGACAAGAGGAGACCTAGATTGGATATTAGGAACAGGTTCTTTACCATGAGGGCAGTGGAACACTAGAACCAATTGTCCAGGGATGTGGTTGGGGCCCCATCCCTGGAGATACTCAGAATGAGGCTCAACAGGGCTCTGAGCAACCTGATCTAGTTGAGGATGCCCCTGCTGACTGCAGAAGGGGGTTGGACTAGATGACCTTTGGAGGTCCCTTCCAACCCAGACCATTCTGTGATTCTGTGAAATATCTATAACAAGGGATATCCCAAATCCTTGCTTTCTGCTCATCATGGACTGCACAGTGCCATTTAAGAGCCTCTTTCCCAGGCACAAACACCCTTTCCTAGATGTGGAGTCCAAAACAAAGTTTAGCATCTCTCTACCATGTTCCTATGAACATCGATAGGTAAAGCACCATCCCTAGAAGTTTTTAAGGCCAGCTTGGAAGGGACTCTGCACAACCTGATCTAGTGTGAGGTGTCCCTGCCCATGGCAGGGGGGTTGGAACTAAATGATCCTTGAGGTCCTTCCAACCCTGAGAATTCTATGATTGTGTGATCTCATCACAGCACACAGAATATGTTTGCACAGTCCACTTTGCAGGCACCACAGAAATCAATTCAGCTGAACTCCGACAAAAAGATCAGCTTGTTCAATTAGTTTCCACCTGCCACATGTAGAGGAGATCCTAGGGGATTTGCAGGGAACAGTCATGTGCAGAGCACTAAGACACAAAGCTAACAAACTGCAGAAGGGCTCTGGACAAATGTCCCCAGGGCATTTTCTCTCTCCCCCAGGATGAATTCAGCGTTCACCTGATCAGCTCCACGTCCTGTAAGAGCGCAGGCCTTGCAGGGCTGTCAGATTTCACACACCTTTCCTGACTTGTGCATCTGACAGGTATTGTCATCTCTCTGCCAGGCTCAGATACAATCTCAGGCACTGACAAGGGAAGGACAACCATTTGGCTTAGGTACTAAATTGCCAGTCAGAAGAGCAAGTCTTTAGTATTCGGCTCTTCCCCAGGCAGCTCCTGGTATTTTGCAACTTTCAAGTGTTACCAGAGGGCTTTTCACACCTGCATGGGAACAGAAGTCAGGGCTACACTGTGGCAGGTCAAATCTAATGCCCTTTGTCACAACGACTTTCAGAGCAAAAGTATTCAGCCTGTGCTTGGCTCTGCTATATAAAATCAATGCTTCACCCACAGCCTGCTTGACAAATCAAGAGAAATTGCACCAATATCTAATGCTGTTTTAAAAGTTCTCTGCTACAGCAAGTAATAGGTTAATCTAGCAGCTGCTTCTGCCTAAAGGTCACTTATTCCTGGACTGAAAAATAGAGCTGTGCTAAATGATCCACTTACTGAAAAGCTGGATTCCTCAGCTTTCAACCAAAAAGCACACCTCAGAACTGAGTATTTACAAACAGAGCTCAGCTACTCTCACAAATCACTGATTTAAATCCCACTGCATTCCAAAGAGAGCATGTTTAGAGCCCCAACATGAAGTTAGCTTCAGCAGTCTAAGTCCATGTATCTCCTATTTCCATCAAGACACTTGGCACTGAGCAGTTAAGTAGAAGAGCCAGGATGTGAAAGGAGGAAGGTATAGAATCATAGATTTGTCAGGGTTGGAAGGGACCTCCAAAGGTCATCTAGTTCCAATCCCCCAACTATAGGCAGGTTGCTCTCAGCCACATCCAACCTGGCCTTAAAAACTCCAGGGATGAGGCTTCTACCACCTCCCTGGGCAACCTGTTCCAGTGTCTCTCCACCCTCATGGGGAAAAACTTCTTCCTAACATCCAATCTGAATCTACCCACTTCTAGTTTTCCTCCATTTGCCCTAGTCCTATCACTACCTGACATCCCCAAAAGTCCCTCACCAGTTTTCTTGTAGCCCCCTTCAGATACTGGAAGGCCACAACAAGGTCTGGGTAAAGCATAATCAGGCTTGCTCAAAGCGTAGCACCCACTGAGATTAGGGCACACCACGAAGCAGCAGAACCTGGGAGCAATCTAGCTCTGCAAGGAAATCCAGTGAAGCTGACAGCTTTCTACCTGCACTAAGGCACGTAGGTTTGTCACCTGCAGTCCACTGATCTGTGCAAATTACTTGCCAAATGTGAGCTACCTCGGGCATAATTTGCATAACCAGTGATATGAAGCTGAGGGTAACATAGCAGCTATGTAGTTACTACTGCCAAGAGTCAAAGTGCTATCATCAGTGCCTGTCTACTGTATGAATCTCAACCAGGAGACAGCTCCAAAATTGCAGAGTGGTGCCACTCAGCAGGGTGTGTTTGCTGCATGAGAATTGTGTGTGTGCTCACCACAGACCCATGGGGAGCCTACAGCCATTCCCCACCTGCCATGGAGCTACTGAGCTCGTGTCAAAACAGCATTAAAAATGCAGCCTGATACGGTGATGTGCAGCGCAGGATACTGGCTGAAGCCTGCCTAGCCTTCTCCTTCTTGCAGTCACGGAATCACAGAAACATTCAGGTTGGAAAAGACCCTTAGGATCACCAAGCCCAACCAATAACCCTACTCTACAAGGGTCACCCCTAAACCATATCCCCAAGCACCACATCCAAACCACCTTTAAACACATCCAGGGTTGGTGACTAGGCAGCCCATTCCAATGCCTGACCACTCTTGCTGGAAAAATATTTTTGTAATGTCCAGTCTAAACCTACCCAGTCACAGCTTGAGGCCATTCCCTCTTGTTCTATCACTAATTGCCTGTGAGAAGAGACCAGCACCAACCTCCCTACAATGTCCTTTCAGGTAGTTGTAGAGAGCAATGAGGTCTCCCACCCAGTGTGAGCTTGCAGCCCAGAAGGCCAATCACATCCTGAGCTGCATCAAAAGCAGCATGGCCAGCAGATCAAGTGAGGCAATTCTGACACTTTGCTCTGGTGAGACCTCACCTGCGTCCAGGTCTGGAGCCTTCAACACAGGAAGGACATGGATCTGATGCAACAGGTCCAGAGGAGGGCCACGAGAATGATCAGGGGGCTGGAGCACCTCTGCTACAAGGACAGGCTGAGGGAGCTGGGGGTGTTCAGCCTGGAGAAGAGGAAACTCCGGAGTCACCTAAGAGCAACCTTCCAGCAGCCTACCTGAAGGGGGATACAAGAGGAGAGAGACTGTTTCCAAAGGCCTGCAGTGATAGGACAGGGGGCAATGGCTTCAATGAGAGAAGAGATTTAGAATGGATATTAGGAACACGTTCTTTACCCTGAGGGAAGTGGAACCTCAGAACAGGTTGCCTGGGGAGGTGGTTGGGGCCTCATCCCTGGAGATATTCAAAGTGAGGCTCAACAGGGCTCTGGGCAACCTGACCTAGTTGAGGAGGTCCCTGCTTGCTGCAGAGAGGGTTGGACTGGATGACCTTTGGAGGTCCCAGACCATTCAGTGATTCTAGATTTCTCTGATTCTTCCCAGCCACTGCATGTAAAGCCCAAGTCAAGATAAGTGCCAGTCCACACAGAGTGGCAGCATTCTGACCTGCATGGCCCTATAAGCATGGGGCAACCCCCACAGCTGCCTGCAAGGTTCTAGTGTACTTTAGCTAAAATTTATTAGCTAAAATGATCACCTAGCTCCTTTCAACTAAAGTCACAGTCACCAGACTCTGGGAGGAAGGGGGAGGCTATCAGCCCCACCTACATGTCTGTCAGACCAAAACAAAGGTAATTTGCATGTCCACATTGATGAGGTCTGCTTGAGGACATTCAATTCCTTGATATGCCTGAGTGTGAAAAGGATTGATGTTCCCACCTTTCCCAATTGCTCATAAATCTGTCTCTCTGCATCATACACATTTTTTAGGAGCATATTAAGGACCTTATCAATATTTTTCCACTGTCAAGGGAATCTTTGAGAAGCTTTCTCACACCCTATAAACAAAGAACACAGTGGAGAAAATGTTTGCATGAATCCAGCTCTGTGGCAAATGTTTTCTGTTCTGATATGGAATAAATCTGTTTTATAAACTCTTAATGAAAAGCTGTTCTGGAGTTAAAAATCAAGAGGCATTCTTCATTCCCACATGGCAAAGGGAAAAGCTGTTTGTCTTCTTCTCCATGGGTCTGCCCAGCTCTAAGCCATTCTTCTGAGAAGTCTTCTGGCTCTTTGAACCCAAAAGGATCCTGCAGGCAGCTGGCTCCCAGCCCCTCAGGAAGAGATTCAGTAAACATCAAGGGCCCAGGCAAAGTGTAAAAAGCTGGTGCATACTTCCAGGTCACCTTGCTGGAGGTAACAAACCAGGAAAGAACCTCAGAAATTACAGTTGAGGTGGCTCAACATGACCCACTGGAACAAGTTACCCAGGGAGGTGGTAGAAGCCTCACCCCTGGAGGTTTTTAAGGCCAGGCTGGATGGGGGTCTGAGCAACCTCATCTAGTGTGAGGTGTCCCTGCCCATGGCAGTGGAGTTGGAACTGGATGACCCTTGAGGTCCCTTCCAATCCTGACAATTCTATGATTCTGTGATTCTTTCAAGTTGCATCTGGTGTAGGATAGAGGAGTTTATTTCATACCAAAGAAGACTTATCAGGAATATTTGATGGAATAGCAAGAACTGATTGGATCTGAAATAAGCTTAGAAGAAGGGACAGATGACCTCTTCCAGGTACCACTGTGGAAGGCAGCCTCACGTGTCTTCAACAAATCTTTCTACAAATCCTTCACATTTGTTAAAGAACTGTAGTTCTTTACACATCTTTACAAATATTTGCCTTTTTCTGTGCTGTTAACACTTGCTGTTGCAAACAGATGTTGCCAACTTCTTTGAAATGCAAGGAATGAACCATCAGAATGTTGGATGCCTTTGCGAAAATACAAAATGGAAATACAAATCCCTCTCCAGAATAAGAACAAAAACCAACACACTTGAAAATTTTACCAGGCCAGAATACAATTCATATCCAGATTCACAACCAGATCTCTAAGAATCATAGAACAGCTTAGGTTGGAAGGGACCTTAGAGATCATCTACTCCAACCTCCCCATCACGGGCAGGGATACCTCTCAATAAGACTTGGTTGCTCGGGGCCTTGTCTAACCTGGCCTTGAACACCTCCAGGGAGGAGGCAGCCACAACCTCCCTGTGCAGCCTATTCCAGAGTCTCTCCACCCTCATACTGAAGAACTTCTTCCTAAGATCCAGCCTAAACCTACTCTCCCTCAGCTTCAAACCATTCCCCCTTGTCCTACTGCTAGACATCTTTATGAAAAGTCACTTTGTAGCCTTCCTGTAGGATCCCTTCAGGTATTGGAAGGCAGCTATAAGGTCCCCTCAGAGCCCAGCTCCTTCAGCCTATCCTCATAGCAGAGGTGTTTCAGCCCTTGGATCATCTTTGTGGCCCTCCTCTAGACTTGCTCCAACAGCTCTGTGTCCTTCTACTGATGGAGACACCAGAACTGGACACAGTATTAGAGGTAGGGTCTCACCAGAGTAAAGGGGCAGAATGCCCTCCCTTGCCCTGCTGGCCACATTCCTTGAGGCAGCCTAGGACACAATTTGCCTTCTGGGCTGTGAGGGCACTGCTGGCTCATGGTGAGCTTCTCATCAATCAACACCCCCAAGCCTCTTTCTTCAGAGCTACTCTCAACCCACTCTGCACCCAGCCTGAATTTGTGTCTGGGGTTGGCCCAGCCTTGCACTTTGACTTGTTGAACCTCTTGCAGTTGTCCCTGGTCCACTTCTCAAGCCTGTCAAGATCCTTCTGGACGGATCCCTGCCCTCAAGTGTGTCCAGAGCACCATAAAGCTTGGTGTCGTCAGTAAACCTGCTGAGGGTGTACTCAGTGCCACTGACCAAAGAAATCTGATGTAGCAAATCCACCCTGAAGCAAAAGCCACTGCTTCTCAGCAGAAACACAAACCATTTTAGGTATTGAATCTGTCACACAAAGACCACTGTGACTGGCAGCAGTGTGATCATCTTGCTTGCATGCAAAGGTTATAGCAGACTCATTTTTACAGTTATACACAAAGTGTAATTAGGTGCCTGGCAATTATGAGATGGAACAAAACCCCACATTTTATTCTACACAATCTAAGTCCAAGAAGGACAGGTACAGCTGGTAATAATAAGCCTTCACTGCTCTCTCTACATACTTTTAGGAAATTGCATCACTGATTTATAGGCTGTTTGCTTCATCAAAAGATTTCTGGTTTCAGCTTGGTCTCATAGAATCACAGAACTGCCTGGTTGGAAAAGACCTTAAGATCATCAAGTCCAGCCATAACCTAACAGCTCCCTGTACACAACTGCCAGACCATGTCTCTAAGCACCTCATCCAAACATCTTTTAAACACCTCCAGTGACTGTGACTCCATCACCTCCCTGGGCAGCCTGTTCCAGTGCCTGATGACCTTTTTGGGTGAAAAAATTCTTCCTAATCTCCAACCTAAACCTCCCCTCATGCAACTGGGGGCCATTTCCTCTTGTCCCACCACTTGTTACCTGGGAAAAGAGACCATCCCCCACCTCACCACAGCATCCTTTCAGGTAGTCATAGAGAGTGATGAGGTCTCCCCTCAGCCTTCTCCAGGCTGAACAACCCCAGCTCCTCCCAGGACTGGTGTTCAAGACCCCTCACCAGCCTTGCTGTTGGACATGCTGTATCACCTCAATGCTCTTGGAGTGAAGGGCCCAAAACTGAACACAGTACTTGAGGTACAGCCTCACCAGTGCCGAGCACAGGGTCACTTCCCTGGTTGTGCTGGACATGCTATTTCTGACACAAGCTAGGATGCTGTTGGCCGCCTTAGCCACCTGAGCACACTGCTGGTAGCTTCAACATCCACTCTTGCCATCAATGTTTAATATTGCTGCACCCAGGCCATCAGATTGGCATTTTTAAAAAATTATATATAAATGTGTATGTGTATATATACACACACATAGATTTTATACACAGGTCTATATTTCTAAATCAATATGTTTCCACCCACAGTTTGACAGAGATGTGACCTTTTCCATTACTGAAGGCGATTACATTTTGACTACTAATGAGTAGCAGAACCTAGATGCCAACACACAGACTAGGCAGTCATTACTTATGTGCTGCTCATCTGCAATGCCTATTTATGGCTCTTGACATTTCTCTGAAGTCAGCTATGGCCACTTGGAGGCCTTAGAAAAGTGCAGCCTAGCTTAAAAAAGCAAAGTTGCGATGACTCAGTGTCTGAGATATCAGTGGTGCCCATGACAAGCTGGGAAGGAGGACTTGCCTGCCTTTTCATCAATCACACACATAAACTGGAGGCACAGAGTAATACCAACTGATACAGGGCACAAAAGTGACTATAGAATGATACTCAGAATAATTATAAATGTTGACACTTTCCAGCCTGCTTGGCAGCACGATGCCCAAGGAGCACGGAAACAGCCAACATTCCACCATGCCCTTTAAGCAGTTTGCCTGTAGAGACAGTGCATGACTCATAAAAGCAGGGTATTCTCAGCTGAGACAGCAGCTTCTGAGTCAGCAGCAAGCAGCCAAATGTCTGCTAGTAAAGGTGATATAAAGGTCAGGCTGATAAGTTTAAGTGAAGGAGGATCTGGTAACGAGTTGAGCTTCCTGTCTAGGACGCAATACTTCAGGTAGAGATGCCACAAGATGTCCTTCTGGTGCTGCAACTCATCAGTGATGCAGCAGGTGCATTTGGGGCTGATTTATTGGTCCTTGTAGATACACATTCCAAAAACAAGTTGTTCTCTAGAAGTAGAAAATGACACGCGGGGCACAGCCACAGAAACTATCCTGGGAGTTCTTAAAGAACAGGAAGTCAAGAGAAAAACTGTTCTTGCCATTTATGGACTTGAAGCAAAACATGTCCCCTGCTGCAATTCACAAATTATGACAGCAGAAAATGAAGATGGTAAAGATGAAACTAAATGTAAATAAACAGCACTTAAGAGGATGATTCAGGGTTCTGAGTTCCTCTGTGCTCCACGAGGCGTTACGGAATCACAGAATTTTAGGGGCTGGAAGGGACCTCAAAAGATCACCCAGTCCAAGCCTCCCCTGCCAGAGCAGGAACACCTACACCAGCTCACACAGGAACACATCCAGGTGGGTTTTAAGTATCTCCAGAGAAGGAGACTGCACAACCCCCCTGGGCAGCCTCTTCCGGGGTTCTGGCACCCTCACAGGGAAAAGTGTTTTCCTCCTGTTTCCATGGAACTTCCTCACCTTCCACCCATTGCCCCTTGTGCTGTCACTGGGCATCACCTAGCACAGCCTGGCTCCATCCTCTTGGCACTCACCCTTCACATCTTTATAAACATGAATGAAGTCACCCTCAGGCTCCTCTTCTCCAAGCCAAAGAGCCCCAGCTCCCTCAGTCTCCCCTTCTAAGGAAGATGTTCCAGTTCAGTGTGTGATGTGTGCCTCTGGAACTAGCAGCTACAAGAATTCATCGCTTCATGAGCTCTGCTTATGTTCTGCAACGGCATTTTACTCACCTGTTCTCTAAAATAGCACCAAGAAAATCTTCAGTGTAAATTTGAGAGAAGTATTACACATACAGAGTGAGAAGTAGTGCAAGGATGTGCAGGGCAAGCAGGCCCAGTCAGCATGGGTTCGTGAAAGGTAGGTCCTGCTTAACGAACCTCATCTCCTTGCATCAAGTTCCAGGCTCCCCAGCTCAAGAAGGACAAGAATCTATTTGAGAGAGTCCAACACAGAGGTACGAGGATGATGAAGGGACTGGAGCACTGCCTGAGAGCCCTGGGGCTGTTTAGTCTGGAGAGGAGAAGACTGAGAGGGGATCTAAACAATGTCTACAAATATCTGAGGGCTGGGGGTCAGGAAGGAAGGGACAGCCTCTGCTTACTTGTGCCATGCGACAGGACAAGAGGCAGTGGATATAAACTACAGCAGTCAGTTCCACTTCAACATGAAGAACAACTTCTTTACTGTAAGGATCACAGAGCACTGGAACAGGCTGCCCAGAGAGGTTGTGGAGTCTCCTTCTCTGGAGCTTTTCAAGCCCTGTCTGGACGCCTTCTTGTGTGACCTGCACTAGATTCTATGGTCCTGCTCTGGCAAGGGGGTTGGACTAGAAGGTGTCCAGAGATCCATTCCAACCCCTTACATCCTGTGAGCCTGTGATCTGACAAGGTTACTCAACTGACACAGGAAATACTAAATGCATAGTTTGCTTTAGTAAAGAAGTTCTCTAGGAGGAAAAGACTCAAGAGCAAGATGTCTCCCACCCATCAGCTCAAACCTGTACCACTTTTTCCAGTCTTCACATGTAGAACTGAATTGGACCACCCTGACTTGGAAGCAGAGGAGATTCAGATTTACCAAGATGAGAAGAATTAAAGCCAGAGCAGTACACTGAGAAGACAGAGAGACTGGTGCATAACCTGTGGATGTGAAGTCTGCTGTGAAATCAGAATGCCTCTCTCATGCTGTGAAGCTGAAAGTACTCACTGCAAGCCTGGGGGATGATGCAAGGGCACTGCAGAGTGTCAGAAGGTGCAAAGCCTGCTGGAATAGCAGTGGAGGGCTGGCTGCCTGAAGTCCAGAGAGACACACTCAGTGCAGTGGTAACCCTGGTACTTTTTGGACATGGCCACTGCTACCAGCTGCCTCACAAAATGACTGGGCAGCATCTCAAGGAGCACTAACTGGCACAGGCTGAACCAGTCAGAGAATGTGCTGCTATTTCAGCAGCATGGGCAAGCAGAGAGCCAGCGCTCAGGGATGCTATGTGTTATTCTGCAGCATGTTTTCAGACAATGCAGCCAGGTTTGCAGCATCCCTTGGCTGAAGGATTACATCCCAGCCCTGAAACATGGCCTGCCTAAGGGTTGAAAAGAGGTCTCAGCTACTCTCCTAACTCTTCACATCTGGGTTGTACTTGTCATCACAGAAAGCTACCTCTTCTGCTAAGGTTATTTCCTCTCCTCCAGGTCTGTTACTCTTTTTCCATGCGTACCTGCAGAGATCAAGGATGCTACAGAGCTATCTGATGGCAGCGATTCCCATCTGATTACAACACAGCCCTTTTGGTTCCTTGAGTCATTTTGCAGACATTTAGGAGGAAGGGAGTTCCCTGCAGCATAGTATATTGTCATTATGCAGCACAATCAGGCACTGTGATGAGATGCTCTCTTCTCACCAAACAAGGCTCCTGTGAATCTCTGAGAGGACACACAGGCTCACACCCTGTGTGAGACTGGCAGGGTAGGCAAATCTGGGCTGAGATTTCTCTCAATCAGGTATCCTGAGCTCTGTCAACAAATGCCACAGGTGTAGATGACAAATGGGCATTGTTCACTACCTCATCCAGATGTCTTCCCCTGGCCTGCAGGGAAGGGTCCTCTTTCAGGCAGTAGGGAGGCCATGACTGACCCTTCCTGCTGGGATGCAAAGCTTGAACTAAAGGACACTCACAACACAGCCCATTACAAATCACACAACCAGAGCAGAATGGGGAGAGATGAGGAATCATTTTACTGCTCAGAGATCTTGTAGGTTTCTGAACATCGCAGAGGACAGGCACAACTGAAAGGAGAAATCTGATTGTAATCTGAACACCATTTGGGTTTTCTGATCTTTAACAGTATTTGATCATACAGAAAGCTATTTCATAGTTTCTATGGGCCATTGCCCATGACCATGAGGAGTAATCTACCCCACCTGCCCACACAGCAGAAGCCCTCATGAAAGCAAAGTGAGTTTGATGCTGGAGTGCTCAGTCCAGATGCTGCACTGGCTCTCGCTCCCCCTTCCAATACAGACTGCAACAGAGGACTTCCTTCTGCAAAGCAACATCAGCATGTCAAGTAAAATCAATAAAAGCAAGGGGGGAAAAATGCCTCTGGCTCTGTAGTGCTTTTAAAGCATAACTGCACTTTAGAGCTTGGAAAAATGCACAATGCTGAGGACAGTCCCAGGAGAGCAGAGAAGAACCTAGGAGTCACATTTGGAGAGGTCTCTCCCTCTCTCTCTAGCTGTTTTTGCTGACTTTAACTAAGGTAGGTCAAAGAGGTGCTGGTGGATGAGAAGCTGGACATGAGAAAACAGTGTGAGCTTGCAGCTCAGAAGGCCAGTGGCATCCTGGGCTGCATCAAAAGCAGCATGGCCAGCAGATGGAGAAAGAAGATTCTGCCACTTCACTCTGCTCTGGTGAGACCTCACCTGGAGTGCTGCATCCAGCTCTGGAGACCTCCACACAAGAAGGACATGGATCTGATGGAGTGGGTCCAAAGGAGGGCCACCACAATGATCAGGGGCTGTAAGACTTCTGCTACAAGGACAGGTTGAGGGAGCTGGAGCTGTTCAGCCTGCAGAAAAGAAGGCTCTAGGGAGACCTAATAGCCGCCTTCCAGTACCTGAAGGTAGCCTACAAGAAAGCCAGGGAGGGACTTTTTACAAGGGCTTGCAGTGATAGGACAAGAGGCAACAGTTTGAAATTAGAGAACAGTAAATTTAGACTGGCTGCTAAGAACAAGCTCTTTACCATGAGGGTAGTGGAATGCTCAAACAGGGAGGTATTGAGGACCCATCCCTGGAGCTATTCAAGGGGAGGCTTGACAGGGCTCTGAGCAACCTGATCTAATGAGGATGCCCCTGCTGACTGCAGAGGGGTTGGACTGGATGACTTTTGGAGGGCCCTTCCAACCCAAACCATTCTACGTTTCTAAGCCACACGTTTCAGTGGCTTTTCTGCAGCTCATCACCTGCTTCAGTGGGGTGAGGATCCAACACGCATCAGAGCAAACTGCCACACTGTGAAAGCTTTGAATCTATGCCTGGTCTATGAGAAGTGCAGCAGAATGACAGCACCTGAAACCATAATTTCTATCTTCCTATTTGTGCAGTGAAGTGTTTTTCCATGACCAAGCAGCAGAAATCAAAAGTTTTTGTCTCATACACCTCTTATGTAGCACTTGGAGTTCACAATGGCATCTAGCACTGAAAGTCCTTCAGAAACTGGGCACTTACATGGACCGTGCTCTAGATAGCTTTCAAAACGTACATGCCATCCCACTGAGCCAAAGCCTTGCAGCTGCAATAGCTTAAGATGATGAACTTCTGGAGAAATCCATATCAGGGTTTCCACTGAAAGACCTGAGACAAATCCCACAGGTGGACAACCCCAGGAGAGGAGACGTGTTGTTTTCCAGGCTCTCCAGCTCTGGAGTAATGAGCCAGGACAGCATTTCAGACTTTCTGCTGTGGTCTCAGGAGCCCCAGAGCCTAGGAAGCAAGGTCTAAGCAGAGTCCCAGGCAGCTGCTGGGTGACAGTAATAAACTTGACAAGGATGTCACCTACTCTGAGCAGCTGACAACATGACTGAATTTCACTTGTTTTAGAAGCGCCTGCTTTATGAAACATTAATTTATCATCATTTCTGGTGTGCAGGGCATTTTGAAACTGTCCTATTACAGTCTACATCCTACCACAACTGTTCTTCAGAAGCATGAAGAAATTCCAGTCTTCACTCAGACCAACTCCATGTTCCTCATCCAACAGCTTACTACTAGAAACCATGCAAGGGCTCATTTTAGCCAACACAGCCTTCAAAACCCAGGCCCAACCACAGTCTATGGACAGGTGCTTCAGGTATAAATAAAATCTAGAGAAATATTAGTCCCTAAAACATTCTTTCTTTCTCTCCTTCTCCATATTCTCTCCTATATACTTTGCTTCTCGAACTCCATCCCACAAATTTCATCTAGGCTAAAGTTTGGCAAACCTTTGAACTATTATATGACTTAATGCAATGGTTCAACCAGCAAAACACCTAAATCACACTGGGCCATCTCATTTAAACTATATTCTTACCCTGGAAGGTCGGACTAGATGCTCCTTGAGGTCCCTTCCAACCTGGTATTCCATGCATCTATGAATCATAGCCATTGCATGATGTTACTCAGACAAAACACTTGTAGTAAAAATGATGCTTCTCTTTTACTACAGACCTTTAAAAATGTTAGTAATGGGACAATGTCATTTAAACTGATAGGTGTCAGGTCTTTGAAACTTTTTTTTTTAACCCAGTCCTTTGGTCACCCACACAAAGGGATTGCACATAGCCATGCAGAATCATAGAATGGTCTGGGTTGGAAGGGACCTCTGAAGGTCATCTAGTCCAATTACCCCTGCAGTATGCAGGGACATCCTCAACTAGATCAGGTTGCCCAGAGCCCTGTCAAGCCTTGCTTTGAATATCTCCAGGGATGGGGCTCCAACCACCTCTCTGGGCAACCTGTTCCAGTGTTCCACCAACCTCATGGTAAAGAACCTGTTCCTAACATTCAGTCTCAGTCTGCTCTTCTCCTGTTTGAAGCCATTACCCCTCGTTCTGTCGCTGCAGGCCTTTGTAAACAACCTCTCTCCATCTTTCTTGTAGCCCCTTCAGGTACTGGAATGCCACTATTAGGTCTCCAAGAAGCCTCCTCTTCTCCAGGCTGAACAAGCCCAGCTCCTTCAACCTGTCCTCATAGCAGAGGTGTTCCAACCCCTGATGATTTTCACCCTCCTCTGGACCTGTTCCATTAGATCCATGTCCTTCCTATATCAAGGGCTCCAGACCAGGCCATATAAAGCCCTGAAAACACAGATGTTCAGGAACTTTGTGTAGTTGACTGCCATGCTACTCCATTACTATCACTCACCGTTCATTTTCTCTTTGGTTCAGCCCCAGAATTTCCATAATGTCTATTTCACATAGATAAGAGGGGAAAAACTTCTGTTGTTGAATACCTCACATCAATATAAAAACCCAATTATTCCCACTCTTCTTCTCCAAATACCTTTCTCTATTCTTTCCTACAGTAGGGCAAACTTAGACAGACTCAAAGGGATCCTTCTGTCAATATCTCTGTTGCAGAGAATCAGTACAAGAGGAGAATACTCAAAGGCATAACTACAATAAGAAAGCTCCCATGAAAGCCCTGGGCCACAGAGACAGTGCAGTGTTTGCATTACCGTTGCAGGGAGATTTTTTCAAATCACAGACCTTGAAATCTGTTTGCAAATGAAATCGTTTTTCACCACTCTGGGAACCAGGGGTCAAGAAAAAAGCTAATGATGGCCTTACAAATTATACATACAGAGTAAGCATCCCTCACATGCAAAGCTGTCCCAAGAGATCATTTCATTAACAGTTGCACAGTCTGAATTTTTTAGTCTTCATATCCAGACAGGAACCCAAACAGCTACCGTGAGTCAGACAGATGTCTCAGGCTTATGTTCTCCTCAGTCAATCCCAGCTGCCCTAGGAGACTATTTGGAGGGCCCCTCACTGAGCTCTGCATGTTGGCCCTGACATTTCCAATCCCATTTCACCATGCTGCTTCTTCACGGGCCAGGTCAACTGGGAGGCAATTCAGTCTCACAGAGCTTTGGCTTCATATTTGGACTGAGCAGAAGAAAAGGGTGCTGAGCAGAAATTCTCGGAAATTCCCTGGAAATTATGCTCAGCTCTGGGGTCTTGGCCTGAAAGAGCCTTCACAACCACTTTGAAGAAGCTTGGATGCCGAGATGTGACAGACTCACTGCTCAAGCATGGCACAGGGATTTGTGGGTCTGTGTTGCCAGCACAGCAAGAGAAGCAGTGCCACACACCGGAGCTACAACTGGCACACTGAGGCCAGAGCATCAGCAAGGCTTAAAATGGTTCAGCCATGGAAATGAATGACCAGAAGCACCCTAAGAAAAGATGTTATGCAGAAGAGAAGCTTTCTCAATTTAAATTGAAACCCACTTGCCCACTGAAACAACTTGTACACTCCAAAGAAGCCTTGATGCTTTACCACCAGCCTCGCACAGTATCTACTCTCCAGCAGCCGGGCTGGCATCCTTTCCTTCACTTCGAGTTAGAATCACAGAATGGTCTGGGTTGGAAGGGACCTCCGAAGGTCATCCAGTCCAACCCCTCTGCAGTCACCAGGGACATCCTCAAATTAGATCAGGTTGTCCAGAGCCCTGTCAAGCCTCACTTTGAATATCTCCAGGAATGGGGCCTCAAATACCTCTCTTGGCAACCTGTTCTGAGTTAGCTCTACTAGAGTTCGCTTTCTAACTCTAAAAAGAGTAAACCTGAAGTGAAGTTGTTGGAATGAGGGACTAGAAAAGGCAGTCATTATACTGTGCTACGAGTTCCAATAGCCCATTTTGTAGCAAACAGATGTATTGCTCTATGGAGCAGTAAGCTCTGTGGCTTTCTAGTCATTATCAGAACTCAGCTCCTCGGCAAAACAGCAGTGATCCATACACACACCTACCCTGGCACAAAAGTCAAGCCAGGGAGCCTTTTGTCCCCCTTTCTCACTCTTCAGTTCCCAGAAGCCACACAAGCAAAGCACAGATTCATAGAATAACATTGGTTGGGGGCGACCTCTAAAGGTCATCTAGTCCAACCCCCCTGCACTGAGCAGGGACATCCTCAAAGCATGCAGACACATGATTCCTACTTCAAACAGCTTTGCACCATTCACTTCTACTGAAGCAGGCCTAAATTACCACTCTGAGAGAGAAGGAATCAAGCCTACAATTTTCTCACTGCACAGCCCACTTTGCTGACCTGCTCGGATTAGCTCCTCCAGGGCTCACCAGAACAAGGAGGGGAGCAATTTAGCCATGCAAGAGCTTCTCATTCACAGCCACCTGCCACCCACACAGTGGCAAAGCCAAGGCTCAGCAGGTCAGGTAGAGAAGAAGAAACACAATGGGAACCATCTTGAGATGTGCCACCTTGCTGCCCCCTCTGACCAGCCAGCTACCAGCAATTCTGCTGCACACTCAGGGTGAGGCATATTATGGAACAAAAGCAGCACAACTCACACAACAACCTGATGGAGCAGGTCCAGAGAAGGGCCATGAAAATGATCGGGGGTTGAAACACCTCTGCTACAAGGACAGGCTGAAGAAGCTGGGGTTATTCAGCCTGGAGAAGAAAAGGCTCTGGGGAGACCTAATAGAAGCCTTCTAGTACCTGAAGGGGGCTACAATAAAGATGGAGAGAGACTGTTCACAAAGGCCTGCAGTGATAGGACGAGGGGCAATGGCTTCAAACTAGAGAAGAGGAGATTTAGATTGGATGTTAGGAACAAGGTCTGCACCATGAGCGTGGTGGAACACTGGAACAGGTTGCCCAGGGAGGTAGTTGTGGCTCCATCTGTGGAGATATTCAAAGCAAGGTTTGACAGGGCTCTGAGCAACCTGATCTAGTTGAGGATGTCCCTGCTTACTGCAGAAGGGGTTGGACTGGATGACTGGTGAAGGTCCCTTCCAACACAGATCATTCTATGATTCTATGTTTCTATAACAGAGGTTTCCTTTTCTCCCCTGTCTGCTGTCAGTAGTAAGAAGAGTGTTTAATATCTGGGTGTTTAATTTCTGCTAGTCACTGCTTAAGCTTCTCACAGGAGGAGTCACCATCCAACAGATGACTGGGGGTTGTTTATACCTGTGATGTATCAACTTTGAAAATATCCACATTCAAGGATAACCCCCAGCAGAGCATTTATAACAACTAAGCAGGCACTACAAGGTCTCTCTTTTCTGCACCTGACATTCATGAAAATGGCTCCTAATGTCACACCAGCTTTCCAGAGGCAAGCCAGCTCCTACCACTCTTGACTTGGTATTGCAGATGGTGGCAATAAATCAGAGTAAGTACATAGAAAAGTAAGTGCTGAAGTAGGAAAAGGCCAAGAACATGGTAGGAAAAGGAATATGTTTTCACTCATGGGAACTGCAAATCTAAATCTTCCATGATCTTCCAGGTCCCCCTATTAAGAGGACACCTGTTACTTTCTCCATAACCATTTACTCAACATGGTCCTGCAGCCTTTGCTGGTGTAGATCATCTCCGTGACTCCCCATCATTTCCTGGAAGACAGAATCAGACCCACACCTGCACCTGTCAGTGCTCAAGCTTCATTATGCAGAATAGGATCCAAACAGGCATCTCAATTAATCACACTCATGGATTACTAAGTAATTCATTAATCCAATAAATTGCTCCAGGCCATAGCATAATCAGTCATGTCAGAGATTATAACAAAAATCACAAACCAAAGTGTTAAACATGGGCCCATCCTTGCTGATTCATCATCTGTAGTAATCATTCATGGCAGAACAGGTATACTTTATATACTTTAAGACAGATGGCATGGAAAATTAATCATCTTAATTGTGCAGATTTCCTCTATCAGATCTGCTGATTGAGCCATATAAGATCTAAGCTGCAGAAAATTCAGGCCACCTCAGAAAAAATAAATATTTCTGAGATCTGCTCACTGATAGCCAGGAAATGCTCTGTTTGATAAATGGGGACTCACCCATACCGGAACATGCAATTCTTCATCCCCTAACCCTCAGGCACACAGCTGAGAATCACAGTCACAAAATGGGAGGGGTTGGAAGGGAACAAGAAAGATCATCCAAGTCCAACCCTCCTGCCAGACCAGGAGCACCTAGAGTAGGTCACACAGGAACACATCCAGGTGGGTTTGCAAAGTCTCCAGAGAAGGAGACTCCACAGCCTCTCTGGGCAGCCTGCTCCAGCGCTCTGGCATCCTCACAGGGAAAAAGTTTTTCCTAATATTCACATTGAACTTCCTCTGCTGCAGCTTGCACCCATTGCCCCTTGTCCTATCATTGGACATCCCTGAGCAGAGCCTGTCTCCATCCTCCTGACGCTGCCCTTCACATCTTTACAAACATGAATGAGATCACCCTTCAGGTCCTCTCCTCCAAGCTAAAGAGCCCCAGCTCCCTCAGCCTTTCATCAGAAGAAAGATGTTCCACTCCTTTCACCATCTTTGTGGCTCTGCACTGGACTTTTCAAGCAATTCCTGAAGTCCTTCATGAACTGAGGGGCCCAGAACTGGACACAGTATTGCAGATGTGGGCAGAGGAGAAAAGACACTGTAGAAATCAAGAGAAGCCACAGCTGGAGATCTAAGAGCACACATTGAGCAATCTCCTACAACACCACCAACGTACTGCCCAGCGTATCTCCATCATCCTAGCTTCTATTGTCTGTTCCCAAGCAGGCCAATGTACCACAAAGGAAACTCTAATCAATAGGTTTCTCTCCTTTGGCTCCATCCACCTAGTAATGATTTTATGGCAAGGAAGCAGCTTTACATCACAGAAATGAAAAGAACTGAGCTGGAAGGGACCTCAGCCTCTGACATCCAATTAACCACCTATCTCATCGTTAGCAGGTGCCCATTTAATTTCCTCTTACAGATCTCCAATAATATCATCCTCTGGCAATGCATCCCAGTCTTTCACTTTGTCTGTGTTTAGAAATATTTTCTTACTGTCTTCTTACAAGCTAAGCTTATTACTTCTTGTCATGTCTACCACACACTTGGTAGAAACTGCTCATTTGCTTTCTGCAGTAGCCTTCTGTGCCTCTGAAGCTTGCTGCCCTCTTCCCCATCCGGTTTCTCCTCCATACTCACAATTTAAGCTGTGATATTTTGATCATGTCCTGGTTTGAGCTAGAACAGAATTAGTTCTGTCCAGTGGTTTTATTTTTTAGCTCAGTCTCTTCTATGTAACTGCACTTTCTGAAGTTAATGGTAGACTTCTGAAGTTTTGTAGACAGTGTCTTCTTCTAGAAGTAGTAACACTTGATGTTTGTGGTTACTAGCAAGGATTGGTGTGGAGAAACGCTCCTTCTTACACTCACTCTTCTGGAGATCAAGGTTACTGCTAAATCTTGTGTACCACACTGGGGGTGCAGTAAGTAAATAAGAGGAGCAGACAGGACAGGTGACCCTAAACTGACCTACAAGGTATTCACCGATTCACAGACTGCTTTGGGTTGGAAGGGACCCCCAAGTGCCATATTCAGTACAAAGCTGAGGGATCACAAGGGTCAAGACCTCTTATTCAATAGCCAGCATCTGAGGAGGACTCCTGGTCTGTGTGTTTCTGAATCCAGTTCCAGAATCCAGTCTCTCTTCCTTATTCTCCTTCTCTTTTCCCTTGGGAAGGGTAAGAAGTTAATAGAGAGCATCTGTCATTCATATAGGGACCAGCTCAGCCCTAACCTGTAACACTTACACAGGAAAAAAATACAGACTCAGAACAGCACTGCCTATAGATGAGTACCTGTGTCATTAAGTTTGTTAAGAAAGGCAAAATTAAGTTGAAGCTAGAAGGGGAGAGAGAGAGCTTTTAAAAAGTGGCCCTAAATGCAACAGAGAAGAGAAGGCTTTGGGGAGACCTAATAATGACCTTCCAGTACCTGAAAGGGGACTACAAGAAGGAGAGGGAGAGACTGTTTACAAAGGCTTGCAGTGATAGGATGAGGGGGTAATGGCTTCACACTAAAGAAGAGCAGATTTAGACTGGATGTTAGGAATAAGTTCTGCACCATCCAGGTAATGGAATAGGCTGTCCAGGGAGGTGGTTGAGGCCCCACCCCTGGGGCTCTTCAAAGTCAGGTTGGACAAGGCTCTGTCAACCTGATCTAGTGGAGGATGTCCATGCTGACTGCAGGGGGTTGGACTGGATGTCCTTTG
The DNA here is from genome assembly GCA_033816785.1 of Picus viridis. Classification (NCBI taxonomy): domain Eukaryota; kingdom Metazoa; phylum Chordata; class Aves; order Piciformes; family Picidae; genus Picus; species Picus viridis. The sequence continues at coordinate 28,011,159 of CM066570.1, read as the reverse complement.
GAGGTCCCTTCCAATCAAAACATGATTCTATGATTGTATCTATATATCTACCTATCCATATATAGATATATATAGAGGGAGAGAGAAAGATGACAGAGATAGAGATGATAGAGATGATAGAAATAGATGTGCCCCAACCTGCAGATGGCATTTTGAGGTCATGTTATTTAGCTCCATAGACATTTCACTCTGACCAATTTGAAGAACACGCGTCACCTAGTAGGGACAACACAAGATATACAAATGAACATCTAGTCTGTTGTAGTCAAACCCAAAAGTTGCACAGACTACATTCACAGTATAAATTCATCACTGTAGTTTGCAGTCTGTCTAGAACCAAATGTTACGTTTCCAGATGCTGAGTCAGATCCCACATGGTTAGGCTTAATGGTTCATCAGCTGGTTCACAGCCATAAGAACCAGCATTGCTCTCAGAAGTGTGCCTGGATGCTCCACTTGATCATGCATCAATTCCAGACTCTTCTGGCTCTTCATTACAGAAGATGCTTTCAGCTGTCAGAAGCAGCATGAGCTCACCAAAGTCCTAATCCTGGGAAGGAAGGTGTACTCATCATCAGTGCTGTGACTGAGTAGCAGCTGTGGGTGCAGACTGCCATGCTGCAACCAGACCAACAAGCAGGGGCTGCTGCATTTCATGGAATGGTTTAGGTTGTAAAATACTCCAAAGACCATCTAGTTCCACCCCCTGCCATGGAAGGCCACCTTCCACCAGATCAGGCCACTCAAGGTCTCATCCAGCCTGGACTTCAACACCTCCAGGAAGGGGGCATCCATGACCTCCCTGGGCAACCTGTTCCAGCGTATCACCACCCTCACTGGAAAGAATTTCTTCCTAATCTCCAGACTAAATCCTCACATTTCAGTCCATTCCCTCTCATCCTATCACTACAAGCCCTTGTAAAAAGTCCCTTTCAGCTTTCTTGTAAGCCCTATTCAGGTACTGGAAGTCTGCTCTAAGGTCTCCCCAGAGTCTTCTTTTCTCCCGCCTGAACAACCCCAACTCTCTCAGCCTGTTCCCACAGGGGAGGTTCTCCAGCCTTCTGATCATCTTTATTGCCCTGTTCTGCACCCAAATGAGGATTTGCTGTGAAAAAGTTTTCTTTCCACCTTTTGGTAATCCTGCTTATTCAGCACTTTGTCCAGATAACACCTGACTGGCATTCATACACTGAAAAAGCACAGCGTGAGCTGGTGAAAGAGTGAAACAATGACAAATGAATCAGGACTGGTAGGAAATTCCACTGTCAAAAAAAGCCATTCTACAAAGAGGCTAATGACTTCTAGTAGACACCTGTAATTTGAAGACTCAGAACTGTTAATAAATAATATTCAAGACAAAATTGTGATGAAATGTCTCAGTGTGATTATCTACAATAAATGTTACTGACAATATTTACAGCTGTTAAGCAGATTGAGACAAAATGTTCCCACAAGTGATTCTAAGGCATCAGACAACAAGAGCAATGTGCCAATGAGGCCAATGAGGCCAATGCCATTCTGGGGTGGATTAGAAGGGGTGTGGTCAGTAGGTTGAGAGAGATTCACCTCCCCCTCTACTCTGCCCTGGGGAGGCCCCATCTGGAATATTGTGTCCAGTTCTGGGATCCTCAGTTCAAGAAGGACCACAGGGAACTGCTTGAAAGAGTCCAGCACAAAGTCACAAAGATGCTGAAGGGAATGGAACATCTCCCTGCTGAGGACAGGCTGAGGGAGCTGGAGCTCTTTAGCTTGGAGGAGAGGAGCCTGAGGGGTGACCTCATTCATGTTTATGAAGTGTGGAGGGTGAGTGCCAAGAGGATGGAGCCAGGCTCTGCTTGGTGATGCCCAACGACAGGACAAGGGGCAATGGGTGGAATTTGAGGCACAGGAAGTGTGAACAAGAGAAATTTTTTTTTTCCCCTGTGAGGGTGACAGAACCCTGGCACAGGCTGCCCAGGGGGTTGTGGAGTCTCCCTCTCTGGAGATATACCAAACCTACCTGGATGTGTTCCTGTGTGACCTGTTCCAGGTGCTGCTGCTCTGGCAGGGGGGTTGGACTGGATGATCCTTCGAGGTCCTTTCCAACCCCTAACATTCTGTGATTCTGTGATTTATTTTTGTTATAGATATTACATATGTTATAGCTGAAGAATCTAAAATTCCAAAATTCAAACTGGGAAAACAGGTTTGGAAGGAGAAAATAAGCTGCAAACATCAATATTTACCTCAAGAGTTTGCAAAAAATTCAGAATTGGTTTCAGTGTCTTCAGAATGAGTCTCCCTGGTTCTAAAGCTACTTGGTGTCAATAGGGGGCTCCTCTAAGTAGTCTCTTGGAGGCTTAAATACTCTTTACAGTCATCAGAATCAAAGGGAAAGTTTTGCCTTTGGAGAGAAACAGCTTGGCAGAATACAAAAGCAACATGTAATAAAAACCAAAAGCAAGATGGTCTTCTCTGAACAGCAGGAATTTCCTTTTGTCCAGGCTTGGATTGGTGAGGAGAGTCGGGAGTCTGTGGCCAGCCATATGCTTTTGGCCTGGATAAGGATGAGCAAAAGCAAGAAGTTGCAGATGCTCATGGTTGGACTCTCCTAGGCATGGGAGGCTCCAGTCACTTCAGGCTGTCTGGGGGTAAAAATAAAACATTGCCATTTTTCCCCATAAAAACTTCAGTGGTCACTCTCCTGTCAACCTCAAGTACCTACTGCTGGGCCATAGGAATCCTTGGCTTTGTCTGTCTATATTTGAGTGCGAATATAGGCATATTTTCAGGTAACTCTACATGAAAACTAGCTTGATGGCCACACCCAAAGTGTGGCTGTCAGTGGGTCCATGTCCCAGTGGAGGCCAGTCACAAGTGGAGGCCCTCCAGGATCAGTACTGGGACCAGTCTTGTTTAACATCTTTGTAGGTAACATGGACAGTGGTATTGAGTGCACCTTCAACAAGTTTGCCGACAACACCAAGCTGTGTGGTGCAGCTGACAGGCTGGAGGGAAGAGATCCATCCAGAAGGACATTGACAGGCTGGAGCTGGGCCCATGACAACCTCAAGAAGTTCAACAAGACCAAATGCAAGGTCCTGCATCTCAGTCGGGGCAATCCCAGGAACTGACAGAGGCTGGGCAGGGACTGGCTTGAGAGCAGCCCTGAAGAAAAGGACTTGGGGGTACTGGTGGATGAGAAGCTCAATATGAGCTGCCAGTGTGCACTTGCAGCCCAGAAAGCCAATCACAATCTAGGCTGCATCAAGAGAAGCACAGCCAGCAGGTCGAGGGAGGTGATTCTCCCCCTCTACTCCACTCTGGTGAGACCCCACCTGGAGCACTGTGTCCAGCTCTGGAGCCCCTATTACAAGTAGGATATGGATATGCTGGAGTGTGTCCAGAGAAGGGCCACAAGGATGATCAGAGGGCTGGAGCTCCTCTCCTATGAGGACAGACTGAGCGAGTTGGGGCTGTTCAGTCTGGAGAAGAGAAGACCTTCTTGTGCCCTTCCAGTATCTGAAGAGGGCTACAAGAAAGCCGGGGAGGGACTTTATAGGATGTCAGAGAGTGATGGGGAGAATGGAACAAAACTAGAAATGGGTAGATTCAGATTGGATGTTAGAAAGAAGTTGTTCCCTATGAGGGTGGTCAGACACTGGAACAGGTTGCCCAGGAAGGTGGTGGAAGCCCCATCCCTGGATTTTTATGCCCAGGCTGGATGTGGCTCTGAACAATCTGCTCTAGTGTGAGGCGTCCCTGCCCAGGGCAGGGGGGAACTGGATGATCCTTGAGGTCCCTTCCAGCCCTGATAATTCCGTGGTTCTAAAAATGAAGCAGTCAGAGTTGTGTGAAATGGTGGAAATTTGCACAGTCCGTTGAAACTCAGCAATGGGTTTGCACAGCTCCAGGTAAAAGCTACCAAATACCAGTGTGGTGGTGAAAGAAGTTCAATTCTCTCCCCACACACAAAAAGCCAATTTTTCAACAATCCAGAGAGCTTCCTCTCAGATAAACTGCTTGTAGGTAATTGAAAGGACAGAATTAAACCAAAATCAAAACCCCCAAAACTTTTCTAGCATAATTAGAATTGCTCAAACTAATAGTCCAAGGAATTCCCAAATACCCAGATGCCCTCTTAATTGCAGCTGAGAAGCTCTATTGGTAAAAGGCAGTTCCAGCTAACTAAAGGCTGGAGGGTAGACAAGCAGTAAGATTCATTCTTGCTGGAAAACCTGCCAAGACCAAGCACCAAGGGTGACAGCTGCATTCAACACCATTTTCCCACCCTGCAATAAAGCTGACAAATTAAATGACATTTCAAACAAGAAATCTTTCTTGAATATTTGTTCCAAAATATGCCACAACTTACTTCTGGAATGGAATATTCTGCTAAGACTGAGGAAATGACTATATATCAAGGGACCAAAAAACCCCAAAATATTTTAAAAGCAAAGGGTTGTCTTTTCTATACCTGTCCCCATTTTCATTAAATATGAAGGATGAAGAGTAGTTCTTCTCAGATTACAAACACATTCATGACTTTAAATAGATGGCTCCTGTAACATATCTTCTACATTAGGCATATGTTTAAGCACCTCAGTAAGCCCAAGGCTGATTTTTTCCCCAAAATTTTAGCACACAAGCAAACAGCAATAAAAGGGATTTGGGAAATAAATGTTCAAAGAAAGCCCTCATTAGTTTCTAGACTTTGGGGCTAAAAGCAGACTGTCTTCCAAGGCAGGGTGTGAAAGAGGAATAATGTGGGTTTTTTTCTAAGAGCTTAAAAGCCAGCTCCTTATTGCCACACTTAAAGCATTACCACAGGCAGTCCTGAAAAAGTGGACACATGGACACCAAACAAGTTAGAAAATACGCTAATCACATCCTGGGCAGCATCAAAAGCAGCATTCCCAGCAGATCCAGAGAGGTGATTCTGACACTTTCCTGGGTAAGACCTCACCTGGAGTACTGTGTACAGGTCTGGAGCCCTCAATATAGGAAGGACATGGACCTGATGGATTGGGTCCAGAGGAGGGCCACGAAAATGGTCAGGGGGTTAGAGCACCTCTGCTGTGAGGACAGGCTGAGGAAGCTGGGGTTGTTCAGCCTGGAGAAGAGGAGGCTCCAGGCAGACCTAAGACCAGCCTCCCAGTACCTGACGGGGGCTACAAGAAGGATGGAGAGAGACTGTTTGCAAAGGCCTGCAGCAACAGGATGAGGGGCAATGGCTTCAAACTAGAGAAGAGCAGAATCAGACTGGATGTTAGGAACAAGTTCTTTACTATGAGGGTGGTGGAACACTGGAACAAGTTGCCCAGGGAGGTGTTTTGGGCCCCATCTCTGGAGATATTCAAGGTGAGGTTAAACAAGGCCCTGGGCAACTGGATGTAGTGGAGAATGTCCCTGCTGACTGCAGGGACGTCAGACTGGTTGACCTTTGGAGGTCTCTTCCAGCCCACACCATTCTATGATTCCATGCTGCAGCTGTGCACACTTTTTGACTGTTACCTTTAGACAACTCTTTCCATAATATTCACATTCTGATGTTTAAACTGTCTTCATAAATATGATCTGTGAGCATTTTGCAGCTGATATATAAGTGCTGAAATTTGCACATGTCAAGGTAGGCAGGGTGAATGCTTCAAGGATTGCTGTGGTAGATTGGTGCTCAGAAAATTTGACATGAAACACCCATTTCAGCTTATCTGGAGGTTTTTATGTTCAGTGGCTTTGCAGGTGGGGTGGTGGGAAGGGGTGTAGTTTGTGTGGAAGAAACAGTCTGACACACAGGTCAGGTCCAGTGGAGGGCTACCATGATGGTTAGAAAGTCACAGCAGAGGCCATTTGAGGGGAAACTGGGGGAGCTGGGGCTGTTCAGGCTGGGAAGGGAAGACTCAAAAGTTATGTACTCAGTCTGGAGAAGAGAAGGCTCTGGGAACACCTAAGAGAAGCCTTCCAGCACCTGAAGGAGGCCTACAAGAAGGACGGAGAGAGACTATTTACAAAGGCCTGCAGTAATAGAATGAGGGGCAATGGCTTCAAACTAGAGAAAAGGAGATTTAGATTGGATGTTAGGAACAAGTTCTTTACCACAAGGGTACTGGAATGCTGGAACACGTTGCCCAGAGAAGCAGTTGAGGTCCCAACCCTGGAGATATTCATGGTCAGCCTTGACAGGGCTCTGGGCAGTCAGGGTTGCTTACTGCAGAGAGGGTGGACTAGATGATCTTCAGAAGTCCCTTCCAACCCAAACCATTCTGTAATTCTGTGATATGAGTCAAGTCTAGTGGACAGCTGCCATGACAGTCACAGCAGAGGCCATTTGAGGGGAAATTGGGGGAGCTGGAGCTGTTCAGGCTGGGAAGGGAAGACTCAAAGATAATGCACTCATTGTCCACAGCTAGCAGTTACAGAGAAGTCAGACAGGCTTTTCTCAGTACAGCAAAAAGGCCAAGAGGCACTCAGTACACATTACAGCAACCAGACATATGGATAACATTTCCCCATGGGAGTGGTCAGATGCTGGAATCAGTACCCAGAAATCTCATGAGAACTCTAGCCTTGCAGATATTCAAAACTCATCTGGACAAGGCCATGAGTAACCTAAGCCTTACTTTGAATTTGGCCTTTTTGGAGCAGGAGGGTGAGAGCAACCAACCTCCGTAAGTCCCTTTCAGCCTACACCGTTCTGTGACTGCATGATTCTCTCTATAGAAGGATTTCAATGCACATAAATTTGGGGCAGAATTTGTCAAGACACTTTCTGGTGACATTTGCATATGGATGTTCTCATTTGCATGTAGAGAATTTCCTGGGTCCTAAGCAGTATGCAGGTTCTAAAATGTCTCCTTTTTTTTTCCATTTTAACTGTGTTCTCTATCATCAAAATGAGAAATAATAGCAGGCAAAACCCATTTCCTTTTATTGCTCCTGAGACACAGGATGGTATTTTCCCTTAAAATAAGAATACCTTTTCCTCCCAAACCACTGTCTGAGTATGTGCTCACACGTGATTATACCTCTACAATTATAATAGAGAAAAACAAAAGCAAGCCTTCTGCTGGGTAATTCAAGAAAGTAATTAAACAGTTTGATTTCCACAGGAGTTGAATAAACTTTTAACTCAGTTTCATGGATCTTGACCTAAGGATGTGATATCTTGTTCAGAACAGGGACAGTTTTTCTCAATATCACAGGGCCAATAGCTCTTTTTTCACTTTCTCTAAACACACAGAAAGAAAAACTATTACATGCTTTGGATTTAACCAATTCATGTAGAGATAGTTTTTGTCTCTGTTTCCTATGAACACTTTGTCCAAAGTGAGAACTATTTCTATTTTCTTTCTGTTTTCTATGAATACTTTGTCCAAAATGAGAACTATTTCTATTTTCTTTCTGTTTCCTATGAGCACTTTGTCCAAAGTGAAAATCATTTCTCAGTGGCTCAGATAGTAAACACTATAAAAAGAGAGACTTTTGGAAGCATAAGAAAGTAAAGATACAGCACTCCAGTCTCTGAGTGACAGGTCTAGCAATGCTTGAATCCTGCCTTCCATTGCAGCCAGAAGCAGACATCTAAAGCAGAGTGAACCAGGGAGGCATATAAGCTACTTATCCTGAATACTCCTCCAATTTGCAGCTCAGGGACTTTCTGAGCCTGAGGTGCTTTCCATGTAGCCAGTAACCTCCACAGACTGCTGAGTGCTAGCAGCCAGCTCAGCCCCATCATTCTTATGTATGAAATCAGGATTGTTGATTTCCAATATGCACCATTTTAAATTTCCTTTTATGCTATTTTACTGCCCAGTCCCTCAGCCATGAAACATCCTTCTGCAGTTCTGCACAATTAGCTTTCATCTTTACTACTCTGAAGAATTTAGTATCATTTAGTACAAGTTTGTCAATGCTCCACATTCACTTGCTTTTCCAGAGTGTTATTCAAAAATGAATCCATGAATTGGCCCAGAAAGCAAATTGGATCCTGGGCTGCATCAAGAGAAATGTGGCCAGCAGGTTGAGGGAAGTGATTGTTCCCCTCTACTCCACTCTGGTGAGACCCCACCTGGAGTACTGTTATTCAGTTATGGAGCCCCTACTACAAGACAGATTTGCAAGGTTCTGGAACGTGTCCAGAGAAGGGAACCTGCCTCTCATTAGATTTTCCCTAATTCCCTTTAAAAAAACAGCATCCTATTTACTTCCTTACAAAACACAGAAATCAAGTTCTGCAAGAAAGGCTTTACACCACAGTTAGCACAGCTGCTTTATCTCTGCACTCCTCTGGGATGCTGGGGTGAATACCACCTCATCCTGGTGACTCACTATTGTTCATCTTGTCTCTTTATTCCATAATGACCATCAAGGCCTTGAGCTGCTGAGCCTAGTTGAGAGGTGTACCTGCCCATGGCAAGGAGGTTTGAGTAGATGATTTCTGAGGTCCCTTCCAACCTAATACATTCTATGAAATAGGAGTGTCCTATGAAATAGGACATTCAAACATCTTTAGAATATAACATGCTTTGCACCTAGCTCAACTTTGAGTGTGTGACAAATCTTGACAAAACGGATTAGAACAAAATAAGAAAAATACGCAATATTCTGTACAGGAAAAACATAAGTCTTGATCTAACTCTCAGTTGGTTTTTGCCATCAGTATTAAAATCCATGACTTCAGTGCAAGATGACTTTGGGTGAGTATTGATCATAGAATCACATCCACAGCCTCCCTGGGCAACCTATTCCAGAGTCTCACCACCCTCATACTGAAGAACTTCTTCCTAAGACCCAGTCTAAACCTAGTCTCCCTCAGCTTCAAACCATTCCCCCTTGTCCTACTGCTAGACACCCTTATGAAAAGTCCCTCTCCAGCATTCCTTAGAAACCATTCGGGTATTAGAAGGCAGCTATAAGGACCCCCCCAGAGTCTTCTCTTCTCAGGCTGAACAACCTCAGATCCCTCAGCCTATCCTCCTAGCAAGAGGTGCTCTAGCCTTTTGTAAACAAGTAAACAGGAACTCCTTGTTTTCATATGAGCTCCACCACTTTCACAGACAGATATTTTCTAAATTGAAGTATCCATTCAAGCAGACCTGTTGCTACACACACACTCCACACTTAAACAGTGACAAAGTCACAGAATCATAGAATGGTCCAGGCTGGAAGGGATTGCCAAAGGTCATCCAGTCCAACCCCCTCTGCAGTCAGCAGGGACATCCCCAACTAGATCAGGTTGCACAGACTTCTTTCAAGCTTCACCTTCAGTATCTCCAAGGAAGAGGCCTCAACCATCTCCCCAGGCAACCTGTTCCAGTGTTCCACCACCCTCATAGTAAAGAGCTTGTTCCTAACATCCAATCTAAATCTCATCTTCTCTATTTTGAAGCCATTGGCCCTTGTCCTGTTGCTGCAGGCCTTTGCAAACAGTCTCTCTTCATCCTTCCTGCAGGCCCCCTTCAAGTACTGGAAGGCTGGTATTAGGTCTCCCCAGAGCCTCCTCTTCCCCAGGCTAAACAACCCCCAGCTCCCTCAGCCTGTCCTCATAGCAGAGATGCTCCAGCCCCCTCAAGTCCCAGCTGCACAGTCCTGCACCCAAATATCTGCAGCCCTATGTACATTTAGCATTGTTCAGTCAATGCAATACAACCGAACACAGTAGAAATGCCAGTGTCAGTGAACACCACTGAATTCCATTTCAAATAGGACTGCCATCCTCTGTAAGTACTTAGCACCAAAGCACAGGACAGAAAATAAAAATATAAAACATTACAGTATTTCATCCATTAGTGCAACATTTCCTCCCAGTTAGGACATATTAGCTAGCACACAGTAACTTACAATGTCATGATAACCCATTCACTGATTCTTTAGCAAGAGCTCAGCTGCAGACCATGCATGTGTGGCCTGATTATTGATACACTGGGACAATCCTAGTCTAGATTCTTCCATGGTGGGGAAAAAAATGAGTTTGCTGATTCAGTGACTGAAAGTTTTTGGGCACCAAGATGAAAATCTAAACAGATCTATCATATATCCTTATGGATTTAGAGAGGAAGCTTTTTCTTGCATCTGGAATAATTTTTGGCCCCCCCAAAATGTGTCTCTCTCTCTCTAATCTGCCTTTCTGGCAACCAGACCAGCTCTTTACCATTGCCCTATGCTGTCAGTTACTTTCAGTTAATGCCAGATCCTTCTCATTAATGACAAGAAAATATAAGCTCCTCTTTTTTTAACCCTGAATTCCCCTTAAAGAAGCAGGTTTTGCCTGTGATGGACTGTGTGTCCAAATGCAGTCATTGGGAATTGCTATGTGAGGTTGCAACCACACTGGCTGCCTAATGCTCAAGCTGCTTAAGGTCTGAATGGACAAATAAAGGAAGTTTCATCACTGTTTGCCTCTTTTGTAGCTCAAAGTAAGGATTAGGAATTGTGAACTTTTTTCACCCATTGTAAACTAACAGGCATTAGAATCCCACATGATTTTTTCCCCCATTGTATACTAACAGGCATTATAATCCCATATGATTATTTTTTTTCCATTGTGAAATAAGAGGCATTATTCTCATAGAACTGTCAGGGTTGGAAGGGACCTCAAGGATCATCCAGTTCCGACCCTCCTGCCATGAGCAGGGAAACCTCACGCCAGTTCAGGTCGCTCAGAACCACACCCAGCCTGGACATAAAAATCCAGGGATGAGGCTTCCACCACTCCCTGGGCAACCTGTTCCAGTATCTGAGCACCCTCATGGGGAAGAACTTCTTCCTAACATCTAAGCTAAATCTCCCCTCCTCTGGCTTGGACCCATTCCCCCCAGTCCTACACTACCTGACACCCTAAAAAGTCCCTCCCCAGCTTTCCTGTAGCCCCCTTCAGATACTAGAAGGCCACAAGAAGGTCTTCTCAGAGCCTTCTCTTCTCCAGACGGCACAACCCCAACTCTCTCAGTCTGTCCTCATAGGAGAGGAGCTCCAGCCCTCTGATCATCCTCATGGCCTTTCTCTGGACACATTCCATCAGATTTTGTATTTTTGTACTGATAAATGCCTTCATGGAGCAGCCTGTACCTACCTTAGACAATACACACACAGAGAAAGCACTGAGCCACTGCAGCACCTGTGTGTGTGCAGGGATTTGCCCATGCCTCCAAGCAGCTGCAGCAAGCCCTTCAAAATCCACCCTGGCATCCCATCACTTCACCCAAACCCACTCCCTTGCCTCACACCGCCTCCAACATCTCCCAGCTGCAAATCCTTCCCACTACTCATCAGCAAGCCTCATGCCAGATTTGTCAGGAGCTTTTCCAGATAAATCTGTGACAGAGGATCCCTGGATGTTGGGAGGGTGGGGACAGCATATTTCTTGCTTTTGCAGGGCACAGGGGAAATACAGATGATTAAAGTTCAGGTTTCACCTTTGCTGGTGGAGGTGAGGGGTGGGGTATAGGACTAAGAGAAATGGCTTTACAAAGCATTTCAGCTGCCCACCCACAGCATGTACTCAGCATGTGTATTCAGGTCAGCATACTATTTCCTATGAGTCACATTCAGCTGTGCTTTAGCTGCATATTTTAGTCAGAGTGATCTTAGCTGAAGCCTGTACTGTGAGGAGGCTGGTGGCATCCAAATTTGTTCCAGCATCCTGGAATTTGCTCCTTTTGAGTGTTGTGACTCTGTATTATGCTACAGAATTTAAACTGTTTCTGTGTACCCTTCCAACTGAGCTAATGAAAGAGTTAAAATCCCCATCTGTGGTACAGAACAGCAACACAATTGTTATAGAATTAATAACACAATACCGAGGTGAGTGACACAGCTCAGATTCAGCTACACCAGCATTAACTAGCTGAGCATTTTGCTGAAGGAACAAAACAAAGCTTCTTTGTCTAATGCAGTTCTCTTGCCTGCTTCAAGCACCTTATTAAGCTTATCTCAGCTAGCAGCATGACAGTAATTTTTGATTATTTACAAATCTGGATCAGCTGCCTGACTGGGATAATAGTCACAGAGCTACTCACAGGAGAGACTTTTCTGCCTACAGAGGGTTGACTGCTCAGCCATTCTTGCTCTGAAACCACTAAAATCTATCAACCTCTGGTACTTCACTGAGTGCCACTTGCGATTCCTCAGTCTCTCTCAGCAGGGTAACTAACACCTCTGTTTGTATGTCCTCAAAAGAAACAGGTTCCAACTCCAAAACCTCCCAGTGAAATCTCCACGATGTCATCCCCATGTTCTTATCTCCCTCTCTAACCTAGCCTGTCTTGGTTCCATGAGCACTCTAGAGCATGCTTTGCAGGTACCATGAGTCTTCTGGCTCTTTAAGGCTTGCCTAGTCCTTTGAAAATCCATGCCTAAGGGTTGCAGAATTCTGGTGTTGCAGCAGCATGTTGCATTAACACTTCCTTGTCACAGCTCAGAGATAGCTTTTTGTCTTACAGTTCCTAAGTACAATCTCTAATTTGAGTCAGGGTGATGGGTGCCATAGCCCCAGGGGATCAAGAAGCTCCAAGGTTTCTTCCACAAGTGGAAGAGGAGAAAAGCTAGCAACAGCAGAGCAGAACAGAGGGGAAGACCAAGCAGTTGTCTAGATGAGGAGGTTGTTTTCCTTGTGAGCTCATACCAGCCACTGCAGGATTGAGTCCCTTAACCCACCTTGGCTGCATACACAGAGGGGAGCAGCAGCAAGACTCCCCACAGCCAGCAACCACTTCATCAGAGGCAGAACACTTTAGTGACTTGGTATGAAACGGGTAGCCTCATCACTGGGGATTACAATTATGTCAGGAGACCCAAGAAGTTCTAAAAGTTTAAAGGGATGCCTGTCATGTAATATTCTCTTCAACTTAAATTTTATCAAAAATCTGGAACATGTGCTTCATAAGTAAGAGCAGAAGTGATCCCTTAGCTGTCAGCACAACTGCTCTGAAATGGTGACTTACAGCTAATTACATTTCTTTTTGAAGCCTGGTTGCAATCAGTTAGTTTCTGCCCTGGCTCATACTGAGAGCAGCCACAGCTCTGCTGTGAGGTTACAGATACAGCACTGCGGGGTTGTTTATATCAACACAGCCACCTAAAACTGGAGCCTGATCTCTCGTATTGTCCACAGAGAGATGTAAACTTCCCCAGAGGATAATTTAGACTTTCCCTTGGCCATGCTGGATTGCCCACTGAAGGAGCCTGTCCTCCGTAGGGAGTCTGACCCCCTCACCTGTGTTCAAACTGTGAAAGCTGGATGAATTCAGTATCTCCAAACTCCCAGACAGCACTGCAAGAAGTCAGTATGCAACTAACTTCCACCCAGCTCTTTGTGCCAGAGAAAGGGCACAGGAAACTTTCTATCTTTGATGCAAACCTGTTCCAAATAGCATGGGGCAGATTTGATTCCTGCCACCACTAACTGGCCTGGCCATACCACAGCAATGAAAGCCAGATATGACACTTCACAGACTTGGTCTGGGGTTTTTCAGGGAACTTCTACTACTTCCTAATATGGGAGGTTATGCTAGAAGAAGCTACAAGAGAGCAGAAACTCATACCTTGGTGGGGTAATTTTAATAATGTTGTGCCTACTAAGACATTACAGGACCGAGGCAATCAAATTCTCTAGGAAAAGCCTTTCCAATTTTTCTTACCTTTTTCTTCTAGCTGAAAGCAATTTATTCTTCTGGCTTCTTGTGTATTTCCATGCCAGGACCTGTGGAGATACAAGTCCATGTGTTTTATTAGCTCTATTTCTTCAAATGCAGGTTGGTAACAGAAGATTACTAAAAGACATAGCCCTTCATGTTATTTGCTTCAGATAATACTGCAGTAAAGTAAGAGAATTTTAACCCAGTTTTGGGTACCTCAATACAACAAAGACCTCGGAGCAGGTGCAAAGAAGAGCAACTAAACTGGTGAAGGGCATAGAGAATGAGTCTGATGAAGAGCAGCTGAGGGAAGTAGGACTGTTAGTGTGAGGAAGAAGCGGTTGAGAGGCAACCGTTTTGCCTCTACAACTACCTGAAAGGACAATGTAGAGAGGCAGGTACTGATCTCATCTGACAGGAATTTCTGCAAGAGGGAATGCTTTCAAGCTGTACCAAGGGAGGTTTAGGCTGGACATTAGGAAACATCTTTTCACTGGAAGAGTGATCAAGCACTGGAACAGGCTGCCCACGGAAGTGGTTGGAGTCACCATCCCTGGTGGTGTTTTAGATGTGGTGCTTAGCGATATGGTTTAGTGGTGACCTTGGATGAGTAAATGGTTGGACCTGATGATCTCAGGGATCTTTTCCAGCCTGAACGATTCTATGATTCTCCCCACATCAAGTTGGTAAAACATTAAAACTTACAATTTCAGACTAGTTAGTACCAATCCCCAAAATGGAACTGATGGGAAAACAGAAGTGTCAGACCAAAAGGAAAGTATTAGTCACAATTAGCCTTCATATCAAGGTGTATCATCTCAGAATCACAGAATCATCTCAACTCTGCATTCATTTCCAGTACTGTAAAACCACATCTCTTGGTGAACTCAGCCCACTCTGTTCCATACACTCAGAGTACTCCAGTAAACAGCACTTTTTTTCCAGTAAGGCTTGCTGAGATCCACAGTAACTTTACCTAGTGTGTGAAGTAAAGCTGGTGAGGACAGCCTCTCCCCCAGGGTCACACCAGCCTGTACTAGGTATAATGCCTGCCTGGGAAGCCACTAGAGTGATTCATATGAAAAAATCTGTCCCATGATTTTTGTCAGATATGGTTTTTATTAACCCCCCTCTAGATGCAGCTGATTGGTACTTCTAATAATGTATTTAGATGTTTAAAAGGGCTTAAGGTGATAGGATGAGGAACAATGGTTTGAAACTGGAGCAGGGAAGATTTAGGCTGGACATCAGAAAGAAGTTCTTTACAATGAGGGTGGTGGAATCCTGGAACAGGCTGCCCAGGGATGTGGTTGAGGCCCCATCCATGGAGACATTCAAGATCAGACTTGATATAGCCCTGGGCAGCCTGATCTAGTTGGAGATGTCCCTGATCACTGCAGGGCAGTTGGACAAGATGACCTTTGAGGGTCTCTTCCAACCCACTGCAATCTGTGAATCATCAGCCAAATTACTTTACTGTTATTGTTTTTATTGTTTACTTTAGTATTATTTACTTTATTGTTATTTTTATTATTAAAATATTATTATTTACTCTATTACCATTGTTAGCTACTATATTGTTATTTACTATATTGTTATTATTATTATTATCATTACTGTTAAAACATCAGCTCTATGTTTCAGCACTAATCAGGGAAAAGGATGGATTGTAAAAGGCAGCATTTCATGATCACTCAAGATTCCCAGGTTTTGCCAGGTTAAGGCAGGCTTCTGCCATTACTTTTACATAACTTAGCCCTTAGAGATAGAAGCAACATCCTGCAGAGCACAAAAATGACTTGCTTAGGAATACATCTATAAACCTGACAAGAATCAGCACCCAGAGACTGCTCCAACTCCTGTCTGCAGCCTTTAAAGTTTTCAGCTGAACTGGAGTGAAAATGAGTTTCTGCAGTGCTGGATCCCAACCAGAGAGAAGAGTGGGTACTGCAGGTTTTCAATCAGGAGTCTTCAACAAAACGCAACAACAAAAAAACCTTCCCTTACCTCTTGTTTTTTTGGTTTATTTTTGATAGAACATCTTGTAGGAACTGTGTGAGAAGGGTAAGAAATGTGTTATTTTTCCTGGCACTGTGAGTAAGCAGAAGAGGAATTTTGCTATTAGGAACTGATGGCGTAAGTGGTTTCCCTGCCATCCTGGGAATGCCAGCTGGGGAGGAGTCGACCACTTCACCTGACCCCACACCTTACCCAAAAAGAGAGCAGAAAGGATAAGCTAAGGGGCTCAGACCAGGTGCGAATGATACCCAGCACCTTCCCTCTCCCTCAAAAGTGAGGAAGTTGAGGTTGAAATCCGGGCACCTGGCCAGAAATCACACAGCAGTGGTATCTTTGTAGCAGATTGAAGGAACTCTGGAAGAGACATGCCCACACCTTGGTATGTGTCATTCTGCTTCTAAAATACGCGTCAGAAATCATAGAATCACAGAATCACAGAATGGTTTGGGTTGGAAGGAACCTCCAAAGGTCATCTGGTCCAACCCCCATGATACAAAAGCTTGATATCAGTTTGGCCTGCCAGTGGATCATGACCTAGATACATGACTAGCTTGAGAAGATGAAGTTAAAATAAATTCCTGGGCGGGATTTGTGTTCTCTTCTAGGAATCTGGGCTTGTAGCTGGTTGGGAAGAGAAACGAGGTGTCAAGAAATTATTTCCCTATGAAATGACTCCTGTCAAACATAGAGGTAGCCAGAGGAGCTGTACCAGCTACATAGGCACCCAGCAGTCTCTTCTCAAAGTGAGACATACTGAAGAAACAAGGACAAAACCAGATCTTTCTGGGGCAAAAGGTGAGTCTATCAGAACATCTTGCATTATTTCATAAGGACCAGAGAGCTGAAGGGGTAGCCAGCTTAACTCCCATCAACTGCACTCAGTCTCTCTCACTCTGAAAAACCACTTAGAGGTCTCCTGCCTTGAGTCAGTGAATGTTCACCAAGAAAGGGAAAAACCTTGATACTTCCAGTAGCCTCATTTCAGGGTTTAGCCCAGATGCAACTGCACTGCAGTTTATTATTTGTTCAACACTACAGAAGGAAATTCTCTTAAAGACAGCAAGCAGGGAGCTGGGATCCAGGAGAGGATCAGAGATTTTCTAAATAAACAGGAAAAGGATCAACAGAAGGATCAGCAAGCTTTAGATGAAACTAGCCTTTAAAAGGAGCAGGTACCACAGAATCACAGAACTATGAGGGTTGGAAGAGACATCAAGGATCATCTAGTTCCAATCCCTCTGCTATGAGCAGGGACACTATATGAGGTTGCCCAGAGCCACATCCAGCCTGGCCTTAAAAAGTTCCTCTGTGTGTGTCCACCACTAAAAACAACAGAAGCCAAATTTCCAAGAGGGTTTCCATAACACTACCACAATACTTCACTAATAAGAGAAGCAATGTGTATCTGGATTGATGGGAAAATACCACAGCACAGATTATTTTATTGATCTTGAGAAAGGATACAAAATTTAATTTCATCAGGGTCAAGGAAGAGCAGCTTTTCAAGCTTCTCCTCATTTCTCCACTTCCTAAAAGCGGATCCCATCCATTTACTCTACCCCCTGCAGGAGCCTTTTTTCCCACCTCAAGCCAAACTAAACCAAACCATGTTTGCCCTTGCTAGGTGAGGCCACCAGAGAAGAGAAGAGGGATAAAGGCACAAGGATCCCAGCATCCACATGTCCCTTAGAGTGAGCTCTGAGTCTTTCTGTAGCTGGTAAGGAGGCCAAGAATGTTTAATTCAGTTTTCCACCTTCAGAAGAATTAAAAAAAAAAAAAAAACCTGCTGAGACCACAACTTGCCATCAGTTGACATTGCTCCCAGTGTCTCCAATGTAATGTTTCAGGCCTCCAATGCACTCTCTTTCAGGCCTCCAGTGATTCACAGCTTCTGCACCGTTCCTCTCCAAACCATAACACCTTTCCCCTGAGGCAGGTAGTGCTCCCCAGGGCTGTTTCTTTCTTTTTCTCAAGGAATCCTGGCATGTTAGCTCCACCTCTCTGCAAGGCTCCTGAGGAAAGTTCTTTTGTACAAAACATTGGCCCTGATAACTGCAAATGAAAGACAAATTCACCAGATAAATGAACTGGATATTATTTAATTGTAATTTAAACAATCACTTTTGAAGTGTGTAAGATTATATAGAACCTGTAATCAGAGCCAAGAGATGTCACTGAATAATACATGACATGCTATAAATTAAGGAAAGAATGATTATATATAATAAAAAGAATAAGAAATTTCTTCTGCAGGAAGGCTAGGAACCACATCATTACTGAGCAGAGAGCGATAAAAATCACCACCTTATGAATAAAGCAATGGAAAAGGGAACTGCCAGAGAGAGTGGAAATGACCAAGGAAAACTTGGCCAGGACTTAGTAAGCAAAGCCAGGGGCTTTCTTTCTTACTTCTCTAACTCTCCCATACAGAACAGTGCAGTGATGCTCACAAATAATTTATTCAACAACCCAAAGCAGAAACTACTGATGAATGATTTTTGGTTTTCCAAGGGGTTTGCTTCCTACAATTTCTTGGCTGATTGAAAAAACAAAAACCACAACCTGGCATAATGATAAGCCCAGTGCTGAATAGAAAGTGGGTTAGCCAGCAAGATTTCCCCTGCTACCAACCTAGGTAAGGGATCCTGGAACAGTGCACAGCCACTTTGAGAGAGCAGGGTGACTCATCAGGCCTGGACACCACTGCTCTACCAGTGTAGTTATCTCATTCTGAGTCTGCTTACAGAAGTAAAAGTGCATTCATTGCATGGAAATTCAGGCCTCCACTATCTCCTGCATTGAACAGCGATATAATAAAACAAAGTGCCTATGCTCACCCACTAGAGATACACTAATGACTCAAAACGTGATAATCAGTCACCCAGGTATGATAGCACCAAGCACTTTAAGAAGATGAGTGTGGCAGCCCAGCAGCAACAACACTCAGAAGCCTTGAACTCCTAGTGACAGCCTTTGTCAACACCTGTCCCTGTGTAAGCTTACACTCCCCAAAGAAAGCATGACAGACTTTCACTTGTACATCGCAAACCACACTTAATGATGGTTGAGCAGAAATTCACATTGACTTGAACCACTTTTCACCCAGCTTCTAAGAAGATGAAATACATAAAGATTTGCCATACTGAGGACAAAGGAGTGATGTAACTGTGACTCCTGTCCTCTGGTCTGAGCCCCCTTTGCCCTGCAGAATGAAGAAGAAGGTGGTGCCCATACTCCAGCCAGAAGCTCTGTGACAAGGGTGCAGGATCATATTTGGCAGCACAAAGGGGTGCTTTCCACAAACTTAGTGACTACTTAGGGCGTGAGGCTATAGAGAAGCAAATATTCATCTGCTGGGCTTGAAAAATGTTCCCTTGAAACCAGATAAAATTAAGCTCCTGCTAAAGATGAAAAAACACATGGTATTTCCAGAACAAATAAAATAAAACAGATATCATAGATAAAGATGTGCCTTCAGCTAAGAATGAGCAAACTGCAAAAACCACTCTTGCATCAATTTAATTATCCTCTTACATCTATGCACTCTTACGACCCTCCTACACCATAATATGCCAGCCCTTCCCAAGTGTTTCAGCATAGGCACAACACTCACAATTCCTTGCTTTCTTTGCAACCAGCAGGAGAAAAAAAAATCTTATTACTTCACAGCTCAGGATAGGAGTAGGAGGCAAAAGGGCTGCAGTGCTCACTAAAGGAAAAAAAATGCTAAATCAGCAGCCTGAGCCTGGCAATGAGCTGGGCTCCCAACTATTGTCCCTGGTTGGAGAAGCAGATTCTCCAAATCCTAGACTATGCATTGCAATAAGCAAAATAAGGCATTGGGTTTGCTTTTTCTTTTTTTTTCCCAGTGCTGTGCCTTCAGAAGAGGGAGAAATGCCCTGTTAATCAGGAAAGAAATTATGCTAGCACAGCTATTTAGCATGCAGGATTGATTTCTAACCGAAACAATACACAGTCTTAACATCATGTCTTCAGTCATTTTACGTACAATACCTACAGCTCTGAACATTTCTTGATTATAAAACATTAGTTCATTTAACCTCTACAGCTACCTTCCCTGAAGGCTGCATATCCATTTTTCCTTCCTTGTTACCTGTTTGCAGTATAACATGTCCAACAGGGTCTCTGCAAAGTGCTCTGCAATTCTCCTCCCCACTAATGCTGGAGTGTTCTTCCACTAAGCAGAAAAATTCCCATTAACAGCTCCAGGGACAAGTATAGGTTGGGGATTGACCTGCTGAAGAGTTGGGCAGAGGAGAGGGACCTAGGAGTCCTGGTGAACAGAAGGATGACCATGAGCCAGCAATGTCCCCTTGTGTCCTGGTTTGAGGCCAGGCAGATCCTCTCTTGCCCCTGAGAGGGGCAAAAGAATAACACTCACACAAATGGATTGCAAAGTGATGGAAAGTTCAAATGGAAAAGCAGCAAGTGTTTTACAGAAGCTATAAGCATAGTGACAAAAGAATCCCAAAGCATACAGAGTCCCTTATAGCACACCCAAAAGCCTCCCAAACACTTCCCATCTCCCCACCTGAGGGTATACCCAAAACCCTCAGGGCTCTTCTTCCCCGCACTGCTAGGCTAGTCTCAGGCTGGCAAGGTCTGAGACTGCCCCTCCTCCCTTCTCCTCCTGGCATTAGGCCTAGCCAGGCCTAACAGGCCTTGAGATAACTCCCCCACTGTTACCCGATAGGGAGCATCTCCCATGGGAGCAGAGAGGGAAGAAAGAGGAAGAGAAAGACTTTGCAGATGGATTTATAGGGCGCAGGATATTATGGGTATGAAATACACTCAGGACGTTGGAGGTGTAGCTTGTGCAGCAGTAACAGCAGGCACCCAGCCTAAACTGCCACGCTTGGTGACCAAGGTGGCCAATGCCATCCTGGGGTGGATTCGAAGAGCTCTGGTTAATAGGTCAAGAGAGGTTCTATTCTCCCTTTGATCTGCCCTGGTGAGCCCACATCTCAAATATAATGTCAGGTTCTGGGCCTCTCAGTTCAAGAACAACCTCAGGGAACTGACTGAAAAGTCAGGCACAGAGCCACAAAGACGCCGAAGGCAGTGAAACATCTCCCTGTGAGGAATGGCTGAAGGAGCTGGGGCTCTGTACCTTGAAGAAGAGGAGCCTGAGGGGTGACCTCATTCCTGTCTACAAAGATCTGAAGGGCAGTGTCATGAGGATGGAGCCAGGCTCTGCTCAGTGACGTCCAATGACAGGACAAGGGGCAGTGGGTGCAAACTAGAGCAGAGGAGGTTCCATGTGAACAGAAGGAAAAACTTTTTCCCTGTGAGGGTGACAGAACCCTGGAACAGGCTGTCCAGGGGAGTTGTGGAGTCTCCTTCTCTGGAGACACTCAAAACCCACCTGGATGCATTCCTGTGTGACCTACTCTAGATGCTCCTGCTCTAGCAGGGAGGTTGGGCTAGATGATCTTTCAAGTTACCTTCCAACCCCTAATATTCAGGCACTGGAAGGTCGTTACTAGGTCTCCCCGGAGCCTTCTCTTCTCCAGGCTGAAAAAACCCAGCTCCCTCAGCCTGTCCTCATAGCAGAGGTGTTCCAGGCCCTTGAAAACCTTTATAGCAGCCCTCTGGACCCACCGCATCAGGTCCACGTCTTTCCTATATTGAGGGCTCCAGAGCAGGACACAGTACTCTAGGTGAGGTCTCACCAGAGAGAAGTAGCAGAATCACCTCTCTGGATCTGCTGGCAACACATCTTTTGATGCAGGATGTGATTGGTCTTCTGGGCTGCAAGCTCACACTGTTGGCTCGTGCCCAGCTGATGTACGCTCATCCATCAGCACCCCCAAGTCCTTTTCCACAGGGCTGCATTCTGTCACCTCATGCCCCAGTCTGTACTGATAAGGAGGATTGTTCCAGATGAGCTCAGATGAAGGTAGATTGCAAATGCTGCTTCTCTCCAGGGCCACCAAAACTTTCATTTGAAAAATAAGAAGAAAACCTGGAAATTATCTTTTGCAACTAGCAGCATTTAGAGAACTTTTTTACACCGTCCTGCTTTTTCATGGTTGAGTTGCAAACTAAAAACACTGAAAATACTTTGCTGAGTAATGCATATTAAAGCAAATGTTAATTCATTTAAGCTTGTTTGAAAGACTCTGTCATATCATGCCTAAAGAGACTCATAGCCACTTCTAGAGATTTTTCATCTTCTTAAATAACCATGATCTTGATAACCCTCTCCAGGTTTTCTCCATCTCTGCTTGCTAAGTAATTGGGATAAAATTCTCTTGATAAAACCTAGTCAATCAAAATAGCTACAAACCAAGTTTAATTAGGTGAATTATTCTTCTAAATACTACCCTGTTCTTACCTGGTCTTTTTAGCAGAGATTTCATAATATTTTTTGAGAGCATGCTGGGTGATTGATAAATTAAGCCTAATAACACCCCAGGAGGTAGTACAGT
Organism: Picus viridis; assembly: GCA_033816785.1. Taxonomy (NCBI): domain Eukaryota; kingdom Metazoa; phylum Chordata; class Aves; order Piciformes; family Picidae; genus Picus; species Picus viridis. Next base: position 27,989,075 of record CM066570.1, on the reverse strand, counting down.
TAGCTAAACAGAAACATAGAGAGGTTAATTGTCCAAGGTCACATAGAAAGCGATTTGCAAAACCAGGGCAAGCACCTAAGGAGTCCTAACTACGATTCCTGTAATTTTCTCTGTGAAATATGTCAATCCTGATTTACAGTTGTCTTCATCTTTGTGTAATTATTTACTGCAGTGCAAGAGAAGTGTAAAATGGGAGTGAAACAGATGCCAAATCAAAATAGCACAGGTATGAAAGGATGAAAAAGGGAGAAGGCAATGCAGAATCCCTGTATTTCTTGTCCACCATAACCAACTTGTGTCTGGTTCATTAACTCTCTTGTTTACCTAACAACTTAAATGATAAATTTAATAGTGCTCTGTTGACAAAAGAGTTGGCTAGTGATCATTTTGCTGATGGATGTCTCTGCAGCAAATGGAATAATTAGAGGTGCACTCTAGGTGTCATCTCACTTTCCTTCTGTGTTTTTCAGTAATGACAGGTAGGCAGAATTAGAATTCAGACTGACTTAGTGTATTGTATCAGGTGGATAAATCTCAAATGTAACAGAAACCTCTAAATATAGAATCATAGAACGGTTTGGGTTGGAAGGGACCTCCAAAGGTCATTTAGTCCAACCCCCGCAGTGAGCAGGGACATCCTCCACTAGATCTGCTTGCTCAGAGATTTGTCCAGCCTGACCTTGAATATCTCCAAGGAAGAGGCCTCAACCATCTCCCTGGGCAGCCTGTTCCACCACCCTCATGGTGCAGAACTTGCTCCTAACATCCAATCTAAATCTGCTCTTTTCTAATTTCAAACCATTGCCCCACGTCCTGTCACTACAGGCATTTGTAAATGGTCCATCCCCAGCCTTCTTGTAGGTCCCTTTCAGGTACTGGCAGGCTGCTATTAGGTCTCTCTGAAGCCTTCTCTTCTCCAGGCTGAACAAACCCAGCTCCCTCAGCCTGTCCTCATAGGGCTTGATTATTCAGCTTTTTTCCCTTGCTTGATAAAAATCAATGTTAGGAAGAAAACCATCCAATTTTCATCAAGCTTTAATCTTGCATCTCCTAAACACGAAATAAAATGTAAAAGTAAATACAAACTATTCTTTTTTTCTTTTAAAAGGAACCAGCAAGCCAAAGCCAGCAGGCACTTTTGTAAATCACAAACCCACAAATGACACTGCAAGTCACTTCTAAATTAACAGCAACCCAAGCTCATTCTGCACAACATGGTACGAAGAATATCTGTTTTAAAACATAAATGCTAAGATGCCAGGCTAAGTGTTTTCATGATGATCCTTTTTGACTAAAGTGGTTTCATGGCATTGTCCATCCAAAGACCTCACAGCAATTTTCCAGCACTGATGTGCTGACTTCCATGACATTGACAAATACCCTGTTGTTCTGGTTGGCAGTTATGGAGGCTGAGTCATAGAAAATAAAGTCTCACAGAAGGCCTTAAAAGAAGCCAGAGTTCTCCAGATGTTGGCTCTGCAACTCGACAAGATGATATGCATAGCTGTCGATACGCTAGAGAGACAGGATGTCATCCACAAGGACCTGAACAAGCTGGAGACATGGAGCCAGGTGAACCTCATGATGCTCAACAATAGCAACTGCAGGGTCCTGAACCTGGGTAAGAACAACCCTCATAATCAATACAGGCAGAGGGATAAGGTGAAAGTAAGCAGCCCTGTGGAAAAGGACTTGGGAATTCTGGTGGATGAGAAGCTGGACATGAGCCAACAGTGTGAGGTTGCAGCCCAGAAGGCCAGTCACATCCTGGGCTGCATCAGAAGAAGCATGGCCAGCAGATGGAGAGAGGTGATTCTGCCACTTTACCCTCACCTAGAGTACTGCTTACAAAGGCCGCCAGTGATAGGAATGAGGGACAATGATTTGAAGTTAGAGATTTAGATTGGATGTTAGACACAAGTTCTTTACCATAAGGTGGTGGAACACTGCAACGGGTTGCCCAGGAAGGCAGCTGAAGCCCCATCCCTAGAGATCTTCAAGGTCAGGCTGGACAAGGCCCTGAGCAACCTATCTAGTGGAGAATGGTCCCTGCCTACTGCAGGGGGTTGGACTAGATGACCTTTGGAGGTCCCTTCCAACCCAACCCAACCCAACCCATTCTATGATTTCCTCCACCCTGCAGGTGCCGAGTTCAAACTCCCCAGCTGTACCCTCAGCAATGAAAGTACCACACATCACCTCCTTGCTGCCTCTGTGACATAGACTCTTCCTGCAGCCCCCACCACTATTGCTGTGTCAACACCTCCAACCTAAACATACTTAATTTTTCAATAAAATATACCTAGCCACAAATCTGGAAAGGTCTAGACTGTGGATTTTATGTCCTCTACTTGAAAGTTATCACAGAAGCTATCTTCAGCTGCATGCAGCCCTGCCCCAGGACATCTGCCTGTGTCCCTAGACCTGCTGTCTCTCTCCAAGCTCTTGTGTTTTGTTCCATATGCTTCCCTAGATTTTGTCTGTTGCTGAAACATCTCCCTTGTCTCACTCCAATTCCCACACAAGTTGTCTAGAGAGGGGTGGAACGGCAGAGACAGGGCGGAGGAAAGGCTGCAATTAAATGGACCCTGAGATACATCCATGCTACAGTGAGAAATGGTATTATCCTTGCTTTCCCTCCCTCCCTTTCTCTCCTCCCTCACTTCTCTTTCCCTGCTTAGATTTTTTTTATTCCTCTGACAAAGACTGGGTAACACATTCTCAGGGCAAGAAGGGGCACCCTATTTGGCAGGCCTGAGTTGTGCACCGGATCACAATCCTCTCTTTAGCCCCAGGCCACGGCTGCTCACCTAGGTCCTGTCCAGGGCCCTCCCCAGGCAAGGGCTGTACCTTGGCTTCTGTACATCAGGTGCCTTGTGTGTTTGGAAGCACAGAGAAAATCCAGAACAAAGAGGAGGCAAGTCCTTGAGCTTGGCAAAGACAGGGCTGCTATGACAGAAGCCTGAAAACCTCAAATGCTGTTTTCAGTGTTTGACCTTTTAAACTGGCATCAGCACTGCACCACAATTAGTTTTTAATCTATCACTGCCTAAATCTGTGCACCTTTGTCCCAGGCATCATACTTGCCATAGAAAATGTCTTATGATCACCTGCTACTACAGCATTACACAACTGAAATATGTTCCAAGATGTACCCATCTACAATCACAAAGCACCAACACACCAAGCAGTTTTCATCTTGCCATCAAATGTGTGTGTGCACAAGGCAGGGAGGACATAGACCTCAGCTGAGGTGACACTGGTTTGCATAAATCACAATTAGGCAATAATCACAGTGAATAATAACCAGATTTCACAGTACTGCACATTAATTTAGGGAAGATGAGAGTGACCAGCCTAAGGAAGACACTAAGGTCAAAAAACCTTTGCTTGTGCTGGCAGATGAAGAATGTAATGAGCTCAAAAGGTACAAGCAACTAAACTTACAGATGGTTCCTTTAAGCAATGTACAGACAGTAAAACCCCACTGGAGATGTGTTTGGATATGTGGGGAAATGGGGAAGAGGGAGGGCCTCACATTAGGTGAATCTTCCTCAGTCATGCCAAAGGCAGCTAGAAGGGTCAGAAACAGAATCACAGAAAACATCTGGTTGGAAGAGACCTCAAAGATCCTGCAGTTCAAGCTTCGACCCAATACTGAAGGGTTAATACTAAGTCACATCCCTAAACACCAGGTCCACAGGAGTCACCGCTCCAGCACGGCACTAGGCAGACCATTCCAGTGTTTGACAACCCTCTCTGTGAAGAAATATTTCCTAGCATCCAGCCTGAATCTCCCCTGCTGCAGCTTGAAACCATTTCCTCTAGTCCTTGCCACCAAGGAGAAGAGGCTGGATAAGGAAGGCCAGGTCTTAATGCCAGAAAAATATACAGCAAGACAATCACAGAATCACAGAATGTCAGGCACTGGAAGGGACCAAGAAAGATCATCCAGTCCAACCCCTGTGCTAGAGCAGGAGCACCTACACCAGGTCACACAGAAACACATCCAGGTGGGTTTGGAATATCTCCAGAGAGGGAGACTCCACATAGAATCATAGAATCATAGAATCAGTCAGGGTTGGAAGGGACCACAAGGATCATCTAGTTCCAACCCCCTGCCATGGGCAGGGACACCCTACACTAGATCACGCTGGCCAGAGCCTCGTCCAGCCTGGTCTTAAACACCTCCAGGGACTGGGCCTCAACCACCTCCCTGGACAACCCATTCCAGGGCTTCACCACTCTCATGGTAAAGAACTTCTTCCTCACATCCAGCCTGAATCTCCCCATTTCCAGCTTCATTCCATTCCCCCTAGTCCTATCACTACCTGAGATCCTGAGAAGTCCCTCCCCAGCCTTCCTGTAGGCCCCCTTCAGATACTGGAAAGCCACAATGAGGTCACCTCGGAGCCTTCTCTTCTCCAGACTGAACAGCCCCAACTCCTTCAGTCTGTCCTCACAGGAGAGGTGCTCCAGCCCTCTGATCATCCTCGTGGCCCTTCTCTGGACACGCTCCAGCACGTCCACATCTCTCCTGTAATATGGGCTCCAGAACTGGACGCAGTACTCCAGGTGGGGTCTCACCAGAGCTGAGTAGAGGGGGAGAAGCACCTCCCTTGACCTGCTGGTCACACTTCTCCTGATGCAGCCCAGGATCTGATTGGCCCTCCGGGCTGCAAGCGTACATTGAGAGCTCATGTCGAGCTTCTCGTCCACCAGCACCCCCAAGTCTCTCTCCTCAGGGCTGCTCTCCAGCCAGTCACTGCCCAGCCTGGATTTGTGCCTGGGATTGCCTCGACCCAGATGCAGGACCCTGCACTTGGTCTTGTTGAAGCTCATGAGGTTGGCTTGTGCCCACCTCTCCAGCCTGTCCAGGTCCCTCTGGATGGCATCCTTTCCCTCCAGGGTGTCCACTGCACCACACAGCTTGGTGTCATCAGCAAACTTGCTGAGGGTGCACTCAATGCCACTGTCCATGTCACCCACAAAGATGTTGAACAAGACAGGTCCCAGGACTAATCCCTGAGGGACTCCGCTTGTCACTGGCCTCCACTGGGACATGGACCCGTTGACAGCCACTCTTTGGGTGCGGCCATCAAGCCAGTTCTGTATCCATCTAGTGGTCCATCCATCAAACCCATGTGTCGCCAGCTTGGAGACCAGGAGGTGGTGCGGGACAGTGTCGAAGGCTTTGCTCAAGTCCAGGTAAACGACATCAGTTGCTCGCCCCTCATCTATTAATGCTGTCACCTGATCATAGAAGGCCACCAGGTTTGTCAGGCAGGATTTGCCCTTGGCAAAGCCATACTGCCTGGGCAGCCTGTTCCAGTGTTCTGGCACCCTCACAGTGAAAATATTTTACCTCATGTTTCCATTGCCCCTTGTCTTGCCATTGGGCATCACTGAGAAGAGCCTGGCTCCATTCTCTTGGCACTCACACTTTACATATTTATAAACACGAATGTTTCTTCTCTCCTTACTGAAAAAAAAAAGCCAACCACTTAAAGCACAAACCAGGAATCCCCCTCATGTCTTCCTAGCACAGTGATGAGATCTCCTCAGTTTAGTAAAATCATGCAGGAAAGGGAAGTGATAATCCCTTGGCAACACATCATTTAACACTTCTCTGGTAAGCAGTAATTCCCATGTGCCACAGGAACCAGCATCATGGAAGCAGGCTCTGTCTCACAGAAGTGTGTTTGTGCATTGCAGCACATGAAGGACATCAGTATCAGCTTAATACATATTTCAATGTAAAGCTCTTAAAGAGCCTTTGTGACATTAAGCACCTTCAGTTCAGAGCTGCTGTTGTTCAGCAACCTAAACACTGAGAGACTCCAAATAAAAGGAAAGCCAGACCTGACCCAGGGAGCAGATACGCAAAAAGATTTAGACACACTGCAGGTAGTTTAACCACATCCTACATCCTTCCATTCAAGGTGGGGATGACAGTGAGGGTGGTGAGACACTGCAACAGGCTGCCCAGGGAGGTCATGAATGCCCCCTCCCTGGAGATGTTCAACCCCAGGTTGGATGAGGCCTTGAGCAACCTGGGCTAGTGGAAGGTGTTCCTACCCATGGCAGCTCAGTTAGAACTAGATGATCTTCAGGGTCCCTTCCAACCTAAACCATTCTATGAAACAGCTGTAGCTTGGAAAAATAAACAACCACAAGCATGCACACACAACCCCAAAAGTAATAAACGCTCACACTAAAGCTTTTCTAAATGAGGGCTGTAGGATGTGTTTCAGTTGCTAATTCACAATGGAAGGCTGTAGGCATAAAAACTGGGGAACTGCACCCTTCTTTTTTGGGCAAATTATTCCCTCTCCAGACATTCCTCAACAGCTTACATACTCATTCATGCTGTATGCACAAGTTCTCTTGAGCTTCTTTGTGCAGCTAGCACTAAGTTTTCTTACAAGATGGTTTCTCTTCACAGTGGGTATCAGCAGTGCTTACTGCAGCCCACATACTAACATATTCTTGCAGTTTTAAGGGCTGCTGTGAACTAAGATGTGTTTTCAAAGACAGAGAAAAGAAGAAAGAGCAGGAGAATGAAGCTAATGGGGGCTTGAAGTATTAGAACATAAATTCAAAGCTGTTACCTGTAAATGATCATAGAATCATAGAACGGTTTGGGTTGGAAGGGACCTCCAAAGGTCATCTAGTCAAACCCCTCTGCAGTCAGCAGGGGCATCCCCAACTAGATCAGGTTGCCCAAGGCCCTGTCAAGCCTCACCTTGAATATCTCCAGGGATGGGACCCCAACCACTTCCCTGGGCAACCTGTTCCAGTGTTCCACCACCCTCATGGTGCTCTAGTTTGAAGTCATTGCCCTTCATCCTATCACTCCAGACCTTTGTAAACAGTCCCTCTGCAACCTTCTAGTAGCCCCCTTCAGGTACTGGAAGGCTGCTAGTAGCCTGGACCCTTCCCTTCTCCAGGCTGAACAACCCCAGCTCCCTCAGCCTGTCTTCACAGCAGAGGTGTTCCAACCCCTGACCATTTTTGTGGCCCTCCTCTGGACCCACTTCATCAGATCCATGTCCTTCCTGTATTGAGGGCTCTGGATCTGTACACAGTACTCCAGGTGAAGTCTCACCAGAGCAGAGTATGGCCTTTGCTACTTTAGCTTTCATTACAGAAACAGTAATGATGGAAACAACCTTTGTGCTTCCACTCCTTACTGGCAGCTGCACACCTTGTCCTTGCAGCTTCACCACTGCTGCATGAGTAGAAGATTCTCCCAAGCAGACAAGGAAAAGAGAGCACCTCTGCATAGGACTATACCCAGTGATTTAGCTGCAGAGCTGTCACTCATTTTGCTGTGATGCCAGATAGAAGTTAATTAGCCCCATTGAGAGTCAAGCTTTATTAGCCTGAGTGCATGTTTGTTAACCTTATCTTGCCACCCAGGGACACTGCTTGGCCAGCATAGGACCAGGAGTCTTTGCACCAGGCACTGGCACACAGGCATGCCACATGTTCTGGGCCTGTCCCTGATGCAGTGTGCTGCCCCAGTATCCCCAGTGCAGCGGCCAGCTGGGGGAAGGGGAGGCATGATTCACTCTGCTCCCCATTTCTTTCCTACTACTCTCCCATGCAAGCATGGAAGAGGGGAAGCACCAACTCAGCAGAAACAATGTTCTGTCCTAGAGCTGCTGCTCACCATGAGCCTAACAATACCACCCCTACTACAATCACAGAATCACAGAATGTTAGGGGTTGGAAGGGACCTTGAAAGATCATCCAGGCCAATCCCCCTTCCAGAGTAGGACCACCTAAAGCATGTGAGTTTTTAATATCTCCAGAGAGGGAGACTCCACAACTCCCTGGGCAGCCTGTTCCAGGGTTCTGTTACCCTCACAGGGAAAAAATTTATTTCTCATGTTTCCATGGAACTTCTCATGCCTCAACTTCCACCCATTGCCCCTTGTGCTGTCATTGGGCATCACCAAGCAGAACCGGGCTCCATCCTCTTTGCACTCACCCTGCATATCTTCATGAACATGAATGAGATCACCCTTCAGGCTCTCCTTCTCCAAGCTAAAGAGACTCAGTTCCCTCAGTCTCTCCTCACAAGGAAGATGTTCCACTCCCTTAACCATTCTTGTGGCTCTCTGCTGGACTCTTTCAAGCAGTTCCCTGTGGTCCTTCTGAACTGAGGGGCCCAGAACTGGACACAGTATTCCAGATGTGGCCTCCCTAGGGCAGAGTAGAGGTGGAGGAGAACCTCTCTCCACCTACTAATGGCACTCCTTCTAATCCACCCCAGAATGGCATTGGCCACCTTGGCCACATGAGCACATTGCTGGCTCGTGGTCAACCTTACAACCAACAATAATAGTGGTGCTACTTCAAGTATGGGACTAAGCAAGGTTTACACCCAGTAAACACTGTCACTATGTATTTTGCACCGACACTCCTGTTACTCCGGATGCAGTTTAGACCCAGAGTGCCAACATTACCTACTACAATCAGGACTTAGTATACCTGGTGATGGGCCATGCTTTGAGGCACTTTGCCTGCAGTCTGCTTCTCCAGATTACATGCCCATGACAAGGCACCAAAGGTGCTCCGGCTTGCTGAATTGCTCAGGAGCTGCAACAGGCCTGTTCTGGAGAAAATGTGAAAGCAACTGGACAGTGTGTATGTGCAAGGAGATAAGGTTGGATGATGGCCACAGTCTCCCATTTACCCTATAAAAGGAGAAAATAAAATAACACCCATATTCTGAAGAGAACTAAGGGCAACAATTTGATCAGGACCACATCTGTTCCAGGCCAGAGGCAGAAATCAGGCTGACATGCTTAGCTCTTGCATTACCAGCCTAGCCCTCCTCCTCTACCAAGATACTTTGGTTATTACTGAGAATAAGAAATAATTCTGTGCATCATCTTCAACAGAACTAGTGTTAGGTCACAGTTCAGATAACCCAGCACACTGGGAATTAGTTCCTTAAGCCATTCAGCTGCACCCTATGAGCTCATGTCACCTGCTGAAGACTTCTGGAACCTGTTGCCCTGACGTACTCAAAACCCAGCTATGCAGATCAGGACTTGGCGACAAAATCCTCTCCACACCTTAAGCCTACAGGTCTGCCGGTGGCCTGCCTTCTCGATCCACTCCTGGGTTCGAGGAGCACATCTCTGCGGTGTCTCTAATAGGCACACACTGTCTCTATGGCAATGAGAGACAGGAAGTGCCTGAGAAAGATGCTGCAGAAAGAACTGTGTCTGGTACCAGGAGGAGACAGCAGAATGTGCAGAAGCCCAGAGGGAAATGTTCTCTGCAGGCTTAAGAAAGTGATGCAGCCATAGGATGACATAAGTGATGCAGAGGAGGGTACCAATAGGCATCTGTTTTCTTCAAGTCAGACTTTTCTTCCAACTGATGTTTTTATTACCTTTTATTTAGAATGGATTAAATTTTATAGCAAAAGTGCTGACTGGGTGCTGTCACTCAGACCTTCATCAGGCTCCTGTAAAGTAGGAAATGCAACCTTTCCAGCTTCCTAATGCAGAATTGCACAGCATGTTATGTACTTTGTTGCAGCACAAGAAGGGATGTTAGGAAATAACAAGTACCGCAGAAGAGCACTTCAGGTGCTCTCTGTGTCAGGCTTTTCCTGCTCTGGAAAAACTGCAGTTAAAAGGCATGGCATTAGCATACAAATCATATTTAACTAAAGACAGAGGTATGCTTTTAGGTAGTATACAAGTGTTCTGGTTTACAACTGGTGAGTCAGAAGGGAAAAGGAAAGAAGGTAAAAAACTCCTCAGTCACTTATCCCAATGTATTGGTTAGTTCCTTTTTAACTCTTCATTCAGGCAAGAGAAATGCAATGGCCTTGTCAGGCTCAGCCCGTTTACAGCTACCTTTCAGTTCTCAGGTACTAGAGCCTTATATACAGGCACAAGGGAGGTATGCTTAAAAATGTACATGATTTAATTTTGTGGGGATTTGAGTGGTTACTAGAGAAAGTGCAATCAAAGTCTTAAAGCTTCTGCTGTGGACTAAACTGCTGATCATGATCAAGCCAACATGACAGGCACTGTTAGCATATTATTATTACAGATCAGATTCACAAATTAATTTTAATCCTGCATGTACATATTGGCTTTCAAACAACTACTAAGAACACAAAGGCCACTTTTTAAAATCCTTAAAAAGAAGCTGCCTACAAAAGCTGCTCTGTAATTTCAGGGGGCAGATTAAGAAACAGTGCAAATAAATAAAATACCAAATAAACACCAAATAAATTAAGAAGCACTGCAGCATGCATTTTTTGCAAGCTTGTTTACCTGTGCTGTATTCCTACTACATGCACTTCCACAGCTACCTGTTCTCTACAAGTAGGGAGGAGTGAAGGTGAAAGTGGGAAGGATGAAATGCTGGGATGAGGAAGAAGTCTATAATCCTGAAGTCACTGGGGAAATCAATATATAGGTAACATATTCAAGTTCTGTATGTGTATAAACAAAAAAAGAGGATTGAGATATAAATCTGCATATGGTATATGGAACTTTTTTTGGAATTACTCCTTCAGAACACATACTGCTGCCCTACTGCTGTAGTTTTCAAAACCCACATCTTTTCTAAAAGGGAAAATGTCCCCACCTAGCAGATTCTAACTTTGTGTAGGTGTGTAACTGACTTGGTTACCAAAGAAACCAGTTCATCTTCCTCACCACTTAGAACTAATATTACTATTAGAACAAATAATTTGGAGGAAAGGAAGGAAGGAAGGAGGGAGGGGAGAAGAAACAACCCAAACCCACAAAAAAACAACCCATGACTGCACTGCAGATTTGTAACAACCAATTAATGGCTGGAGAGAGAAATGCCATAGCCTCTGTCACTTTTTTCTCCCCCACTCTCCCTACACCGACCAAACAAGCCTTTGCTTTGGGATGCAAATGTTTCCAACCCGAGCCTCCGCTGCCGTGTTCACGCACCACTGCACTGCCTACATGACGTGTTCTCCGCAGAAGTGAAGGAAAGTTGCAGACATCTTGTACTGTTGCCAAGACACTCTGACACTTGCTCACAGACACTCGGCTGCTGCTGCTGCTCAGAAATGCTTTGACTTCCTACACATCAGAGCTGTACCAGAGCTGTCCCTACCTACTTACACCTTGCGTCTTGCTTTTCCCTGCCCATCGCACTTGCCTTTCTTCTCTGCAGCTGTAGTCACTTTTATCGGAGCACTGGAACAGGCTGCCCAGGGGAGCTGTGGGGTCTCCCTCTCTGACGGTATTCAAACCCTGCCTGGATGCGTTCCTGTGTGATCTGCTCTAGGAGATCCTGCTCTGGCAGGGGGGTTGGACTGGATGATCTTTCGAGGTCCCTTCCAACCCCTAATATTCTGTGATACTGTGATCTGGAAGACCAAGGAAAAAAAAATAAAATTAAAAAACCCAAACTACCCCAACCTGACCGTTTATTTTGAGCAGAACTACTGTATTGCTTCGTATTTGGTATGTCGGCTGGCTAATGCCCACCTGCTACGTATAGCTTCACACCAGTAACAGCAGCTGCTTTTTCAGCTGGTGAGTGTCCGATGGAGCGATTTTTCACTTGTTTTCCCCAACGGTACAAGTTCCACAGCCCCGCCCGCGCCGCAGCCGGGCGCCAAGGCCACGCTTGGTACCTTGCCGATCTCTGGCGGCCCTTAGCAGGCAGGAAGGCATCGCCTGCCAGCCAGCGCTGCTGTGCGCTGTCTGCTTGGGCTGTAACTTCCACGCCCGCGAATGCAAAGTGGGGCCTGAGAGCGGCGAAAGGCGCTCACGGCTGGCCCCAACCACCCAGCTTGGCCCACGCCGCGGAGCCTCGCCACCGCCTCAGGAGCCGGCACCTGGCCGCGACATGGCGCCCCCGCGCGCCACCAATGGCGGGCAGGTAGGGCCCTCAGGGCCGGCCCCTGCGCCAAACACTGCCACCGGCGCGGGGGCAGCCCCGACCCCCGCCCGGCCCCGCTAAGCCCGCGGGAGCGCTGCACAACACCGCCGCCCCGTGGCCGCAGCTGCCCGGCCGCCCTCCTCGGCGGGGCGGGAAGCGCTGGGGCTTCCCTCACCGCCACCCTTGTTATTTTATTCCCTCTCTGAAGGGAAAGGCGTGGGGCTGCCCACTGGCTGTGGGCAAGGCGGGCATGGCCCGCGGCGGCGGTGGTGGCAGCTCACAGGGAATCTGAAGGAAGGAGGTGTGAGGAGGAGGAGAGGGAAACCGAGGATAAAGAAGAAAAAGAAAGCAGAAAACTCAGGATCTGATATGGAAATAAGGCACAAAACCACCTTGTGCACCAGCCCGGCAGAAGTGGGGATGTTGCCTCACCGCAGGACCAGGATTTGTCCAAGCACATCACCAGGGCACCAGTGAGCTCCACTGTAGGCTCTTTCCAAGAACTGGAAGCGAGGGGAATCCGTAACATCGCAGGCAGTGTAAATGGAAGGCACTGCTTTCTTCACAAGAACTAATCGACTTCTTTGTTTTCCTGGTAATCCTCTGTGTTTACGGTCTGGCGGCTGAGGCATCAGCGGGCTGGTGGCATCCCCAATGCCTACCGAAAGCAGCACAGCCTCATCAGTGGCAAATGGGAAGACATTAACAAACTTTACCAAGTGACAGTGGCTCTTAGCAACCTCTCTTGTCCCAGAACTCCACCTTCCTGAAGATTTCCCTCTCTCATTACCTTTCTTTTTTCACACATCCATGAGCTTGATTGTGCCAAAGCCTGGCCACTTCATTTCCTGCTCCCTTTCCTCCTCTCTCTCTAGCTGTAAAGAGTTTCACCTGTGTCCAGGCCATCCCAGCTCACCTGGACCTCTGGCTACAAATCAGCAACCCAGAGATTAGTGTCACTTGTCTTGATTTTCACCTTCACTCAGAGGATCTCCCAGCCCCAACAAGAAGACAAACAACAAATTTCAGAAGCCAAGGCTGAGTTCACTTGTCTTGCTGCAGCTCTTCCCCACTCCAACCCTTTCCTCCCATACTTTTATTCAGACAAAATTGTGCTGCCCAGCTCTCAAGTATCAGAAGTCCTCAGGCAGTCAGAAACAGCAGTGAGAGGCAAGGACAAAATCTGATTTGCAAGAGGCTATCCAGCTACATAACTCATGAATCTTGCCTCTTCTTTCCACCTCCCATTTTGTTCCAGTCACAGCTTTCTTCCAGAAGCACCTACAGCAAATGACACAGGGTCTGGCCGCCAGGGAAGAGACTCATTCCATATGCAGCTCTGACTCCAACTGACACCTAAAGAAGGGCTTCATCCTGAAAAAAAACAAAAGCGAAAAGCTAATGTGTTACCATGTAAGTAAAATCTGTGGGCACACTGAGGCCAAATTAAGGTCATACTGGCATCCCAGTGTGTTTCTGAACATTTTGGTGATTGACTCTGCAACCTGAATGCTCTTTATATATGTATCTGTGTATAAATTCTGGTGAGGGTGTGGGGGGCAATTTTAAAGCAAATGGGTTCCCCCTCCCCCACATGAGTTCTGCCATGCCGCATCATCTCAGAGGACCCACTGGCAGATCTTAAATCTTAATATACAGACTTCAACCTCACAAGCCAAGAGGGAAACTTTACAAGCAGGGATGAAAAGCTTCCCTTTACTGTGAGTGTTTCTACTCTTCTCTGGCAACAGAAGAGACCCAGGAATACAAGGAGGAGGATGTATGGTTGTGGTTACAGATGCATCTCCCTCTTAATTTTCTGCTCCTCTAAGTAATGTGTTCCCCAAGCCTGAGATTCACTCTCTTGCTCTTATATCCCACCTGCTGGTCCCAGTTCCACTCTGCACCGTTATTCTGTATCAGCTTCCTAAGATATCTGTATCTTTATGCACCTCTGTTCCTCTCCATTCCAGAGTAATTCACCTTCCATGATATCAGAAAAAGATGCATTAAAAAAAAAAAAAAAAAAGGCAAAACCACAACAAACAATCTCCCCGAACTTAGCAGAATTGCCAGGGACCAGAGCATCCCCTGGCTTCCAAAAAAGCCACTGCAAAGCCCCAAACTGAGCATGCTAAATACAGGGTGGGTTTAAGCAGCCATCTCTTAGGAACCATCTGCTAAGCATGTGCAAATACTGACTTCTGAGATTATTACAATTTAGTGAATTTGGGAAGAATTTGACAGGAACTACAAGAGGAGGCTGTTAGTATTTACTGTGATGTAAATATGACAGAATAATTAAATGCAGGTTTTAATATTAGGGATAATATTCATCTCCCATGAACCAAAATGTAAGCTTGCAGCAGCCTTGGGGAGAAAAAAAAACACACCAACAACACACCAAAAAACCCCACAACACCTTTAATGACTTCCTCAGTAAATTTCATTGCAATATAAAACAATCTTTCCTTGTATGATATTGCCATGCAGTCAAAATAAAGTGTGTGCTTTCAGGTGCAAAGCCAAACTCAATTAGTATTATACCCAGACCAGAAGATACCCTGAATTCTGATCAGAGGCAAGCTGATGACTCATACTGCCATGGTCTGCACGTTCCTATTTGCTAGGAAAGCCACCGTATGACTTGATAAGGGGTTTGGCTTTTTTCTTGTTGTTTGCTTTTTTTCCTTGCCTTTTTTTTTTTTTTTTTTTTTTTTTTTTCTTTTTTGATCCAGAAATAGGCACATAGGCAATTTTAAACATTTGCCTTAGAAAATTGGGTTTTGAACACTCTGCTTTAATTGTGTGTCATCTAATGCTGATGGGCACTTACCCAAGAAGAACACCAGCTCCTCCACTGAAATGTAAAATAGCATGCTGCATTTACAGTAATAATTCTGTATTCATGAGCAGAAACTGCTGTTCATAAGAAGCAAACCCCAAACCCCACAAAGATCAAATGCATGTCATACAGTAGGATAATTTCCTGCTTCTGCTTCCATCTCCAACACATCAGGAGCAATCAGAAAATCAAGCCACTCCTATAAGAAAAGGGCACGTCAGAGAAAAAGGAATCCGATGTTTTCTCACTTTGAATGCACACCTGCTTAAACATTTAATGCTTCTGAACTGAAAATGTCCACCTTAAGAAGTGCTCTCTATCAAATGCTGTGCGCATTTAACCTGCTTGGAAAATGCACACACCTGTGACTTGCTGCAGTGAGTTTCTTCCAGCACTGTACATTCTGTGCTTTGTCAGGAAAGGTTTTCAGTGCCTAAAACCAAAACCCAAATCAGGCAGACTGTTGTCCAACCCTAAACACGGTCCTCAAAGAAATCTTCAGCTACTGTCCTGCATATGCTTTGCATGGCAAGACGACAGCAGCAGCTCAAGGCACAGCAGAGAAACAGCACGGAGGGACGTCCAAATTCTTGTCAAGCACAGACCTGGTACAATTGCCTGCTGCATGTTGAGAAAGCACTTGGGGAGGGCTATGACAATGGCCGTATGGGATCCATACTTTTGTGGGAAGCTGAAAATGGGCTGGTTAAAGAGTAATTAAAACTCACTTACCCTTTTCATTGGATTACTTGGCTCATTTGGAATTTTAATAACAGTTGCTAACGCAAAACATTAAGAATGCTCTTACAAATAAGGGTTCTCTGGTCTGAATACTCTACAGCTCCACATCGATTCACCATACTGTACATCCTCAGTGCTGTTAAACTGCTGATGATGCTCATTCCACTTGCTGTGAGAGGCAGACAACCTTTTTCATCCCAGTTTTAAAGGTGTGGAAACTCAGCCAAGGAGAGATTAACAGTGAATTGTCTGTGACTATGTAGCAGTGGTAGAACTTTCAGTCCTTGTTTCATCATCTGTGCTGCATCCTGTAAGTGATATATCTCTGTCATATTGTTTAAAATCTAGTCAATCTGATACCAGTACATACACACACATTCTGAGAGATTGGAGAAAAATTCAGATTTTTTTCTTTTTAATGTCCTTTACTGAAGGTCTCTTATTTTATAGTGAACTCCACCATCGATATGACTCAATATGTGATCAAGATGCAGGTGGAAGAATGTGACAGAGCAGTACGAAGATGATTCTGAGTCACAGTGTGCTGTCCCCAAAAGCAGTACATCTGTAATTTATATTTAGATCATTGTCTTTACTAACAGCTCTAGAGACACAAAGCCTAGCCAAGGGCTATAAAGGGGACATAAGTCAGAATGTGAAGCCCTAAAGCAGGAGAGAAATAGGCTGATTAGCCTTGTCTGTATAGCTTGGCTGCTCTGCCAGGAACTACTACTAAAACCATGCTTGCTTTTCTTATAGGCAAGCTACGGTGGAGCTGTCCTCTGGAGCTGTCCTCTGTGCTCACTAAGAAGTATCTCTGCATCTGCAAATTCACAGGCTAGTGTTCTTATACTTCACCAGGTGTGGATGTGTAACACCTAACCTCCTAGAATCACTGGAAATAACACTGCCTGACAATGTCCTCAAAGGCACCTCATCTGTTCTTCTACCTCAAGGTGGGATGAGCAACACTTAGGTCACACCTCACACCTTTCTCCAGCTTGCTTTGAAAATCCCCCAATACTGGGAAGCCTACACTCTTCCTAGGTGCCCCTACTGCTCTGCATTGCTATTTAGAAAGATGTTACTGTTAGAAAGCTCTTTAAATATTGGACTTAAATGGCCCCTGCTCTCATTTAAGCCTCTCTCTCCATATATATATACACACACAGAGACAGCCTTCTATGATTATATATATATATATGGCATATAGTTAATGCTTATATATATATACATAGAGAGATAGATATATAGATATGGCATACAGTTAATGTTTTATATATATGTATACACACACATTAATGGTATGCCATACAAATATCCATATAGATATATATGTAGGTATATAATCCTAGAATCATGTTTTGATTGGAAGGGACCTCCAAAGGTCATCTAGTCCAACCCACCTGCACTCAGCAAGGACATCCTCCACTAGATCATTTTTTTCAGAGCCTTGTCCAGCCTGACCTTGAATATCTCCAGGGATGGGGCCTCAGCTACCTCTCTGGGCAACCTGTTCCAGCGTTTCACCACCCTCAGGGTGCAGAACTTGTTCCTAACATCCAATCTGAATCTGCTCTTCTCTAATTTCAAACCACTGCCCCTTGTCCTATCACTGCAGGCCTTTGGAAACAGTCCCTCTGCAGCCTTCTTGTAGGCCCCTTTCAAGTACTTGAAGGCTGCTATTAGGTCCCCCTGGAGCCTTCTCCAGGCTGAACAACCTCAGCTCCCTCACCCCCTTGATCATCTCACCTCAGAGGTGTTCCAGCCCTCTGATCTGGAGCCACTTCATCGGGTCCATGTCCTTCCTGTGTTGAGAGCTCCAGAGCTGGCCGCAGTATTCGCTGTCCCTGTGCATGTGCATCCACAGATACATGTGAAGATATGTGTGCATATGTATGTACTTATTCCCCAATCTGAAGTCAGATGCTAAGCTATTTCAATATCTTTATGTGTTTACTTCTTCTTTCACTTGCAACCTACTTATTTTGCCCAGTTTTGTATGAAGGCACATAAACAGAAAAGAAACAGTCATACTATTCTAAGAGTTACACTCTGCCAAAATCCCAGTGTCTCCAGATATATTTACTAAACTCCCAGTTAATGTTTTGAGTTATGCCAAAACTTCTCTCTTCAAGCAGCGCTTCACTCTTAAAGCAAAGAAGCCATACATTTAATACACTGCACTGTGATAGCTCAATTGTAAATTCCTATTTTCATAAAATAATTTACCCAGCTCTTTTTTTTTTCCTTTTGCACTCTTGAGCCCTCAATAATAGAATTGTTTTTCTAGTGGCATCAGGGTGCACACAACAGCACATACACAGCTATGCTTCTTCCTTGGCTCACAGACCTTCTTTTCCTCCCCCTTAAGAATACATTGTTTAAGTCTGTCTTTTCCTTCTTTGGGCAAATTCATGACCTTGGCAAAATCTGTGCATTTCCTATTTTTATTAGGAAGCTGCATCACCCACTTATCTGATCCAACTACGTTCAATTAACATCAACCAGGCTGGGACACTGGGCAGATTTATTGTGCTGCCTTGTCTGCTTGTTTCCTTTCTTAAAATGTAGTATGAAAGCTGTAAATTGACTCGTCTGCTTATATTAGCTGTAACATTTCAGTACATCAGGACCATTTAGACTGCATTTGAAAATAAGGATCTAATCCATCTTCCTGCAAGGAAGGGCATTGTTGCAGGCCATTATTGTTTATGGCAAAGGAAAAACCCTTCCCTAAGGCTGACAGAAGTGTCAGCAATTACTGCTAAAAAAAACTCAAAAAACAAAGCAAAAAACAGGTGAGAGGCCATGATTAATATCTGGCCTAACCAAAAATATAGCTAGAGAGCAATGATCCAAAGGTTTCAGCTCAAGAAGTAAATCTAGATCGAACATAATATGGAGAAGTCTCAGAAAAGCAGAGCTGTGTTTTTGTGCAGCCTGTGCCAATATATGAACCATCCTTCCCCTCTACTGAGTTTTCATAGAAGCAGGGGGGGGGAGGAAGAAAAGGGGGAAAAAAAGGCACAGGCTCCCTGTTACATTCCAGTTTGTTTTTTCAGTCTGTTCATGTTAATGGTACAATCAGGGATCTCCAGTTTGTGTGTCATTGCTGCCAGCAGCAGGCTAATGGAGCATCTCAGAGACAGACCACAGAACTGCAGTTCCAGCCACACAGGGCACTTCCCTCTTTTTATTGTGCTCTATAAAAGATGTCACACAAGCTTCCGCCTAGCAGTCCTCATGAATCAGCAAAGAGCTGCCAAAGAGTGACCATTAGGACACTTGGGAAAGAATCAGGTGCCAGCTGTCAAAGTATTTCTGGGTGATTTACCTTCTTTTTATGTATCTCTGTATCCAGGAGGAGGAACAGGCCAGCAAGGAGCATTTATGTATTTGCATTTTACAGGACAAGGCTGAAAAAAAAAAAAAAAAAGAGAGAGATGTTGTCATGCAGGAGCAGGAGAGAGAATTTCTTTCCTTTTAGCTGATGCAAAAAGATATTCCAGTTCCTGTGACTTCTCCCAGGACGTGCATTAGCAAGTCCAATTAGAGTATGTGTGTCCTGTCATGAGTGGCAGAATGCCAGGGCACTGGGGAGTGCAACACCAAAGTCTGTGCACAGCCATAGCTTTCCTTCACCTTTCCTTTTCTCTTCTCTTCTGTTTGGTGAACACTAGGGGCTTGCATATACTGAAGGGGAAAAAAAAAATCAGCACCATTTATTTTGTCAGTAGCCAGTTTCTGGAGGTGAGAAATCAACCATCTTGAATGCTGGCAATGAAATCTGTGAATGCAGACTGCAAAATGTGTGGCTATCCCATGGCAGGGTATCGCCTCACGCCCCAAAGCACTTGTTCAGAAAGATGTAACACAGGCTAAAAATTCTGCTTCGATCTTCTACTTAGTTGCTGCTTTCTCTGGTTGCAGAGTTTTAAAAGATCAGCATATTTTTGGGGTTCTCACCATATTTTTGGGGTTCTCATACTGTGAGGATGCTGATCATGCTCGTGATGCCCCACTCTTTGGTGCCAGCCAAAAGAAGGTGGGACAGAGGAGAAGGAAAGAGAGACGTGAACAGTTTCTTTCATTAAATATACGCTGTTAACTGCACTGAGGTGGGCTTGCATTTTCCCATGGTTGCTTCTAGAAAGCCTTTTCCAGTACAAGCAAACCGCCATCCTTGTGGGAGAAGTGCTGCGTGTGTCAGTGAAAAGAGTGATACTTTTAGGGAATTGTCCTACTATGATGGGACCCAGACTTGAAATAAGGAGGAGGCCTCCTCCTGCTTCGTTTTCCTGTTAACTGCAAACGGACAAAAGCTTCAAGTTGTGAGATTCCCTTGCCAATCAGCACTGGGAGATTAACTTTATCATTAACCTTGTCTGTGCCCTCCCCAGTTTAACTGGCATTGGCCCAGGTCCCAGACCTAAGGCCAAGAAATACAGAGCAGAGCTCAGTCGGGTGATGCAACGAGAGCTACCGCTCTCCCCAGCCATTCTGGGCTGGCTACATGCTGTTTTGGTCCCTTGGCACAAAACACAATGTCTTTGCACATCACCAGCCAGACTTACAGCAGGTATAAATGAGCGTAACACAGAGCACTTCAGTGAAAAAGGGTTTGCATCCCTTAAGAATCCAGCCATAATTATTAAACTGTCCTTGAAAACATTTCTTTTTAGTTCCCTTTAAAATAAAATAAAAAATTAAAAAGTCTTTGTTATCCATCTCCTCACTGTGGGTAACCTCATTCTCTCCAAGCTCCAGCTGGAACCTGCATCACACATTGCTCAGTGCTCTGTTGCAAAAATCATTCCCCACTTGCAGCACTAAATCCCCTGCACACACTCCTAAAATATCTTTTCTGGTTCCTCGTGCCTAACTAAACAACAAAAAATCCTCATTCTCTGCATACCTCCCACAGCCATCCCAGCTGCTCCTGCCACCTTTCCTTTCCCCTAGGCCCTCTTTACTCATCTGAAGTTACTCATCAGGAATCCCCTCCTCCATCACTTCTCTTAGCTTTTTCTTTCAGCTAGACCCTTTTGGGGGAGGTAGAGGGAAGAGGTTATTTTAAATAAAGCCTTCCGTACTTTTTCTTTTCACATTAGTTTTAAAACTTGCTATTGTAACAAGATTTGAGCAAAGAGATGCTCGTTTCTGGATGTTCAAAGCATTCTGCTTGTGATCACAAACAGCTAAAGCCCTGTGGCCTGGGCTGCTTGACCCACCCAGGCCTCACACACCCCAGGAATGACACTGTCTCATACTAAGCCACCAGACCCGTTTGGACTTGAGAGCTCCTGAGTGTCTGTTGAGGGAGTCTCTTTGCTCAGGTCTAAGAGTTAACAAACATTTCACAGCAGGGAGGTCTGCTCTTGAGAGCAGACTTGAACCCTGTGCAGATGCCATGTTTATGAGTCACATCTTCTCCATCTCCCTTTTACACTATGTCCCCAAAAGTAGCTGCCCTGAGGCATTTGCTTTGAAAAGACATAATCATATTGTCCTCCCCCTCATTATCCCTCTTCCCAGCATCTGCACCTCATTGTATGGTCATCTCTTCCCATCCTTCTCTTCTTAATTTTGTTTGGAAACTCTCTAGAGCAATGAGACATCATTATCCATTTTGTAAAGTGCCATTCAGAGCTGGAGCAGAGTAGCACGTATACGTGAAAGAAATTCTACCCTTCCATTTCCTCCCAGAGATAGGCAGAGCTGGTTAGTGCTCAGCAGGTTAACAACACACGTCTAGCACATGCTACTGGCAAGAGCTCCAGTTACTGGAGCTTCCCCCACAACAGAGGTGAGCTCTCAGCCATATTTTGCTTCTCAGAGTACCTCCAGCTGCTCCACTCCTGACAACCCTATTACCACAGAACATATTTCTGGAGTGCCAGAGCAGTGACCATCAATCAGCAGTAACAAGGTGACTGTACTGTCTGCAGTCAGGAGTAGCCAGGTTTCCTCTCTGGTTTGGTAACATCCACAGGATGCTCACAGCGTCACGATGCTCTTGCTCGGTATGGTTACAGCACACACTGCTGAACTGGTTTTATCAGCATACATCAAGCTGCCTCACATCTCATCTCTTTATGTCCCTCCTCTATGGGCAACCCCACAGTCAAAGACAGGGCCAAGGGGAGGGAGAATTTTGTGGAGTAGAAACCCTACCACTACCTTTGGAAAGACATTTCTACCACAGCTCCCAGTGCAGTCTGAGGCTGGTTACAACAGGCAATAGAGCTGACATAGGTCTGAGAAGACAGAGAACACCCAGCAGAACTTCTGATACATCCCTTTCCCTGTCTGACCCTGCAAAATGGATGTATTCTTCCTGCGCCCCCTGTAGCTAACCCAGTGTTAATGTGCCAAGAACTGGGCTGGATGTCAGGTCCTTAAACTTGTTCTCTTGAGTACCCTAGAGACTGCAAATAATTAGTAAGTCTTTTCATTTTTAGTAATGTTAAAATATCTTTAATGGACTTTTTTAAAAAGAGAAGCAAAGATGACACTGTCATTAGCAATGACAAGAGCTCGTTACTTGTTGCTAATGACATAAAGCACTGGACATGTCCTGATGTTTCCTTCTAACACACAACAGCATGACTAAGCCCACACTGTGATCTGTGAAGCACTGCAAATGGGCAGGGAGGGAAGAGCACTGGACTAGAAGACCTGGGCTTTGAAGCCTGACCTGATACCAAACTTCATCCAAACTTGGGCCCAGTTGTCTGTGTTTGCTTCTGTTGCCATCATTGAGGTTTTCTATAAATTACATTCAAGTTAAGTTTGCTTTTTGTTGTTGTTGTTGTTTTTTCCTTAAACTGGTGTAAGACTGATAGAAGCAGTGGGAGCCCACCTCTGTGGGGAGTGGAACCAAGGAGGGGCATGATCATACTACCAGTCGCTGAACTCCTGGGTTAGGCACTCCGGATGCAGCCATGACAGCCCTGCAAGGCAGAGCACTGCCTGGAGCATCTCCTGTGCTTCGGCACAAAACCCAGAAGAACCAGGCAGGGACCTTACTGGCCTTGACTCAGCACTACTCAAACCATTCACTCACTCGCCACATTAGAAGCAATGGAACGTCAGAGTTGGGCATTCAAGCTGTGTGACCTAGCTGAGTGAGGAGATGGGAACGGTGTCAAAAGCATGAAGCATCCGTGGCAGAACGTTAGCTTAGGTCAGACGCCACAGCAGTGAGAAAGGAAGGATGACTGCCAGCCTATCAATAACCAAAGCAGGGAGCTGCAGCAACAGGTGCAACGGCTGTCAAACAGAAACTGCCTGGCCACCGGCGTGTCACAGCACCGGACTGGGTAGTAATCGGACCCTGAGCACCAAGACCCTTGGTTTGGGAAGTAACCACTCGGGCCAGCCGGTGGGATCCGTCTGCCCCAATACGCCAGCGGCCAGAGCTGACACGACCAATACGAGTACCTCTGCTTCTTTCTGCTATTACACTGCAATGTGTGCTTAAAAACGAGGCCGTCCCACCCCGCGATAGCAGCCAGCGGGGACGGGGCGTACCTCCGCACAGGTGGGCAGAGCGCTCCGCCACATGCCGCTGGGCTTGCCGGCTTGTAGTTAAGGGAACGGCAGCGCGCCCCTCCGGCTCGGCACGGCACGAACCTGTCCGCAGCGGCGGGGCCGGTAGGCGGCCGAGCCTCCCCGCGAAGGGCGCTGCCGGGGAGGCTCCGGGGACGGCGCCGGGCGGCCGGGGAGGGCGAGGCAAGCAGGGGCATTCCCGCCGCCAGCGCCCTGTTTCCCTAATGGGCATGTGCGGTGCGGCGCGGCTCGCACATGCCCACTCGGGCGGCGCGGAGCTGGCGGGCTCTGCCGCGCTGGCGGGGCGGCCGCGGTGGGTTGCGCGGCGGGAGCGCCGTCGGGCCCCTTGGGACTCGGCTCGTCCGCGGGACAAGAGCCCAAGTGTTCCTGGTAGCAGACCCGAGCCAACCCCACCCCACAAAACACACACACCTCCCCTTCCACCGGGTGCGGAGATGAGAGGGTGGGGGGCGTGCACTGCTGCTCCGCACCCTCGCCACCCGCCCGACGGGGGCGCGGGGAGCCTGCACTACCCAGGCGGCCCGGGCGGGGCGGGGATGTGGCGGCGCGGCAGTGCCGGCGGCAGGCGGGGCCGGGCGGCAGCCGGGCGGGGCGGGGCGCGCCGCGGCGTCCCGAGCGCGGCCCGCGGGGCGGCCCCGGCGGGAGGCGCCGCGCTGCGCCCCGCCGCCCCGTGCTAGGCGCCGCCCGTCGTGGCCCCGCGCCCCTGGGCGAAGGGCGGCGGGGGCGCCGCGGAGGGCTTTCCGCACCCGCCCCGCCTGCCGCGGCCGGGGGATTAGTCAGCAGTCTGCGGGCAGCCCCGCTCCCGCGCAAACTCCGCGGCGGGGGCGGGGAGCGGCGCCTGCCCCTTCCCCGCGGCGAGGGGCAGTGGGGCCGCGGCGGCGGGGCTGCCCCCCCCCCCCCCCACACACCCTCGGCGGTCCGTGCCGCCGCTCCGCGGCCGCGGCGAGGGGCGGTGGGTTGCCAAGTCAGGCAACGAGGCGCTGGGAAACTCCTCTCGGGCACGGCGGCGTTGCAGGAGGACGAGCGCCCGAGCCACCCCGCGCACGCAGCCCGGCGGGCAGGCGCGCACACACGCACCGCACACACACGCACCGCACACACACGCACACGCGCGGCGGCCGCCCCGGCCCCCGCAGCCGCGGCCGGCGGGGAGGCGGCGCCCGGCGGGGCTGCCCCATGGTCTTGCGGGGGCCGTGGGGAAGCTGCGGGGGCCCCGACGCGGCGCTCACCCTCCTGCGCGCCCTCCGCACTAGGATGTTGCGGCAGGTCTTGCACAGGGGGCTGGGGACGTCCTTCTCCCGGCTCGGCCACTTCGTCGCCAGCCACCCGGTGTTCTTCGCCTCGGCGCCCGTGCTCATCTCCATCCTGCTGGGCGCCAGCTTCAGCCGCTACCAGGTGGAGGAGAGCGTGGAGCACCTCCTGGCCCCTACGCACAGCCTGGCCAAGATCGAGAGGAATCTGGTGGACAGCCTTTTCCCGGTGAACCGCTCCAAGCACCGGCTCTACTCTGACCTGCAGACGCCCGGGAGGTACGGCAGGGTGATCATCACCTCCTTCCGCAAGGCCAACATGCTGGACCAGCACCACACCGATCTCATCCTCAAGGTAACAGCGGCGGGGCCCCGGCCCCGGGCGCTGCCACCCCTCCTGGCCCGGCACCCCACATCCCGCTTCGCTTCCAGCCAGCCCCGAGCCCGGTCCCCGCACCTGCCCACCCGCACGGACCCACCCGTGCGTGCCGGCCGCTGCCTGCCAGCCACAGGCGCTGCCACCGCAGCCACCCGGTCACCTCCCTGCAACAGTTGGGATGCTGCCCGCCGCGGGAGCCGGCACCGCGCTCCCTTGTCAGCGCCGCGGTCGCCGCTATCTTATTCCCCCACCTTATTTTAAGAAAACCTTTTTGTTCTATTCGTGGTTGGTTTTATTTGCATTGGGTGAGCGAGAAGGGCAGGGTGCTTGCTTAAATCGTTTTTCAGTGCCTCTGAGCTCGCCTTGCAGCCGTGCTCCTGAGTTAAGGAGACTCGGGCTTTGATAAACTCAAACTTCAAAAACAGTTAGGTACCAATCTGCCAAGCTGCCGAGAATGCTTTTAGGGGCTGCTGCTGTGTGCGGACTGCACTTCTGCTTGGAGCAGGGTAGCGCCAAACCTTCTCACTGCTCATGAAGGCAAATGACATAACTCAGCTGATTAGTGAGTAGCATTTTTTTTTACCCTCCACTCCCAACCCACCATCACAAAAAAATGCTCTTTTAATGGGTGAAGGGAATGCCAGCACAGCTGTAGATTGCAGGCATGGTGCAGCCTGTGCTGCCGGTTCAAGTTAGAGCGGGCTGCATCTTTCCCTGTCACTGGAGCGGCACGGAGCGTGCGAGTCGCAATCTAACAGGACATCTCACCCTACTCTATGTCATAACATGTCGGCAAGCTGCCTTTGTCGAAACTGGCAACTCTTAGAGTTTACACCTGAGTAGTTTTGAACAGTAGGAAGGAGGAACAGGCAGGACAGATGGAAAAACTGTGTAAAGAGGGGCAAGTTCACCCAAGAGAAAAGAAAGGAACGTTTACAGATAACCAGAGGTGTGGCGAGCTCAGTCCTGCAGGTTTTCGCTGCTGCCTTACGGAAGCCCTGGAGATTCAGCACTGCTTGCCTTTTCTTTTCCCCTTGAATGTCAGACTGCCAGCCCATACAAAAGCCAGTGTTAATTCTTTGTAATAGCTTCAGGGGAGTGCCTCTTCTGGAATAAGAAGACCGATGGAAATACCTATTGTATTTGGAGAGTCCACACTCTTTACTAAACAAGGAAATAACTGTTACAGTGGCTTTATTTCTGTTTTCTTTCCACTGTAGCCACGTACAGAACTATAGTACAGACCCATTCAGTGTTTCACATTTCCCTTTTTTTTTCTGTTGACATATTACCCAAAGGTAATCAGCAAACAGATTTAATGAGCATCAACTCACCAAGTACAGTAATGGGAATGTTACTGGCGAATGAGAACACTCCAGAGAGGCGATTTTCATTCCTTCCTTTTCCTCTACCATGGATTGCATTCACATCCAATATGTGCAGATTTACTCAGTCATAGGATAATCATCATCATGGATTTTATTCTTTGTTGTTTTTTCTCTCTGTGCTGCTTTCTCTAGAGATCTGTAGTATTACCAACAGGACGGTGACACACAAATAAATGGCACTCGGAATCTTTCCGCAAGCAAACTTCTGTGTGAGATTTATCGCAGAAGCAGCAGAGCTGTAACTTAGAAAGTTCTGTCACTATTTAACGCTGCCTCGTTTTTAATAGGCAGAATTTGCCCACAAAATGATTGTTTTTTCATTTGCTTGAGATAATGCACACGGTTGCCATTTGACTGTTTGCTTTTGCTGCTAACCTGACATTGTCAGGCATCTTTGATGCATTATTTCCAGCTCTTTATTTATCTAATTAATTCCAGTATGTCTTGTGCAGAATAGATTATGTCTTCAGTCCTCATTATTTTTCTGTTTGTGAGGAGACCCAAGCTCTAGCAGCTGTCTGTCCAACCCTGGGGGTGGCCCCGTGGGTCAAAGCACAGCAAAACAGGAGGGATGGATCCTAGCTCCTAATACTGGTATACCCATGGTGATGCAGGGCTACATCATTTTGTGTCAGCAGGGTTCAACAAGGGAAAGAGAAAGGGAGAGGTGGCCATCAAGGTTTTCCTGTATATATGCAGCTGCATGAAGGGGAGAAGAGAGCAAAGACAGCCCCAGTCCAGAGCCAACCAACTCAAAATACTGTACTTTGAAATAAGTGCGATGGGTGAAACCATGGAGCGTGCCTGAAAATGCTGCCACATAGGCACAGGGCTGAGAACCTATAGGGCAACATCTGCTTATCTTTCCTTCCCTGGAGAAGGGTGACCTCCCTGAGAGAGGCGTCAGGTTGGCCACCGGCTCCTCCCGCATGGTTGTTGCTGCATCTCCACCCACTTGCAGGAGGATGGGAAACCCAGGAGGATGGTTGCCCCAGGCAGGCACTGGCTGCTCTTACAACACCTATTCTTGGTTTCCCTACTTGCCACATCCCACCTCATCAGCCAAGGAGGGAAGGCAATGAGCTTAGAACAGCTACAGCTACCCTGGGCACATGGCAAGGGAAGATATCCTCTGCTTTCAGCAGAGGAAGAAGTCAGCTTCCATTATTGTTGTGCTTGTAAAGGGATACAAAGTTTTGGGATCTGAGCAGTTGAAACTGAACCCTAGCTGGTACTGTCAAACATTAACATCCTAATCAATTAACTACTTAAGTAACTTCTTTGGTGACCTCTCTAAAAATACTCTGGTTGGCCTGATGCAACTCCTCGTGGGCAGATTACTGGCCCAAGGAACTCGCCGTTGCCATTAGTGCACAGCACATTGTTGGCTGGCTGGGAAGATGTTCAGGAAAGGGCCCAGCCTCACAACTGTCTGGGGCGATGTTCAGGAAAGGGCCCAGCCTCACAACTGTCTGGGGCCCAGATCTCAAGCAGTGCTTCCCGAGCAGGAGCTGCTGTAGGACTCCCTGCTGACAGCATGCATCTGCCAGCACCATGCTGGCTGCTCACATGACAGTGGCAGGTCCTGCTGTATGGACAAGCTGCTGCACACACAAGGTCTCCCTGCTCATTATCTGGGAGGCATGTGGCTGCCTTATGTAATAATTTTGACCTGGAGATGATGCAGAGAACCCTTTAAAAATGTCATTTCTCTGTAATCATCTCTAGCCATGGTTCTCATAACTCCCCACGTTTAAACCATTCAAGGCCTGCCATCCCTATACTGCATTTCCAGCCAGTGCAGTCATTTGTGGAAGGAAGAAACCTGAATGTATCTGGAATCTCTGGCCTTCAATAGATGATCCAGCAAAATGCCTTGGCAGGTCCCAGAGAGCGCAAGAGATGCATCAAGACTGAGATACAGTGGGAGGGCAGTCATAACAGGGAGGGTAGTCATGACATTTTAATTGCTGCTTTACCAGCTCTATAGAATCATAGAATGGTCTCGGTTGTAAGGGACCTCCAAAGGTCATCTAGTCCAACTCCCTCTGCAGTCAGCAGGCACATCCTTAACTGGATCAGGTTGCCCAAGCCTCACCTTGAGTATCTGCAGGGATGGGACCCCAATCACCTGAGCACAGGGCCCTGGCATCCTTGGCAGGACCTTTCTTCCTCAAAATTTCACTTTTTGAAGGGGGAGAGAGAAGTAGGAAGTAAAACCTAACTGAAGAAAGCACACTCTTATTTTTGTGTTGCCAAGAAGTGCTTGGAGAAACAAAAATCATTGGGGTATTTGGTGGGACCACTGTGCCCAGAAGTTTAGATGACCACGTTAAAAGTCTGGGGGAATTGTCTAAACCTAGAATCTCACCTGAAAGTAGCGTTAGAGCAGACCCCTACTATTTCATGATGGTTTTTATTTTCACTTGCAGCTAGAAACTTGGTGGGTTCAAAGGATACAGACTGACTGGAGATACAAACCTAGCCAGGTTTTTGAACCCCAGAGGACAGATTCTGACACCCATCCTTTTGAGCCTCTCCGTTCCTCCGCGCTTACAGTCAGTTAACTGCATTATATCACAAAAGACTTTTTTCTGTTCTTTCAAATTAAAGGTTTCCTCTTTCTTTTTTTTTTTTTTTTTCCTTTTTGCAGAAGAGTGGCCTCTCTTCCACTTAGGTTATTGTGTTTATAACAATAACACAGGGCTAACATTCTTTTGGCACAATAAAACCCACCCCTCTCCACTTAAGATGACAAGACACAAAGATGAAAAGATTGAAATGTAACATGCTTTACTGAAGGGGATTGGATTTGCAGTTTGCCTCTGTAAAAAGCTGTAGATGAGGGGGTTTGAGCTTTTTCTGGGGGGAAGAAACTTCTCCTAGCTTCATCTTTCCACACAGTGGTTTACCATCACCCTCTCATGTAAACTGCCAGCAGTAATCCAGAAAACTGATAAAATACTTTTTTGAACAAATAGGAAGATTAGGAATTTCTGTTTAAGGATGCATTTGTTAAGAACTGCGTAACTTCTGATTATTGCAGAACAAAAGAGTTCACCTTCCAAATTTTGTAGACATCATAGCTGTTGGGGTTTTATTTCTTTTCTCCCTGCTCCTTAATTATGTCCCTGTTAGTATGTGCGCCTACACACTGTTGTCTGTGCTCTTCCTGAATTTCAAAGAATCACTGAAAACGTCTGGTTGGAAGAGACCTCAAAGATCATCCAGTCCAACCTTCGACCCAGTTTAGGGTCAACACTAAACCATGTCCCTAAGCACCAGGTCCACACACTGTTTAAACACCTCCAGAGATTGTGATTCCACCACTGGCAGAACATTCCAGTGTTTGACAACCCTCTCTGTCAAGAAATATTTCCAAACATCCAGCCTGAACCTCCCCTGGTGCAGTGTGTAACCATTTCCTCTGGTCCTGTCACTTGCCACCAAGGAGAAGAGGCTGTCCCCCTCCTCATTCCAACCTCCCTTCAGGTAGCTGTAGAGAGTAAAGAAGGTCTCCCCTCAGCCTCCTCTTCTGTGTGAGGCAATAACCCTATTTATGTTCCTGTGTCTGTGGTATTTTCAGTTGCTTTACTGCACAACGTGGCATGCTAAAGCCGTTGTTTTCAGTTGTTGGAAGTGTGTTCTCGTTGTTTAGCAGAGTCAAAAGCTGGGTCTGTTGTGATCCTGCCTAATGCAAGGTACCCTTCAACTACTTCTGAGTGCCAGGACACAGGCAGTCAACTGTGGCATCTGGCAGTGGATATAGTGGGTCTCCACCTTGTTTAGGTAGCACCAGCACTAAAAACACTTTGAGGGAAATAGTCAACAGAAGAAATAGCAAATCCTGCTGATAAAACTAGTCAAAAAGGATGAAGACGTGTCTTTAGAGCAAGGCTGTAGGATGTGGGGAAGAGTCCTAACATAAGAAAAACAAGAGTGTGAAAGCAGCAGAACTACAAGCCTGTTGTCATAGCAGCACAATGCTGCAGGGCTAAAATGTATCTTATGCGAAAACAGATGAGAATTAAGATACGCAGGTAAGATCTGGGCATGGCTGGGGAAGAGCACACTGCAAGGACAGCCTGGAAGCCTGCGCAGAAACCCCCTGAGCTCCCGGTGGCAGCAGCAGCAGCAGCAGCTCCCTGGCATGGATGCTGCTGCCAGGAGGGTTTGATCTCTCCCACAGGCACTGGCTAGTGACTGGAGCAGAAGTCCTGAAGTCGCCTGTGCCTGGGAGGACAACTACAGCCTGCTGTTCCTCGCCACCTCCCCTGCCATTTTCCAACAGTCCCAGGTGTGTGGGGCCCCTCCACCATTCTCCCTCCTGCCTCGTGCCATGGTGCGATGCTCCTCCACATCTCTGTACCCTGAGCTGCTGCCAGCCGTGCAGCCTGTGCTAGGAGTGCCCAGCACAGCCAATCACCTTTCCTGCCTTTGAAGGTCAGCCCCCACCGCCCATCTAACAAACAGACATCATGGGGGATAGATCTTCGCAATACGTGTCTGGATGTGTGTGATGAGGGACACCACCTCTCTGGGAAGATGCAGCAAACAGGCAGGGTAGGCATTGGAAGCCAGGGACCTCTGTGTGTCACAGCCACCCAAGGCCAGGCCACTGGCACCCCAGGCAGTGCCACAAGGCTTGAGGAGAGCTGCCAGGGCACCCCCAGCAACCACATTTGGGCTTCACAGAATCACAGAACATCAGAGGTTGGAAGGGACCTCCAGAGATAATCATTGAGTCCAACCCCTCTGCCAGAGCAGGAGCACTTAGCCTAGGTCACACAGGAACACATCCAGGTGGGTTTTTAGTATCTCCAGAGAAAGAGACTCCATAACACCCCTGGGCAGCCTGTTCCAGTGTTCTGCCACCCTCACCGGGAACAAAACTTTTCCTCATGTTTCTGTGGAACTTCCTATGCCTCAACATCCACCATTGCCCTGTGTGTTGTCATTGGGCATCACCGAGCAGAGCCTGGCTCCATCCTCTTGGCACTCACCCTTTATGTATTTATAAACATGAATGAGAAGCCCTTGGCAAGGGCCTGCACTGTATATCCAGCCCCTTGAGCAGCAATGTAAGGATTGGAGGGGTGTTTATGGAGAGGTGTGGAGGCGGCCAGCAGTGGAGCTGATGCAAAATCAGACGCAGGAGCAAAGTTTCCATCTCTTTTTTTCACCATGAGGCCAGGCTGGATGTGGCTCTGGGCAACCTGATCCAGTGTGAAAGCATCTCTGCCCATGGCAGGGTGTTTGAACTAGATGATCCTTGAGGTCCCTTCCAACCCTGACAATTCTATGATTATGAAAAAAATCTCAGCTCAGAGCCCTGCACCATGCTGTGCAGAGAGGTTTATCCTGCTTTATCCTGCCTATGTGCCCCATCCCTTGGCAGCAGTCAGGCCGAATACTAGATTGGGCTTCTTTTGGTGGGATAAACTCAGGCAGAATTACGAGAACGATTGTCAGAATTAAGATGGTATTGATTAGAAAAGCTTCTGCACTTCAGATTAGGGGAAAAAAAAAAAGAATTAGCAATTTTCTGAGCTACCAAGAAGGCAGATGGAAATATAAATGCACACACATCTGCCACTTCAGGCACTAATAGTTGTTCCTCGATTGATGCCTTGTAGCTTGAACAATTTTTAGATTTTATTTACATGAAAATTGTTTGGAGCAAATATAATTCAGCACGTTTTGGACAGCTGAAAAAAAAAATGGTTGCAAAATTACACAGCTTGCATAATTAGTATCTTAGCATCTCTTCAGGAAACCTGACTGTAGGACTGTTAGGAAAAGAGCTCTGCTACCCGTAGCGATTCTTCCTGCACCCTCTCTGTCTGAAGCTCCTAGTGTTTATCCTGAGCCATGAGGATCTGTTGGTGTCTTTCACTGGCTGTGTGCACACAGTGTCTATCTGGTTGGAAGAGACCTCAAAGATCATCCAGTCCAACCCTTGACCCAGCACACTGGCCAGGCTGGCTCAGTCAGGAGGCTGTTGTGCACCAGCCCCCTTTGGCCCTCAGCCCTCAGGCTGACAGCAGGACACAGCCCCATTCAGGGAGGTCCTTTGCCTTTCCTCTCTGCACCTTCTGAGGAAAATACACTATTTAATAGTTTAATTTTTACCCATGTCTCAAGAGAATGGTGTTTTCTTTCACGAACTAAGCTGGGAACTGTGCAACTCTTTTTGCCTCTCATAACCTTTTTATTTTGACTGAGGACATCTCTCGAAGTGAATTGAAAAAGCACTTTGCAAAGATAGGAATTGCCAGAGATTACTGAGGTCCTATTAAAAAGGGAGAAATTTATAGCTAGCCTTTAAAGGCTTTTTCTCCTATTTACTTTCCTTGGCACAAGTTACCTGTAAAAATGACCAAAAAAGTAAAAACTACCAAAAAAAGAGTAAAAGCTACCAAAAAAAAAAAAGAGTTAAAACTACCAAAAAGGTGTAAAAACTACCAAAAAGAGCAAAAACAACCAAAAAGAGTAAGCCAGCTGCATGTGAAAGTAAAACCTATATTTGAAATCATTGCTTTCAACTTGCTTTCTAGTTTTTCAGTCTTGAACCCAAACCAGTGTTGAGATTTTAAGTAGTAGTAGATAATGAGTTCATTCTTCACTTGATTTTTGAGCCTTATTAGGCTTTTGTCCATAACCATGAGACCAGCTTTCTTTTTTTTTTCAATGAAAACAGAGATTTTTAATCTATTTTTTTTTAAATCACAATATTTCAGGCTCCAGAAAAATACTGCAGGCTCAGGGAGAAGGCATACTTGGTGAAAATGATAGTGAAAAAGAAATTACAAAGATTTTGGCAGCAGTGACTGGAGTGAAGCTTATTTTTAATTTGAACCATCAGCTGTGGACTGAAAGACTAAACGGAGTCAAATAATAGCAACAACAACAAAAGAAAGTGATATCTGACTTCTGATGTCTCTTCCATGTGCCAGATCATTTGTAGGACAGACAGGAGGACATCTGTGTATCATAGAATCACAGAATGGACCAGGCTTGAAGGGACCTCCAAAGGTCATCCAGTCCAACCTCCCTGCAGTCAGCAGGGACATTTCCAACTAGATCAGGTTGCCCTGCTATCTCCAGGGATGGGGCTTCAACCACCCCCTGGGCAACCTGTTGCAGTGTTCCACTACTCTAATAGGAAAGAACTTCTTCCTAACATCCAATTGAAATCCTGCTCTTCTTTAGCTTAAAGCCATTGCCCCTTGTCCTGTCACTGCAGCCCTTTGTAAACAGACTCTCTCCATCCTTGTAGGCCCCATTCAGGTACTCTCCAGGCTGAACACCCCCAGCTCCCTCAGCCTGTCCTTGTAG
Source organism: Picus viridis (assembly GCA_033816785.1). Taxonomy (NCBI): domain Eukaryota; kingdom Metazoa; phylum Chordata; class Aves; order Piciformes; family Picidae; genus Picus; species Picus viridis. The sequence goes on along the minus strand of CM066570.1, from coordinate 27,955,652 downwards.
CAGAAGTGCTCCAACCCCTTGACCATTCTCGTGGCCCTCCTCTGGACCTGCTCCATCAGGTCCATGTCCTTCCTCTATTGAGGGCTCCAGACCTGCACACAGCACTCCAGGTGAGGTCTCACAAGAGCAAGGTGTCAGAATCACCTCTCTGGATCTCCTGGCAATGCTGCTTTTGATGCAGCCCAGGATGCCATTTGCCTTCCAGCCTGCAAGCTCACACTGCCTGCTCACGTCCAGCTTCTCATCCATCGGCACCCCCAAATCCTTTTCCTCAGGGCTGCGTTCTATCACAGAATCAACAAGGTTGTAAAAGACCTCAAAGATCATCAAGTCCAACCTGTCACCCAAGACCTCATGCCTACTAGAGCATGGCACCAAGTGCCATGTCCAATCACCTCATCCCCCAGTCTGTATCGATAGTGAGGACTGTTCCAGCCCAGGTGCAGAACTCTGCATCTAGCTGATTCTGTCTAGCTGGCCATTCACTGACTGTATGTCAAGTAGCAAAGCACAGTTGAGTCCTTACAATAAGTAATGTCCCCTTTAAAAAGGCACATTACTGTTCAGCAGCAAAAGCAAACAGATTTTTGCAGTGGATATGATGAGCAGGAGGTAGTTGTATACATCCTTAATATTAAAAATGGTGGCTGTGACTCTGATCCAACTCCCATGGGAGTGGAGATAGCTTTCCATGAGCTAGGAATAGGAACTTGGCAAGGTTGAAGTGGCTCGGTGCATGCTGCTGTCACTCTTTTCACCCTGGGAGAGAAGCTGTGAGGTGAGATCCATGTGGGACATGAGTGGCCATGACTGGGTCCTCATGCCTTGTCCTCTTTGCCCATAGCTTTGATTGGGATAGCTCCTTGTGTAACATGCACTTAAAGGATTTCTGGGAGTGGATCATTTTGCACACAAATCAGAGTTTCTAACCCCTCTCTGCTGGGGTGGGATCTGTTTGCTTCACCAGGAGACTGCAGACTTTTCTTGTTTCCTGACTAAATTGACAAAATTCTGGTGATACCTGTTTATTTTTTAATTAAAGACAGGACTTCTGAATAAAGCAAAGGAGATAGAGGTTTTCCTCACCCCTTCCTCTAGCTGCCTGCATCTTTTGTGCGGACTTAGTGAAATTAAGCTTTCCTTTCTGACCTGAATATACATCTGTAAGTACAACCCTTCCGCCTCCAGGTTCAGCTTTGCTGCCACTGCTGAAAGTGCCAAGCTCTGTACAGGGAAGAGCTGTCTTGCATAGCCTGGTTCAGGGACTGGCCCAATCTGGGCAGCCAAACAGAGTCTACTGGGGGGCCCTGGTTCTCAGCGCCTGTCTTCCTGTGCTGATGGCAGAGGTAGGAGGACCGGCAGCCAAAAACCAGCTTGAAGAAATCTTTACAGCCACAGCTTTCTGAGGCCCTGGAGCAAATGGCTTAGCCCCGGATAAGTGAAAGGATTTTAGCTTTTGCTTCCTGGCATCCCATCCTGGGCCCATGGGCAAAAGCAGCCAGCAGGGTGATGCAATTTCACCACTTCTCATCTGTCAGATGTGCCACAGGCTGAAACGTTGCTTGGTGTGGAGGCATGAGTACATCCCTCACCTGGAGGTATTTACAGAAAGGGATTTGTGTCCCAGTTGAAGCCATCTTTCCTCTCTGTCTGAAATAAATAATTGAGTGAGCATGGGACTTAGAGTAAACAAAATCCAGGACCAAGATTTTATCAAATGCAAATGGCCGAAGGCTGAAGGAAGAGACAACGCTGCTCTAGAAATCTCTGGCATGTTATGGGACACACATAAACAGCATTTTCAGAAGGCAGGAGGGAATTGGAAGTGATGGTCACTGTTGAAACAGCAATGAAAGGGAGAGGTGGAAGTTGTTATTTCATGCCTGAGTGCTTTCAGGGACAGTGTGCCACCGTGGCAAGGGAGCTTAGGCAAGGTTGTGTAGTTCCAATACTGCAGTGCTCTGGCATCTCAGCAGTAAACTACTTTCTGGTGCCTTCCACTATTAGCTAGCTGAAAAAGCTGTGAGTGATGAGCAAGCAGTGCATGTCTCCCTTCAAGAAAAAAAAACACATTCATTCAGCTTTATTTCTTTAAATCTCCCTTTCTCCTAATAGGATCAGTAAGGATAAGAAAACAGCTGGATAAACGAGCATCTGGGGGTCAGTTGTTTGTCCCAGTAGTAGGTGCCAGGTTTATTCAGGATCTGGTTACTTGCTATTAAAATCTGCTGCGCTGAGGAAGGCAGCATGCATTATGTATTAACATTTTGCTGCTGTTGTCCCCATCACACAACAGCCTTCACTATCCCCTGTGAACTAACTCCAGTTTCCTGGGGGACTTCCTGATGTACCGTAGGCAAGCCAAATTGCAGACTGTGTAATCCCTTGAACTGGTAGGATGTGCCCTTGTAACCTCTTGGACCTTCTCTTTTCTCTGTGAGCCAGTCACCTCGGGCTGAGAGTGCGAGCTCTGGATGCAAGTGGAAAAATCTGGGCGGCCACAGTTGAATCCTCAGCATGGCAGCAGGGAGGGGAGCGTCATGGGACTGCAGCTGTCAGCAGGGAAGGGGCAGCAACCCAAGGGTGCCCAGGCAGCCACAGGCAAGCAAAGGGAAGAGGGACAGCCTGCAGCCATGCTGCAGTACACCCCTGGCCTGCAGTAAAGCAACAGAGGGGGCAGGTTTTGTAGGATATGATCTGAAAAAGTGACATGCAAGTAAGGTGATGTGCTTGTCTTGAAGATGAAAGTCTGAGCCAGGCTTCCTGGAGCTGAGTCCTGGGCGCTGAGGTAGTGCTGGACACACTTTGCTGGGAGGGAGGAAATGGCAGGTTTTCCACTTCGGCTGTTTGCCTACAATTAGAGACCAAATACTGTGGCCACTGGCAAAGCTCAGAGTATGTCTCCTAGCTACTCTAAACTGCACAAGCTTGCAGCCAGCTCTGGGGGCTGCTTGGCTGCCAGGATGTGTCAGGATGCAGAGCTGGCTGCCTGCTCTCCTCTGCTCCCTGAAGCCTCATCACTGGGACATGCAGCGGTCAGGTCTACCCACGCAGTGCCTGGTCCAGCCCAGCAGAGCCTCTCAAGAAGCACCAGGCCACCGCTGCAGAATGGATTCCTGAGTCTAAAATGATCATTCCCAAGAAGATATGAGTACTTTAGATATGACATTTAGCTTCTAGCCTTTCTCTGAAGCTGCTGTAACAGCTGTGACAGATGAGGTTATTTTATAACCTAAATATTAAAAGAAAAGTGCTTCAGTTGTAGAAGGAAGCAATTGCAGCAGTGAGGCAGGGAAGGTAAATAGCAACACACATTGCTTGATAAAAGTTGCATGATGGTTTAGTTCCTTCTGCATTGTCCTCTCTGAAAGAGTTGTGTTGTGAATCTAATACAGTCAGGAAATTCCTTCTGTTCCTCTGAGTTGTATTCAGCTGTGCTTCTTTACATGACATCCGATTTTGCAGCCACTGTCACTGAAACCCATACAGGAGCTGCCATTGTAATAAATTAAAATCAGCCATCTGTCTTTAATTTGATAAATCGGAGCATTTCCCCCAAATTGTAACAACATACATTTGGCTTCATACCCCAAAAGATCTCTTGAAAAGCAGAGCTTTGCAGACAAACTGGAAAGACTGGAAGAATTTGCCCCTTCATTTGCCTACATTTGTACTTTTAGCATCTTCTTGGAAATCTTTCGATTTGCTTCATTTAAGAAGGTTGTGCAGAAGCCCCTCTCTTGCACAGACAGATACTTGTTCTCCCTCCAGGATGGAGAATTTTGCCTCTCACCATGGCCAATTGTTGTATTCTTACAGTACTGTGAGAAGATCTGGTGGTTCATTTCTCTAACCTATCCTTCTAATGTCAACATTGAACTGTTGTTCTGTTGAAAATGAATCATAGAAGCATAGAATGGTCTGGGTTGGAAGGGACCTCCAAAGGTCATCTAGTCCACCACCCTCTGCAGTAAGCAGGGGCATCCTCAACTAGATCAGGTAGCCCAGAACCCTGTCAAGCCTCATCCTGAATATCTCCACTACTCCACAGCTACTCAAATGTGGAAAAATACACCCTGAAGCTGCCAGAGAGAGAGAAAAAAGTTGAGAATATAGGGATTTTGTAATCTTTGCTTAGATGATGTCATACTGAGGAGCACAGGTGACATAACTAAATTGATTCCCATCACAGATGGTGCAGTGCAACCACAAAACAGTTGGATTCATGGGGGATTCTTTGCAGATAGGTCTAAAATACCACAAAGCATGTGCTCAGCAGTGTGCAGGAGCCCCTGCCTTTGCTATGTTGGGTAACCCCTGTGCCACCTAGAAAAGAGGAGAAGGAGCCTTTTCCTAAATCACAGAATCATCCAGGCCATAAGGGACCCCCAAGATCATCCAGTTCAGCCATTTTGCTTGCTCCACCAAGTCAGTCACTATACCATGTCCCCGAGCACCAGATCTAGATGGCTTTTAAACATGTCCAGGGGTGGTTGAGGCCTCTTCCTGGAAATATTCAAGGTGAGGCTCAACGAGACCCTGGGCAGCCTGATCTAGTTGGGAATGTCCCTGCTAACTGCAGGGAGGTTGGACTGGATGACCTTTGGAGGTCCCTTCCAGCTCAGACCATTCTATGACTCTATGATTCTATGGTGATCCAACCACCTCCTAGGGCAGCCTGTTCAACCCTTTCCATGACATTTTTTCTCTAATGTCCAGTCTAAACCTCCCCTAAACTTTGTGGCTCTCCACCCCAAAGGATGTCACAACCACAGGGAGAATGTTCTCAGGCTTCTGGTGGAAGCTTTGGCCTCAGCAGCATCCTTTACAGAAGGTCTTGCTACTTACTCCACAGCACGGAAGGAATTAAATGGTGATGGTGGTGGGTGAAACCTGCACATTTTGCAAGAAAAACAGGTGAAAAACCCACCACCACCACCAACAAAAAACCCCAGTTTGTACTTGGCTGAGGCTCCCAACATCAGCAAACTCAATATTTTCCTTCTGAAAAATCTTGCAACCCCAGCCTATTAGGACTATCCCCTTGCCATCTTTCAGATTTCTTGCTGCTGCTTCTGTGTTGACTAAAACAGACTCAGAAAAGGTTGCACACATTTTCTCTACTTTCTCAAGAAGAAATGGTAATTTTTCTGCCTTTCTGATGTTCAAAAATAACTGAATGCACTTCAGGTCAGAGCTCAGGCATGGCAAATTTCAGAAGGATGCAAAACAACTTGGAAAGAAGGCTGCACTAAACGCTGTGAGACCAAGCAATAAGCAGTAATAACCTGCAGGCCCGAAAATTAGAGGCCTTTCCTGACTGACAGGAGCTCCCAGACAGAGAAGGAGGAAACCAGTGTCAGTGTCTGACATTGCTTCCTTTTGAGAATTTGGTGGAGGAAAGAGGGAGGGAAAAACCAGTGCAAATTAATTAATGCCAACAATGTTTTTCCTGCAATGCCAACAATCTCTATGCTGTGGCCTTTCATAGAATGGTCTGGGTTAGAAGGGACCTCCAAAGGTCATCTGGTCCAAACCCCTCTGCAGTAAGCAGCGGCATCCTCAACTAGATCAGGTTGCCCAGAGCCCTGTCGAGCCTCAAGCCCTTTACTTCAAGCTACTGCCAGTGCCTTGCCCACAGCCAGCTGCCAGGCTGCCAGCACATCCCCCATGGGTGACACCCCCAGTCGCATTGCTCTTCTGCCTTCTGTACCTGAAGTCTAATCTGTCAAGAGAGATTAATCTGGCAGTCCTGGGCACGGCAGTATCTCCAGACATGGCAGGGCTGTTATACTTCATGTTCACCCAGATCACCTGAAAGTGGAGGCTTGGGCTTTTTGAGTCTCTAAATAAGAGAGGCCAAACAGCAGATGCACATGGCACAGATGCAAGTTACAACACCTGAGTTACTAGCAAAGGACCTGGGGGAGTAGTGCTGCTATTTTCGTGCATGTTTCCTTTCTTATTTTGCAATGAGTATGCTGTTAATACTACAGTCCCCCAAACTGCTGTCTTTGTTGTTGTTCCTTAGATCAACTAGGAGAGGAACGACGATGAGGAGCAGCTGTTGCTGCGGCTGCTGCCGTGCGAGATGAACCCATGAGTAACGTCTGTGATTTCTCTTTCCCTTGTAGTTGCACTCTGCTGTGACCAGGATCCAAGTTCAAAGACCTGGTTTCAATTACACCTTTGCCCATATATGTATCCTGAACAATGACAAGACATGCATAGTGGACGACATAGTGCATGTGCTGGAGGAATTAAAGGCTGCTCGTTCTTCTAACCGAACTAATTTTGCAATCACTTACCCAATCACTCACTTAAAGGATGGCAGGGAAGTGTATAATGGGCATCAGCTCGGTGGGGTTACTGTGCACAGCAAAGACCGGGTGAAGTCTGCAGAAGCCATTCAGCTCACCTACTACTTGCAGGCCATCAACTCCTTGAATGACATGGTGGCAGAGAAATGGGAATCCATTTTTTGTGACACTGTTGAACTTTTCCAGAAATCCAACAGGAAAGTCAAAATGTATCCTTTCACTTCTTCTTCGCTGAAGGAGGATTTCCAGAAGACGAGCAGGGTGTCACAGCGCTACCTGATCACAAGCTTGGTCCTTGTGGTCACCTTGGCCATTCTCTGCTGCTCCATGCAGGATTGTGTCCGCAGCAAACCCTGGCTTGGCCTGCTGGGATTGCTGACTGTGACCCTTGCCACTCTGACTGCAGCTGGGATCATCAATCTCACTGGTGGGAAATATAATTCCACTTTCCTGGGAATCCCCTTCGTCATGTTAGGTAACTATCTCCTATCTCCTCTCTCTTTTATGTGTTTGTGCCTCCCTGATGCATTTCCCAGCAAGCAGAGAAGCGTCACTGCATGGCTCCTGGTGCCTTCTCCCTGCAACACAGCCCTGTGCCAAATTCACACAGCCTCTTTTACTAAACAGTTTGGCCTGCACTGGGACATTAAAATCCTGCCTGGGGCTCCGGTGTGGCACAGCACCCTGCCATAGGATGTAGTGTCCGCTCTAGTGAGGAACAAGGACATGCAAATGCTGTGCCTTGTGCAGAGGGGGAGCCCAGCTGCTGCTTTTTTCTGGGTGTTTTGGTGGGTGGCGTTGCAGGGAAGCCCTTGCAGAGGTGCCCGTGCCGCAATGACAGCATCAGCTGTGCCAGCAAAGCAAAGGGGCTGCGCGGGCTGGGCATTTAGAGATCGCTGGCTCCTTCAGAGAGGAGCGCACTGCTGGCCTGTCTTGGCAGGCACCTCTCCATGTTTGGTTCTGGGTTGTGTTTCTCCTGAAGCTCCTGTGTTGGCTGAGTGAGCATAGGGAGGGTTTCACTGTCCTGGGGGGAGAGCTTTGCCTCCCCCAGTCAGGCAGACCCGTCATGTTAGTGCTGCCACATCCCATGGCAGAGGGCTATGGAGGGATGCAGAATTGGCTGCTCCCTGCCTCCAGTGCTGGCAGAGACAACTTCATCTTCCCAGTTTTCATAGCAAAGTAGTTTCATTTTGTTTTGTTTTCCTTGAGGGTAGAGAAGAGGAGAGAAGGTTGGTCAGCTTGCTACTGACCCCAAATCAGAGACCTCTCCTGTTTGGCACAAGGGCATTTGTAGGGACGCTGCACCTTATATCCCAACAGGCAGGAGGACAAAAGGAGAGCTCTGGAAAGTTCACAGCCCCTTTCTTTGTGTTTGGTTCATAACCACTGTGAAAGGCTTTGTACACTGTAGGTGTTTAATGTGTCCTCGTTCATGCCATTATTCATTTGTGGAAAATAATACATGCATTGATTTGATCACAGCTTCTCCCAGCTGAAAATCAGGGCTCAGTAATACTTGAGGTTTGGAGTGTAAGAGTGTCTCCACTGCCTTAGTCACATCGTGTAGTGATATGACACGTTTCAGCACAGCTATTTTCATACCCAGCAGCAGGTTCCTGGGCCATGCCTGTACTGTAGCTGTGGCACTGTTGCACTTTAATTAAAGACTTTGCTGCGATGCGTTGCACTACCAGTTTTAACGTACAGAATATATTCAGTGACAATGAGGATTCAGCTCTGATTCGCAGATGACATCCATAAAAATTAAGCTGTATCATAATCTAGATGAGATGCAGCACAAGAAAAGTCAGGAGTCAAAAGGAAGCTAGCTTTCTGACCTGAATCTTTGGTTTTCTTTTGTATTTTGTTTTTCTAATGCTTGTGCATGTATTATAAAATTCAGTACCATCAACTAAGTTGTCTGTGTTACGTGGGAGGGGATTTCCAGATGTGCTGCAAGAGTAGCAGCAAAGCTACTAAATCCAGCCATAATGAAGTGGAAGTATCTGGGGAAAGTCACTCAAAAAAAAGAAATATTAGCTGTGTTTAGAATCACAGAATTATTGAGGCTGAAATAGACTTCTGAGATCATCAAGCCCAGCCTATGACGCAACACCACCACACTGACCAGACCACGGCACTAAGTGCCACATCCAGTCTTCCCTTAAACACCTCCAGGGACAGCGACTCCACCACCTCCCTGGGCAGTCCATTCAAGTATCTAAATTACCCTTTCCATGGGGAAGTGCTTCCTAACATCCATCCTAAACCTCCTCTGGCACAGCTTCAGGTCATGTCCTCTTGTCCTGTCACAAGCTGCCTGGGAGAAGCGCTTTACTACAACTTCCCTTCAGGTAGCTGTAGAGTATGATAAGTTCCCCCTAAATCACCTCCAGGCTAAAAACCCCCAGGTCCCTCAGCCTCTCCTCATCAGACTTTCCCTCCAGTCCCTTCCCCAGTCTCATTGCTCTCCTCTGGTCCCACTCCAGCACCTCAGTATCTTTCCTGCAGTGAGGGGCCCAGAACTGCAGACAGTGCTCGAGGTGAGGCCTCACCATTGCCATGTACAGAGCAGAATTCCATCCCTAGCCCTGCTGGCCACACTATTCCTGATACAAGCCAAGATGCCAATGGCCTTTTGTGCCACCTGGGCACACTGCTGGCTCATGTTCAGCAGCTGTCAAACAGCACTCCCAGGACCCTCTCTGCCAGGCTGCTCTCCAGCCACTCATCCCCCAGTCTGTAGCACTGCATGAGGATCAAAGCATCTGCTTGCTAAGACAACCTTTCAGATCTTTAATTCACTAATAGTGACTTGAAATCCTTGAAGGCTTACAGCTGAGAAGTTTCACTCTTCTATTTTAGTGCTCCTTTAACTGCTGAGCTGTACAGCCAACTCTGCTTTTCTTTTCCCCCCTTTTTTCTTTTTTTTTTTTCTTTTTTATAACTGAGTTCTTTTTTGGTTTTGCTTCGTTGAAGTATTCCACTCTCCAAAGGAGTACATTTCAAATATGCAGCTCAGCTCTCACTGTGAACAAGTCAAGATAGATCAGCCAAGTTCGTGTGAATCTTGCCTGTTTCCCCAGCTGTGTAAAACCTCCTGAGGGACAGGAGTATCAACAGGTGAACAGAAGGCACTGAAGACATTCTGGAGTTTTGAGTGAGAGCTGTTTTAAACCAGCAGATAGCTGGAAAGGCAGTTTCCTTTTTTTTTTTTTTTTTTTTTTTCCTTGCAGTAAAACAGAAAGATCATGAATTTCAAAATTTATTTCCTGCCTATTTCAGTGAGACTTGGACAGGCTGAGAGCTTGGCAAAGAGGAACCTGATGAGGTCCAACAGGGATAAGTGCAGAGTCCTGCACCTCGGAAGGACGAATAAACTGCAGCAGTACAGGCTGGGAGGTGATCTGCTGGAGAGCAGCCCTGGGGAGAAGGACCTGGGAGCGCTGGTGGGCAGCAAGTTCTGCATGGGACAGCAATGGCCAAAGCGGCCAATGTGATCCTGGAGTGCATTAAGAGGAGTATGTCCAGCAGATCCAGGGAGGTTCTCCTCCCCCTCTACTCTGCCCTGGTGAGACCTCACCTGGGATATTGCATCCAGTTCTGGGCTCCCCAGTTCAAGAGGCACAGGGATCTGCTGGAGAGAGTCCAAGGGAGGGCTACAAGGATGCTGAAGGGGACTGGAGCACTGCCTGATGAGGAGAGGCTGAGAGCTCTGGGGCTGGTTAGTCTGGAGAAGAGAAGACTGAGAGGGGATCTAATCAATGTCTATAAATATCTCAGGGCTGGGGGTCAAGAGGGAGGGGACAGGCTCTGTTCAGTTGCACCCTGTGATAGGACAAGGGGCAATGGATATGAACTACAGCACAGGAGGTTCTACCTCTACTTGAGGAGGAACTTTTTCACTGTGAGGGTCACAGAGCACTGGAACAGGCTTCCTAGAGAAGTTGTGGAGTCTCCTTCTCTGGAGACTTTCCAGCCCTGTCTGGATGTGTTCCTGTGTGACCTGTGCTGCATTCTATGGTCCTGCTCTGGCAGGGGGGTTGGACTCAAAGGTCTGCAGAGGTCCCTTCCAACCCCAAACATCCTGTGATCCTCTGTGTTGCTTTGCTTATTGGTGGTTTAACTCAATGTAACTAAAGGCTAGAGACACAAACCACCCTCTCTCAGAGTCTGCTGAACTATTTTCACTTAATTTCAGTGATGATCAGATTAGATCATAGATTAACTGACCTTTAGAAAGCTAAAGGACTTCTGGATAGCTGTGTAGCCCCATAGCTATTACTCATAATCTCATAGCTAAAAGCAGAAAATTAGGTAGAAAAAATTATTACACTGGACACATTTCAGGCAAGGCCTCTTTACTGTTATAAATCATTAATGAAGTTTCCCCAGTTTATAGCAAGTGAGGATTTTTAACTTTTCATCAGCATCGTAGAGATGGAGAAGGCAGGAGAAGATGCTGTGCAGACTCCATCTGCCTTCTGCCACGGGACAAGGTTCTGTCTTTCCTAACAGATGCTTCTTCCTCTGCACTTTGTCTCCTCCTTGGGCCATTTTCCCCCTGTGTTTCACTGCACTGCTGCTACAGCATTTGCATCATGTCTAACCTCAGTTCCCCTTTTGTACCTCTGCTGTCCTGTTTATTTACCCACTGCATCCGGAAAACAATTAATTGTCTTTTTTCCTTTGCATATTTGAGACCACTCTCACTTGGCCAGTCCCCTTCCCTTTCATCCCACATTTCCTCAAGACAATGGTTACCAGACTTCCAGCAAGCTTCTTGCTTTTGGCCGCTCCACATCTCCTGTGGAATGCGGTGCCTAAATCCGGGTGTAGGATTCAGGCTGAGCCTTCCAGCAGCAAGCAGAGTAGGAGGATGATTTCACACATCTTGCATATGGCACTCCTGGTTCATAGATCCCCATATGAAACTTTTTTTTTCTCAGCAGGATGAAATGGTTGGCATTTGGTTGGTGCCACATGGCAATTCACAGATCCTTCGTGTCACTTTCTACCCTGTTTGGTTCCAACCAACACACAGATAGTTACCCTTGTCCTTGCTGAATTACAGTTTGTTTATCTCACACCGTTTCTCCTGTTCATTAAGTTCTTCTTGATAGAATCAGGGAATCATAGAATGGCTTGGGTTGGAAGGGACCTCCACAGGTCATCTAGTCCAAACTCCTTGTCATCACTGCCTTTCCAAGATGCATTAGCAGAAGCTGGTCAGAAGTGTTTTGCAGTTAAATGCTTTTTTTCACCTTTTCAAGAATGGCTTTCTGAGTAGTTGAAATGCCTTGTCCAGTCACAAGCCTGTTCTAAGAATTCAGGCAGTAAGTCTACAAAATACTCGGTTTAATGTGGTCTTTAGTGTTGGATTTCATTCATCCTATTTTCTGTAACATCCCTTCAGCACCAGCCATTTCCAAGAACAAACTAGCTATAGTGAGGGGTACTAGGTGCTGGAATCATGGAATCATAGGATAGTCTGGGTTGGAAGGAACCTCCAAAGGTCGTCTAGTCCAACCCCCAGTCTTAGCTTTTGAATCAGTAGGACAATATCAAGCTGCACGATTGCTGTGGGTTACCAAGCTCAGGCTGTGTAAGCGTAGGCAGAAACATCTTTTGCCTACCCCACCTGTTGAAGTATGACATACTGGTTTAAACATTTCATGCCTTGGTTTTAATCACCTTTCTGGTAGCTTATTCTAATTGATTTCACTCCTTGATTAAGGCAGGTTACTGTAATCCAGCTCACCCAAGGTAACTCATTCATTCAGAATACTCCAGTCATTGATCATAGAATCATAGAATGGTCTGGGTTGGAAGGGCCCTCCAAAGCTCATTTAGTCCAACCCCTCTGCAGTCAGCAGGGACATCCTCCACTAGATCAGGTTGCCCAGAGCAACCTGATTGTAACTGGCCTGAGTATGGCACTGCTGTGATGATTTCTATGTTGTGGCAGATCGCTTTTTAGCCATCACGGATTGCTAATGGAATGGCAAGAATTGAAGCCAGGAGAGATGTTGCCAGAAAAACCCTTCCCAGCAGGTACCAAAAGAGCAGGGCTCCCCTTTGGTCACCAGAGGTCCAGCTGTGAAAGTAAGGCAGGAGGCCATGCCTGCCAGAGCCTTTTCCCCTGTGGCCCAAGGCCCTACAGAGGAGATGTGCTGAGAGCAAGCTATGAGAGGACGGCAGGCTGGCTGCAGCCACTCTCTTCTCTAGGGATATCTTGTCAAGTCAAATTGGGAACTTTTCAGCTCTGGATTTACACAGGTACTTCTAATGTGAAAGTGAAGCCTGAAACCTGTGAAACTTGGCAGGCTGCCACCATTTGTCTGGGCATATTGTGAATTAGCATATGTCTCTGTGGGGTTTTTTAAGCTACCAGTGTGTAAATAAGTAATTTTACTCAGGTCTAGTTCGTGTGGAATCCTTTGCTAAACTCAGAGTATTGAATTTTGATCCTAAGAACCAAGAATTAAATTCTTCAATTTGGGTTGAATTATTTAGCAGAAGCTGAATAACAGATTTAAAACTCTTGATTTCCTGTTGCCTGCTCCATTAAAAACTACAGATGTTTGGTCTGGCACAGATTCTAACATATCCATCCTAAGTTTCCTTTACACATGAGAGGCTGTTTAATAACTGCCAATCCTTGAAAAATACCAGTTTCCTCAAAAAAAAAAACACAAAACAACCAAACAAAACAACCCAAAAAAACAGCCTAGTGTTACTAAACAAACCCTTGGACAACCAGCAGCACTGGCTGCACAAGTTTTTGGCAAGACTTTTCACAGAAGTACAGAATCAACCAAGCTGAAAGAGACCTCCAAGATGATCAAGTCCAACTGATCACCCAACCCTAACTAATCAACCAGGCACTAACTGCCTCATCCAGTCTTTCCTTAAACACCTCCAGGGATGTGAACTCCACCACCTTCCTGGGCACCCCATTCCAATGGCCAATCTCTCTGTGAAGAACTTCTTTCTAAGATCAAGCCAAAACTTCCCCCTGCACAGCTTGAGACTGTGTCCTCCTGTTGCTGGTTGTCTGGAGGAAGAGACTGACCCCCACCTGGCTACAACCACCCTTCAGGTACTTGTAGAGAGCAATAAGGTTTCCCCTGAGCCTCCTCTTCTCCAGGCTAAACACCCCCAGTTCCCCCAGCCTCTCCTCACAGGGCTGTGCTCCAGACCCCTCCCCAGCCTTGCTGCCTTTCTCTGGACATGTTCCAGCATCTCAAGATCTTTCTTGAATTGAGGGGCCCAGAACTGGACACAGGACTCAAGGTGTGGCCTAACCAGTGCTGAGTACAGGCCAGAATGACTTCTCTGCTCCTGCTGGCCACACTATTCATGATGCAGGCCAGGATGCCATTTGCCTTCTTGGCCACCCAAGCACACTGCTGGCTCATGTTCAGCCTATTGTCAACCAGTACCCCCAGGTCCCTTTCTGCCTGGCTGCTCTCCAGCCACTCTGTCCCCAGCCTGTAGCACTGCATAGGGTTGTTGTGGCCAGTGCGTAGAACCTTGCACTTGTTATATCTCATTCCATTGGACTCCGCCCATCTATCCAGCCTCCTTCCCAGAGGTGGAGTGCAGCAGTTAGCTTAGGGGACTCAAAAGAAAATTGCAGTATTGCTCTTTGCACTGAAGAGAAACCCAGCAACCTGTTTCCTATTCCTCCAGAAACTCCTACAGCTTGTTTGGGGAGAGGCGGATCTCTTCAGCTGCCAAGTTCGTGAAAAGCATTGGCACTGTGAAATCACAGAGGAATGCCAGGCACTGCCAGATACGGGCAGGGACGTAGGGACAGCTCTGTGGGCTTATATTTAGCCGCTGCTGCTGGCAGGGGAAAACCAGTTAGCAGTTACGAGAGCGGCTTGAGCTTGCAGCTTGCTGTAAACACCAACGATAGCCAGCCCCGTGTGAAGCTCAGCAAAACAGAGATGAATGCAAATACCTCTTCTGAATGCCTCCCTCCATCCTTCTGTTGTGTCCTCTATGGTTGGTATGCTGTTTCTGAGAAGAGAGAAGGAGAAAATGGTCAACAGAGCAAGTCCAGGGAGGGATGACTGGGAAGGCGAAGGTGGTAGTGTCAGACAGTCCTGCTCAGGTTCAGTGCTGGGTATGGGGAAAGTCAGGGGGGAGAAGGAGACTGCACAAGGCTGCATCTGTCAGGAGAGGGCACAGGAGCAGAAGAAGTGCAGAACACTTCAGGAGGGAGCTTGTGTTACCAGGGCTTATAGGAACACCTCACAGATGCAGAGAAGTGCTGATCCCTTCTCAGAAACAACACCAGTTCCTTGGATGCACACATTCTCCCTGGCTTGCCTGAGGGCAAACCAGGCTGTTGAACTGGAATCACAGAATGTTAGGGTTTGGAGGGGACCTCCAAAGATCATCCAGTCCAACCCCACTGCCAGAGCAGGAGCACCTAGAATAGATCACACAGGAACACATCCAGGCAGGTTTGGATTGTCTCAAGAGAAGGAGACTCCACAACCCCCCTGGGCAGCCTGTTCCAGGGTTCTGTCACCCTCACAGTTAAAAAAATATTTCCTCATGTTTCCATGGACTTTCCTATGCCTCAGCTTCCACCCATTGCCCCTTGTGCTGTCACTGGGCATCACTGAGAAGAGCGTGGCTCCATCCTCTTGGCACTCACCCTGCACATCTTTATAAACATGAATGAGGCCACCCCTCAGGCTCCTCTGCCCAAGCTAAAGGGCCTCAGCTCCCTCAGGCTCTCCTCATAAGGAGTGACCTGAGATATCTGTACAAGGGTTTCATGGATACAAAATGTAGGACCAGCAAATACGTGTTCTGAGATCATAGACAGGAAAGAAAGAGCATTACGAAACAGAAGAGAGATCAGTGTGTTTGGTGGTGGCAGTGAAGGAGGGCAAGTGAGAGGATTGCTGGAGGTTAGGGACTGTGAAGGCAACAGGTAGCTGAACCAAGCAGGGAAACTACCAACCAACATGAAAACCCTGTGGGGACAGGGGTGCTTGGGCCAGCATCTGCCAGCACATGTATCTTCCTGGTACCACACCTCAGTGCCAGTAAGGCACCCAGTCCAGCTCCTGCTTCAGCTTTCTGGAAGAATGTGCTGCTAGGGAATTGCAACACATGCCGAAGTTGTACACCCTAAAAGCATTCATTATCCTCTCCAGCAAGCACCAAGTGTTTGCTATATTCAGTAAACCACAAGTGTCAGCACTGGTTACATGCGGAGAGTTTCAAAGAGAGAGAACCCAGCCCCTGTGCAGCTCTCACTGGTGCCCTTGAGTCCACACAGAGGTAGCACACAGACAGACAGACACACACACACAGATGTTTGACTTTGTGTAGTACTTTTCCACTGCTTTTCCTGTTGTCGCTTAATAAAAATGCGAAGCTTACGGAGTCTCTCTTGTTTTTATTCCCCAAGCTAAACTTTCTCTTTATCCCTGCTTGGCTGCCCTTTGCCATCTCCTTATGCCAGGAACAAGCATGTCCTCTCTCAGCTGGCTGCCTCAGCTTGTTGCCCCCTTGTCCCTTTTTCCCATCTCATCCCTCTTGCTTGCAATCTCCAGCAGGTCTAACCTGTCTCTCTGCATCTCATTCCTGATGCCTCTCACCATCTTTTGGTCTCCCTGAGCTCCTTTCACCTTTTCTCTTGCCTTCTCCACTCCTGCCAGTGTGCCCACTCTGCCATTTTGTTGGGTTTTTTTTAATTTCTCTCCCATCCTCCCAACTCCTCACAGCCACAGCTGGGCCCTTTGCTCCTACCCTTTCCCCTCTGTTCCTCAGTAACTTCCTTGGCTCTCAAACACGTCCCCACCATACCCTGCAATGATATCCCAGATGCTTCAGATTTCCACCATTCATCCTTGCATTTTTCATGCTGCTAAAGGATTCCAGCTTCCCTGGAAGTACACTTGGGAGGTTTTTTGCTCACTCCATCTTCTCAGCTTTCGAAGTTCAACCCTGCACAGCTCAGTTACAGCCCTACAGCATTTTGTGTTTTGTTCCTTTCGTTATTCTTCTAATAAATAAATCAAATTAGTCTGGTTTTATCTACCCTGAACAGAATCTCAGGCATGTCACTTTCCTCTTCATTCCTTTTTCCTCCTCTCTTTCTCTCCTTGGTCCCTGAGTCTCTTCCTGAGCTCTCTAAGCAGACAGGCATTTTCTGCAGTTCCTCAAGCATCACCTAGCATTTCTCTTTTGTGCAGGGAAGAGCAGAAGTAGGCCCCCAGGCCACCCCTCCTCAGTCACTGTACCAATGAGTCCTCTCACGAGTGTTTTCCACCCAAAGGCAAGGTGACCATCTCCTCTTCCTGCTGGTCTCCCCCACTCCAGCTCTCCTACTGAAGGATGATGCCCTAAGGCTCTTGAATCCAAACACCATGAAGCTACTAATGCATGGAGAGAAAAAAGGCTTAAAATACACATGGTGGCAAAAATATTTGAGACATTTGTGCCAGCCCTTTGCTGTACAGTTTAGAAGCAGCTGGTAGAGCTTGCAACCAGCCATGTGTGATGGCCACATGGCCAACATGTGTCCACTTTTCCTCCTCACCACCACAAACCCCAGTGAAATCCTTGCAGACAAGCATGCTTTTTGGCTTCACAAGAGGGTTGATGACTCGGTAAATGTAAAGCTTTTTTGGAAAAGAGGAGCTGTATCTGTAGGAAGTCAATCCAGAGAACAGTTTAATATTGAATACAAGTGGTGTACACTCCTTGAGTAAAGTTGCCTCTTGACTGATAGTTCTCCAGTATGCACTTAGTTCATATGAAAACTGCATTGCAGGTGATGCAGTGCATTTAATGAGCACTTATTTTTGCAAACAGTAGCAGAAAGATGCTTTACTTTTACTGTCTTCATTCTTTTAACTGCAGAGAAGTCAATGCATGCAGTGGTTTAATGTAAGGGTTTGTCAAGAGAAGTCCCAAGCAGTCAAGGGTACTGAGAGCTTGGCTCCGACATCCTAATTGTCCTCAAGGAGTGCAGTCCCTCAAGAGGAACTTCCACATATATGACAATATATTGGAAACTCACAAGATACAGAAAAACCTTTTAATTATCTCTATATATAGGCAGGAAATATTTTGTGGTCTACTTTGCAGTATACTGAACTCAGATGATCAAAGAGAACCTGGGAAAGGTCAGCAGGAACTGATGTGACTTCATTTTGGGTCTTTCTTGTAAGAGAGGTGGTGCACATTCTGTGCATCTGATAAATGCCAACCCCCAAACAGGCAACAGACAAGAGGCAGGGGGAGGGCAGGTGGGGGACTTGCCAATTTTAGGTCATGAGACCTCTGCATTCTGTCAGAGGACACTGGCAGAGATGGATTAAGTTCAATTGGAATAAGTCTGGGTGCATGGTGGAAAGCCCAAGCCGAGTTCCAAACATACAATGATTTATTTATTTCAGTTAAAAATAGTTAGGTCTTAGATGCTTTAACTGAAGTTTTGCAACTGTTTGAACATTGTCTCACTTGATCCGTAGATTATAAGTAAGAGTCATGACAAGCGTCGCTTGAACAGGAGAATTTAAGGTCATGCCTGAGATGTTTTGGTTGCAGCTTTCTCACCAGGAAAGGGGAGCTTTAGTGTGGTAAACTAATCCATATCCCACCAGGAAAACACTCCTAGAATCAATTGATGTTTTGGGTTGTGGGCTGAGATACTTGAAACATGGCTTTGCCCTAGGTGTACTCAGTGTCTTACTCGGTCTTCAGGATCTGTCATGTCACTTGGCTGTTCTGTACCATATAAACATTAACCTTGTACAGATGGGAGGTTTCTTGCACCTTTAAGTAGTATTATATTTATTTTTACACAACTTGCATAAAATCTGTCAAAAACTCAACAGTTTGCAGCTTTGTCTGCTGCTAAGAATCTAAGCATGTTAGACGTGAGATGAGCTCAGCAGTATGTGACATGTAGCTCTCCATCTATCACCTACTTGGCTAGTGAGGCTTGAGGTACATACATCATGCAGGAAATCTGTCTTGCTGGCTAGATCTCTCATTCCTTTACAATCCTGTGCAGCTCCCCTGGTGCAATGTGGTCTTGGCTCCCCCTGCCCACCATGCCCTGTGCTAGCAGTGGTGGCAGGCAGCCACAGCCCTGTGCCCTTCTCCTCTTGTCAGCCTCCATGCTACAAACCCAAACCTCTGTCTCTTCAAGTAACAGCTTAGGCAGGGTACTGTGCTTCCTGCGGATTTTCTGATGTTTTCAAGTTAAAGAGTGAAGAGATGTTCCTGGGAGGTGCAAGGGACTCCCTTTCAGGGAGACTGTGAAGGCCAGCAGGAGATTAGATGCTCCCCTGCTGTTTTCCCCAGAACTGCCGGCTTGGGTTTGGAGCAGGTTTGACTCAGATGCTTTTGTGTTCAAATCTGTACAAGGTCTGGGTAGTCAGCAGATGAGCACCACGCAGAAATAAACCTTCCAGCAGCTAACCCCAGGTATTGGTAACGCTCAGCTCTTTGTGTTGCACTGAACAACACGATGACTTTTAACTTTTGCCAGGTCCCTTGTGAAAACAGAGGGAAGCGAGTCACACGTTTAAACAGAGTTGACAGCCTGCCATTTAAACACCAAAAGAAGCCTTGCCCCAGTCTGAAGTGGAATTACATATTCACTTATGTATCAAAAGGAGATTTTGAACTACAACTTGCTCTGCATATCAGCCTCGTTCAGAATAAAAAGAGCCACTCAAGTTTTCTCTCCACTGTGTTTCTGTTTTTCAGATGTGGTTAGCTGACATTCTCTGCTATCACTATAACAACAAATTCAGAAAGCATTACATTGCTTCAATACTGAAAGAGAGTGATCCAAGCAAAAACCCACAGCATTTTCCCAAAGCCTAAATCAGTCATTTTTTACTGCTGAAATCAAGATTAACCCCATATGTGCTGAATTTGGAGAATAAGTATTATGAAGTGCGACTGAAGGGGCTGGGGATGGTTAGTTTGGAAAAGAGGAGGCTGAGGGGAGACCTCATTGCTGTCTACAGCTACCTGAAAGGATGTTGTAGAGAGGCTGGTGCTGGTCTCTTCTCACAGGTAATAAGTGATGGAACAAGAGGGAATGGCCTCAAGCTGCCACTGGGTAGGTTTAGACTGGACATTAGGAAACATTTTTTTCCCTGCAAGAGTGGTCAGGCATTGGCAGAGGCTGCCCAGGGAGGTGGTGGAATCACCAAGCCTGGATGTGTTTAAAGGTGGTTTGAATGTGGTGCTTGGGGACATGGTTTAGGGGTGAACTTTGTAGAGTAGGGTTCTTGGATGGACTTGGTGATCCTGAGGGTCTTTTCCAACCTGAATGTTTCTGTGGTTCTGTGATTGCCTATATAACCTTTAGAATAAGAAGCTACCCATTTGAATTGAATGTGGTACAGTTTAAAAAACAAATAAAAGTTGAAAATGCAATATTAAGTTAAAAGATGTTATTTTTTATCATAAATTCTTTAAAAATACATGTATTTCATAAATAAAAAGTGGTGAAAGGAACTGGGGCTGCTGGTGTTCAGCCCCCTGAACATGAGCCAGCAGTGTGCCCAGGTGGCCAAGAAGGACTGGATCAAAACCAGTGTGGCCAGCAGGAGTAAGGCAGTGTTGGTGCCCCTGTACTCTGCCCTGGTACTGGGTTCAGTTCTGGGTGCCACAGCACAAGAAAGACACTGAGATGCTGGAGAGTGACCAGAGAAGGGCAACAAGGCTGGGGAGGGGTTTGGAGGCATCATATGAGGAGTGGCTGAGGGTGCTGGGGGTGATTAGTCTGGAGAAGAGAAGGCTGAGGGGAGAGCTTATTGCTGTCTGCCTGAAAGGAGGTTGGTGTGAGGCTGGGGTTGGTCTCTTCTCCCAAGTAACCAGTGACAGGACAAGAGGCAATGGATGGAAGTTGTGCCAGGGGAAGTTTAGGTTGGCCATTAGTAAGAACTTCTTTCCCAGGAGAGTGGTGAGGGGATGGAACAGGCTGCCCAGGGAGGGGGTGGAGTCACCATCCCTGGAGGTGTACAAAAAGCTGGAGATGTGGTGCTTCAGCACATGATGTAGTGATCATGGTAGTTGTGTTACAGTTGGACTCTATGATCTTAGAGGTCTTTTCCAACCTTAATGATTCTGTGATTGGATGATTCTATGCTACTGCCATTGCAGATTAGGGGTGGTGATGAAGGCTAGGACTATGAATACTAAGACTTTATTTTATGTATTTAAAATACTTCTTCTCTTTCTTTGTTTTCCCCTTATGAGGGTAGAAAAATGGCAGGAATGTCTCCATGTTTCTGGTGTATGTGTATGTACTTCTTCAGAGGCAGGGATTTATATGTAGAATGATTTTAATTTCAACAGTAAGATGTAGGTCATGCTCTTAAAATTAGCCTGTGATTTTCTAAACACTGGCTCATTTGTGCTTGTTTGCCGCAATAAAAGGTAGTACCAATTACTGCTTTGTGTACCCCAAGCACTGATTATGTGTTAGGGTAAGAGCAAGAGCATGAAGGTGACTTCTTTTTTTTGTCAGTGCATTCTTAGTGCAAATGTGTACTTTTGAGTATAACTCAGAAAGGGCTGAGCCTGACCAAACCAGACTGTTTCACAGAAGAACACAAAACTAATCTTACTCTGCATTTCTAAAAGCAGGGCAAGGGAGCAGGTCAAGGCAGGTGATTCTGTCCCTCTGCTCTTGTGAGACCCCCACCTGGAGTGCTGCATCCATCTCTGGAGTCCCCAGCATAAGTAGGACATGGACTTGTTGGAGTGAGTCCAGATGAAGGGCACAAAGATGACTAGAGAGCTGGAGTACCTCTCCTGTGAGAGTGGATTGGAAGAGTTGGGGTTATTCAGTTTGGAGACGGCTCTGGGGGAGACTTTAGAGCAGCCTTCCAGTACCTGAAGGGGGCCTAAAGAAAGCTGGAGAGAGATTTTTCACAAAGGCCTGTAGTGGTAGAATGAGGGGCAATGATTTTAAACTGAAAGAGCATAGATTTAGATTAGAAGATGTAAGGATGGTGAAGGACTGGAAGATGTTGCCCAGAGAGGCTGCAACTGCCCCCTTTCTGGAAGTGTTCAAGGCCAGGTTGGATGGGGTTTTGAGCAACCTGTTGTAGTGGAAGGTGTCCCAGACCACGGCAGGGGGATTGGAACTGGATGATCTTTAAGGTTCCTTCCAACCCAAACTATTCCATGATTCTATGAAGTTTGGAAATACAGGAAATACAGGAGAGATGTTCATTGCCAGAAGACTGAGATCAAAATTACTTCACTGCAGCAGACACAGATGGGTCTTCTGAGGAATCTAGCCTCTTCTAGTCCCCCTTGTGAGGAAGCTAGCCCCATTGTGACTAGCAGTGCTACACAAGACCCCAATGAGGCATAAACCTCATGCTGGATTTTTACATGCACCCTGTTTTCCTGCCTATACATTAAGTAAACTGAGTCTAGAGAGCCTTTCCCACAGGCTCTACAACTGAAATAACATTGTGGTCTGAAACCATGAAGTGCTGAGCACCAGATAAAGGTTTCTTCTCTGCATGCACCAACCCATACAGTGTGTTGGACAGGGACACTTCAGCAGTGTGCTTCTGTGGGCACAGCCACCCACAGCTGCGAAATACAGGAGACACTGGGAGCATATTATTGAATATTTGGGTTTCTCTTCTTTTGTTGCCAGGTAGACAGAGCAGGAAACACAACTCTATCTCTTTCTCTCCAGAAAGTGAGGCAGATCTGTATCTGGTGTGAACACACCAAGGCACTTGTGGTTTTGAGCCTAGTAGTAAATTGACAAACACATGGGCATGGCTGGGGCTTGCTGCCTGGGATGGCCCGTGCTGCTGTAAGCAGGGCTGGAGAGATCAGCCTCCCAGTCAGTTGAGAGTGAATGTCCAATATCCAAACATAAAGCAATCCCAGAGACTGGGCTGCTAGTATCATGCCTAGATACCCAACAAGCTAACATATCTCATTTTAGTTTCTCCTTCTGGAAGATCAGAGTGCCAGGGAAAGGGACCCCAGGGATCATCTGGTCCAACCTTTCTAGGTGATAGTGCAGCTGAAATGAGCTGGCCCAGCACCCCGCCAAGCTGAGTCTTAAAGTTGCGCAGTGTAGGGGAATCCACTGCTTCCCTTAGGAGATGATTCCAGTGTCCAACTGTTCTCAAGGGGAAACATTTTATTCTGCAATCCAGTGGGAATCTCCCCAGCAGTAACTTATCCCCATTACCCCTGGTCTTTTCCATGGGACTCCTTGGGAAAAGGGAGTCTCCATCTTCCTGGTAGCCACCCTTTGTCTACTGGTCCATGGTAATAAGGTCTCCCCTGAGCCTTCTCTTCTCAAGTCTGAACAAACCCAGCTCTCTCAGCCTCTCTTCACATGGTAGGCCTGCAAGTCCTCTGATCATTCTACTGGCCCTTTTCTTGACACTTTCCAGCCTGTCCACACCTTTTTTGAATAGCAGGGGTCAACTGGATGTAAACATCTTCATGCACAGTACACCTTAGTGATTTACATGTAAAATTCAGTAGTCTTAATTTAAAACAATAATTGCAGACACTGAACCTACTCAGCGGCATTTTCATCATATTTTTGAGGTAGTTACACTGCAGACATGCATGGTCTGTGTGACAGGGTGAAGAATATGTTGCAGTAAGTACAGCCAATGTTTATAGGAGGCAAATGCCATTCTGGGGTGTATTAGAAGGTCTGTGGATAGTAGGTGGTGAGAGGTTCTCCTCCTGCTCTACTCTGCCTTGCTGAGGCCACATCTGGAATATTGTGTCCAGTTCTGGGCCCCTCAGTTCAAGAAAGACCTCAGGGAACTGCTTGAAAGAGTCCAGCACAGAGCCACAATGATGATAGAGTGGAACATTTTTCGTATGAGGAGAGACTGAGGGAGCTGAGGGCTCTTTAGCTTCGAGCAGAGGAGCCTGAGGGGTAACCTCATTGATGTTGATAAAGATGTGCAGGGTGAGTGCCAAGAGGATGCAGCCAGGCTCTGCTCAGTGATGTCCAGTGACAGGACAAGGAGCAATGGTGGAAGTTGAGGCATAGAAGTTCCATGGAAACAGGAGGAAAACATTTTTCACTGTAGGGGTGATAGAACACTGCAAGAGGCTGCCCAGGGGGGTTGTGACTTCTCCTTCTCTGGAGATTCTCAAAACCCACCTGGATGTGTTCCTGTGTGAGCTGGTGTAGGTGCTTCTGCTCCGGAAGGGGGTTTGGACTGGGTGATCTTTCGAGGACCCTTCCAACCCCTAACACTCTGTGATTCTGTGGCATCCCATCCTGCACCAGTCTTCATCAATTCTTCTTAATCCACACACCATGCCTGCACATAGCATTCAGTCTTACTTGCCCTTTAAACCTGTTCTTGGAGGCATGAAATTAAGCCAGGCTGTGCTTGGGTGCCTGGGACTTCACTCACCTTGCAAATGAGGATGCATTTAAGGCTACTCGATTGTCTACCACCCTCAGTCCCCTTGCGACAATTCTTCTGAGACAAGCACTGCTGCCTGGAAACACAGCTGATCAGATGAATACCTTGTAGGATGTCAGTATCCTATAGATTCTACTCTGTACTGCCAGCTGGGCTCCCAGCGATACTCAGACAAGTGTAGGAAAAGCAAGCAGAGCTTGCAGTGCGCTTTCTTTGCTCAGCAGAAGAGCTGAGGGATGGGCAAGTCTTCATGAAGTGGGATGCCTGATGGTACACCCCCTCTTTGAGCTCTGACATTCAAACTGTAGTGTTGCAGTGCCATTTATGGGCCACAAATGTGGACACTGGATAGTGGCAATAGCCTGCTAACGAAGATTTAACTGTTCATAGAATCTGGGTTGGAAGGGACCACCAAAGGTACAGAATAAACCAGGCTGGAAAAGACCTTCGAGATCATCAAGTCCAACCTATCACCCAACACCATCTAATCAACTAAACCATGGCACTGAGTGCCTCATCCAGGTTCTTTTGAAACACTTCCAGGGATGGTGACTCCACCACTTCCCTGGGCAGCACATTCCAATGGCCAATCTCTCTTTCTGTGAAGAATTTCTTCTTAACATCCACCCTAAACCTCCCATGGCACAGCTTGAGACTGTGTCCTTTCCTTCTGTCTTGTAGTCCAACCCCTTCTGCAGGAAGCAGGGGCAGCCTCAACTAGATCAGGTTGTTCAGTTCAACTCATGCCACTAAACTTCTATGAACTCAGTGAAAACTGTTCTGTGAGTTAGGTTTGGTGCTAATTCTGTCTGCATGCTGAAAGGACCTCGGTTAGATGCAGGATTTTATTACTTCAGTGAGATGTTTTCTTCAGCTGGATGCAGGTTCTTGTGCTCTGCCTGAATATTCAGTAGCACTTTGAACCTGTTAGAGGTTCCAAGTTTAAATTGTCCCTGCTGGGAGAGGCTGCATGAGGCAGGTTGGTATTTAGTCAACGACTGGTTGATTGCAACTCTGTGTGACAAAGGGAGTCTGGATTAGCCCTTTGCCTTGGCTTTTCAGAAGATGGCAGCTGATGAGCTCACTGATCTAGCTGGAAAAAATAAGTCAGCAGGGGGAAATTATCTCAGCCTCTTTGTTGACATGGCTGTGGAAGGCAGTTCCAGCGTGGAGCAGTGCACATTGTTATTTTTAATACTGTCAGCTAGGAAAATTCCTTGTGCCTTCATTATATCATATGTTATTACAGGTATCCTTTGGAAAGAGCAATTCCTGCGCTCTGATTCCGATCTCCCGCGCATTCATTTTGCACAAGTTCTGCTTTTGAGACCGTGCCTGCGCTGGCAGCAAGCTGGGGGTATGAATTTATAGCATCCTAGCTCTTCCATGTTGATTTATCCAGAGTTTGTCCCTGCAGATGATATTTCATTGCACTCTGAAGGGGAGTCAAGCTGTCCTTCCCAGATTGTCACAGAGAAAGCTGGTGCAGCCTAGCTAGCCCTCTGTAAATGCACACACTTTAGCACAGCACACTAAATTCCTCTGGCAGACAAGCTCTCCTGTTCAGTGGGATGATTTCAGGCTTAAATCAACCTAAGTGAGACAGCATTCATCCAGCTGAACTGATAGTGTTACAAGGATGCAGCCGCAACAATACAAGCCAAATGCCTTAAATCAAACCCCAGACTTTACCTCTGTAACTCTGTCAGAGTGTGCTCCCACTTCACATTTTTGCCCACCTGGCTTACAGGACTCCCATCTATCCAATCATGATTCATTGGCCACAAAAACCCCATGCAGTGCTACAGGCTGAGGACAGAGTGGCTGGAGAGCAGCCAGGCAGAAATCAACCTGTCGGTACTGGTTGACAGTAGCTGAACATGAGCCAGCAGTGTGCTCAGATGGCCAAAAAGGCCAATGGAATCTGGGCCTAGATCAGGAAGAGTGTGGCCAGCAGGAGCAGGGAAGTCATTCTGGCCTGTACTCAGCACTGGTTAGGCCACACCTTGAGTCTTGTGTCCAGTCCTGGGCTCCTCAATTCAAGAAAGATGTTGAGATGATGGAAGGTCTCCAGAGAAGGGCAACAAAGCTGGGGAGGAGTCTGGAGTACAAGGCTTATAAGGAGAGACTGAGGGTGTTGGGGGTATTTAGCCTGGAGAAGAGGAGGCTCAGGGGAGACCTTATTGCCATCTACAACTATCTGAAGGGAGGTCGTAGCCAGGTGGGGGTTGGTCTCTTTTCCCAGGCAACCAGCACCAGAACAAGAGGACACAGTCTCAAGCTGTGCAGGGGGAAGTTTAGGCTTGATCTTAGAAAGAAGTTCTTCCCAGAAAGAGAGATTGCCCATTGGAATGGGCTGCCCAGGGAGGTGGTTGGGTCAGCATCCCCAGAGGTGTTTAAGAAGAGACTGGATGAGGCACATAGTGCCATCATCCAGTTGATTAAATAGGGTTGGGTAATAGGTTGGACTTGATGATCTTGGAGGTCTCTTCCAACCTGGTTGATTCTGTGATTGCTAACTCCAGCCAATTCCAATCCTGTCTGCCCCTTGGAAAGATCATTTGGTCCTTTATTAGTCTTAATTCTGGCAGCTAATGGGCAACATACGTAGTGGTGCAGCATTTAGCCTCATTGAGGCAGAGGATCAATCATTATTAGCATTTCGTGTGCCGCTATGTTAAAATGGGAGGAATAAAATTAATTGCCCCTAAAATGCCACCTTCCACACAGGAGGCTGGAAACTTCACAGCCTGTAAGTGGTACTTTAATCAGAGGTTTTACTCACACACACACACAGAGACATACAACCTTCATAACAGTGCTTTCATAAGTGGGTAAATCAGCAAGAAGAGGAACCAAAACCTTGTTCTCAGTCTTTCCCCTTACTTTCTCTTAATAGAAGAAGCCTATTTGAAATCCCAAATCTCATTTGACCATGACAGGATCAAACCTGACATGATTTTAGTGTAAAATCGAACATATCCCTTAATCTTTAAACAATAAAAGCAGGCAGCAGCCTTTGTTTTAGGAAAGCAATTAAACCATGCAAATAGAGAGCTGCTCTGTGACTCTGGTGACCAGGAGGTCACTTTGTTGCCCTCCCACAAGCTCTGGGGCTGCTTTGAATCCTTCCACCTCTCTATGCTTTGGTCTTGCCGTATGCTAGGCAGGAGCAGAGCCAACTTTCAGCCTAGGCTGCCAATGCCCATTCATAACAGCCTCTTGCTTTAACAACCACTTAGCAGGGGGAAAGCTGCATTTCTTTTTGGAGATGATTTTAAAATGGTACTAAAAAGAACCATTTGAGTGCCTGCAAATAAGCAGTGTCTAAAATGAGGTAAAGAATTCGATAATTCTAAGCAAGAGAAAATTTTTTGCCTTGGTTTTCACAACTTCCTACAAGGGCTTTTTTTTTGTCTCATGCATGCTCTGCATTGATTTTTGCAGAGCATATGTAATTGTAAGACTTGATGCTGCAGGAGGCAAATGACATTTTTTGTATAGCATTTGCAGGCTTACTGTATTTAAGCTAGCCAGCATTTATTTGGTTTATTGCTGGTATTGTTAGTAGCTTCTAAAATTCAAGATAGCTCACCTCAGACAGTAAGCTCCTCAGAAATAACAGTGACTGTCTTCATTTTCTTAGGCTACAAAAGCCACAATTCCTGTCCTCAGTCATCCAAGGCATGTGATACGAGTATCTCCTGCAAAGCGAAGTAGCAGAAAAAGAGGGTAAGACAAAAATGCTTAGCCTCCATTTTAGAATCACAGAATTGTCAGGGTTAGGAGGCACCTCAAGGATCATCTAGTTCCAACCCCCTGCCATGGCCAGGGACACCTCACACTAGATCAGGTTGCTCACAGCCACATCCAGTCTGCACTTAAAAACCTCCAGGGATGAGGCTTCTACCACCTCCCTGGGCAACCTGTGCCAGTGTCTCACGACCCTTACGGTGAAGAATTTTTTCCTAACATCCAATCTGAATCTCCCCATTTCTAGTTTTGCTCTGTTCCCCCCAGTCCTATCACTACCCAACACCCTAAAAAGTCCCTCACCAGCTTTCTTGTAGCCCCCTTCAGATACTGGAAGGCCAGAGTAAGGTTTCCTCAGAGCCTTCCCTTCTCCAGACTGAACAGCCCCAACTCTCTCAGTCTGCTTCCATAGCAGAGGAGCTCCAGCCCTCTGATTGTCCTCGTGATTCCAGCACCTCCAGATACTTCTTGTAATAGAGGCTCCAGAACTGGATGCAGTACTCCAGGTGGGGTCTCTCCAGAGTGGTGTAGAGGGGCAGAATCACCTCTCTTAACCTGCTGGCCACACTTCCCTTGATGCAGCTCAGGCTCTGGTTGGCTTTCTGGGCTGCAAGTGCACACAGGTGGCTCATCTTGAGCTTCTCATTCACCAGCACCTCCAATTCCTTTACTTCAGGGCTGCTCTCAAGCCAGTCACTGCCCAGCCTGTATTGGTGCCATTTTGTCTCATATTTTGTCCCATACCTTTCCCCTATTCCCCTAACATTTTCCTTTGCCTTTTCAGAACCTCTTTCCCTTAAAAATAGCCCATCTTTCTCTGCACTCCTTCTTTACTCATGGCTGTACAGCCTGACTGTAGGGCATGACCAGTGAATCATAATAGCAAATGTCAACAGGAAAAGATCTCCAGTAGCCCATTAGCTGTTTGAGTTCATATTCATTATTTACTGAATGACTGTGAATAATGAACAAATTGCTCTAAATCATTACTGATTTGTGGCTAAATCTCTATTAAAAAGGGAAAAATCGGTTAAAGCAATTACAGAATCTGTTTGCAGGGGAAAATTTGCAACCTTCACATCAATATTATAGAGAGGAGACATAGCACCAGCAAGAAGAACAGAGATCATCAGTGCAAATTGGTTTGAATAGAATAGAATTAACCAGGTTGGAAAAGACCTTCGAGATCAAGTCCAACCTATCACCCAACACCATCTAATCAACTAAACCATGGCACCAAGTCTCCTCTTAAACACCTCCAGTGACAGGGACTCCACCACCTCCCTGGGCAGCACATTCCAATGGCCAGTCTCTCTTTCTGTGAAGAACTTCTTCCTAACATCCAGCCTAAACTTCCCTTGCGCAGCTTGAGACTGTGTCCTCTTGTTCTGGTGCTGGTTGCCTGGGAGAAGAGACCAACCCCCACCTGGCTACGACCTCCCTTCACATAGTTGTAGATGGCAATAAGGTCTCCCCTGAGCCTCCTCTTCTCCAGGCTAAGCAACCCCAGCTCCCTCAGCCTCTCCTCATAGGGCTTGTTTGGGTATGCAAAAGGTGGAAACTCTGGAATGACAGACATCTCACAAAATGCTTCCATGGAGCTATCTGCCCTAACCTCTGTGGGTTAGGTTTATATAAGCATCCGTGAGTTAAGACAACATTGGAGATGGACACCCCAAGTTGTGCTTCTAGTCAGTATTTAGAGGAGTAAATTAGGTTAGGCAAATCCTATTCTAGCTAAACAAGGCTAATCTTTGGACTGCCATGCCGTATTTGTGCAGGAGTTTGTGCTTAAGCTTTTCCTCAGAGGATGCAGGATCATGTCAGTAGTGCCACTGATGCACAAAGTGTGCAAGTTTGTCATTTAGGCTTCCCTTCCTTAAGGTAAATGAGAATTTTGCAGCTATTACACAAACAGACAGGGGAATCACAGATTGTACAGTCAAAGGAAAACACCAATTCCTAGCACACAGATTGTTTAGCAAACAACAAAAGGAACAGACTGTCTAATAGAATACTACCTAATTGTTTTTCTCCTGGTTTTGTAGTCCATGTGTCATGATGCCTCTTGGTGCATTTCCTTGAGCAGTTCTCTAAATTAGATTCCATTTTAGGGTACGCCTGAAGATTATGTAAGGGCATGATGTGATTTTTTTTTTATATGTTTCTAACTTAAAGGAAAGATGTGGTATCAGGAGTCATATTATCAGATGTTCTCCAAAATCACAGGATCACAGGATGTTAGGGGTTAGAAGGAACCTCTGAAGATCATTGAGTCCAAACCCCTGCCAGAGCAGGACCACAGAATCCAGCACAGGTTGCACAGGAACACATCCTTGAAAGTCTCCAGAGCAGGAGACTCCACAGCCTCACTGGGGAGCCTGTTCCAGTGCTCTGTTACCCTCACAGTGAAGAAGTTCCTCCTCATGTTGAGGTGGAACCTCCTGTGCTGGAGTTTATATCCATTATCTAAAATCTTACACATGTTAAGAAGTCCTGCTCAGCATCATGTTTAATTAGCTCTAAATTCTACTCTTTTTCATTGCAAAGTCATAGGCTTTCCAAATGTATGGAGCTCTTTGTGTATTTTTAGATATGAGCCTATTAACACTGAAATGTTGGTTTAAAAAACAACAACAACAACAACAACAAAAACATGCTATAGCTAAAGCTGATGATGGAAGTAATTTGTGATATCCCATGACCTCATTTCATTCTGTTTTGCTCACTGCAAGCCAGTGCATAGGACGCCATGTGAAATTCTCAGCTGAGGCTGTCTGCAGGACTTATGGGAACCATAAACGGATTAAACCTCTCACTCCCTGCTTTGGCAAGTGATCAGTTACATTTAAATAAAGGTCAGTCTGTCTTCACAAAGAGCACATGGAAAGCAAGCTTAATAGCTTTCCCTACTGAGCCTACAATATAACTATTTGAAGCATAATTAGCAACGAGGTACCAGTCATTGATTGTGCTTTTTGCTTCATTTTCCATCTGGGGAGTTCCAGTATTCCCCATTAGCTTTAAGAGGGGGCATGGTGCTCATTATCAAATTGACAGTCATGACCTGGCCTCTGAAAGCAGCTGTAAAACATTGTTTGGGAAAATTAAGATGAACACTAAATGCCAGACCAAAAACCAGGACCTTAATATTGCTACAAATTGGACATTTGGTCCGTGCTGCAACTCCAAATAGCCATATAGGTAAGATATCTGATAGATTAGAGCACAGGCTTTGATACTCTAAGTACTAGGTGACTGTGACAAAGAGATGCACCAACTGTCCTATTACCTCATATTATGAGCTCTGCATTTGGAATTCTTCATAAAATACCCCGTGCCTGTCTTCTTCAGCATTATTAGAATGAGCAGCTCTGCCATCTGTTAAGCAATAGATAAGACTGGAGTACTGTATCCAGTTCTGCATCCAGTTCTGGTGCTCCCAGCATAAGAGGGGCATGGAGCTGCTGTAGCAGGTCCAGAACAGGGTCATAAATCATAGCACTGGAGAACCTACTCTGTGGACAGGCTGAGAGAGTTTGGGCTGTTTAGCCTGGAGAAAAGAAGGCATTCCAGTACCTTAAGGGGGCCTACAAGAAAGCCAGGAAGGGACTTTTTACAAGAGCTTTTAGAGATAGGATGAGAGGGAATGGATTGAAGCTTGAGGAGGACAGATTTAGACTGGAGATTAGGAAGAAATTCTTTCCAGTGAGAGTGGTGAGACACTGGAACAGGTTGCCCATGGAGGTCATGGATGCCACCTCCCTGGAAGTGTTCAAGACCAGGTTGGATGAGGCTATGAGCAACCTGGTCTAGTGTAAAGTGTCCCTGCCCATAGCAGGGGGGTTGGAACTATGTGATCCTTAAGGTCCCTTCCAACCTAAACCATTCTGTGAGTCTATGAATCTGTATTGCTTGAAGGGCAGGTGGAGTGAATCATCTATAGCAGCCCATACAGTAAAAGGTACAAAGGCCACAAAAGGGTTGTTTTGCCAAGTTAATGAAATATTTAGCCTGCATGAGGCATTTAAGAATAAACACAATCACAGAAAATGGTTTGGATTGGAAGAGAACTTAAAGATCATCTAGTTCCACTCCTTCCCTAATGTATTTTCTGGTTTTCTGCTTATTCAAAATACCTCTTTTGTTTGAGGGTTTCTTCATGGATATTCATAGCCCGTGTGGCAAAAGTGATAATCATCTACAGGCAGAGAGAGTAGAGCTGATACAGCAATTTTGGTGCTCTGCAGACAGCCTGAAATTCTAACAGAGATCTGTGAATTACCCTGACTTGCCTGACTGGAACATCAGTTTCAAAAGTCCACTTCAGTGTCATCAGCAACTAATTCAGCACTGATTGTTTTATCTAATGCTATCAGGAGCACAACACCATGGACTGACTTTAGGATTTTATGGGGATAATGCAAGAGCAGACCAGAGAGGTAGACAAGGGACAGCAAAACCAGCAAAAGAGTAAGGATAAGAATCAATGAAAAAGGCAGAAAAGAGGGTGGGATTAGATGGAAAGGACCTATGAAATACAGATAGACATGGTATGAATGATTATGTGAAGATATTACAGTCTCACCTTTTAGTTGTGGTACCAAGATTGTACTTTTCCATTCATCTCTGTGTAAAACATCAACCTACTTTTAACTCAGCCACTCTCACCTGAGAGCTGGTCAGTGGCTGTGTTCTCAGCACAGATCCACTACAAATGAGCAGAGGTCTGTTTCCTCCATATGTGACTTGGTTGTCAATGAAAAAGTAGAAAACACAAAGGGGAGGATGACCAACCAGGGACTGAGATAAAACCAAATACTTTGGTGAATTCACCTACACTTGAAGGTTAAACAGAGGACTTTAATTCTGCAGGTTTTCATCTCCTTTCATGAGTGCTATCTCCATTGTAAGAGCTAATTAAATACATTACAAAATGTGGGCACTGCCAAGAAAAATAGAGCTGTATTTGGCTTTCCAGGGCCTAAGATACATTAAAATAAGGAGACCGATGCCACGAGCAGTTTTGTTTCAGTTCTACCATTCTGTGTCTCTAACATTTATCTCTGCTTTTACTGTTTGTTCTGTTTCTAGGACTTCTTTTTCCTGACAGAAAATTTACACAGGAAGTGGCAAAACATGTGACTGATTCAACTGATAATTTTCAGCTTAAATGACAATTTCATTATTTTTCATTACAGATATTCTACAAAGCAACCAACTAACATTTTACTTTCAGCATAGGCATTTCAAGGTCAAAGTCTTATTTCTTTGTTTCTCACCACAGGTCAGATCCCATCAGCAGGAAAAACTAATTTCAAAGCATCTTCCATCACAGGCACTCCCAAATAATGGAATAAAACAGCCAACCAGGGAAAAAAAAAAAGAATAATCCTTTTTCCCTGTAACCCATCAGCCCTGCGCCAGCAGTGCAGAACTGTCCTCCAGCTCTGGCAGTAAGGTTTGTTAGTCAGGTAGTAAATGCACTCCAGTGGCTTAGACCTGTAGAATCATTTCTCTCTTCTGCAGGAGGCTTCCTTCAAGCACTGTTAACAGCCAGCTGTGTCTGCTATGATTCTTTTAGCATGTTCACCTTACCCTTTCCCACATGTTGATTCGAGTGCTTTAAACACTGGCTGTGTTCTCTGCCCATAGGTCATGGGTTATATGGGACTTATACCCTCTGTAGTGGCTTACACCTGTAGAATCATTTCTCTCTTCTGCAGGAGACTTCCTTCAAGCACTGGCAACAGCCAGCTCTGTCTGCTTTGATTCTTTTAGCATGTTCACCTTCCCTTTTCTCACATGTTGATTCGAGTGCTTTAAACACTGGCTTTGTTCTCTGTCGTAGGTCATGGGTTATATGGGACTTTTGAAATGTTGTCCTCCTGGAGAAAAACTAGAGAAGACCAACACGTTAAAGAGAGGACTGCAGCTGTCTTTGCAGACTCCATGCTCTCGTTTTCTCTCACCACTGCCATGTACCTGGTCACTTTTGGAATAGGTGCCAGTCCCTTCACTAACATTGAAGCAGCCAGGATTTTCTGCTGCAATTCCTGTATTGCAATTTTCTTCAACTACCTCTATGTACTTTCCTTTTATGGTTCCAGCCTGGTGTTTACTGGCTACATAGAAAACAACTACCAGCATAGTATCTTCTGCAGAAAGGTACCAAAGCCAGAGGTATTGCAAGAGAAGCCTGTGTGGTACAGGTTTCTTCTGACAGCCAAATTCAGCGAGGACACGGCAGATGCAGAGGAAACAAACACTTATGAGAGTCATCTTTTGGTGTGGTTCCTGAAACGCTATTATTGTGACTGGATAACAAACACTTACGTCAAGCCTTTTGTAGTTCTCTTTTACCTTGTTTATATTTCCTTTGCCTTAATGGGCTACCTGCAGGTCAGTGAAGGGTCAGACCTGAGCAACATCGTAGCGACAGCCACACGGACCATTGAGTATACCACAGCCCAGCAGAAGTATTTCAGCAACTACAGCCCGGTGATTGGCTTCTACATCTACGAGTCCATCGAGTACTGGAACACCAGCGTCCAGGAGGATGTGCTGGAGTACACCAAGGGCTTCGTGAGGATATCTTGGTTTGAAAGCTACTTAAATTACCTTAGGAAACTCAACATATCAACGGGATTGCCCAAGAAGAACTTCACGGATATGTTGAGGAACTCCTTCCTGAAGACCCCCAGTTTGCCCATTTTTCAGAGGATATCATCTTTTCCAAGAAATACAACAACGAAGTCGATGTCGTGGCCTCCAGGATGTTCTTGGTGGCCAAGACAATGGAAACCAAGAGGGAAGAACTTTATGACCTCCTGGAGACCCTGAGGAAGCTCTCTCTCACCTCCAAGGTGAAATTCATCGTTTTCAACCCATCGTTTGTGTACATGGATCGTTACGCCTCTTCGGTGGGAGCCCCTTTACAAAACTCCTGCATTAGTGCTTTATTTCTGCTCTTCTTCTCTGCATTCCTGGTGGCAGACTCCCTGATCAATGTCTGGCTCACTCTAACTGTTGCCTCGGTTGAATTTGGAGTTATAGGTTTTATGACCTTGTGGAAAGTGGAACTAGATTGTATTTCTGTGTTGTGCTTAATTTACGGAATTAATTATACAATTGACAACTGTGCTCCACTGTTATCAACCTTTGTCCTGGGCAAAGAGTTCACAAGAACTAAATGGGTGAAAAACGCCCTGGAAGTGCATGGGGTAGCTATTTTGCAGAGCTACCTCTGCTATATTGTTGGTCTGATTCCTCTTGCAGCTGTGCCTTCAAATTTGACCCGTACACTGTTCAGGTGCTTGTTTTTAATAGCATTAGTCACCTTCTTTCACTGCTTTGCCATTTTACCTGTGATACTGACTTTCCTGCCACCATCCAAGAAGAAGAGGAAAGAGAAGAAGAACCCTGAAAACCGTGAGGAAATTGAGTGTGTTGAAATGGTGGATATGGATAGCACCCGAGTGGTTGACCAAATTACAACAGTCTAGCTTGTTTCTTTGTTGCTTTTTCACACTAGGTTTTACTGAGATTAAAAAAAAAAGGAAAAAAGAAAAGATAAATCAGTACTGACTAAATACCTGGGTGAAGAAAAGGATTTGGAGGTTTTCTCTCCCTCCCAGGAATATTCAAAATGGTGGGAGAAATTAAAATCAAGAGGGAAAGGGGGGGGGGGAGAATTGCACCTTTCTCAGCTCCTCTAACAGGTATTACAAGACAATTTGCACACACATGCAAAGAGGGGTTGAATTTTAGATGCCTGAAGTAAGATCTAATGAGAGAAGTTGGGTTCCTAAGCAGCCTCTGCACCGCCTGTACTGCAGCTGCTGCAATTATTGTGGCTAAACCCAATCAGACTGAAAGGTCAACTGTCAAGGCTGAAGTAGCACTAAATGTTCGCTGAATGTAAAGGCTTTACAAACTTTCTGCACAGCAATAACTCAAGTCAGTGAGTCAGCTCTTATAGGTCTTAGCCATCACATTTAATTTTTTCTTTTCTTCCCCTAATCTAAACATTTATGCAAGACTGTATAACAGATAGCAAACTGTACTGGAAAGAAGGCAGTACACAGCAACCAAATGCTTTCCAAACACTTTTATGTTTTCAATTGCTCTTTTATTTTCTTTCTTTTTTTCTTTTTTCTTTTTTTTTTTTTTGTTTGGTTTGGTTTTGTTTTTCTAAATATATCATTATTTTCAAATGCAAATCATCCCTTGTACCATTTTTAACCATGGTTTTATAGCTGTTTCTTTTTCTTATAAAATAAAAAAAAAGAGAGAAAAAAAGAACAAAAAAAAAAAAACAACAAAAAAATCCCAGTGACTCTGTCACTCTAGAAAATATAACAATCTATTTTATACCTGTCTCTCTACTAGTTAAAACATGTAATCTGCTTTACCAATTGCAATTTTGTTAGCACTCTACCAACACACGGGAGTGGATCTAGCAACAGACAGAAGATGGTGTACTGAATATTTCAGCACCAAAAATCCCATGACACAAACCTCAAACCCTAAAATGTCATCAAGAAAGTGAATGTTAGGCCTCTTGTAGTGAGAGCCTATTTCAGGCCATTCACTGGTAATGCACACTAAGAGGATTAGTGGGTACTTTTACATAAGGTATAACTTAAACCCTCAATCTTCCTAGAGTACCTGGAAAGCAATAGGCCTTAGAGCTGTGGGCTCTTCCAAAAGACAAAAGACCCCCTAAGAGTTGTATGGAAGGAATAAACTGGAGGTTGGAGCTGCAGTTTACCAACAGCCAGTTGGTAAGTGTCTCCAAAGAGCCCCTAGCTAAGTGGCCCTATTGGAAACAGCAGATCTGAGGGAAGGAACCTTAAAAA
This sequence comes from Picus viridis, assembly GCA_033816785.1. Taxonomy (NCBI): domain Eukaryota; kingdom Metazoa; phylum Chordata; class Aves; order Piciformes; family Picidae; genus Picus; species Picus viridis. Next base: position 27,919,271 of record CM066570.1, on the reverse strand, counting down.
GATTACATTACTGAGTCTTTTTGGAGCTGTGAGTTCTAAATCTGTAATTCTGTCAGCATCTGTGATGTGGAGTAATACAGATAAAGCAGCATCTCTTTCCTCTTCCACCCCCCACTCTCTGAAGAGCCACAGGCTCGTTACTCTAAGTATTTGTCATGCGACCGAACCCCAGTGGGGATACGTAGGCCAATTCTGTAGGTTTTGCTGAGTTTTCTGACTATACATTGCCTGTAAAAAGCCAGCTTCAGGAAGCTCGCTGCTATGTTGAGTGGTCTCATGACCCCAACTGGAGGACTGCGTCCAGTTCTGGTGCCCCCAGCATAAGAGGGACATGGAACTGCTGAAGCGGGTCCAGAGGAAGACTACGAGGATGATAGAGGGCTGGAGAACCTCCCCTAGGGGGACAGGCTGAGAGAGTTGGGGCTGTTCCGCCTGAAGAAGAGAAGGCTGCTTTAGAGTAGCCTTTTACTATCTGAAAGGGGCCTAGAAGAAAACCAGGAAGGGACTTTTCCCAGGGGCTTGTAGTGATAGGATGAGAGGGAATAGATTGAAGCTTCAGGAAGGCAAATTTAGACTGGAGATTAAGGAAGAAATTCTTTCCAGTGAGGGTGGTGAGACACTGGAATGGGTTGCCCACAGAGGTTATGAATGCTCCCTTCCTGGGGGTGTTCAAGGTCAGGTTGAAAGAGGCTTAGTGGAAGGTGTCCCTGCCCACGGCAGGGGATTGGAACTAGATGATCTTTAAGGTCCTTTCCAACCTAAACCGCTCTATCAATCTCTGGGCTGTTGCTTTGTGGTGCAAGCTGCATGTGTTACAGCCAGAACCCTTTCCACAGCTCATCCAGAAACTGGACTACTTGAGAAGTTTACAGCAGCTGGCACGGTATTTGCCCCAGTGACAGCACCTGGAAGACAAAGGGATATTGGAGGAGCCATGGGGCTTGGCCCACTGGGAGCACTGTGGCTCAGGAAGCTGCCTGTGTTACTCCTACAGTGATTAGCACATCTGAGATCAAAATCCCAGGGCATGCTTCATTGCATGAAACTTCTCTTTATCGTCCCACCCTGTGACCTCCTCAAATGCTGTGTACAACACCCACAAATAACAGTTAGTGGATATTAATTTGCAAGCAAAGAAATACTTCCTCGATGAAGATAACCACAGAGATTTTGCCCTGAAGCAAAATGTTACATACTGATGAGCAAAACAAATTAGCAGTGCAGCTGGCAAGGTTACTTTCCCCTGGTTAGGTTCCTTCTTTGACCAGCAGGAAAGTAAGCTGTGTCCAAGAATGCACAGTCCCTTTCTTGAACAAAACACATTTGCTGCAGTAGCAGCTGGGAAGCTGCAACAACAACTTCAGCCTTGGCAGAAATCAGGCAGACACCCTAAAGAACAGCCAAATGAATGTGAGGTGAAGGGAAAGGCCTGTTTCCCGTTTCCTTTAGACTCAGGCTTGGGGCTATGTTTTCAAGCCAAAATTCATTCCCTAAATATAATTTCACTGTAGATCTGCTGTGGCCATCATTACATCATTCAAACTAACAATCACTCCATGTCCTGGCTGTTCAACAGGGAGCCACGGTGCCATTTAAACTTCTGAGGGCATTAGCAAATCAGTTGAGAAATACAGAGGACTTGCAAACCACTTTTGGCAGCAGCAATCTACTGGTTTGTGGGATACCTGGAAACAGGGAATGTGTGAAAGAGCTTGCTTCTGCATGGCCAACATTGATTTTACACCTCTGCGATCTCTGATGCTATCAGTTGCAAACAGCAGGCACAAACAATGACTACCATAAACCTCTCCACATTTAATTGAAATGCATAGGTTGGAGCTTCTTTAAAGAGATGTCCAAAGACCAGCTTGTAGCTTCACAGAACTCTCATTAAATCCCAGCATGTGAGGCCTTCAGAGATCTTCAAGAGAGGTGACAAAAGTCACAGGATGTGCTTGGGTGTCCATAGAAGACAGAGTGAGAAATCATGCAGCTAGTTTCTTTCCCTAAGGCCCAGCCAACACCATTTAAATCATTTCTGAAATATGTTTGTCCAGCCCATCCTTAAAAACCTTTTTAAAGACAGACTCCTCCCCTAGCAGTTTCCCCCAGTGCCATGTTACCCCACCAGTAACTGGTGTAACCAGTAACTGGTGTAATCAGTAACCAGTAACTCCTGCTGGCTGCCTGGGACTGAGAGGAAGAGGAGAAGCTCTGCCTCTCTCCACACAGGGAAGGACAGGCAGGAGACAGTCTCTGAAGCACCCCCAAAACAGAGCCAAACCCAGCTTAGATTCATTGTTCACCATGTGCCATCTCAAGTGACTACTCCACACTTCCAGGCTTGGTGAGGTAAAGCCAAGAACATGTCCAAGGCATTTTCAGCCCAGGTCTATGAGATTTCTGCCTGAATCCTGATGTGTCTGAGAGATGCACCAAATACTCCTTCTCTCCAGGTAGCTTGAATACCTCAACATAAACCACAAAAAGCATGTTCTCAAGGTTTCAGACTATGCTAAGCCACTTTGGCCTTCATCCCTTCTGACTTTTTCCTCTGGAGCAATTATCTTCACCAAAGTCAATTGGTCCTCACTGCACCAGTTGATGAATAGGTGCAGATGCTGTGCTCTGTTCTCAGTCCAAAGCACTCCCAGTGGCTAACTGTGTATAAGATTTTTACCCTTACTGATGAACCTCCGTTTTGGAAGACTACCTAGGCTTAAAGCAGTTTTTCATCATCCTCTTGAGTGGCTTTTTAGCCCAGGTATCACTGTGGTTTTGTTTGCAATATAGATGACCCAATTTTTTTCTATCAACTGAGTGAGTAGAGCAGAGTATTATTACACATTTTCTGGCACTGACTAAAATCTAACAGCAAAAAGTTTAGCTGATGCTAACAAGACTGTATAGGACTGTGGCTCACAGAGTACCTAAATCTTCTACAAACATTAAATTTTCCATACAGTGAGGTATGGTGTACAGTATATTTTTACTATGGGGTAAGCATGGGGAAAAAGAACCAACCTTAAGTGCACATAACCATCTAGATCAGTCCAGTTTTCCTGTAACTTAATTTCTAATGTAGTCTCAGCACCAGCTCATTTTCAGTTTAAAAGGATTTTAACTGGAGGCACCAAAAAATGAAGAGAGAAAAGTCAGTATAGTTGGAAACTAGTTCAAACTAGAGAAGAGCAGATTTAGATTGGATGTTAGGAACAAGTTCTTTACCATGAGGGTACTGGAATACTGGAACAGGTTGCCCAGGGCTGTAGTCAAGGCCTCATCCCTGCAGATATTCAAGATGAGGCTCGACAGGGCTCTGGGCAAACTGATCTAGTTGAGGATACCCCTGCTGACTCCAGAGGGGGTTGGACTGCATGACCTTTGGAGGTCCCTTCCAACCCAGACCATTCTATGAATAAATATGCTATAAAAATGAATTGGTGAAGGCAGAATTCTCTGCCCAAAGCTTGAAGTGAAAATATTATAGTTCAGATTAAAATTAGAGCTGTGAAGGTTGAGAAAACCCTGTCTGGCAAAGAAAAAAAGAGCTTGCTTTACACACACACACACCCCAAAGACAAACACACACACTTAATGTGGATAACTGCATGAACCTGGAAGGAAAACAGTACCAAAGTGGCCTCAGATTACATTGAGCCACGTGAGGTTTCACACTTGCTCTCAGAAGCTTTCTGAGCCAGCACTGAATTTAGGTAAAATGTGTACTGTAAATGGAAAGGTGTGCTTCAAAATGCTTTCCTCTGGGCTGAATGTCCTCCTGTGAACCACCAAATCCCACCTTGTTGAATTTGGTTTTGTTCAAAGTGTTGTGGCAGCACAACTGCACAGAGTTCAGAAAAGCTGGAAGGAAGATCATGGCTTCTCTTAAAAGCAATGAGAAAGCCAGAACCAGCTCTTCAGCAAGTGGTTTTTGTGGGAGAAGAACTGGTTGCCTGGAAACTTGGCAAATTGGTGTTTCTTCCAGTTGGTAACTTTGGAAGCATGTTTGAGGATGTATGAGGAAGGGAAGCAGAGTCAGCAGGAGTTACCCTTGGGTTGGCTGTGGACCCACAGTTGCTGTAGCCTCTCTTGCATGGTTGGGAGCTGGTGACACTATGGGAGTGCAGGAGGGGCAGAGACAGCTCTGCTGTGTGGGCACTGGGGATGCCAGACCAGGCACTAGCCCCCTGGGGAGCCACTTTTTGGAAGACGCTAGTCCAAAAGGATTACCCAGAACCTTTTTCTCCCCTTTCTCCTTTTTCTTTGTGAGTGTTAGAACCCCAATACACACAAATCAAATTGTATAATGAGCTGCACAGGGGCAAAGTATTTTTTTTCATGGCTTTATCCCTACATTTATCACTAAGCCTACCTGTCATTTATTTTCTTATGAATATTTTTAAGTAAGTGAACCTTCCACGGGTACACACAAGTACACACAAGGCGACAATGGAGAGGAAAGAGCCCCTACCCCTCCCCAGATGTGGGCAGCATCTTCTACCCATGGCCAGGTACCACTCTGTCGCTGTATGGCATACCCAGGGGGAAACTTTATCCTCCCTCACCGCTGACTCAATCTCATTAGAGAACTGGGAAGAGCTTTAGCTCCAATCTGTGGCAGGGATGGGCCCCAAGGGAGCCCTCATGAAACCCATCCGCTGTCAGGAAAGCACAAGGGAGAACTTTTTGGGTTGTTTTTGTGGTTTGGGGTTTTTTTTGTTGTATCAGAAAGTCATGGCAAAGGCATCCCAAGAGGGGATTCGAACACTTATTCCTGCCCACGGTGCATAGGTTGGGGCACAGCTTCGTGCCCCAACGTGCCACCACTCTCTGTCATGGTCCTGGCACAGCTTCCTACCTGGAGAGAGGGCACCTAAGCATTACCTGCAGCTGCCTGGGGCAGCTGCTTCTCAGGCATGAATTAGTCTGGTGATGTTGTTGGCATTCTGCAAGTCATCATCTTTTTTTTAATTTAGGAAAAGGGAAAAAAACCAAACAACAACAACAAACAATTCAGCATAAATAATTCTAAGATATTTAGGCTCCAAGAAGTCTTAATCTGTGTGTCAAATAAATGGCTTGCAAGATGTCAGGGGTTTCGTTTGGGCTTTTTTTAACCTATTTTTACTATTTTTGTATTAATTTAGGGGGGAAAATTGTATAATGAATCTCAATGTATAGCATAAGCCTGAAATAAAATGGCTGTCTCTCTCTTTGTTTCCTGTGCTCCCAGACTGCTACAGAAGTCCCCTGCCATCACCTAACTAACTGATTTACCTGGCCTAACCCAACCAATCTGACTATGCCTCCTCTCCAATTCCCATCAGAGAGGGATAGTGGAGCAGTTCAGGGGCAGCATGGACCTTTAAACATCCCAAAGACCAAGAGTGCATTGCTTCTCCTGTAGCCTGTTTTCTCCCAGGCTGCACCCTGTCCAGCAGCATACGCAGGGGAAATTAATTCAATTCACATCTCTTCATTTCCATGTACTGGGGTCCAAACTCTTTTTTGGGAGGGTTCCTACCTAATCCAGCAGTGGAACTCCAGCCTGAGCAGGTAAAGCAACAGCTAAGGTCAAAAATCTCAAAGTGATTTGATCAAAAATCTAGGGTTATCTGCTAAGACAAAACCCAGACCTACCAAGATCTGGTAGGCAGACCTGAAGTATTACTATGGCACAGAATGATTACTTTTACCAGTGTTCTTACCAACACCATAACATCCACAAATGTAGGAAGCTGCATCATCACAGAAAGTCCCAGCTCTCTCAGTCCTCAGCAGAACCATGGCCACTATCCCAGGATCTTCTGATGACTGCTGTCCATCACCCACTTTCCACACACAGGTTACGCCATTTCCCAGTGTTCTGGGGAAAGGGAACAGAATCCCTGTAGGCGCACCTTGACTAACTGCTTCAGTGGAGAAGCAAACCTGCACAAGAGTGCAGCTATGACTGTTCTGTTGCACCTGGTTGCAGCAGTGAGATAAGAATTGGTTTACTCTAAAAAGAAGGTGAGGCAAGGCCAAGATAGAGTTACTGCAAACAGTAGGGAGCCTGAGATGGTGGGGTTTTGGCTGGCAAGGGCTTTGGGCTACTTTTGTTTAATGGGAATTTTGGCTCTGCAATTTAAAGGTGACTTCTGTCACCCGTTAGAGCTCCTGGCCTTGTCCCTTCCAGTCATTCTTTCTTTCATTGCCTTAAACTCAGGATCCACAAGCACTGTTTGCAAAGTTTCTGTCTGAAACAGGAAAATCACACTAAATCCATTTTGTAATTGCTAATGTAATGTAAGAGCAGCTACATCTAAACATCACACAGGAACTCAAAGAGCCAAACTCCCTTAGGAGGCTGGTGTGCCTCATCTGTCTTTGTTAGCAAGAGCTCCTTTATGCAATCCCCCTTAGATCTAATTTACAAAACCTAGGCTTTCCAAAATGTGTAATCAGTACATTTGATACTGAAAATTCATCTGTGTGTATGCCTTCAGAATAGTTCAGTCTGATTTTGAGGTTACCAAGGAAGACCTTTGAGCCCAACAAACATTCACAAACGGCACATCTGAATTCCACAGGCAGCTCTTAGGCTGCTGCATACCAATCAGAATATTGCCATTCCCAGATACCACATTCCCTTATTTCTATGACTAATTTGCACACAGAAACTGGGCAAGACTACAGACTCAAAACAGTGATGATAGCTTCACAAAACATTAGGGGTCGGAGGGTTATATTCATGCTGTGAAGATGTTTTTTCAAGGGGCAATGAATGTAAATTACAGCACAGGAAGTTCCAGCTCAACATGAGGAGGAACTTCTTCACTGTAAGGGTCACAGAGCACTGGAACAGGCTCCCCAGGGTGGTTGTGGAGTCTCCTTCTCTTGAGACTTTCCAGCCCTGTCTGGATGTGTTCCTGTGTGGCCTGTGCTAGATTCTATGGTCCTGCTCTGGCAGGGGGGTTGGACTGGAAGATCTCCAGAGGTCCCTTCTAACATCCTGTGATGCTGTGATGGTTTGAACACATAAAGGTTAAAGGCAATACGGAACTTACCGAGGAGAGCAGGATTTGTTTTGCTGATTGATTGAGAAGAACTGAAATAGATGCTGAGTACCTAGCCAGAAAGCACTGGGGAGTAAGACATCTAAGAGGCCATCAGCAGAAATAAAAGTCCACTTGTATATATATGGGAAATGTAAGAATCTTGTTGAGGACCTTGGTAGCCTGGGTATCCAGACTCTATGCAGTAGGATATATTGTAAATGAATGCAGAATATTTTGTTCTGATCCTCTTTGGCCACATTGAGTCCCATTAATTATGCCCTGTTCTGTGAGCAGGGATACTTTTGAACAAGGCTGAGGTTCATCTTCCCAAAATGTACTTGAGTTGTGCAGGTGAAGTTGGCTGGAAACAAAATTTTAGATGTATACAAACAAACTGATGCCAGAAAACCCAATTTGGGGGGGGGGGGGGGGGGGAAGGCTTGCACATGCTGATTATGTTTCATAATAAGCAATCTGTTCACTGATGATACAAGTAAAAATGATTTTATATTTGTCAGCTATACTCAGAAAAAATGAGATGCCCCAGAAATGTGTGTGTGTATATATATACATAGTGTGCAACACACCCCCATACCAATTATGTATATTTTATACACCCAACTCAAGTTGGTTCCATAGAAAGAGAAGAAAAAGCCAACTCAGAAATACCGCTGAAAGTGGGTAGGAAGAATGGTTTAGCTGTCCTGAAATTAGTAACAAATCAGCAGGGGAGGAGCAACAGAGAGGTTTGGTGACGCGTTCAGGAACAAAGAAGCTAGCTGCAGAAATGCAGAGCCGTTGAGGAAGGAAGCTGCTCAGGTTTTATTGTGTCAGGTGGGTGACACAAGGGAGGTGATTGTCCCCTTGTACTCACCTTAAGTATTGTGTCCAGTTTTGAGCACCTCAGTATAAGAGAGATGTGGAGGTGCTGGAGCCAGTGCAGAGGAGGGCAAGGAAGCTGTGAAGGGCCTGGAGAATAAATCTCATTAATAGCAATTAAAGGAGCTGGGGATGGTTAGTTTGGAAAAGAGGAGGCTGCAGGAGACCTCACTGCTGTCTACAACTACCTGAAAGGATGCTGTAGAGAGGCTGGTGCTGGTCTCTTGTCCCAGGTAATAAGTGATGGAGCAAGAGGGAATGGCCTCAAGCTGCCACTGGGTAGGTTTAGACTGGACATTAGGAAACATTTTTCCCAGCAAGAGTGGTCAGGCATTGGAATGTGCTGCCCAGGGAGGTGGTGGAGTCACCAAGCCTGGATGTGTTTAAAGGTGGTGCTTAGGCATATGGTTTAGGAAAAAACATTGTAGAGTAGGGTTAATAGTTGGATTTGGTGATCCTGAAGGTCTTTTCCAACCTGAATATTTCTGTGATTCTGATTCTGTGGGTGAGAGAAAAATGATACCAAAATCTTCTGAGTTGCAAATGAAAGGTCTAAGGTAGAATGAGGAGTGAGGGAAACTCAACCAGCATAGGCAAGATTTGCAGCAGTAACATATATTAAGGCTGTCTAATAAACAACAGGACCTGTCCATGCATGGAGACACAAATTCAGAGCTACCTACTTCTATGAATTAAAATATAGATTTGGTACTTCATTGTTTTGGAAGGAAAGGTGGACATCACTCATAGTCTAATCTGGAGCCCAGAGCTGGAGACTTTGGCATGATATATACACAATACTATACAGAAGAAGAGATCAGTCAGATGGATTCTGGCTCATAACTTACTGAAAAATACTAAATGAACCTTTTTTTCCTTTTTAACTACAATCTCACTTAGAGAAGAGCAGGTGACTTTTAATGTTTCTGAAATAGCCATATCTTCCTGATGAAGCACTCATGTGTTGGACAGATATTTTGTTCCTTTTCTTTTGAAGATGCAAGCAATTTTCTTCCTGAACAGAGCCAGCCCTCGGGCACATTACCTACAGCAAGAAGTGGGAAACGCAGACTCCCTTAGGGTGATTCCTGAGTCAAGAACATCTACAACTGAATTTCTCTCTTTTCTTTCCTCTCAGCATGCTGCTGCAAGTTGTTCCAGACTTGCCTGTTGACAGTTTTATCAAGCAGTATACTGTACCCCTGGCTGTAAGAGAGGTGGGATTCTGCCAAGCCTCTCCTGATGTTTGCTGCAGATGCAGTGGGAACACTAGAATCTCAGGATTCTTCTTGCTCCTTAGCCCCTTGGATGGAAGTCGCTTCTGTCAATAGCTTGGATCTTACTGGAAGGGTGGCTACAGCAGCTATCAAAGGAAAGCCAACACCATTTTGCTGCTCTGACATACCTCTGATACGAGTGGCATGACATGTTATTAGATCTAGAAAGCAGAAGTTTTCAAAGCTCAGTGTCAGAATGTCATATATTTAATATCCCCCTCTGTGTGGATGGTAGACAGCAGATTGAGAATATGGAAATTGCAGAAAGGGGGAGAGCAAAGAAAAAGAGAGAGAGAATACCATTTAAACTACTCATTCAGCACTCTCAAAACCTCTCCATCAAAGGAAAAGTTATTGCCTCGCAGACAGCGGCAACAGCAAGCCTGAAGACTCTAATTTGCAGGAAAAGGTTAAAAGAATTGAGCTTAGAAAAGGGAAATCTGGAGCAGAGAGACATCACTTTAGAACTGCAGAAAGGATTGCTAACACCACTGAGTTCCTTTTTATGCCCAGAGTGTGCTTCAAAAGCTGAGATCTTGGAATACAAAATGTTTGAAGTGAGAAGCAAATGGTAAATTTGTGGAGAACATTGGACAAGTAGAAATGACAAACACCTGCTGGACACTGGAAAGTCAAGGGGGACAAAAAGCAGACTCAGATGAGAAATGCCTACACTTACTGTAGAGAACTCCATAAAAACCTCCTCAGAAAAACTCCCCAAAGCACTCACAGCCCTAGAGAGCTCTTCAGGTGGTGAGCTCTTCAGGTGGTATGCTCCAGCACCAGGCTGAAAATAAGGTAAGAGTCTTATGTTATTGACAGCCGCAATCAACAGAGCTTTAAACTGTGGAGCCTGGATAAGGGAGAAACAGAAAAAAACATGGGGAAAATACTTTAATGGTGTACTATTTGTATACATCAGCACCTTTCCCCAGCCTTCATGGGAGTTATAGATTATAACACTTGTTTAAAGCATGACTCATCATGTCCCAGACAACTCGTCCCCTTGAAGCCAAAGGCAGAGTTTCACCCTGCTTTCTAAGACAGTCTCTCTAACATTGCCCAAGTGACTGAGGATCCAAGACTCAGAGGCAAGTACAGACCAGCATGGGAAACAACCCATATCCAAGCCACTACAAGGGAAAGTTTTATTACTCCTTCATCAGAGAGCTGTGCAAAAGAGGTTATTTGTGGTTTTAATGTTCTTTAAAAGCTTATAAGAAAAATTGGCCTCTGTGGTACTGTGTAGATGCATTAAGATGTAGATGTGCTATGGATGCCATCCAGGCATACTTATGCTTGTGCTTCTCCAGTGCTTGGTAGCCCTCAGCCTCTGGCTCCGTGCCACACAGCCCATCTGAGATTCATATTGCAGGCTGTATTGAGATAAATGTTTGGTGAAAGAGACTGTTTAGATCAAACAAATCTTTTTTAAATATGAACTGGTTGATTCACCCTCAAAGGTTTTCAGCACCTGCCATGCCTCTATCTTCTGATCGTACATTTGGAAATGAGAGTGGCCACAGCAGGAAAGAGAAAAGTGGAAAGCAAGTAAAATAATTGGAAAGCAAGTAAAAATCCCATTATTTTTGATAAGCTGATTTTATGAGGCTCAATTAGCAGTGATTTTTGGGAGCCGCATTTTCCATTACCAAATTTTCAAAAGGTATTCAATATTCCATGCCTGAGCCAGGAAGAGCTATGGATTTTTCAGTACACTCCACACAGAGTGTAACAGCTGGCTTCAAAACATGTTGCCCAGTGGAAATAAAGCATTGGAAAGGGGAGGAGAGGAGGGTAACAGTTGCTGGATTTGAGCTTTTCAGCAGAAAACAGTGAGTTCTCTCTCTCTCTCTTTTTTTTTTACAAGAGTTCCCCTTTTTACCTTTGTTCTGAAAGGAAAACCTTACTAAGGCTGACAAACTGGAAGCATATAAAATCTTTTACAAAAAATTCTGTGCAGGAGGGGAGAGGCAGAAGGTGAGCTGAGAAAAGACCTCTCTGCTCTGACTTCTCTAATGTCTCAGTGTTGCCACAAACCCAGGGAACAGCAGCATGCCTGCTATCAAAGCAGTGGGGTTCCTCTGTTTAGAGGCAATCGCTTTGTGGTAAATAGTTCCACCAAGCTTATTTCAAAATGCTGCCAAAGGGAAGGAAGGTATGGAGCTCTGACTCCATCAGCCAGGGAAGATGGGAAGCAGCACTTCCTAAGGAAGCAATAGCAAATGCAACAAGAGCAAGCATGGTATTCATATGGAAACATAGGCATAAACACAGATTTGGCTAAATCTTCCCCAAAATCCCCAATCTGGGAAAAAATGTCAGGAAAATATCATCAAAGCCCAAAATCTCTCTGTAGTTTTTAGCTTCTTGCTATGGCTTATGTGTAATCAATCTGCCATTTTGTTCTGGTAGCCTCACTTGGAATACTGCATACAAGTCTGGAGCCCTCAATATAGGAAAGATATGGACCTGATGGAGCAGGTCCAGAGGAGGGCCACAAAAATGATTAGGGTGTTGGAGCACCTCTGTTATAAGGACAGGCTGAGGGAGCTGGGGGTGTTCAGCCTGGAGAAGAGGCTATGGGAAGACCGGATAGCAGCCTTCCAGTACCCAAAGGGGGCCTACAGGATGGATTGAAAGGGACTGTTTACAAAGGCCTGCAGTGATCAGATGAGGAGCAATTACTTCAAATCAGAGCAGATTTAGACTGGATGTTAGGAACAAGTTCTTTACCATGAGGGTGGTGGAACACTGGAACAAGTTGCCCAGGGATGTAGTTGAGGCCTCATCCCTGCAGATATTCAAGATGAGGCTCGACAGGGCTCTGGGCAACCTGATCTAGTTGAGGATGTCCCTGCTGACTGCAGAGGGGTTGGACTGGATGACCTTTGGAGGTCCCTTCCAACCCAAACTATTCTATGATTTTATGGTGATGTCATAAGTTCCCTGGTGCTCACACACCATTCAAATCCATAGTCGTTTCTTTAGACATAGCTCTCATTAATACACATCCAGTGAGCAAATAAAATACTTAGGTGGTCAGCCATAGATCTCAAGTAGTTAGGGGTTATCCTTTACAGCAAAATACATCTGTAACATATGTATTTCACAGCAAAATGGGCAACATTTAGACAAAATTCTAATCTACCTGAGAACAGTCATTTGCCAAACAAAATGTAAAGATTGTTTCCAGCCAATATAGGTGGACATAAAGTAGCTCTGTTCAAGCCTTCTGAAGAGAGTTAGAGAGAATGAATCTGAAAAAAAAACAGCCTAACACATGGAATGCTATTTTAAAAAGCAAGCAAGCAAATTGTGACTAGAGTATGTCTATGAAACCTTGGCAGTTGACCTTCACTGGGAAAGGATGGTGAGTGGTTGGGAGAATCAGCATTTCATCAAGTGGTTGAATATATTTCCACCCTTATCAAAATATGAACCAGCTCTTCAGGTGAAAACTGTGCAAGGTTTGTCCATTTGCCTGCTCTCCATGATCACACACAAAAAAATGTTCCTGAATGAACCTAGGATCTTGGCTTTGATTATATCAGATATATTTCTGTTAACTGCTAAGGGGAAGAAAATCTAGGGGGAGGAGGGGGAAAATGCTCCAAAGCTTTAACACTTTTGCTTTTCTATCCCAGCCCTCCCTTTAGGTCCTTCTTTTGCTGTCTTATGAAATTCCCCAATTTCAGCCAATTGGCTCAAGAGCTCCCCTAATACACTCTTGCAATTTTAAGCACTCAGGGGTTCCACTAAAAGGGTGGCTGGATGCAGCTTCAGGACTAATTGTATCCTATGAGTTATAGAATTATGCACCAACAGCTGAAAGGACACAATTAGGAGGTGAACTATTGTGACACACACTGTGTAATGTCATACAATCAAATGCAATGTTTAGTAAACATGAACCTCTTTGTCATTTTGTATTTATTTATACAGGTTTAAAAGAAAGAAAAGAAAAAATACAAACAAATAAATAAATAAAGCACACATTTAAAAATATCTCTTTCTCCATTGTGTCTCTGCAACATTATGCAACTTCCTGGCAAGGCCAATGGGTAGGTAGGTAATGATTTGGTTGGTGCCTGGAGGACTAGGCAATGGCTGGCAAGGAATGTGCAATGCTTGTTTGATTGAATTACAACTGCAAAGGGAGAGCTAGAGCCTTCCAGAGAAAAGGAACAGCTTACCAGGAATTAGCTAGGAGCTGCCTAGGTGGGAAAACCAAAGTTCTGCAGATGCAGGAGCCTTAACTAGGTCACTGCTTAAAGGATTGCAGTTTTCCTGCAATGTGTTTGCAGTCCACTGCACCAGTAAGGAAACACCACCTAATGCCTAGGCTCCATGAAGCCCATGGGAAAAGGAAAGGGGAAAAATAGTCTTCCACATGTGATTGGAGAACAGGTAAAGCTCCATCACACCACAAAACCAGGCAGTTGATGCATAGCTCTGCAAAAAGCCAGGCTCCTGACAGTTTACCCAAGGGATCCGTGGATGGATTATCCTACCAAGTCTCCATGATAGGTAAAACCACTGCTTTGCAGACCTCCAACCGGAGTGTCCCCCTCTCCTCTGGGGGTGACAATGCACATTTCCAGACAGCTCTGTCTTTAGTGAAAGATTTTCCTGCCTTGTCCTCTCACACTGCCATCCTCTGTCTCTCTCCTCATTTATCTCACACTGCACACACATAAGATATTCGAGAGCAGTAGGATGTTCTCAGCCCCTTCCCCTTCAGCCTAAGCCAAGACAACTTCCACTGGCAAAGGAAAGCCACCTGTAAGTCTAGCAAAATGAGCAACTTTCTACTTTCCTTACCAAACCACAGAGAAAGATGACCAGATGACTGCTACTCAAAATACTGCTGAGGAAGCAAGGGGCAAGCATGCTACTCATTTGTGCAAAAAAATACTGTGAGTCTAGTGCAAGCATAATGAGTCCTAGAATCAAATAATGTGTGGAGAGGCCATATCATTATTTCTTTTCACTGGTTATGGAATCATAGTCTTTATTTTTTGTCTTTGTGATAGCAGTTCTGATCTGCAGTTTGAATACAAAGCAATTACAGTGTCAAACAGCATTACTTTGGGGGAAGTTGGGGGGAGAATGTAATTTTGTTCAGATCCCAGATTTATTGTGGCACAACAGGAATCACTATGTCAAATGTCAGCTCCATCTCCATGCTCTATCACTACACATTTTCACTTTCTCTGTGTGTGTGTGTGTATGCATAAATTTTGCACAGTCAGTGTTACCCTTAGCAGCTACATGAAAGGGAGATCCCACATGGGCCATCTAGGGCCAGCTCTACTCAATGTTTTCACTACTACCAGCACGGATGGTGGAAGGGAGATTATATCAATAAAATATTGCTTGTCTAAGTCAGGGAGGACTGCAGAATTTCAAAGGCTGAGAACAGAATTCAAAATACCCTTGAGCCCCTGGAAGAATGATGTGAAATTAACAATGAGGATGAAGCCTTGAGCAGCTGAGTCTGGTTGTGAGGTCTATGGTGGGAAGGTTGTAGTAGATCATTTCTAAAGTCCCTTCTCACCTGAGCCATTCTATGATTCCATGAATAAGAATTTCTTATTCATAGAAAAGGCAAACAAATAAAATTGTTAGGGTTGGGCAAAGGACCTCAAGGATCATCTAGGTCCCTCCAACCCTCCTGCCATGGGCAGGGACACCCCATGCTCTTCAACACTAGATCAGGTTGCTCAGGCCACCAAGCTGGGGGCAGCAGTTGAAAAAGAGGGACCTCCAGGGATGAGATTTAACACATCCAAGTGCTCTCCACCACCTCCCTGGGCAACCTGTTCCAGTGTCTCACCACCCTCATGGTGAAGAACTTCTTCCTAACATCCAATCTGAATATACCCACTTCTATTTTTGGTCCCTTCCCCAACTACCTAGTCCTATCACCACCATAGGGGAGAGACCAATCTGGCACAAACACAAGATGTGGAAAAACTGATTAAACGGGAGTTCTGCAGAAGAGTATCTGAGATTGCACTTGGTCACTGCTTCACCATGAGTAAAAACCATGGCAACACTACACAGCCACCACTTCTAAGAAAGAATAATGTACAGAAGATATGGAAGACATTTTTTTTCCTGATATCCTTGGAGCTGATGAGTCCTCTGCTGAACACTGTGGGTATGACAACTTGGAAAGAGTTACAGAACTGAGTGAGAATGAGGGGTCAGGGAAATAACCCTTCTGCAGGAAGGCCTGCTTAGTCTGGGAGAGATGAATATGAGAAACTGCAGTAACATTTGCTTGTATGAACAGGCAGGTAGCAAATGCTTCACATGTCCCCTGAAGGTGGGACAAAACAAAATCACCTTAATTTGCAGCAAAGATAATTCAATTAGCATATCCTAATTCCAAGAATAGGCATGCACTGGGAATATGCACTGCCTAGACTCTGGAAGTGGAACCATCTCTAGCAGGGTTTCAAAAACAGCTTACACACATAAAACTCCTGCTTGGAACAACCTAGATGCTGATTCAGCCCTTTTCCCACACACATCCAACCTGAGTACAGAGATTTAGGTTACCCCAAGCTACGTCCCTTTAAATTGGCTTGGATTGGGTATTCAGAAACAGAGGCACCTGGAGCTGCTTGTCATATTATTTAAGGTAGCAGCTGGATTTTTGCCCTGTAGAGGCTGGGATGTGTTTAGGAAAAAAAAAAAAAGAAAATAAAAAAATGGGAGATTTATGTATCTGTAGCTAATACTTTTAAGTATGGCAATTTAAAAATTTGTAGCAATTCAGCCACAGCTAAGTGGAGAAAATGTGATGTCTTCTACTGTTTTCTGATGCACTTTACTAGGTAGCTGTGAAATTCAAGCTCTTAGGCTAACTGGAAAACTCTGCCATAAAACATTCATTAAGGATGGGTCAAGAAGTACAGAATACCAGAAGAGGAAAAAAAAAGAGACAAATTCATCTGCTGGGGATAGACAATTATTGGAAGTTTAGGAGAAGAGAAACACCAGACCAAAGACTTTTTCATTTCTTTCTTGCAAATCAGTCTTTTGGTGTTTAATGAGTTTCTATCAGCCTATGCAAATAATTCATAATGAATAATTTATCTGATAATTTTTTCTCCTGTTTGTGGGATATCTAAAAGTAAATTGGTTTCCTCTCACATTTTCATTAATCAAAATTATGTTAGCACCGCTTTAGGTGAGTGCGTTTTTGCTGCAGTTGCTTTGCTCCACAATTCAGTATTCATATCACCAACCTGAGGCAAGTATCCCACTGGATTCCTTTCATCCTCATCACAAAGATTCCTTCAAGCTGAATTAAGGTCTTCATTTGAATAGGTTCTGCAGGATCTCTCTCTCCACTGATGCAGTGGTGGGAGCTAGCTTCTTAACCAGAGCATCTGAATTAGATGTAGGAATCTGGATTATGTTGACCAATAGGAATCATTGCCTGTGCAAAGCCAGAGACCCTCTCAGGCTTCAACTTTCCAAATTAACTGGCTAAAGAAAAGCAAGATGGTGAAGAAGTTCTTCCCCATGATGGTGGTGAGAAACTGCACAGCTTTCCCAAGGAGGTGGCAGAAGCCTCATCCCTGGAGATTTTTAAGGCCAGGCTGGATGTAGCTCTGAGCAACCTGATCTAGTGTGAGGTGTCCCTGCCCACAGCAGGGAGGGTTGGAACTGGATGATCCTTGAGGTCCTTTCCAGCCCTGACAATTCTATGATTCTAATAGAAACCAGGGAAACAGAAGCACTCCTCCAGCCATCCCATTTCTGACACTTCTGTCCCTCACTTCTTCCATAGTTTCAGCTAAGCGTTCTCATTCACCACTGTCTTAGAATCACAGAATTATTTAGATTGGTAAAGACCTTTATGAACATTGAGTCCAACCATGAATTATCTGTATGCTTATATCTCTTTTACACAGGACTGGTAGGAAAAAGATTATTACCTTAGCCCCAGATCTCATTTAAGTAGTTCCCACCCAAAGGAAACTACTACTGTACTGGAAGTCTCTCCCATTTTGGGTCAAAGAGGATGCCAGGGTACAGTGCACAGAGCAACAGGAGGAACTCTCCTTCTGCTCCTTGATTGAAATAAAAAATTTAATGCCTGCAAGGAGACTTTTCAATTCACCTGTCACGAAATGTAGGGATGCCAGACAGACCAGCTAACACAGCAGGCACTGCTTCTATCTTGGAACACACTGAGAATGCCAAACAGTAGCAGGGAACTGGAAAGGTCCTTCAGCAAGCAAATTTTTAAGAGGAAGGAAAGCTTAAAGAGGACTACAGTTGTATTCAGATCTTTTGATGATTGCATTACATGGAGGCAGTTCTGTAAATGTTCCCATGACTTCAGTGGAGAAAACCAAGTGGTTCAGTAACTGAGCACTATGAAATCTTTGTGTTACAGGCAGCACTTGATAGCAAGACCTGTCATAGCAGACATGTAATGCATCCAGCTCCATCAAATGCCTTCTTTAAGCACATCATCTTTAAGTTTTTCAGAGTGGAGAATGTCATATACACCACAGAATTGTTTTCCTCACAAGCCTACCTGTCCTGGCTTTGGCTAGGATAGGGATAATTCTCTTCACAAGAGGCTTGAGGGGGCCATACCCAGGACAGCCAGCAGCAAAACCAGCCAGTGGGGTATTCCATACCGTAAATGTTACACCTGCTATATAAAGGGCAGGGGGTTGGTGCAGGCAGGGCAGTTGTCTGTTGGGGTTTTGCTGCAGGCAGCAGTGCTGGCTGCATCAGGTGAGAGCAATGCATTTTATACTACTTGGTTTGTATAGTACTTTTAAAAATGTAGTTGTAAGATAGTTAACTGGAACACCTCTGCTATGAGGATAGGCTGAGAGAGCTGGGGTTATTCAGCCTGGAGAAGAGAAGACTCCAGAGGGACCTTAGAGCTGCCTTCCAATAGCTAAAGGGGTACTACAAGAAGGCTGGAGAAGGACTTTTCATAAGGGTTCCTAGAAACAAGAAAAGGAGGAATGGTTTGAAGCTGAGGGAGAGTAGGTTTAGACTGCATCTTAGGAAGAAGTTCTTCAGTACAAGAGTGTTTAGAATCTCGAATAGGCTGCCCAGGAAGGTTGTGGATGCCCCCTCCCTGGGGGTGTTCAAGGCCGGGTTGGATGAGGCCTTGAGC
This sequence comes from Picus viridis, assembly GCA_033816785.1. Classification (NCBI taxonomy): domain Eukaryota; kingdom Metazoa; phylum Chordata; class Aves; order Piciformes; family Picidae; genus Picus; species Picus viridis. The sequence continues at coordinate 27,900,906 of CM066570.1, read as the reverse complement.
AGCTGAGTCTAGTTGAGAGGCATCACTGCCCATAGCAGGGAGGTTGGAATAGATGACCTCTAAGGTCTCTTCCAACCTGAGCTGTTCTATGTTTCATTCTATGATTCTATGTTATTCCAGTTGTTCTTAAATTCATTCTTTGCATTGTTCTGTTAAACTCTCCATATCATAACCAGCAGGGTTTTGGAGTTTGCTCCCAATTTCTCCTCCCCATCCTACAAGGGGCCAGGGGGCAGTTGTGTGATCATCTGAGTGGGTCTTGGCTACAGAAGGGCCTGAAACCATGACCCCACCCTAGACATCTTCTTTCACTATTTCAAACTGCTAGAAAAACTCATTCAAAGTTATCTAGGACATTTTTATTCACAAACAGAAAGGCTCACTTTCTTTATTGCAAAAGATAAGCCATCTAAAACTGCTGACTGGCTGACCTATTAATGTAAAAGTGGGAGAGTTCATATGGTGGACGTGAAGGGGGCAAATGAACAGAAAGCATGGAAGGAGAGAAAGGAGATGAACAGAAGAGGGGGACAGAGAGGTGATGAAATAAGCGGAATGGGGGGAAAAGCAGCAAAAGAAGACAAAATACACCTGAGTTTTACCCTTAGTGGATGGGGGGGGGAACTGTGAGTTAAAAAAAGGATATTGCAGGGATAATGCCAGATCTTAGAGTAATTCTGAGAAAGAAGTGATGTAAAAATCTCAGTAACTGAGTTTTTCCCTTGAAAAGCCTATGACAGCGTTGCTTCAATGTTTATCCACATAAAGTCAAACTCCACAGCTCTAACTGTAAACATTTCTCAGTGAAGTCAGCAAGAATCAACAGGGACAGCAGCACTCAGATCTATGTTTTCACTTTCCATACCTGCATAATTTTTCTGCTTCCTTGTAGCCTCTAATGCACTCCTAACATATGTCTATATCCCAAAACTCTTGTTAGCCTTCCTTTATTGATGGCATCTAGCTGAAGAGAAGCCAGTAAGGGAGCGCTCACATGTTGTCTGCTCCTAATAAATAATCATTAAAGGGTAGATTGGCAGCACCGCAGCATTCTCCAGCCCTTGGTCTATTTGCCTTGAGTCAGCTGCTCTGTACTTTTTCCCTGTTCCTGCAGCATAACTGAATATCACATCCTCATTTTTTTCTTTTGTTTGGTTTTGGCTTTCTGCACAAGGACTACACTATATCTGAAAAATATTGTAAACTCATTCAAATTTCATGATACCATACTGGGCCTAACACAAACTAGCCAGGATGTGGTACAGGAAAACCAAATAAATGAGTAAACTGACACCTCTCCACAGCCCATCAATAGTTCTTTTCACAGAATTCATAAACTCATGGAAAGGTTTAAGTTAGAAAGGACCTTAAAGATCCTCTAGTTACAACCCCTTGCCATGGGCAGGGACACCTTCCACTAGAACAGGTTGCTCAAGGCTTCATCCAACCTGGCCCTGAACACCTCCAGGGAGCAGATGTCTACGACCTCTCTGGGCAACTTGTTCCAGGGTCTCACCACCCACACCTCAAAGAATTTCTTCCTAATCTCCAGTCTAAATCCACCCTCCTCAAGCTTCAACCCATTCCCTCTCGTTCTACAAGCCCTTGTAAAGTGTCCCTTCCTGGCCAGATCACACTGACTGGCTGTAGCAGTTTGGGCTGGGTGCCCTCTGCTGTGTTTATACAAGGGGTGCTTCCTGTGTCCAGAAGTCCAGCCCAGTGGGTGGACACAGGAAACCAGGTATTTCCTACCATAATTCCATGTGCCACTATAAGATCCAGCACGGGGTCTGGCACTTCCTCTTTCTTCCCTCACCGTCACTGGGTAACTGGGGGAGATGTCTCCCAGCCATGGGCCTGGCTAGGCCCAAGGCCACGGGGGATGGGCAGTCTCAGATCTGGCCAGCTGAGACTAGACTAGCAGTGTGGGGGCATGGGGGGAAGAAGGAGCCCTGGGGGTTTTGGGTGCACCCTCAGGTGGGGATGGGATGTTTCTGGGTCTGCTTTGGGATTTCTTTTGTCACTGCACTTCTGGATCTCTGTACACACTCACTGCTTTCCATTTAAACTTTCCATCACTTTTGCAATCCGTTTGCCTGAGTCGTTATTTCTGCCCGTGGTGGGGAGGGGGTCTGCCTCAACCCATCACACTGGCCCGTGTAGTTTCCAGGGCCTTCCTTACTTTCCTTTTTGAAGACGGAGGTCATGTTTCCCCTTTTCCAGTCACCAGATGCCATGACTTTCGGAATATGATGGACAGTGGCTTGGCAGCTTCATCTGCCAGTTCCCTCAGTTTTGCCGATTCTTTAATTTCTCCACAGGCCTGCCTCGCCTCCCTCACTCCCTTTGCAATCAGAAAATCTGTGAGTAGCCAAAACTTACTTTATCATTTAATCCTCTCAGCCTTACAACATACTGCATAAAGTGAGTATTCAAACACTTGAATCATCACACTGAGACCACATTTCTTGGACCATTGATGTTTCCATTCATCTACCTGATGGCTTTGATAAAGCAACCTGCAAGCAGGGACTCTGATAAAACCTACAAACAAGGTAGCAATAATGTCACATAAGAGTTAGAGAAATGCTTCACTGCTGGCATCAGTTCAAAGATTTCTTGTCAGTTTAGACAAAAACCTGAATGTCACTCTCATAAGAGCAAGTGAGTACATCTCCTTTCAGACTGTGGTGAAACTCACATGGGGGACGCAGGCTGTGGGTAAGCACTGGGGGACATAAAGTCACAGGAGCTATGGACAGGGAGATGATGAGGCCCGTGGCCAACTCGTGGGACTAGCAGGTGGCCAGGGGGTATCTGGAGTTTGTGGAGATGCCTGTCTCCCACCTTCCCATTGACCTCACTGATTCAGGCTCATAATCTCCCAGTTTATTTTATCTCTGTGATGGAGCTGTGGTTTATAACATCCCCCTTATACTGCTTTCTTGGGAACTTCACAGAATCACAGAAAGTTAGGGGTTGGAAGGGACCTCCAGTCCAACCCCATTGCCAGAGCAGGAGCATCTACACCAGCTCACACAGGAACACATCCAGGCAGGTTTTGAATATCTCCAGAGAGGGAGACTCCACAACCCCCCTGGGCAGCCTGTTCCAGTGTTCCGTCACCATCACAGGGAAAAAAGTCTTCCTTATGTTTACACAGAACCTTCTATGCCTCAACTTCCACCCACTGCCCCTTGTCCTGTCACTGGGCATCACCAAGCAGAGCCTGGCTCCATCCTCTTGGCACTCACCCTTAACATTTTTGTAAACATGAATGAGGTCACTCCTCAGGCAGCTCCTCTCCAAATTAAAGAGCCCTCAGCTCCCTCGGTCTCATAAGGAAGATGTTCCACTCCCTTAATCATTTTTGTGGCTCTGTGCTGGACTCTTTCAAGCAGTTCCCTGAGGTCCTTCTTGAACTGAGAGGCCCAGAACTGGACACAATATTCAAGATATGGCCTCACCAGAGCAGAGTAGAGGGGGAGGAGTGCCTCACAACCCACTAACCATACCCCAGACTTCAACACATGCCCTCTGGTGGAGGGGGTCAGATTGCCAAAGTGCCCTCGTGCTGCCCCATCCCAAAGGTGCACCTGCCACAGGAGAGCCCTGACTATTTCCAGACATGTGGTCTCCACCAAATCGGCTCCAGTGCTCCATGCTGAGAAGGAGATAATCAGGAGCTCTGTGGGCACCCCTATAGGCAGGTTGCCTGTCTGCTGGTACATGAAGAGATCAGCACATTACACCCCATGCATCAGCACAAGCAAGAAACACTGTTTGAAAGAACCCCTAAGATGTAATAGTCTTGGGTCTTCAAGACCATCTTGTCAGTGTAGAAGCCTAATGATTCTTCATTTAAATGTTAGTCTGGATACCAGAACCACAACAATTCCTAGAGAGCCATCAGGCTAGTAGGCTTCTCTACATGTCTCATTTGGGATGGGAAGAAAGATAATATACTATCATGTTAATTAGCCAGAAGGAGTGACTTACAGCCTGGTGCACTGTGTGCTTTGAATTCTGAGCACAGCTAAGCAAGGGAACAAATTCAGATACGTTCCTCAGTGGCCTGCACAATCAAACACCTTTATTTCTAGGCCCTGAAACAGGAGAGTTTGTCTCCCTCTTAAAAATCGAGGTCCCTAAGCACATTATATTGAAGGAAAGAAAACTTAATATTTCCTTCTAGAAATCTGTTAGCAAAACAAGGTGTCACAATGATGTACAGCAGGGAGGGCAAGAAAGCAAATTTGATAGAATAAAAATACTGAATAAAGATTACTTTTAAGGACACTCTCACGTAATAATGATGCAAAAGCATATCTTTGATTTGCACAATGTGAGCCTTTCCAGAGATATTGCCTTAGTTGTAAAATGCTGGGTGGTGAAGCAGAATCATCCATCAAAAACCCCAGAAGAAACAGGGTTCTTTTTTAGAGAAGAGCAGGGTTCACCAAAGCTACAAGGTCAGTGAAATGAATAAGCAAAATTCTCTGAATTTCCTAGTCTCCAAGACTATGAGAAAAGCCCTTTCTGAATTCTCGCTGTTTATGTGCCCATTACGTACCTGTGCAGCTCAAGATTCCTCGTACACAGAAGGCAGGATACATTAATCATGAGGAATCGCTGGCCTGGAGCTGCAGTGTGCCACTCAGTGTGAAGAAAAAAAACCCAAACAAACCAACACTAAAATATGCTAGTTCCAACTCTGCTTGGGCTTGCAATTACACACCGAAAAGAGTACATTTAGTAGTATCCTCTCAGAGGATGTGCTGTATGTCTAGCCCAAATTTCTTTCAGTTTCTGCCATAGCAAAATGTTGTCATTTCAATCTCTGTCTTAAGCATGCTCCTCCTGTATCTTTCACTAGATCTGCAAAGGTCCCACTTGACTTTTTCACACAAGTTCACCTTGGTGAAATTACCAAGGTGGCTAAGGTGAGCAAAATTTTCCTGTTACCTCATGGGTAATTCATTTGCTGAGGTTTCTGCCACATCCAGCCTGGCCTTAAAAACCTCCAGGGATGAGGCTTCCACCACCTCCCTGGGCAACCCGTTCCAGAGTCTCACCACCCTCATGGGGAAGAATTTCTTCTTAACATCCAATCTGAATCTACCCATTTCTAGTTTTGTTCCATTCCCCCTAGTCCTATCACCAGCTTTCTTGTCTGCCAGGTGGTGGTGTGTATTAGCTCTGAAGGCAAGCACCAAGCAATAAAGCCTGCATGTTGTCAGAGTGGAGTAGGATCAGTCTTGGCCACGTCCACAAGCATTTACTCTTTGTCTGGAGTCCCTCAGACATTTCACTGCCAGCCATACATCACAACTTGAAGAGCTGAGGTGACAATTCAAAATATGAAACTCATTGCAGAGTAAATGAAGCAAATGATCATTTTTGACAAATACACATGAGTGTGGCACTCAGAAATCTGGCTTGAATGTCTCTAAATAATTAAATTTATCTACCTCAGTAACTACATTTGAATTGCAAATTAATTCTCCAACAGCCCTGCTGCATATGTGTGTACCTATCAGTACCCCGAGCTCTCACTGTCTGCTATCTCTAAGATGCACAAACACCTTTGGGCAAATGTGTTTCAGTGCAGGAGGAGCCCGAGGGTAAGGACACTTGGCACTGCTTGGCAGAAGTAAAGGAGGACTGCTGCATGGTATTTTGTCAGTCACCCTCCTTGTGCTTTGTTTCTGTGCCCTTAGCTTTCAGGCAGCACACCCATAAGCCAAGGAGCAGCTGAGCTGGTAGAGCCAAGCACAGGGCTCTCAAGGCAAGGCTTAGCTCCACTGGATGTGATGTGCCCCCTATTAGCTGCCTGGTCATACAATGCCCTCTCCTTAACATTTTGGTCCTTCCTCATTTTTACACAGAACAGACAGGCAGTAACTGCTCACCCAATATTCTTCAGTGGAGGAATAGCAAAAGAGCATCCAGTGCTGTTAGAGCTGATTTCCTACATTGTTTCCATCTTTGTTCAGTGCTCCAGCAATGCCTCCCTATTTACAGGTTACTCAAATTCTGTTGTAGAGTCTGAATTATCCATCTCCCTATGTACTCCTCAAATAATAGCTCCTGAAAATGATGACTTGTTCTCCCAAATGTCCTGGGAGACAAGGAGACCTCCTTATGGCCATTTTACAAACAGAGCCTTGAGGATCAGAGAGATTAATGTCAACAGGGTTAACTCATTTGAAACGTTTACAGTTCGACTTTTTTTAGGGAACCTGGCATTTTATTGCACTATATTTCTCCAGAGCAAAGCAAAGCTCTCCTGGTCTCCATTGGAAACTCCAAATGTTTTTCATTTCATTTCAACAAGTCAGACTGGAGGGCTCAGATAAGAAAGACAGAAATTGAAGAGCACTAGGCATCACCTGTGAAAAATGTCAGTAAGGTGATTCAAATCCCCACGGAATTCAGGCAGTGTCAGGAGGAAAATCAAGTTCTCTGGGGCAGTATTTAACAGCCCATCCCAGGAGGCTTCCCCTTGCTCCATCTTATTCACTGCGCATTTTCCCAGTTCCTGCAGCAAATAGTGCAGAGGCCCTGGAGGTGAAAGCCTCTTTCTCCCCACAGCTGTGATACATTCCCTGGACCACTTACCCTGAACTATTTGCAAGTCTGTGGAAAATGCTGTTTGTGAGCATGTAATCCAAGACTGCACATTCAGGATAGTAAAGTCAGGTTTGCACAGGCAACTTGAAAACTGGTTTCTCTTCAGGTCCCGTGTCTTCCTCTGTCACTGTAAGAAACCCCTTACAAGTGAAGACCCCAGGAAGACCCCAGGCTGCATGCTTGCAGCCCCAAACTGCCCCGTGAGGAATTATCCCTGCCTCACAAAGTGTCACAAAGATGCCAATGGGAAATAGCCAGCCACACTTTGCAACGTCAACATGTGAGTTTTCACCCTTGCACTTCTCTCTCTGACCTGTTCCTCAGGCCAGGCTCAGCCCCCTGGCAGCTTGCGACTCCTGATGGTCCTGCCTGAGCCCTGTCCTCCACCCACAGGGCTCAATCCTGCCTCCTAATTGCCACCCATCCCTCACTTGCTCCCACATCCCACAGGCCCATCAGACATGAAATCATAGAATCATAGAATGGTTTGGGTTGGAAGGGACCTCCTCCAAAGGTCACCTAGTCCAACCCCCTCTACAGTCAACAGGGACATCCTCAACTAGATCAGGTTGCCCAGAGTCCTGTCAAGCCTCACCTTGAATATCTCCAGGGCTGGGGCCTCAACCACCTCCCTGGGCAACCCATTCCAGTGTTCCACTGCCCTCGTGGTAAATACAAAATTTTAATGAAATAAGACAGCAGAATATGTGGTTCTTCAGGGGTATTATCACAGGGAGAACAAGGGACGAAGCCTGGCACCAGCCTAGCTCCTCACTCAGCTTTCCATCCCTGTTCTAGAACTCTACCTGTACTAAAATATTTGGAGCTTTTTCAGTTGAGCAAGGCAGCCATCTCTCTTGAGTCACCCTGTTTCAGAGAATAGAAACGGCGCACATTTTGACAGTGAAAGTTTAAAATATCAGCTCTTAAATTTTGGCAAAGTTGTAAAACATTAAAAAACCCAAACAAAAAAACTCCACAATTATCTGTCCTAGAGTGAGGCTTCATTACTTGGCCACATTATTTACAAACAGAAATAATATGCATGGGGGCTCTGGATAACCAGCTAACCTCAGCTGACGAAACAGTGACTAAATGACTGCACAGAATCACAGAATTATTGAGGCTGGAATAGATCATCAAGTCCAGCCTATGACCCAACACCACCACATCAATTAGACCATGTCACTAAGTGCCACATCCAATATTTTCTTAAACACCTTCAGGGATGACGACTCCACCACCTCCCTGGGCAGTCCATTCCAGTGTCTAATTCCCCTTTCCATGGGGAAGTGCTTCCTAACATCCAACCTAAACCTCCCCTGGCAGAGCTCCAGGCCATGCCCTCTTGTCCTGTCACAAGCTGCCTGGGAGAAGAGCCTGACCTCCACCTTACTAAAACTTCCCTTCAGGTAGCTGTAGAGTATGATAAGGTCCCCCTCTGAGTCATCTCCAGGCTAAAGACCCCCAGCTGCCTCAGCCTCTCCTCATCAGACTTTCCCTCCAGTCCCTTCCCCAGTCTCATTGCTCTCCTCTAGACCCACTCCAGCACCTCAATATCTTTCTTGCAGTGAGGGGCCCAGAACTGCAGACAGTGCTTGAGGTGAGGCCTCACCATTGCCATGTACAGAGCAGAATTCCATCCCTAGTCCTGCTGGCCACACTATTCCTGGTACAAGCCAAGATGCCATTGGACTTCTGTGCCTCCTGGGCACACTGCTGGCTCATGTCAATTGGCTAATCTCCTGTCATTCAGAGATTGCAGAGTAAATTCTCTCTGTATTCTTCTTTCTCTCTGTCCAAAAGTAAAACCCAAAGCTTTACAATACAATACAATACAATACACCAGGTTGGAAGAGACCTTCAAGATCATCGCGTCCAACCCATCAAACAATCCAACCCACCCAACAACTAGACCATACAGTCAAGCACCCCATCAAGTCTTCTCCTGAACACCTCCTGTGAAGGTGACTCCACCACCTCCACGGGTAGCCGATTCCAATGGGCAATCACTCTCTCCGTGTAGAACTTCTTCCTAACATCCAGCCTAAACCTGCCCTGGCGCAGCCTGAGACTGTGTCCTCTTGTTCTGGTGCTGGATGCCTGGGAGAAGAGGCCAACCTCTGCCTGGCTACAACCTCCCTTCAGGTAGTTGTAGAGAGCAATAAGGTCACCCCTCAGTCTCCTCTTCTCCAGGCTAAGCAACCCCAGCTCCCTCAGCCTTTCCTCATAGGGCTTGTGTTCCAAACCCCTCACCAGCTTTGTTGCCCTTCTCTGGACACGTTCCAGCAAGTCAACATCCTTCCTAAACTGAGGGGCCCAGAACTGGACACAGTACTCAAGGTGTGGCCTAACCAGTGCAGTGTACAGGGGCACAATGACCTCCCTGCTCCTGCTGGCCACACTGTTCCTGATGCAAGCCAGGATGCCATTGGCCTTCTTGGCTGCCTGGGCACACTGCAGGCTCATGTTCAGCCTACAATCAACCAGTACCCCCAGGTCCCTCTCTGCCTGGCCACTCTCCAGCCACTCTGACCCCAGCCTGTAGCACTGCCTGGGGTTGTTGTGGCCAATGTGCAGAATCCGGCACTTGGATGTGTTAAATCTCATGCCATTGGACTCTGCCCATCTGTCCAGCCTGTCGAGGTCCCTCTGCAAAGCCTCTCTGCCCTCCAGCAAATCAACTGCTGCCCCCAGCTTGGTGTCATCTGCAAATTTACTGATGATGGACTCAATGCCCTCATCCAGATCATCAATAAAGATGTTGAAGAGCATGGGGCCCAGTACTGATCCCTGGGGCACACCACTAGTGACAGGCCGCCAGCTGGATGTGGCGCCATTCACCATTACTCTCTGGGCTCGGCCCTCCAGCCAGTTCCTAACCCAACGCAGTGTGCTCCTGTCCAAGCCACGGGCTGCCAGCTTGGCCAGGAGTTTGCTGTGGGGAACGGTGTCAAAGGCCTTGCTGAGGTCCAGGTAGACCACATCCACAGGCCTCCCCACATCCACCAGGCGGGTCACCTGATCATAGAAGGAGATCAGGTTGGTCAGGCAGGACCTGCCCCTCCTAAATCCATGCTGGCTAGGCCTGAGCCCCTGGCCATCCTGTAAGTGCTGTGTGATCGCACTCGAGATGACCCGTTCCATAATCTTGCCTGGCACTGAGGTCAGGCTGACAGGCCTATAATTCCCTGGCTCATCCAAACGGCCCTTCTTGTGGATGGGCACCACATTAGCCAGCTTCCAGTCTTCTGGGACCTCTCCAGTGAGCCAGGACTGCTGAAAAATGATGGAAAGTGGCTTGGACAGCTCATCTGTCAGCAATCTCAGCACCCTAGGATGGATCCCATCCGGTCCCATGGCCTTGTGGGGGTCCAAGCAGCTCAGTAGATCTCTAACTTCCTCTTGGAGCAGTGGGAAACTATGCAGCTCTCTGGCTCCTTCTGCCAGCTCTGCAGGCCAGCTGTCTGGAAGACGTTCTGCCCTGCTAGTGAAGACTGAGGCAAAGAAGGTGTTAAGTACCTCTGCCTTTACAGCAGCACTTCCCATTTATCCTTTCCACTAACAGGCAGCACCCTCTACAAAATCTTTTCATCTCTCTCTCCAGTACCAAATTCAACAGACCTAAACCCAGCTGACGCAGATGATTGTGCCTGTCTGTACCGTGGAGGTGCTCACAGGCAGCTTCACTCAACAGAAGCAGCATCTGTTGTGCAAACATCACACCTCCTGTCCACACCTAAGAGCAGCTGTGGCTGACTGACAAGCACTGTTTGTATAATGTGAGCTCAGTAGTGAGCCATTTAGTGATAGAATCTCTTTGATAGGGTTTGTATGCATTTATACTTAATAGTTTTTACCATGGTACTGTATAATAATAGTAATTTTCATGGGTTTATTATTTTAGAGAGGTGATTCTGCCACTTTACACTGCTCTTGTGAGACCCCACCTCGAACACTGGTGTCCCCATCATAAAAAGGACACAGAACTGGTTGGAGTGAGTCAAGAGGAGCACCACAAAGATGATCCAAGGGCTGGAACACCTTTGCTATGTGGATAGGCTGAGGGAACTGGGATTGTTCAGCCTTGACAAGACTCCAGGGGGGGTCTTATAGCTGCCTTCCAATAGCTGAAGGGATCCTACAGGAAGGCTGCAGAGGGACTTCTCATAAGGGTGTCTACCAGTAGGACAAGGGGGAATGGTTTGAAGCTGGGGGAGAGTAGGTTGAGACTGGATCTTAGGAAGAAGTTTTTCAGTACAAGGGTGGTGAGATTCTGGACTAGACTACCCAGGGAGGCTGTGGTTGCCTCCTCCCTGAGGATCCTCAAGGTGAGGTTGGATGAGGCCTTGAGCAGCTGAGTCTAGTTGAGAGGCATCCCTGCCATGGTGGGCTGGTAGGAGCAGATGACCTCTAAGGTCCCCTCCAGCCTAAGCCATCCTATGATTCTATTATATATATATATATATATACACATTTAATATACACACACACACATAATATTTTCTCTCAAGAAGCCAAAGAAAAAAATACTGCCTTTATTCCCTTCTGAGATAGCTACTTGCTGATTAGGTACAGCACTGACAATTATTCTACTGCTTGTTCTATCAAACACTAGTGCCTCATTTGCAAGTGAAACAATTACCTTTTTTTGAAATACTGTTATATATGTGCTTCTTTGTTTAGACATCCTGCAGGTTAATAAAATTAGGAGCCAGATGCCCTGAGGCAAATTAGCTACTTCCTGTCAATAAAATGCAATGCTGCACACTTAATTTATAGGAAACACTGATGCCATTAAATGCTTTAGGATGCTGTGGTGGAGTAGGAAGGTTCCCCCCACACACAAAAGAATTCCACAGCTAACTCAGCCGGAGAAGCAGATGAAAGCTGTATTTTACAAGCAGATATGGAATGCAGTGAATATGTACAAAAATATACAATATTTACAATATATACAGAAATATACAGCAAAGTATGTAATACAGGAAACCTTTCCCCAACCCCCCTTCGGCCAGGGGGTTCGGCCTGTCCCTCCCTTCTCCTCCCTACCTCCCCTTTTTCCCAAAAGGGTTAGAGAGAAAGAGAAAGGAAGGTAATTAAAAGGGTGAAAACTTGTTAAAGCTCAAAGCGAATGCAAAAAGTTAGTTTTCTCTTATCTGTTTAGCAAGAATCATTCCTGCATAGCAAGCTGTTGCTTCAGGGAGAAAAGCAGGCCAGCTCACAGTACAGGGGGAAGAAGAAAACGACTGCCTAACTGACTCCCTGACTGAAAGACTAAACAAAAAAACTGCAACTGGGTCTCACCAATGAAATTGAATTAGCATATCATTGTTTTCATTCTAATATCAAAACATTCGCCCAGAGTGTTCAGAAAGTGTCTCTTTCTTAAAGGCACAGCCTAAACCGGTCACAGATGCTGGTGCTGCCCATCCTCCTGAAATCACTGATACTCCTGCAGGCCTACAACACAGAATATGTACATGTGGTTGGAAAAGACCTCCAAGATCATCCAGTCCGACCTTTGACCCAGCACTGAAGGGGCAACATTAAAATATGTCCCTAAGTGCCAAGCCTACACACAGCTTGAACAACTCCAGGGATGGTGACTCCACCAGTGTCCTGGGCAGACCATTCTAATGTTTAACAACCCTTTCACTGAAGAAATATTTCCTAGCATCCAGCGTGAACTTCCCCTGCTGCAGCTTGAAACCTTTTCCTCTGGTCCTGTCACTTGTCACCAAGGAGAAGAGGCTGCCCTCTCCTCACTCCAAACCTCCCTTTGGGTAGTTGTAGAGAGCAATGAGGTCTCCCCACAGCCTACTCTTCTCCAGACCAGCTTTATTCCATAAGCATAGAACAGTTCATCTAAATTTGATCCAGGATCAATATAAGAAGGTTCTGCAGCAAAAAGATCCATCTGATATGGAATTTGCTTAACCACTCTCCAATTAATTTTACCCCACTGGATTAACTCTGAAATTCAAGATGTTTTTACAAACCTTTGAATAGAGACAGCGCTCTGCAGCTGTTTGGTACTGCTTCTGGAATGGCACTTGTGTTGGTGAAGATCCCTCTGATGACACTAACTGCTCATTTAAGCAGCCACACAGTTGTTAAGAGACAAATTGAGAGAAGAAAAACTCTGAAAAGTACAAGAAAAAGAAGTTGATTAAAACCCTCCTATCATCCTATATTTTCCTGGCATATTTTTAATTCATATAAGGGTCATTCTCTTCTCAGGGCTTTGCCTAGGAAACATTCGTGCTTCAGCCTAGCTTGAAATAAATCAGTGAGATTCTTTTACAATTAGCACAGTTAATTTTGGAAGACCTGTTGCCATGCTATACTTAAGCTACATCTCTCCTATGAAGAAAGGCTGAGAGCCCTGGGGCTGTTTAGTCTGGAGAAGAGAAGGCTGTGAGGGGATCTTATCAGCATCTATAAATATCTGAGGGGTGGGTGTCAAGATGAAGGTGCAAGGCTCTTTGTGATGGTCCCCAGTGATAGACAAGGAACAACAAGGTCAAGCTGGAACACAGAAGATTCCACCTCAACACGAGAAGAGACTTCTATATGGTGAGGGTGCCAGAGCACTGGAGCAGGCTGCCCAGAGAGGTTGTGGAGTCTCCTTCCTGGAGACTTTCAGAACCCACCCAGATGCATTCCTGGGCAGCCTGCCCTAGGTGATCCTGCTTTGGCAGGGGCTTGGACTGGACGGTATCTGGAGGTCCCTTCCAACCTCTAACATTCTGTGATTCTGTGATTCACTTTTATCATTTTGTTTAACGTGTGAAACACACAACTATTTACCACAGCTTCTTTTTAAATGTTGACATTTATGAGGTGTTTCAAGAAAAGCAGTAATTTAGGCTCTAAGGAAGAACCAAAAATTAGTCTGAAAAAGTTCACGTTTTGAGCTTTGTGGTTTTTTTAAAGACCTTATACCTTGACAAGTTCAAAACAGAGATAGAAAAAACATGTCAGTACCAAACATTTGGTGGCTTCTCAGTGGCTCTGGGATTATTTTACGCACTAACAGCAACCTTAAAAATTCAGACATCCAGCAGTCAACCAACAGAAAACAAAATTTCTGACAGTTTCGCCAAGTCTTCAGTACAATATGAGAACCTATCTTAAACTGGTCAAGAGAGAAGTATGATGTGACCTACTCACACAGCACCCTTGCTAAGACTCCCTGCCTCCAAAGCCAAGGAGACTGAAATAAACTCCGCCAGATTTTTTTTTAAATCTAGTATCAAAAAGTATCAGGGAAGAAGGGGGCACTTGCTGACAGTCTGTTGAAGACAATCACAGAGTCACAGAATTATCAGGGTTGGAAGGGACCTCAAGGATCATCCAGTTCCAACTCCCCTGAAATGGGCAGGGACACCTCACACTAGATCAGGTTGCTCAGTGCCGTATCCAGCCTGGCCTTAAAAACCTCCAGGGCTGAGGCTTCTACCACCTCCCTGGGCAACTTGTTCCAGTGTCTCACCACCCTCATGGGGAAGAACTTCTTCATAAAATGCAAATCTCCCCTCCTCTAGATTCAATCCATTCCCCACCCCTCACCCCCAAGTCCTATCACTATCTAACACCCTAAAAGTTCCTCCCCAGCTTTCTTGTAGGCCCCTTAAGATACCAGAAGGCCACAATTAGGTCTCCTCAGAGCCGTCTCTCAAGACTGAACAGACCCAACTCTTTCAGTTTGCCTCCATAGGAGAGGAGCTCCAGCCCTCTGAGCATGCTCATGGCTCTTCCTTGGACATGCTCCAGCGTGCCCAGATCTTTCTCATAATAGAGGCTCCAGAACTGGACACAGTACTCCAGGTGGGGTCTCACCAGAGCGGTGTAGAGAGGGAGAATCATCTCCCTCAACCTGCTGGCCACACTTTTCTTGATGCAGCCCTGATTGTGATTGACTTTCCGGGCTGCAGGTTTCCACTGGCAGCTCATGTCGAGCTTCTCATCCACCAGTACCCCCAAGTCCTTTCCTTCAGGGCTGCTCTCAACCCAGCCCCTGCCCAGCCTATATTGGTGCCTGGGATTGCCCCAACCCAAATGCAGAACCCTGCACTGGGTCTTGTAGAGACCTATACTGTCTAACAACTGGTTTAATGGAAATGATAGCTTTTCACTCCTGCAGAGTGCCCAGCCCACCCCCGTATCCCTTTGATTTATAGCACATTATCCTGTGCCTCAAAACAGCTGGGTTCTTTGCACTCCCTCCTGAAATAACTGAACAACAAAACCAGCCAATAAAGAACAAACAAATGAACAACAGCAACAAAGAAAAAACCATCAAACCTTTTTAAAGCATTGTGGTGTTTTCTCAAGAAAATAATTTTGATTAAAGTTTATTGTTTTTCCAAGACTCTTGGACCAGGGAAGAAAAGGTCATGTTCCCACTAAAGCATTTTTCAGCTGAGTGGTTTGGAGAGGATGGAGAGCTCAGATCACTGCAGAAGAAGTCCCAGAGGTGACCATGTCAACCCCAGCACTGGCTGCCACTAGCAATCCAGACCTCTCCATCTGGCCCTGCTGCCCACTGCTGCCACACTGCCCAGTGTGCCTCTCCTCTTGCCTCAAGGCAAAGCAAATCCACTAAAATGCAACCTCACGCATGTCACCCTGCTGGAAAGCTCAATAAGCAGGAGAGGCTCTAACAAAGTGAAAGACCCTTTTTTACAGACAACAAAAAGGGCTGCTGTGAGCTCTGTGGCTCTGTGAGGAAAAATGAATATTGGGAAAAAAACAAGAAATCCTCAATCTTTTCCATCTGTCTGAGTGACTGTTACAATTAGATGCATCCACTCAGGAAATTACATCACATAGTAAAGATATGGTACTGTAATTCCTTCAAAAATACCAATGGTCCCAGCAGGGACCCTTCAGAAGCCCCAGATGTCCTCATTCCTACTTTCGGTTCTGCTGTGCTCCCTTTATCCCTCCACACACTAGGATTCCCTTGTCCACATCCTCACTCCAATGCAGAGTACTCCTGTGCCTTACACTGGAAACAGCAACAGCAGGAGGCTTCACAGCTCACTGACCTGAGCCCTGCATCCTAGAGAACAAGGAATAAAAGCAGGGACAAAGAAAACAGCAACTCTGATGATGCAGGGGACCATGGATTGTAAATTGCAGCATGATACAGATTAAAAGCATTTGAACCTGGTTTGGCACAGAAACTATCAACATCCACTGCCCCTGCAAAGTTATATTTGGCCAATCTGCTTGAAGCTTCTGGCAGAATTTATTTATAGGCCATTCTTTCTTTCTTTCTTTTTTTTTTTTTAATGTACAATTATGAAGTGCTGACAGCTAAATGATTTGCAGTGAAGGGAATTCGAATTGAGAAGGAAAATGCCTCCTAATATCCCATGGAAAACGAGTTCCTGGTTTCTATGCAGGAACCTTCAGTTCAGCACCTCTGGATTATACATGACAGGGGAGCCCTTTGTACTGTTCTATGTCTGCCTTGTAGGGTGATTAGAGGCAAGAAAAGCTTTTTAATGCCTTTTACAAAATATCTGGAATTTGTATATGTGAATGTCCTCATTGAGAGTGACAGAAAGCAGCCCTGTGGAAAACAACTTGGGACTTCTGGTGGATGAGAAGCTGGACATGAGCCAACATGAGTTTGCAGCCCAGAAGGCCAATGGCAGCGTGGGCTGCAACAAAGTAAGTGTGGCCAGCAGATAGTAAGAGGGGATTCTTTCAGTCTGCTCCGGTGAGACCTCATCTGGAGTACTGCATCCAGCTCTAGAGCCCTCAACACAGGAAGGACAGTGACCTGATGGAGCAGGCCTGGAGAAGGGCCACTAGGAGGATGATCAGGGGGCTGGAACACCTCTGCTACAAGGACAGGCTGAGGGAGCTGGAGTTGTTCAGCCTGAAGAAAAGGCCCCAGGGAGACCTAAGAGCAGCCTTCCAGTACCTGAAAGGGGCCTGCAAGAAGGCTCCAGAGGGACTGTTTATAAAGGCCTGCAGTGGTAGGATGAGGGGCAATGGTTTGAAATCAGAGGAGATTTAGACTGGATGTTAGGAACAAGTTCTGTACCATGAGGGTGGTGGAACACTGGAACAGGTTGCCCAGGAAGGTAGTTGAGGCCCCATCCCTGGAGATCTTCAAGGTCAGGCTGGACAAGTCTCTGAGCAACCTGTTCTAGTTGAGGTTGTCCCTGCTGACTGCAGGCAAGTTGGACTAGTTGACCTTTGAGGGTCCCTTCCAACCCAAACCATTCTAGGATTAGAGACTTCCACCACTCAGATCCCTGTATGCTCAGGGGAGACCTTATTGCTGTCTACAACTACCTGAAGGGAGGTTGTAGCCAGGTGGGGGTTGGTCTCTTCTCCAGACAACCAGCAACAGAACAAGAAGACGCAGTCTCAAGCTGCGCCAGGGGAGGTTTAGGCTGGATGTTAGGAAGAAATTCTTCACAGAAAGAGAGATTGCCCATTGGAATGTGCTGCCCAGGGAGGTGGTGGAGTCACCATCACTGGAGGTGTTTAGGAAGAAACTTGATGGGGTGATTGGTGCCATGGTTTAGTTGATTAGATGGTGTTGGATGATAGGTTGGACTCTATGATCTCAAAGGTCTCTTCCAACCTGGTCTATTCTATTCTATTCTATTCTATTCTATTCTATTCTATTCTATTCTATTCTATTCTATTCTATTCTATTCTAATACAGTGACAACCCAACAGGTTGGGTTCAAAAGCCCAGAACACAAAATATGAATGGGGGAAAATGCAAATTTGCTGCATGCTGTCGCAGTATTCAACTTGCTTCCAATTAAACTTCCCATTTTAAGGAAAATTACAATAGGGTTTTAATTCAACAGCATCTCCAGAAAAAAAAAGAGAAAAAAAAGATTTATACTTCATAAGCTTCATATTTATCACCCTGATGGGTAAAAACAAATGAGCATAGTCACATTCTGTCACTGAATAAAATGTCATGAAAGCCAAATGACACATTTAGAGTTTACACATTTTTTTTCAGGAGAGAGAGGAACTGTTAAATACAGTTAAGAAATAAAGAAAATAAATCAAACCAATTAAATAGAGGATTTTTTTTTCTTTGTTGCCTCTATAGTTCCAACCTCTCCTATTTAACAGCCAGGGAAACAAAGATCTGTCATCCTGCATCTTCACAAATTATAGTCTGACCTGTAAATAGAAGCTGAGTGTTTGATATGATGCTGACGTGTTTCTATTTCCTATTTAATACTGGTTCACGCATTCATGTACTAATAAAGGTTAAACTGGACGACCCTTCAAGCTACCCTCTACACTTTATCTGCCAGAGTTATAAAAGCCAAAGAAAATTGCTGCATTTATATTGTGAACAGAGAAAGACTCCAACCGTTGTAATGAGGCAGAGTATATCTTCTCATGTATCACTTTAGCAGCAGTTGTTTACAACAAAAACATTTAGTCAGAACTAGATTTTTATGAGAAATCCTCATGTGTTACTAATCTTCTGCTGACATCAGGCTGATTCTCCTGGATCTTTCATTTGCTTCTGGTGAATCACCCTGCTCATAAAGCAGATTGCCTTGTCCTGACTGATTTCCATTCTGATTTTCAGCGTGGCATGAGGTATACCGAGTCCTTTACTCTGCACAGTCATGCTAGCACAATTTTCATCCTAAATTAGCAGATACAACTCTTGTACAATGAAGCAAGTAGAAGAAAAAACAGGAGGAATTAATCCTTTAACACTTCCATTCTACAACAGCCTTTTTACCTCACACTCCAAAACCAGAACCAGGTGCAAAATTAAGTAGAAGGTCACAGAATCATAGAATGGTCCAAGCCAGAAGGGACTTCCAAAGGTTATCCAGTTCGACCTCCCCACAGTCATCAGGGACATCCCCAACTAGATCAGGTTGCCCAGGGCCTCGTCAAGCCTCACCTTGAATATCTCCAGGAAGGAGCTTCAATCACCTCCCTGGGCAATCTGTTCCAGTGTTTCACTACTCTCATAGTAAAGAACTTCCTCCTGATATCCAATCTAAATCTGCCCTTCTGTAGTTTGAAGCCATTGGCCCTTGTCCTGTCACTGCAGGCCTTTGTAAACAGCCTCTCTCCATCCTTCCTGTAGGCCCCCTTCAGGTACTGCAAGGCTGCTGTTAGATGTCACCAGAGCCTTCTCTTCTCTGGGCTGAACACCCCAGCTCCCTCAGCCTGTCCATGTAGCAGAGGTGCTCCAACCCCCTGATCGTTTTCATGGCCCTCCTCTGGACCCTCTCCATCAGGTCAATGTTCTTCCCATATTGAGGGCTCCAGACCTGTACATAGTACTCCAGATAGCCCACACAATCACAGGTGAGGAGCAGACAGAAGATTCTATCAATCTGCTTATCCCCATTGAGTTCCCAGCCTAGTCTTCAACCTCCCCGAAAGATCGATTACTCCTCCTTCATACTGCAAGAGTCTCTTTTTTAACTCTCTCAGCAGTTTGAAATACATTACCAAGAAAACACTCTGTAGATTCCCACAGAGAACCCAAGAATGCTAGGAAGGGACTTCTTACAAGGGCATGTACTGATAGGACAAGAGGGATCATAGATCATAGAATCAGTAAGGTTGGAAGAGACCTCAGAGATCATCAAGTCCAACCTATCACCCAATACCTCATGACTAACTAAACCACGGCTTCAAGTACCACGTCCAATCCTTATTTGAACACCTCCAGGAACGGTGATTCCCCCACCTCCTGGGCAACCCAATCCAATGGCCAACTACTCTTTCTGTGAAGAACTGTCTCCTCACCTCAAGCCTAAACTTCCCCTGGTGCAGCTTGAGACTGTGTCCTCTTGTTCAAGTGCTAGTTGCCTGGGAGAAGAGACCAAGCACCACCCATCTACAACCTCCTTTCAGGGAATGGATTGAAGCTTGAGGAGGACAGATTTAGACTAGAAATTAGTAAGAAATTCTTTCCAGTGAGGGTGGTGAAACACTGGAACAGGTTGCCCAGAGACATCATGGATATCCCTTCCCCAAGGGAGTTCAAGGCCAGGCTAAATGATGCCTTGAGCAATCTGGTCTAGTGGAAGATGTCCCTGCCCATAGCAGGAGGGTTGGAACTAGATGATCTTTGAGGTCCCTTCTAACCTAAACCATTGTATGAATCCAAGAAACTTTTCATTTTAATGAAAAATACACATCACATTAAGGCTTTCTGTCAATAACTTTTCTATGCATTCAATGTGCAGTAGGAACTCCTCTTTTTTAAACAGTTTAAGAACTACAATCAAGCCAAATCTGAGTTTTTCCAACATAATTATTCCAAACTACTTCTTTCCTTTTTTATGTGCATATATTAAGTTACTTTTTGCATTTGAATTGGAGCAACTGAAATGGAAATTGACCAAAATATTTAATTTTCTTAAATCCTCACGTTCTTTACACTTTGCAAATGTACTTCTGTTATTGGGGGGAAACAACAAACTGTGCTACCATTGCTAACTCAGACTGGACCTGGTTATTTCCCTGTATGGAAGACTAATCAGTAACTCTTTAATCTAGAAAACAACTCATCTTTTAAAATACTGAGTCATGTTCTTTGTAATGATGTATTTTGTTGCATTACACTGCAGTGGTTTGGGTTTTTTTGCTGAAATGCCTTCCTTGAATGCTTTTTTGACCTAAGTTGGTAAAACGTAGATTGTCTGAGCGTCTACACTTGTCTGCATCATTCTTCTCTATTTACTGTAGTCTACAGACCTTGAGATTCTGCATCTGACAGCAGTGCCATCAGCCAAACCACTTCCTGAAAAAAATAAACACTGTGGCTACAGCAAGATCTTGACCTCTTTTGCTAGAGGGCTTCTGTATCCCTAAGTATAGGTCTTCATTCTGAGGTAGTGCCTACCATTTCTAACAGCAAACTGATCCCTTCCAGGTATCAGGTGTAATGAAAACTGAAAGGGAGGTTGAGAATAATAACTTGTTGACTGGTATTTTTTATCTCATCTGTCAGTCATGCCTATGTCTAGCCTTTCTTTTCTGTTTCCTAGTTCAGTGTTTTAATTTTGACCAAGCTCATGCAGAAATTCAACACCAAGCTATCTAAAATATTTAGGGTTCAGTCCAAATCCTGTTCAAGTAGATGGAAAGGACCACAGGCTCACAGGATGTTAGGGGTTGGAAGGGACCTCTGGAGATCATCAAGTCCAAACCCCTGCCACAGCAGGGCCATAGAATCTAGTGCAGGCCACACAGGAACACGTGCAGACAGGGCTGGAAAGTCTCAAGAGAAGGAGACTCCACAACCTCTCTGGGCAGCCTGTTCCAGTGCTCTGTCACCAATACAGTAAAGAAGTTCATGTCGAGCTGGAACTTCCTGTGCTGCAGTTTACATCCGTTGCCCCTTGTGCTACCACAGGGCATAAACAAGCAGAGGCTGTCCCTTCCTTCCTGAACCCCAGTCCTCAGATAATTATAGACATTTATTAGCTCCCCTCTCAGTCTTCTCCTCTACCACCCCCAGGGCTCTCAGCCTCTCCTCATCAGGCAGTGCTCCAGTGCCTTCAGCATCCTTTTAGCCCTCCCTTGGACTCTCTCCAGCTGATCCTCGTCCCTCTTGAACTAGGGAGCCCAGAACTGGATGAAGTATTCCAGGTGGGGCCTCACCAGGGCAGAGTAGAGGGGGAGAAGAACCTCCCTTGGTCTGCTGGACACACTCCTCTCAATGCACCCCAGGATCCCATTGGCCTTCTTGGCCACCAGGGCACATTGCTGCCCCATGCAGAACTTGCTGTCCGCCAGCACTCCCAGGTCCTTCTCCATGGGGCTGAAAGATTGGTTTCATTTCTCTAGGACCTGGGCAGAGAATAGATAATGTTCATGTATTTCTACTAAGACAAAGGCCAGAGCACTATGTCAAACCACTACATTCAGTCATGTCAGAAGCATTCCTCATCCGTGTCTTAATGACGCAGCATGCCGATGAACCCAACAAGCCATTTTCCCAAGCAACAGCAGCATACCAGTCCCATCTCAAGCTCTTCCTCTCTCCTTCCACACCCAAGTCAATTGCTCAATTCTTCATATTTACTGCCCAATTTATACCGGCCTTGCAATGAAGCCAGCCAAGTCATCCCTTTTTACTCTTGAGAAGAGCAAAGTGAGACTTTTTTTTTTAGTTCATCTCTAGACCTGTCAATATTACACATGTAAAAATCTACTGTAAGGACTAAGCAGCAGTTCTTCAGCAGACTTGCTTGGGTTTATCACTGGTGCTTTCTTTTTCCTTTCTCTCTCTTCTCTGTCTCTGTCACCAGGACTAACCATTTTCATTCCTGACATCACACTGTAATTTAAGAAATCTCTTGTTCTTTAGTCTAAAAAACTATTTTTATGACCACTGCTATTCAGATAGATCTTCTTCAAGTCTTTGTGCTATAGCTATTGAAGCAAGCAGGAGTCTCAAAATGTCTCTGAAAAGTGCTTATTAACATTGTTAAACCTAAAAGACTTGCTAAAGAATCTTTTCACAGGCTTTGATTCCATGAAGCAGACATTATCTTCCTCCAATATATGCTGATCAGAGACAGACACCAAAAAAAAAAAGTATTTTGAGACAAATCAAGAAAAAAAGAAGAAAAAACATAATGCAGAAAACACTCCCTTTTAGCAGAGTTCACATCCCAATGAAGAAGAAACTCAAGGACTGCATAAAGATGTTTGCTATTGGTATTGATGTAAAAATGCATGTCTTTGGTGGAATGAAGTATGGTAGAGCAGACCCTTGAGAGAGAAACAGGCCAGCATCTTAGTCCTTCATTTTAAGCATAGACTTAATGATTGCACTGAACCAGGCCCCAAGCTGCCAGGGCGACCCAGCTCTTGATCAGGAGCCTGGGAGATCTTCCTCAACACACTACATTATGGGCTCCTTTTCACAGCAGAGAAGTGTCCTTTGAGATACAACAGCAGAAAAGCTGATTGTATCACCTTGCATGAAAAATGTTAAGGTACCTAGCAACTACCTTTTTTCTCTTGAGAAAAAAAAATACATCAAAAAGGAGAAAAAAAAAAAACAATGTCACAGGTTATGACTTTGCAAACCATGTATCCCTACAGGTCAAGAATAATATGAAGCCGGATTCCTGTGAGTAGAAGCAAGAAGCCCACAGCAGAAATGTATCTCAGTTTCCCTGCATAGCTAAATCAGCTTCTGCTGGCTCCCAACTCAAAAGACAGGACCACAGAAAGGAAATGAGAGATGGGAGGCAGGGCCTTGAAGAAGCTTTGCTCCCAGAGCAAAACAAAATACCTAGGGAGATCAGGGGCAGGAGTTCAGACACGTTCAAGTCCCCACTTGCTCTGTTACCCCTGTATGCAAACTAAAGAAATTGAGCGTTCACCTCTGCCTGTGCCACAGTAGCCCCCAGGCTCCCACTGCAACAGAGCAGTTTTGCTCTGCCCCTTGCACAGGCCTGCCAAGCCTCACCTGAAAGACTGAAGTACAATGAAGTATAATTTGAAGTCCTATCAGTAACTCACACTAAGCTATTATTAATTTCTTATTAAAGGGGGAACATTATCCTGTATTGTAAATGTTACATGAGTAAACATGAGGAAGATGAATGAGTGAGACCTCTTCAGCTCAATGAGCACGTATCACCCAGAGAGTCTTACAAGGCCATGGGATATCCCAAGGTTTCAGATTTTGCATTCCCATCTTTGAGTCACATGAAAGACTTGCAAAAGCCTGGGTATCTAGATGGCTCCTTAATGACTGCCTCTCAGGGGATTTTGCCCATTACTTATTCAACAGGAGAAAGACAGCAATAGGTTGTACAATGATAATTGCTTTTGAAACAGCTGTTTTCGTTTGCCCAAAAAAAAAAAAAAAATGCTTAAGAGGGTCCTACTACCAATCCTCAGAATGAGGGAAAGCTACAGTTCTGCCACGGACAGACAGTGAGCAGTGCCACCTGCTCTGCTGAGAACTCACCTGGCATACTGCACCCAGCTCTGGAGCCCTCAACACAGGATGGACACGGATGTGATGGAGCAGGTCCAGAGGAGGGCCACAAAAATGATCAGGAGGCTGAAGGACCGCTGCTACAAGGACAGCCTGAGGGAGCTGGGGTTGTTGCTCTGAGGAGACCTAAGAGCAGCCTTGCAGTACCTGAAGGAAGCCTACAAGAAGGATGGAGAAAGACTATTTCCAAAGGCCTGAAGTGATAGGACAAGGGGCACTGATTTGAAATTAGAAGAGAGATTTAGATTGGATGCTAGGAACAAGTTCTGCACCATGAAGGTGCTGGAACACCGTAACAAGTTGCCCAGGGACGCAGTTGAGGCCCTGTTCTTGGGGATATTCACGGTCAGGCTTGACAGGGCCCTGGGCAACCTGATCTAGTTGAGGAAGCCCCTGCTGACTGCAGAGGGGGTTGGAATAGATGACCTTTGGAGATCCCTTCCAACCCAAACCATTCTATGATTCTATTAACCAAAATATTTTCCATAGCCTATGTCTAGGCTGTAATTCAGAATCACGTGGAGAGAAATGATTGGTATGGAGGACTTACTGCCATGTTATTCAAAAAACAAGGAGGGCAGAGAGAAAAAGCTCTAGTCTGATCTTATGGACCTTAGTGGTGGTCAGTTTCCTTCAGAAAGAGCTGACATCATAAGCTCTGAGCCCACCCTGTAATGCAAACCAAATGAGGGTAGTGTTGTTGCATTGGAACAACTGGAAGAGCTGTTTGAAAATGCATTCCCGATCTGAGCAAAACTACTAACACAGATGCACACTTCTTCATTCTGTTCCTCAGTACCTTGAAAACACCAAAATAAGTCATGCACAAAGGCACAACTCAAGGACAAGAAAGGCTGCACAGTCATTTCTCTTTTGTCCAAGCTCTTACACTTTTCACATTACTTTGATAATAAATAGAATGAAAGTCTGAGGCAGAGCTGTTCAGCTAAACTATACTCTATTACCTGGTTCTGAAGAAAGACATTTCACACTTTTCTACCTTACCTACTGAGTTATCCTCAGGCAGAAAATTTTCTATAATTTTTTTTTTTTTTAATTTTTCTCCACATTAATGAGACATTTTTCTTTTTCCATTTTTTCTTTTTCCTTTCCCCCCATTTTTCTTTTATTTTTCTTTTTCCTTTTTTCCCTTTTTCTTTTCTTTTTTCTTCCCCCCTTTTATTCTTTTTTTTTTTTTCCCCTTTCCCCCCCCCCTGAGAATTTAGTAGTTTTCTCAGGATAACCACTCCCCTCTGGCAGGTGGGTTTGACTAGATAATCTTCTGAGGTCCCTTCCAGCCTTTAAGGTTCTGTGATTCTGTAATTCTGTGATTCTTTAACATGCAGCTGCTTGTTGTTAGAAGCCGCTGCTGAAGTGCTGAGGACCCCTTACAGCAAGACATCCCTCCAGTGCCAAAACTGCACATTCATTTTGCTGTTCCAGAATTCAGGCTCCCAAAGCATCCTCAGGGAAGGCATTAACTGAGGCACCCCTCTTCTGGAGCAGGAATCATAACACAGATGAGCAGAATTGCAGCTTCTCTCTCTCCCAGGTTGGTTGTGAGGGCAGGTATTTGATATTGCACCTTTCTTAAACTGGGAATTACTTTAGAAGAACAACCAACCCAAAACCAAACAAAAAAACACTCTACTCACAGCAACACCATTTCTTGTAGCTACAGGGAAGGTAAATAACAGCTTCAAACCAAAGTTATTCTGCTTCAGACAAATGCATTTGCTTTCCCCCCTGAAACTTCTTTCCTGCCCTTCCACATGCCCAGAATGGTGGAATGAGGTCAGGCAGTCAGTACAGAAACTCAACTCCACAAGAAGCCAAACTACAGGCAGATGCCTCCAGCCTGGCTCACTGTTGACCAGGGGTGAGCACACAGAAGGTAATAAGCACAGTGCAAGCTGGTTACATGCCATGCACTCACTGCAGGTGCCCTGGAGCTGCCCACTTGCGTAGGTGGAAAGCAGATCCCAAAGAGCTGTACCCTTGGGAACTGCAGATTGCTTCCAAAGATGCCATGACCTTAGCCTTAGTCCCTCTTTGATGTGCACAGCTCTTCCTTCCAGGACTGTTTGTGAGGCTAAGCCACTTCCCTTGTCCTAGTGCTAGACACCTTTAAGAAAAATCCCTCTCCAGCCTTCCTGTAGGATCCCTTCAGCTATTGGAAAGTAGCTCTAAGGTCCCCCCAGAGTCTTCTCTTCTCCAGGCTGAACAACCCCAGCTCCTTCAGCCTACTCTTATACAGAGGTGCTCCACCCTTCTGACCATCTTCATGGCCCTCCTCTGGACCCACTCCATCAAGTCCACATTCTTCCTTTGTGAAAGCCTGAGAGCTGGACACAGTATTCCAGGTGAGGTCTCACCAGAGCAGAGCGGCAGAATCACCTCTCTCCATCTGCTGGCCACACTTCCTTTGATGCAGCCCAGGATGCTATTGGCCTTCTGGGTTGCAATCTCACACTGTTGGCTCCTGCCCAGCCTCTCATCCACCAGAATTCCCAAGTCTTTTTCCACAGGGCTGCTTTCTACCACCTCTTCCCCCAGCCTGTACATATCCATGTTCCTTCAGCACAGAAAATCCCCTTAAGAATTATTCAGAACCACACTTTGCATTAACTACAAAATAAGCCACATCCACTCTTGCAGATGACAAACACCAAGAGGGGAATGAATTGCATTATTCCAGAGTGAGGTAAGGCAAGCAGGCTGGGAGCCCTGCTCTATTGTGTGCTTCATTTTCTCTGGAGAAAGGAGGTAGATGCTGATGTTGGGAAGACTACATAGGCACACTCAAGCGCTCCCTTTCTCACCCTTCCTCTTGCTCTCTCCTGTCTTTTCCTTCTCATGCTGCCACAGAGCTTTCCAAATGAAGAAGCTGTTTCCATGACACCAAACCCTTAATTTGAAGCATACATATAAACAGCCCAGGACTGTGATCACAATGCACCATTACTTGTTTATTTTATTCTTTTTGTTTAGTTGGTTGGTTGGTTTTTTGTTCTACTTCGGGCAGAGACAAGCAAATCTTATGAAACCCAACCTAAAAATTACTGGTTAGAACCAGCAGTTTCACCTTGAGTGTTTTACAAATACCTTGATTTTGTTCTCTATCAAATTTCTTGTCATGTTGAATAAACTTGAGAAGCAGGCTAGTTGATTAATCAGACTGCTTTGTGTTTGTGCTTTGTACTTGTAGCCAGATCCATCTCCCAGGTGCTTTTTTCTTTTGGTGAGGTCTTAGCTCAGCACATCCTTTCTCCTCTCTTCCTTGAAAGCTATTTTTCAGTTGCTCTCTTCTCCACAAAGCTGTGTCATAGTCTTTTATCATGGCAAACATACCATAAGAAAGTATAAATATACATAATCTCTTTTTTATCTAAACATCTATTTATCTAAAAGATCAAGAACATTCTTCTGGTATACAAAAGCTGACAGAAAATACATGCCACGTTTGGAAAGACATCATCTTGAACTGAGTAATGAACAGCACTACCATCCATAGCACATACCCCCCCAAAAAAGCCATTTTAGTTTTTAATTCCTTAATTGTAGCTACCTAATCACACAGATTTCTTTGTCTCTTAAAGAAAGCCTTTAGTCAAAATATCCTCAGATTAAAACACTGTAATTGTTTGACTCCCAGCGGAATGGAAGTAGGAAAGAAAGGTGGCAAGGAGGATGAAGGTTTTGTGCATCGGTAGCATCCCCTCTGTCACTCAACTGCTGCTACAGAGGAACTGCAGTGGCAGAAGCATTGTGCAAGAGCAGTTGAGTATTATTCATATCCTTAGCTTTATTAACAAGCCCGAGGCACCTCCAGCGCATCCACCCACACACATGCTAAGTCAACAGCGAGGGAAGCATGCATTTGCTGAATGCATTATTTCCCACTGCTCAGTGCCTGAGAGGTAGCCCCCCACAGGGATGTGGTGCCCTCAGCTCACTTCTCAAAGACAGCAGCTCGAGTCCCACTGCTACGGGGTATGAATTACGCTGCAATTCATATGGCATTTCTAAGTGTGCAGGAGGGATGCAGGGAAAATGACAAAGTGGCACATTTCCATCTGGCCCTCGTTGGTATGCTTGCTATAGTGCAGCAGCTTGTACCTTTGGGCCAGATGTTTCACTGTCCTGAAAGACATGAAGCAACAAAGAACAAAAACAGTGGGAGCAGCCTCTTTAATATGGAGGCCTGGAGACTGCTCCCAAAATCAGCACACAAAGATAGAGCAAAAATAAATTGAGTGATTCAATGCAAGAGCAAAATCAGCACCTTTCCCTGTCCCCAGATTATCCAGAAATTTCCATGCACAAAGGACAGAAGCAAACTAACTGGCTTTATAGCATGAGACACCCACTGACACAGTTGCAAGCAGATTGATATATTGGAGTACAGGACCATATAATCATAGAATGGTCCAGGCCAGAAGGGACTTCCAAAGGTCATCTCCTTCAATCTCCCCACAGTCAGCAGGGACATCCCCAACTAGATCAGGATGCCCAGGGCCTCGTCGAGCCTCACCTTGAATATCTCCAGGGAAGGAGCCTCAGCCACCTCCCCAGGCAACATGTTGCAGTGTTCCACCACCCTCATAGTAAAGAACTTCTTCCTGGTATCCAATCCAAATCTGACTGTCTTAAAGCCATTGCCCCTCATCCTGTCACTGCAGGCTTTTGGAAACAGTCCTTCTGCAGTCTTTTTGTAGGCCGCCTTCAGGTACTGGAAGGCTACTATTAGGTCTCCCCAGAGCCTTCTCTTCTCCGGGCTGAACAACCCCAGCTCCCTCAGCCTGTCCTCATAGCAAAGGTACTCCAACCCCCTGATCATTTTTGTGGCCGTCCTCTGGACCCTCTCCATCAGCTCCATGTCCTTCCTATATTTGAGGGCTCCAGACATACACACAGCACTCCAGGTGAGGTCTCACCAGAGCAAAGTGTCAGAATCACCTCTCTGGATCTGCTGGCAACACATTTTTTGATGCAGCCCACAATATGACTGGCCTTCCAGGCTGCACGCTCACACTGCCTGCTTATGCCCAGCTTCTTGTCCATCAGCACCCCCAAGTCTTTTTCCACAGGGCTGCCATCCATCACCTCATCCTCTTGTCTGTATTGATAGTGAGGATTGTTCCGCATCTAGAGAACAATTCAAGCCAGACCCTTCCAACTCAAGCCATTCTATGATTCTATGAATCCCACCAGGTAAGAAGTACAGCACGTGATGTGGGCAGGTGGCTGTACCACCACTGAGGGCTGCATCCACAGAGCCTTGTATTAAGAAACAAGACAAGCAACTCCTGAAGTCCCCTAAATAAGCAAAAAAGCCCTCAGGATATAGAAGTGCAAAACTCAAGAGCAACCAGCAAAGCCTAGGGGATGGTACCTAGAGCTGGACAGGACAAACCACCGGAGTACCTTCATGCTTGTGCTGCTGCCTTCTTCCATGTGGATACTTCAGCCAGATATGATCTCCCCTCCAGCCCAGTCAGCAAGAGATGGCAACAGTGGAATATGTCCTCCAATTCCAGTACTGCAACAGTGGATCCAGCACTTGCCACGAAGGGGCCTCCCTAATTCAATAATCTCTTTCCTAACACAGCATCTGCTGCTCTCTCCAAGGGGTGGCCCTTCAACTCTGGGAAGAACAAGCACACTAGGGTAGAGATGGTCTGGGGATGGCAGCAGTGGATCACCAGTCCCATCTCCACATTCCCTCACCAAGGGGCTATACAGTCCCCAGAGGCTGCTGTAGAAGAGGGTTGCTTATGTACCATGTAGTGACTCTTCGTCACCAGTGTCATCCCCTACAGGCAATTCATGCCAAGCTAAAGGCTGGTGGAGCCACTGGCACAGGATCCATCACTTCCAAAGCCAGCCAGCTCTGGCACACAATCACAAGTATTTCTGGACATTGCTATTGACAACTGCTGGATTATTTAACCACCACTTTGTGGGAAGGCTAAAAGGAGAGGAAGCAGGCTGCAGTATTTAGGCCACTCACATGAGACCACAAAAGAACCAAGATGAAGCCTATTCCACTGCAGGTTTCCTCTGCAAACCTCAAGCAACCTTTTCAGTCTGTCAGAGAGAGATGACAGTGAGGCTGCAGGTCAGAAGGACAGGGTGAAGACAAATGCATGGAAGCATGTCTAAGACTGCAGTAGCAGGTACTAACTGATAGGAAAACCTTGAGAGAAGCAGTGGCTCTGGGGTTTGGAACATCTCCATTCCTGCCTTACGAAAGGGCTACCTTACTATCAGGATAACCTCAAGCAACAAGAGCATCAGCCCTGGCCAGTGAAGTGTGACTTAGGACCTGCTGAGGGGTCTGGATGCCAGGATGTGTGCTCAGGGCTTCTTC
The DNA here is from genome assembly GCA_033816785.1 of Picus viridis. Classification (NCBI taxonomy): domain Eukaryota; kingdom Metazoa; phylum Chordata; class Aves; order Piciformes; family Picidae; genus Picus; species Picus viridis. Next base: position 27,870,892 of record CM066570.1, on the reverse strand, counting down.
ATTGCTTGCAGACAGTCCCCAAAAATAATTAGAGATGTGATAAAGTAATGAGAAAATGATGAGTTGAAAGCCAGCTATAGGAAAGAGGTGGGGTGACTAAGGAAGGACAGAACTGCTGGCTGGATCACAGAGCCAGAATGACATCAGAGATAAGTGATTTGAACTGCAGAAGAGGCCTTTGCAGTTGAAGGGTAGGGTCGATGCCATTAGGATGCTGCCATGCTGGATGTTATTCTAAGAGTCAGTCCTGAATCTGTATCTTTCAGTTGAATTATATTTTTTTCCCTTTAATAAACTTGCTTATTAAGTCTCACTATCACACCAAAAGAGCAATTTGGATTTAATTTATCTCTCTCTGGGTGTTTTCCATAGCCACTGCTCCATTTACTTTTTTCCTCCTCTATCTGCCAGTCTTTTTAATTCTGTCTTTTGTGTGAGCCTTGTAGGGCAAGGATCATACCTATTTCTATTTTTGGAAACACTCTACAGGGAATAAATTATGGTAATTAAGTCCAACAGAATTAGATTTTAGTGACTGCCAGACATGGAATACTCACTGTCAGACATCCTCAGAACAAGATAATCTGGTTTTTGCCCTGAGGGAAAAAAGAAACAAGGAACATTCACCAAGTCGGCATCATGAAAGTGCCTCCATCTCTAATCTCTGGAAAAGTACATGGTGAATGCTGCCTACAGCCAGGGAATCTCAGGGAGAACACCACACATTTGAGACTTACCACAAAAAGGATGTAATAAAGTTAGTGACTGCTGAATTGAAAATTGATTTCTACTGAAGTTACCATTTGACGCTGCACTTAGTCCCTTGCTCAAGGCTTTGAGGGAGGAAAAGAGGGGAGGAAAAGCTTTGAGGGCACTTTTCATTTTACACATTTTTTGATAGTTGAAATGTTTCAAAGTGATTAATGCTCTGAATTTGGTCTCAGTCTGAGTGGCTTACCTAATATTATGTTTATGAAAACATGAAAATGCTGTTCCTCCACATATTCCAACTAAAAATCCGCCCATTTATGCAGCAGAAAAAATGGTGGCACACCCTAAGATCAAAGCAGGTGTGTGGCACTAGCCTCTCAGAGAAACAAAAATAGACTCCCATGTGAAGGTGCTCAGCTCAGCAGTTTTAAGGTGAAAGATGCTGAAGCTGAAGGAGATGCACATTGGACTCAAACACTTCAGGCTGAATTGGTATGATGCTCCAAATGTAAAGCAGTTTAAGATGACAAAATGCAGGCTGAATTACCTTAGCTTGCTCTTGACTGTTTTAAACAGTCTACTGGTACATTTAAATATTCAAAGACAGTCTGTGAAGACAAAGAAAACCAAGGGTGCTTATGCCATTTTCTTGCTACCTGATGTGTAAAAGGGTCGAAAGTTGGGAGCCTTGCTTTATTGTTTTCTGCTGGCTTTTTGTAGCAAGAATGCGGAATTCCACACCTCAAATATCGTGTTCAGTTCTGGGCCCCTCAATACAGGAAGGACATTGAGTGGCTGGACTGTGTTCAGAGAAGGGCAACAAGGCTGAGGAAGGGCCTGGAGCACATGGCCTGTGAGGAGCAGCTGAGGGAGCTGGGGGTGTTCAGTCTGGTGCAGAGGAGGCTGAGGGGAGATCTCATTGCTCTCTACAACTACCTGAAGGGAGACTGGAACAAGGAGGGGGCAACCTCTTCTGCTTGGTGGCAAGCAACAGGACCAGAGGAAACGATTACAAACTGCACCAGGGGAGGTTCATGCTGGATGCCAGGAAATATTTATTCACTGAAGGGGATGTCAAACATTGGAACGGTCTGCCTAGGGCAGTCACCATCTCTGAGGGTGTTTAAGCAGTGTGGGGACCTGGCACTTAGGGACATGGTTTAGTATTGCCCCTTCAGTACTGGGTTGAGGGCTGGACTGCATGATCTTGGAATTCTTTTCCAACTGGTGCTTTCTGTGATACACAGGTGACCAGAACGATGAAGCATTAGGAGAGATGAAGGGAGCAGACATGCCAGATCTTCCTTTAGGCTATTGCATTATGTATCTGCCTAGGGTGGTTTTCCTTCTCCCCAACATCACACCATACCACAACAGCAGAACTTTCAATAGCACAGTGCTCTAAATGAACCCAGGGCACAGCAGTAACCATCTGGTGTCCCCCAAGCTGAAGGAACCTGCCAGTATCTCCCTAAAACCTGAACATTTCTAAATAGACACAGAAGCAGATGGGGAGATGCATCCTTTTTAGTCAGGATTTACATTCTCTTGCATTCATATTGTAAATGTTTTGTTGCAATGAATCCCTTTGAGAATCCTGTGATGGTTGAAATGAAAAGAATATTTCAGGCCACATTCAACCCTGTTGAAATCAGGGACCAAAGCCCCATGGTCTCTAAAAGGTCAGCACCTTCCCCTGTGAATCTGTGATAGATTGCAAATATTAACATCTCCTCAACCACATATATCCTTGAACAGGGAAGCATTTCTTGATGTTAATCCAAATAATTAATCTTCTGTATCACCTCCTTTAAGGAACATACACTGAGAAGGAAACAATACAGTTCAAAGAAAATAGCCCTTTTTCCTATACCTTTTCTTGCTTCCTCAAGCTGGCCCTGAGGAAGAAAAAATTTCACACTGATGCCAACAGTCCTTCAATGGTAAAGCCTTTGGTCATCTACCCTTTTCCCTCTCTTAAAAAGAAGCTATTTTTTTGCATTTGTTAAACAGATTTGGCACTAAGGGACATGGTTTAGCATCAGACCTGGTAGAGTTAGATAATGGTTGGACTCAATGACCTTAAAGGTCTTCTCCAAACAAAACAATTGATGTACAGCCAAACAATAGAGGTAGCTCTGCACAGTAGCCCTCTCTTCTTCACCACTCAGCATGCAGAAGTCTCCATGATATCTACAAGACATCTAGCGCAAAGATTTTTACCTGATTTGTGAGTGAGGCTGCATTTAATGACAAGCCTTTACCAATCACATGTTTCTGAACCACTCAGTCTGCTCAATCTTAATCTGTCATCCGGTTCCATACCCTTCTAAAAAAGCCCATATTGGGATATGAGCAACCTATAACCTCAACCACCTTCTTACAGAATCACGGAAGCATTCAGATTGGAAATGACTGTTGAGATCATCAAGTCCAACCATTAACCCTACTCTACCAAGTTCACCCCTAAACCATATCCCCAAGCACCACATCTAAATGACCTTAAAGCACATTCAGAGTTGGTCACTCAACTGCCTCCCTAAGCAGTCTGCTCCAATGCTTGACCACTCTTTCTGTGAAAAAATATTTCCTAATGACCAGCCTAAACCTATAATATCATGGTTAGCACATGTTTGGGGATAAGTATCTGCAAGAAACATGACATACAACTGATTAGAAAGCAGCACCATCCCCACACTGTGCACACAAACACACTCTCTTCAGAAACAGAAATCCCTGAGATGCCATGATGTGAGGAACCTACAGCTCAGGCTCTGGAAGAGAACAGTGGGAAAACATATTTTCTCCCAGAAGCTGATACAGTGTCACTCCCATATGGAGCTGTTGAGTGGCATCTATCTGGTAAGCAGCATCAACTGCATTTTTACACTCTGAAACTACACATCTCATTAATTAAAAGAAGGTTGACTGCTTGAAGCTATTTATACCTGTATTTTCTATGCAAATTTTAATAGCCAAACAGCAAAGCACTAGATAAAGTAATTTGTAATAGAAATGTTGACAAACCCCTTACTATAACATTCTGAACTGTGGCATTACAGCAACCTGTGTAGAAGTTTCTACACCTACAGAATTTCATAGAATGGTCTAGGTTGGAAGGGACCTCCAAAGGTCATATAGCCCAATCCCCTCTGCAGTAAGCAGGAATATCCTCAACTAGATTGGGCTGCCCAGAGCACTGTGGAGCCTCATCTTAAATAACATCAGAGATGGAGCCTCAACCACCTCCCTGGGCAACCTGCTCCAGTGTTCCACTACCCTCATGGTAAAGAGCCTGCTTGCTCCTGGCTCAGCTCTTGGGACTATGCCACTTTTCAAAGCAAACTTAATGATTATCTGGATACTGAAGGATAAACCTGGCCAAGTTACATGAACATTTTAATTAAAGCACATCTTGACAAAAGATCAAGAAGAGAATAGTGAGGTAACACCCATTCAAAAGTATGGAGACAACTCTGATATATTTTCCAGTCATAGAAAAGGTAATTGGATGAAGTGAAGGGGAAACAAATTCAGTGTGATAAATGTAATAGATATTTAGTGCTACAAAGGATTAGCTAAAATTACCTTCAAGCATGAGCTTGATGTTAGATATGGAAATTTGAGAAGTAGAAGCTGCCTCTCTTTTTTATATTGTATCAACTTCTTTTATTATGATGTAACATAAAAGGGCGGGGGGGGGGAAAATCACATTATGGATTAGCTAGCTTGTGGGATAACCTTGAAATTGTGCCACTGGATTTCTACATCTTTTTTAGATCTCCAGGATGGGACTAAACCAGTGTTGAAAGTACATGGAAGATTAAAGTGAAGAAGAAGACAGTTAAATACAGACTGTGACCTTTTCTTTGCACAGAGCCCCTGCAATCTCCACTCGCTGGGAGTCAAGGCACAAATGAAACTGCCTAAAAAGAGAAGGGGAAAAAAACATACTCATAAAGATAGCAGAACTTCCTCAGCTGAAAGCATCCCTTATCAAATGAGAAAGTGTTAATTTAAACTATTATGTGTATGTAAAGAGGGGTGACATACTCACTTCACATCTATACTAGCTCCTTGCCACAGGTTGTAATAAAGCACATTGCCACTGTAAATAATGACTCATGTGTTTTCTATAGTAAACTAAGCAGAGAGGGGTGGCACAATAACTGCAAATACAGAACAAATGTGTGGGTTTTAGTATTTCTGTCTTCTTGTAACTATCCTCTTTTGCTCTCCTCCAAGAAAAACAATGAAATACATCCTAAGCAGCAGTTTTGCCACTACAAGCAGTGTCATGCACAAGGAGTGCTACAAACAAAGAGTGCTATAAAGGCCCCTTCCAGCCCCTAACATTCTGTGATTCTTTGATAAAAAGTGGAACATCTGCCTTCTGAGGAAGGGCTGAGGGAGCTAGGCTCTTTAGCTTGGAGGAGTCAGAGGGGTGACCTCATTCATGTTTATAAAGATGTGAAGGGTGAGGGTTGGCAGGATGGAGCCAGGCTCTGCTTAGTGATGTCCAATGATAGGACAAGGGGCAATGGGTGCAAGCTGGAGCAGAGGACGTTCCACATGAACATAAGAAAAAACTTTTTCACTGTGAGAGTGACAAAACACTAGAATGGGCTGCCCAGAGAGGCTGTGGAGTCTCCTTCTGTGCAGACATTGAAAACCCTCCTGGATGCATTCCTGTGTGATCTGCTCTAGGTGCTCCTGCTCTGGCAGGGGGTTGGACTGGATGATCTCTGGAGGTCCCTTCCAGCCCCTAATGCTCTGTGATTCTGTGTAAGTTGAGAACCTACATTTTGTCAGCAAAACAGACTTACTGACACCTACAGCACTGCAAAGCTATTGGATTCTTTCTAGACTGCAAGTTGCGCAGAGATGGGACCTCTGTGAGGCTGCTCCTAGCACAGCGGGGTTGCTACTACAATATTAGTAATAAACTACAAACATAGCCCAAAGGGTGGGACCTTTTGCTTAAACTGAAAAAAAAAAAAAACCCTAACAACAACACAGAACAAGCACAGGAGACCTTGAGCAGCTGAGTCTAGTTGAGAGGTGTCCCTGCTCAAGGCAGGGAGGTTGGAGTAGATGATCTCTAAGGTCCCTTCCAACCTAAGCCATTCTGTGAGTCTTTGACACCATCAAACACACTCATTCCAGTCTGTTCCACCTCAGTATTGACATTTTTCTCCATTATCCATTACACCTATAAGATTTAAACATGATTATTTCAGAATATTGCTAAGCTCTTGTCTGCTCTTGGAAATCCACCAAAATAGCTACAATTATTCCGAGATGGTTTGTTTCAATATAAATCCCAAAGCAGGCACTCTTATTCCAAAAGAAGAGTTCCTATTTCCAATTTAATTTCATCTAGTTCTAAAATATCCTCCTGGGAGCTTATCCTGGAAGAGCTATTTCGGTACATTTCCATAATGTAGGCAAGCCCAGAGTCAGGGATTGGAGACTGGAGTTTGTTGAAGAGAAAACTCTGTTTCCACTTCAAAAAAGCCCCAAAACCCAGCAAACCAAATCAGCTTAAGCAATCCAACCATTTCAGAAACACAGGCCCTTCTATAAAAAGATAAGAGATCCTATTTCAATAATAGCAATAATTCAATAACTGCTTAACTCTGCACATGTTGATATCAATTAATGTTTCACATCACAAATCCTCTTTAAAAGAGCCACTCAAAAACCACCCTTTTTTTTTTTCCCCCAACTACACATCTACATAGCAAAAGCAGAAGAGTAAAAAGTAAGAGAGTCTAAAATCAAACTAAGAAAATCCTCTCTCAGGTAATCTTCTGATCTTGAAAAAAAGAGAAATGCCAAAATCTCCACTAGCTCAAAGTCTTCATATCGTAGAATCATAGGTTTGAAAAGGCTCTTGAGATCATCAGGTCCAACCATTAACCACACTCTACAAGGCTCACCACTAAACCATATTGCTAAGTGCCACATCCAAAGGACCTTTAATGTATATCCAAGGATAGTGACTCAACCACCTCCCTGGCCAGCCTGTTCCAATGACTCTTGCAGTGAAAAAGTGTTTCCTAATGTCCAGCCTAAACATGCCCTGGTGCAGCTTGAGGCCATTCCCTCTTGTTCTGTCACAAATTACCTGTGAGAAGAGCCAGCACCAATCTCTTTATCTTGCCCTTTCAGGTAGTTGTAGAGGGCAAAAAGGTCTCTCGTCAGCCTCCGCTTCCTCACACTAAATAGTCCCAGTTCCCTCAGCTGCTCTTCATCAGATGCATTCTCCAGGCCCTTTACCAGCTTTACTTGCTCTTCTTTGCACCTCTCCATCCCCTCAATATCTCTCTTGTTTTGAGGTGCCCAAACTGAACACAGCACTCAAGGTGTGGCCTGACCAATGTCAAGTACAGGGGAACAACGACTGCCCTTCTCCTGCTGGTCACACCATTGCTGATACAAGCCAGGATGCCGTTGGCTTTCTTTGCCACCTGGGCACACTGCTGGCTCATACTCTGTTGCTTGTCAGTTAGAACCCCCAGGTCCCTTTCTGCCAGGTAACTATCCAGCCACACCTCCCCAAGCCTGGAGTGCTGCTCGTTAGCTCAACACAAAAGGGAGTACACGAAATTGGCAACAGACAAACTTGAAGAGAAGTAGAATAAAGCTAGTATACCTACATGGAAAAAAAAACCCAAGATCTCTTTTTCTTCTGTTGGTTTTTTTCCCCTTTTTTTTTTATTTGGTAGAAAACAATGCACTAAATTAATTTCTTATACAACCCTCCTAAAGTCTGTAGAAAGCCATAAGGTATTAATTTAAATATCTGGCACTGTCCCTTTAGGATTCCCACTGCATTGCATACTAGAGGAATTTAAGCAGGCAAGCAAAACAACCGAAAAAAAAACCAAATAAACAGAGCTTCCTAATTCACTAAATGTAGACATTTGATCCAAGCTATTTCTATTACATTTGTCCCACAGATGTTGCTAAAAGCCATGGTCTTTATGGCTTTTTTGAAGGCTGGAATCAGCCTTTTGCTCATTTTCTACTCATCAGCCTAATGAGAGAACTCAAGGCTTTCTTATCTTCTCCAGAGCCCTTTGGCAGCCTGATCTTGCACAAACACGCAGAGCGGCATTAACCAGCGCTGCTACCAGCATCCCACAGAGCCAGACCACATCAGACCTCTCCTGCATCCCGTGGTCACCTTCAAAATCTGTCTCAGGTACCACTGGCATGTGGATCCCCTGTGATTTTGTCCCTGCATTCTCTTCTGGGAATTCCCAAAGCCTGCCCTAACCCAGCAGCTCTGCAAGAGCCTCCAAAGCAGCAGTGCTTTGGAGGCAGCCTTCTGAGCAGCCTAGCTTCACCCCAGGTCATGCATCATGAACAGACCAGATCTGAGAGTCAGGGAAGGGGTCTCCTGCTTTGAATGACATTCCCCTGGCAAGCCAAACATGTAGAAAGGAAAGGAGTACAAAGAGCAATTTCAGGTCCCTTTCCTGCCCCCCAAAACGCATCAATGCCACTTCTAGTAGAAATGCTTCAGGTTCACAAAAGGAACATGCCACAGCCTTGACTCTCCATCTTCCACAGGCAAGCTTTGTCCCTTTTCCCTCCAGCTGCAGAGAAAAGCAATGGTCATTGGACCAGCTGTGTTTGACATGGAGACTGAAGAGTGAGAAATGACAAAAAGTTGTAGGTTGCCCTGCGAGTCCCAGGCAACCTCCTCTGATCAATGCTTTCCATGAGATATCACTGTACCTCCTTGGGGTAACTTTAACCCAGTAATCATCATGTCAGGCTATGCTTCTCGCCTGAATGTCTCGATAACATCACCACCACACCTAAACTGCGTGGGGTACAGAAAGCTGCAAAGTGAGCAAATACCCCCATCTAGCGTCCCTGACTACTAAAGAGCATCTTCTGCTCTTCATCTCTTTCATCCCTTTCCAGCCATCCTGATTGTTAAGTGAGAAGGAAGCTGCTGACTTTTTCTTCTCACCAAACAAGAGAATCAGAATTACAGCTGCCTGCCAGAGGGGCATTGTGCAAGCTCTGGCGATGCAAACGGCTCAGCCAGGGCTAATCACATTTTTGCAAGCCTAGTCCAAGCTTTCTGTTGAGCAACAGCTGCTTATTCTTCCACTTCTCATGGTCAGTCTCCGTGAGGTTTCTTTCTCGGCTCCATTCTGCTAATCTGGCCACAAAGATTTGGAAAATTAGCTCTCGAGGATAAATCATAAGGGGTATTTTTGTGGCCCTTGCCCCTTGTTTTGCATACAGTGCTTCCAGCTCACAACTGTCTCCTCAGTTCTTCTAGAAAAACTCTCTGGCTACAGTAGGATGCTATTTGAGGGTGAAATGCATTAGCCGCTGTTTGCTTCAAATTTAATTCATCTATTTAAATAATTTAATACCGCATCCATCAGTTTGAAAGCTGGGCAAATTGAATCCAAAGCATTTGAAGACATATAGATTAAATAAACTACCTTTGAATCCTGGCTTTCAAATTATCACTGTCCCTGGATTAATTCTACCTTAATTAGGCCAAATAATCTTCTCAAATTGATTAAATTATTGAAATAAAGTTGAAATAAACATAAAGCAAAAGAAAATTGAATATAAACAGCCAGAGAGCAAAAGCTAAAATACAGAGCTTTAAATCATCCAAGGAGACTGATTCAGTTTAGGTCCTCATTAGAGTACTCTAAAATCATGAGAGGCATGAAGGAGATGAAGAAGGAAATTTGCTTCTCAAAATACAAGAACTAGGGGTGTATCACATGAAATCTTCAGTCAGGGCTTTAAAACAAAAGAAAAGTGAGGAGTTTCTGCAGAGCAAATCATTACATTGCCAAACTCATAGCCACAAAGTGCTGTAGATGCTGAAAGCCTAAGTAAGATCTGACAAATTAGCAGAAGCAAAGTCCACAAAGATTTCTTAAACACAAAGATCAGAAAATCTTTAAGCCATAAACTGCTGTGGAGTGAGAGGATGTTGGGGAAATACCACTCAATACTTTGCCTGCTGTTACACCCTTTCCTTAATCACCAGCTACTCTCAGAAACAGGATATTGAGCTTGATGGGCCTTTGGTCTAGCATAATGGGGCTATTCTTATAATCTGACAAGTCATGAATTGGATATGCTTTAAAATGTTGACACTGGCTTTGGAGTCTTAGACCAGAAAGTGACTAAAGAGCATCCAAGCTAAATTCAGCTCATGGAGGTTAGGAAAACAATTAGGCTTATCTAACTTACAAGAGTTGTTGGTGTTGCAAATCCAGTTAATTTTCAAATCCATTAAGCATCAGATGTTTTTTTATGTCAATGCTTTCTGATGACAGCTGGTCATCACAGACTCATAGAATGGTCTGGGTTGGAAGGGACCTCCAAAGATCATCCAGTCTGACACACATCCCCCACACACACCCCACCCCCTGCGTAGTCAGCAGGGACATTCCCAACTAGATCAAGCTGGTGTTCTCCAGGCTGAACACCCCAAGCTCCCTCAGCATGGCTTCATCGTTCTTGTGGCCCTCCCCTGGACCCTCTCCATCAGGTCCATGTCCTTCCTATATTGAGGGCTCCAGACCTGCACACGGTATTCCAGGTGAGGTTAGCATGGACAGCATGTTACAAGAGAAAAGACAACACTACTCAAAGAGAAGGCCCCAAGGAAGCAGCTTCATCAGCAACAAGGAGTTATAGGACACACCCAAAAATCAGTATCTTCAAAACAGGTGCCATAATTTGGAGACAGGATCCAAATGTTTTACACCATCTGTCCCACCCAGGTATCTAGAAAACACATTCAACACTTACTTGAACTTTCTGCATAGTTCTTTGGAAGAAAGAACAGAAGAGCATATTGCCCTTGGCCTGTCTGAACTGTAATGAACAGCAACACTTAGAGATCAAGGACAGAAAGATGTTTGCTCAAGCGAGCCCTCAGAAATGAGAGGCAGAGCAGGTTGCTAGTCTAGAAGACAGTATAGGCCCAGTGCTAAACTCAAAGAGAGGTAAGGAAACAATCCATTTTTACATCCTTCAGGAAGTGGTGCAGACCTATATGGCGCTCACTACCAGGGATCTGGGGCTCTTCAGCATGGAGAGGAGGAGACTGAGGGGTGACTGCATTCATGTTTATAAATATGTAAAGGCTGAGTGCCAAGAGGATGGAGCCAGGCTCTGCTTGGTGATCCCAATGACAGCACAAGGGGCAATGGGTGGAAGGTGAGGCATAAGAAGTTACATGGAAACACGAGGAAGAACTTTTTCACTATGAGGGTGATGGAACACTGGAGCAGGCTGCCCAGGGATGTTGTGGAGTCTCCCTCTCTGGAGACATTCAAGACCCATCTAGATGCATTCCTATGTGATCTGCTTTATGTGATCCTGCTCTGGCAGGGGTTGGACTGGATGATATTTCAAGGTCCCTTCCAGCCCCTAACATTCTGTGATTCTGTGTATATCCCATCACCTAACAAACACCACCACCTGGCAGATTGATCTCCCCCTCTTTTCACCAAAATGCCAACATTTCAGAGCAGTAAAACAACAAGGCACCTCAGCTGTAAGGCACCTTGCCTAGACAACACTGGAGCTGGAGATGGGGAGATTCAGGCTAGATGTGAGAAGGAAGTTCTTCACCATGAGAGTGGTGAAGCTATGGAATGGGTTATCCAGGGAGGTGGTTGAGGCCCCGTCCCTGGAGGTGTTTAAGACCAGGGTGGACGAGGCTCTGGCCAACCTGATCTAGTGTGGGGTGTCTCTGCCCATGGCAGGGGGGTTGGAACTAGATGATCCTTGTGGTCCCTTCCAACCCTGACTGATTCTATGATTCTATGATTCTTTGAACACTAGCAGGAGAATTGCTGGGACTCTTGCATAAGTACCTGCCCTGCTTTTGCAGACTGTGCTAATTTCCTTCTTACTACATGGCTACAGCCATGTTTGCTGAAGCACAGACTTACAACCAACTCCAGTGTAGACACATCCCATAACTCAGTTGCAATCAGGTAACCTGTTTTGGTCAAGGAGAAAAAGGTATTCAGTCTTGAGATGTCTCTGAGAAGATGCAATCTATGTAGTGCTCCCTCAAACCACAAAATGGCCTGAGAACAAATGTAGCAGCTGCTAATCAATATTGCCATAACCCAGGTGTTCTGCCAGAGCTGGGTCATGACATCACCTGCAGTTTTCAGAGAAGCCAGTGCTTTGATATTACCTGCTAATAAAAATTGCATATAATAGGGGAAAAAATAGATTGATGCAGCCTGGAAGCCTGATTCAGCTCTCATTTTCCTCAGCAGAAAGATCCCTGATACCCTCCCAGGACTGGAGTGCAGCCTTCAGAATTGCCTGGAAATGGAAAATTCAGTAAGACCATTCAGATACCAAAGCTGCTCTCAGAAGCCAGTTAAGGCCAGTCTCAGGCCTCCACAAAGCATGTGGCAAAAGAGCCATTACCAGGAGCAACAGAGTGAGCTCACTATTTTTTTTACCCACATGAAGAGCCAGGCAGGTGGCATCCAGGTATGGAGGCTGATGGCTAGGAGGGATTAAGTACTTCACCACTCTGAGGCATTTCACAGCAACAACAAGAGAAGCTCTTTTTCCCAGCTTTGCCCCTGTTCTTCCTCAGTTCTCTGTGAAAAGTCTGTGCCCATCTTCTACTAGCATCTTGCCAAAGCTGGAACAGCCAAATACCATAGCCTAGAGATACCATAGTATAATCCCTACCCTGCTGACTGTCCAGAGCCAGTTCTCTCTTTGCATCTTCCTCTGGGTAAAAACTCTCAGCAATACTCACACATAGACCTGATGGAGTAGCTTCAGAGGAGGGCCACAAAAATGATCAGGGGGCTGGAACACCTCTGCTGCAAGGACAGGCTGAGGGAGCTGAGGGGTGTTCAGCCTGGAGAAGAGAAGGCTCTGAGGAGACCTAAGTACCTTGCAGTACCTGAAGGGGGTCTATAAGAAGGCTGCAGAGGGACTGTTTACAAAGGCCTGCAGTGACAGGACATGAGGCATTGATTTGAAAGAGGAGGAGAGGATTGAAGAGGAGATTTAGATTGGATGTTAGGAACAAGTTCTGCACCATGAAGGTGCTGGAACACTGTAACAGGTTGCCCAGGGAGGTAGTGGAGGCCCCATCCCTGGAGCTTTTCAAGGTCAGGCTTAACAGGGCTCTGAGCAACCTGATCCAGTGGAGGGTGACCCTGCTGACAGCAGCCGGGGGTTGGACTAGATGACCTTTGGAGGTCACTTCCAACCCAAACCATTCTATGATTTCTTCTACCAGACCAAGCACCACCCTTACTAGCACAGACCTTTACTCTTGAAACATCCTTCAAATCCCTGCTGGAGGCTACCCTCCAGCAGTCACCATCCTGACCATTCAGAGCCTTGAAATTACAAAGTCTGGATCCCTGCCAACTCAAATCTTCCAGATCCAAATTACTTTAGATCTCTTTTTCCTTTTCTTTCTTTTTTTCCTGACTGCATTTTCCATCCAGGGTGTTTAAGACCCACAGAAGCAAACTCTGTCTCCCAGCATTTTTCTGTAATCTGCAATGCCACCCACCAAATGGTACAGTAGAAATCATTAATCATATAGACTTGGGATATGCCTAAGCTGTGCTGTAAAGGTGCTAATAGATATATTTGAATTCAAAAGAGATCTGAGAGGCAGAAAATAATACCTTATTAGTATGCCACATGTGTGTGCAGAGCAGCAGCCTGCTCTCCAAAAATATGTGAACAAATAGTAGAATCAAAGCCTTCAGCCTCTCCTGTAAGAACTCATTAAAATCAGTATTCTTTATCACTTTTCTCATTAAGATTATTAAATCCATTGATTTCCATATCACACCACTTTGGAACCATATTACATGTAGTAAATCTGAGCTTCTGTATGTTCACAACCACTCATAGCTATTTCTGGGTGTATCAGCTTCCTAGCATTCTCATGTCACTTGCAGTTTGCCCAGCACTTACAGAACCTGCATCATCAGAGGGACTGAGCCCTCAAAATGAGCTGTTAGTTCGTCTTATGAATATGGACTGACAGATCACAACTGCACTTCATCTTCAACTTGGTTACCTTTATCTCCAAGAACAATCATTTTCCCCATTGAAGCTTAATTTATGTGAACTCCTGTTTCTGTTTTCAAGATGCTTCTGGTTTGCAGGTTGTTTCCTCCTGTTTTCTATGCTCATCGTATGAGCAACAGTCTTCATGGGACACATCCGATTGTATGTATGACTGAGAGTCCATTTCAAGGGGTCAGGGACAGAATTTCTTCATAGAGGTAAGGGAGAAGCACAAAATCACAGAATGCTAGAGGTTGGAAGAGACCTCCAGAGATCATCCAGTCCAACCCACCTGCCAAAGCAGGAACACCTAGGGCAGGCTGCACAAGAATGCATCCAGGTGGGTTTGGAAAGTCTCCAGGAAGGAGACTTCACAACCTCTCTGGACAGCCTGCTCCAGGGCTCTGGCACCCTCACTGAAAAGAAGTTTCTCTTCATGTTGAGATGAAACCTTCTCTGTTCAAACTTGCATCCATTGCTCCTTGTCTTATTACTGCACACCAACCAAAAAGAGCTTGGCCCCCTCCACTTGGCACCCACCCCTCAGATATTAATAGGCATTGATCAGATCCCCTCTCAGCCTTCTCTTCTCCAGGCTAAACAGCCCCAGGACTCTCAGTCTCTCTTTGCAGGGGAGATGCTCAAGTCCCCTAATGATCCTTGTGGCTCTCCGCTGGTCTCTCTCCAGCAGAACTCTGTCTCTCTTGAACTGGGGAGCCCCAAACTGGACACAGTATTGCAGGTGTGGTCTCAGCAGGGCAGAGTAGAGGGGAAGAAGAACCTCCCTAGCCCTGCTGGCCACACTTTTCTTGAGGCATCACAGGATCCCATTGGCTCTCTTGACCACAAGGGCACGTTGCTATCCCATGCAGAACTTGCTGTCCACTAGGACTCCAAGGTCTTTGTGAAGCTGCTTTCCAGCAGGGCAACCCTTAACCTGTACTAGTGTCCACTGTTATTTCTCCCCAGATGCAGCACACTGCACTTTACCTTACTGAACCACAGGGAACAGTGGAGCACACAAATGATTGTAAGGTAAGACCACAAGTTAAAAAATTAGAAGAAACAAGCACACCCAAGCAACTAATCCAAGTTTCATTGTGGCTGCTTAATGCTGATGAACTCAGTAAATCCAGCACATTTACATCTCAGCCACAGGATACAGAAATGATTCTGCAAGATACAATTTGGGAAGGAAAACAAAAAAGAGAGAGAGAGAAGGAAAAAAAAAATCCTTTCTCTTTAAATTTTGGTGCCTGGTCGGGGGGAGGGGTGGGGTGGACTATCAGGCTATTTGAACTTAATGAGAGTGTTTTCATGGACAACAAAGAGACAGAGGATTTCAACCTGTTCTCTCTTTAAGCTGAATTTCACCATTAAAAAAAAAAAAAAAAAAAAGGATAAATGGGTTGTGCCACCCACTGTCACAGCTCACTGTAGGACCCAGAGACATAAGTGAATTTTAAAAAGCATCAGGCAGGCATTGCCTCTAGATATTCTCCACCCCCATCCAGCTCTCTAATGTACAAAGTGACACAGTGAAGCGTGCCAATAGAGGTTATGCTTCCACCAGCAAGGAGCTACTCTTGCAGTAACTCTTCACAGTTAATAAGGTCTCAAACTGCAAGAAAACAGACCAGATATAAGTTGTGCCCAGGGGCTTCTAAGGAGGTTTTTTTCTATTTTCATTAGTCCCTGAATAAGTAAAACAAAGCAAATCCCCTTGGGCATGTTCCGCTCTTTTGGCCAAATCCAGCCCAATTTCGGCTGTTCATCATTCAATCTCGCAGGATCTTTAATAACATGAGTCAAGCTAGGCAATTTCTGATGACCAGGATGCCTGGAAGACACATTCCTGAACATGGCATGCATGAGGCTACCGTGCAGCTCCAGGACCTGTAGCAGAACACCACTGACCAAGTGCCGCTTCAGTCACATTGAACACACAGGACAAGTAAATTGCTAACACAAAAGCCCAACACTGGCTTTGCAAGCCTGGACTACAAAGATGATGAGAGGACTAAAGCAGCTCTCTCACAAGGAGAGGCTGAAGGACCTAGGGCTCTTTAGCCTGGAGAAGACTGAGAGGGGATCTTACTGATGCTTATAAATATCTAAAGGGCAAGTGTCAAGAAGAAAGGGCCAGACTCTTTTCAGTGGTGCCTGGTGATAGGACAAGGAGCACAAACTAGAACACAGGAAGCTCCAACTAAACATAGGGAAACTTACTTTTAGGGTGACAAAGCACTGGAACAGGCTGCCCAAAGAAGCTGTGAAGTCTCCTTTGGAGACTTTCAAAACCCGTCTGAACATGTTCTTATGCAACCTGCTCTAGGCAAACCTGCTTCAGTAAGAGGCTGGACTAGAGGATCTCCAGAGGTCCCTTCCGAGCCCTACCATTCTGTGATTCTGTGATATTTCAACCTAACATTGTCTTGAACATCAAATTGTACATATCTCTGTTGCATCCAGCACACTAGCTGCCTCAGGGATACCAAAGCAAAAAGACAACAAAAGCAGAAAGGAAAAATGTCTATAACAAACACTTTCACTCCTGCAATCACAAAAGCTGTAGAGAATTTGGAGCCCTAGAAAGTGAAGCTTCCACTTCATCTTTATTTCATGAAAACAAGGTGGTGCTCCAGCAAAGCACACAGCATGTTGTACTTGAAAGGCAGAGTCACACATGAGATTGATAATACAAATCTTATGCATCTACTCGGTTCTCCAGGGATCAAAAAACCCATTCCCTTCTCTACATCCTTTTTGTAAGGATGAATCATACCTAGAGCAATTGTGTTTTCAGTAGTCAACATGAATCTATCTTTCCTGATAGAATTAAAAAACAAACAATTTTTTTTCTTCTAATTATGTTGAAAAATACCACTGCAATTCTGCAGGACAATTTAACCTTGGCACTCACATGCAAACCTCTAAAATTAGCATTTCTAGAATGACAGAATGGTTTGGGTTGGAAGGGACCTCCAAAGGTCATCCAGCCCAACCCCTCTGCAGTGAGCAGGGGCATCCTCAAGAAGATCAGGTTGCCCAGAGCCCTGTTGAGCCTCACCTTGATGGGGCAATTTCCCACCTCTCCTTGGCTCATTATCTGTTTACACACAACAGAAAATTTTATTCTTTTGATACAGGATGCTCTACATCACCTTTAGAGAGTATTCCACAAAGTAAAAATGGATGTACATTCAAAACACACTCGCATAAAACCTGTAAAACAAGCTCTCAAAGCTTGTGCAGGTGCATAAATGTTTTCAAAGTTGATCTACAGAAACACAAAACAAAATGAAGACTTACTTCCCATTTTTACACTAGTATAGCTTCCAGGAAGATGTAGCAGTGTGCCCAGGTGGTAAAGGCAGGCAATGACATCCTGGCTTGGATCAGCAATGGTGTGACCAGCAAGAGTAGGGCAGGGATTGTCGCCCTGTGAGTACACCTCGAGTGTTGTGTTCAATTTTGGGCACGTCAAAACAAGAAAGACATTGAGGGGCTGGAGGGGTGCAAAGAAGAGCAATTAAGCTGGTGTAGGGCCTGGAGTATGCATCTGATGAAGAGCAGCTGAGGGAACTGGGACTGCTTAGTGTGAGGAAGCGGAGGCTGAGGGGAGACCTTATCACTCGAAAGGACAATGTAGAGACGTAGGTGCTGGTCTCTTCTCACAGGGAATTAGTGATTGAACAAGAGAGAATGGCCTCAAGCTGCACCAGGGGAGGTTTAGGCTGGGCATTAGGAAACATTTTTTCACAGCAAGAGTGGTCAAGCACTGGAACAGGCTGCCCAGGGAGGTGGTGGAGTCACCATCCCTGGATGCATTTAAAGGTCGTTTGGATGTGGCACTTAGCAATATGGTTTAGTGGTGACCTTGGTAGTGTAGGGTTAATGGTTGGACCTGATGATCTCCAGGGTCTTTTCCAACCTGAATGATTCTGTGATTCAATATTTTCTTTGTATTTTTCAACTGAATCTTCATGAAGAACATTATTATTTTGCTGTCAGTCAGTGTGTTTTGGTTAGCACATGTCCACAACAGGTTCAGGTTTGGTTCTTTGATTTTTAATGTGAAGCTAGAAATTGTAGGGTTCCACAGATAACATGGGAATTATCTGACACTTTGGGTTTCCTCTTCTGTCCCTGGGTTTACAGCACAGGCAGCTTCACCACAGAACTTAGGATCTCCTAAAAACAAAGTCTCTGGAGTGAAAACTATTGCTGCCAGGGGAACTCAGGGGCAACAGGCATACTAGGTGCTGCTAAGCAGTCAGTTCAGAGGATGCATTGGGCATAATGGAATTGGAAATAATTAGATTAATATTTCAGTTCTGAACTGTGCCTGTTCCTCTAATCCTCTCTGTTGCAACTGCATTTGCTGCTCAGTGATATCAGTTTTAATACCCAGTTCCTAATTAGTGTTATCAAGCACCTCACTCTCAATTCCATTATACAGAGCTGGATGAAAAGCTAGGTCAAGTGTAACCCCCAGGTGAGCTATTTACCTCCTGGTTTCTTCTATGTGTACTCCTGATGTTCCACCTCAAGCAACAGCAGACTGCTTACAAGCACTGAAATGGTTCAGCTGGGTCCCCAGGGTACCCCAAAAACACAGCAGAGACATCTGCCACCTCTGTGACTCAAGGAAGTATTTAACTCTGGCAATGAAGCTGATAAAAGTGAGTAGTCAGCCTGTTAGTGGATAAACCTCACCTGCCTTTGATGGGAAGGAAAATTAGGTTTAAAACCAGAAAAAAAGCACAAATCATCCTTCAGTTAGAGTTCTCCCCTTGTTTCTATCCTCTTCCCTCACAAACACTTTTAAATAAAAAGCAAACAAACAAACTAACTAACCAACAACAACCTGAATAAATAAAGAAGCTGTCCTTTATGCTTCAACTTACATAAGCACAAAACTGGTAGTTCATGTCCACAGCAAATTATGAGTATGAAATATGTGACAGCTTAAGGTATTTACAAGGCTTGGAGGAGGCATTTGCTTCATCAGGAGCCTTAACCACAGGGCTTTTAATATGCATTTCTAACTCATCCAAACATGATGAAGAGCGGTTTACTGCTGGATTGGAGCTGTTAGCTTGCAGTCCACAGGCAACCTGAAATGGTGATCTAAGATGCATTTAATTTTAGCAAAACCAAGTTTAGTTATAACAGGTGTGGTGGCAGCATCAGAAATCTAGGAGTTGAATGCTGTGGGAGAAAGGGCTGCGAGAGGTCAGTGGAACCTTCTGAGAAGGGGAAATTTAAAGAGAAGCAGATGGGAAACAGAAGAGAAAATGGCAGGGAAAAGAAATACGAAAAACAAGCAACAAAAGAAAAAGTTAGAGAAACAACAGTAATAAAAGGCAGTGGTAGAATAAGACCCAAAAGAGAGTGTCTTGAATAAACATCCACACATTTTGTTGTGGGATAAAGATTGATGCTGCCAGGGAGCTCCCTGAAAAGACCTCATTAATACCAGTGAACTGAGAGACACCAGCATTCCTAATTAAGATGTCAGACGTCAAATAAGGATTTGGGTACTAGACCCTCTCCTGCAACAAGAGCAATCCCGAAACTGCTTTGTTCCCCCTGGAAACATTCAGAAGCTGCATGGTCACTGTATTTCAAAACAAAAGAGGAGGAAATGCTTTTCAGGGAGGAAACTTAACATGAGCTACTTTGATATTTTACCATGGGCTTTCACCTCTAAGTTTTGCACATAATAACAGGCTGTCAGGATTTTAGCACAGGATCTAAAGAATGACAACCCTGAGTGTGTACAGAAAACCAGGACCATGTCAGGCTGGCAGATTTGCTAACAAGAAAAGAGTCCAAAGAAGCAAAAAGTAGAGGAGTAGGTTTAGATCGGATGTTAGGGAAAAGTTCTTTACAAGGAGGGTGGCTGAGCAATGGAACAGGTTGCCCAGAGAGGTGGTTCAGGCCCCATCCACGGAAGTATTTAAGGTGAGGCTTGAGAGGGCTCTGGGCAACCTGATCTAGATGAGGATAGAATAGAATAGAATAGAATAGAATAGAATAGAATAGAATAGAATAGAATAGAATAGAATAGAATAGAATAGAATAGAATAGAATAGAATAGAATAGAATTACCAAGGTTGGAAGAGACCTTAAAGATCATCGAGTCCAACCTGTAACCATAACCTCACAACTAGACCATGGCACCAAGTGCCACATCCAGTCCCCTCCTGAACGCCTCCAGGGACGGAGACTCCACCACCTCCCCGGGCAGCCCATTCCAATGACGAATCACTCTCTCGGTGAAGAACTTTCTCCTCACCTCCAGCCTAAACTTCCCCTGGTGCAGCTTGAGACTGTGTCCCCTTGTTCTGGTGCTGGTTGCTAGGGAGAAGAGGCCAACCCCTTCCTGGCTACAACCACCCTTCAGGTAGTTGTAGAGAGCAATGAGGTTGCCCCTGAGCCTCCTCTTCTCCAGGCTAAACAGCCCCAGCTCCCTCAGCCTCTCCTCATAGGGCTTGTGCTCAAGGCCTCTCCCCAGCCTTGTTGCCCTTCTCTGGACACGTTCAAGTGTCTCAATGTCCTTCTTAAACTGAGGGGCCCAGAATTGGACACAGTACTCAAGGTGCGGCCTAACCAGTGCAGAGTACAGGGGCACAATGACCTCCCTGCTCCTGCTGGCCATACTATTCCTAATGCAGGCCAGGATGCCATTGGCCTTCTTGGCTGCCTGGGCACACTGCTGGCTCATGTTCAGCTTCCCATCAACCAGCACCTCCAGGTCCCTCTCTGCCTGGCCGCTCTCCAGCCACTCTGACCCCAGCCTGTAGCGCTGCCTGGGGTTGTTATGGCCAATGTGCAGAACCCGGCACTTGGATGTGTTAAATCTCATGCCATTGGACTCTGCCCATGTGTCCAGCCTGTCGAGGTCCCTCTGCAAAGCCTCTCTGCCCTCCAGCAGATCAACTCCTGCCCCCAGTTTGGTGTCATCTGCAAATTTACTGATGATGGACTCAATGCCCTCATCCAGATCATCAATAAAGATGTTGAAAAGCATGGGGCCCAGCACTGATCCTTGGGGCACACCACTAGTGACAGGCCGCCAGCTGGATGTGGCACCATTCACCACCACTCTCTGGGCTCGGCCCTCCAGCCAGTTCCTAACCCAACGCAGTGTGCTCCTGTCCAAGCCATGGGCTGCCAGCTTGGCCAGGAGTTTGCTGTGGGGGACTGTGTCAGGGATGTCCCTGCTGACTGCAGGGTGGTTGGACTAGATGACCTTTGGAGGTTACTTCAAACCTACGTGATTCTATAATTCTGTATGAAAAGACTGAAAGGGTAAAAGGAGTAAGGACTAGAAGGTCTGAGCAGTGACACCTCTTCTGCAAACTAGGAACACAACCCTCTTTCTCAGCTTCAGCTGTGGACCTCAGGTACATGCCAGCTCATAAGGACCTGAAACTCATATCCACATGCTTAGGATTGAGTTGATCACAAGCAGACAAAGGTGCCTCTCCATTTATTGCAGGGTGAAGGAAAAGAAAGAGTGTATACATCATCCTAAACCAAATCCACAAACTGGAAGCTGGATTAACAACCAGTTCAGCTGACTGGCACCAGCACAGGATCACATCCTGGCAGGTACAGTCCTGCCAGGTATTAACAGTTCTTGGTACTAACAAATGGGCCAGCCACAAAAAATACCACACAACAGTTCACTTTCATGCTTATAAAACTTGGTACTAATGATTTCACATCAGTTGTAAGGGGCCTTCCAGGGCTCTTAGCCTGGCAAAGCCTGAAGCAGGGTCAGCTCTGAGCAGACAGTAGATATGTTCCCCTCATTTTTATGACTAATTATGTCCTATCATTTTGTCATCACCAGTAGCACGGATTCTCCCAATACACAACTTTAGAGAGCCTGCAGGGGAATCACAAATATCCTCTATCTTTACCACTGGCCAGAACTTCATCATTTTCATCTGGGAAAGTAAGATGAAGAAAGAGAAAAATTCACCATCTCTGAATGACTTGCAACAAACACAAGTTTAAACTGCAACATCAAACATACAAGTTTTGACCTGCAGTATAATTCAGAACCTGCTGGTAAATCAATATTTAACAGGAAGCTCAGGTCATTAGAAGCATGCTGCACACTGTGGTCTTTTTACAGTAAGTAAAATAGTCTAAATACCAGCTAAGGTTTAATCATGCCAATTATACCAATTTAGAACCAACAGGGTTGGAAGGGACCTCCAAAGGTCATCTAGCCTAACCCCATCTGCAGTAAGCAGGGACATCCTCAACTAAATCAGGTTGCTCAGAGCCCTGTCAAGCCTCACCTTGAATATGTCTCGGGATGGGGCCTCAAGCACCTCCCTGGGAAACCTGTTCCAGTGCTCCACCACCCTCATGATAAAGAACTTGTTCCTACCATTCAAATCTACTCTTCTCTGGTTTGAAGCCATTCCCCACTGTCCTCCAGACCTCTGTAAACAGTCTCTTCTCCATCCTTCTTGTAGACCCCCTCAAGTACTGGAAGGCTGCTCTTAGGTCTCCTGCAGCCTTATCTTCTCCAGGCTGAACTACCCCAGCCTGTCCTCATAGCAGAGGTGTTCCAGCCCCTGATAATCTTTGTGTTCCTCCTCTGGACCCACTCCATCAGGTCCATGCCCTTCTTGTACTGAGTGCTCCAGACCTGGACACAGCACTCCAGGTGAAGTCTCACCAGAGCAGAGCAAAGCGGCAGAATCACCTCCCTCAATCTGCTAGCCACACTGCTTTTGATGCAGCCCAGGATGTGACTGGCCTGGAAAGCAGTTCAGAACCTGCTGGTAAATGAATATTTAAGAGGAATCTCAGGTCACTGGGAGCATGCTGCACACTATGGTCTTTTTTATAGTAAGTAAAATAGTCTAAATACCAGCTAAGGTTTAACCATGCCAATTATACCAATTTAGAATCATAGAATGGTCTGGGTTGGAAGGAACCTCCAAAGCTCATCTAGTCCAACCTCTCTGCAGTCAGCAGAGACTAGATCAGGTTGCCCAGAGCCCTCTCAAGCCTCACCATGAAATTGCCCAGGGATGGGGCCTCAACTACCTCCCTGGGCAGGGTGCACCACACAGGTGTGCTGCTCTCCATCATGCCAGAGCTGCAACTCAGATGCACGAACAACCCCACCTGAAGCTGCGTGCTGCTAGGGCAAAGCTGTCTCCTGTGCCATTTGGCTTGGCTACCGTGATGGCGTTTTGCAGTCAAAATTGCAGACAGATCCAGAAGGATTAGTGGCTGGAGAACAGGAGTTGAACTCAAAAACTTTCTCCTTCTGCCAAATCAATGTAACAAATGAGTCCTGGGGGATGGAAGTCGAGGGTGCTGTGCAAAGGAAATGCATATCACAGTCACCTAAATTGAAGGCCCCAAAGAACTGGTGGTAGCAATTAAATTAAATCTACTTCCTAGCCAATATCACACCATTGCTGTTTCAATTAAGAGCACTTTCTCTCAGTTTAGATTAAGCCAGGTCATAGTAAAAAAAAATCCATATAAATCATTGCTGAAGTGAAATCAGTCTAGCTGATTTTGTGCAACTCCTGAACAAAAAAGCAAGTTCTCAGCAAGATACATAAAGTTATGAGCAAGGCTTTTCTTTCTTGGGAGAAGATTTATTATTTCCAGAATTAATTTCTAAGGCATTGTAAGGCTTCACATTAGCATGGCTGGCTTTTTGCTTGAATGCTGCAAAGCAACGTTCATCTGAATACTGAAAAGTTCTTTGCTGATCAAAGGTACTGAGAGCTTAGATGTTCTTAAGCTTAGACTATTGAATGGACATTGAAGAGCTACCAGCTTCTAAGAACAGGGTGGGGTTTAATTAACTTATGAATTCATACAACAAATCATTAGACAGCATTTTTTAAACTTCTAGGATTTTGTTTGGGGTTGGGTGGTTTTTTGTTATTATAGGAGAAAGAAACTCTTGAACACTGAAGCCCCAGAGAATGGTATTGGTAGGTGAGATGATCCATCAGAAGCAAGACCATCCAGAACTAGTGCTCAAGTGTTCAATCAGATTGACAGAGATTTACTGCAAAAAGTGGAAGCATACAAACACTTGAGTTAAACTGCCTAGTGGGAATACCTATTAGAGCTTTCTTTCCCTGTAGTGGGGTTTTATTGTCACTTCATCTAATGCAAGGTCCACTCCTGGAATATTTGACAATATAATCATCTCCTATGTAATATATGAGGGAGGGGAGAGGGAGGGGGAGGGAGAGGGAGAGGGAGGGGAGGGGGAGGGAGGGAGAGGGGGAGGGGAGAGGGAGGGGAGAGGGAGGGGAGAGGGAGGGGAGAGGGAGGGGAGAGGGAGGGGAGAGGGAGGGGAGAGGGAGGGGAGAGGTCATATGACATTTTTAGACTTAGCATAGATGTAGTTCTGTTGGACAATCACCAATTATTTCACTAACCTCATTTGTTTTATTTGTATATTACAGTGTGCAGTGGCTTGGATTATTCTAACTCAGTCTGAAAAGGCAAACTGTCTGACTTTTGATATTGAGGTAGAAATCACCATCCCTCACACCCTGAACATTTCAACAAACAACTTCCACTTTGAGGGCAAGCTAAGCCCATCACAGCTTCTGTGATGAGAACCTTTTGAACTACTTCAACTCAGGATTCAGCATCTGATGATACCATAGGAGGGCTGGGGAGTAAAGATATTCTGCTACACTATGTGTCTTCTAGAGTAGTCTGCAGCCATAACCTGAGAAAACAGGGTTGCATTTGCATCATTTTGTCAGGATTTATGGTCCCTTCTCTGCCACTTTTCTGAACAGGCAGAAATACCAGCACACAAAACACAGCTCAGCCAAGATTCAATCCTGCCCTTCTGACCATACCAGACCTCAGCTCCCTGGTCATAGGACTTCTTTGAAGCTACAGTGGTATGACTTAGGAAGAAATTCTTCACTGCAAGGGTGGCAAGACTCTGGAATGGATTGTCCAGAGAGGCTGTGGATGACCCCTCCTTGGAGATGTTCAGGCCAGATTGGATGGGGCCTTGAGTAACCTGGTCTAGTTGAGAGGTGTCCCTGCCCATGGCAGAGAGGTTGGATTAGATGACCTCAAAGGTCTCTTCCAGCCTAGGCTATTCTGTTAGCATCTCCGTCCTCTTAAACTATCACCTGGGGAATTTTCCTCTGCTAGAAAAGTTGTTGATGTCCTTATCTCAGTTGAGCATTCATCAGTTTTCTATAAGCAAGCCACGGTGTGGGCAGGGAAGAGCAGAAAAAAGGATGTGTATTGAGAAGACACAACGTTCTTCTTTGGCAGTGTGGAAAGACTGGACACAACAGAATATTCAGAAACAATACATGCACCTCTAGCACTTTCACTAGGTATCTGATCAATAGGTTTAGCATACTGATGTATTTGGAAAGTAACCACTAACCCAGATACACCACTGGTATAGGTCAAGGTAAGGGTGATGGAGGAGAACACTTTAAAACTACTAGATAAGACATTTGATTGAAAATAGGAGTTGAAAAGCAGGATCCTGTTCTTGATTTTTTTGCTACAGAAAAGTAAAATCTCAAATAAAACAAAATTATTTTCATAAAAACATTGGCAAAGCAGAAGCAGTGAGTGTCATTTGAGTGACTTGCACTGCCCCTGCTGTAGGGCCAAGCTGCACATCCCATCATGCCAAAAGACATCACAGGATCACAGGATGTTAGGGGTTGAAAGGGACCTCTGGAGATCTTTGAGTTCAATCTCCCTGCCAGACCAGTACCATAGAATCCAGCACAGGTCACACAGGAACACATCCAGACAGGGCTTGAAAGTCTCCAGAGAAGGAGACTCCACAACCTCATAAAAATCATTGCTCTGGGAAAGCAGAATGGGGGCATGAGGAAAATAAATGACAGTTTTCCTTAAGGATTTGGCACAGCACTTCCAAAACCAGTGGCATAGATTTTGGCTGAACTACCTCTGTTCTCAATGAAAAGAAGTACCTATTTCTGCCAAAATGCCATTGAAGTCTGAGTAATTATTTTATTACATCTTGATGATTGAAAATGTTACCTCCTCAAATTCTGTGAATTACCCTCCATGAACCCTAGGAACCAATGACAAAATTTGACTCCTTTTGCTAGACTTTCAAATCTAATAATAACATTCTTCATAACTGATTTAGTCTTTCTCAATTCCACTTAAATTAGCTTTCTGCTTTAATTAAGTCACAACATATTTTATGCCAGGAGAAAATTGGTCATTCTGAACTGCTGGTATAATTACCAGATATCACCACAGCGCACAAGAGAATCCCGAGGTCTATAGTTATAAACAAGCTGAAGAGTTAATTTTATGCTTCTGATTTCCCTACAATATTTACAGCATATTTGCATTACTGCTGTTTTACACTTCTCTGGTTTATAGTGTTTTGCAGATAGTGCTGCAATTCTCAGCATGCAATAACAAGAACTAAATATTTATGGTTGTATATGACTTCAATTCTCTCTGCAGTCTTCAGAGTTCCTCTTAGAAGTCAGCATTTGTCAGCTTGGAGCCTGCACTGGTAACAGCAATGATTATAGTGGCACCACGTCGTGCTATAGCAAGGACTCTCTAGCCCCAGCTCATCCCTAATTTTAGAGCATTTCATCCCATCTTCTTCACAGAAAAAAAAGTCATCAGAGTAAAAATGTTGCCCTGCTTTTCAAGTCTGAATAAAACGCACTGTGAGAGCTAAAATTTTGCTTTGATTTCCATGCATCATTTGATTTCCTTGGAGTGTGAGGTGTGAGTCCATGTAGGACACATGTAAATCATGCCTCTGATCAGGTCAAGACTTGAGACTTCTATTCATCTGCCATGAGATCACATAAAATACAAAAGGATGAGACATACAAGCACCCTCCGTGGCATTTGAAACTGCCTAGAGGCTGCAGGAGCAGGTTTTCAGGGACATCTGTTCTTCCATCCAGAAGCACAAAAGGAGAGGACCAGAAGAGTATCCAACATCACAGCACAGCCAAAGCTGCAGCTGACACACATAACAGTTAAGATAAGCCTTTGCTTACCACTGTCTCGCTCCCTTACAGGTCTGGATCTCACGTTTAAAACCAGTCCTAGTGATGTTCCCAATTGGTAAGATCCTTTCCTAGCTAGTAGACAAAAGAGCCTCTGAAGAATTTAAATGGCATGGGACAAGAAAATGGAGATGACAGCTTTAAGGAGACACATAATCTAGTTATGGATCACTGCAAGCCCAGTCCCCAACAATCACAGGCACCAGTATCACAGTATCACAGTATTACCAAGGTTGGAAGAGACCTCAAAGATCATCGAGTCCAACCTGTAACCACAAACCTCACGACTAGACGATGGCACCAAGTGCCACATCCAGTCCCCTCTTGAACACCTCCAGGGATGGCAACTCCACCACCTCCCGGGCAGCACATTCCAATGGCGAATGACTCTCTCGGTGAAGAACTTTCTCCTCACCTCGAGCCTAAACTTCCCCTATTGCAGCTTGAGACTGTGTCCCCTTGTTCTGGTGCTGGTTGCTAGGGAGAAGAGGCCAACCCCTTCCTGGCTACAACCACCTTTCAGGTAGTTGTAGAGAGCAATGAGGTCGCCCCTGAGCCTCCTCTTCTCCAGGCTAAACAACTCCAGCTCCCTCAGCCTCTCCTCATAGGGCTTGTGCTCAAGGCCTCTCCCCAGCCTTGTTGCCCTTCTCTGGACACGTTCAAGTGTCTCAATGTCCTTCTTAAACTGAGGGGCCCAGAACTGGACACAGTACTCATAGAAGACTAGAAGTACTCATACAGTACTCATAGAAGACACAGTACCACAGAAGACTGCTGCTCCCTTCAGGTCACCGTAAGTCAGGAAGCATTCCCACAAGTTACAGTGAACTCCAGGCACATAGTAAAGAAAACCAGAACCACAAAGGACAATGTGCCTCACGAAGTGGTCAGAAAAATCAGGCTTCTCACTAGTAGGAATGGCACTGGCATTTGGACTCACTCACCTTGCCCTGCCAGTGACAGGCCATCCCACATGCTTAGCCCAGAAATTGAAAAGTTAAGTAAGAATCAAAAATCAAATAAGTGCTGTTAAGATCTGTTTAAAGTGTTTAGACCTCTTATTTCCTTCTCTTTTCCTTTATCTGACCATCTGTACTCTTTAAAAACAGGAACTCAAGTTGCCTTTATCTCCACTGTACACAGCCAAATGGATCTTGGTAAAACCTGCAGGCCTCTCCCCACATACTTGCCCTCTGCTGTGTAAGTGATGTTATTTTATGAAGTTATTTTAATTATAAAATTATGCTATTACAATAGGCTTAATTTTCTTTCAACTGGGTTTCAAAAGAGAAAGCTCATTTACAGTATTCAAAAGCATTTGCATTTCTATATTGCCTAAAGTTTTCTAACATCAATTCTTACAAGACAGAGCTCAACATGAAGTGTCTGTATCTGTATTCACTTATGAGGACATCAAACTCCTGGAGAAGGTCCAGACCAGGGCCATGAAGATGATCAGAGGGATGGAAATCCTGTCCTATGAGGACAGGCTGAGAGAGTTGGGGCTGTTCATCCTGGAGAAAAGAAGGCTCTAGGGAGACCTTAGAGCAGCCTTCCAATACCTGAAGGGGGCCTACAAGAAAGCCAGGAAGGGACTTTTTACAAGGGCTTGTAGTGATAGGAAGAGAGGGAATGGATTGTAGCTTGAGGAGGGCAGATTTAGACTGGAGATTAGGAAGAAACTCTTTATAGTGAGAGTGGTGAGACACTGGAACAGGTTGCCCAGGGTGGTCATGGATGCCCCCTCCCTGGAGGTGTTCAAGGCCAGGTTGGATGAGGCCTTGAGCAACCTGGTCTAGTGGCAGGTGTCCCTGCCCATGGCAGGGGTGTTGGAACTAGATGATATTTAAGGTCCCATCCAACCTAAACCATTCCATGAATATGAAATATTTGTATCTATTCCTTTCTTGCTTTTTCCTCTTTGTTGGACTTCCTGTTGTCTGCTCAACATAAGCTGCTAGGGGACTAGTAAATCATTTACATCAGTACAAGTTGGCATTTTCAATCCTGAATGGAACCATCTATAGAGAGAAAAAAGTCAAGAAAGTTAAATATTCCTGTACTGCATGTACTCTTGTATATTGTCCCTAATTATAATTTCCATTTTTATCTGGCAGAAGCTAGGAAGGGACAGCAACAATCCCTCTTACAAATGACAACTGCGGAACAAAAAGCCTAGTCACTCAAAGTGCCTTGTGTGTCATAGCATGAATGGAGTTACAGGCCTCTGGATTGGACATCAGACTGTTCCCCAAATACCCTTTCTGAAAGAACATCCAGAATGTAACTTAGACACTGATTAGACAGAATGAAGAAATCCTGTTTATAACTGTGTGCATGCACATAGAAAATTATCCCTTGTGCATATTGTTTTATACATATGTTCTTGTGTATATGTGTGTGTAGGCATTAGCATATAAATATAATAACATAAAGACATTTTATTAATGACTCACAGCTAGAATACTGCTGCCTATTCCGGTACTAAATGATTTAAGAAATCTCCCAAGGCATGGTGTCACTGCAGTGGAACTGGACATGTGGAGTGGACAATTGCTATAGACAAGCTACCCTTCACATGGAGATTTATTGACAAGATAGCCCTTGGTAGGTTTCTGGGGCAGATTCCTACATACAGCTGCAGCTCTTTACAAGAAAACAAAGGTAAAACCTTCAAATCATGTGAAGATTCACAGTACTGAAACATTTGAGAATATTTAGTGACTCAATTAAATATTTTAATTAAATATAACTGTGTGGTAAGTGAACTGGCTCAGGAGGTGCTTGATGTAGTTAAGTATGCACAGCAGCATTCTCCTACATCTATCTGGAGATCACAGAAATACAGAATATTAGGGGTTGGAAGGGACCTCAAATGATCATGCAGTCCAACCCTGCTGCCACAGCCGGACCACCTAGAGCAAATCACACAGGAACACATCCAGGTGGGTCTGGAATATCTCCAGAGAAAGAGACTCCACAACCCCCCTGGGCAGCCTGTTCCAGTGTTCTGTCACCATCACAGTGACAAACTTTTTCCTCGTGTTTCCATGGAACTTCCTATGCCTCCACTTCCACTACTGCCCCTTGTCCTGTCATCACCAAGCAGAGCCTGGCTCCATCCTCTTGGCACTCACCCTTCACATCTTTATCAACATGAATGAGGTCACCCCTTCGTCTCCTCCTCCTCAAACTAAAGACTGATTATTAAAGATAGATTACTTAAGATAGATTAATCAAGATAAATGAACAAAAATAAATTAACTTGTATAGATTAATTTGAATTAACTTATTAATTGGAGCTTTAATAAACATTGCAAATTAAAACAACTAAACAAAGACAAAGGAAAAAAAGTAGTAACTTCTTTGCTTTTAAGGTTCTACCATCATGACCACAAACGAGCAGCAGAATTCAGTCACTGATCTTATATTTGAAATCACTTAGCTGTGACCCAGGGCAGGCTGATGTAATAGCTGAAGACAAAGATATCAGGTGAAGAAAATAATTAAGCAAATCACAACATATGGCTGCTATACACATACACAACATGCAAGGAAAAGAAATTACAGTACCAAGAGGAATATATGGAGGAGACCAAGCACTTTTCCTGAAAAAATGTCTGAACTCCCCCTCTGTAGATCTTTTTGGGAGTACTTTGGGTTTTCAGGTCAGTGTTTCTCACATATTGATAATGAGACATTGATTTTCTTCATTGAGTCAGAGCTATAATCCGTAAGACTGACAACAAAAGAACTCGTGATGCTTTGTCCAATTTTCAGCTGATTCTCATCCGCTCCACGCAAAGCTGCAGTAAGCAAAAAATTAAATGACTCACTCAAAACCAGCCCAAACCACTTTTCTATCAAAACCCAGCACGTCCTTCTTTGGCAGCATGCTGATAAACTTCACTAAGAAACTTATTTGCCCATGATCTACTGAGCAGATGGCACATTTCATATATAGAATACAGAATTAACCAGGTTGGAAAAGACCTTTGAGATCATCAAGTCCAACCTATCACCCAACACCATCTAATCAACTAAACCATGGCACCAAGTGCCTCATCCAGGGTCTTTTTAAAACACTTCCAGTGATGGTGACTCCA
The DNA here is from genome assembly GCA_033816785.1 of Picus viridis. Classification (NCBI taxonomy): domain Eukaryota; kingdom Metazoa; phylum Chordata; class Aves; order Piciformes; family Picidae; genus Picus; species Picus viridis. The sequence continues at coordinate 27,839,910 of CM066570.1, read as the reverse complement.
CCACCTCCCTGGGCAGCCCAGCATGTATTATTATTAGTAGTAGTATTTACCTGAAGTAAATCAATTTAAGCATTGCCAATAATCAAGTCTTTACTTATTGAGCTCTATTGGGTTCATATCCCCAAAAAAATCCTAATTTAGTTCCAAAGTCACAACTCCTTTCAAAAACTTGTGCAAGCCTGCCCTGTACTTTACAGAAAGGACAACTCTGCTACAATTATTCAGCATATTTAACAGGAAGGAGCTATTAAAGTTTAAAAATTAGCACTGATTCATTGATAGAGGTGATTCCATAATAGTCATGTTTCAGTAACAGACAATGTGTACATGAAACAAGGAGGGAAGGCCTTCTGGGAACAGATGCTGTATGGACTTCCACCTGCAGTGACACTGTTGAGTTGCATCAGGTCAAAGCCAAAGCAGATCATGCACTTCACTGCTTGGATGGACACCAGACCAATTGCTCATCTGTGATGTGGCTTATAATGTTTAACATCTGGATTTCTCTGCCTTGCAGTTCCAATTCTTCTCCACCTGGACCAAAATCAGCGTTTTTCATACAGCTGGAAGCAATACTTCCTCCTGTGGGCAACAGAGGTGTCTGGGATCTGAATGGAATAACTCTCCATGACCAGCTTTGTCTGGTCACCTCTCCACTGGACAACTCTACATGGCCATCTCAGAATCACAGAAACATTCATGTTGGAAAAGATCCTCAGGATCACTAAATCCAACCAAGAACCCTACTCTACAAGGTTCAACCCTAAACCATACCCCCAAGCACCACATCCAAACCATCTTTAAACACATCCAGGCTTGGTGACACCACCACCTCCCTGGGCAGCCGGTTCCAATTCCTGACCACTCTTCCTGTGAAAAAATGTTTCCTAATGTCCAGTCTAAACCTACCCAGTTGCAGCTTGAGGCTTTTCCCTCTTGTTCTATCACTAATTCCCTGTGAGAAGAGACCAGCACAACTCCAGGCAGGTCTCTCACAGGAGGTGCAGGGTGTATCATCTGTGAGATCATTCCTGCTGTGTCTTTTTTGCTTCTTTTTAGGGGAAGTGTTGTTTTGTTAAATTGAGAGACTGACAGGCATGGAGCCCCAGCACCCCAGCATCTTCTTCAATCCTGGGCAAACAGGAACATGAAGAATCAGCAGTCCCCACTGCTGCAGTGCAACAGGAGATCATGGGGCACCCCAGTTTCCCAAGTAAAACCCTTCTATGATGTCCCTCTGCCTCCTCCCCCTAATGCTGCAGGCATAGCAGGAACAAGTTTGTGGGTAGTTTCCCCGCCACCTCTTGTGAGAGACCACTAAGGCACTGCACAGAGCCACCACCAGTGTTCAAGGTCTTTGCAGTCCTCACTGTGCAGCAGGGAGAACTTGCATAGTGTTGAGCACTGGGGAGGAACAGTGGAATCCACTGACTCGTGTAGAGCTCTCCTAGCATAAAGCTGGCTGTGTGGAGCTGTCCCACAGAGAGTTAGCGGCAGAGAGTTGTCCTAGACACTTCTGAGGCTGGCCTATGACACAAAAGAGGCCCAAGTTTGGGGCTCTTTCTGCAACAAGTCCCAAGAGACTTTTGGCTTGAGAGTACCAAACCTGCCCACAGACGTCAGTAGGCTCGCAGTGAGGAAGACTTTAAGTCACAAATCTCTAGCAGTGTTCAAGGAAGTATCACTGTGTACTTTCTCTGCTCTTCACTCCCTCACTCAAGTATCTGTTCCTGGACAGAAGGCAGGATAGCTGTTTAGGTAGTCTTGGTCTGGCACAGTATGTCTTTACTTATTTTAGGTAGGAGTACTGGCTATAATTTGATATCCAGAATTCAGACAAATAATGAAGCAACATCAGTTTCCCTAGATCATTTTTGTCCTTCTTTTTGATATCCCAAGGAGTGCAACTAACTCACTATTTTTTAAGTCAATAAAGACTGTCACATCCCTGCAAGTAAATGAAAGACGTTTAGGCTTTCCAATAGGCAGGTTTGAGCGTGTGATTGATTTTATGCTGAAGAATTTAATTTAGGCAAGCAGTAGCACTAAAGTCTCACACATCGAAACAGCACAGACTTCCACTAGAGATCTCCTGAAAAACAGAGTGAAACTGTGTGTCTGAACTCTTCAAGTACTCCTGGATTGCTTGGCCTTGTAGGAAGAATTTTGAGAGCTACTTGTATCACCCAGAGAAGTACAGCACAGAGTGAGCCTGTTTTTCTACCTGCGTGGCCTCCTCTTTGCTGTAGATGTCTATAACAATGATAACATCTCAGGAATGAAAGTAGAGATTCAAAACTGGGGCCAAGATGTTCTCAGAACAAGAGTGTTGGCAACAGAGCAGCAGCTGGCAAAGTTTAAAAACTATGCCATCAGAAAAATGTAGCACAGGGACTCTTCAGCTAGCAAACTTCTGGGGAAATAAGGTGGGCAGTGGCTGAAGAATTTGTTCAGACCTCAGGCACATCACCACAAAACTGGCCCCAGCTGTGCCAGTGACTACAGAAGGTCATGGAGTACTACAGCTTCCATCCCAGGACCCAGCTGTAGGTCTCACTCATCCTGGAGAAGAAGTAGCCAAGAGGTTTCTGCCCACTGAATGCTAAATCTAAATTTCTCAGAGCCATGTTGAGCCTGACCTTGAAGATCTCTAGAGATGGGGCCTCAACTATTGCCCTGAGCAACCTGTTCCAGTGTTCAACAGCCCTTATGGTGCAGAACTTGTTCCTGACATCCAATCTAAACCTACTATAATTTCAAACCATTGCCCCTCATATCACTCCAGGCCTTTGTAAACAGTCCCTCTGCACCCTCCTTACAGCCCCCTTCAGGTACTGGAAGGCTGCTATGAGGTCTCCCTGGAGCCTTCTCTAGGCTGAATGACCCCAGCTTCCTCAGCCTGTCCTCATAGCAGAGGTGTTCCAGCTCCCCAGTCATCCTCATGGCCCTCCTCTGGACCCTCTCCATCAGGTCCATGCCCTTCCTGGGTTGAGGGCTCCAGAGCTGGATGCAGTATACCAGGTGAAGTCTTACCAGAGCAGAGTCAAGTGGCAGAATCACCTCTGTCCATCTGCTGGCTATGCTCGTTTTGATGCAGCCCAGGATTCCATTTGCCTTCTGGGCTGCAAGTGCACACTTCTCACCCACCAGAACCCCCGAGTCCTGTCCTACAGTCCTGTTTTCTATCACCTCATCCCCAGCCTGTATTGATAATGAGGATTGTTCTGACCCAGGTGCAGGATCATGCACTTGGTCTCATTGAGCCTTGTGAGGTTCACCTGGGCTCACCTTTCCAGCTTGTCCAGGTCCTTCTGGCTAAATGTCACCATCTGATTTAATCCTGAATTTTTAAATTAATTTACAATACAATACAATACACCAGGTTGGAAGAGACCTTCAAGATCATCGTGTCCAACCCACCTAAACGGGTATAAGCTTTTTAGGAAGGATAGGCAGGGAAGGAGAGGAGGAGGTGTTGCCCTCTATGTCAACAACCAGCTGGAATCAGCAGAACTCCACCTGGGGAGGCATGATGAGTTGGTTGAGAGTTTATGGGTTAGAATTAAAGGCAAGACAGGGGAAGAAGATATTACTGTGGGGGTCTCCTACAGGCCACCTGACCAGCAGAACCAAGCAGATGAGGCTCTGCACAGGCAAATAGAAGCGGCTTCCAGGTCACAAGCCCTGGTCCTCATGGGGGATTTCAACCACCCTGACATCTGTTGGAGGGACAAAACAGCAAGGCATCAGCAATCCAGGATGTTCCTGGACTGCATAGAAGACAACTTCCTCCTCCAAATGGTAGAGGAACCAACAAGAAAAGGTGCTACGCTGGACCTTGTTCTCACCAACAGGGAAGGGCTGGTAACAAATGTGAGGCTCAGAGACGGCCTTGGCTGCAGTGACCATGAAGCAGTTGAATTTAATATCCTCAGGGCAATCAGGAGGACATATTCTAAGCTTAGGACCCTAGACTTTAGGCGTGCAGACTTCGATCGCTGCAGGGATCTGCTAGCCAAAGTGTCGTGGGATGAAGCCCTGGAGGGAAGAGGGACCCAGGACAGCTGGTCAGTATTCAAGGACCACCTCCTCTGTGTCCAGGAGCTATGTATACCTACAAGGAGAAAAGCAGGAAGGAATGCTAGGAGGCCTGCCTGGATGAACAAGGAGCTGCTGGACACACTATCACTTAAAAAGAAACTCTACAGGAAATGGAGGGAAGGACAGATAGAACAGGGGGTATATAAGGAAGCTGCCCGAGCAGCAAGAGGCCTGGTTAGGAAAGCCAAAGCAGAGTTTGAACTGAATCTAGCCAGGGGAGTTAAAGGGAACACTAAGAATTTCTATAGGTATGTTAATGGCAAAAAGAAGACTAGGGAAGGTGTGGGCCCCCTCAGAAAGGAAAGTGGTGAATTAATCACTAGTGATGTGGAAAAGGCTGAGGTACTCAATCACTTCTTTACCTCATTCTTCACTGCAAGGGCCTCCAGCCACACTCCTGGTGTCATGGCAGACGATGCCAGGGACGGGGAGGAAGAACTGCCCATCATAAGTGAAGCACCTGAAGAACCTGAAAGTGTTCAAGTCCATGGGACCCGACGGGATACACCCACGGGTGCTGAGAGAACTGGCAGATGAGGTTGCCAAGCCCCTCTCTATTATATTCCAGAAGTCATGGCAGAGTGGGGAAGTCCCCACAGACTGGAAAAGGGGAAACATTACTCCCATTTTCAAAAAGGGCAAGAAGGAGGAACCGGGGAACTACAGGCCAGTCAGTCTCACCTCTGTGCCCGGAAAGATCATGGAGCAGATCCTCCTGGAGGCACTAATGGCTCAGAAGAACAGTGAAGAGGTGATTGGGAATAGTCAGCATGGCTTTGCCAAGGGCAAATCCTGCCTGACAAACCTGGTGGCCTTCTATGATCAGGTGACAGCATTAATAGATGAGGGGCGAGCAACTGATGTCGTTTACCTGGACTTGAGCAAAGCCTTTGACACTGTCCCGCACCACCTCCTGGTCTCCAAGCTGGCGACACATGGGTTTGATGGATGGACCACTAGATGGATACAGAACTGGCTTGATGGCCGCACCCAAAGAGTGGCTGTCAACGGGTCCATGTCCCAGTGGAGGCCAGTGACAAGCGGAGTCCCTCAGGGATTAGTCCTGGGACCTGTCTTGTTCAACATCTTTGTGGGTGACATGGACAGTGGCATCGAGTGCACCCTCAGCAAGTTTGCTGATGACACCAAGCTGTGTGGTGCAGTGGACACCCTGGAGGGAAGGGATGCCATCCAGAGGGACCTGGACAGGCTGGAGAGGTGGGCACAAGCCAACCTCATGAGCTTCAACAAGACCAAGTGCAGGGTCCTGCATCTGGGTCGAGGCAATCCCAGGCACAAATCCAGGCTGGGCAGTGACTGGCTGGAGAGCAGCCCCGAGGAGAGAGACTTGGGGGTGCTGGTGGACAACAGGAGCTCTCAATGTGCGCTTGCAGCCCAGAAAGCCAATCAGATCCTGGGCTGCATCAGGAGAAGTGTGACCAGCAGGTCAAGGGAGGTGCTTCTCCCCCTCTACTCAGCTCTGGTGAGACCCCACCTGGAGTACTGCGTCCAGTTCTGGAGCCCCTATTACAGGAGGGATGTGGACGTGCTGGAGCGTGTCCAGAGAAGGGCCACGAGGATGATCAGAGGGCTGGAGCACCTCTCCTGTGAGGACAGACTGAAGGAGTTGGGGCTGTTCAGTCTGGAGAAGAGAAGGCTCCGAGGTGACCTCATTGTGGCCTTCCAGTATCTGAAGGGGGCCTACAGGAAGGCTGGGGAGGGACTTCTCAGGATCTCAGGTAGTGATAGGACTAGGGGGAATGGAATGAAGCTGGAAATGGGGAGATTCAGGCTAGATGTGAGGAAGAAGTTCTTCACCATGAGAGTGGTGAAGGCCTGGAATGGGTTATCCAGGGAGGTGGTTGAGGCCCAGTCCCTGGAGGTGTTTAAGACCAGGCTGGACGAGGCTCTGGCCAGCATGATCTAGTGTAGGGTGTCCCCGCCCATGGCAGGGGGTTGGAACTAGATGATCCTTGTGGTCCCTTCCAACCCTGACTGATTCTATGATTCTATGATTCTAAACAACTAAACCATGCAGCCAAGCACCCCATCAAGCCTCCTCCTGAACACCTCCAATGAAGATGACTCCACCACCTCCATGGGCAGCCGATTCCAATGGGCAATCACTCTCTCTGTATAGAATTTCTTCCTAACATCCAGCCTAAACCTGCCCTGGCGCAGCCTGAGACTGTGTCCTCTTGTTCTGGTACTGGCTGCCTGGGAGAAGAGGCCAACCTCTGCCTGGCTACAACCTCCCTTCAGGTAGTTGTAGAGAGCAATAAGGTCGCCCCTCAGTTTCCTCTTCTCCAGGCTAAGCAACCCCAGCTCCCTCAGCCTTTCCTCATAGGGCTTGTGTTCCAAACCCCTCACCAACTTCATTGCCCTTCCCTGGACACGTTCTTTTCTTACCAATGTTCCGTTATTGGTAATAAAAAAATGGACTTTCTCACCCTAATTATTGAGGAGAGAGTTTGAGTCTTATATTATAGTAGGGAATATGTGCTGATAAACTATGGTAGGCAACTTCTGTAACCATTTTTTTAGATATTAACCAAAGGAATAACAATTTTATCTGAAAAGCACATTTTAGGTGACCAACAAAGACAAAACAACATTTTATTCCCTTAAAATATTCTACAAAGTCAACACAATAAGAGGGGGTCGACTGAAAAACACATCAGTCAATAAAGCAACAATCATCACTGTAAATCACTCAGGGAAAAATATGTTTATCTGTGGCTGCTTTTAAGAGTGGAAACTAATTTACCGAATTTCAGAGGGGAATAAATGACCTTTTGCCAGAGCTGCCATAGCAAAATTATAATTACTTTCTGACTTCTAGCATAAAGCCTCAATATGAGCTGGCAATGTGCACTTGCTGTCGAGAAGGGCATTCATGTCCTGGGCTGTATCAAAAGCAATGTGACCATCAGGATGAGGGAGGTGATTCTGCCCCTCTGCTCTCATGAAACCACACCTGGAGCACCGCATCCAGTTCTGGTGCCCCCAGCATAAGAGGGATGTGGAGCTGCTGGAGTGGGTCCAGAGGAGGGCCACAAAGGTGATCAGAGCACCTCCCCTGTGAGGACAGGCTGAGGGAGCTAGGGCTGTTCATCCTGGAGAAAAGAAGGCTCTAGGGAGACCTTAGAGCAGCCTTCCAATACCTGAAGGGGGCCTACAAGAAAGCCAGGAAGGGACTTTTTACAAGGGCTTGTAGTGATAGGAAGAGAGGGAATGGATTGTAGCTTGAGGAGGGCAGATTTAGACTGGAGATTAGGAAGAAATTCTTTCCAGTGAGGGTGGTGAAGGTGGTGAGACACTGGAACAGGCTAGCCAGGGAGGTCCACTTCCCTGGAGGTGGTCAAGGTCAGACTGGATGAGGCCTTGAGCAATCTGGTCTAGTAGGAGGTGTCCCTGCCCATGGCACGGGTGTTGTAACTAGATGATCTTTAAGGTCCCTTCCAACCTAAACCATTCAATGAATCTATAATGGCAAACCCCAGAACTCCGCAGGGCATGCGAGTTCAGAGTCCTGTCAAGGAGAGGATCTTCCATACAACCAATGCTAGTCCCTTAGGGAGCCATACATATTTACAACTGCTCTGATTTGGCAGGGGGAGAAAGTAGAGCAGGATGAGTATGCAAGCTCCAGACCAAGATAAGGTGTGCTGCTGCATTTTGAATCAATTGCAAGTGGCAGGTCAGTTTTAGCAAACAAGAAGGGAGTCACAAATGTTACAGCTCAGGAAAGCACAGGTTATTATTGCCAGATCAATACATGATAAATAATGGTGTATCCCACACAGACTGCATCTCTTAAATCAGCCCTGCCAAACCAGCCTGTTGAAGCAGAGCTAAAAATGACACTGAAATTTTTCATGCAGCTTGCACTCCAGAGTGAATCCATTCAGCCCAAAGAGACATAAAGCAGGAGCCAGAGCCTCTAAGAGCAAACTGTTCTTATCTAGCAGCAGTATTCCTGCCTCACCAGGGCTGAGGACACTTTTAATTCACCTAGCCATCAGTGTCACTCAGGCATTCCTTCCCACGGAACTGAGTCCTACCTTGATGAGTTTGTGGAGCAGAAAGTATGGAAGCAAATCATGACAGCTTTATACCCTATGCCCTACTCATCTCCCCAGACACCTCCACTTTTGCTTTCAGTAAGTAGTTTCCAAACTTTTCTGACAAATGAGTCACTACCCATCAACTCATTTCTGTCAGCAAAAGAAGAGGAAAAAAAATAGCCTTGTGCAATTTCCATCATGCCAAGAGATGTCAATGCAGCTGGGAAAATGACCGTTGCCAGCAGGTCACAGGAAACATCCGGTTGGAAGAGACCTCCAAGATCATCCAGTCCAACCTTCAAGCCCGCACTGAAGGCTCAACACTAAACCATGTCCCTTAGCACCAGGTCCACACACTGCTTGAACACCCCCAGCGATGGTGATTCCACCACTGCCCTGGGCAGAACATTCCAATGTTTGATGACATTTTCAGGGAAGAAATATTTCCTAGCATCCAGCCTGAACCTCCCCTGGTGCAGCTTGAAACCATTTCCCATAGTCCTGTCACTTGCCACCAAGGAGCAGAGGCTTCCCCCTCCTTGCTCCAACCTTTCTTCAGGTACTTGTAGAGAGCAACGAGGTCTTCCCTCAGCCTCCAGACGGAACAACCGCAGCTCCCTCAGCTGCTCCTCATAGGCCAGGTGCTCTGGGCCCTTCTCCAGCCTTGTTGCCCTTCTCTGAACATGCTCCAGAACCTCAATGTCCCTCTTGTAGAGAGGGGAACTTCTATGTGCCAGGCTCTCACAGGTGACAGTGTCTGCAGATCACCTCAAACAGAAGGGCAGGGCTGGCTCCCCAGGATCCATCATGTTGGGGGTTTGGTGCTGAGAAAGGCTCACCCATTGCAGCTGGCTGGCTGCATGGACTCAGAACTGCACAAGACCTGGTCTCAGCACCACAGCCACCACTGCTGAGCACAAAATGATCTGAGAAAATGGCTGACGGCTCCAGTTAACATAATACCATTACTAAAAATTACCTAATACATTGAAAAAGGCAACTTTTAAGGACTTTCTACATTTGAAGGAACCATTTGCTAAACAGCACCTTTCATTTGAACCTCTGACTTTACCCAGGTAACATCTCACTCCATTCCTACCTCACCCTTCCTGACTCTACTTTCTCACCTTTCCTTTGAACCTCTGAATTTACCCAAATAACACCTCACTCCATGCATACATCACCCTTCCAGACTCTTTTTTCCTACCAGCATTCCTTCCTTGATTTGTTTTTTCTACTATCCATCTGCTTCTGCTTTGTCTCATTTCAAAACTAAGGTTTTGTGTCAGTTTATTAAAGCATCTTGATCTAAACTTATTCAGTTGAGAAAAAGTAGATGGCATTGAGCACATTTGCAATTTCTTCTGCAAAGTATAATCTCAGCTGAAACACACCTCCAAGAATTCCAAAGCTGTTGCAGCTCTTTGTTGTATTATGCTGATAGTAACCCTGTCAGCTACTTAAAAATTTTACCCTCTGAAAATGTGAGCCTTTGTTTGGTTTTATGTTGCTCTAAGAAACAAAGTTTTGGGTGGTGGGTTTTTTTTTTCAGTACCTGATTATGACTTTTTTTTTTCTGGAAGGCATAGCCCCCAGACAGACATTCTGGAAACAGCAGCAATCAGTTCTGACCTATTATGAGCAAATCAGCAGCATTAAATGATCTTCAAAGCATTTCTGTGGATGGTGCAAAATGTATATAAGCTGCCACAGCCAGTTACTGACAAAATTATCTACCTTCTGGTGCCATTACACACAACAGCCTAATATGCATAATTACAGTAATTATGTGAAGTACAGCACAAACAAAAACAAAATTATATGCTGCTTCACACTGACACTCTTTCAGCCAAATTCATTTCCACATTTACAGTACTGCAAATACAGGCAACGTTATTAAAACAGAATTTGAAAGTAATTATGAGTACAGACTCCACATTAAATTGGTGTTTTCCATCTCCAGTAAGTTGTAAGTAGCTGTTCTGATGTCATCTTGATGCTGCACTAAACCACCTAAAGCCTAACAACCTGTGAGATTAGCTCTGCTTTTCTTTCAATGGAATTGCTGGAAGTTGAACCACCTGCTGCCTTTGTCCCTGCTTTACACAGCACAAGGAGCTGGGAGAAATTACCAGACAAGAAATCTTGTCTTTGTAGATCAAATAGGTTCAAAATAGCATCTTCAGGTAGTCCTCAAAAGAAACATCCTTTCTGGTTTGCAATTTTAAATAGACTTTTTAAATTTCTCCCACAAAAAATGAAAAAGTCTTGAGAAAATATTTTAAGAACTATTATTTCCTTACATTTCAACTGGTTGTAGGCAAAATGAAAATTGCAGTGACAACCTGCATGAGCATAGCTGTTTCCAGAATGTGTATCCCTCATCCCTCAAAATGATAACATTTTGAGCTCTCAGTATTTTAAGCATGTGGTTATATAAAAGGAGAACCCCTGCTGGGACACAAGACTGCTCCAGCTTTGGGGCTACCATTTTGCCCACTGCTTTGCTGGGAACCACACTGCATTTCCTCCTGCCAGCCTCAGCAGCTGAGCAAAGATCTGGAGCAAGGACACTAGGGAGTAGAGATTTGCTGGCAAGCATTTGAGGAAAGTACCTGCAAAAGACTCAGACACCAGTGGTAAGACATTGCTGTGGCTGAAAGAGTATCCAGAATCTATCTAGACAAGTGGCAAGTGATTATAGCTCTGCTGTGTGACTGTAAGGTGGTTAATACCTGCACTTGGAAACTCAGCAGCTGGAAAAGGAAGAAAAAAGGATGGCCCAGTTTAAAGCCTCTAAAGGAAAAGGCTTGATATCAGCAGCAATTATGAAAGTCTTTTTCATCTGACTCTTTGGATACCAGCTGTTTCAGAAGTGGTTTCATCTATTACAGTTTTGATACCTGGGAGCAGGAAGGGAGAGAAGGAAGGATCATTGCAAAGAAGTTACTGAGGAAAGCAAAACTCTGAACAATGTGGTAAAGGACTATATTAGCAGAGCATTTTCCCCCATCAACACATGTAAATGAAGTCCTCCCTCAGCTCAGGGTGGATACTCTGGCAGACATTAAAACCAAGACCACCAGGAAATGCAGAGCAAGGCAGAGTCAACAAAGACTGCGAATGTGAGAGAGAAAACCTGCAAGGCCTCACCATGGGTCAGCAAGTCATCAGGGACAGGCTGATGGGCAGACTTGCTCAGACTGATCAAGCATGGGAGAGGAGATCACCAGCAGCCAGAATTCTGTAGCCCCTGACCTGTCCTGAAGGTTCCCAGGTCTGAAGAACCACCTGAGCAGAAAAGCAGCCTTTCTTTCCAGCTGTTCCTTCAGTTAGCTTTGGGTCTCATTTTATGAGTGAAAGGTAAAATGCTAACATTTCTTAAGGAAACAAGGAGCTTAATGTCTACATTCAGGCCTGTTTGTCTTTTCTTTAGGTGCCTCTTCCCTAACCCTTTGTGAGCCCATTGGCCAATTTTCATCTAATAAGGCAAGCAAGAAGAAGTCTCAAAGACATTAAGCTCCCACATGTTCCCAGAAAATGAACGTGTGGGTGGAAGAGACAGACCTTACTAATGCTGCCTGTGAGGGTAAGGCTGTTGAACAAACTCTCACCATTTTAGAAATCAGGCTGCACAGGAGAGAGAGAAAGCAAGCAGCTAAGAACATCTCAAATGTGGGGAAGGTTTCACTTGGCACTTACACCTTAGCAGGCTGCAGATGACCCAGACACAAAGCCCAGAGATGTAGGAATCCAAGCCTCCTCTTTCATCTGATAGCCAGTCTTGCCATGGAGAATTACAACTTTTACTTGAGTTTCAGGATCTGAAATGAGAAGGAGACCAAAAGTATTAGTGTTTGGGGTTTAAGCGTGCACTTCTATACATATCTGAGGGGTGGGTGTCAGGATGAAGGCGCTGGTCTATTTTTGGTGGTGCCCACTGACAGGAGAAGGTACAGGGTAGAATATAGGAGGTTCCACCTCAACACAAGGAGACACTTCTTTATGCTGAGGGTGCCAGAGCCCTGGAACAGGCTGCCCAGAGAGGCTGTGGAGTCTCCTTCTCTGGAGACTTTCAAAACCTGCCTGGATGCATTCCTGTGTGACCTGCCCTAGGTGATCCTGCTTGGGCAGGGGCAACGGACTCAGCGATCTCTCGAGGTCCCTTCCAACCCCTAATGCTCTGTGACTCTGTGATTGTGTGATTCTGTGAGCTCACATAAGCTTCACGAAGGAAGGAAAGACACCTCAAACACCATACAAAATTATTCATGCATTTTTAACTGTCCTGAGACTGGGAAATTGCCATCTGTAATTGGAGATAATTGATGACCACTGCTAAAGTTGATGGAGCCCTGGCTGTTGAGGGTATTATAGGGCAGGGCAATGACTTACAGGAAGGGAAAGGAAATGTTTGGTTACCACAAAACAACTGATAACTGGGATTTATAGTCAGAGTTGTAGCTGTGGTTCATGTGTTAGATAAATACTTTGCTTCTGTGGCATGCTATCCAGATGAAGAGCTCATCTTTGGCTCCTTGATACAACTATTTAATCAAATGTAGAGTCAATTAGCAGACAATTTCTTACAAAGTTCTCCATGCTGAATGTATTCTTAGTGTTTTTAGAAAGGATTTTCAGTGTTTATTCTTCTTTTTTTTATATGTTAGCATGTTGCATTCTGTGCAATCTCTGCCTGGATCTCCACCAGATGCAGGAACTCAGGCTTTCACTTTTCTTGGCAGACAGTCTCCTGAAGTTCCCCTAAAGTTCAAGCCTCAATTCCCACACTCCTACAGCACTCTGACTACATCAATGTCTTTAAGTTGTCACTCATGAGCTATGGCAACTGCTTGGAGACAATGACCCAAAGCAGCTTTTCATATATCCACTTTTTTTTTTATCTTACATTTCTTTGAATCTTAATTTCTACAGAGAAGATTTGCAGTAGGACAGATGATATTTTAAGTTAAATTTCTTTAATCACAAGATTTACAAAAATGTGTTCACTTCAAAAGAAAAATTTCCACTGCAAGTATTTGCAAAATACAATTCACTACATGGAATGTTTACAGCTTCTGTCTTAGATTCATGATATTTAACTTCCCTATCTAATTTGTTTTATGTGTTCTAGCCATTTTACTTTATCCTATGATACTGTTGGAATGAATTGATTTTTTGAGTAGATCAAATCAGCTTCCTAAGAGCTTCATTTATTCTACTCTTTGCTCTTATGAGACCCCACCTCAAATACTGCATCCAGTCCTGGTGTCCCCATCATAAGAAAAGGACAAAGAGCTGTTTGAGCAAGTTCAGAGGAGGGCCACAAAGGGCTGGAACACCTCTGCTATGAGGCTAGGCTGAGTGAGCTGGGGTTGTTCAGCCCGAAGATGACTCCAGGGAGGTCCTACAGTTGCCTTCCACTTATAGAATCATAGAATTGTCAGGGTTGGAAGGGAATTCAAGGATCATCCAGTTCCAACCTCCTTGCCATGGGCAGGGATACCTCACACTAGATGAGGTTGCTCAGAGCCACATCCAGTCTGGCCTTAAAAACCCCCAGGGATGAGGCTTCCACCACCTCCCTGGGCAACCTGTTCCAGTGTCTCACCACCCTCATGGGGAAGAACTTCTTCCAAAGATCCAAGCTGAATCTACCCACTTCTACTTTTGCTCCATTCCCCCTAGACCTATCACTACCTGACATCCTGAAAAGTGCCACATCATTTTTCGTGTAGAAAACTATTCTTAAGATACTGGAAGACCACAGTAAGGTCTCCTTGGAGCCTTCTCTTCTGAAGGGATCCTTCTTCCGAAAGGGATCCTACAGGAAGACTGGCAAAGGACTTTTCATAAAGGTGTCTCACAATGGGACAAAGGAGAACAGTTTTAAACTGAGGGAGAGCAGATTTAGACTGTATCTTAAGAAGAAGTTTGTCAGTATGAGGGTAGTGAGACTCTGGAATAGGTAGCCCAGGGAGGTTGTGACTGCCTCCTCCCTTAGGGGGATGTTCAAGGCCAGGTTGGATGAGGCCTTGAGCAACTGAGTCTAGTTGAGAGGTGTCCCTGCCCATGGTGGGGTGGTTGGAGTAGATGATCTCTAAGGTCCCTTCCAACCTAAGCCATTCTATGATTCTGTGATTTATCCTTTTGGCCACACTGCTGGTGCTCCACAACAGTGCCAAAATTGCTGAGGCAGCACATCCAAGACACATCCAGCACTTATGTGCTCCCAGAAAAGAATGCAGCCACAACAACATAGCATTGCACCTGAGCCAGGTGAGCTGAAACATGGTGCTTACACTTACTGGAACAGCTCTCTATCTGTGGAAACATGCCAGTCACTGGCTCATCTGCAGAACGAACAGACAGTAATTCCCTTTGGAAGCAAACAAACAGACAACAAAACAAAACCTATCTGTGATGGAATTAGATGGAAATTAGTTATTGACTGACCCCTGCAGGCACTTCAGTCCAATGCTGAAATCCTCAAAATCCAGAGTGAGGATCTCGCTCACATATTTCCTGTCTATATGCCTGTCCATAGTTGCCTTCCCTTTCAGCCTTAAAGCTCCTCTGATGCTTAACGTTCAGTCCCTGAGCATGTTCACAGAGTGCTAAGCTTACAGAAATACCTCAAACCTGGGCTCCCACCAGGACTTACAAACTCCAGAATTTGTATGTTTACATCATCACTCACTGCTTCTGCCAATTACAGATGATGCTACCAAGGCCACTTGAAGAAAAAAATGAGCCCTCAGGGGTTAGGGATATGACAGAAGCTCAGTATGCCTAGATCCAAGGATGATACACAAGCACTCCAGTGGGAAGCCATCATCCTGCTTTAGGTCCAGCACAGATTAGTCCAATCTTCTTCCACCCATGCCAAGTGGGCAGTGACAATGGGGTGATGGTTGTTGAGCACTGGAACAAGTTACCCAGGGAAGTGGAACTCATCAGTGCTGAGCAAAGGGGAAGGATCACATCCTTCAACCTGCTGGCAATACTTTGTCTAACGACTCCCAAGGCACCGTTCACCTTTTTTGCTGCAAGGACATATTGCTAGCTCGTGTTCAGTTTGGTGTCTACCAGGATCCCCAGCTCCTTTACTGCAAGAGATCATAGAATCACTAAGGCTGGAAAAAACCTTCAGGATCATTGAGTCCAACCATAACCCAACTACCATAACCACTAAAGCATATCCTGAAGCACCATATCCACACATTTCTTGAACACCTCCAGGGATGGTGACTCCACCACCTCCCTGGGCAGCTTGTTCCAACCCTTCACCACTCTCTCAGTAAAGAAGTTTTTCTCCAATGTCCAATCTAAACATCCCCTGGCACAACTTCAACCCATTGCCTCTTGTCTTATCACCGGTTACTTGAGAGAAGAGACCAACACCAGCCTCACTCCAACCTCCTTTCAGGTACTTGTAGAGGGGAAAAAAAAAAAATGTCCACTCAGCCTTCTCTTCTCCACACTAAAGAACCCCAGCTTCCTCAGCCTCTTCACAGATGACATGCCCTCCAAACCTCATACCTGCTTTCCAGCCAGCATGTACTGGTGCCTGAGGTTATTCCTCCCCAGGGGCAGGACTTGGCCTTTCCCTTTGCTGAATTTCATGAGGTTCCTGCCCTCATGAAATTTCTCCAAGACCTCATGCCCATTTCTCCAACCCGTTGAGGTTCCCCTGAATGGTAGCACAATCATCTGGTGAATGAACCACTGCTCCAAATTTTATAGTGTTTGCAAAGCAACCATAGCTAGATAAAGATGTAGTTCCAATTTTATCATTCACCTGAAAGCGCCAAAAAAATATCTCTCTTGGTAGAATATCAGTATTTACCAGCACAGCATGAATTTTGCCTAGGGACTCTTTTTCCTATTAAGCTCAACATTAAAAGAAGCAGTGCTGCTATAAAACCTGTATCAACAGATTTAATAAAAGATACCATCTCCCCCTAAAATGTCACATCTCTTATTAGACCTAAATGGTCACTACAAGTACTGCTGCTATTGCTACCATAACATTTCAATTTTATTTGGGCTTTAAGAGTAGGTTTTTATGGATTCTTTACCAGCAGTTAAAGACCCCTGCCTCTTACCTCTGCATACTTGAATAGATTGCCTCATATATTCTGTTAAAGTATTATTAATCACATTTTTCACCTGAAGATTTAAGCCTTCATTCGAGACATCCAGAGTGAGGGGAAGGAGGTAGACACTGTTGGAGGGGCACATTGTGGAGCTGTCTACTTCTTCCATTAATCAAGGCATCAAGGGAAGGATGTCCACCGATAGAGGTACAGCTCTCACCAGGAAATTATCTCCTTTCAGAGTCTAAAAAGCATTCCTTATTTAACAATGCCAGATAATTAAATAATTGGAGAAGCATATGTCTGTGGAACATCAGAAGGTACATCCCTAGGAATATTGTTCAGTCCCAGACACAAGTGTGAAAAGCAGGTTTGTTTTTTTCCTCTAATTAGCACTGAAGCTAATTTCCTCCTTAACTCTTTATCTTACTGCTCATTTGAATTTCTCAGAAGCATTCATTTGATTCTCAGAAAAGCTGGATTTCAAAGACTTGCACCTCTGCTGATGTTTGGATTAGAGCTCCTCATGGAGCCAAGCATTCTCCAGGACAGCATGCTTAGCAGGATGCAGGGCTTGGGATTTGTATGAATCAATCCAGACCAATTCAGGGTCACTTTTAGCAAAGGAAAGCCTGCCTGTTAAGACCAGATAAGAGTGAGGTCATTGATTTATTTTTTCCTCATATTCTGGCCAGGTTTCAGTTGAAGCCTAAAGTCATTATCTCTGTGGAAATACAAACATAAGCTGGTCCCTTGAAGCAAGTTAATTTAGTTTGAAAACAGTTAGGGAGTTACCTTCTGAATTCAATTAGCTAATAACTCCTGATGGGCAAAGGTCACAGAAAATCAAGGCACTATGCTGGTTTAAGTTAAATGCAGTTCCAGGTAATAGCAGAGCAGCTCTTTCTTCCTTCCTTCTGAATCACGGCTGCAGCTTCTGGCCACCGTCTCCAAATTCTCCATAAATAAGAGAAAGAAATGTATGCCAGAAGGGTGCAATTTTGGGCATGTGAAGAGCAGCAGCACCTTTGAGCCACAGCTCCTTCAAAGTCTTCCTTTTGTATGGGGAGGAAATAAAGCAGGGGAAGACCCTGACCTTTCCAACCATGCTGAATAAAGCCCCTCTACTCATCTGTTAGTCAGTATAGTCACAGAATCACAGAATGGTTTGGGTTAGAAGGGACCTCCAAAATTCAACCTCCCTGCAGTCAGCATGGACATCCTCCACTACATCACCTTGCTCAGAGCCTTGTCAAGCCTCAACTATTACCCTGAGAAACCTGTTCCAGTGTTCCACAGCCCTCATGGTGCAGAACTTGTTCCTGACATCCAATCTAAATCTCCTCTTCTCTCATTTCAAACGATTGCCCCTCATCCTATCACTGCAGGCCTTTGGAAACAGTCCCTCTGCAGCCTTCTTGTAGCCCCCTTCAGGTACTGGAAGGTTGCTATGAGGTCTCCCAGAGCCTTCTCTTCTGCAGGCTGAACAACCTCAGCTCCCTCAGCCTGTCCTTGTAGCAGAGGTGTTCCCCATGATCATTTTCACAGCCCTCCTCTGGACCTGCTCCATTAGGTCCATGTCCTTCCTGTTTTGAGGGCTCCAGAGCTGGATGCTGAACATGCACATTAGAATCCAAATCCCTCTCCGCAGCAAGGTTGCAGCCCAAATGCAGGATCTATTCTATTCCCAGATGTAGAGACATTTCTTACCAGAACTCATGCCATGGGAGGGCCTGTGTTTTTGCAGAAGATATGACACTTCTGGATCACTTATGGCCCGCTAGCTGCAGAAGTTGATTCAGGCCGGACTGGGAAAACATTTCCAGCTTAATGTCCAAGTTTGAAAATAACACTATGACAGAAACACTGACAGGCTTGATTGCAGGATAATAACTGTTGGTATCACTGTAATGGAAGGGAAGTAAGCGGTGCAAGGGTGGCACATTGTAATTGTTCTCTCAAGGAAATGCTGGGCTCTGAACTGCCCTCTGCAATCACCAGCTACAAGCAGCGCCCTCTTAGAGAAACAATTTTTCATGTTGCAATGTGAAAGCAAATTTCTTGCCAGTATTACCTCAGGTCATTAGCTGGATTGTAATTCTGGTGGTTCTCCAAACTGATTTCCCCTTTAATTTGATTTTGAGCACCTGATTAAATTTCCCCCTCCATGAAGAAAGAGACATTCAATTTAACTGCAGCTCAACATTATCTTCACACTAAAATACAGTTATCTTGGTTGTTCTTTTAGCTATAGAGTAATTTTGTCACTGTTCTTAAGTGGCATTCTCTAACCAACAGCAATGTTCCTGCACATCCATGTTGCACACAATCTCAGAAAGCAGAACAATAAATGGTGCAATACAAAAGGTGGAGCAGTAACTCTTCAGAGAAGCATAAAACATTTAATTACAAGATGAGGAAAGCCATCTATCATGCATCACTCAACACACACTAACTTTCACAAGTGACTCCCTTCATCCCACCAAGATGCACCATGGGATAATGTGCAAGGTGCAGCTTCCTGGACAGCAGTGAAGGGAAAAGGACCCAGGGGTCCTAGAGGATGAAAAGTTGACCATGAGCCCGCAATGTGCTTTTGTGGACAAGAAGGCTAATGCCATCCTGGGGTGGATTAGAAGGGCTGTGGTTAGTAAGTCAAGAGAGGTTCTCCTCCCACTCTGCTCTGCCGAAGAGGCTGCATCTGGAATATTGTGTCCAGTTCTGGGCCACTCAGTTCAGGAAGGACCTCAAGGAATTGCTTGGAAGAGTCCAGCACAGAGCCACAAAAATTATTAAGGGAGTGGAACATCTTCCTTACAAGGAGAGACTGAGGGAGCTGAGGGCTCTCTAGCTTGGAGAAGAGGAGCCTGAGGGGTGACCTCATTCATGTTGATAAAGATGTGAAGGGTGAGTGCCAAGACGATGGAGCCAGGCTCTGCTTGGTGATGCCCAATAACAGCACAAGGGGCAATGGGTGGAAGCTGAGGCATAGAAAGTTCCATGTGAACATGATGAAGAAAGTTTTCCCTGTGATGGTGACAGAACACTGGAACAGGCTGCCCAAGGGAGTTGTAGAGTCTCTCTCTGGAGATACTCAAAACCTGCCTGGATGCATTCCTGTGTGATCTGCTCTAGGTGCTCCTGCTCTGGCAGGGCGGTTGGACTGGAAGATCTTTCAAGGTCTCTTCCAACCCCTAACATTTTATGATTCTGTGATTCCTCATTCCACAAGTAACTGAATTCGATATCCAAAAGCATGGGTTCCTCTTTGGGTTATCACAGCAGCACTCAAGGCACTCTGCTCCTCAGGTGGCTAGGTCAATGCAACCTACTGGACATTTTCTGTTTCAAGACTCCAAGTGGACATCCAGGCTACGTCTGAATTCTTTAAGTAGGCATCAAGCCTCAGGACCCTGTGTGTATCTGGGGTATTTTTATTCCTCATAAAAACATAATGCAGAAGAATAACATCAGATTGAAGATCTGTTTAGTCCAGCATCCTATGGCTGAGAGGAGCCAGCAGCAAATAACAAGTGAAACAATTTTCAAAAGGAGTTAACCATGCAGGCATTCTCTCCACACTCTCCTCCCCACATTCAGCAACCTGGCACACAGGAAATCCCTCAGGCAGGAATGTCAGCTTGCAGCCTAATAGCCCCTGATTGATTTTTTTATCCCATTAATCCATCTGATTGGTTTTGGGTCCATCTAACTTCTTGACATCCAGCAGATACAGTGAGACTGGTTCCAGTTTAATCACAACACTACAAGGATCACGTTGTTTGCTATTGTTTCCTTAAGCCACTAGTTGGTAATTCCACCTGATGTCCCTCCTTCTTGTTCAGGGAGAAACACAAACAATCATTTGCTACTTATTTTCTCCATGCCACTCCTGATTTTAAACACAGCTATCACATGCCTTTCTACCTTCTCTTTTTCCTGTCTAAAGAGTCTATTTAATCAATCTCAATTCAGAAGCTGATCTCTATTTCTGAAAACGCTTGTCAGGCTTCTCTGTCCCTTTCAGGCTCTGTTATACCTTTTTTTAGACAGGGAAACCAGAACTGCAGGCAGTAATCAAGAGGTGAATGCACAGCAAAATGATTATTTTGTTTTCTGTGTCTTCCCTAGCAATTTCTGACAATCTATTTGCCCTTTTTTTTTTTTTTTTTGAGCATTGCTCTGCCCTCAGCCAACATTTCTTAGAATTACTGACAGCCACTCTGAGCTCTCTTCCCTGAGTGGTAAGAGGTAGTTTAAAGCCCATCTTCAGTATCATACAGTCAGGTTTGGTTTTCCCCGTGTGCATTATTTTGTGCTTCCTGGCACCAAATGTGGGCTGCCATTTTACTGCAGTGCCACTTGGTATTGTGAGAGCCTTTCATGCTTTTAAAAATACAATTTATTTGTCATATCAGTTAAAGAAACATCCAGCATGCCACTATTTAGCACGTTTTTCCAGACCACTTATGAATATGCTGGACATCACAGACCTTAATGCAGATCCCTGTGGGGATTCCACATGTTATCTCCTGCTGCAATACCTGTCCATCTCTTCCTGCCCCTCACATCAGTTCCAGAGGAGATCTTTCCTTTCATCCTGCTACAATTTTGTTTCTTTAGGATCTTCTGACTGAGAAGCTTATCAAAAGCCCTTGGAAAATCTGAGCACACCGTACCAAGCAAATCATCCTAATCCACACACGCGTTGGTGCTTCAGGCAAGGAGCAGCAGACTTCTCTCTGACACAATTTCTGTCAACAAAAGCCACACTGACATCTTTCCAAAGTCCTTTTTAAAGAAGGGTGTCAAATTGCTCTTTTCCTTTCCTGTGGTCCTTTAGCACAGTGGATTTGTAGGAAGGGGTGTGGGGGTGTAGATATCCCTGCTCCATTACTGAGAGTTGGCTGAATCAGAGTTTGTCACAGTTGCAATGATCAAAAATCTCTCCAGCCCTAACCATGCAAACGAGGCCCCCATTTGCACTTCTGAATGGCATCAAGCACTGACTCTGCCCCTGGAGTTCCCTGTTTAGTGACCTCAACAAGCACTTCAACACTCATGCACACAATAGTGGCCTCCCTCCCCATCACGATGCTTTCTCCTCTAACACTCCTCTTTTCTTTTTTTTTTTCTACTTCTTCCATGTCTTAAACACCCCCTGTGGAATAACCTTTCCTTCAGCAGCCAGATCTCTCCTGAAGCCAGGCTGCACTTCTTTTGTGAACTGGGGCACTTTTGGAGCTTACCTGGAGGGCCAGGGATCTGATTTTTCTAGGAGTGAAGCCTCTGTCTCCCCCATATTCAGACACCCCTGCTAAATACTGCACAACAGAGCTGTCTTTTAAGAAGGGTTAACGAAAGCCTGACTTATAATTCCTATGGGATGATCAGTGAGGAAAATTTTAAATCCACATTATCATACTGGCTCTTCCCTTTGCAATTTTATTCATTCATAGATTCACAGAATATCAGGTTGGAAGGGACCTCAAGGATCATCAGGTCCAACCCCTCAGGGTAAGAATATAGTTTAAATGAGCTGACCCAGCACCCTGGCAAGCTGGGCCTTGAAACTGTCTAATGTAGAGGCATCCACCACCTCCCCTAGGAGTTTAACAGTTCAAATGGTGAGGGGGAAAAAAAAAACCTTCTGGCATCCAGTCCAAATCTCTCCAGTAGCAATTTGTCCCTATTACCTCTTGTCTTTACCATGTAACTCTTTGCAAAAAGGGAGTCTCCCTCCTCATGTACTTTATGTACCACTGATGTACATGGTTATGAAGTCTCCCCTAAGTCTTCTCTTCTCAAGGCTGAACAAACTTCGTTTTTGCAGCCTTCCTTCATAGGACAGGTCTTCCAGTCCTCTGATCATTCTTGTGGCCCTTCTCTGGACCCTTCCCAGCCTGTCTGCATCCTTCTTGTATCACAGGGACCAAAACTGTGCACAGCCCTCAAGGTGCAGCCTGATCAGCGCTGACTAGAGTGGGAGAACGACATCTTTATCCCTGCTTGTGATGCCCTTATTAATGTAACTCAGCATCCTGTTGGCTTTCTTTGCCACTACAGCACACTGTTCACCTTTTGTCCACCAAGACCCTCAGGTCCCTCTCCACAGTGCCAGGTGGCTCCCAATCTGAGCTGCATTCCTGGGTTACATGTTCCCAGGTGCAAGACCCTACACTTGGCCTCATTAAACTTCATACAACTCCTTTTTGCCCACTCAACCAGCCTGTCAAGACCTTCCTGGAGGCTGGCCCTGCTAATTTTAGGTGAATCATCTCTGGTGTTATGTCTACTCATCTAAAGCTTGAAAGATTAATTAAATTAATGCCATTGATAGAGCTCCTCTACTAACATCCAGCTATTTGTCAACAGATCTGGTAGCTGTTGTGTTTATTCCAAACAAACTCTAACTATGGAAACATACTTAGTTCTTTCTAACTTTCCTTACTTTTGTGTTAATGAGATTTATCTTATGCTTTTATCAGATTTTTCATTCAATGCCTTGGAAACAGCTTTTCAGAATACATCATAAGTTCTTAGAGCCATATATATACGATCGCTACAAAATCCACCAGGATCTGAGGCACTGCTTTGCATGTATGAAGTGCTATCTGCAAAAGAATTCAATCAGAAAACTCATTACAAATTGGAGGAAATGGCCCAGAACTTCCAGCCTAGTTTATGCAGAAGTTTATGAAGTGGTGTAAAGATAAAATTGGATCCAGGAGGCATCAGACAGGTAAGACAGCAAAGACAAAGACTTCTAGACATGAAATCAGAAAACAGACCACACAGTGATGCCCAAAAATGTTCCATTATCATTCAAGACACCAAGGCTTTTGTTAACAGGTAGATCTGTATCCACTCATGTGAAAAAAGACAGGGGATTAAAAATGTTCCTGTTTCTGAAAAAGATGTTATGAATATTATGAATATTTAGAATATTACACAGAACTGTCAGGGTTGGAAGGGACTCCAAGGATCATCCAGTTCCAACTTCTCTGCCGTGGGCAGGGTCACCTTCCACTAGATTAGGTTGTCCAGAGCCACATCCAGCCTGGCCTTAAAACCATCCAGGGATGAGGCTTCCACCACCTCCCTGGCCAACCTGTTCCAGTGTCTCACCACCCTTACAGTGAAGAACTTCTTCCTGACATCTAATCCAAATCTACCCTCCTCTAGCTTGGGTCCATGAGTTTTTTATTAATGGAGCATACTCCAATGAAGAGGTAAAACCTTCCAGCAGAAGAGAAACAATGGAGTTCTCTCACCAACACATACGTACGTGCACATGTACATAAAGACAGCTCCTGTACATAGCAACATGAGCTCATGGAACATGACAGAAACATAGTCTCTGAGCTTCACAGTACTTTTTAAATTGACAGGTGAAAGAGGTAAGGTGGCACTACTTTCCTGTTGTGAAACACCTTTCAGCATTGCATTTCAGATGAAACATCTTTTGGACAGGACCATTTATGTTGTTGAGGCTGCAGTAAGCACCACTGGGGAGTAACTGATATCATTTACTACAAAATTTAGTGTCCAGAAATCTCCCTTCACAGCATTCCAGAAGCTGGGAGGACATGTGTACAATTAATATTTCAGTACTTAGCACTCATAAAAAAAGGAAAATCCAGCAGTGTTACATTCCAAACCCAAGCCCATTAGCACAACCACTGAACAGAAGCAGAATCTGAATGAACAGTTTCTAACTAATTAAAACTTAACAACCACAGCAATGTTTCCAGCTCTGCAGGCTGCTTTTTTTCCCCATTAATGTTCATTTCATATAACATTTTAGCAATATTTGTGTCTCTTGATACACTGCTGATGCCTAGGCGCAGTTCAGCTTCCTCAAGTCTTTATTCCAAGCTAACTCCCTTGGCCACCTGAGTCACGTTTTCAGAGATGACATTGCACCTAACCCAGGCCTGGCCCAACTGTTCTGAGGTACTTAACCACGGCAGTCGGGTTCATTGGGCAGAGTAACACCAGGCTCCTCTCAATGATGCCTGCAATGCCCTTTTCTCCAACTGGCCTCTGATGATGGCCCTGAGCCTTTTCTACCTCCCAGCAGCAGCTGCCTGCTGAGGAAGACAGAGTGGAAAAAGCCTACCCCTCAACCAGACCAGAGTAGGTCAAGCCTGCAAGCAAAAGAAGAGGCTAATCAGCTGCACAGACCACCATGCGCTCTGCCCTTACAGACACCTTTCATAACAGCCAGGATGGGGGAGACAAAGGAGCGAAATTCCTCTCCCCTCCTCCTGTGGGCCCGAGCGGGGAAAGGTAAAAAGGCACTTCCGTCCGGCCGGGAGCTCAAGTCCCTCAGGGTATTCACGTGTGGGGAGCCCACGCTGGGAGCTGGAGTTGCCATTGGCTGGGCTCTTCCCGCCCAGGAAGTGGCCCTGGACGCGTTGTCTGGGGAAATCTCAAACAGAATAACCACAAAGTGGTCTGTGATTCGTTTGGGGATTCATTAGATTCGCGGCGAAATTGGAGAGGTTTGCCAGCAGCACCCGGACCTGGCTGCTCCCCGGACCTGCGTATCCTGGCTTCCCGCTCCCTACCTCATGCTGGAGCGACCCTGACTGTCGTAACCTGCGGCTGGGAACACGCCAGCAGTGCGGCTGCTCTTGCGCTGCTAAGGCAGCTCTGCCCCACGGGATTTGCCTCGTGGGAGCCGTGTGTGGAGACACTTTAACTCTGGCGGGTTCCATTGCTTTGGATTTATGGCGCGGCATCCACGAATTGGAGGCAGTCTCCAAGGAGGGATCCAGGGACCGTCTCCAAATGTCTCCCCCGCCCTCGGGAGTACAATTCGGCACCCTCGGCTTTTCCCTGGGCTCCTGGCTTGCCTCTGATGTTTTAAGTGGGGTGAAGCTATTTTGTGGCTTAGCCTTTTCCATTTTTCTGAATGCTCTAAATTGAACCAGAATTGCTCATAAACATCCCTGTGGCATTCCCGACCGCACAGACCCTGTAAATAAAATGTAACCCGTTTTGGACATACTTTTGGGGCGGGGCTTTGGGGAAAAATAAAGATAACTGTATTTGTATAATTCCCGCCTCGTTATGTTATTCCCAATCAAAACACTGCGGGGGAAGTTGGAGTGGGTGAGCTTTCAAGGTCCCTTCCAGCCCCTAACATTGATTCTGTGAAATGATAGCAAACGTTGCAAACGACCTTGAACTCTGCTCTCCTACAGGATGATCAGTAGATATGGAACCTGACTTTTACTCTTTTTTCTTCGTATTTTTTTTAAGTGCTGCTTGTTTCATTTCCATTAAAAATACCATCTTATCTCTGAAATCAACACCCAGGTCTAAGAGAGGAACTCTGCCCCACAAACCATTCTGTGTTATCAACTTTCGTAACTGGCAGCTTCAGCTCACTCAGCCAACTTTTCATACCAACTTTTTCAAAGCAAAGGCTTAGGGAAATCATTTCATGTACCAGCTAGCTCTGCAGAAAACCAATATATTATTTTATATATTTTAGCAGTACTTTCCACCTTCAAAATCTTGGAAACTTTTAAAATAGGGGGAAATATTCAGCAAAACCCCATCCCCCAGGGAACAACACAAATCTTGACAAGATGGTGCTGTAATGGTTCAGCAATCACAGAATGTTAGGGGTTGGAAGGGACCTCCAAAGATCATCCAGTCCAACCCCTTGCCAGAGCAGGAGCACCTAGAGCAGGTCACACAGGAACACATCCAGGTAGGTTTTGAGTATCTCCAGAGAAGGAGCCTCCACAACCTCTGTGGGCAGCATGTTCCAGTGTTTCATCTCTGGAGACAGGCTCTGCTGCCTTAAGAAACAAGAGGAGCACCCTTCAGCATTGATGGGAACTGTGAATGTGCAGAACTATTTTATTTGCAGATTACCCAATGGTAGGAACCAACCCTTTCCCTTTTTTATTGCTTTAGACTCCATACTGAAGAAAGTGGTCACAGCCATTTCAGTTTTCACTCTTCCGGTGTGATTTCAGTGCCTAAGTTGCATACCATAGATTCATAGAATGATTTAGGTTGGAAAGGAACTTAAATTCTAAGCCCCCTGCCAGGGGCAGGGACACCATCCACTAGCCCAGGTTGCTCAAGGCCTCATCCAACCTGACCTTGAACACCTCTAGGGAGGGGGCATCCACAGCATCCCTGGGCAACCTGTTCCAGTGTCTCACCACACTCACTGTAAAGAATTTCTTCTTAATTCCAGTCTAAATTTGCCCTCCTCAAGCTTCAATCCATTCCCTTCCATCCTATCACTACAAGCCCTTTTAAAAAAATCCCTTCCCAGCCTTCTTGTAGGCCCCCTTCAGGTAGTGGAAGGCTGCTCTAAGGTGTCCCTGAAGACACCTTTTCTCCAGGCTGAACAGCCTTTACTTTAGGCTTCGAGAGCAGCAGGTAAAGAAAATCAGCTTTACCCAACTGTAGCAAGTATTAGCATCCTCTAGCCTGTTCCAGTGTTCCATCACCCTCACATTTAGATGTGGTAGATGAGATATTGTATCTTGCATAATTGCATGGCTTTCCAAGGCCCCTGGAAGGTCGAAGATCCAAAGGAGTAATTTGACTCAAACAGGAGTTATGTTGCCATTGGAATGTGCTGCCCAGGGAAGTGGTGGAGTCCCCATCCCTGGAGGTGTTCACAAAAGGATTGGATGTGGCACTTGAAGCCATGGTTTAGTTGTCAGGAGGTGTTAGGTAATAGGTTGGACTAGATGATCTCTGAGGTCTTTGCCAACCTGGTTGATTCTATGAGTGATATAATTAATGTACAATTACTACCAACACAACTTCTATGCTGAATTAAATGAAGGAGATTCAGGACATATACCCATGGTCTGAGGGAAAAAAAATATTAGAACTACTTCTCTTCCAACAGCTAAGAAATTCTGGGACGCAAGGGCCTCTAGGTCCTTGCATTAGACCAAGCAGGCAAGCTGAAATATGTTAGATCTCTGAAATGTATGCAAAACTGAATTGGAATGCATGGGGATGCTACCATAACAAAATGGTAAATTCTTAGTTTATTTACAGTAATTTTAAATGCAGCAGAGAGATTTCTGAAGCAGTAAAGAAGAATAAGGGCCTGTGCACTCCACACTGTTAATTTAAAGCAGGGATGATAGATTTCTGGACTGCTGTTTAAACTCCCAGAAAACTCTGTCCAGCTTGCAAAAAAAGGGAAAAACCCACAACCAAACACAAATCCAATACTGATTCCAGTACTCCATAGTGAGCAGGTTAAAAGTTATCTTCTCTTATAAATTTCCACCTCTTTCATCATAAGTTTTATGGTTGGCTTTTTATCATTTTGTCTTCCTTTTTAAAAGACTACTTTAGTATCCCCAGCATCTTCACTCTCAGAGGCATGATAGAGAAACCTTCTTACTGAAAAGTGATAAAAGGTTGATTGCTTTTACTGTTGTAATCATTCACTGGAATTGGGGTTGTTTATGAGTAGTGAATACAGATGTCATCTTGCATTTCTGACACCCATACACCTTGTATTTCAGAAGAACAAACAATAAAATAAAATTTAATTTACTTTTTTAAACACCACATTTCTGGTACCAGATCCTCAGATTTCAGAAAATTTTAGGCACTTGAAGATTATGAGTGAGGAGTGGCTTCAGAGCAGTCTCAAGGAGAAGGACCTGGAGGTGTCAGTTGTTGATAAACTCACCATGAGCCAGCAATGGTCACTGGCAGCCCAGCAGGCAGCTATGTGCTGAGCTGCATCCAAAGCAAGGAGAGCAGCAGCACAGGGAGGGGATTCTGCCCATCTGCTCTGATGAGACCCCACCGGGAGCACTGCCTCCAGTTATGTTGCTCCCATCATAAGAGGGACATGGAGCTGCTGGAGTGGGTCCAGAGGAGAGCCACAAAGATGATCAGAGGGCTGGAGAGCCCCCCCTATGGGGACAGGCTGAGGGAGATGGGGCTGGAGAAAAGAAGGCTTCAGGGACACCTTATAGCAGCCTTCCAGTACCTGAAGAGGACCTGTGAGAAAGCCAAGAAGGAACTTTTCACAAGCTCTTGTAGTGATAGGATGAGAGGGAATGGATTGAAGCTTGAGAAGGGCAGATTTAGACTGGATATTAGGAAGAAATTATTTCCAGTGAGGTCGATGACACACTGGAAGTGGTCACCCAGGGAGGCTGTGGATGCCCCCTCCCAGGTGTTCAAGGCCAAGTTGGATGAGGCCTTGAGCAACCTGGTCTAGTGGGAAGTTTCCCTGCCTATGGCAGGGGGTTGGAATTAGATGATCTTCAAGCTCCTTTCCAACCTAAACCATTCTATGAATCTATGACTTCAATTTTTGAGCCGGTCTAACAGCATCCCACTGCCACCTAGTGAGCACTGCAAAAGTGACTGCCACAGCCAGTTGCACCAAGATTTGTGGTCAAAAGCCAACAGAAGCAAAAGGCAAATTTATTCATGGAACAGTGCTAGAAAATATATAATACAAAAAAAGTTTTAAGAGAAGACTGCAGAGGGCCAGGCTGGCAGGCAAAAGGAGAGGAGCAGGGAATTTTTTTTAAGACTGTGTTAGGCCAGTACCCTGGGAATACAGCCTTGTCTCCTCCACAGATCTTGGTGTGGTCATTCATGCTTGAGGAAGTAGGTTCTGCTTTTTCAACAACAGCTAAACATTTCATTTCTCTCCACTCAGCCTGAATGCAAGGCAGCTAGCACATCTGTAAGCATGAGCAAAGCTTTACCAACTACCCACAGAAGAGGCACACCCAGGCATCATCAACAACCACCATCAGCATCTGTCTCTGGTTGGGGACAATATGAAATTGAGTTGCCACAGAGGGGTTTTTTTGCATCCATGAGGCTGTGGTGCTGGCAGCTGCAAGGGCAGGGAGCAGCTTCGCTTTTTTGTCTGAGCCAAGGTGACAAATTTTCTACCTTTTCCCAACAGCTGACTTAACTCCAGGCTTAGCCCAGAGTGTGGTAGTTGCAGTTCAGATCCAACAACACAGAACCAAGGGTGGGACTCCAAGAGCAAGAGCCTGTGAACCCCTGTGAATAACACTCACGGATACCACTACACTTAACACAGTGAGGTCACTGCTCTGTGGGTGAAGGTTTCTCTTGGTCAGCAGCACTACACAATGCAAGCCAGGTTATTTTGGCTAGCAAGCTCTTAGTTGTGATGGTCTCAGGGCACATTAGCAGCACACTACCAAGGGCAGGTCCACACACCCAGTGTTAGCTTTCCAATGCAGTATCTCAAGTATCCTTCATGGTCCATTGAATTGTAAAGGACAGCATCTGTTTAACAGGTGTTGTTCAGCGTTAACTTTCTCTGTCCTCACTTGTCAGTGCAATTGTCCAAAAATTGTGCTAATACTCAGAGACAATGTGGGCACCTTCCTTGAATAAAGGAATAAGAAAATGGGATAGAACACAAACACACTTGTAACCCACCCTCCAGGTGATGGCCAAAGGAAAACTGGTAGGGTCCCACAAGGACTACATTATTTATTAGGTCAAGAAGGTGGTTTCAAAAGATTTGCTTATCACAGAATCACAGAATAAATCTGGTTGGAAGAAACCTCCAAGATCATCCAGTCTAACCCTCGAGTCAGCACTGAAGGCTCAACACTAAATATATTCCCAAGTGCCAGGTCCACACACTGCTTGAACACCCCCAGGGATAGTGATTCCAGCACAGTCCTGGGCAGAACATTCCAGTATTTGACAACCCTTTCACTGAAGAAATACTTTCTAATATCCAGCCTGAACCTCCCCTGGTGCAGCTTGGAACCATTTCCTCTAGTTCTGTCTCTTGCCACCACGAAGAGGCTACCTCCTCCTTACTCCCAATTCCCTTCAGGTAGTTGTAGAGAGCAATGAGGCCTCCCCTCAGCCTCCTCTGCTCCAGGCTGAACACTCCCAGCTCCCTCAGCTGCTCCTCACAGGCCCTTCTCCAGCCTCATTGCCCTTCCCTGAAAACACTCCAGCACCTCAATGTCCTCCCTAAAGTGAGGGGCCCAGAACTGAACACAACATTCAAGGTGTGGCCTCAGCAGCACTGAGTAGAGGGGGATGATCCCCTCCCTGTACCTGCTGGCCACAGTGTCTCTAGTACAAGCCAGGATGCCAGTGGCTTTCATTCCCATGCTCCTAGATTGTGTCAGCACTTAACAGAGACAGAAAGCTTGGAACAAGGTGTAGCTTTAGGAATAGTACTCCCCTGTTGCCCAGTGACTAGCAGTATTGATCACCATGCTTGGTCAAACACATTAATCATAGAATCGTGGAATCACTAAGGCTGGAAAGGACCTTGAAGATCATTAAGCCCAGCTGTAATGCCCCATCCTGTTCCTGTCACATGGGCCCCACAGGGTCTCTCCCAGTGATGCTACAAGAAGCAGAGCCACCAGGAGTGCAATGGGAAAGAGATGAAGCAGAATTTTTCTATGGCAAGTGTGTTTGCAGTGGGAAAACACAAATTAATCTCCAAACATTGGCATATTCCCCAAAGGTAGGTTACAGGAATAAATACAACTATGATACCTCTACACAGCAGAGTGGTAGATCAAAAGCAGTTTGTAATTACTTAGCCATAGTGCTCTAGATAGCTGACAACATTAGCAACAGTTAGTTAGGAGTCAGGATGAAGATCCTGTCAAAGCAAATGGCACCACTCAGCACATCTCAGCCTGATACACATTTTTCTTCAAGGACCCTTTGCAGTCAGCACACACACAGAGCTGGTCCCACCAGTTTAGGTTTACCAAGAGCCAAAAAGAAGCCTTCTCCAATTTGCAATTCTAATTATGGTCATTCTGATCCAAACCCCACTTACAAATCAGATGTTTTCTACCAGCCTTTCTGCAGCAAAGTTTTCCACACTATAGATTTTTCTGTCATGCACGACAAGCAATGCAACATGTTTGATAAAATGTCCCTGTAAACCATGAGGAGGATAAAACCAACTGCTAGTTTCACCAGCACAATATTGAACATCTGCTCCATCTGTTATGGGAAGTGGTGACAAGCATCTCACTACAATATACTATGCTGATTTTTGCACAGTATTTTTTATACGGGGTCATTCCAATGGTAGTGAGGTGTTTTATTACTACAAGCAAGAACGGACAGAGCCTCCATAAGCATTTCTAAACTGCTTCAGTAGCCTAAATCACTCCCTGCTTCCCTACCTTTAGCCTCGCTGTGGCAATGACACTCTGCCACAGTCAAGCCCTTTGCTACAATTAAAATGATCCTTGCAGGCCAGAATGCAGGAACACAGGCTGTGATGTAGTAGAGGCAAGGAAGCATGTGCTTTCCATTTGTAGGTGGCAAACCCTACCAGCTTCAGAAGAGCTGTATCACTGAATGAATGTTTATTACATATTACCAGCATCACTTTTATCAATTGAAACACAAAAAGCAGCATCCAGATGAGTGTTTCATTACTGGGTAAAAAAAGAATCACAAACTCAGAGAATATATATCTGGTTGGAAGAGAGCTCCAAGCTCATCCAGTCCAACCCTCAACCCAGCACTGAAGGGTCAACACTAAACCATGTCCCTAAGCACCAGCTCCACACACTGCTTGAACAACCCCAGGGATGGTGACTCCAGCACTGCCCTGGGCAGAACATGCCAATGCTTGACAACCCTTTCACTGAATAAATATCTCCTAACACCCAGCCTGAACTGCCCCTGGCACAGCTTGAGACCATTTCCTCTGGTCCTGCCACTTGCCACCAAGCAGAAGAGGCTGCCCCCTTCTCACTCCAACCTCCCTGCAGGTAGTTGTAGAGAGCAATGAAAGTCTGCCCTCAGCCTCCTCTGCTCCAGACTGGACAACCCCAGGTCCCTCAGATGCTACTTGTAGCCCTGGTGCTCCAGGCCCTTCTCCAGCCTCATTGTGCTTTACTGGACACGCTCCAGCCCCTCAATGTTTTTCCTACAGTGAGGGGCCCAGAACTGAACACAACATTGGAGATGTGACCTCAGCAGTGCTGAGCACAGGGGGATGGTCACCTCCCTGTCCCTCCTGGCCACAGTGTCTCTAACCCAAGCTAGGACACTGTTGGCTTTCTTGGCCACCTAGGCACACTGCTGACTCAGATTCAGCTGACTATCAACCAATACCCCCAGGTCCCTCTCCCAGGTGCAGCCTTCCAACCACATATCCCCAAGCTTGTGTAACCTAACGTGGGGACTGTTGTGTTGTGGCACAAGGATGCCCACATTCTCCCTTTGGACACTAAATAGTGGTATGTATTTGGATTTCATCTTGGACTTCATTTACCAAAATTTTCATTATTTAATAACTTGCAGAAGTACAGCAGGAGTCAAAAAGTCTTTCTTGTTGCTCTTTTGAACTCTGTTCCATGTCTGTATACACTTAATGATGTATGAACCTCCAATTAGTGCTCTTTAACATTATATTCTGCAGACAAAACCTGTTTTCGTCCCCCAGCATTTACTCCATTCCCACAAGGCCTGATTCTATTTTTACTGCATTGATTTTACTGGTTATCTTTTAGAGGTATTCAGAAATATCTTTCAACTTGGGGTGTTAACATTATGCAAAGTGCACACCTCTCATCTGCTTGCCTATTCTAACTTCACTGTTTCTTACTTTTCACATTACTGCCATCTCCTATGGCTCAAAACTCCAGCAAAAAGAGAAGAGCAGCGACAACCAAAATTCCTTTCTCTGTGAACTCATAGAATCATAGAATTGTCAAGATTGGAAGGGACCTCAAGAATCATCTAGTTCCAACCTCATGGGCAGGGACACCTCACACTAGATCAGATTGCTCAGAGCCACATCCCTGGCCTTCCAGGGATGGAACTTCCACCACCTCCCTGGGCAACCTGTGCCAGTGTCTCACCACCCTCATGGGGAAGAACTTCTTCCTAACATCCAATCTGAATCTCCCCATTTCCAGTTTTGTTCCATTCCCCCTAGTCCTATCACTACCTGACAGCCTAAAAAGTCCCTCACCAGCTTTCTTGTAGAAAACTGTTCTTAAGATGCTGGAAGGCCACAACAAGGTCTCCTCAGAACCTTCTCTCCAGACTGAACAACCCCAGCTCTCTCAGTCTGTCTTCACAGGAGAGGTGCTCCAGCCCTCTGATCATCCTCATGGCCATGACTGTCACCTTCCTTACAAGCAGTGAGACTGAGAAAAGCTCAATATAAAATTCAGTACTACTCAAGATGGATTATGTAAAACAGTAATCTATCAACACATTTGAGCAACTTTAAATGTAAAGCAAGCCTGAATCTGAAATCAGTGGGAGTACCAAGACTGCTGAAGTGCTTTTTTTCCACCAGAGACAGAGTGCTAAAAATGAACAAACAGGTTTGATTCATCCTCCCTTGATAGGGAAGGAAGTCAAACTTAAACAGCAGCACTGAAAAGAAAATCAGATTTTATCCTGCTTCCAGTATTTTAGGAGGTATAACCAGAGACTGGCCATCATCAACTCACTGTGGGGAAAAAAAAAGGACAAGAGGATCTTGCATGTCATCAGGTCCATTTCCCCTCTACGCAGGCATTTAATACCATTTTTTGTAATTTCACAGATGCTGATCAAGATTGATAACTCTGCTGGTATTTTGCTTCAGTAGCCATCACAGGACTGTTCCAGAGCCTTACCCTTCTGGTCCTCAGTAATCTGCAATCCCATCAGGTGGGGAAACACACCCAAATAAAATTAATCTTGTACGAATGACATTTTATAAGCACGATCCCAGACTTGTAGAACCTAGACTGGAATTTGAAGGCAAATGTAGCAAGAGATGGGAAAGGAAAAGAGCTCCTTCCAATGAGGAGTCAGACCTTCAGGAGAAAGCAACATGAAAATCACAGGTTAAGCAGTGCCAGTACACCTACCAGGTCTTGTTTCTTCCACTTCTGTAAGTTTAATTTTGTAGAGTATCTTTTAAAAGGCTGGATTCTGTTGTAGGAAAGCAGAAGAGTAGTAGGATTTGTTTAAGACCTGGTACACCAAACGCAGGGTCCTGCATCTGGGTCAGGGCAAACCCAAGCACCGATATAGGCCGGGCAGGGACTAGCTTGAGAGCAGCCCTGAAGAAAAGGACTTGGGGGTGCTGGTGGATGAGGAGCTCAACATGATTCAGCCCAGAAAGCAAATCACATCCTGGGCTGCATCAAGAGAAGCATAGCCAGCAGGCTGAGGGAGATGATTCTCTCTCTTTACTCCGCTCTGGTGAGACCCCACCTGGAGTGCTGTGTCCAGTTCTGGAGTCCCTATTACAGGGAGGATCTAGAGGTGCTGGAACGTGTCCAGAGAAAGGCCATGAGGATGATCACAGGGCTGGAGCTCCTCTCCTATGAGGACAGACTGAGAGAGTGGGGCTATTCAGTCTGGAGAAGAGAAGAGAAGGCTCTGAGGAGACTTTATTCTGGCCTTCCAGTATCTTAAGGGGGCCTACAAGAATGCTGGGGAGGGACTTTTTAGGGTGTCAGGGAGTGATAGGACTAGGGGGAATGGAACAAAAATAGAAATGGGTAGAATCAGATTGGATGTTAGGAAGAAGTTCTTCCCCATGAGGGTGGGGATACACTGGAATAGGTTTCCCCTTGAGATGGTGGAAGCCTCATCCCTGGAGATTTTTAAGG
Organism: Picus viridis; assembly: GCA_033816785.1. Taxonomy (NCBI): domain Eukaryota; kingdom Metazoa; phylum Chordata; class Aves; order Piciformes; family Picidae; genus Picus; species Picus viridis. The sequence goes on along the minus strand of CM066570.1, from coordinate 27,805,002 downwards.
CCAGGCTGGATGTGGCTCTGAGCAGCCTGATGTAGTGTGAGGTGTCCCTGCCCATGGCAGGGGTGTTGGAACTACATGATCCTTGAGTTCCCTTAAAACCCTGACAATTCTGTGATTCTGTATAATAATAGATGCTTTGCTAACCCCTTGCTTCCTTTACAGAGCATGTATTCTCTGAAGATGGCCCTCAGCACTTTCATTGGCTCTGCTCCTTAAATGCCTGTCTTTAAGGACAAAAGGTCAGTGGTGCCCCCATGTTTGATAAGGGATAGCTCCAGCTCTTTCACATCTTCATTTTTAAGGATCCTGTTTACAAATACAGGAATACAGAATTAACCAGGTTGTAAAAGATCTTTGAGATCAAGTCCAACCTATCACCCAGCACCATCTAATCAACTAAACCATGGCACCAAGTGCCTCATCCAGTCTCTTTCTAAACATTTCCAGTGATGGTGACTCCACCACCTACCTGGACAGCACATTCCAATGGCCAATCTCTGTGAAGGATTTCTTCCTAACATCCAGCCTAAACCTCCCCTGGTGCACCTTGAGCCTGTGTCCTACTTGACAGACAACCTATTTATCACAGTATCACAGTATCACTAAGTTTGGAAGAGACCTCAAAGATCATCGAGTCCAACCTGTCACCACAGACCCTATGACTAGACCATGGCACCAAGTGCCACGTCCAATCCCCTCTTGAACACCTCCAGGGACAGTGACTCCACCTGAACTGTCCCAGTCAAGTATGCCAAGGGTAACTTAGTTTGACCAGACATTGTTCTGCAAAGCCTTGCTTACTGCATGTCACGGCCTGCTTAGTGTCTTCAAAATCTCCTAAGTGCACTGCTCAATTACATTCTAGCTGTGCTTATGTGTGACAACTATGGAACTGCTTCGTTACAATCTACTCAGCACCCAGCAGAATGACCTTACACAAGGCAAACTGGAACCAAGACATCTGGACAGGCTGAGAGATTTCAGGTTGTTCGGCCTGGAGAAGAGAAGGCTCTGAGCAGGCCTCATTGCAGCCTTTCAGTAGTTAAAGGGGGCCTATAAGAAAGATGGGAACGATGTTTTTAGCAGGGCCTGTTGCAACAGCACAAGGGATGATTTTAAACTTTAAAAAGGGGAGATTCAAAGTAGATAAAATGAAGAAATTTCTCACCACGACAGTGGTGAAACACTGGAACAGGTTGCCAACGGAGGTGGTTGGATGCCCCATGCCTGGAAGCATTCACGGCCAGGTTGGATGGGGCTCTGAGCGATCCAATCTAGCCAAAGATGCTTCCCCCACAGCAGACCGCTGGGCTTGATGGCCTTTAAATTCTATTCCAACCCGAAATAATCTGGGTTTGTAAGAATTAAAAGGCACTTTAGCAGTCTCGTTTCTGTTTAACCACACTCCTGGTGCAGCCACCACGTGCACTACGTGGCACTCACCCACGAATTGCTGCCCGGCTGGCAGCGAGTCAAAGACCTGAGACTGGAAGCGGCAGGCTCTGCCACTCTCTGTGGCATCATTGGGCCAGAACGCACAAGCTGCACTTGGTTTTGCACTTTGGATTGCTGCGGCCACGAGTGATGAAATGCCCACAGAAGCCACGGCAACAGAGATAGGAGAGATGATACCAGATAATTAATCTCGTGTATTGGTTGAGAGTTTCCTTCTACAACCACACGCAGTGGACTACGTGTATGCTCTCTACCCCCCCCCACAAGTGTGTTTTTCTCTTCTTTCTTTCCCTGGCCACGCACATCATTTACGCACCTCACGGGAATGGTGATGCCTGGCGCCGGGCAGCGCGGCGGGCTCTGACCCTCCGCCCCTCCTCACGCAGCAGCGGGCGGGAGGGCGGCCCCGCGGCCCCTGGCTGCGCGACTGGGACCGGCCAAGCCCCTCCCCGCCACCGCCCCTCCGCCGCCGCGCGGCGGGGATGCGCAGTCGCTCGGAGGGCCATGGAGGCGGTGCGGTGGCGGCTGCGGGCGGGCGGCGAGACCAGGGCCCCTGCCCCGCGTTCCGCGCTGCTGTTGCTGCTGCTGGCATCGCTGGGAGGCGAGGCGGCGGAAGAGCCGCGGCCGGGGCGACAGCGGGGAGACGAGCAGTGCCATTACTACGCGGAGGGGCAGGTCTACCCTGGGGAGGCGGCTCGGGTGCCTGTCTCCGACCACTCGCTGCACCTCAGCCAGGCCAAGAGTAGGTGCCGGGTGGCGCTGGGGCTGCAGGAGGAGCGCGAAGCGCAGGGGTGGCGGGCAGGGGATAGAGTTGAGGTGTCCTTTGGTCGCTCTGCGGCTGAGGGGCCGAGGCCGTGGCTAAGGCGGCCGCAGTGTGCCTCTGTCTGCGCCGCGGAGCGAGTGAGGGGAGCAGCGGCGCGCGGGGCCGTCAGCGGCCGCGCTCTGGGGGCGGCGGGAAAGCGGCGGCCAGCGCCACGTCAGGCGAAGAGCCTTGGCCCTCAGCGCCCGGCGGGACTGCGGCCGGCCGGCCCGCCCGCCTGGCATCCCCGGGATCCTGCGGCGGGGATCGGTGCATTTAGCCGCCTTGGTCCGCCGTCTGCGCTGAGAACAGCCCCTGGTATTGTTGCCGCGGAGGTGGCCGCCTCCGCACACCCTCAGCTCCCCGGAGGCTGCCGTTCCCTACCTGGGCCTGATGCCCCTCTCAGACCAACATCTTTGTCGTGGTAAATTAGCTGCGAGTTTAACGTTCCACAGACACGTAGCAAGGCCTCTGCTTGCAGTAACCGTGAATGGGAAACGCGTTGAACAGCGCACAGAAGTGTTTTGTGCTTACACGGTGATTAGCCACGCTGAAGGGTCACATCTCAAAACGCTTACCTGGGCTTGCTTTGTCATTTGCTTCTGTGCTCACTCTGTCTTATAATTCAAAAACTTCGTGGCAGATGTGGGTGCAAACAAATCGAGTCACTTTGGCACCTGTGCAAGTGGTGAGATGCTCTCTTGAAGTGCCACTCTACAGAACAGAAAATAGGAGTCATGTAGAAGTGACCTTGCTGTGAGAATTTACAGCTTTAAATCCTTTACCAAGCCAGGTAAACTTTTAAAACATGTGCAAACAGATGTTATGAAAGAAAAAAAGATGGGAAAATGGCCAGGATATTTGTAACTAATGCTGTTTGGGTTTTTTCCCTCCTTTTGTGTAATGTAAGTTGTTAATAGTATGCCTGACAAGTGTTTTTAACCAGAAAAACATCACCTTAAGTTAGGAAGGGATCAAAATGCAACATACTGTATTTAATTCCTCCCTCCTAATCTGAAGGTCAGTCGAAGAGAATGTGTTGCTACAAAGATTTACAGTGTCACTATTTTGTAAAGGACAACACTATTTGAAGCAATTTTGGAGAACTGGAAATAACTTTTGAGATTAATCCTTTACTTTTACTTGAAAATGGACCCAGAATTGCAGAAGCTGTTTAAAAAACATAACAGAAGTCCAGGGCTTGAAATTTGATCTGAAAGAGTTCTGCAAAACATTTGAGAAGAAGAAAAAGACAAGCCAGCAGTGCAGTCATCACCCAGCTAATAATTTAGATTCTCTATGTTTTTCTCAGCATGATTTCCCTGATTGCCTGGAGCTATATTTCAAGGCCCTTGACATCACAAGTATATCTAGATAACCCTGTATCTCCAGCACACCCTACCTTTTGTCTCAGAATTCACATTACTATGAAAACAGCACCTGGCAGCATAATTCTTAATATTTCAAATTCAAAGGTAATCCCTTTTGGTAGGAATACTAAACATATTCCAGGTGTTTTAAGTGGATTTACTTCAAGAAGCACAATTATTTTAATGTTAAAATCTGCACTTTAATTAATACACTGCATTTGTAGGCTTTTTTTCTCTATATAAACATATAGTAGCACATTATTTTTTGTGGACTTGAATTCCAGATAGCTTTTCATGGCTAAAAAATAGTAACAATATAAACCACCTCTGTGATTCTAGTAGTGAGGGCTCCTGAACTCTCCAAACAGGATCTCCTTCAGCCTAACAGCTGTTCTGCCGTGAGCTGGTAACACACACATGGTTTGTTCACTATGCCCAGATAAGGGTTTTGTGGCCTTGGTTATCAGTGATTCACAGAGCTCATGCAGAAGCACAATTTGGTTAAATTATTTACTTTCTCTGTGTGCCGAAATCTCCATTTCTTCATCACCCTGTAACTTTGGCCAGCTGTGACATTTTTTAAGTGGTAAGGCAGTTTCATTTTGTGTGCAGTAGGTTGTTTTCTAAGCAAAAGGAGGAACAGTTCTTGCACACCAGCTTGCTTTGAACAAGTGCTTCATATTGACTTCTAACTGAAGGTCCTTCCTATTTCAGTCTCCAAGCCAGCACCTTACTGGGAAGGAACAGCAGTCATTAATGGAGAGTTTAAAGAGCTGAAATTAACAGATTATGAAGGAAAATACCTTGTCTTCTTCTTCTATCCTCTTGACTTGTAAGTAAGACCATGGTAGACACTTGAGTGCTGCTCAGTAATTTCTCTCTCTTTTTGTTTGGTAAGGGTTTGGGGGAGAAAAAAGGCATATAAGAAGAAAGAATATTTGCATTTGTGTTTTCATCATGCATTGGTATAGTTGTGACACAATATCTCCCCTAATGGTTGTGTCCACTAATTTGTGTCTTCACACAAAAAAATAGCTTGCAGTCAGTGGTACCCAGATCAGGTAACCTTTATGTTGTGTGTGGTGCTGTAAATCACTGCTGCAAAGAGAAAAGCACATCCCAACTATATTCTCAAGTGTGTATGTGCCTGTGAGATGGCTTTTTCCCTCTCAGTTCATCCCATAGTATCCTAAGAACACTGAGCATTACCCTCCTTTAATTGGAATGCAGTAACTTCACTGGTGGAGTGAAATCAGCTTTGCTTTCTATCCAACAGTCTCATTCTTCTCCACAAGATGAAGAAAGGAGGACAGAGGTGCACAATTACCTGTGTATTATAAAAGAAATAAATTTGCTCTTGGCCCATAGCTTCAAGGCCCTAGAAATTGTGATCTTTACCATTTTATTTCTTCTTTAGTGCAAAAAGTTCAAGTCAGTCAGAGTTAAAAAATTAATACTTGCAGAGATGCACAGTAACAACAAATTATAGTGTTCCTCTGAAAAAACAACCACGTCTGGCTTACTGTGCTCAAATTCAGCCACTTAATACTCATTAAAGTATAAATCAAAGTAACTTTAAACCCACTTGAATCCAGATTGGAATCTAATAGTAGGTTTATCATTTCCTTCAGTAATGAACCATTTGTAACTAAGGCAAAGCCTGAGACTGGGGGATTTGTCAGACAGCACTTCGGTTAAGTATTTGAAGAAGCAATAAAAATTAAGTAAAAGCTGAAATAACTCATGTTAAATTCACTATTTAAAGTTAAAAAGAGAACTTGGTGGATGTTTCAAGGAATACTGACATGATCTTGTCTTGAATTGTCTAGTACATTTGTTTGTCCAACTGAGATAATCGCCTTCAGTGACAGAATTGAAGAATTCAAAGCAATAAATACCGAAGTAGTTGCATGTTCTGTGGACTCAAAGTTCACCCACTTAGCATGGTATGTATCTTATCCTTGTCTTTCACAGCATCACAGAATGTTAGGGGTTAGAAAGGACCTCGAAGGATCATCCAGTCCAATCCCCTACCAGAGCAGTAGCATAAAGAGTAGGTCACACAGGAATGTAGTCAGGAGGGTTTGGAAAGTCTCCAGAGAAGGAGACTCCACAACCTCTCTGGGCAGCCTGCTCCAGGGCTCTGGCACCCTCACACTGAAAAAGTTTTCCCTTTATATTCATGTGGAACTTCTGCTCCAGCCTGCACCCATCACACCTTGACCTGTCATTGGACATCACTGAGCAGAGTCTGGCTCTGTCCTCCCCACACTGCCCTGCATATCTTCATAAGCAGGAATGAGGTCACCCCTCGGGCTCCTCTGCTGCAAGTTAAAGAGCCCCAGCTCCCTCAGCCTGTCCTCAGCAGGGAGATGTTCCACTGCCTTCAGCATCTTTGTGGCTCTATGCTGGAATCTCTCAAACAGTTCCCTGAGGTCCTTGAATGGAGTGGCACAGAACTGGACACAATATTCCAGCTGTGGCCTCCCTAGGGCAGAGTAGAGGAGGAGGAGAATTTCTCTCAAGCTACTAACCACAGCCCTTCTAATCTTGGGCAGAAGGGCACATTGCTGGCTCATGGTCACCCTTTTGTCCACTAGGACCCCCAGGTTCCTTTCCCCTACACTGCTCTCCAGCAGGTCAGTCTCCAGCCTATACTGGTCCATGGAGTTGAAATCATTCATATTGGTTCCATGTTGGCCGAAGAACTCCATCCCCAGATTTTTAGCCTTGATAGAGATCTCAAAAATGTGTAAAAATGTGATGCTATTGATAAAAATATTTTCAATTAAAATATTTTTTTCAGTGGTAAAAATTTTTAACCATACTGTGTGAAAGTACTGTTACCCTTGAAACTTGTTTCATGTGTATTGCTTGAAATAGATCATGTCTCAGTCCAAAAAATACTTAATATACTAAAAAAGGCAATAGACGAAGGAAAGAAGGATGCAGATACCTGTAAATGCATCACACTGCCCCAATTCATGAGCACATTGGTATAAAGGAAACAAGAGCGAGCTTGTTATTAATAGATGTGGCCCAAAACTGCGTATTTTGCTCTAACCACAAACAGTATTCATCTCCCTTGTGTGCAGAACATTAGAAGAAAAAGAAAGGTGACTTGCACTAAGTCCTCCTGTCTTGACTGCTCTGGTCTGTGACTTCTAGAGAGTGTAAATCTGTATTAGAATTACATTTGTATCTCATTTCTTTTTCCAAGGATTAATACTCCTCGAAAACAAGGAGGACTTGGACCTCTGAAGATTCCACTTCTTTCAGATTTGACACACCAAATTTCAAAGGATTATGGAGTATATCTGGAAGATCAAGGGCATACACTTCGGTATTTCACTTAGTTACAGGTTTTGATGTGTGTGGTTGTTGTTGTTGTTTTTCCTGGGATAGTCCTTCCTTTAAAGAAGCATTTGACATTTTCCTTTGTGGGCAGAATTTTCCTGGGGATTCACACTGAGACTAAACATTGCAGGACACAAAAACATGGCCATGAGTCAGAACAGAGGTGCAGGTTAATATCCTATTTAACAGACATCAGCAGCTGATCCCTAGGGCAGAGCAAACATACAGAGTTCCCCAGAACTGCAGTTACTCAGCAACCTTCCAAGTCCCAGTGGAGTTAAGGCTAAGGGTAACTATTGGCCTCAAGAGATACAGGATCACAGGATGTTAGGGGTTGGAAGGGACCTCTGGAGACCTGAGTCCAACGCCCCTGACAGATCAGGACCATAGAATCCAGCACAGGTCACACAGAACACCTCCAGACAAAGCTTGAATGTCTCCAAAGAAGGAGACTCCACGATGTCTCTGGGGAATCTGTTCCAGGTCTCTGTGAGCCTTACAGTGAAATTCCTCCTCATGTTGAGGTGGTACCTCCTGCGCTGTAGTTTATATCCATTGCCCCTTGTCCGATCACAGGGCACAACTGAGCAGAGGCTGTCCCTTCCTTCCTGACCCCCAGCCCTCAGACATTTTATAGACACTTATTAGATACCCTCTCAGTCTTCTCCTCTCCAGACTAAACAGCCCAAGGTGTCTTAGCCTTTCCTCATAAGGCGGTGCTCCAGTCCTTTAATCATCCTTGTAGCCCTTCGTTGCACTCTTTCATAGCCTTGGATTAGTGGCTTTTGGGGTCCTTGTAGTGTCATAGCATCTCTGGCACATACTCTGGCAGGGCCTGACAAAGCTTATGTTCTGCAGAGAACTCTCCTTTTGTGGGTTTAACTTGTCTTGGTCCTTGCCCCCTGGTGCCCTAGGTAGAGAATAGTACGAGTGTTCTAAGGTTGGTGGGTGTTGTATGGTGTCTGCAGAGATCAAAATCCTCCCATCCAGCAGACATAAAAGAGTGCATAAACACTAGGCTGTAATTAGTCCTGTTTCCTAACACACAGACAAACCCAATCTTTTCACAGAGGCCTTTTCATTGTTGATGATAAGAGGATCCTTCGGCAGATCACAATGAATGACCTCCCTGTTGGGAGATCGGTGGATGAAACGCTCCGTTTGGTGCAAGCATTCCAGTACACAGACAAACACGGAGAAGGTGCTCTTTTCAGTACTTCCATACTGCAGGGTCTTTTACTGGGACTGGGAACTCTCGTTGTAGCTTTTTGGAAGAAAGATAATGCAGTAAATCACAGAATCATACAAACAGTTTGGTCAGAAAAGCTCTCTAAGATCATAGAGCCCAGCCACCATGGCCCAAAGTGCCATGTCTACATGTTTCTTGAACACCTCCTCCACTGATGGTGACTCCACCACCTCCCTGGGCAGCCTGTTCCAACATCTGACCACCCTTGGAGATTCCAAAACAGGCCAATGCCTGCCCACCGGAATGCCCAGGTGGCAGTTCTGCTGACTCCCCTCTTCTGCAGCAGCTGAGAGCTTGTGTGTTGTGCTGGCTGTGCAAATTCAGAAAGGGAATATAGAATGCACAAAAGCAAGTGTGTGTAAAAACACCTTCACCAACTTTGTCCTTTTTCTTTTTCAGTTTGCCCTGCTGGCTGGAAACCCGGCAGTGAAACAGTAAGTCACTGTTGATGTTTAAATGCATGTACCACTCGGTTATCATTTCCACTTCAGGCAAATCCAAAAATCTGTGCAATTTTCAATGAAATTATTCAAGTGAACTCAAATTATTACACTCATAGCTTTTGGGTTGCTGCTGATTTCATTCAGAGCTCATTTCCTTCACACTAGACATAGCCCAGTTCAAACTCCCTCTGGATGAAAAAAAACACTCTCATGAGCAGCCAAACTCTTATGATCAAGAACTTTTTTTCATTTTTACCACTTGATGAGAGGAAACTGGAAACTCTCAAGTCTGTCCTATCTGAATTTACTTGTAAGTTTTTGGCTCTGTCAAGTCTTACTGTGGATTTTACCCCAAAAAAAAAGAGAGGTCCAAGTTACCAGGTTGCTATGGTATCTGACAGAGCCAGTGTGCCACTGTCAGCAGTCCAGCAGAGAGCACTGCTTTGCTGTGCCAGAGCTCTTCAGCCTTTGTTGCTGTTTGCCTGCATGTGGCCACAAGGTTCAGATAAACACCCATTGAATTTATGTTCTTTGGGCTAGGAGCGAGCCTCAGCAGAATAATGAAACTTTGGCTAGAGGTCTGAGCTGCCTCATTCAGATGAGATCACACTCATTTCTTTGAGCATGTGGCTTGCTTCTGGTGAGAAAGCATTGTTTTCAGAGCTGTCTCAACAAAAAGCAGGTCTCAGCAGCCTCTGAGCATTGCAATTGGCAGTAAAAACAGTGGGATGTTAAACCATGTTGCTCTGCTGGATGTGAAGACTTCCTGGGATGACTGGAGTCACCTCTTTCAAGCTTGGAGAGGACTGTCCTAATGGGGGAGGCTGGGTGTTCAGGCTGTAAAATGAAACAGGGCCAGCTGGCATAACAGACATATTTTGGCACTGAAAAGTTCTGCTCTCCATAACCACAGAAGTCACAGAAGCATTCAGGTTGGAAAAGAGCCTCTGGATCCAACTGACAGCACAGCCCCTAAACCATGTCCCCAAGCAAGCCATGGACCAACTAAATAATAAGGCATTAATACATTTCCTACAAAAGCAGTCTTAAGATGCTGAGATGAACAGCTCCAACGCTGCCGTAGTCTAGAGATCTAAAACAACACAGGCATTCTCTTTCTCCTCTGAAGATGCAGCCATGCCTTTTAAATGTGTTTGATTTAATTAGATCAAACCAGAGGAAGCCATGAGAGTGTGGTGGCCAAGGGAAGAACTGTAAGTAAATTCTTAAGACTCTTGATTCCAGATGCTGATTTATTACAAGGTCTTGCTTCTGGGGCAAGCCACATAGATGTATGGAGTCACACCTACCAAAATTCTTCCTTTGGTAGGCTGCACTCTCTTCCCCCAGTCAGTTGTATCTTTCCGCTACTGCTGTTAGATACTGTTACAGATACACAGCAATCTCCTTTCAAGTCAGATGAAAAATTATTTGGTGTTTCTTGTGGTTTGGTCTTTGTTTTGAGTTTGTTGTGTTGGTATGGTCACATGGGGTTGTTTTTTGTTTTACTTAATATTTTCATTTTCTTTCCTGCACAGATAATTCCAGATCCAGCTGGAAAACTGAAGTATTTTGATAAGCTAAACTGAGGTTTGCTCCTGATGATTTACATAGGTCACATTCAACTTGATTTTTGCCAATAAAATTTCATTGATTTTGTTAGTTTTGTGAGTTTGACTTAATATGTAACTGCAGGAGACCATTAAAGGGTGTGTTGTTTAAACAGGAGTGTAACCCTCTGTGAGTCATGAGAGAATATTCTTAATGAAATGGATGTTTTCCCTTTAAGTCTTGTTGAGATGTGCATGTGGAGGGTTTGAGATCTTCCAGCAAAGCCATCAAGAAAAATGAGTTTCAAAATCAGAATTTAATAGCCCCAGCATCTTGGACAGGATTACCCAGCAGGCAGAGGCATTTAAAGGTTTGGTTTGCCCCTTTTTCACCTCCTCCTCTACTCTGCCCTGGAAAGGCTAAAGCTGGAATATTGTGTCCAGTTCTGGGCCCCTCAGGTCAAGAAGGACTTCAGGGAACTGCTTGAGAGTCCAGTGCAGAGCATTTAATCCTGGGGACGTCCCCCTCATAAGCTCTCCACCAGCTTAGCAGAGAGAGGGTCCAGAGGACTGGTCCCTGCTGCAAGACCACACCTGAATTTTCCATTGAATACTCACTAGATAAAAAAAGGTGACACTGGAAGCAGGGTCCAGAACCCATTCTGCTGTCCCTTCTGAGTGCTGCAGGCATCAGAGACCACAGCCATGCTCCCTGCTCCACGTCTCACGCTGCAACAGCTCCAGGAAGCTTCTCAGAATGCTCTGCACCATGAGATGGCTGCAAAGGCACAGTGTGTATTTGAAGAAAGGCTATCAGCAGCTGTTAGAGTAAGTTCTGAGTAAATAATTTTAATATTTATATCTTTTAAACATAGGGGGAAAAAAAAACAAACATTTCAACCAAAGTGCTGCTCAACCTAGCTCCCAGAACTCTCTTATCACCATGAAGTGAGAGGGTTAGGAGAGGCAATCCAGCTACCACAGGCTTCTTCCTCGCTGTATTCCAGATGCAACAGGCACAGAAACCTTTACTTTCCACCACAGCACCACAGCCAATTACTCTGATAGCTTCACTATACATAGAACTACTTTCTACTGACATCTTTAGGCTTGGGTGGTAATGGTTAATCCCTCAGAGCAGTGATGGGTTGGCTGCTAAGTAATAAGGCAACATAAAATTAATTACTGTCTGCAAATATTCTGAGAACAGTTTTATCCCCTCCCACAAAGCAATACAGCAAGGTGCATGACCAAAACCCTTGAACAAAGCCACATTTACCCTTTTGTCAAAGAAAGGGACAACTTGGAAGTTACCTTCTTGGAGTATAAAGTACGTGGGCACATATATATAGTAACAAACCAAAACAAACCATGGAATATTTTATAACTTTTCCATACATACACACACTCTGTATAACTCTACTTACATTTCTGTAACTCTTGTGGTACATGATTAAGTTACTGTGAGCTTGGAAAATGTGAATTCTAAGCATCTTCAGTTGTGGGATTCATTTTTTTGTGTCTGCCTGATGTCACAATCTGTACTCACTATTCCATTACCTTTTTCTCCTCTCCAATCCCTTCCTGAAGGCTGAAGTTTGACATTATGAGAATCTTCCCCTCTACTCTGCCCTGGAATACTGTGTCCAGTTTTGGGCTCCCTAGTCCAACAGAGACAGGGATCTACTGGAGAGAGTTCAACAGAGCTCACATGAGTAGCAATCAGCTGCTAGGAGCCATGACCTTCATGCTATCCTTATCACCAAAGGAAGATGGCACCAACTGGATTTCTCAAACTTTCTAACTCAGAAATACCATTTCAACACATTGCTTTATTTTACCCATCTGATTTGTGCTGATTCATGTAATTTCTACTTGCTGCTACTTTCAAATCTAGCAGGGAAGCCAGTCTAGTCTTGTTTCATATTTCATCCATTTAACCTACCACTGAGCCAAACTGCTCCCCTTTGGGTGCCTTGATCAGGTAAGACATCAGTCTTGATTTGAAAGCATCAGAGATTCAGTTTTGTGCTTGTGATTAATCATCTCACTGCTAGAAGCTGATGCCTCCCATCACTCACCTTCCTAATTTCAGGATTTGGTGCTTTTTCTGCCAGATAGTAGAGATTATGAAAACTTTCTCCATTCCATAAGAAGCCCTTCAGTATCAAGGAATTTCTTCCTGTTATTTATATGCCTTAGTTATGGCCACCATAGTGTCCCCTCTGTGGTAGGGAATTACTCTGCCCTTCACAGGTAGACTTGGCAACACAATGCTTGTTTCTCACTAGTCTACCACAGACCAACCAGACAAATAATCCAGCTGGGGACGCTGTCCTCCAGCTGTACCACCCTTCAGTGGGATAAAAATCCTCCCACCATTCAGCAGCTGACTTGCACGCTTTCCAACACAGATTCTCTAGACTCCTAACTCCAGTTATCAAACACAACCATTACCACTTTAGCAGCATTTTACTTTTCCTGCTCCCAGTTCCTGACAAACCAAAACATCCTGCTCTACAACACCCTTTCCCAGTCCTAGCCCATCTCACCAGCCCAATTTCTGCTCTACAGGCCATGAAAAACAATTCCTTGGGGGACTCTCAGTTATGTCCTGCCATGGTTTGAACTCAGCCAAACACCCTGCAGCTACTCACTCACCTTCCCCCAATCCAGGGGATGGGAGAGGAAAGTGGAGGGGCAAAGGTAATGAGACTTACAGGTCAAGATAAAAATCAATAACTGAAATGAAAATAATGATGATTAATAGTAATAATAAAATATATATGCCCAAGTAATGCATGGTGCAGTTGCTCACCACTCACTGACCAATGCCGAGCCAGTAATCCCAGGGGGAGAAAATCCCCAAACTGCAATCCTGGAAGAGCTTCCCAGCTTGCCAGCCTACCCTATTCAGCTTGACATCCCATGGTACGGACCCTTTGGCTAGTTTGGGTCAGCTTTCCTCCCAGCTTCTTGTGCACCTGCACAAGTCCTAACAACCACCAAAAACATCAACATGTTACCAACATTCTTACCATCTCAATTCTGGTATGGAATCCAAAACTCAGCACTATTCCAGCTACTAAGAAGAAATAATAGCTCTATCCCAGCTGAAACCAGGATATAGCTGGATTAAAAAAAAAGAATTTAAAAAAAAAAAAAAAAAGAGCTGGGGAGAAGAGGGTAGCAAGGACAAAGGCTTTGGCTTCATGCAAACAGAATACCAGGAGAGACCATATGGCGACCTCATTTCATTGCACAAATCACCTTCTTCCCAAGGGAACCATCCAAAAAGCTGCACAACCTTGTTAAAATCCCAGCTGGTGGGAAACAGCTGCTTTACATTCTGGTAACTCCTGAGTTTATGCTGTTGCCCACATGCAAGTGTCCTTGTTGGAAGAAAGCAAAAACAAGCAAAAAACCCCTAAAGATTACCCTAAACCTCATTTACACAAGGATGTAGGTCAAGCAGCTTCATCTCTATCAACTTATTGCACACATTTTCCCTTCTGAGGGAAACACAAAGACGTTCTAAGGGCAAGAAGGTAGACGGTGACCAAGACAGCAAAGAGCAGCATAAAATCGCTCAAAGACGACACAGAGAAGCTATCTAAAGCTTGAAATTGTCTTTTTTCAGCCTTTTTTCATATCATTGCCACGTGCAAGATGTCAATAAATCCCAGCAGCAAAGAACACAGAAAAAAATCAAATGAAAAATACAAACAAAAAATCAATATATATGCTAAGATATAAATAGTACTAAAAAGAGTTTTTTTGTTGTTGTGCAGTTTGAGTTTGGGGTGTTTTTGTTGCTTTGTTGGTTTTTTTTCAGTATTGCAAACACCTGTCTGTTAGCCACCTCTGGTGCCAGCTCTCTCCTGCTACACTGCTGGTGCAGCATTCAGGCTGTCAGATTTCTTTCATGAGCTCAGCAAAGTGTCGCTTCCCATCTAAGTACAACATGGACTCTGAAAGAGGTGGAGACAAGAGAGAGCCACATTAGTAACTTCATAGCGGTGCCACAGCAACTACACAGAATGGTAAAGCTTCAGATGCAGTCCACACTGTTGTCAAAGCATAAACCAAATAGGGCTTGCCAGGAAATCCTGGTGAATTATTCAAATGCCAAAAGCTCAGCTCCTAGCATGACCAATGTTCCAAAAGAAAGGGAACAAAGGCCAGTGGCATCCTGGGCTGGATTAGAAGGGCTGTGGTTAGTAGATCCAGAGAGGTTCTCCTTCCCCACTACTCTGCCCTGGTAGGGCCATAGATGGAATGCTGATCCAGTTCTGGGCCACTCAGGTCAGGAAGGACCTCAGGGAACTGCTTGAGAAAGTCCAGCATAGAGCCACAAAGATGCTGAAGGCAGTGGGACATCCCCCTGCTGAGGAAAGGCTGAGGGTGCTGGGGCTCTTGAGCTTAGAGAAGAGGACCCGGATCTCATTCATGGGCAAAGGGTCAGGAGGACAGAGCCAGGCTCTGCTGAAGGATGTCCAATGATAGGACAAGGGGCAATGGGTGCAAGCTGGAGCAGAGGAGGTTCCACATGAACATAAGTGAAAACTTTTTCACTGTGAGCGTGCCAGAGCCCTGGAACAGGCTGCCCACAGGGGTTGTGGAGTCTCCTTCTCTGGAGACATTGCAAACCTGCATGGATGCATTCCTGTGTGATCCTAAGTGCTCCTTCTCTGGCAGTGGGATTGGACTGGAGGATCTCTGGAGGTCACTTCCAACCCCTGATGTTCAGTGATTCTCTGACATCTTGTCTACAGAGTTCTGGTAACAATGCATTAATTGGATACTTGCCTCCATAAGTTTTGGGGACAACTCGTGGGACCTCACTTTCAGATATAAATGTAAAATGGAAGATGTTGGTTGTCTGCTGCTCCCTGGTGTCTGCATCATAAACCTCACTGTGTACTCGTACCTGGATGTAGTTGTTTTCTGTGTAACAAACCTACACAGGTAAGAGAAAGGAGTTATAGTTTAGAATTTATGACTGCCACTGAAAAACTGTAGCAGACTTCAGTGCACTATTTAACAGGAAAGGTCACATGCTCTCATAATGCACTGTTCATTAGCAGTAATTAACAGTGACTACAGCAAAGATAAGGTTCTATCCTCTGCAAAAATAACTCAACTCCTACCTGCCCAGAAAGCAGTAGTAAGGATCCAACCTCAACTGGCCTCTGAAACATGATATCATCAACAGATACAATAAAAGGTCTGGAACTCCTGTGCAAGAAGAAGACAAATTTCTTCTTAAGAACAATGAGGGTGTTTGGAGAAACATGAAATGTTTTAGTGTCAGCATTTTAATGACTAGGAAAAAAAAAAATCTGTTTCAGACACAGGCCACAAGAAGTGCTAAAGAACTGTGTCATTACTCAGGAGAAAAATGACTGAAGAAAGCCTCTCTCATGCATAAAAATACACACTCTCTAAGGATACATTAGTGCATCATTAGTGCATTCTATGGCTTACACTTGCTAGGCAATCTTCAAACCATCATTGCTTACAACTCAAGTTTTCCAAGCACCATCATAAAGCATTTCACTTTCTATCAGGCTATGCATGCTCCATTAAATTCATGCATAGATCTTTATTGGGTGATGACTTCAGCCACACATCAGCACAAGCAGTTACTAGATGAAGTTCAGAAACCATTCCTCTTGCGTACAGAATGAAAATGATGTGCCATTTATTTGATTGAATGCCTATTTTATATGGTTACAGAGAACATTTATCTTCAAAAGTAGCTTGGCAAGATAAAAGAAAACAAAAAAAAAGAAGTTTGTTTGCTATCTTGCTTAAAAACCAAGCTCCAAGGAGCACGTCTCCATAAACACAAACAGTAAACTGAGTAAAACAGCGCTGGCTTGCACTTGTACTGACAGTGTAAGATTCTGCTAGACACCCAGATTTTTTCTGCTCAAGACTGTCTGTAGGTTGGTTACCTTGGCTTCCCAACCTCTATGTGCACAGTGCCCTGGATCACATCAACATTGCAGATCTAACAACTCACCCATAGCTGCAAGCAGTTGCCCAGCCCAGCTCAAACGCCTTTCTCATAAGGAAGCCTCCAAAGATCCTGTTGAAGATGTTGCGCTCCTGTATGTAGAAACAACAATCAAACTGCTGTTCTTCTCAAAGCATTGTGCTGAAGGCTGTGTGGCAGTTCACAGCATTTAACAGCATTCCCACCATGGGAATGTATAAAAAGCACTGCTGAAATACACCTGCAAAAGCCCAAATGACTGAGGCAACTTTATTTAATAGAAGCTCATTCAATTCATTTGACAACATAAAACTGAAAACTCAGAATTGTGTCAGCAACCAGAAGCCCAACTTGAACACTTTGCAAAGGAATTCATTTAGACAACATTAATAATCTGGCAAGAAGACAGAGGAATGAAACATCTCATCTTTTGCAGTAGCAATCCATACCAGTAACAGAAAAATGTCAAAAGAAACAGAGATCTGAGAACACTGCAAAAACTGAAGAACTAAAACAAAATAATGGATTGAATAGTCTTGCAAGACAATCCATAAGTAACTGCTTCTGTAATTCATAGACTCATAGAATGGTTTAGGTTGGAAGGGACCTTAAAGATAATCTATTTCTACCCCCTGCCCTGGACTAGGCCACCTTTCACTAAACCAGGTCATTCAAGGCCTGGCCTTGAACACCTCCAAGGAGGGGGCATTCATGACCTCCCTGGGCAATCTGTTGTAGTGTATCACCACCCTCACTGGAAAGAATTTCTTCCTAACATCTAGTGTAAATTTACCCTCCTCAACCTTAAAGCATTCATTAATACTTCTCAAAGTACCTGAGGATGACAAATCTGTAGGCCTTTTAGCTTTGCATCTTCCATCCAGACTGAATTGGGTGGTAGTTTACGACTCCGGAAACTTACTGTCCTTTGGAAGAAACAATAAACTTTATAGCCCACAGGAGCAGAATTCAGCAGGTCAAAAATGCACAGATAACAGATGCAGACACACAGCTCCCTCAGCCTGTCCTCAGAGCAGAGCTGTTCCAGCCCCTGATCATCTTGGTGGTCCTCCCCTGGACCTGCTCCAGCAGCAGCATGTCTCTCCTGTGCTGGGAGCTCCATAGCTGGACACAGCACTTCAGGTGAGATCTCACCAGAGCAGAGTAAAGTGGCAAAATCATTTCTCTTGGTCTGCTGGCCACACTGCTTTTGATGCAGCCCACGATGCCATTGGCCTTCCGGGCTGCAAGTGCACACTATCGGCTTGTGTCCAGCTTCTCTTGCACCAGCACCCCCATGTCCTTTTCTGCTGGGCTGCTCTCAATTTCTTCATACCCGAGCCTGTATTGATATCTAGGATTGCCCTGACCTAGGTGCAGGACCTTACACTTTGCCTTACTGAACCTCATGAGCTCCTCCTCAGCCCACCTCTGCATCTCTCTGGATGGCATCCCATCCTCAAGTATTAGATTTAAAACACATTGCAAGGTTACCTTCTCAAAATATGGCAAATTCCTACCCTCACACGTTTGTTTTTTTCCTGGGTATCATGGCAGAAAACTCTTAGATTGTGCAAACTGCACAGCTGCAAAACCAACCCACTCCCTTCTTTGGTTAAACATCATTAACCTGTTTCCTAACAGCTTGCTCAGAAGCTCTTTGTACTTACAGTCACTTTCAACAGCTGACACTCTTTGAGGACAGAAGACTCTTTTTAAGAGGTGCAGCTGTCACATGAAAGTTTGTACCTGTGTCTCTAATAAACTGCCACAGAATTTCAGTGGTGAAATGGGAGCTGGGGGCAGTGTACCCTCTTACATGCACACACTCAAAAACCGTATTTTTTCCTTCACAAGACTTCAGTTATCCTCCACCCCTCCCCTTCTTGCCTTGTGTCCAATGTATTCAGGAATAAGTCATGAATAATGTTTCTTTCTTCTGCAGTGGGAGCCATTTTCAGTAAGGAAGCAGTGCTGAAATCAATCCTCCTCAGCTTGTTTACTAAACATTAAAGAAAAACCCAAACAAACCACAACATATTAGAGTTCAAAGGGGAAAAAACAAACTAACACTTGGCTTGGCTTGGCTCTGAAGATTTTAACATGGAATCAGCTGTCTCTTTCCTTTTATCTTTTTCACCCCCTGCAAGTTAAAAGCTGTAACTTCACAGACTTAGAGATTCCAACAAGAATTTGGCTTTTAGAACTGACTCACTCAATGGAAAAGCAAGTCAGAAATTGTTACCACTGTTACCTCACCAATGTGAAGACCTTTTACACCTATCCTATGATACCCACTCACTGCTCCTACAGAATACTTTAGTACTCCCCTCAAAGTACAGAAAAACAGATCAAACAAGAAACTACACAACAACCTTCCTCAGGTTTTGCCACTGGTACAAGAATGCAAATTTATGACAGAACTCACTGCTGTAGGACACACTGAAATTTTATCTTAGATCTTCTGTTCAGTTTATTCAATCTTTAACATTCCTCCAATTCTCTGGTTTAGATTTCTAGCTTGAAACAAAAGATGCAGCTACACACTCCTTCCCCTTCTCTTTTCCCCCTTCCTGAGCTTTTTCCTTCCCTTTTTCCTGTCCTGAGCTTCCTTTCCTTCCCTTTTTCCTGTCCTGAGCTTCCTTTCCTTCCCTTTTTCCTGTCCTGAGCTTCCTTTCCTTCCCTCCTGTCCTGAGCTTCCTTTCCTCCCTTTTTCCTGTCCTGAGCTTCCTTTCCCAAGTTTCCTCCTTTCCTTTCTTGATTTTCCTCCTTTCCTTTCCTGAGTTTCTTTCCAAAAGGAGCACAGGGATTCAGATAGGTAAGGAGCTGTGATGCACCTAGCAGACCCATGGAAGCAGTCAGCCAGAGCATCAGGAAAGCCTGTGATGCACTCAGTTCCAAAATACAGTGAGCAGCCTGGAAACAGAGATGCCTCCATGGGCTGCAGAGCACATCAGGAGTGCCCTTGTCTCTCAGTTTAGCCAAATGGTTTCCCAGAATGTGACAGCAGGCTTTCAAACTCTCTTACACTACACATGAGACAGAAAAAAAATGGACTTAAAACAAATTAGGAGCATTTCATAGAATGGTTTGGGTTGAAGGGAATATAAACATCATCCAGTTCAAACCCCCTGCCATGGGTGGGGACACCTTCTACTAGATCAGGTTGCAAAGGTCTCATCCAACCTGGCCTTGAATGCTTCCAGCAAGGGAGCAACCACTACACCTCCCTGGGTGACCTGTTCCAGTGTCTCACCACCCTCTGAAGTTTACTTCCTTCCATCTATTAAGTTAAACCTGAGGCAGATGTGCATAGTACCAGGAAATAAGACATACATTCGCCTTGCTTGAAGATTTCTTCTTCCTCAGGGCCCTCAGGAATGAGTGGATTAACAAATGCTGGCCTGTGGACAAGAAACTTTCTTTAAGTAACGGTCTACAAGAATTTGTCCTGTAAATACATTTTAACAGTCTTCCATTTTTGTTTACCCTCCTGGTACAGGGTGAACAGAGATTGTATCATAGAAATAAATCATGTATTTCATAATGTGCAACTGCCAACAGAGTATCACAATTCCTTTAACTCTGAAGTGACACTTAATTCAACCAATTTACTATAATTAAGACAAAGTGATGTGTCTTTGCTTATTAAAGAGTCACAACTGGACCCATAATTTATAACTAAGATGTCATTACCTAGGACAGTCCAAATCAGACACACAAAACCTGAATAGCAGTGCTTCTCCTAGAGAAGGAGGAGGACAATGCTGTGGCTACCAAGTATTCATATCATCTATATGGTCCCATGGCTGCCTTATCAACAGCCAGAAGTTGTTTACCATGTGGAACACCTATCAAAAGAAGGTGAAACCAGTCTGTCCTGAGGAAAAATCTGTACCTTTATTTTACTGCACAAGTTCAATCTAACCTCATCATATAACATGTCATTATTTCTTTTCACAAGGAAAGCCAAATGGTTATTTTCAAGAGCCATTCTTCCCCAAAATTTCTAATTATTTTCCTATTTTTAACTTCTATACAAATGCTCAGAAATATATATATACACAGACACAAACATCACAGAATCATCATAGAATGGTTTGGGTTGGAAGGGACCTCCAGAAGTCATCTAGTCTAACCCCTCTGCAGTCACTCCACTAGACCAGATTGCTCAGAGTCCTGGTCTCAACTAACTCCCTGGGCAACCTGTGCCAGTGTTCCAGCGCCCTCATGGTAAAGAAGTTGTTCCTAACATCCAATCTAAATCTCCTGTCATTTCAAACCATTGCCCCTCATGCTATCGCTCCTGGCCTTTGTAAAGAGTCCCTCTGCAGCCTTGCAGGCCCCCTTCAGGTACCAGAAGGCTGCTGAAAGGTCTCCCCAGAGCCTTCTCCAGGCTGAACAACCCCAGCTCCCTCAGACTGTCCTCGTAGCAGAGATGTTCTAGCCCTCTGATCAACTTGTGCTGCTCTGTTTGGCCACAACAACCCCATGCAGAGCTACAGGCTGGGGTTGGAGTGGCTGGAGAGTGGCCAAACAGAGAGGGACCTGGGGGTGCTGATCGACAGCCACCTGAACATGAGCCAGCAGTGTGCCCAGGTGGCAAGAAGGCCAGTGGCATCCTGGCCTGCATTAGGAATGGTGTGGCCAGCAGAAGCAGGGAGGTCATTGTGCCCCTGTACTCAGCACTGGTTAGGCCACACCTTGAGTCCTGTGTCCAGTTCTGGGCTCCTCAATTGAAGAAGAACATTGAGACACTTGAACGTGTCCAGAGAAGGGCAACAAGGCTGTGAGAGGCCTTGAGCACAAGACCTATGAGGAGAGGCTGAGGGAGTTGGGGTTGTTTAGCCTGGAGAAGAGGAGGCTCAGGGGCGACCTCATTGCTCTCTACAACTACCTGAAAGGTGGTTGTAGCCAGGAAGGGGTTGGCCTCTTCTCCCTAGCAACCAGCACCAGAACAAGGGGACACAATCTCAAGCTGCAACAGGGGAAGTTTAGGCTCGAGGTGAGGAGAAAGTTCTTCACCGAGAGAGTGATTCGCCATTGGAATGGGCTGCCCGGGGAGGTGGTTGAGTCTCCGTCCCTGGAGGCGTTCAAGAGGGGACTGGATGTGGCACTGGGTGCCACGGTCTAGTCGTGAGGTCTGTGGTTACAGGTTGGACTCGATGATCTTCGAGGTCTCTTCCAACCTTGGTGATACTGTGATAACTTTGTGGCCCTCCTCTGGACACACTCCAGCAGGTCCAGTCCTCCCTGTGTTGAGGGCTCCAGAGCTGGACACCAAAGTGAAACCAAAACTAAAACTAATCAACCCGTGAGTTTAGTGACTAAGGAATTACAGGGAGTAAATCCAGAAAAATAATGAGGTTGGGTTTTTTTTTTTTCAGTTCTGTGGTGATACTCATCAATTCCATGTTACTTACTTAAGCAAGTTGCAGGCTGAATTATTCTGATGATGTCTAACATGGGTCTATTGGGGAATTAATGGTGCTATTCACTCAGACTATTTAATCTTTGAAACTCAATCTTTTCCATTTTGTATGACAAGAAGGTGGTTCATTCCAACAACTACTAGAATGCAGGTGGGCTTCCAGCAGACTCATTCACTTCTGAGTTCATCAGGCCACTCACTCAAACACAGGGATAAATCTGCTAAAGAAAAAGGTCAGATCCCAAGACTAACAGCAATTCCTGGTATCATCTGGCTGTTGAAATCAATGCTCTGAAGCTTGCTGCAGGAAGGTAAAACTTGACAGCAGAAAACATTAACTATGTGATTTATTTCTCACCTACACTATATGGCTTCTGCACACATCTAGCAAGCTGCCTTCTCTGATATTTTCAACCACAGCTGAAGTCTGAAAACTCTTTTGCTGTCCTATACCTTACCGTTTGTTCTCTGGATCCCGAGCCACCATGACAAAGGTTGCATCTAACACAGGGCTGTAATCACCATCCAGGAGCTAAGAGAGACGGGAAATTATAAGCACTAAAACTGTCAGTGTTCTTAGCAAGCTCTCCAGTGGACATCAACTATGTCATCACAATGTTAATGTTCACTTTCACATTCTCTCATCCCTTCCAAGATCTCTCAAAATAGCTCAAAGAGAAAGAAATAACAGACATGAAGACCCTAGTTTTAGGAATTCTGCAATGTGAATATGAAGCAGGGAATGCTTATGAACTGCTATCAGCTGGGAGAGGAGGAAATCAACATAATCACTATGAAAGGAGCCACAAGCCCTTTATTCTGAGAAAGGTCAACACATTTTTTGTCAGTACCAAATTGCCACCAATGCAGCACTGTGACAAATGCAGACAATAAATCATAGAATGGTTTGGGTTGGAAGAGACCTCCAAAGGTCATCTAGTCCAACCTCCCTGCAGTCAGCAGGGATATCCTCCACTAGATCAGATTGCTCAGAGCCCTGTTGATCCTGACCTTGAGTATATCCAGAGATGGGGCCTCAACTTCCTCCCTGGGCAATCTGTTGCAGTGTTCCATCACCCTCATGGTAAAGAACTTATTCCTAACATCCAGTCAAAACCTACTTTTCACAGAATCACAGAAAACATCTGATTGGAACAGACCTCAAAGATTATCCAGTCCAACCTTCAACCCAGGGTCAACACTAAACCATGTCCCTAAGTGCCAGGTCCACATACTGCTTAAACACCTCCAGGGATGATGACTCCACCATTGGCCCAGGCAGAACATTGCAATATTTGACAACCCTTTCAGAGAAGAAGTATTTCCTAGTATCCAACTTCTCTAATTTTAAACCATTACTCCTTGTCCTATCACTTCAGACCTTTGGAAGAAGTCCCTCTGCAGCCTTCTTGTAGGTCCCCTTCACGTACTTAAACCCTGTCCTCATAGCAGGTGTTCCAGCCCCCGATCATTTTCATGGCCCTCCTCTGGACCTACTCCATCAGGTCCAGGCCGTTCCTTTATTGAGGGCTCCAGAGCTGGACACAGTATTCTGTAGGGGTACTGTGCAGCAGTTTAATTGCAAGACACTGGTTAAGAAAAATGCATGTCTTGAAAGAAAGATTAGCAACAGAGTATCTTGCTGCACCTAGACTTCTGGAAGACATCTTGGTCTTGAAACACTAGGGCTGAATCAAGCCCTTCAAAAGCAGTTATTCTAGAAAATGTAATTCAGATTGCTAATATCATAGAATCACACAATCATTAAGGCTGGAAAGAACCCTTTAGACCATTGAGTCCAACTATAACCCAACTATCACGACCACTAAACCATATCCTGAAGCACCACATCTACAGATTCTTGAACAGCTCCAGGGATAGTGACTTCCAATACCTCCCTGGGCAGCTTGCTCCAACACCCTGAAGCACGCATGCCTGTAATAAGATAGAGAGAATTCACAGGAACTAACCTGCAGCATGTGCATCTTAACTTCCATTGAGGTCTTCCCAACCCAAGAGACATTGCCTGTGAATTTGATGTCACGATCAGGGTATATAATTTTCTTGCACAAGTCTACAAGACAAACATCAGAGGTTACTGGAGATAGACGACTCACATCTAGTATTAGAAACACTGGATTCTCTTAAGACCTTTTTGTATTCTGCAGAAGGCAGCACATGCACAGACAACCCAGAAAAGAAAATTTTTGCCAGGGACACAACCACTAGCCTGCAGTTTTTGGCTTATCAGACTTCAAAGGCAGAACAGGAGGAGAAAGTACACAGAGATGACAGCAGACTCACAGAGATGTTCAACAGAACATGTGACAAAAGCTAGGTCCAACTCCACAGAACAAATACTGTTCAGTAATGAAGCTACAAAACTCATGTTCCAAAATAAAACCAAACACAGTAGTGCAAGAAGTATGACCAGCTGTTTTGAAGGGAGACATGAAATGCTGCAAAGCATCTACAAATCTCTCTTCCTTCCTCAACAAAAGCCACAGTACTCAGAGCTCAAAGCCAAAAGATGAAGTGCACTAAACAGGAGAGTGAAGAAGGTATCCCCAGTACCAAACAGGAGAAGGCAGCAGCTGCTGAAACAGGAAGATGAACAGATTTCTACTGACCCGATTGCCACTTACTGATTTTATCCACCAGAGCTGTAACTATCGATAAGGGAGACTTTGGCTGCATTTCCTGCTTGGTGTGAGTGTAGCAAATAAGAACTGCAGAGAGAAACAAAATGGGAGTCAGCTCTTTAACGAAAGCTTCAGTGAAGCAGATCAAAGCCATCCTTGTGAAGCATGAGAAAATACAAACTGATGTATCACACTGTAGGAGTGCAAATGAATTCCACATTTTCATGGCTGTACCTCACAGGGCTGCTATAAAGAAAAGAGTGATTCAGCAGCTGTCTCAGTTACATGCATATTTACTTACTACAAATACAGCTGAGCACTTTAAAAATCAACCCATTGCTCTACTTCCAATCCCACAATTTCTTTACTCCTGCAGCCCACTGTCTCAGATCATTCCCAACTCCTATTTTATTTTCAAGTAGGTTGTCCAAGGATACATGCTATCTGAGGACTTGTTTTCAAATAGTGAGTCCTTTAAAGAGTTGCAGATTAGATAAACTGTGCCTTACAGGCACGAAAGCACAGGCAGAGATATTTATCACACTGTAATTAGTACCAGCCAAACCACTATTTAAATTAACTCACTGTGCTCATAAGAGCACATCCAAGTAAACAGACTCCTTGAAGAAAAACAAGGCTGCAAAGGATTTTGTTTTTCTTGTGCTCATGTGATTTTCACTCATCACAGATTTCCATCATCAAAAGTATGAGCCAGCAGTGTACCCAGGTGGCCAAGAAGGCCAGCAGCATCCTGGCCTGGATCAACAGCAATGTGTCTAGCAGGAGTAGGGAGGTGATGGTGCCCCTGTATTTGGCCCTGGAGAAGCCATAACTTGAGTGGTGTGTTCGGTTCTGGGTGCCACAGGATAGGAAAGACATTGAGGTGCTGAAGCATGTCCAGAGAAGAGCAAGGAGACTGGGCAGTGGTTTGGAGGAGGAGTGGCTGAGGAAGGTGTGATTGTTTAGTCTAGAGAAGGGAAGGCTAAGGGCAGATCTTATTGCTCTCTACAATTACCTGAAAGGAGGTTGGAGCGAGGCTGGTGTTGGTCTCTTCTCCCAGGTAACCAGAGATAGGATGAGAGGAAATGGGTTGAAGTTGTGCCAGGGAGTCTAAATCTGTTCTCCTCAAACTTCAATCTCATTCTATCACTACAAGCCCTTGTAAAAAGTCCCTTCCTGGCTTTCTTGTAGCCCCCCTTTAGATACTGGAAGGCCATTTGTCTCAGAGCCTTCTTTTCCTCATACTGAACCATGCCAACTCTCTTAGCCTGTCCCAGCAGGGGAGGGTCTCCAGCCCTCTGATCATCTTGGTGCCCACCTCTGGACCCACTCCAGCAGTTCCATGTCCCTGTCATGCTGGGGGCACCAGAACTTGTGGGGTCTCACAAGAGCAGAGTGCAAACAACAGTGCTCAACTGTACCCACACTCACGTTGTCTGCACTACCTGTGCCCCCTTCAGAACACAGATACATACCTCCTAAGCTGTCAAGATCTTCAAGTATCCTTCCAAATCTGTAAAATAATTTGTTTGGACAATTAAATACATGCATGCAGAGTAAATGAAAGCTGACACTTTCCTGTATGTGCAACACGGCTGCTTTGTTACCTCACACTGTTGTGTACATTCAGGTACTTCTCTCTTATTTCAGGTTGACTTCCTAGAGGCAGAATAACTTCCAAGTAGCTATCCTTCATTTTCCTAGGAGGAAGATCTTCCTGACATTTTGCCAGTAGAGTATGAAGAGCCTTTCTTTCTTGCATTGCTTGTACATGATCCCTGATGAGAGAAAACAAAAATACAGTGTCTGGAGCACGACAACGGAACTGCAACCCTAGCTAGATGATGTCACATTGAAGATCATCAAACTGAAAACAAAAAAAAGCAGTGAAAATAGCAAGGCACAGCAAGTGTGCCTTGAAAAGAAAAGGGAGTACTACCCCACAGGACTGCACCACCAAATTCACAGAAGGTAACCTGAATGAAGCAAAAATATCAATGACTTAAGTTATACATAAATTAAGTTATAGCAGAGAAAAGAAATGCCCAGGATCACAGAAATGTTTTGGTTGGAAAAGACCTCTGAGATCATTGAGTCCAACCACTGACCTAACACCATCAGGGCCATTAAACCACATCCCAAAGTGCCACGTCCACATACTTCTTGAACACCTCCAGAGATGGGGACTCCACCACCTCTTTGGGCAACCTATTCCAATGCCTGACCACTCCTGTAATAAACAAATTTTTCCTAATATCCAACCTAAACCTCCCCTGGAACAGTTTCAGGCCATTTCCTCTTATCCTAGCACTTGATACTGAGGAGAAGAGACTGACCCCCACCTCACTCCAGCCTCCTTTCAGGGAGTGGTAGAGAGCAATGGAGGTCTTCCCTCAGTATCCTCCAGACTACATAATCAGTTCCCTCAGATGCCCCCACTAAGACTTGTTCTCCAGACCTTTCACTAGCTTTGTTGCCTTCTCTAGACATACTCCAGCACCTCAATGTCCTTGTAGTGAGGAGCCCAAAACTGAACACAGTGCAGCCTCACCAGTGACAAATACAGGGGCACAATCACTTCCCTAGTCCTGCTGGCCACACTATTCCTGATCCAGGCCAGGATGCCTTCTTGGCCACCTGGGCACACTGTTGGCTCATGTTCAGATGGCTGTCAACCAGCACCCCCCATGTCCTTTTCCACCAGGCAACTTTCCACCAAGTCTGTAGTGCTGCATGGGGTTGTTGTGACCCAAGTGCAAGACCTGGCACTTGACTTTGTTAAACCTGACTAAGGAGACCATAATCCCAACAGTTTGGCCAAGTGACATGGGTGCTGCAAGGCCAGTCATAACGCAGCCTGCTTCACAGTGAACAAGCTCAGCTACCTCCAAATTCAGTGCAGGATACATCCACCATATGAGTAATCCAGCAAGAGAAAACTCAAGAAGTAACAGCAAGATAACATTTCCAGTCAGACTCTACAGCTCTTCAACTGCCATTGGATTCAAAGCTCATGGGAGAATATTTTAAGTATCAAGATGATATATTTTGTCCTCTTAGTGCTAAATATCTTCTGCCAGAGACATCTCAGAACTTTGTTATCCACAAAGTAACAATTAAGAAAGCTTGTTTGCATTGGTTTTTTTAGCTGGATCTCTTTTCTTCCCCAGTCAGCAAACTAATATTGTTTAATCTCCATTACAGAGTCACAGAATTGTCAGGGTTGGAAAGGACCCCAAGGACCATCTAGTCCCAACCCCCTGCCATGGGCAGGGGCACCCTCCACCAGATCAGGTTGCGCAGAGCCACATCCAGCCTGGCCTTAAAAACACCCATGTTACCACAAGCCTGAGCTGTTCCTGGGTTTCACAAATGTTGTAGGTTAAGGATTCATTGTACAAGCATAGACATGAACAAATCCTCTAGGGGACTAGAGAGTCCCAGAGAGGGAGGGCACAGGATATTGTAATCTGTTATTCTATTCCCTCTTCCTGCATCTCCCTATGTAAGGAGCAGACCTTCTGGTCATATCTCTCTCTGGCCTCACTGCCCGAGGCATGTGGCTGCTGCTATCACATTTGGCTGTGTGGGAATGAGAGCACCATGAGGATGATTAGGGGACTTGAGCATATCCCCTGTGAAGAGAGACTGAGAGCACTGGGGCTGTTTAGTCTGGAGAAGACTGAAAGGGGATCTGATCAACATGTATAAATATCTGAGGGGTGGGTGTCAAGTGGAGGGGGCCAAGCTCTTTTTGGTGGTGTGCTGTAATAAGCCAAGGAACAACAGGTTCAAGTTTGAACATAGAGGGTTTCACTTCAACATGAGGAGAAACTTCTTTACAGTGAGGGTGATGGAGCACTGGAACAGGCTGCCCAGAGAGGTTGTGAAGTCTCCTTCTCTGGAGACTTTCCAAACACACCTGGATGCATTCCTGTGTGGACTATCCTGGGTGATCCTGCTCTGGCAGTGGGGTTGGACTGGATGGTCTCTGGAGGTCCCTTCCCCTAATGTACTGTGGAACTGTGAATCTATTACTGCTGTGCAGCTGAGGCCCTGCTCTGGGCCTATCTGTGGGGTGGGGGAGACAGTGAAACCTAGTACAGGGCCCACCTTAGGCCTAGTTTGGCTGAGGAGGCCTAGCAAAGGCCTGGTTTGGGGCTAAGCCAATCCATATCTGAGTATGTAGATATATCCTTTTACCTTGGTACCTTTTGTATTTGAGTTACTTCTGTAAATAGCATTTCCATTTAGCCTCCAATTCCGTGTGAGTGTGCTTGTTTACTCCTGTGGGGTAAATTCGTTCTGCTCTCAGTCCAGAGCTGTTTCAGCTCAAACCAAGACAAAAAATGAAGTAAAACACACTGTACCTCCAGTTGGTGGATGCGCCCACTATATCCCTCAATCTGCTCCGCACTGGAAAAAAACAAACAAACAAACAAAAGGCAAAGCAAATCAAGCTTGGTTCTGCAAGTGATGAGCGTGAGGTTGCCTGGTGCTGAAAGGCACAATCCTCAGCCCAGCCCAGGAAAATTAAAGCAAACTCATGCAAATAGCAGCCCAGAAACCAAAGTTTGGCCAAATTCAATTATGCTGTTAGTAGGCACATCACAATAATGGGTTGAGTAACGTGATTCCATAGCTTATTGTGTACAGCCAAGGAAGAGTGTTTATTAATACAATCAAACACCTGCAAGTGCTAATTAACAGCTGAAAGAGTGAGCAGATCAAGATCAGACTGAGGAATATTGATGTGAAAATATTTTCAGCCTAAACACAAACAAACTGTGGAGATAACACAACTCAGAAAGTCATAAAAGAACAATAAAAAGAGCAGTGCAGCTGAGAGACAGGGAATGAGGAGAGCACTATTTAAAGAAACCCACTCATGAAGGCAGGCATTATCAGCGGACTGGCTGCTGCCAGAAGGGTTTAACAGCCTCAATTAGCAGCCTCAAAGAGCACATGATAAAACACTGGGAACAAGCCTACAAAATGGATTCTGGCACTGTTTGCACTACCAGAGTTAATACCAATTCTGCACAAGCCTTCCCTAAATTTCAAGAATAATCTGCATAGCAGTTTTACTACTCTTCCTCAGAACAAGTGTGCCAAGGTCCCAGCAAATCTATCAAACTACTCCATCACTGTTAGACAGGTCAATATATGCTGCTTGGGAACACCTGAAAACAAGCAGCAGAACAGAAGCTGGGAATTGTATGGGAGGGATTCCTTGGTTATTTACAACGACTTTTATACAAGGGGGTTCAAATATTAGGGCAAAATGGTTAGGGACAGACCAAGGAAGGGCTACCAAAACAATCCAAAACTTCATGGTGCAACAGGAAGAGGGCTGCTGGTGATTCACAGGCTGATCCTTTATACTTTTAGGTTATTAGTCATAATAAGGCTTGGCACTTTTCCAACTAAATGCCCAGTCAGAACACTCACAGTGATCAGCAAGCTGTCTGCTGAAACCTATTGCAAGCAGAGCCCCATATCCTAAGTATTTCATAGAATGGCTTAAGTTGGAAGGGATCTTAGAGATCATCTACTCCATGATCAGGGACACTGTTCAGATTTGGTTGCCAAGGCATCATCCAATCTGGCCTTAAACACCTCCAAGGAGGAGGTATCCACAACCAGTCTGGGCAACCTATTCCAAAGTTTCATCACCCTTGTTCTGAAGAACATGCTAAGATCCAGTCTAATCATATACTCCTCCTCAGCCAAATACAGCTCTGCCCCTCTCTCCCCTATACAGTCACTTCAATTTCTGCTGCTTTCCTACCCCCAACCACACCACCACTGCAATACCCCTAAAACCTCCCCTTTCTTGTTCCTTCCCCTGTAACATCTTCAGCTCCCTTCCTTAAACTCCCAGACTGCTTCTGTTTCACCTGTCCTCTAGGTAAGCACCAGCATGAGCTATGGTTAGCCCAAAGGTAGGCAAGAAGCTGACTGACAACCAGCTAGCATGCAGATCCCACTCACCAGCCACCAGCAAACACCATGGTCTGTGGCTGACCCCAACACTAGCTCTGGCACCCTAATGCTTAGGAAGACAGTTTTCACAAAGCTTGTGGAAACACATTTCTCTTCAGAATTTGTGCTGACAACAAGCAATAAAAGGTTCTGGAAGAAGAGGGTGACAAGAAGATAAGCAGACAATGACAAAACAGATTGCTTAGGCTTCATTTCTTTAGGAAATTAGGCTACAAATATGTTTTGAAGTTAGAAGAATTCCTCTACTAATTATTAGAATAAACATTTCCAGTGAAAGAACTGATTGAATATGTTAAACCTGATTTATTTATGTTTTTTTAGAAGGAGGGGGAAGGTCTGATTCTGTTTTGTTGTTTTTTTTAAGAAGTAGCAGGGCTTGTTTAAAGCATTAATACTACTGTCCAGTTACTCATACTCCACCTGTGAAGTGCATACCATGCACTGGAGCAATACAGTGTTAGCAGAAACACCCTTACAGCTTCTAGAACACAAAACCTCAGTTTCCAACAGTGTGCAGACTGTGCTGGGATGAAGAGGCTATAAACAACACTTTCTCTGTGTTTAAACTTTCACCTTAACTTTTTAACTTTAAAGAGGTAAAAAGGCCTCAGAAAAATATAATCTTCAAGTCCAAACCTGCAAACAGGAATATACAGACTTAGTCCCATTTAATACTTCTGGTTTCAATTTTGGGCATACAAGTAAGCATTTGCCAAGCTGAGACTGTGGAATTATTTTAACTTTTTTAAACAATAAAAGAGACAAAGCATAAGAGTGCTTCTAAAATGTTGCCAAGCTACATCTAGCCCATTTCACAATCTCACAAGTACACAGTGTTTTCTTTTATCCCCCATGGGGTGACTAATTACTCTTCTAGGTATTAGCTATCTCAAATAGAAATGTAAGGCAGTAATTAAGTATAAAAACCCTTTCTCTTTTCCTCTTTGGCCAATGTTTTAAACATGCAGAACAATTACAGCAAATACCCATCACTATCATACTGTGTCATTTCACAGTATCTGCTAAATGGTGATGTGTGGATCATTAATGTCAGAGCAGCAGGGTCTAGGTTTCCTCATACTGTGCTGTGATGAAAGACACGACGGCAGCCGGACATGGATGTAATCACTACATTCACCTCTGCCAATGAGATCCATGATCCCTTGAGCTGGGCCTCCCCAGGCTGCATCCAGGTTCAGGTACACCACTACAATGTATTTTAGCACCAGTTCTTTTATAGAACTCAATCTGGACTTCAGTAAAAGATGCAGAGTCATAGAATCATAGAATGGTTTGGGTTGAAAGGGACCTTAAAGATCCAATCCCCATGCCATGGGCAGGGACACTTTACACTAGACCAGGCTGCTCAAGGCCTCATCCAACCTGGCCTTGAACACCTCCAGGGAGGGGCATTCATGACGTCCCTGAGCAACCTGTGCCAGTGTCTCACCATCCTTATTATAAAGAATTTCTTCCTAATCTCCAGTCTAAATCCGCCCTCCTCAAGCTGCAATCCATTCCCTCTCATCCTATCACTACAAGCCCTTGTAAAAAGTCCCTTCCTGGCTTTCTTGTAGGCCCCCATCAGGTACTGGAAGGCCATTATGAAGCTTCCCTGAAGCCTTCTTTTCTCCAGGCTGAAAAACCCCAACTCTGGTAGCCTGCCCTCATAGTGGAGGTTTTCCAGCCCTCTAACCATCGTTGAGGCCCTCTTCTGGACCCATTCAAATGTTTAAAACAAAGTAATGTACTGCAGGAACTGATGCATAAGAGATTTTGTATCCCACAAGCCTCTTCAAAGCATGTTAGCCACCACGCCACCAGAAACACCATGTGCTGACAGAGATCTGGTACAACATTGCCACAGATAAGGTCAGAGACATTCACTGAAGGCAAAGAGGCTTTAAGCAAGTTCACAGAGGAGAATAATAGCATTTCATTTTTCTGTGAATGCTGAAGTAAGGTAAAGTCAGTAGCTGAGTAGAAGTTTAGTGTTATAGCAAGTATCAAAATATGTACAGATTACCACAACACACCATCATTGACATGAATGGCTAAATGTCCTGTGGAGTGGAAAACATAGGTTAGATTAACAATTAAAAGAAACAATGCAAATTACATTTAGTAAAGAGTTACCTGATTGTTCTACCTGTACATGTTCCTTTATTTTAGTAAGCAACTACAAACAACCTGTCCTTGCCTGATTTGCTGTCAGTATCTCCGTGCTTTCAACAGAGTTCATCCTTTCCCTCAAAGGCAGCTTTCCAGTGAGTCCCTTTGTCACCTGGCTCTACTTGCAGTCTTAATTCCAGTCAGATTCTCAGACTTGGTGCTACTATGTATTGCTGACAAATACTATTAACCCAAAAAAGGAGTATGTGAAGCATTTTTCAGGAAACAGGATGAGAGCTATCTCAGAGAAAACTTCCAAAGTCCTGCTTCGTGTAGCCTTTGGGAGAACCATCGAAGAAAGGCATTCAGAACATGGACCCGAAAAATGGGAAAAGGCTTGTGAAAAGCCATGAAGTA
Organism: Picus viridis; assembly: GCA_033816785.1. Lineage (NCBI taxonomy): Eukaryota > Metazoa > Chordata > Aves > Piciformes > Picidae > Picus > Picus viridis. Next base: position 27,772,170 of record CM066570.1, on the reverse strand, counting down.
TTTTGGTGTTTTGTGAAAACATGGATATCAAATTAAAGGAAACTAGATTACACATCAACAGAAGTTCTCATAACATTATTTAAATGTTACCATTTTGGAACGGAAACTCAAATATTAACAGATAGAGTTAAAAAAAAAAAGAGTATTCCTTGGAAAGAAAAACAAGGCATGGCCAGGATGGCCTCACTGCTTTATTATTTTTACTGGCCTTCTAGATAGTATTGCTACCAAATCTGCAAGCATGCAACATTCTATATCATTGTTTGTCTCCTTTAACCTTCCAAATTAATATTTGGTAACAATAATGGATACAAGTTCTCTAACAACAAATAACCCTAGTTGTCTACATGCCTGTGGTTTCTATTTAGAAAACAAAGGGGTAAAGGTTTCAGAAACAAGCAGGAATCCATGCAGGAATTATTTGTACCAGCCTTTTCCTCCTCCCCTTTTCTCAGTACATGGACTTAGAATGCAGGAAAACTTTTTAAAAGCTTCTGAAACAGGAACATTATGGTTTATGACTATTAGAGCACTAAATCTTTCAACACAAAGCTCTATTGACAAGGGCATTTCACAAGGCAACACTGCTGATACGATTACAAGATTTCTCTCAGCTTACAAAATTAAGTATTGACACATTAAAAGTTCTGTAAGACATTATTTCCACTCAATTCTCCAATTTCTTAGCCATTCTGTACCTGTCTGTACTAGATGGACTTTGTATCTAGAGTCAACCTGAGAAGCAGTTGTTCCTCCAGAAAAGAATCACACACTCTTTCAAGACTGAAGAATGAGATAAACTCCTAAATCTGCTGCTTCAAGGATTCTGCAGATTTTTTGACATTCATCTCCTAACACACACAGTGATTTTCTGCTATGTCCTAAACACTTATACTAGAGTTAACAGTGGAGGGCATGCCCGTTATCCAAACCATATCAACACATGAAAGGCCACCACCTGAAGGAATGAACTCCTTAGAAACAGTGCTAAATGTTCTGAAGTACAAATGACTCACTTTACCTTCAGACATGTCAGGAAGCACTGGGGAACCACTGGTCCCAGAAGTGAGTGTCTTAGCCAGAACAGAAGGAAGCTTCCTCATGGTGCACAACCTATAGTCAGAGTGGAAGAATTCAGTGTCATTAAAACTAATGTAATGAAAATAACTCAGGATTTATTCCTGGAATTTTGCAGATTGATGCAGAAACTCCATTCCTCATTTTTAGAACCAGACACTATCAGTACAACAATTCAAGCCAGCTGAAATTCCAACTGATACCTGTCCTTATCTAAAAACAGGAAGGAAGAATCATCTACTGGCAGTAGCTGTTCTCTTCATTGATTATTCACACAACATCACACAGAACTGTCAGGGTTGGAAGAGACCTCAAGGATCATCTAGTTCCAACTGCCATGCCTTGGGCAGGGACACATCACACTAGATCAGGTTGCTCAGAGACACATCCAGCCTGGTCTTAAAAACTTCCAGGCATGAGACTTTTACCACTTCCCTGGGCAAACTGTTCCAGTGTCTCACCAAACTTATAGTAAAGAACTTCTTCCTAATGTCTAATCTAAATCTACCCTCCTCTAGCTTGGATCCATTCCCCCTAGTCCTATCACTACACAACATGCTAAAAAGTCCCTCACCAGCTTTCTTGTAGCCCCCCTTCAGATACTGGACAGCCACAGTAAGGTCTCTCGGAGGCTTCTGTTCTCCAAACTGCATGACCCCAACCCTCTCAGCCTGGGCCAACCAGCTTAGCTAGAACATCAGCTACTGAGCTGTAGACATCTTAACACAGACAGGACCTAGGAAATCATCCATGACCATAACCAGTTCTCCTGCACTGGGCTGGTGTGCACAGCATTGGAAGGTGGAATATTCTAAAGCGGCTACCAATAAGGCCTCCAACAAAGTCCCAATCAGCTAAACCTGGTCTTCTCCATGGCTTAGTTCTGCTGCAACTCAAAGTGCAGGATGCAATCCTCTTAGCTGTTCAGAAAGAAGGGACAACCTGAAACCCTGCAGAGAATGTAATCCACCCAGCAATTCGGTGTTCACCCAAAGAGTAGCCTGGGAAACTTCTCCAGGCAAGCAAAACTGTGTTAAGACAAAAATACACAGGGTCAGCAGGAGTAGAACCTCTCTTTACAACACAGGGTACTATCCTGACAACGAACATGTGCTGCCTGTCTCTCAGTTTACTTCAGTTGTGGCTGAGGTTTCAGTTCAAAATAGAGGCAAGTCCCCATGCACCAGCAAAAACTCAGAGCCATGCTCATCTTTCTATATATACCGTATCCATGTACATATCTATACGTGTGTGTCATATGCACACAATCTTCCTGCCCGCAGGTACACCAAAGGTACTTGAGAGGGCACCCTCAGGAGCCAGCAGTCTCGTATGTACCAGAGATGACATGAATGTCAATGCTGAAAGCTCTGAGTGGTGCAGCTCACGGACTTGTGTCTCATAGCACGGCCAGCAGATGACTTCCCGCTCAACTCGGCCTGCACTCCCGATAGACCTCATCAAGCTCGGGGCCGCTCAGACACACCGGACTGGGAGAGAGCCGCTCCCCACACAGCCGGGCCGGACGCCATCCCTCCGGACCGCGCTGCTACAAGTTGTAGGGTGTCACGCCCTGCCAGCGCCCCTCCAAACAACGCGCTGAGCCCCTCACGGGAGAGGGCTGGGAAACCACCAGGCGAGACTTGGGGCCCGGCACCCCTCGGGCAGGGCGGCGGCGGCTGGGATCATAGAATCATAGAATTGTTAGGGTTGGAAGGTACCTCAAGGATCATCTAGTTCCAACCCCCCTGCCATGGGCAGGGACACCTCACACTACAGCAGGTTGCTCACAGCCACATCCAGCGGTGGATCCTGCGTCACCTCCCCAGCACCGCCGGGCCCGCGGAGGGGCGAACCACTACCTCCCCTCAGGGAGCTGCCCCTGCCCCGGCCTCCCACGCTTCCCCACCCGGCCCCGCAGGCAGGGGCTACTGGGGACGGGGGCAGCCTTACCGATTGGCCAGCATGGTACTCGCCGCGCCGTAACCTGGGACAGAACCGGAACCGGGACTGGGCCAAGGCCGTCAGGAATTCCGCTGCTCGCCCAGCGCCTGCGGAGCCACGCCTGCCCCAGGCATGCAGTCCTCCAATACCATAGACTCGCGTCTTGCCTGATACAGAAAGCGGTATGCAGGCGGCCTTGCCGCCGCGGTGTGACGCTCTGGGCACTCCCCACGCAGGGCCGCTGCGAGCCCTTCCCGCCCGCGGGCGCCCCGGCCTCCCGCCAACGCAGGCATGGCGCCTTCCACGCACGGCAGGCCGCCGGACCCTGCGTCTCCCTCCCGTGCGCAGCGGAGCAGCGGTTGGGGCCGGGCCAGCGTCGCCTAAGAGGGAACGTCGCCTGCGTGGGGCTTGTTTTTACTAAATACCGTGATTTTTATTCTTAAATACTCTTCACGGTGCCCTGAGGAGAACCCACACTACACGGACATGGAGGTGTCTGGTGCTACACGCAACACCTCCACATCTGCCTGCTTCACAGCACTGTAGGGAAACTGGCAACATTAACATTGGCCTCTTTCCCTGGCACAGGTTCAGAAGGTCAAAGTAATTGATGGGTTTAATTGGTTAGAGAGGTAGATGTAACCAATTTCAAACAAACAAAACAAACAAACAACAAAAAAAAACCCACCATACAAATGGGTAGATCCAGATTGGATGTTAGGAAGTTCTTCATCATGAAGGTGGTGAGGCACTGGAACAGGTTGCCCAGGGAGGTGGTGGAAGCCTCATCCCCAGAGGTTTTTAAGTCCAGGATGGATGTGGCTCTGAGCAACCTGATCTGGTGTGAGGTGTCCCTGCCCATGGCAGGGGGGTTGGAACTGAGTGATCATTGGGGTCCCTTCCAACCCTAACAATTCTATGATTCTATGATAATTGCTATTGATATATGCACTACCTGTAAGTAATCAAGCTCCAGTTAGTAATTCCTGGGTAACATCCGACACAGAGAGGGACACAGACCTTTGCAATAGGGCTAATATATAATGGAAATGCAGCAGCAGTTCAGCAATATATTGAAGGCATAATTCTTACCAAAGTGTGCCTGTCGTGGGTGAAGGAAAGGGAACACAGTTCATTGACTGTCCCCATCACAACCTTCAGTCTTTTCCCTCAGAGAGGTGTTCCTCTTGTGGTCTTTGTGTCTCTGCCTTTTAGGTACTATTTAGCATGATTTGGGTGGAGAGTTGAATAACACAGTTGTATATGTTTGGCACATACACTGTTTGGCTCATCGTCATACTGAGGAGTGTCAGCTTTAATATTAATTTTGCAGTTAATTAGACCCAGGCCCCCGCTAAGGCACTATAACCTTCAAAATCTGTTTTGAAGCTGCATGGTTTTGTTGTGTTAGCCTTGCCTCAGTAGTTTTAGCCAAAACAGGGCCACCTTATCTTTACAAGACTCCCTCTTTCAGCTGCTTGGCAGGCCAGCTGTGCAGATCTTCATTCCCAGAGATAACAATAAACATCTCTTGGTTGTAAGCATCTCGACCTTTCTCCCAAAGTGTACTTAATCAGCCTGCATTCCTGTCACACAGCAAGCTGGGCAGTTAGCCCACAAGGTGCTGGAGAGCATCCAAAGAAAGGCAACAAAGCTGGCGAGTGGTCTAGAGCACAAGTCTTGGGAGGAATGACTGAGAAAACTCAGGTGGTTTAGCCTGGAGAATAGGAGGTTCAAGGAGAACCTTACCACACTCTACAGCTACCTAAAAGAAGGTCGTAGTGAGGTGGGGATCAGTGTCTTCCCTCAAGTGACAAGCAACAGGACGTGAGGGAATGGCCTCAAGTTGTGCCAAGGGAGGTTTAGGTTGGTTATTAAGAAAAAAATGCCTCACTGAAAGGGTTGTCAAGCACTAGAACAGTCTGCTCAGGGATGTGGTGGAGTCACCATTCCTGGAGGTGTTGAAAAGATGTGTAGATGTTGTGTCTAAGGACATGGTTTAGTGGTGACTTGGAGGTGCTAGGCTAATGGTTAGATTTCATGATCTTAGAGGTCTTTTCCAACCAAAAGGATTCTGATTCCAAGAGTGCAAGCTCGCTGGGTTTGCTGTGGCACCAGGCACAGATACCACCAACCTGCCCCCCAACCCCAGCTTCGGTTCAGCAGCCTCAGTGGCCTGGGCCCCGGGCCAGCTGGCCTGCAGCGGCACGGGGCCAACCGTTCAGTCTCCACGGGGCTGTGGAACCGGCGCACGGGGGCTGAGGGACGAGGAGGAGGACACTCGGCCTCCTTCCCTGGCTGGTCACTTGGTGGCAGTGTCAGGGAAGCCAATTGAGAGCACTGGTATTTTCTAGGGAGAAGTTTAGGAAAGCACTGCTGTGCACTTTCCACAGGCAAATAACCAACAAATTCAACCCCTCAGAACCACCTCTCACTGGGAACTCATGAACCTTGGTGTGGAGAGGACACTTAGCCCTGGCTGGGGTCCACAGGCAGAGATGCAGCTCCCATTGTGCACAGAGACACCTCAGAGAATCTCACTTCCAGATAACTAGCTGGTAACTATGTAAGCACCTCTCAGCGGCTTGTACATTGGTGGCCAGCCTGCAGCCTGTGGCTTTCACAAGGACCAGAATGTATGTGGTTCTCACCAGTAATTTCAAACGGTGCTTGTAGAAGGTACAAGTTAGCAAGGAAACTGTTAAAACATACCTTGCTAAAGGCTTGACAGCAGCACCACTGAGATTGTATGAGGATATGAGGAAATGGGTGTTATAGCAAACAATGAAACACTAACCAGATTATTCCTTATTTGCAAGAGTAATGCCTGGTCAGTCTTTTTCTCTGTCACCACCTTCTTGATAACTACTTCCAAACAAACTAAACTAAGGCTATGTGAATTGACAAATAGGATTAATGTCTTTTCTCCTATGAGACTTGTGACAGACTGCAGATTTCTGTTTTGAAAGACCAAGAGGCTGAATTTGTGTGCCTTGCATATCAAACAAATGTGTCCAAAAGTGCCCCTTGCTGCTAACAGTTTTTCTGTCATGGATGCAGTGTGAGCACTTCCCTCCTGTTTCATGGCTGTATAACCAGGCACAAGTGAGGGGCCTGGATGGTAATGGAGGAGACAGAATGGTCAAGGTGGCAGGCACAGCACATTTGAGGAAAGGCTCCTCTCAGCTGACCCACAGTCCCTAGACATCTTACTCACAATCCTGTATGTAGCTACAGCCCTTGTATTTGCCAGCTCATGCAGTCATGTGCCTCTTGCTATGTGACCACATGTTGACAAGGCCTGCACGTCTGCAGAGCAGCAAGTCCAGAGCACTACTGAAAAAGCTTCTTGTTCACCTATCGTGGGAAAAAAATGTGAAAGCCTGGTATGTGTGCCTGCTGAAGGCTCAAAACCCAAAATCACGGAATTGTCAGGGTTGGAAGGGACCTCAAGGATCATATAGTTCCAACCCCCCTGCCATGGGCAGGGACACCTCACACTAGATCAGGTTGCCCAGAGACACATCCAGCCTGGTCTTAAAAACTTCCAGGCATGGGGTTTCCACCACCTCCCTGGGCAACATGTTCCAGTGTCTCACCACCCTCATGGTGAAGAACTTCTTCCAAACAGCTAATCTAAATCTACCCTCCTCTAGCTTGGATCCATTTCCCCCCAGTCCTGTCACTACCCAACACCCTAAAAAGTCCCTCCCCAGATTTCTTGTAGGCCCCCTTCAAATACTGGAAGGCCACAATAAGGTCTCCTTGGAGCCTTTGTGCTATGGAAAGAATCACCTCTGGGCAGTGCAAAAAAAAATGTGCTAAGACAAAATAGGGGCTGTAAGAAAAACACCTGCTCATCATGCAAAACCCCATTAGGTTTCAGGAAAAAAAATTAGATTCCCCAGGTTTCTTTTTAGAGCCCAAGATACTGCACCCAAGAACACTGATTTAAGTACATTGTAGGATGAGAGCCAAAGGAACTTCTGTATCCAAAATCATAAAGTTATAATTTATTTCTATAACTTTTCTATCCTAAAGTATTTGCATGTTTGATATAGATGACTTGTGGCTGCAAGTAGATAATTAATTATGTCTAAATCTCACATTCATCAGATTGCATAATTCAAAATGACAGATGAGATGCTATTAGCTTACAGGAGCAGGGTTCTAATGACCTAAAATATGGTTTCAAAGGTAAAAATGGAAAATGATGGTTCTTTTATTTCCAGCATATAGAAATTCATGTAGTTTTATTATGTGAAACTGAATTGTGCATTTGCCCCAGATTCTGAGCAGTGGTACTGCAGGGTATATTTACAATTCTGTATTATTCTGGTAGGAATTAATAGTTTTTACCTGTGGACAGGTAAACTATCAGCTGCTTGAAAAGCAAAAGGTCCAGAAGCAGCTGTGAACTTACCAATGCAAGTCCTAAGTTTAGGAAGAAATTATCCAGTTGGAAAAGCTAAGAGAATCCTGAATTACGTCAGCAGGTTGAGGGAGGTGATTCTCCCCCTCTGCTCTGCTCTGGTGAGACCCCACTTGGAGTAGTGCATCCAGTACTGGATCCTCTATTTACAGGGATGATCTGGAGGTGCTGGAATGTGTCCAGAGAAAGGCCACGAGGATGATCAGAGGGCTGGAGCTCCTCTCCTATGAGGACAGACTGAGGGAGTTGGGGCTGTTCAGTCTGGAGAAGAGAAGGCTCTGAGGAGACCTAATTGTGGCCTTGAAGGGGGCTACAAGAAAGCTGGAGAGGGACTTTTGAGGGTGTCAGGGAGTGATAGGACTGGGGGGAATGGAAAAAAAAACAGAAATAGGTAGATTCAGTTTGGATCGTAGGAAGAAGTTTTTCGCCATGAGGGTGGTGAGAAACTGGAACAACTTAATACAATACAATACAATACACCATGTTGGAAGAGACCTTCAAGATCATCGCGTCCAACCCATCAAACAATCCAACCCACCCAACAACTAGACCATACAGCCAAGCACCCCATCAAGTCTTCTCCTGAACACCTCCAGTGAAGGTGACTCCACCACCTCCATGGGCAGCCGATTCCAATGGCCAATCACTCTCTCCGTGTAGAACTTCTTCCTAACATCCAGCCTAAACCTGCCCTGGCGCAGCCTGAGACTGTGTCCTCTTGTTCTGGTGCTGGCTGCCTGGGAGAAGAGGCCAACCTCTGCCTGGCTACAACCTCCCTTCAGGTAGTTGTAGAGAGCAATAAGGTCACCCCTCAGTCTCCTCTTCTCCAGGCTAAGCAACCCCAGCTCCCTCAGCCTTTCCTCATAGGGCTTGTGTTCCAAACCCCTCACCAGCTTTGTTGCCCTTCTCTGGACACGTTCCAGCAAGTCAACATCCTTCCTAAACTGAGGGGCCCAGAACTGGACACAGTACTCAAGGTGTGGCCTAACCAGTGCAGTGTACAGGGGCACAATGACCTCCCTGCTCCTGCTGGCCACACTGTTCCTGATGCAAGCCAGGATGCCATTGGCCTTCTTGGCTGCCTGGGCACACTGCAGGCTCACGTTCAGCCTACAATCAACCAGTACCCCCAGGTCCCTCTCTGCCTGGCCGCTCTCCAGCCACTCTGACCCCAGCCTGTAGCACTGCCTGGGGTTGTTGTGGCCAATGTGCAGAATCCGGCACTTGGATGTGTTAAATCTCATGCCATTGGACTCTGCCCATCTGTCCAGCCTGTCGAGGTCCCTCTGCAAAGCCTCTCTGCCCTCCAGCAAATCAACTGCTGCCCCCAGTTTGGTGTCATCTGCAAATTTACTGATGATGGACTCAATGCCCTCATCCAGATCATCAATAAAGATGTTGAAGAGCATGGGGCCCAGTACTGATCCCTGGGGCACACCACTAGTGACAGGCCGCCAGCTGGATGTGGTGCCATTCACCATTACTCTCTGGGCTCGGCCCTCCAGCCAGTTCCTAACCCAACGCAGTGTGCTCCTGTCCAAGCCATGGGCTGCCAGCTTGGCCAGGAGTTTGCTGTGGGGGACGGTGTCAAAGGCCTTACTGAGGTCCAGGTAGACCACATCCACAGGCCTCCCCACATCCACCAGGCGGGTCACCTGATCATAGAAGGAGATCAGGTTGGTCAGGCAGGACCTGCCCCTCCTAAATCCATGCTGGCTAGGCCTGAGCCCCTGGTCATCCTGTAAGTGCTGTGTGATCGCACTCGAGATGACCCGTTCCATAATCTTGCCTGGCACTGAGGTCAGGCTGACAGGCCTATAATTCCCTGGCTCATCCAAACGGCCCTTCTTGTGGATGGGCACCACATTAGCCAGCTTCCAGTCTTCTGGGACCTCTCCAGTGAGCCAGGACTGCTGAAAAATGATGGAAAGTGGCTTGGACAGCTCATCTGTCAGCAATCTCAGCACCCTAGGATGGATCCCATCCGGTCCCATGGCCTTGTGGGGGTCCAAGCAGCTCAGTAGATCTCTAACTTCCTCTTGGAGCAGTGGGAAACTATGCAGCTCTCTGGCTCCTTCTGCCAGCTCTGCAGGCCAGCTGTCTGGAAGACGTTCTGCCCTGCTAGTGAAGACTGAGGCAAAGAAGGTGTTAAGTACCTCTGCCTTTTCCTCATTCTTTGTTACAACGTTCCCCTCCGTGTCAACCAAGGAGTGGAGGTTGTCCTTGCCCTTCTTCTTGCTATTGATGTATTTATAGAAGGACTTTTTGTTGTCCTTCACAGCAGAGGCCAGTCTAAGTTCTAAATGGGCTTTTGCCTCCCTAATTTTCTTCCTACACAACCTAGCAACATCCCTAAACATTCTGTAGGTTGCCTCCCCTTTCTTCCAAAGATGATACACCCTCTTTTTTTCCCTAAGTTCTATTAAAAGTTCATTGTCCATCCAGGCTGGCCGTCTGCCCCGGCGGCTCATCTTCCGGCACACCGGCACAGCCTGTTCTTGCACCTTCAATAGTTCTTCCTTGAAGTAGGTCCAGCTCTCCTGGACCCCTTTGTTTTTGAGGGCTGATTCCCATGGAACCTTCTGAATTAGTTCCTTGAGTAGCCTGAAGTCTGCCCTCCTGAAGTCCAGAGTGGAGGTCTTCTTGCTCCCCCTCTTGGCTTGGCTGCATACTGAAAACTCTATTAGGTCGTGGTCACTGGTGCCTAAACACCCTCCGACCACCACATCACCCACCAGCCCTTCCCTGTTGGTGAAGAGGAGGTCAAGCATAGCCTTACCCCTGGTAGGCTCACGCAGCACCTGGGATAAGAAGCTGTCCTCCATGCACTCTAAGAACCTCCTAGACTGCCTCCTCTCTGCTGTGTTGAGATCCCAACAGATATCAGGCAGGTTGAAGTCACCCATGAGAATGAGGTCAGGTGATCTTGAGACAGCCTTAAGCTGCCTATAGAATGCCTCATCGACATCCTCCTCCTGGTTGGGTGGTCTATAACAGACGCCAACCAGGATGTCTGCCCTGTTGGTCTTCCCTCTAATTCTCACCCACAAGCACTCAACCCGATCATCCCTGATCTCCATCTCAACAGCATCCAGTGCCTCCCTGACGTACAGGGCCACCCCTCCACCCCTTCTTCCTTGCCTGTCTCTCCTGAAGAGCCTGTAGCCGTCAATTGCAGCGCTCCAGTCATGCGAGTCGTCCCACCACGTCTCTGTGATGGCAACTACATCATAACTTTCTTGCTGCAACAAGGCTTCCAGCTCCTCTTGTTTGTTACCCATGCTTCGTGCATTAGTGTACATGCACTGCAGCTTGCCCAACTTGCCCAAGGAGGTGGTAGAAGCCTCATCCCTGGAGGTTTTTAAGGCCAGGCTGGATGTGGCCCTGAGCAACCTCATCTAGTGTGAGGTATCCCTGCCCATGGCAAGGGGATTGGAACTGGATGATCCTTGAATTCCCTTCCAACCCTGACAATTCTGTGATTTTGGTTTTTGAACCTTCAGCAGGCACACATACCAGGCTTTCACATTCAGGTCAACACTGAATATTAAAGGCATCTTCTGTATTGGGCTCCAGATTTGACAGGATATGGAGATTGATTTTTTTATTGAAATACTTGAGAACATTGAATAGTAAAATCAAATATTATTAACTCACTGCATTTTAATGTGGAGTAAGCAGTTCTTGCCTCTTTCATTTATTATCAACAGAGACCCTTTGAGGCATGAGAGAGGCATTCATAGAGGAATTTAAGGAATCTTCCTAGTGAAGGAGGAAGTCAAAAATTAAAATACAAGAAGTTTGATTAGTTGAACAATAAAGAAAGAAAACTGGAGCACACTGTGAGCCCTTCCATCCAGCCTCCAGGAACAGCAGAGATTTAGAAGTTTAGATGCAAAGGAAAATATGCAATCAGTAGAAGTCGTAATTCTGAATAAATTGTTCACTTTCATTGTCGTGAAAGGATCTTGGGGAAGTAGCATGGCTATTTCCTGTAGCTTGGGGCTAGACAAGACCTCCATCTCCAGAATGGATGGGGAAGACTTGCCTCTGTCAGATACACAGCACTCTGTGTGCTTTTACTAATACCAGTTGCTGTTGCATGCCAGAAAAAAGAAAGTGCTGCTTGCTATTTTTTGCACATTATTTGCTTTTCCACTTAGAAGCGAGGTGTAGGGAGGAGATAAAATAAGAGGCACAATGCACGTGATCTTTGTTGATCCTTCTAACAATTCTACCTCCCAAACACTAAGTATCAGCCCTCCTGGGGGGAAATGAAGATGGATTCACAGTGCACAGGTTCTGCATGGAAGAAGCTGCTGGCTGTTAACTGAACAAGCTAATGCAGGCTTCAGTGCATATTCCATTTGGTTATTTCTGGAACATCTCTCTTACAAAGACCTGGGGCTGTTTAGTCTGGAGAAGAGAAGGCTGAGAGGGGATCTTACCAACATCTACAAATATCTGAAGGGTGGGTGTCAAGATGAAGGTGCCAGGCTCTTTTTGGTGGTGCCCAGTGATAGGACAAGGAACAATGGATACAAGCCGGAACCTTCACATGAGCAGAAACTTCTTTACAGTGAGGGTGCCAGAGCCCCAGAGCAGGCTGCCTGGAGAGGTTGTGGAGTCTCCTTCTATGGAGACTTCCAAAGCTCACCTGGATGCATTCCTGTGCAGCCTGTCCTAGGTGATCCTACTTAGGTGGAGGTGTTTGACTCAATGATCTCTGGAGGTCCCTTCCAACCCCTAGCATCCTGTGATTCAGCATCATTTGACTTTAAACACTTTTGCTGGACACTCTCCAGCATACAGATTTGCATATTTTGCAAAAACACTGATGCTTTTCAAGAGACTTACCACTACTTAGTCCCCTGGGGAGAAATACAAATAAGCAGAGTGACCACTCAAGGATAAAACCCAAGCACTATGCAAGTCATTAGAGATTTCACCACCAATTTCAGCTATGCCAGGAGGACACAAATCGTGCTCCTACACAAACAGATCTGAGGCAAAAGAAGCTGTGAAGTAAGAGCCCATCAGTCTGATTAGTTCACAAAAATTAATTTAGAATCTCTTTGTAAAATATTCTTTCCTATTCTTATTAACCTTAGTTATTCTGAAAAAAAAAAAAAAAAAAAAGAACTATAGTAATATATAACCATATAAGGTATCTTAATTAATCATGGAATCGGAGAATGGCTTAGACAGGAAGATCATCTACTTTAACCTCTATGCTGTGGCAGGGACACCTCTCAGCTAGACTCGGCTGCCCTAGGCCTCATCAAACCCAGCCTTGAGCACCCCCAGGGAAGAGGCATCCACAACTTCCTTGGGCAACCTATTCCAGAGTCTCACCACCCTTGTACTGAAGAACTTCTTCCTAAGATCCAGTCTGAACCTATTCTCCCTCAGCTTCAAACCAGTCCCCCTTGTCCTTCCACTAGACACCCTTATGAAAAGTCCCTCTCTGGCCTTCCTATAGGATCCCTTCAGGTATTGGAAGGCAGCTGTAAGGTCCTCCCAGAGTCTTCTCTAGGCTGAACAACCCTAGCTCCCTCAGCTAGCTCACCTCAGCAGAGGTGTTCCAGTCCTTGGATCACCTTTGTAGCCCTCCTTTGGGACTCACTCCAATAGCTCTGTGTCCTTCTCATGATGGAGACACCAGAACTAGATGCAGTATTCAAGGTGAGGTCTCATGGGAGCAGAGTAAAGGGCAGAATCACCTCTTTTGCCCTTCTGGCCACACTCCTCTTGGTGCAGATTTTTTTGCCTTTTTTTTTAATAGGTTGTGGTTGGTTGTGCTTTGTGTGTGTGTGTTTATTTTTTATTCTCTGCACTTTCTATTTTCATTAAACTACTTTTGACACTTTAGGATTTCTTTTAAGAGCTTTTTCTACTGACTTGTGAATTTGAAAGCTAACTCAAATCGACTGTATTCAGTGTATAAACACAGTATCAATGTATTTCTCAGCAAGTTACAGCAGGGTTTTCAGGGTGATAAAATCGGGAGGGTTTTGTTGCTGAAACTTCAATTTCTAAGATCATCTGACTTTTCTGACCTCAGAATGAGAGAAACCAAACACTTTCTGCTCTTACACAACAGTGTGTTTCCGGACAGTATGACTTCCTCATTGTGAAATGCAAGACAGAGTTGACACAACACAAACACTGTTAAGTCTTTCACACAACAGCACTGTTAAGTCTTTCACAGAGACACCATTCTCCATTCCTGATCCCAGTCAGATCACATCTAGGGATTGGGGGAAAAAATTTTGTATTTATTAAATGTATGTAATTAGGTTAAGTCTATTCTCTGCTAGTTTATTAAGATTCAGTCTCCCTACCAAAAGCCCTGAAAGATATCCAGATCCATAACTCATGAAACAAATCCTAACTTTTCTAGTACTAGCCAATGGCTGTTGCTTTGTGTTTTGGAAACGCTTCTGTTCTTCAGGCATCTCCATTTTTGCTCCAATAAAGGATGCAATGAGCAAGTTAGGGTGTTTGCATAAGTCCCAAATTGCTCTTCCAGGACTCTAAGCACTTTTCACTGTATGTTAAAGGATTTTCTTGGCTAATTCAGACACTAGAGTATACACTTCCTTATACAATTCTCTTATAGTGATGATTTATGCTGGCCTGTGTTGTCTAAAGATGAACCTTATGGGTTGTTGGACACACCAAAAACTAGAGTGGGAGTGTTATGAAAGTGTTTGCAAATCCAGGTTTTCAGCATTATTACTCTGCAACAGTAGCTGGACTTAGCATCTTCCCATGGCCCAACTCACTCTTAAAACAAGTTAGATTAAATGTGAAATGAAAGAGCTCCTTTACAGTATCTAAGAATGGATGTGATACTTGCAAAAAAGATAAAAACCATGTATATGCCAAATTACACCTCTCCTCTGGGTGACTTAGCTGGTAGGTCATAGAGTCATAGAATTGTTAGGGTTGGAAGGGACCTCAAGGATCACCCCGTTCCAACCCCCTGCCATCGGCAAGGACAACTCACACTAGATCAGGTTGCTCAGAGCCACATCCAGCCTGACCTTAAAAACCTGCAGGGAGGTCCTATAGATATGCATGATCATCTGGATCAGAAACCAGCCGGTATAAGTCTACATCTGTAGATAATAGTCTGAGAAGGAGGTAGGCTGGGGATAATTCCTCCACCCTTTCATACTCCAAAGCCATTTCAGGGAGTTATGGCAGGTTACTGGCAGAGCCCTCCCCTTTTGAAAACACTCCTGTGCTTTGTGCTTCTCCCTGTGCAGCCTTTCTTCTCCAAGTCAGGCTGGTAAACAGTTTGGTGAGAATGCATCTGCCAGGCTGGAAAATGTACCAAGCCCAAAGTGCGAAACTTCAATGTTTAGAACCCTTCTCTGTACCAGGACGTTCCTTGCTCAGGGCATACCGTGGTACTAGACATCACACGCACGCTGCCGCAAGGTTTGATAAGGATCACTACTTCGTATTTCAGGTGAATACAGAGGCTTTGTTTTCCTACCACACATGGGTGAAAAACACTGTGCTGACAGGCGCCGCGCTGAGCTTGTGGCCAAGGAGGGGCCACGGCACTCATCACCCCCACAGGGAAAGCCGCCACTCAGGCGCGGTCGCACTCGCTGGGGCAAGAAGTTCACTTTTTTGTGGAACCTTGAAAGTAAGAGGCAGCAGAAAACCCAGGCCCTGAGGCTGAGAGCGGGCAGCGAGGGCTCCGGGGCGGGCCTGTTGGAGCGTTCCCATCGGCGCCAGAGACACCACCTTCCCCCGGCTCCGGGTGTAACTCGGGCGCCCTGCAGCGCCGCCTAGCGCTGCTAGGGGCACCTCCGTGCGGGTGGGGCAAGTCACGAGACGTCGCGCACCAGCTGTTGCTGGAAGGCTGAAGCAAGGTTCCGGGGAGGGGCTCTGTTATTGGTTGAAGGCGAGCACCGCAGGCGCTCCTATTGGCCCGCCGGCGGGCAGAGGCGGAGCGCGGACGTCCATAAATAAGGAAGCCAGGCAGGGTAGCAGGCAGTTCTAGTAGGGGGTCATCGCGGCAACCGGAAGAGGGTCGCCTATCTGCTTAACGCCGCCGGGACATGCTCGCAGCCTGACTGACCGCAGGTGGCCGCCGCGCCCGGGACACGAATGAAGAAGCAGTTGCTCCTCCTGTTCACACATCGGGGACTTGTCAGCCGAGGGGGCCGCAGGGGGAAGCGCCGTCGAAAATGGCCTCGTTCAGCATCCGCGCTGCGCGGCCTGAGGACTGCCCCGACCTGCTGCGACTGATCAAGGTGCGGGGCTGGAAGGAGGGCGGCCTACGAGAGCGGCCGCTGCGTGCTTCCGGCGCCCTGCGCTGCCGGGAAGTGGCGCGGCGGGGCCGGGAGAGGGTCAGGCACTGATCGACCCGCGGTGGGCGGCCTTGCTGGGGAGAGATCCGTCGCATTCAGCGGCGAGGGAGGAGGCGAGGGGCCCACCTTGGCTTCCGGAGCAAAACAAGCTCTTGCGCAAGGCGGCGGGGGTGGGGGGAGCAGCCAATGGGGAAGCGGCGGCGGGAAGGGTCCGCTGAAACTTGTTTCTTTTCCAGGAACTAGCGAAATACGAAGATATGGAGGATCAAGTGGTGCTAACGGAGAAAGGTATAAAAGCGGTAGCTGCTCACTGGGTTGGTAGTCTACTGATGGTATCGGTAGCTTCAGTGCTGATTTATTTTCTTTTCTAGAGCTGCTTGAGGATGGCTTTGGCGAGCACCCTTTCTACCACTGCCTGGTTGCAGAATTGCCAAAAGAACAGTGGTCGTCTGAAGGTGAGACTTCCTGATACTTGCTTCTAGACGCTAAATACATAAGAGGCATCTTGTATCTAATGTTTTCAGTTATGCACAAGGCTCTACCAGTGAGTTGGGGTAGGAGGAAGAGGTTAACTGTTAAATACAGTAGCACATAGTGATTCTCAGCTGAAGTAGTTGCTAATCCTGGAGTCGTGGGAAGATGAGGTATAACGTAATGTACTTAACTCCAATTACTTAACTGGCTTTTTTTTTTTTTTTGTTTGACCCTGACTTACCTTGATGTAATCCTGTTGAATCACATTTTTTCTTTAATTTGTCCCCAATCTTCAGGTTACAGTCTCTAGCTTCGCCATGTACATGGCCCTTCTGTGTACATGGATGGGCGGGGAGGTAACTAAAAGATCCGTTACACAATAAAGTAGATGATCAAAATATGAGGTAAGGTCTACAGGGACAAGTGCTATTCCCAAACGTTTAATCCCAAGACACAGTAGCTCAGAAATCTGTTTGCACGTTTCTCACACAGTATGTGCAGAGTCTTAAGGCAGAGGTAGTTGAAATACTCAGGGCTTAGGTTTGAGTGGGCCGATGTTGAAAGAGTTGGTTTCTCATTGCTGCTGAGCCGCAGAATTATAATTGCAGCTGCAGCTTTGCTTTATGGTGCTGAAGGTAGTGATAGTCTAAGGGGAAGCAGAAATCGAGGTGCTGAAAATGCTGCTCTAGAAGTGACCTGCGACCATGCTTTCTGACCCAGTGCAGTTACCGAGGAACATCCATTGAAAGATCAGTGTTCACTAGAGTTAGGGGAGACTGTTTCAGTTGCTAAGGAAGTGGAGTTGGGACAGTCTTCTGGGATGGTGAACTCTTGTGTAAAGTTTTTGTTTATATTCTAGAATGCAAGTAGTAAAAAACCCAGGGTTTGCATTTGTTTGTACTTGTGTTCAACGCTGTAATTGTGCTTTGAGGATTTCAGGGCATGGCAAGGGCAATCTTCATTCTGTTTGGTTGATACAAGTTTGTCACAACTCAGTTTTTCAGTTGTGTGTTTATTTGCAAACTTCGTTCTTAACCTAGCAGTACGTGTCTGCACGTGACACAGTATCTCTGTTTAAACATGCATGTAAGACTTGCTTGGTTTTGCCCTTGAAATTCAGGCTGGCTGAAGTTGCATCTTTTTGTTTCAGAACACAGCATTGTGGGCTTTGCCATGTATTACTTCACTTACGATCCGTGGATTGGAAAACTGCTGTATCTGGAAGATTTTTATGTGATGGCTGAGTATAGAGGTATGTGCTGCAGAATTACATCAGTTGCTGCTTGTAGGGCTTCTTTACAATGGAAATGAAGTTTGTTTTGTTTGATTTCTTTTAGGACTGGGCATTGGGTCAGAAATTCTGAAGAACTTGAGTCAGGTATGTTTAAGTGACACTGGAAGTTGGTAAAGAGACTCCATGAGTGAAATTAAGACACAAATGAGGTCCTATATCAAGATGACTGTTTATTAGAATGAGGCAAACAATGAAAGAATAGGGGAGGGAAAAAGAGGAAGCAAGAGACATCATTACCACCTCATAGTCCTCCTTTAGTGGGGGAAAAGACATGTTCCTGGGCTGCTGCCTCCAGCCTGAGATTGTCCCAGGTGATGTTTCCCTTCCACTAAGCTGGCATAGCTGAGTTTTTCTATTGTTCCTGATTCACTCACTGTAGCTCCACCTGGCCCATACCCATGTCACATTCCGGGGTGACTTTCAGGGGTCTTCCCACGTGCCTGCAGGGGTCAGTGATGAGTGGCCTCTGCCCCTCTTTGCCATCGCTGTCCACCACTCTCCTTGGACAGCTGCTGTTTGGGTGGGTGGAGGTCACACATCAGGCAGGTCGTTCAGGGTGATCTTATCTTTGTTCAGATACATAGTGTAATCATCACAATCGCCAGGTGATTTACACGTTCAAGAGAGGATTCCCTCTCATACATCTCAAAAGGCAGAACTGAGGGCACTCACAGGGCAGCATTCATCTCAACTGCCTAAGCTCCTTCAGCCCTAAGCAGAACTAAATCTGAGGTGAGGGGAGGACACTGGACAGCTTTAAAACATTGTCTAGAGTCTGTTAAACAGTGAGAAGCACTGAGGTGTAACCCAGGGGAATCGACTTGTGATAGTTGCTGAGTAGTCTGCCCAGTTATTCCTGGGCTCATTATCTGGGGCTGCTATCTGAGAGTGTGGTGTGGCACACTTTGCAGGTTGCTGTCAAGTGCCGCTGCAGCAGTATGCACTTCCTCGTGGCAGAGTGGAACGAACCATCCATCAGGTTCTACAAGAGAAGGGGTGCATCTGATCTTTCCACTGAGGAGGGGTGGAGGCTCTTCAAAATTGACAAAGAGTACCTCCTGAAGATGGCCACAGAAGAGTGAGAGGTTATTCCAGCAAATAAATTCTCCCTGCAAATATCTGTGCTCTCTGAATAAACTCCCTTCTTGCTTTTTCTCTGTACAGTTGGTAGTGGAATAAAGTAGCGTGGATGCTAATAATGATGCTATGCAGGTGTGGTCCTGGAGTAATTGGTACTGTGATCTGGAGGCATCTGAAGTTGCATATGTGCTTGTGTGCATCCTTTACCAGTGTGGGCTTGTAATCTTTGTATATGGAAACTTCATTCTTGTAAGTGTCATTCAAATGTGTACAATGTACACACTGGTAGGGTTTGTTTTAATTATTGCCTTTTATAAAAATAAATAGTGTTTTCACTTGATGGTGGTAGTTTTGACTTGATTCTCAATTTATCTTGCATGTATGTTAATAGAGTATTCACCCAAACACTTTCACAAGGGGAGTGCAATGTACCACAGTCCTGATGAGATAATAAATGGTGGCCTTGAGTGCCTGTGGGATCCAGGGGTGAGGTTCAGGGCACCTGTAATAAAGCTGTGTGGAGGAGTGTCAGATCAGCCTCTGGGTCCCATCCTGTGAGCAGTATGTGCAAATGAGCACCTGTGTTACAGTTGGTTTGATAAGAGTCCTGCAGTCAAGCTGCTTGTCTCAGTTTCTAGAGAAGCAGCTCTGGAAAAACGAGGTTGTGGCATTTCTTCCTTGGGCCTTCTAGTTAACTGCACAAGGGCATAACCTTAAAGGGGAAGATGCATCTAGCTGTAGTTTCAAAGCCTAAATCACAAAAATAGGTTTGGTCAGGAGAAAGTATTTTTATGAACTGCACAAACTCCCCTGTGACCCTTAAACTGCCATCACCGAATGCTTGTGCTGTACACAAACCCAGATCAGGATTTTGGAGCCTGTGCAGTGTTTTGCATGAGCCTCAGTGCTGCGCAGTCCGGCAGGGTTGTGCTATCTGAAACCAAGTGCTGTGCTAAGAAGTGGGAAACTTGGGTCCTGCCTGTTCAAATCTTTGTCCAGCAGTAAGTGAAAACAATGCTGCTCATCGACTTTTTTTAATCAGCTTGGAAATGGACTTAGCAGTTTTGCGACACTGTATCTGCCTTTCTCAGAAGTTAATGCTCAAAGTGGCTGCAAACAAGTTTCATGCTGCTCTGCTCTTCCTCTAGTACCCCTGCAATGAAAGACTTCCTTTGACCAGCACTGCTTTCACTTCAAAGAAAGAAGACTTACGTGTCTTCTTGTATTGACCTGGTTTAAATAAAACAGGCTTTTGAAGAGATCTCGATTGCTGCATAAATTGTGTCATCTGGAAGATGTCTCATTCTAGACAGTAGTGATCGGTGACTAGGCTAATGCTAAATCAATTTTAAGGACAAGGTGTCCCTCTGCCTGACCCAAACAGCAGGCTCTGCAGGGTGTTTGGCACAAAGCTGCTATTGTTTTCTGGTCTGTAACTAAGGCGTCAGCAGCAGGGTGTCAGCCCTTCCCAGGTGTGAGGTACAGCTGTCAGCTGCTTCCTAGGGAATGAGAAGGCCAACGAGAGATACAGGAGCTCTTGGAAGGGAGCGGGAGGTAGTATATGCCCAAGTTGGTTGTCCAGACAAACACAGGCTGGACAGAGCCTAGTCTGTCATACCAATTACCCTGATTTAGCAGGTCATGTTCTGCTGAAGAATCAGCCATTTCTGGATGCTCCCTGTGTCTGTGAGGCATCTCAGCCGCTGTTAGTTTCCTACTGCTCACAGGAACCTCAGACACAAATCCCTCTCCTGCCCCAGGGGGAAAAGAATCCTGTATTTCTTATGGGAGCAGATGAACCACCAAGCTCCAAGCCTCCTGACTTGCTCTTGCTGAACCTGTGCTCTTCTGCAGTTCAGTAGGTTAAAGGAGATGAGAGTAAGCACACCCGAGAAACCAGCCTGGTAACTGGAGCTGGAGACAGCATGGGAAGGACAGGATGATCTCCAGCAGATCTCACTGAACGTTATGGTGAGGTACCCTCTCATCAAGGAAGTTACAGCAACTTCACTGGTAACTTTTTGAGCTACAGTAACCTACTCCTGCATCTCAGTCCTAGTGTAATCTGGTTTGGAGTTACCTTAAAATGGTGGTTTTGGCTCTCTATATCAGCCCAGAAGCTGCTTGCTGATACAGCAGCTTAAAATGTTTTTATTTTCAAAGTTCATCAGATATCTAGGACAGACCTACTGAAATCTCAGGCCTCAGCCTCCTGAAGCACAAGAAAACTATCAAAGGTGCATGACTACAGGGAACAAGCTAACTAATTAAGCCTTGTAATTAGGAAAGTAAGCAGCTTAGTCAAATTTGAGATCAATTGGAAAGCATTTATCAGCTCTTGTTCAACACCTTCTGCCAATGCAGTCTAGCACTGCATCTTTTAAATGAATTCTGCTGAAAGAGGTTCTCATGGAGTCACAGAAAACAAGGGAGACAGCCCTACATGAGAAGACCTTTTCTAGCCTACTTGTGATAGTTCTAAACATTCACACACAAAAGTGAACACCAAAACTGACCTTTCAGATGTGACTTTCACTGAGGCAGGGGGTTTAAAAATATTCTCACATTTATGGCACCAGAGTCTCCAGCAGAATGATGTGCTAATGCCATAGCTCAGGAAAAGACCATTTTTAAACTCCCTCAATAAACTTTTTTTCACAAGCTACTAAGGGAGCAAAGTGACTCTAGCTGTATTTGAGATGTCCAGCAGAGTGTTTTCTGCAGGTATGTTAGTTTTTTGCATTACACTATTTCCTTGCTGCAGTGTTGCTGCCCCCAGGCAAGAGTTACGACAGTGCTGATAACATCTTCGGGAGCCGAGGTGCAAATATCCTCCTTGCTCTCACTCTCAGGCTTATGACCTGGGAAGTTCTTCCCACACCAAGACAGCCAGCGGAAGACTTTGCTGGAGCTACTCTCCTATGAGGACAGGCTGAGAGAGTTGGGGTTGTTCAGTTTGGAGAAGAGAAGGCTCTGAGGAGACCTTATTGTGGCCTTCCAGTATCTGAAGGGAGATACAAGAATGCTGGGGAGGGACTTTTTAGGGTGTCAGGGAGTGATAGGACTGGAGGGAAATGGATCCAAGCTGGAGGAGGGGAGATTTAGATGAGATGTTAGGAAGAAATTGGTCTCCATGAGGGTGGTGAGACACTGGAACATGTTGCTTAAGGAGGTGCTGGAAGCCCCATCCCTGGAGGTTTTTAAGACCAGGCTGGATGTGGTTCTGGGCAACCTGATCTAGTGTGAGGTGTCCCTGCTCATGGCTGGGGGGTTGGAACTAGGTGATCCTTGAGGTCCCTTCCAACCCTGGCAATTCTGTGATCCTGTGAAGGTGGCCTTGGGCAGATTCGTGGCCAGAGGACACGATGGAGGACTGTACTCAGCTGTGAGAAGCAGAGGCACCGGGCTGGCTGCCCCCTCTGTGCTTGGCATTTCCCCACTCGCAGGCTCGCACACAATGATCCAAGCTGTAGCCATAGTGACGGCATGGAAGGAGGCTTTTTTGTCTACATAATTTGAGTTAAAACATAATCTATGCATGAAAAACAACCCTTCCACCTCTCTTTTCTTTTAAAGAGCCTTTACTCTCAAAAAGCCAATGCACACTTCCCGCCTAACAAGCATATAGATGCTTTAATGCATTCCTGTACATGGCATTTTGTCTTCAGAGTGTTGCCATCCTGGCCCCTGGCCAGCTGAATGCAAAGGTCTCCCTGATGCAGCTGCAGAGAAAACACCAATTAGGTGCAGAGCAGGGACTCAGGAAACCCTTGCTTAGTTCACCACCACAGTGTTAACCTCGGGCTGGAGGCTGGCAGAGGGATGAGCTTCTCTTTGAGCTGACCAGAAGGCTCATTTCCTCCAGCTTGCACAAGTTTCCTCCTCACAGCGCTCACTCCCCTGGGCTCTCCCTCCCTTTGCCTTGCCCTGGGGGAGGGAAAGCTGAGCTGAAGGAATGAACAGGCAGCCACACACACAGGGGCAGAGCACAGATGAAACCTGCAGCTGTGGGCTTTCAGTAATTCACCTCACACAACAGACTTGGCTTTGCCTAGTGGTTTTGCTGGCCTGGGCAAGATGGCTTAAATGTTGTTTTTTTAAACTCAGGTTTCAGAGAAGTGGCCACAATTTAAACAAAGCCTTAGCTGCTGTCTGAAACAAAACAACACACCACTAGTGTGCCTGCCATTAATGTTTAACCTCCCTGCAAACTCAAAGCAGGCTATAACTTCACCATCCACACACGACTCCCTCCCAGGACTCTTCTTGTTTAAGCATGATGAAAAGGAGGCTGAGAGGAGGCCTTAAATGCTCTCTACAGCTACCTGAAAGGAGGTTGTAGACAGGTGGGTATCAGTCTCTTCTTCCAAGCAATAGGAAAAGAGGAAACAACTTCAAGTTGTGCCAGGGGAGGTTTAGATTGGAACAGGCTGCCCAGGAGAGTGGTTGAGTCACCATCCCTGGAGGTACTAAAAAGACTTCTTGATGTGGTTCTTAGGGACATGGTATAGTGGTGAACTTGGCATGATTGGACTGGATGGTGATAGATGTCTTTTCCAACCTAAACAATCCTAGGATTCTATGATTCTTTCTCCCGGGAGAGAAAAGAGCATGGATGTTTTTTTTGCTGTCAAGAAGGTTTTTGGTGAGTGTAATCTTGATGGAGAACTTCAGAGGCCATTTATTCCTCAGGTTAGTCCCCATAGGGAGCTCATGGAAGAGAGGCTGTTAAGGCTGAAGATGGTGGATGTGGGCTCTAGGACAGGAGTACAGCTTGACATCAATGCAACACTACCAGGGGCATTTCTCTCCCCCAGATTCACAGAATGCTTTAGGTTGGAAAGGACCTTTAAAAGTTATTTTGTTCCAACCTCCCTGACATGGGCAGGGACACTTCCCACTAGACCAGGTTGCTCAAGGCCTCATCCAACCTGGCCTTGAATATCTCCAGAGCTCAAGCTTTGCCCTACTGCATCCTGGCTTTTTTCCAACCGGAAACACTCACTGTGGTTGGTAACTGAATAAAACGCAAGTACACACCTCTACCAAAAATGGGGGGAGGACATTCCGTCTTCAAACCAGTTTTGGTTTCATTTCACAGATGTACTAAAGGCCAAAGCAAGAGATGAAAAGCCCCAGGAAATAATTACCTCCTGAGGACGAAAAACAAACAGCAGTTGCAGAAACTCCTCTAAGTTAAATATTTGTATTTATTTGCATTTGGACCTTTGAGTACGTCTATTGTTCACCTAACAGGTGTGAGCTGGTCACATTTAACTCAAAGGGAAAAGACATCTCCATTTTCTTGAGCTCTGTTTCCCTTCACCAAAACACATTTAAAAAGAATGTGCCCGGGGGAAAAAAACAATCAAATGTCTGCCCGCCCTGCAAGTTTGCTCTACAGCCTGATGAGCTGACATCACCTCGTCCAAATCTCTCACTGCGTGGAGAAAAGATGTAACTCCTGAAATCCCTGCTAGAAACCTTCCTCCACCCGGGGAAAAAAAGCATGAGAGAGGGGTTAGCTTTCCACATGGAAGTCCATGAGTGTTTCTAAATAATGTGGATATTCCAGTGGTGTTTTCAAAGCACACTGGTAAAAGGGCAGGCAGGGTGAGATTTTCCAATACTGGTTACTATAATTAGGCACACAGATATCACTGATACCAGGCATCTTTGAACAGTTTTCCTCTAATCACATTCATGATGAGCAAACTCCGGTCTGGGCTCTTCACCAGTCTCCATGAACTTCTACACTTGACCCATTCCAGTCACCAACACAGAAGCAGCACTGCACATCTTGTGCAGGAGGAAACAGAATAACAGAATTATTGAGGCTGGAAAAGACCTCTGAGATCAAGTCCAGCTTATGACCCAACACCATGACATCAGCTAAACCATGCCACTGAGTGCCACATCCAATCTTTTCTTAAAGACCTCCAGTGATGGTGACTCCACCACCTCCCTGGGCAGTCCATTCCAGTGTCTAATCAGCCTTTCTGTGAGGAAGTGCTTCCTAATATCCAACCTAAACCTCCTCTGGCACAGCTTCATATCATGCCCTCTTGTCCTGTCACAAGTTGCCTGGGAGAAGAGCCTGACCCCCACCTGAATACAACTTCCTTGTAGTTTTGGTCTACAGTCTCATCCCTTTTTGCAATCGATTAGCGGATTTTTCACCAGCCAACTTCCTACCATAGATAAACACAGGA
Source organism: Picus viridis (assembly GCA_033816785.1). Classification (NCBI taxonomy): domain Eukaryota; kingdom Metazoa; phylum Chordata; class Aves; order Piciformes; family Picidae; genus Picus; species Picus viridis. The sequence continues at coordinate 27,747,324 of CM066570.1, read as the reverse complement.
ATATTTCCCATCACTTAGCCTGAAAACATTTTAGCTGCAGGTGCAGGCACCTGGGTCTTTGGAAAAAAATAATAAAATTAATTCAGGTTAATGTGGAGGAAAGGATCAAAATCTGTGTTCAGCATGCCCAGAGGTAATAGCCTCTGTAGAGAGCTACAGCTTTGCCATTTAGCCAGAAAATGCCATCAGAAGAAACTAGGAGACTCTTGTTTTGCAAAATTAGAAGTTTCAAAGTTAAATTCATAGAATCATAGAATGGTCTGGGCTGGAAGGAACCTCCCAAGGTCATCTAGTCCAACCCCCCTCTGCTGTCAGCAGGGTCATCCTCCACTGGATCAGGTTGCTCAGAGCCCTGTTGAGCCTGACCTTGAAGATGTCACCAGGCATGAGGCCTTGATCAGTTCCCTGGGCAACCTGTTCCAGTGTTCCTCATGGTGCATACTTGTTCCTATCATCCAATATAAATCTCCTCTTCTCTAGTTTGAAGCCACTGCCTCTCATCCTATCACTGCAAGCCTTTGGAAACAGTCCCTCTGCAGCCTTCTTGTAGCCCCCTTCAGGTACTGGAAGGCTGCTATTAGGTCTCCTCAGAGCCTTCTCTTCTCCAGACTGAACAACCCCAGCTCCCTCAGCCTGTCCTTGTAGTAGAGGTGCACCAGCCCCTTATCCTCTGGACCTGCTCCATCAGGTAGGTCCATGTAGTTCCTGTGTTGAATGCTCCAGAGCTAGACACAGTACTCCAGGTGAGGTCTGGGATATATTAATAATTTCTGGATTATTTTTACCTTCCATTGATTTCATCAGCCATAATGGATTAGCAAGCCCTGGATTTGGTGGTGATGGAGCAGGAATTGTTGCTGGAGAGCAACAGACAGAACTCGCAGATAGAAGCAGCAACAAGCACTAGCACCAAAGAAATAACACTGTAAGAATTCAATTTGAAACAAAACCAGAACTGGATGAAATCTCAAGGGACAGTGGCAGTCAGTGCATGCTGTTCCTCAGCCAAGCAAGGAAGTACACCCATTTTATGTAACTACATATCTCTGGAAGTCGGCAGACTGTGAAAAAAGGCTGATAAAACAAAGTCCATGGCATTACAAAGTACAGCTGGTCCAAATGGCAGCGAAGTGAGGACAAGGTTAAAGAGTACCAGAGGAAAAAAACCAATGGTTTAATAAACAAATTCTCAGTATTGGTGGGCATCGGTTGCCTACCTTCTCAGCACAGGGCAGTAAGAAAACAAACCTTCATTTTCATGCTGAGTTTGCTATCACCAAGATTGGACTGAAATTTGGTGACGTTAAGTCCTGTGTAGTATCAGAAGCCCAGAGCTCCTTTCCTCGCCTTTTGGGCTTGGTTAACTTGGCAGCAAGTTTGTTGTTGTTTTTTCTTTTCCTGCTGTTAAAAGCCAAAGCACTTTTCACCCCTGCAGTTAAACATACTGAGACATCTGTGCTTCACTCCCAGGCAGAAATGGGAGTGTACCCATAGCCTTGTTGCACCTCCAGCACACAGCTGGGGCTTCCCTCAAATATATTTACATCAGGTTTCCCAGCTAAGATATTTTCTGAAGTAAGACCAAAACTGCAAAAGTCTAAGGTCCTCTTAACACAGCTCTAGAAGCAAGAAGTGTTCATGAGGAGGATGTGACATTATCTGCCATTCTTTCTTAGAGAAGCTGTTGAACCTTGGGGGTACAAGAATGTATAGTCCTTTCATTTAAAATGTAAAGCATCAGGTGCTCCTGTTTGCACAGGAGTAAAGACCACAGAACAAAGGAAATCCACCTAAAGCCATGTGCAGCTTGCAACAAAAAAGGGTTAGAAACACAAGTGTGCCAAAGGCTGTGCTGGGCCGGCCCTCACCACTTGCTGGGGCTGGGCTGCCCCATGCCCTTCATAGACCCAGCACTATGAGGACAGTGGCACTTGCAGCTGGGCCTTCTGTTTCATGATCTTTTCTAAGTTCAGCTATGGTGCTTTTACTTCACACTGCTTCAAAGAGCACCTGCACCACCCCTCGCCCCAAGCCCATCACAGGTACAGTGATAGGTGTTCCAGAGGCACTTCTGTGGCAGCTGTCACAGCATGGAGGATCATGGAGGTGAAAGCCCTCAATCCCTTGGAGCACAAGCACTTGCCCTGTGCCAAAGGTCCCACAGAGTACTCCATGGGAGGGCCATCTACATGAGGAAATGACCACAGACAACGACAAGTGTCAAAGTTTCATAGTGCACCTCCTGCAGGCTCAGCACCTGGTGACACACCACCCGGCCACACTCCACTGCCAGACGAAGCAAAATGTCTTTTTCCAGCAAGACTGAGCCCCAGCAATCTCCTGACACAGCAAATAGGATTTGGGAAGAGCATGGTTCTGTCTGAGACAGCCTCTCTTTAGCCAGGCTGAGCTGTGGTGGCACAGATTTAGTGGTTGTCAGGACATGAAATGTGAGTCACAGCTGTGGGCTTACTGTGGTCTGTGGTGGGAGATTGATGGATGAGAAACCTACTGAGGTAAACATGAGAAGACACATGGGGAGCATGCATGGGTTCATCACTCCTCAGGCATTTGGGCACCTGACAGACCAGCAGGGAGGCCCAGGGCAGGGGATAGCCAGCACTGAGACCGCTCTGCTGCCAGGCCCCCTCAGCAGCCAGTTTACACCACAGGGAGAGGAAGCTCTCACTTCTCTTTCAAGACAAGGAAGTGTCTCATCTGAAAAGACTTTTGGACTTGAACACGATATACAAAGGGTGTGTTAGGGAGCTATGGACACACACTTGGGAATGTGTCTCACAGGCTGGGCAAGTCCAGCCAAGGGGATGTTCAGGGTTGCCTTCACTGTGAAACCTGGCAACACCTGGATGCGTTCGTGTGTGACCTACTCTGGGTGCTCCTGCTCTGGCAGGGGGTTGGACGGGATGATCTTTCAAGGTCCCTTCCAATCCCTAACATTCTGTGGTTCTGTGTGACTCCCAAGTCATTAACTAAATCCTCTTTCCTTCTGTGTAGTTTATTAAATCACACAGCCTCATAGTTATGTGTGACTGGTAACAAGTGTGAGTGAACAGACACACTGGAATTGCTCTTTTGCCCCATTAAAACTACAGTTAAAAGACTTTTCCCACACAGAAATTTACCAGCAAATGCAGTACCTGAGTGATAACTTGCACAAATATTGCATCAGCTGCACTTGTTTGTGATGTGGGGTTTGTGTTCTTGCCATTAAAGGAGCAATAGTGATGATGATACCAAACTGGGAGGTGCAGCTGAGGGGCAGGAGGCCTTGTAGAGAGATCAAGGTAGATTTGAGCTATAATTTAAAGGATGAAATTCAACAAGTCAAAATTCTGGATTCTGTACTGAGGACTGAGTCATACCAGGCACAAGAATATATGGGGGGAGGAGTGGCTGGAAAGCAGCCCTGCAGAGAGGGATCTGGGGATGCTGGTCAGCAGCAGGCTCAATATGAGCCAGCAGTGTGCCCTGACAGCCCAGATGGCAAACTGCAGCCTGGGGTGCATCAAACACAGCATAGCCAGCTGGTCAAAAGAGGTGACAGTCCTCCTATACTCACTGTTGGTGAAGCCTTACCTGGGGTACTGTGCACAGTTCTGGATGCCAACATTTAAGAAAGGTCCTTGAATGTATCCAGCTGGTAAAAGGGCTGGAAAGAATGTCCTCTGAGGAGCAGCTGGGGACTTTGGGATTACATAATTCGGAGAAAAAGAGGCTGAGGGGCAACCTCCGTGCTCGCTTCAGCTTCTTGAGGAGGGGAAGTGGAAAAGGAAGTGCCAATCTCCTCCTCCTGCGTATCCAGTGATAGAATGGGTGGGAATGGTTCAAAGCTGCAACAAGGGATGTTCAGACTGGACCTCAGGAAACACTCCTGAGAGGGTGGTCAAACACTGGAATAAGTTTCCTAGACAGGTGGTTGATGCCCCAAGGCTGTCAGCTCTTAAGAGGTATTTGGACAATGCCTGTTTTAACTTCTGGTCAGCCCCTGGTCAGGTACTTGGACTAGGTGTTTGCTGTAGGTCCTTTCCAACTGAAATAGTCCCATTCCATTCCATTCCATTCTATTCCATTCCATTCTTCTAGTCCCATTCCATTCCATATCTCAAGGAAGATGACAGAAACTATGCTGAAGACACTAAATGCTACATTTATGTATAAAGTAATTTGTTCTAAATATTTTAGTCTTGAGACAAGTAATTGCAATATTAGAGCATTAAGTAAGAGCCTTTTACAACTACCTGTAACAAGTGCATTACTACACCCTCTGTTTTGGGAATTGCTGCCCACTGGAACCAAGTGCCATGTTTTGTGTGTCCTTTGCCCAGCCAAGAAAGACACACTCCACCTGGCAGCCCCAGCATGTCCCCAGCTGCATTCTTGTGGGTCAAGGAAATGGGAACCAGCAGCCCCAGAGTGCCTGACCCTGGCTAGTACCTGCTGGCCACCTCTCTGCAGGTGTTACAGGGCTTTTTGGCACAGGAGGAGAGCCTACATCCCACTGATCCCTATGGCAGGGCTGACTAAGGCCTGAGCCACATCTCAGTGTGATTCTCAGTGAGCCATTTCCTGTCTTATCCTGGAGAGCTGGGGCGCAGTGGGCGCCACTTTGGCTTTTTTTGTTGCCTTTCACCTGCAGTGAGCCCCTAGGATGCCAATGTTGCCTTGATTTGCAGCACACAGAGTCTCAGCATCACTTCAGAACCACCTTCCTTGGGCCATGAGTACAGAAGAGGCCCTGACATAGCCTGCCGCCGGGGGTTTGTGCCAGCATTATCAACCTCCTGCAAGCCAGCCCCCAAAATACCAGTCAGGCACCCAGCACCTGCCAGTTTCTTTTTAGTCAGACACTGCGTCTGTGTGACACTCAAGTTTTATCTGTCCTTTCCTGCTCTGTGACAAGCCCTCATTTCACTGACTCATCTGCCCACGCAACTCAAGGCTCAGCAGGAAATCTTCACTTCTGCTGTGGCTGCTAAAAGGTTACAAAGACACTCAGCTGTATACAATCTTCAAGCATGCACTAGGAGAAACATCTCCTTTCAGGACAGGGGCTATCATAGGATGTATTACTTCAGGGTATCTGCTCTGGTGAGACCTCACATCGAGTACTGCATCCAGCTCTAGAGCCCTCAGCACAGGAAGGACATGGACCTGATGGAGAGGGTCAAGAGGAGGGCCATGAAAATGATCATGGGGCTGGAACACCTCTGCTAGGAGGACAGGATGAGGGGTTGATCATCCCAGAGAAGAGAAGGCTCTGAGGAGACCTAAGAGCAGCCTTGCAGTACCTGAAGGGGGCCTACAAGAAGGCTGCAGAGGAGCAAAGGCCTGCAGTGATAGGACAAGGGGCAATGGCTTGAAATGAGAGAAGAGTAGATTCAGATTTGATGGCAGGAACAAGTTCTTTACCATGAGGGTGATGGAACACTGGCACTGGTTTCCTAGGGAGGTAGTTGAGGCCCCATCTCCGGACATCTTCAAGGACAGGCTGGACAAGGCTCTGAGCAACCTGATCTAGTGAAGGATGTCTGATGTGCTGACTGCACGGAGTTGAACTGGATGACCTTTGGAGGTCACTTCCAACTCAAGTCATTCCATGATTCTATGATTCTATCCTCTACTTTTGTTTTCAGTCAGACAATCAATGACTCAGGCTTGTTAATACATAAAGAGAACTAGGACACTGTAATTGCACAAGCATGCTTGGAAAGGCCCGGATAGCTGCTTCTTTGTTGTAAGCACAGTTTTGCTTGTCTAAGTATTAGTTATGTAACATATGATTATTATATGTAAATAATAATCTATTAAATAGATCAGGTCAATAAATCAATGGTTAAGTTTCCACCCCAGGAGAAGCAAGCAGCTCTTCTGTATGCCTGGCTACATGTAAGCTCTCTATGAATTTTTTAAAACCTGATAGTAATTTCCTTTTCCTTAAGTAAAAATGTTTAAACATCAACATGTTTAAAGACTGCATTACTTAGAGCAATCAAAAGAAAACTCCTTATGAAATAATCACTTAAGCACAACCTTTCTGTCTAATTCATCACCTGTTCTAATCTAATTCTCACCACTTCTTTTTTTCCCATGAACATCCTGCTGAGAAAAAAATTCCACCTAAGGAGGGAGAAAACTCTACTAGAAGGTTTATTAGCATTTCCTCTGCACACAAATTAGCACTTGGCCCCTGCTAGTCCCTAACACAAAATGAACTTTGCAACTACAAAGGTGCATTAGGAAAAAGTGTTTAGAACAAGGTTTGTGGCGCTACTGTAGCACCATCAGTGAAATCAGAGCTGGCAGGGCTGCACCAGCTAGTGCCTGCCCACCTCCCCCTACATATCTGTAAGTTACCCACAAAGACACCCCTTAAGCTTTAATCTGTGTCCGTGTCGTCCCCCCCCAACTGTACTGCTGAGTTGGGAATAGAGAAGGGGAAAAGGAGAGTTAGGAAACCAAGCCTTCCTAGTGGGGATAGAAAACCAGTAACAGAGAAAATGCATTAAAAAGTCTGCTAGAGTTTCTTTGCATGCCTTGCACTGGGTCCTTTCTGATCCCAGCACACACTTTGGCTCTCTCTTGCTCAGATGATTATTTTTCCTCTGGTTTGTCATTGCCCTCATGCCCAACTCATCGTGGAGGGAAGGTCAGGTCCAAGGATCTCACCTGCCCAAGGGTACCCACACATCCTGCCAGTCGGGAGAGCTGTCCCCCAGAACTGACTTCAGGGCAGGAAACTGAGCATTAGAAAAACAAATGCAATGCAAGTCTCTTTGTAAAGAAATGCTCATTCCCTTCAATATGTCCCTTTTATGCAAGGCCTCCTGTAACACCATTTTAGATGGTTCTGGCTTCAGGGTGCCAAAAGCACCTCAAATCTGCCACTACCAGGCTTCTAGAGGCAGCCACCCATTCTGCAGCCTCTCCCACAAGGGAGGAGAGGCTGCTGCTGCGCTAGCAGAGGGAGACAATGTGCACACACCCACGTCAGCACCAAGGTACGTGTCATGGCCCCATGCACCAGGGGCACCAGGAGTCCTCCAGACATACCAGCACAGAGCCAAGGCTAGATCAGAGGAAGTCATGGGGTCAGCACGGTCACTACCACTTAAAAATTAACCTTGTTCAAAATCTTGAGGTTTAAAATATAATTTTTTAAAAATGAAAAAATAGTGAGCTGTATGTTCTCCAGCTCTTAGAATGGTCATTGCCCAGGTTTTAAGGAAACACTCTCAAAATCAGTGTTAAAAGCCGCCAGTGGGTAACCAAACATGAGAAAGAGCTTGAGGAATCTACAGAGGAGAAACCTTGAAAGGCAGGTGTCAGAATTCCTCAAGACAATTACCGAGGCAAAGCCAGGAAAGTCTGACAGAGAGAAGGGTCACAAATACAGAGAAGAAACAAGCTGCTGCAGAGAATGAAGTCAATGATCAAGTATAGAAACATTACCTCATCTTCTGCCTAGGGACCCCAGCGTTGAGCTCCTGCATGTGTGGACAGAAAGGGTCCCTCTTTTCCATTTGGGAGGGCAGGTGAGCTACGTGGTTCTAATTGAGGTCCCTTCCAACCCTAACAATTCTATGATGCTCCTCAGCTTTCTGAAAGGCAGAGCAGTTTTTCATCTGCAGAGGACGAAGGGAGAACCTGTGTGCACATAAAACTGCTGCCTTCATGCCTTTCACTCTGCAAGGAAAATGCAAATATATGGGAAGTCCCACAGGATTACTAATTAAAATTACCATCTCACATCTCCTTAACAGTATGATTTAATTTATGGCAGTTTATTCGTGGTTGATGGCCATGAGTTTGTCTATGGTGCTTAAACCTGTAGCCTTCCAGGGCAAAAACCGGGCTCTGAGTTTGTTCATGGTGGTTAAACCTGTAGTCCTCTAGCACAAAAATCAGTACAACATGTTCTTAGCCCAGAGACTTGTGGCCTGAGGCATGTTCTGCACATCTAATGTTACACCTTAGCTTACCCACCAGGAATCTAACATCACTTGGGTTTTTTGCTCCCATAGCTTTGCTGCTTTTGGATGTGAGTCACCAGCTAGCCCAGGGCTGAGAGCATTTTTACATCACTGTTCCTCTAACATTCCTCAAACAAGAGGGTCTCCTTACCAGACTAACTTTATCTACAAACAGGAGAATAGTATAGTGCTGGAACACGTCCAGAGAAGGGCCACAAGGATGATCAGAGGGCTGGAGCACCTCTCCTATGGAGACAGACAGAGAGTTGGGGCTGTTCAGTCTGGAGAGGAGCAGGCTCCAAGGAGATCTTATTGTGGCCTTCCAGTATCTGAAGGGGGCTACAAGAAAGCTGAGGAGGGACTTCTTAGGTTGTCAGGGAGTGATAAGATTGGGGGGAATGAAGCAAAACTAGAAATTGGTAGATTCAGATTGGATGAAGAAATTTTTCCCCATGAGGGTGGTGAGACACTGGCACAGGTTGCCCAGGGAGGTGGTAGAAGCCTCATCCCTAGAAGTTTTTAAGGCCCGGCTGGCTGTGGCTCTGAGCAACCTGATGTAGTGTGAGGTGTCCCTGGCCATGGCAGGGGCATGGAATTAGATGATCCTTGAGGTCCCTTCCGACTCTGACAATTCTATGACTCCATGATGATAATAATCATGCTGAAATCAGGAAATATCTGACTTAAAGAGTTTCAGTAGGGTTGTGGTAGTAAAAGAGGTGGGGACAAATTTACACTGAGTTACCTCTGTTTTTCTTTTTTCTACAGACTAAGACTTCTTCCCCTTTAGTGTTTTCTTCTTGGTCAAAACACAGTTGCTGATTTTAGCATATGTTTTGCTCTCTTGTACTGATCTTACTCCATCAAGGCAAAAGTACAGCCAAAGGTTGTCTGGCCCCAGGGACGTGCCCTTGTACAGTTGGATGCTGTGCAAAAGCTCCTCAATGGCAGAGGACTCCAATATTATGTATGAATTGGCTTGCTTGCTCTTTTGGCAGAGAGCTGGGGAGAGCAAAGCAGATGCATATTTCCTCCTTCCATCAGGCACTAACAGCTCATCTTTTTTATTGCCAGCTGAACCTGGCAGCAAGCACAGGAGGGGTAAACACAAAACGCTGTGCCTCACTTATCTCCCAGCAGACCACAGACAGGAAAAGAAGTCTTTTGCTGCTGGTAGCCGAATTTTCTCCAGCAGTTTAGGTTGTGCTGAGTCCCAAGCCTGCCTGGGCTTGCCGGTGAGGCTGCCGTGTAAGCGCCGCACGCCGGGGGGGACCCGAGGCTGACTCAGCCGCAGCTCCTGATGCCATTCCTCATCTCTGGCAGGATATGAAAAATGTGTCAAGCCTGGCACACGATAGTAAACATGCTCCTCTAGGCTGGCTTTGGTGCTCTTAGCAGCCTGCTTTAGGCCGGGCAGTTTATAAACGATGCTTTTAAGAGAGAAGATCAGCTCCTCGGTAAGGCAGCGATGACCTCAGCCTGATGTGTTGAATAAGAAAACTCAGCTCTGCCTCCGTACAACGCCGAAGCATCGGCGCAGGGCTTTGAACGGAGGTTACCTTTATGATTCACAGCGTGAATGAGCACTTAGTGAACACATACAAGAGAGCTGTACGAATCAGGAAATGGCTCTTTCAGGTCTCCTTAGAAAAGGAAGTGAGTCTGAAGCTTGCTACATTTACAGAGGACGTTCGTGGTGAACTCAATCTAGGGCAGGGGATGGGGGGAAGGGACGAATCCCTTTTCTTTCCCTGAGCATTGATACGCTAACTCTGCATGGGTTTGTACCCAATTTTTAACAACAAAAGAAAGGAAAGGAGCTCAAACCGTGGTGGTGACTGCTGCCTCCACAGCTACCTTGCAACGACCTTGTATGCTGATGTATGCATACAGCCACAAAGACTCTTCTGGCTTCATGCTTCAGCATCCCCCATGGCTGGGTGCTGCAGCACTCATGGCCAAGTGCTGGATGTGGCTCACTTTTCAGCTTGAAGAAGTAGATTAATTTCTTCAAAGGCTCGGGTGCTGCACTCTGGAGTTGAGCAAAGGTACTTCAGGTTAAGGCTGGAGAGATTTCTGTGCAGTGGGACACAGAACGCCCTGCTGTAAAAATTTTTGGTACAGGAGTGGTGTGATCCTGTGGCCTTCACACTGTAATGGCCAAAGAAGGCAAAGAATGGAAGAAGATTCTCCTCTGTTACTAAAAAATGCATCTTGAGCAAGTCCCTGAAGCAAGATGAGATTCTCAAACACAGCCCTTCAGTGCTTGTCTGCACGATGCTCTCAGGGCTGCAGCCACCTTCCTTGGGTAGTAGAACTGATGAAAACAAGTGTAAAGGACAGCAGCCGAAGCCTCCCGACACAGCATCTGTCCTCTTTGCCAAAAGGCATGCAGGGAGAGATGGATTTTGTTACCTTATGGGGCTGTCTTACAAAACTTCAGCTTAGTATTGCTGAAGGAGACCTAGACACTTGAGGTGTAAAGAGCATCCTTCTGCTTTCGTCTCTATCAAATTAAAGTCTTGAGCCTTGTGCAGGTTTACATTCCCACTGTAATCAAAGAGAAAAGTTCCCATACCAGGCTGTCCCACTGCCTCCACTGCTGTTTTCATAGTGGGCACAAAGACTCTCAAGATTGTTGAGTCTGAGCATAGCTCAGGCTGCTGCATGGCTATTTAGGACTGCAACAGCAAGTCACCTGGAATCTGTCTTCCTCTCTCCAGAAGATCCAGCAAAGCTCACCAGTAACAGGATGATTTCTCAGTAACTGGGCCTGCTAATGGAGCACTTCATCCAGCTTACCTGCCACACAACTGACTGGCTTCACATGTTACTTGGTAGATTTATATGTTTAAATGCACTCAAAACAGACAAAAATACCAGGAGGAGTCAAGACCCTGAGAGCTTACTCTGGTGCAGGCACTGTAGCTCCATGTTCCATGTAGAAAAGTTTTATCAGAGTGATAACCAGCTGTGAGACATCTTGAGCTCACCTTTGATATCTCCAGCTTTCAACACCAATGCAACGGCTACCAGTAAAACCAGCTTGAAAGCACGGCATGAGAGCAGCATTCTGGTAGAATCCACGAACTTCAAGAGAAGATCAGACTCTGGTCTTTAATCAGAGATGGCCTGTAATGAACTTCACTGACTTTAAACAGGAGAAAACAACACAGACACATCACTATGCCAAAGATGCTTCCAGGGAAACCTTGAGAAATTCATCACCTCCAGTCAGTTTAAGAACCATACAGAGTCAGCTAATGGTCTAAACTTAAGAGGACAGGTGGTGGTTACAGTTAGAAACATCTTTCTTTGTTTTGTTTTTTTTTTCTTTCTAAAAAAACTTCTGCTTTGTAGTTAAGATTGTTATCAAAGCTTTTCCTTGTAAACAAGAAGGTTTTGTACCTGGCAAAAACATCTCCACAGTGGGATTGACCTAGCCAGCTGCCAGGTCATGCAGGTGCAATAGCCAACCCTGCTTGGAGATGCAACATCCAGGAAGGTCCAGCAGGAAGTTATATAGGCCTCCCCAGCATGTCTGAGGAGCCAAAATGGTCTTTGTTGATAGTAGTTTATTATGATAAAAAGGATCTTGCTATTTATGGGCAGGGATGGAAATAATCTTTACAAAAACAACAAAAAGGAGGTAACAAGAAGTGCATGCAGCAGGAGCGCCTATCTGATCTGGAGGAAATGTGCTCACACAGAGGTTTTTCTTCCAAGGCAAAGCAACAGAGCAGGAGTGAGCCCCTTCAACACCTAGGTTCTTTAGGTCTAAAATACAATTCCTTCTGTATCAGTCTTGCTTTATATTGCACTGCAGTTCTAGCTCTCTTCAGAGGTGACAGATGCATTGAAGTATTTGAGCTCTGAAGCGTTACAGCTCCAAAGCATTTCATCTGCAACCTCTGGTAACAAGTTTGTGCCTGGGGCCTTCTGCAGTTAGAGCACTGAGTCTAACCCAGATTTTAGCGATGGATACATGTGTTTTTATTCAAGGTTGCAAGATCATGCATATTTACCTGAGCTAACAGGGTTATTCCAGGTTGGTGGTATTCTTCCTAGCAAAAGGATAAGCTACATTGTCCATTTTTACTCAGACAACCAACACACTACTTTCAGGAATTGCCATGCCAGCATTAAGGGCTGGATAAGCCAACCTGATGATTTCCAGTTCTACAATTTTCACACACTGAAGAGATTAAAGATTGGGTTTTTAGGAGACAGCACTGCAGCCGGGCCCAAAAGTATCTGCTAACAGCCACCAGGGTCAAGGATGGTGAGATGAGAACACTATTTCCTCAGTTACACAGACTCCCAGTTACCAAGTCAAAAGGCTTTGAGTGGAAGAATGACCAAACCATTGATGTGAAACTTGGGTGGGGCATAGACCATTTTTAGCTTATGTTGTAATATCCACAGGCAAAGCCTGGCAAAAGACAACACATGCATCTACAGACTACTTCCACACATCTGTGTATGGCTTAGGGTGCAAGGGATCTCAGAGATCATCTACTCCAACCTCCCCACCATGGGCAGGGACACCCCGCAACTAGACTCAGATGCTCAAGACCTCATCCAACCTGGCCCTGAACACTCCCAATGAGGAGGCATCCACAACCTCACTGGGCAACCTATTCCAGAGTCTCACCACCCCCATATTGAAGAACTTCTTCCTAATCTAAACCTACTCTCCCTCAGCTTAAAACCATTCCTCCTTGTCCTATTGCTAGACACCCTTATGAAAATTCCCTTTCCAGCCTTCCTGTAGGAAACCTTCAGCTACTGGAAGGCAGATATATGGTCTCCCAGATGTCTTTTCTAGGCTGAACACCCCCAGCTCCCTCAGCCTATCCTTGTAACAGAGGTGTTCCAGCCCTTTTAACATCTTTGTGGCCCTCCTCTGGACTTGCTCCAACAGTTCTGTGTCCTTCTTATGATGTGTACATAAATATAAATATATATAATGAGGGGGCAGTGGTCAACTGCTCTCCTGCTCCTCATAGAAAAGTCTGTACCAAGTGAGTTGAATGCTTTAGGATCTTTTGCATTCTTACCAGCATTAAACATCTTATTTCCTGTAGCTGTCAAAGACAACAGACATAAGGAAAGTATTTCAGTTAAGGCTATCTTGCTCACATTTTGGAACCATCTCCTTGTCATGTGTGTATGCAGATGCTCACAGGCAGTCATTTCCTGACAGAAAAAAGTGAACTGTGTTGATGTCTATCGTTTGGGGACATTTTAATCAGCAGTGTAAATATGCTGTATGGCAACATGATCAAGTAAAAAGCATTTAAGTGAAGTGATACTTATCTAACCCAGGATTTTTTAAGCATGCACACACACACACACATATGTGAACTAACAAAGATTCAAATAATGGTTTAGGTTGGAAGGGACCTTAAAGATCATCCAGTTCCAACCCCTCTGCCATGGGCAGGGGCACTTTCCACTAGACCAGGTTGCTCAAGGCCTCATCCAACCTGGCCCTGATCATCTCCAGGGAGGAGGCATTCACAACCTGTTCCAATGTCTCAACACCTTCACTGTGAAAAATTTCTTCCTAATCTCCAGTCTAAATCTGCCCTCCTCAAGCTACAATCCATTCCTTCTTGCCCTTATCACTACAAGCCCTTGCAAGAAGTCCCTTCCTGACTTTCTTGTAGGCCCCCTTCAGGTACTTGAAGGCTGCTACAAGGTCCCCTGGAACCCTTTTTTTTCCAGGCTGAACAGCCCCAACTCTCTCAGCCTCTCCCCATAGGGGGTGTGCTGCAGCCCTCTGACCATCTTCATGGCCCTCCTCTGGACCCAAATGAGGATTAGGCCGGACAGGAAAAATTCTGCTTTGCTCTCACAGGCAGTAAAAAGAAACAGAACAGATAACAACTGCATCAAAAAGAATCACAGAATTGTTTTGGTTGGAAGAAACCTTTAAGGTCATCCAGAACTGCCAGGTCACCTCTTCAACCATGTCCCTCAGTATCACATCTACATGGTTTTTAAACCCCCACAGGGATTGAGAATCCCCCACTGCCCTGGGTAGCCTATGCCAGGGCTTGACGACTCCATTGGGTAAGATTTTTTTCCTCCTATCAGGCTTAACCTAATCAAGTGTCTCCTGTACACTTTCTGGTATTTAAATAGGAAAATTGAGGAAAGTACAAACACCTGAATTCCCAAGTCATCACGTTCCTAAATGCCAATATGGTATATACCAAACATTACTGAAACAAAACATAAATACATATATGATTCTATATCTAAAGCTGTATTCCTAACTCAGTGGCAATCATTTTCTCCAGGATATGAAACTGCCAAAGGGAAGGACTATCTTTAAGGGAAGAAACAAATCTCTGCTTGTATTGCAAGAGGGTGTAACAGAGCAGTTACAGCTATGACCTGGTATTTCCCAAGTTTTCTTTCCACTACTGACAAAAACACTACTTTGATCTCTTCCCAAGCCTATTTGAACTAGGTTGGCAAATTTGAAGTCAAAGAAACAAAAACACACCCACCCCCTCAAACCCCACACAAGAACTCTGCTCCCTTTGCTAAATCAACATCCTTCTCCACCAGCCTAAAACAATCACAAAAACACGCACTGAACATCTTGGGAGGCACTGGGTTTGTGCCTGAGGCAACTACATGCATTACGCCTATATTTCATGATGCCCACACAGGCTAGTATTGGCATTGCCAAGGTCTGTTTGGCTTTCTCTAACTTTGTGCTCAGCTGGAATACCTAACCAAGTAATAACAAAGATGTTTAGAAACATTTTGATTCTGGTTTGCTTTGTGTTTTCTTCCCTGTTCTTTTCAGACAGTTATGAGCATACATTTAATTCCATCCTCCCCCCATTCGTCATATTCACTGATCAATTTAGGAACATATATGACTCACTAACACAGCTCTAAATGCCCTAAGCTGCTTGGATTACAGTAACTTGTGAAGCACCAAGCCCAAAAAGAGAGACTGATGGAAATGGTGACAAATGATGAAAGGGTTTTATTGTGCAAAGATTTCAAAATGCTGGAAATCCTTTTGTATTTCACTTCACTGTTTTCCTCCCCTGGCTGGGAATAAGGAAACAGCCAAGTTATTCTATAGTTGGTTCCCACCACCCTAACATTCTGGTTCCCACTGAGCTGTGCACTCAAGCAAAAAACAAGAACAAACATTACCAGCTCCATTCCCATCCATCTACTACAGGAACTCACAGATGCTTCATTATATACCTCCCGCTGGCACTGATGAGGCAGAAGATTTGTATAGAAAGGAGGGGGAGACTCAGACAAAACACAAGAGTCATTGTAATTGTTCTCAGGCGTAATTCTATTAGCTAATGTCAGCCAAAACATCATGCTCCTAGTTAAGCTTTTCCTCGCTGTTAAAAAAATACAGGCATTGTCAACAGCATCTCCAGAACCCTTTACAGATTGTGCAAGTGTCACATGCATGAGTTTAAAGAAGACAGGAGGAGAGGGGGAAAAAACCCACACAGGCCCGTTTTGTGTAACTGGAGTTTTATTTTGTGTATAAATAATAACAAGAGGCTGAGGGATTCTGAGACTTGCTCCTTGCAATGCCGATCCTACAATGGGACAAGCAGCAACAGACTTTAAATAAAGAGTCCCACTGCACAACTGAGGACAAGATCTCAAAGACTGACCCAAAACACAGACTGTCCTTTCACAGATTCCATACCAAAAGCCCAAGCAGCACACCATCAGTCTTTCCTGAGGCAGAAGGCAGATCAGTTACATTCAAAATCAAAATGTATTCAGGAGGTTTTCCCTCTTTTTCTTGGGAAACTGTTGCTCAAATCTAGATTTTTTTTTTTAGTCACCTATAACAAACAAACAAACAAAAAGGATAGAGGACAAAGGGGAGAAGGAAGGAGGGAGAAAGCACAAATAAATATCATAGACCTTTTCTTCCTGTTGTCAAAGTGCAACTCAAACTTTTTTCTTTTGATGTGGCAAGCTGATCAAAATCTATTTGAAAGACATTCTCCACACAAATTTACTTCCAGCAAAGATATAAATATCTATCACACTAGAGAACTGATGATTATATCTGCCCTAGAGAACTCAGTTCCTATAGTTCAAGTGACTATAAATATATCAAAAACAAAGGTGATCCTTTGGCAGACGTGTTGGACTTGATGGTTTCAAGTCCGTTCCAACCCCTAACATTCTGTGATTCTTTGAAACAACACTTCACAGCAACATAACACCAACTGAAATCCAGGCTAACTAACCAACAAGGGCAAGTGTAGAGTCTTGCATCTGGGAAACAACAACCCCATGGATCAGTATAGGTTGGGGACTAACCTGTTGGAGAGCAGTGAAGGGGAAAAGGACCTGAAGGTCCTAGTGGATGGAAGTTGACCATGAGCCAGCAATATGTGCTCTTGTGGCCATGAAGGCCAATGGCATTCTGGGGTGGATTAGAACGGCTGTCATTAGTAGGTCAAAAGAGGTTCTCCTCCCCCTCTACTCTGCCCTGCTGAGGCCACATCTGGAATATTGTGTCCAGTTTTGGGTCCCCCAGTTCAAGACACACTTCAGGGAACTGCTTGAAAAAGTCCAGCACAGAGCCACAAAAACAATTAAGGGAGTAGAACATCTTTGTAACAAGAAGAGACTGAGTGAGCTGAGGCTCTTTAGCTTGGAGAAGAGGAGACTGAGGGGTGACCTCATTCATGTTTCTAAAGATGTAAAGGGTGAGTGCCAAGAGGATGGAGTCAGGCTCTTCTCAGTGATGCCCAATGATAGCACAAGGGACAATGGGTGGAAGTTGAGGCATAGGAAGTTCCATGTGAACGCAAGGAAAAATTTTTCACTGTGAGGGTGACAGAACACTGGAACAGGCTGCCCAGGGGGGTTGTGGAGTCTCTTTCTCTGGAGACATTCAATCCCTGCATTGCTCTGTTATCTGCTCTAAGTGCTCCTGCTCTGGCAGAGTAGTTGGACTGGATGATCTTTCAAGGTCCCTTCCAACCGCTAACATTCTGTGAATCTGTGAAACCACCTCTCTCAACAAATGTTCTTCTTAATTCCCATCAAATGTCTTTTTGTTTCATAATCTCACATGCTCTGGTGTAAAGCTAGAGTAATTTAACTCAAAGAAGAGGAATTATATAACCATAGAACCTGAAGAGAGTGAAAATGAAACGTGCTGCAGCTGTCTTCATGGAAAAACACAAAGCCATGTCCCTTCCATGCAACTGTTCAGCTCAACAGCTGGATAAAGTTAATGCTTGCTTCTCCCACAATGGCATGTGGTTTGAGATGTAGTTTGCATGTAATTATTGATGACAAACATACTGTAATAAAGGAGGTGCACGTTGCTGTTTTTTGGAATGAAGAAAGATGTTCAAGTCCCTAGCCCAAAAATGAATTTGTCCTTGGCTGACCACTCAACAATTCAGAGACCCATGCCGTGGCAAATCTTTCTGAGGAAAATGCAACTGTATTTATTTTAGTAACCAGATTCAGCTAGGATTATTGTCAGCAGTTGAAAATACAGTGACCCTTTCAGCACTGATCTCATTCAAAATAAACAAATATATTTTCTCAAAGATCATAGCAGCCTTCTCCAACCTTTGGAATCACCCAAAATCCAACCCCACATCTGGAATTAAATAACTGGATTTGATTTCAGACAGAAGTAATAAACTGCCACCCCCTTAGAACAGCTGGAAATGGAGACTGAACTGAACTTCCACCACCTGGTTACTCCAGGTCAAAAACTCCAGTAACTGGTTTCATTTGTGTATCTCCTCCAGAAACAACATGTGGAAAAGCAAGCAGATTTCAAAACCAGCAGCACCCAGACACTTGAAGCACCTGAGCAATTATCTTCACTCATTAAAAAGCCAGACAGTAGAAGAGAGAATCATTCAGGTTGGAAAAGACCCTTGAAGATCATTAAGACCAACCATTAACCCTACCCTACCCAGTTCACCACTAAACCATATCACTGAGCACCACACCTAAATGACCTTTAAACACATCCAGGGATGGTGACTCCACCACCTCCCTGGGCAGCCTGCTCCAATGCTTGACCACTCTTGCAGTGAGAAAGTGTTTCCTAATAGTCCAAACCTTCGCTGGTGCAGCTTGAAGCCCTTCCCTCTTGTTCTATCCCCAATTACCTGTGAGAAGAGACCAGCACCTACTTCTCTACATTGTCCTTTCAGGTAGTTGTAAAGGGCAATAAGGTCTCCTCTCAGCCTTCTCTTCCTCACACTAAGCAGTACCACTTGCCTCAGTTGCTCTTCATCACGGTGATTCTCTAGGCCCTTCACCAGCTTAGTTGCTTTTGTCTGCACCCTCTCCATCCCCTCAATGTCCTTTTTGTACTGAGGTGCCCAAAACTGAACACAGCACTGAAGGTGTGGCCTCAGCAATGCCGAGTACAAGGTGACAATCACTGCCCTACTCCCGCTGGTCACACCATTGCTGATCCAAGCCAGAATGCAAAACAGATGAGCTGTTAGTTTAGCTTTTCCTCAAAGCTTGCTTATATAGCATAACTGTATTTATAATCAAAATCCTTTGCGCAAAGGGCCTGGATAACTTTAGAATGTCTTTATCACAGCTTTTGTTCCTTTCTTTCCACCCACCCCTGCCTAAAAAGAAAATATGCCTTAAGCAAGGAGCACCTGCATCTTTAAATGTGAATGATGATCCCCCAGAAATTACGTTCACATAGTATGAAATACTAACAGAAGATAAAGGCTATTTACAGGTTTCTGTTTGGAATGAACTTTTGGAATGTCCCAAACACACAAAAAGTTCCATTTTCCTGGCTTTTTATCATTTAGTAGCTCTGTCCTAGTTCATAGTAAGTACAGTATTTTAGGGAATTTTAGAGCTTTTTTCTCTCTTAGTGCTCTTGGGTATCTTTACTCAAAGCAAAATTGTTCTTGTTTGTTTGTTTTAATTGGATTTAAGTGGCTATTTTATACAATGCTGGGAAAACAAATACTCTTTAAGTCTTTATATTCATATATCTGAAGGAAAAACTGATATATTCAAGTAAATCAGCCAGACAACATGCCTTGTTGCCTTGGTGAGAATTAGCTACAGCAATTAGAATAGAATAGAATCACTAAGGCTGGAAAAGACCTTTAAGATCGATCCCAACCGTAACCCAACTACCATAACCACTAAACCATGTCCTGAAGCACCACATCTACAGCTGCTTGAACACCTCCAGGAATGGTGTCTCCATCACCTCCCTGGGCAATCCCTCACCACTCTCTCAGGAAAGAAGTTTTTTCTAATGTCTCATCTAAACCTCCCTTGGCACAATTTCAACCCATTGCCTCTCATCCTATCACTGGTTACTTGGGAGAAGAGACCAACACCAGCCTCACTCCAACCTCCTTTCAGATAGTTGTAGAGACAAGTAAGATCTCCTCTCAGCCTTCTCTTCTCCAAACTACACAACCCCAGCTCCCTCAGCCATTCTTCACATGATGCCCTACAAAGCCCACAGCAGCCTGGTGGCTTTTATCTAGTCACACTCCAGCACCTCCAATGTCTTTTCCATCCTGTGGCACCCGGAATCAAACCCAGTACTCAGGCTGTGGCCTCACCAGGGCCAAGTACAGGGGCACCATCACTTCTCCACTCCTGCTGGCCACACTGGTTTTCATCCAGGCTAGGATGCCATTGGCCTTCTAGGCTACCTGGGCAATCTGCTGGCTCAAGTCCAGCTGTCCACCAGCACACCCAGATCCTTTTCCACCAGGCTGCTTTCCAGCCACTCTGCCCCAAGCCTGTAGCATTGCTTGGGGTTGTAGTGACCAAAGTGCAGGACCCAGCACTTGGTCTTATTAAACCTCAACTGAAAATACATTAAGGGAAATAGAGCATTAGAAGATAGCTTTGCTTCTAAAGCTGGTGATGTAACAGTGGAATGCTGCTCCTCAGCAGATGCATGCATTCCACCGCATCTGACTGGTGATAACACATGGAAGAAAAAATCGGTGCAGTTTTCTAAATCAGGGCTCTCTTTACAGTTGTCAGGAAAAAATAAGATAACTTTTCTGGTAAACAGAACACTACATATGACAATAATGAGGAGTCTCTATAATGCTAGGATCACTTTCTGATGAAAAATATAAACCTTTTAGATCATGTGAAAATAATATAGAGAAAAGACAAGCAACTAGAAACCACTTTCAGAAAAGACAGCCTCCATCAACTGCTAACAGGGCAGCCAGTATCTGGTATTTTGCACTAAACTCCTTGATGTGTTTCTGTGTGACCTGCTCTAGGTACTCCTGCTCTGGCAGGGGGGTTGGACCAGATGAGCTTTTTAGGTCCCTTCCAACCCCTAACATTCTGTGATTCTGTGAAATACTAATAAAAATTAAACCCTGTCTTTCACTCTTCTTCATCAATATGAAGAAGGTAACTGCAAGTCAAACTTGCAAATATTCAGCTTCTCCAGGTTATTTTGCTGCTAAAGCCCCACATTATTATCAGCCTTCATCCTTTACCTGCTTAATGCCAGTGATGTGGTGTTCTACTTCCGGGCCCGCTCTTCATTTGAAGCAGTGTGGATATCCAGGCGCTTCTCTCCATCTGCATCACCCTGGAGGAGGGAAAAATATGCACAAGATTGAATGTTTTTTTCCAGAACAGAAAACCTCTTCAAAAGCTGAAACAAAAACTTCTTGCAAAATCAAGTGGTTGATGAGACTAATGCAGTAACATAGACTCAAATATGACCTTTTTCCCCAAAGGGTTTCTAGATTTCAGTCTTCCTGAGCAATTAAAGCATTTGAAAGAACAAGCAGTTCAACAGAAATGCTTTAATTGACTCATTTTTGTCTGCACTAATAACACAGGATGAATTCCCACAGAGGAGTTGCTGTTTTGCATTCTCTGAATTCTGTGTGGATTTATACAATAGGTCTCTTTTAGTCCATATCCTTTGAGAGAGGGTTTTCACACTTTCCCTGAAATAAATGACAGAAATCAAAGAACAAAGGGAGGCTTTGTTAGAGTGTCTGCTCCATCTATTTGCCAACTATGCTAGAACCAATAGACATTTGATTACAGTTTTAAATAGATATCAATTAAAAAACAAATACTTAAAGTGCCACACATGTGGCTAGGAGATTGAAGCACATGACACAGAAGGACAAGCTCAGACATATGGGTTCAGTGTGGAGAAGACCAGGTAAAAGGAGAACCTAATTCGTATCCACAGCTCTTTAATAGGCATCTACCTTCTCAAAAGTTTATATCAAAAGGACACTGAGCAGAGGATACAGGAGTATGGCAAATTTCTCTTAAATCTAAAGGTGGGGAAAAAAAAAACACCCAGTAGCACACCACTGACCAAGCACTGGACAGGTTTTCCAAGGAACTTTTTGAATCTGCATCGAGCACTTGACTGCACATGGTCTGAGACACCAAATCTCTCTCTGAAGCTGTCTCAGCTTTGAACGGGAGGTTGGATGAAATGATCAGGGGTCACACTCAACCTCAGTTGTTCTTAAATTCTATGTATAAAATTAAATTGCACTTTCTTTTTATCTAAAAACACACATACTTTTACCAATATGGATGGACAATGGAGTAAATGAAGCCAGAAGAGACTGGGAAACACAAATATTTAACAGGATGAGTTAAATGTATGTTCCAGCATAAATTAAGTACTATGAATGGATGAGAAGCTGGACATGAGCCAACAGTGTGAGCTTACAGACCGAAAGGCCAATGGCATCCTGGGCTGCATCAAAAGAAGTGTGGCCAGCAGATGGAGAGAGGTGACTCTGCCACTTTGCTCTGCTCTGGTGAGACTTCACCTGGAGTGCTGCATCCAGCTCTGGAGCCCTCAACGCAGGAAGGACATGGACCTCATGGAGCAGATGCAGAGGAGGCCACAAAGATAATCAGGGGGCTGGAGCACCTCTGATGCTACTGAGGGAGCTGGGCTTGTTCAGCCTGGAGAAGAGAATGTTCCAGGGAGACCTAATAGTGCCCTGCCAGTACCTGAAGGGGGCTATAAGAAGGTTGCAGAGGGACTGTTTACAAAGGCCTGCAGTGACAGGAAGAGGGGCAATGGTTTAAAATTAGAGGAGATTTAGACTGGATGTTAGGAACAAGTTATTTACCATGAGGGTGGTGGAACAGGTTGCCCAGGGAGGTAGTTGAGGCCCCATCCCTGGAGATCTCCAAGGTCAGTCTCAATAAGGCTCTGAGCAACTTCATCTAGTGAATGACGTCCCTGCTGGCTGCAGGGGGCGTGGACTAGATGACGTTTGGAGGTTCCTTTCAACTCAAATCATTCTGTGGTTGTATCATTCTATGAATAAGGCACCAAGGCTATAAGACTCTGCATATGCTGCACTGGAGACAGAGATTCAATTATGAAGGTATTTCTTACACAAAACATGTCTAGCAAGACCTTTAAAAGGTTACTCTTCCTTTCAAAAACCTATTTTGTTCTGATCCCTACCACACCCATTTCAAAGCAACAATCTACTCTATGATTTTCCTGTACAGGAACTTGTAAATGACAACATTTTACTACCATTTACAATGAAGAGAATCTGACTCACAATGCCTCATCTCAGGGATTACTCAATTCTGAACAAATGAACTAAAATTAAATTGTTCACACAGAGCTTTTGCCAATTGTTTGTTTTAACTGCTAAACAGAAAATACCACCTAGGTAAACTTTTATTTTTGGGAGGGGGAGGAAGGGCTGAAAGAGGAAAACCAATCCAAAGCAACACACAGAAATAGATGTACAGAAAACCAGGGGGCTAGCTCAGTTCCTCCCTCAGTTTCTGGTGAGCTCAGTAGATCTCACCACAGGGCTTGTCCTCACCAGATCTATTAAGCATGATTTATTTCAGTGAAGCCAGTCCACTGCTAAACTGTCTTTCCTCACACAAACTTATTTGCTGAATTAGCAATTAAAGAGTTTTGAACTCCATCCACTCTGCATGTGACACTAAGGAAAAGTGAGCCTGAGTGAGGCTGATCAAGCAGTAATGTGGGCAGACAGAGAAGGGCTGGCAAAGGAAATACAGACATATCATTTTACAGATGAGTGTCAAAGTCCTCTAGTCACAATCAGCACCAATTCAGAAGCAAAAAAATGTATTTAGATCAATGACCCAGAAGACAGACTTCCTCTGTGTCACAATGCCCTCTCATAATTAGAAGCAGGCACGTATTCAAGATGGACTTTCTACTTTCTGGTTCAAAACAACCACTCCACAGCATCTCTGGATAGACACATTAGAGCTCTGTCCCACAGCAGAAGGGGAAATATTTTGCATTCTTATGCTTCTGACAGTTTCCACTGAAAGGTGACTGAAAAGGAATCAAGGGCGATTCTCCTCCCCTTCTACTCTGCCCTAGTGAGGCCTCACCTGGAATATGTCATCCAGTTCCAGGCTTCCCAGTTCAAGAAGGAGAGGAATCTACTGGAGAGAGTCCAACAGAGGGCTACAAGGATGATGAAGTGACTGGAGCCACTGTCTGATGAGGAAAGGCTGAGAGCCCTGGGGCTGTTTAGTCTGGAGAAGAGAAGACTGAGAGGGGATCTAATCAATGTCTATAAATATCTGAGGGCTGAGAGTCAGGAAGGAAGGGGCAGCCTCTGCTCACTTGTGCCTGTGATAGGACAAGGGGCAATGGATGGAAACCACAGCACAGGAAGTTCCACCACAACATGAGGAAGAATTTCTTGACTGCAAAGGTCACAGAGTACTGGAACAGGCTTCCCAGAGAGGTTGCTGAGTCTCCTTCTCTGGAGACTTATCAGACCAGTCTGAATGTGTTCCTGTGCAACCTGTGCTAGATTTTATGGTCCTGCTCTGGCAGGGGTTGGACTTGATCTCCAGAGGTCACTTTGAACCCCTAACATCCTGTGAAAATGAAAGATTCATGAGTAAAGTGTTCAATACAGTGGGATTCCACAGGGTTAAAAAACGAAACAAACAAAAATAACATTATTTGAAGTAATATTAAAAATAACATTGGAACTAAAAGGACTCCTCATACACTAGAGTTATCAGACTTCCACTGGTGAATGCTAAGATCAGAATTATAAAACCTCCCTTTGGCAGGAAGAAAAGGTTGGACTTGAAAGAGGAACGTGGACAGCTCTGGAGCCCTCACCACAAGAAGGACATGGACCTGACAGAGTGGGTCCAGGAGAGACACAAAAATGATCAGAGGGCTGGAACATCTCTCCTGTGAAGACAGGCTGAGAGTCGATGTTGTACAGCATGGAGAAGGCTCCAGGAGACCTTAGAGCAGCCTTCCAGAACCTGAAGGAGGCCTACAAGAAATCTGTGGAGGAACTGTTCACAGGGGCATGTAACAATAGGACAAGCAACAATAGCTTGAAATTAGAATAGATTTAGATTGGATGTTAGGGACAAGTTCTTTACTGCAAGGGTGGTGGAACACTGCAACAGGCTGCCTAGGGAGGTAGTGGAGGCCCCATCCCTGAAGACATTCAAGGTCAGGCTTGATGGGACTCTGACCAAGCTGATCTAGTAGAGGATGTCCCTGCTCATTGCAGGAGGGTTGGACTAGATGACCTTTGGAGATAAGTCAAATCAGGTATGATTCTCTGACCAGAATGCTACTCTGTAAACAGTATATTCAAAACCTTATGAAACTGACTTGCTGTATGGAGGGGCTCCACCAACAGTGTTTTGAAATGTAGCAGCAGAAAGTCCTGGAATTCATCTTTTTTGGCAGAACTTGAGGATATCAGTTCCTATGACCTCAGTTTGGCACAGGTTTTTGTTTTACAAAACCTTCAGAAAATGAACACACCACGTCTATTTGAATGACATATTGCTGCACAAACACCAAGCTATGCACAGCTGTGATACCTACGACTATCAAACAAATCAGGAGCAACACAACAAATTAACACAAGCCAAGAGGAGCCACCCATCTGCCTGCCCATTTGTAAGAATCCTTTGTGTAGCAACAGCAAAATGCTAGAATGAGTGTCACACAAACAAAAAAATAACATCTTTTGCTCTGGCATGGTTTCATGAAATGGAATACATCTGCTGTAACAACTCAAAAATAACATTTCTATTTGCCTTCTAGCTGCCTAGTGCAACAGTAAGAAATAAATACACAAAGAACAACCCAATATACAGCTGTCAAATTAAGAGAGGAGTCCAAGATTCTATCCTAGAATGCCATTTTTTCTACATGAGAGAAGCATTTATTTTCTTCTGTGACACTTCTGCATCGGCAAAAAGCGCCAATAAAAATACAGATGAAGCTGATACCTATTTGGTGGACCTAATAATTCAGCCCACATTCCAGTAACATGGGAACATAAGGAAAAACTTCCACTGTGAGGGTGCCAGAGCTCTGGAGCACGCTGCCCAGAGAGGTTGTGGAGCCTTCTCTGGTGATGTGGAAAACCCACCTGGATGAGCTCCTCTGTGACCTACTCTAGGTGCTCCTGCTCTGGCAGAGGGGTTTGTCTAGGTATCTTTTGAGGTCCCTATGGCCTGCATCAAGAAGAGTGTGGCCAGCAGGAGCAGGGAAGTCATTGTGCCCCTGTACTCAGCACTGATTAGGCCACACCTTGAGTACTGTGTCCAGTTCTGGGCCCCTCAATTTAAGAAGAACATTGAGACTCTTGAACGTGTCCAGAGAAGGGCAATGAGGCTGGTGAGAGGCCTTGAGCACAAGCCCTACGAGGAGAGGCTGAGGGAACTGGGATTGTTTAGCCTGGAGAAGAGGAGGCTCAGGGGAGACCTTATTGCTGTCTACAACTACCTGAAGGGTGGTTGTAGCCAGGAGGGGGTTGATCTCTTCTCCCAGGCAACCAGCAACAGAACAAGAGGACACAGTCTCAAGCTGCAACAGGGGAAGTTTAGGCTGAAGGTGACGAGAAAGTTCTTCCCAGAGAAAGTTGTTAGCCATTGGAATGTGCTGCCCAGGGAGGTGGTTGAGTCTCCGTCCCTGGAGGTGTTCAAGAGGGGATTGGACGTGGCACTTGGTGCCATGGTTTAGTAGTCATGAGGTCTTGGGTGACAGGTTGGACTTGATGATCTTTGAGGTCTTTTCCAACCTTATTGATTCCATGATTCTATGATGAATATTCTGTGATTCAGCGTGACTTCAAAAGCATGTAACTTTCCACAAGTGCTATTCAGCTTCTCTAGACACCACAGAGACAATACCCTCTTTTGAACAACTTCAGAGGGCAAAGAAACAATGAGGAATGCATGCTGCAGTGTGAAAGATCACATCTGAAATGCAGACAATTCCATAAAGTGCATAGAGCTTCTTCATTTGACACAGGACTGTTGTACTTTGCCTAATCCACCAAGTTAAATAGCAACAGTTAACACTAACACTATGAAGTGAGGGAGAGAAAGAAGTGAGGGAGAGAAAGAAGTGAAGAGAAAGAAGTGAGGGAGAGAAAGAAGTGAGGGAGAGAAAGAAGTGAGGGAGGAAAGAAGTGAGAGAAAAGAAGTGAGGGAGAGAAAGAAGTGAGGAAGAAAGAAGTGAGGGAGAGAAAGAAGTGAGGGAGAGAAAGAAGTGAGGGAGAGAAAGAAGTGAGGGAGAGAAAGAAGTGAGGGAGAGAAAGAAGTGTGTTTACTTAGTGGTCTCTGCAGTTCTGCATGCTGTTTGTTTTTCTGCTGAGGTGGCAAGTGCTTGAATAAGCCTCATAATAAGATGAAAGCTT
The DNA here is from genome assembly GCA_033816785.1 of Picus viridis. Classification (NCBI taxonomy): domain Eukaryota; kingdom Metazoa; phylum Chordata; class Aves; order Piciformes; family Picidae; genus Picus; species Picus viridis. Next base: position 27,720,605 of record CM066570.1, on the reverse strand, counting down.
CAAAAGTTTTTCCCTTCCAGTAACAGCCACGTGTTTCCTTTTGAAAGCCTGGGACACAATAAAATAAAAAGCTCAGCTAATTTTTACTGATGCTGTCAGTTTGTCTTTCTGAAATATTTTAATGTTGCCTATTTTTTTGAGATACTTTTAGACAGTCTAGGTTTTAGGAAAGGTACAGCACAGTTGACTGACCTTTGTTTATTCAAAGACCCATACAAGTGCATTCAGTGAAGTGCCTCAGGCCAGCATAGGATGAATATCCACTGAGGAAAGTCTCTACTCTCGTAAGACTCTGCAACTAACAGGACATGTGAGCATTCCTCCAAAGCAGCTTGTTTGGAACTAGTCCCACAACTAGACCTACTTAGAGAACTGTCCCATACCTACAGTCCATTCAACTGGCTCTCCAAAACATCTCTCTCTCAGTAGCTACCCACCTTCCTTACATCTTAGGCCTCTAGGGTTGAAAACACCATATTTTGGTCAGATAGGACTTCTAGTTTACAACAACCCACAAGCTCTACATCACTGTCAATCTAGTATGAACTGTTACCATTGGTAAGCTATGGCTCAACCAGGAGGTCCACAGAAAAAGACCAAGACTTTCTTCTGGTTCAAAGTTGCTTTCAAATCAACTATTAGCTTGCCAGGCTACATTAAACAACTAAAACAAGAGATGGGAAGCAGCCTGCAGCTAGGGCAGCAGTTTGTATCCACAGAACAAGCACAGATGCTAGACATCAGGAATCAAAGATGCAGTGAGTTCAGATGTGAATTCACCACCACAGAAGCTTTATCCTACACACCTGAACTTTTATTTAAGCAGCTGTTAAAAAAAAAAATCCCTGAACTCCTTACAGGCTCTCCCTGGCACACATTTAATCAACTCACACAGTTGTCTGGTCCCTACATTCTGCTTCACTGAACCATCTACCTGCATTTCCTAAGGACAAGTGTAGAGTCTTGCATCTGGGAAAGAATAACCCCAGGGACCAGGATAGGTTAGGGACTGACCTGTTGGAGAGCAGCATAGGGGAAAAGGACCTGGGGGTCCTGGTGGACAGAGGATGACCATGAGCCAGAGGTCTGCCCTTGTGCCTGAGAAGGCAAACAGCATCCTGGGTTGTGGTTAGTAGGTCAAGAGAGGTCCTCCTCCCTCTCTAATCTGCCCTGGTGAGGTCACATCTGGAATATTGTGTCAAGTTCTGGGCCCCTCAGGTCAAAAAGTACCTCAGGGAACTGCTTGAAAGAGTCCAGCATAGAGCCACAAAGATACTGAAGGCAGTGGAACATCTCCCTGCTGAGGAAAGGCTGAGGGAGCTGGGGCTCTTGAGCTTAGAAGAGCCTGAGGGGTGACCTTGTTCATGTTAATAAAGATGTGAAAGGCAATGTCATGAGGACAGAGCCAGGCTCTGCTCAGTAATGTCTAATGGTAGGACAAGAAGCAATGCATGCAAGCTGGAGCAGAGGAGGTTCCACATGAACATAAGGAAATAATTTTCCCCTGTGAGGGTGCCAGAGCCCTGGAACAGGTTGCCCAGAGAGGTTGTGGAGCCTCCTTCTCTGGAGACATTCAGAACCCACAAGGATGAGTTCCTGTTTGACCTACTCTAGGTGCTCCTGCTCTGGCAGTAGGGTTGGCCTAGATGACCTTTCAAGATCCCTTTCAACCCCTAACATTCTGTGATCAAAAGAAGCTAAATTTTGTGTTGGCAGTCTTCTGGATTAGAAATGATTAACCCAAAGTTTCCTGGAAAAGGGCTGTTAGGTAAGACCCCACACAGCTCATTATCTGTGGCTAAACCCCTAAGAACTGCAGATCCCTTTAAACTCTGGTTTTATGGCTAAATAGCAACATTTAATGGAGCAGCAAACAGTGGCACCATCATGGTAGAACAGAGACTGATCAATGCTTAAAGGAAAAGACAATAAATTGGTAACAAGAGTCTTCTTTCAAAGTGTAGTTATGTAATGGGGAAAAAGTATTTCAGACTTTCAGGGTGAAGCCTGTAAAATTATTACTTTATTTTTAATTCAGAACTCAAGTTCCACAGACTTCTTACCTTACTATTTTTTTCACCAGATTTCTTCTTCTTAGGATTATCCTTCCAAAGAGATTCTACAGCAATATATCCCTGAAGACTCCAATCATACAGCTGTGTACCAGCAACCTTTGAAACAAAAGATATTGGAAAGCATGAACTTCATCATCTGGGCAATATTATTTTGCTCCATGTGTAAATGGAAGATATCTCAAACCACAAGAGATCTTTAACATCTTCCTGCTCAAGCTCAGGGTGTCCAGTATTAATAAGCACCTTAAAAAAAAAATTACACTAGAGTCAAGTTCAGGCTCAACAAGGCTCTGATGAGCAGCCTGATGTAGTGGAGGATGTCCTTGCTGAGTGCAGGGGGGTTGGAGTAGATGACTTTTGGAGGTCCCTTCCACCCCAAACCATTCTATGATTCTAAAGTAAGAAAGGCAAGCATGCTAAAAATCTAAGACTATCTGAAAATGTAACTATATGAAAAGGGGTAGAATGATGCTGCTTGGAAACAATTCTGGTTCTCTTAGTATTTGATATTGAAAAAATTTAGCAGGCAACCTGCGACAGGACAAGAGGGCAGGGCCTGAAGCTGTGTCGGGGAGGTTTAGGTTGGATGTCAGGAAGCACTTCCTCAGGGAAAGGGGAATTAGACACTGGAATGTGTATTAATATAGATTTTATACTGATGGTTGATTTACCTCGACCAGCGCTTCCAGGACACGAAGACATTTATTACGCTATACAGCAAAGGTCTATAGTCTATCAGAAGGCACATGTGTCACATCTTAATTGGTCATATTCTAACGGCATGCATGTAATTAAGGCATACAATAGGCTAAAATAACAAAACAGTATTTTAACACATCCAACCAAATTCTGCCTAGTTTCTCTCCCTCAGTTACAAGGTGTTTACATTACCCTCAGAGTCAAAGACAAAACATAGCTTTCTCTAATGAGAGCAAAGGCAAATCTTCCCTATAGCATTCCAAAGCTATCCAAAAACAACCTCTTCCCACATCTCCCCCTTTCTGTTTTCTAATAGAACAACACTTTTGACTGACCTTTCTAAGATTCTTTGCATACATAGAAGCAAGTTAAAATTAACTGTATAGCAAAAGTTAAAGTTCTGTAAGCAGCATATCTAACAGACTGATGTAACCCATACAAGACATAATATTCAGGCTGAGCTAATGAGAACATTCTAACAGAATTGGCATAATATATAGTTAAAGATAACAAAACTAGTAACAAGCACACATTCCTTTCCACTTATCTTACAAGGTCAGAACACAAACAGAACAGTTGCTTCTTTCAGACAGAAAGTTCCATCTCACTTACTCACTTACTTCAAAGAACTCACTTCTTTGTTACCTGCCTGATCTCCCAAGGAAGAACCTAGATTTTACTAGTTCAAATTTTTACATTTCCCACTTCTTATCAACATAGAAGACTTGATTAAGCCTGAACACATTGTACACAAGGATCAAGATACAAAGATCCACAAACACAGCAAACCCAATCCTCAGCACTGTCTTTTACAATCTGCTTTAAAGGTATGTTACATTTTTATTTTTCTAAGATAGTAAAAAAATCATAGAATTGTTTAATATCAGCAAGATTCTCCTTGATCCATAAAGGTAAAGCTGGCCAGGCTCCATCACCATGAATAAAGAAAATACTTGAAGGTAAACAGCAAGAGTGAAAAGGCTCCTTTGCTGGGTTAGAGATGACATCCTGAATATTCATGGTTCTGCCCAATATAACATTGAACATAACATAATAATGCATTTTTACTCATCCTAATAAAACAACCTCTTCCCGCAGGAATGGACTGCCCAGGGAGGTGGTGAAGTTGTTGTCCCTGGAAGTGTTTAAGGATGTGGCACCTAGTGACATGGTCTGCTCAGTGTGGTGGTTTTAGGTCATAGGCTCGACTTGATCTCAGATGTGTATTGTGACACCATCCACCTAGAGTATTGCACCCAGTTCTGGTACCCTCAATAATTCTGTGATTCTGTAACATATGCAAACTATTTCTTCATTTGATCACACTCATTTTAAAGAGAGAGAAACTCTTACTTGGTCTGTCACTATTTTGCAATTTCACATTTGCATTTCACACTGCTTTGACACAGCACTAAGAGTATCCCTTTGTTTCTTTATATTTGTTGTTTAGGCTGGAACTAGAGGATCTTTAAGGTCCCTCCCAACCTATGCCATTCTATAAATCTATGAATATTCATAACATCCTTTTAAACTCAAAAGAGTATTAGGTTTTTACAGCTCCAGGCCTGGGTTTGTACTAACTTTCATACCACTAGCAGTTTTCTTCTAAGTAAAGAACAGCAAAAATAGACAGTTTGCCCAAGTAGACAGTTATTAAATAGTAGGACTCCTACAATAAGAATATTTCAAAGTTTATACTGTTAGGTACATAGAGTGTTTTAAAGTGTTTTAACCAGAGAATCACAGAATGGTTTAGGCTGAAAGGGGCCTTAAAGACCACCTAGTTGCAACACCCCTGCCATGGGCACAGACACCTTCCACTAGAACAGGTTGCTCAATGTCTCATCCAAGGTGGCCTTGAACACCTCCAGGGACAGGGCATTAAGAACCTCCCTGGGCAACCAGTTCCAGTATCTCACCACCCTCTCTGGAAAATAATTTCTTCCTAATATCCAGTCTAAACCTACCCTCCTCAAGCTTCATTCCCTCTTGCCCTGTCACTGCAAGTCATTTTAAAAAGTCCCTTCCTGGCATTCTTGTAGGCTCCCTTCAGGTACTGAAGGCTGCTCTATGTTCTTCCTGGAGCCTTCTTTTCTCCAGGTTGAACAGCCCCAACTCCCTCAGCATGTCCCCATAGAAAAGCTTCTCCAGCCCTCTGATCATCTTGGCGGCCCTCCTCTGGACCCAATCCAGCAGTTCCATGTCCCTCTTATGCTGGGGGTACCAGAACTGGATGCAATACTCCAGGTGGATGGTGTCACAAGAGCAGAGTTTAGTCTGCCACAGCCAACCAATCCTTCAAAATGCTGCACACCCCCCAAGAACTGCAAGCTAGACACATATTCACAGCTCACGTGGGTTGAAAAATAGAGTTTGGGTTGAAAAATACAGTTTAAGACAAAATGCAAGTTGCAAATTACAGAGTCAACAGGAACATGGCCAAGAAGTGTTTACAACCACCCAGCACATGCTCTAATCAACACAACACTAGAGTCATACATTAGGCTTGTGGTTTATACCTCTCATGGAGCAGCTGAAGAGGAAGCAGGTGGGTACTGCAATTACCACCACTACTTTTGGAAATGACAGTTCCAAGCAGGAAAAGGACCAATAATAATACATGCAGTTCATGGCAGGGGGTTGGAACTAGATGATCCTTGTGGACCCCTCCAACCCTGACTGATACTATGATACTATGACTGTTCGAAGCGTTCATTCCAACACTCACACAAAGGGTTCCCTTCAGAAGAGGGAAACATTTCTTCATGTAGTCGTCTGGGATTCTTAATTTGTGGGAGATAACAATTGTCAGCTTGTTTGTGTTAAGTTACAGAGTGCTGAAATGCTAACTTCTGCTCCATGCAACACTCTAAGTAAGAATGCAACTAAGTAAAATTTGAACAAAAAAGTTCAAAAGTCAGACTGAGTGCTTCTAAAAAGGTGCTCTGAAATAGTTGGAAGGGACCTTGGGTCACAATCACCACTGAAGTAGCACCAGCAGTCTCTAAGGTCTAATGTGCATGTAAACAAGCTGACATGTTTTAATTCCACCAGGACCATAAGCATACAATACTGACTTTATCTTATCTTATGTGTACTTCATGTACCAATATAGACTGGGAGCTGATCTGTTGGGAGAACAGCTCTGGGGAAAAGGACTTGGGAGTCCTGGTGGACAGAGGGATGACCATGAGCCAGCAGTGTGCCCTTGTGCCCAAGAAGGCCAATGGCATCCTGGGATGGATTACAAGGGCTGTGGTTACTAGGCTGAGAGAGGTTCTCCCCTCCACTATTCTGCCCTGGGGAGGCTGCATCTGGAATATTGTGGCAAGTTCTGGGCCACTCAGTTCATGAAGAACCTCAGGGAACTGCTTGAAAAAGCCCAGCATAGAGCCACAAAGATGCTGAAGGCAGTGGAACATCTCCCTTCTGAGGAAAGACTGAGCTGGGGCTCTTTAGCTAGGAGAAGAGGAGCCTGAGGCATGACCTCATTCATGTCGATAAAGATGTGCAGGGCAGTGTTGGGAGGATGGAGCCAGGCTCTGCTCAGTGATGCCCAATGACAGGACAAGAGGCAATGGGTGCAAGCTGGAGTACAGGAGGGCTCCAGGTGAACATAAAGAAAAAAACTTTCCACTCTGAGGGTGGCAGAGCTCTTGCCAAGAGAGGTTGTGGAGTCTCCTTCTCTGGAGACATTCCAAACCCACCTGGATTCACTCCTGTCTGTCCTGCCCTAGGTGCTCCTGCTCTGGCAGTGGGATTGGTCTGGATGATCTTTTGAGGGCCCTTCCAACACCTAACATTCTGTGATATTTCAAGATCATCAAGCAGGATTATGGTTAGCAATTCTTTATCTACATTGCATGCTGAAAAACAAAACAGACAATCTGCTGACCTTTCTCCATTTACACCAGTAACAAAGCAGCCATAGTGCAAGTCCACAAACATTTCATTCTGCAGTAAATGTGGATCAAATGACCCTGACTCCTTCTTTTCAACCCACAGCTCCTGTAATAGTCTCATGCTGTGCCACTACAACTGTTTATGCCTTATGGACTTAACTGGGCAAGGGTGGAGGTAGAGGTTCAAAGGACACAGGGAGAATTGAGTTTGTGGTTAAAGAAATAAATGTATGTCTCGGGAAGCTTTTCCTTCTTTCAGGAAGGTAAGCATAACACATGTTACTTTAGGAAATCTGAGAAGTTCTACTAAAAAAGGAACAAAAATTAATTTTAGTGCTAAAGAGACTGATTCAAGTAACCTAATAATGGAAAGGTTTTTTCCAGACAGAAGACAAGAAACAAAACCAATACAAAGTATTTTGAACGTATTATGATTAGCTGGAAAGCAATAGTTTCAAAATGCTACTTCAAAGTTCCACCAGTACAAAATAAACTTTAGTATTAAATTCTCCTTTGCCACACAGACAGACTGATCACTTGTTTGAAGTAATACAAATTCAAGTAATACTAGCAGTGTGGAAATCAATCCCTTGCAGATTTGTGGTTTATTAGCATGATTAGTCTGTGCATTCCTTCTGTCTCCAGTTAGATAAACAGTGTCTGAAAACAACCTATCACCAATGATGAACTCTGTTGCTACAACCTCACTTAGCAACTCATTTTAATTAAAGAAAGTTTTCTTCTAGACAGGTGCATCAAGTGTTCATAGAATGGTTTAGGTTGGATCCTAACCATTGTCAAGAGTCATCTAGGTCCAAACCCCCTGCTGTGGGCAGGGACACCTACTGGAACAGGTTGTTGAAGGCTTCATCCAACAACCTGACCTTGAACACCTTCAGGGAGGGGGCATTCACAACTTCCAATGGCAACCTCTTCCAGTACCTCACCACCCTCACTGGAAAGAATTCCTTCCTGATCTCCAGCCTAAATTTACCCTCCTCAGGCTTCAGTCCATTCCCTCATCCTTCCACTACAAGCCCTTGTAAAAATCCCTTCCTGGCTTTCTTGTAGGCCCCTTTCAGATACTGGAAGGCCACTCTAAGGCCTCCCCAGAGCCTTCTTTTCTGCAGGCTGAACAGCCCCAACTCTCTCAGCCTGTCTCCACAGCGAAGGCTCTCCAACCCTCTGATCATTTTCATGGCCCTCCTCTGGACCTGGTCCAGCAATTCCATGTCCCTCTTATCCTGGGGGCACCAGTACCCCCAAGTCCTTTTCCTTGAGACTGTTCTTGAGCCAGTCCTCACCCAGCCTGTATTTGTGCCATGACTCAGGTGCAGGACCTCAACTTCAAATACATTGTGCTGTGTTTATATTTCCAACTCTTCAATGGAGTCTTTAATAGAGGTGGAAAGGTAAAAAAACCTACAACACCCAAAAAACTTCTCAGTTTTTTAAAAATATAGCCAAATCTGAAAGTTTACCAAATGAAGAGAACTATACCACTGTAAATGAGACTGATTAAGTACCCAGTGTGGTACAAAAATTAAAAGAACACAATATAAATAATTTTTTTTTTCAATTTATGTTCCAAGATATTTCCTATATTGTTTTATTAACTTGGCAAGTGAGCTTTGTACTGCAGGCATCACTTCCTAGACTTAACAGAAAATTTTTGAAAGGCCTGTGAAACATTTCAAAATAACTACTAGAGAGGAAAGAACTTACAATTTCAGATAACAGCATAAAAATTATGGGTAGTAAGATCTGATAAGACTAAAACTTTGCTTCTTAAAGAAGAAAAGCACAAGAGAGATTAAAGGAACCAAACCCAGTATCTAGGATATTACTCTCTCCACAGAAGTTCCCAAAGTCCTATGTCTGAAGTCATGACCAGGTCAAAAAGCTCAGCTTATTCCAACCAAACTTCAGGCTCATGGTCTCATATCAGATTTTTTGTAATAGTCAAATGAAGAACACTGAATTTATCAAAGGGCAATCATGCACTTCAAAGTTTCCCTAAGATAAACACAGTATTGTAAACCTGTTAGTAACAAATCCACAGTTAAGACTGAACCGAGCTTCTTTGAAAACAGTAACGTTGGTTTGAACACTGTTCAATCACTTTCCAATTCACTGTTCAGAAAGCAACTACCAACAGAAATGTGCTAAGCTTCTTACATTTTTATGTTTTGCTTTTTCCCCCTGCCACTTTCATAATTTCCAGTCCCTAAGAATAAATCAACAGAACTATCTGTATTTAAAAATCTAAACCCTGAAAGCACTAAAAAACCCTTTCATCAAGTGGGTTTGATTCCCCCTAAGTCAATGACCTTTCAATTTTCCAAGAACATCAAGTGTTCTTCTGATTATCATTATTTCCATCCCAACATCTCAGTGGTATTCACAAGTCACCAATAATTGACTAACAAATTTACCAGAGCCTGAAATATAAAGAATTTCTGACACAGTAAAATAGGTGCACTCTGAGTGGTTAACAGCTGCATTTGAAAAAGAATGTGGTGGGGAACTGAGTCCAGTGCAGAGCCACAAAGATGATGAAGGGAGTGGAACATCTCTATGAGGGAAAGCTGAGGGACCTGGGTCTGTTTAGTGTGGAGGAGACTGAGGTGAGTAAAATGAACAGAATGTCTGACCATCTTTGAATCACAGAATGGCTGAAGTTGTAAGGGACCTTAAAGATCATCTACTCCAGCCTCCCCACCATGGGTAGAGACACCTCTCAACTAGACTCAGCTGCCCAAGGCCTCATCAAACCTGGCCTTGAGCATCCCCAGGAGGAGGCATCCACAACTTCCTTGGGCAACCTATTCCAGAGACTCACCATCCGTGTACTGAGAACTTCCTAAGATCCAGTCTAAAACTGCTGTCTTCCTTAGCTCAAAACCATTCCCCCTTGTCCTATTGTTAATTTGAAGGCAGGACACAATAATGAAGGTAAAAGACACTTTTCCAAAAAATAAAAGGTAACACCACTGACCTTTCCAATAGCAGCAGCTTGCTGAGGGTAATACATGGAGGCACCAATACCCATGAGAGTTGGAGGATACACCAGCTTCTTCATTTTTGAGCCTGTTTCATAAGGAAAAAAAAAAACCCAAAAACCATTGTTAGAGTTTATGTTAACCAAGAGAGCTGTATGGCCCTAACCTTTTATTTATAATTTTTAAAAAATTAAATAGTTTAACATATTTCTGGTTTCTTAAGAAACATGATTACTCTGATCATATCAATCTCTTAAGAGAATAGTTTATTAACATCTTTCCATTGTGCAAACTACCTTGCAATTATATTTACTGTAGTAACACAGAATTTATTTCAGTACTGAATAATGAGGTAAAAGCCAAATTTAAGAGAGATTTAAGAGAATTAAACCAACTGATAATCTTTTCTAAACTAAAAGGAAAAAGTCAGGCAAAGAAAGGTTAGGATAGGTTCTTTTCATACATCATCCATTCATTTCATACATTGTTTTCCAACACAAACCTCCTAAGTTACCTTGACTCACAAGGTGTTGATACTACCACAATTGGTCTTAGGAATGAAAATCACTATAGCAATTTACAAAGTATTTGAAAGTACTTTAAAGCTGAAGTATTTACAATTATGTTGTAGGCCTACTGTAACACCTATAGCTCAGCCCTCAACTGAATTTTGAGCACTTAAACCATATGGAACTCTCTAGTCAATGATACAAGTATAAAATCTTTCAACTGCCTGAAAAGTTCATCCTCTTATCACACCTGGCCACCAGTTGTGTATCCTGGCTGGCCAGTGACAACAGCCATCATTCAGTCAGTTACTGGACATACTGCATTTATCCAATCAGAAAGGAACACAGGAGGGAGCAAGTAAAGGAGAAAAGCAAGCAGTACAGGAGAAAAAAGGACATAGAACAGACGTACAGGAGCCAGGATGCAGTAGTTCTGTTCCTCATAGAACAGCTTGTTCTATATGCAAAGCCACACGTGCTTCTAATAAAGGAATAATGAATTTTGAAGAGGAAATACATATTAGAAATGTTTAAGTGTTTCCACTAATGTATACTCATTGTATCAGAAATTTAGCAGTAAACAAGAGACATTCATAAAGTGCTCTTGCTAGACCGGTGATGAAGGATCTTGGTACCAATCAGCTACTGGAAAACTGGAAAAGATCAAAGACTAGACTCCAGTAACGAATAACAGCATTCATAAGGAACAACTGATAGTTATTACACATATTTCAGAGGAAGTTTCTTTATAATTAGAGGAGCATTGCAGAAATGTGCTTGTACAGTTAAGCCAGATCTCATAATGTTACGATTAAAAAGTAGTATCCAAAACCCCACAAATAAATAATTTCTCCCATATCATAACATATGCAGGTCAAAAGGTTCTCACCTCTAGCAAGAAACAATCCAACAATTCCAGCAAAACCTATCACACCAAGTCTTGGATAAAATCCAGCAGGGGGGTTTTGGAGAAATTCATAGCCCTCTGAAAAGAAGTCAGAACAAAGTGCTTTAATGCAATGTGAAAGTGTTTTTGTGATTAGGAATCATCAATAGGCGCTAGCAATTGTTACAAAACAAAGAGCTATCAAAACACATTTAACTATCATGCACATTTTAGATTTGCTGGCATCAAATTCAAAGCCTTTGAGATCTTCTCCAGTGACACATGAATGGAACTGACTATCATATTGTGTTCACCAATTTTAAAAGAAGCTTTTCCCTTTGCTCCTGGGCCATCTGTTTTGTTTGTTCTTTCAGTTTCACCTTTTTCAGTTTCACCTTCTCTCAGTTTCACCTTTTTCACATTAGTGATAAAAACCTTTGCAAAACTGATTCTTACTTTTACATGTTAACAAAGATTTGCCTCAGTAAAACACTGCACAAAACCCCACCAAATCACAGAACAAAGGAAAGACAGCATAAACAAAGCTCACTCCAAGATGGGAGTCCAATGGGGGAATGGAAAACTAGGAAAAATCTTCCACACTAAAGGAGTTAAAAGGACTGCGACTGTTAAGAAGATGATATGCAGTATCTAAAATTTGCTCTAGATAGAATCCACACTCAGTCCTGATCAGCCTAAGTATGAAAGGATGCTTCCAAAACTTAAAATAAATACCAATTACTTTAGATTAATTCAAAATTCTTAGGAAAAGGCTAAACACAACAAACAAAATCCTTAATGTTTGTGATGAGTGATAAACACTGCAGGAAGGTTCAGTTACTAGGCTGGGTCAACCAAATACTGATGGCTGGCAATAAACTGCAAGGCTTTTTTTATTTCTTCTTCTTTTCCTGCATAATTGTCACTTTTAGTGACACTGAGTGACATAGATGCAGGTCTTGGATTTTAATTGTTTCAAAATGTAGTGTCAGAATGGTCTAACTAAGGAAACTTAAACAGTATAAATAAAGCAGTTTTAAATTTATTTTTTTTAAATATATATATAAAAACATATACACATATACATCATGATGCTTAGTGGAATGCTCTTTTAACAGAAGATATAATAAAATTCTTCATCTTAAATTGCTCGTTAAGAAAAATAAACCAATTTACCTCTACCGTGCTCAACAGCTTTTTCTAATGTGGGCATAGCTTTGGCATAAAGATCCTAAAGAAAGAAAAGGGAAAAAAAGGACAAAAAAAAAAGAGAAAACAACAGTAAATAGATACCAAGTTAAGTCATATTTTAACTACAGATTGCAACTGACCTGATGAAAAGAAGCAAAAAAAACACCCAAACTTTTAGGTCCCTACAATAACTTCTTTTTATTCCCATTTCCACTCTTCACTGCCACAGCTGTGCTTACTCAGTATTAGGTCTGGCATAAGGTACAATTTCTACTCAAAGTACTCTTTGGACACAGATGAGATAAAATACCACAAAACACAGAAGTCAACTTCAGTATTTCATTGAGTTCTTCATCAGGTAGCTGAAACTCAGGATTACTCTCAGGATTTACTCTGCTCTTGTGAGACCCCACCTTGAATACTGCATCCAGTTCTGGGGTTCTCAGCATAAGAAGGACACAGAGCTGCTAGAGTGAGTCCAGAGAAGGGCCACAAAGATAATCCAAGGGCTGGAGCACCTCTGCTATGAGGATAGGCTGAGGGAACTGGAGTTGCTCAGCCTGAAGAAGAGAAGACTCTGGGGAGACCTTAGAGCTGCCTTCCAATACCTGAAGGGATCCTACAGGAAGGCTGAAGAGGGACTTCTCATAAGGCTGTCTAGTCACAGGGCAAGAGGGAATGGTTTGAAGCTGAGGGAGAGTATGTTTAGACTGGATCTTAGGAAGTTTTTCAGTTTGAGGGTGGTGAGACTCTGGAATAGGTTGTCCAGGGAGGCTGTGGATGCCTCCTCACTGGGGGTGTTCAAGGCCAGGCTGGATGAGGCCTTGAGCCGCCGAGTCTAGTTGAGAGGTGTCCCTGCCCATGTTGGGCAAGTTGGAGTAGATGATCTCTAACATCCCTTCCAACCTAAGACATCCTATCAGTCTATGAATTCACACTGCCTTTTATCAAAATAGAAAAAAGTCTCAGTCAGAGCAATTCTGCAGATTGTTCTTATGCTAATAATCCTCCATCAAGGCAGTGTAAGGCTGTCTAACACTTAGGGAACAAATTCATAAACATGTATGCCCAAAGCTAAAGCAGAGAAGAGCCTCCCAGTTCCACTTGAGCTGTATCTGTGCAGAAGTGAAAGTGCTTGTTTAGGATCCTGCATGGGGGCCTGTATCTTTAGAACTTTCACTTCCTCACTGGCAAGAGTGACTTAAAAAAGCCCCTTGTCATTTCAAAGAGGCACACGACATACACCAGAGCTCTGAACACATGCTGAGTCTTGTTAAAAGCCAGAGAAAAAGAACTTGCCCTAAAGACCTCAGAGACTAAATCTGACCTGCAGTCATAGCTCACACAACTGCCTCATTTCTACTTCTGTGTTTTGAGCTGACTCTCCACTACAGTCAAGCAAGTAATTTTGAAAAAGTTAAACGGATAAATCACAGAATAGTAGGGGGTTGGAATGGACCACTAGAGATCATTGAGTCAAACCTGCTTGCCAGAGCAGCAGAGCAGCCCAGGGCACAGCACACAAGAACCCATCCTGACGGGTCATTAAAGCCTCTAGAGAAGGAGACTCCATAGGCTCTCTGGGCAACCTGTCCCAGTGCTCTGTCACCCTCACAGTAAAGAAATTTCTCCTCGTGTTGAGATGGAACTTGCCGTATTCTTTGTGCTACTACTGGGCACTACTCTGGTTTACATTTTTAATTTTAAAGACAACTGAGAGACACCCAAAATATTATTCTCTTCAACACAGCAGAGGATGGGGGTGGTGTCAAACCAAAATGATCTCTAACTACAGTTAAGGTAACAAGATGACCCCAAACCCATAAAGTGTATATGCCTTCTTCGTAAAATGAGTCAGTAAACAGCTTGTTGTGTGCGAGCAGAAAAGCACATCTTATGTCAATGAGCACCACACAGACAGAAAAGAAAGCAAAGAGGGAGACAGTAGGCCTGAGACATAAAGCACTGCTCAAGGCTTACCTGCCAGTCCAAATAGGCAACTAACCTTTTCTCAAATTTCATTCCCCGTTACAGTTACCACAGGCAACTAAACACAACTCAGAGCTCTAACCTTCTCCTTCAGTACGCCTGCTGGTGGCACTTTAGAACCACTTCACTTGACTGAGTAACCCTGAGTAGTTCTCAAAAAAATGTTCCAGAACTGTTAAAGGTTAGTAACACAACACAGAACTTCTAAGCAGAAAAGATATCCACCTGGAGTATTGTATCCAGTTCTGGTGCCCCCAGCATAAGAGGGACATGGAACTGCTGGAGAAGGTCCAGAGCAGGGCCACAAAGATGATCAGGCCAGAGAACCTCCCCTACGGGGACAGGCTGAGAGAGTTGGGGCTGTTCAGCCTGGAGAAAAGAAGGCTCCAGGGAGACCTTAGAGCAACTTTCCAGTACCTGAAGGGGGCTACAAGAAAGCCAAGAGGGGACTTTTTACAAGGGCTTGTAGTGGTAGGATGAGAGAGAATGGATTGAAGCCTGACAAGGGCACATTTAGGCTGGAGATTAGGAACAAGCTCTTCACCATGAGAGTGGTGGAACACTGAAACGGGTTGCTCAGGGAGGTCATGAATGTCCCTTCCCTGGAGGTGTTCAAGAGCAGGTTGGATGAGGCCATGAGTGAGCTGATCCAGCAGAAGGTGTCCCGTCCAATAGCAGGGAGTTGGAATGAGATGATCTTTAAGGTCTTTTCCAATTTAAACCATTCTATGAATCTGAACAGCCTGGCTTTCTATGGAGAACTGGAAAACCAGCTTGCAGCATAAGAAGAGGACTTGCAAGGTTGCAAAGTGGAGAATCATCTAGTAGAGATGACAAGGATGCCCTCAATTCTAAAGTAAGCTTCAACATTTGCTTGTTCCAGCAAGAGCCAAAAAGCCATCATATGATTCTACAATCAATAATTTAGGCCTTGATTACAAAGATCTTGGTTTTCCTCCATGCTCCAAAGACTGGCTTTGTATTTAATGACTGGTTGATATAAACATGCTACCTAACAAAACATATAAGGAAGTTTTAGGGTAAGGTCTGGGGGATAGATTTTCCACCACCAGTGGCCTGGGATTTTCTCTCTTCCAGCATTCCTCCCCTCAACATTTCAATTCAGCAAATGCTGATTTATTTCCTGGAAAGCTGTGTTTTGTCACAGTTGCATCGAGGACACCTTGGTATTGCTGCTCCAAACCACACTGCTTGGTAATTTAAGGCCTTCTCCTTGAGCATGGAAAATGTAAATTTAATTACTTCGCTGTCTTCCGCAGTCACAGGGTAGTATCACATCCAAGTATCCCTAGGCATCTTGAAGTTTAAAGTTTATTTCAGACAACAATTACAAGTTTTAGTTAATTTTCTTGTGGCTACAAAATGCAAAAAAAAAAGCAGAAACTTAGTTCAACAAATTAGTAGAAAGAAACAACTGTTCTTGTGTGAGGAGGAGGTAAACCTGAACTGTAAAAAAGTTTAAGTAAAGCAGCATTTTGGAAAAATGCTTAGAGAGCTATCAACTTTTTACATTGCTGCTCTCTATTAATCAGGTCTCTACAAAAAAAAACCAACCCAACCCAGCTCAACCCTTGCTGTTGAGCCACTACCAGATGTGATATAAAACCATTCTACCTGACACCAGGCTGTGTATGGCTCCATAACATGCCGTAAATGCGAAACCCCCTCTTCCAATTGGCTTTGTGGAGTCTCCACATATTTAGTCTCACGAGCTGGAGAGGAGTAGAGTGACAGCTGTGAATATTAGCAAACAAGAAGTTAAAAACAGAGGTGTAATTGTGTAAGTAGGTCTTCAGGGCACAGTCTAACCAGACAGAGAACACCTAACACGGTGCTTACTACATAAACCATGCATAATAAAAATTCAGGCACAGCTGTGAGACAACCATTATGAGCAAAGTTTAATTACATACTATGATGAAGATGACTCTAATTGTTATGCAATTCATCCATAGCTGCTATATGATCCAAGTCACAGGTTATAAATTAATATTAAACTAGTTTAACAAGAACACAAAACATTCATTGTGAAAAATGTTTCTGGTCTTAATCACCAGTGCTGGTTCCCAGTTAACATACTAAATGCAATAGAATTCTGAAATCACAATCAATCATATTCTATATTTGCACAAGCCATCATTAAAGAGTCTAAGTAGCTTCTAACAAAGGTAACACCTGATACAAATTTGTTTGTTACTGAGCAAAAGAATGGGAAGACATCCCAGTGTTGCAGTCATTAATCGCATCAGCAACTGACAGCATTAATAGCACCATAGGGCTGGACAAATAGGAACCATAACATCCACCTGAAAAGCAATGGGCATCCTCACATAATAAATAATAAACTGCTGTGGTAAGGGTTTAGCATCACAACATATTTATGACAATTACCTAAGCATATTTAAAATTGTCTTCCATTAAAATAACATTAAGAGGACCAAAGTCTCCACTGTTGAACAGCAAAGTTTAGATCAAAAGCTAAAGCCTGCTAGAATTCTTAGCAGTTTATCCATGGTGCTGATGTTTAGTAGACCTTATGTTTTATACCATATATATATTTATACCACATATGTATTACACTTAGTGTGTGTGTATATATATATATAAAAATATACATACTACTAAAAATAATACATATTATATATACTACTAAAAATAATGTATTATTTTAGTAGTTTATAATACACTGACGTTGCATCACAGCATTGCTGGAGTTTCAAGACAAGTTGGAAATGACTGTGTCTCATCATCCAAAAAGCTACCAGGCATAACAAAATATGTAATGACATAGAATTTATCAAATGATTTGATCATTTGTTCAGCTGGATTTCTCATCGTACTTGGAAAGACAGGCATTTAAAGTCTCATTTCCCTAGGAAATATGGTCATCTCTGGCAATCAGAGTCACAAGCAGTTTAACTCGGATCCTGTCAGACAACCTGCCAGGCACCAGGACAGCAGTCTCAAGAGGTAAGGACAATCCCATACATTTTATGAAACTAGACAGCTGACAGAGTAGAGATCCAAACTAGCATACTCTGTGAATGGTAAGAAAGGCAGCCAAAACTTTGCTGAGGCTGATGGGCAAGCCAATTATTCAGCATACATGTAACTTCAAACTGCTGCCTCATTACTGACTCATGCCAGTGGTGGGGTAGGGCACGCGACAGCTCAAGCTAAGGTTACTTCACTGGGGTGAAGCCAGGAGACTGCTTTAACTATTGATCCTTTCATATTACGCAAGTGAGCTGCCCCGTGCAGACTCATCCAAAAGACCTAAGCACACACAGAAAGAAGTTTCATTTAGTTTCACCACTCATGTAATGACATTTAGCTTGGGATGAAGTACTTAAAAAGAGTTTCTTAAAAGGAGTTCCTTAAAGATCCTTGAAAGTTTAAGGACCTACGTACATTATGGATCCAAGCTAGAAGAGGGCAGATTTAGATTAGATGTTAGGAAGTAGTTCTTCACAATAAGGGTGGTGAGACGCTGGAACAAGTTGCCCAAAGAGGTGATGAAAGCCTCATCCCTGAAGTTTTTAAGGCCAGGCTGGATGTGGTTCTGAGCAACCTGATCTAGCGGGAAGTCTCCTGGTCTGTGGCAGGGGGACTGGAACTAGATGATCCCTGAGGTCCCTTCCAACCCTGACAATTCTATACTCTCATGGATATAAAGCTGTATTTAGTTACTCATTTTTAATTTTTTTTTTAAGGTTGGAGATTGTTAAAAGCCTCCTCAACAATACTGGTGAGCATTGGGTGCTTTAAAGCTTAATGGTCATGTCTTAGAGAAACAATGAAGTAACTGGACAACAAAAATGAGGTTTTATTAGAATTTGCTAACAGGACTGGTAAGGATAAAAAAGTAAAGAAATCCTTCCTGTGGATTTGAAATAAGACCACAAGTACATTCACAAACATAAGAAAGCAATTTCTGAATGAAGAGCATAAGGCTTTAATGTAGGAAAAAGAATTGAACACTATCAAGTGGTGGGCATCAAATGTAATCCTTGGGTAAAAGAAACAAAACCGTATCAGCATCTCTACTACTGAAAATCGAGAAGCAGGATTAAAGACAAGAATACAAAAGGTGAAGAGATGTATCGAAATGATTTCACACGTCAAAACTCTGCAGGTACTTCTGTATAGCTAGAAGAGCACTAGGGCTCAAATCACACTTACCTCCTCAATTTTCAGCAACTCCTTTTTGGAAGTCTCCTTCTCTGAAGAGGAAGCATAAACCTGGATGGAGAGCAAGCTCAGGCTAACAGGGACGGCCCCCTGCCGAATTACCTAGAAACATTATAGGAAGACATGGAAATCATTCAGCATTTTTTAACACATCCATGTAGACACCTTTATGTCCCCATGCAGGGTGACAAATGATATATTACCATGCTTAGGAGTTAGGAGTAAGGGAAATCAGTGGTACACAATCTAATGCCCTCAGACACTCAACAACACCTAAATTATTCAGGTGGCATTTGGAAGAGCCTAAGGCTAAAGGAGACGGTAGATATACGTGCTAATATCTCATCAGTTTCCATGTCACAAAAAGATCTTCTTTTCTCTCACCTGAGACATAATTTTCACAAACTAAACAAAAGCATATTAATATTTTAAGTTGCTTTATGAATGTCCATAATGCCTCCATTTTTCCATAGTCAGTACCAAGAAATTCAATCTGTTATTTCTGTCTGCATCTAGACTTGGAGGGAGGACAAAGAGACCTACAGTTGAAAGTATCAGAGCACAACCACTGCTTTCTAAGAATTTTAGGAATGTCTCCTTCTTTCCTGTGAGAAACATGAATCACAGTGCATCATGACAGATGCTTGACTGATTTCGAATACTCCAGATTCAATCCAGTCACACAATACCACCACCGTGAGTAAAATGGATATAGTTCTTCCTACATTCAGGACCTATACTAAATTGTATGTTAAAAGGAGAAACTGCTTTAACTGAAAAAAAACCCAAACCAACAGAAGGTAAAAATACTTAGCTGTGAAACCAGAATGCACAGAAAGCATTTTTCAACAAAAAACACCCTTATTAACCTCAGTATTTAACTCAAGAAACTCAAAGTACAAATGGGAAACCTTTCAGTGTCTCAGATTCATTTTACTGATCAAACAAACATGTGCAGAGTGGTAACAGCCTATGTTTTGTTGTATCAGGTTACAGTGTGAGTAGATCTAACAGCCTGTGGCCACCAAACTGGAGAGGTCTGGCTCTGCTCGAGGCATGGGTTCCCAGAAGTCTTGCTGCTCACCTTGCCCTAGTTTTGGTGGCTGGACGCTTCCACCACGAGGCAACTCACCTCACCAATTTGTCAAAAGATTAATCCTGAAAAAGAAGGGGAGAGCTTTGTGCAGGCTTAATAAGCAGAACCCCTTCATGAAACAGCCTGACAAGTACTGGAGGAACTGTGTGGCCAGGGAAGAGGGGATGAAAAAGGAAAAGGTAGCAAGTCTTCTTCCTTTTCAGAAACAGTAAGGGTACATTACATTGACCTAGCTGCTTGTGCAACTGAAGCTTCTGTCAAACCAGGACATCCTTCAAGCTGGTACAATTGCAGCTAACCTAGCCTCAGGTCAATTACTCTCAAACTTTTTTTTTGCCCATTGCAGAACTGCAAGAATCATAGAATGGCTTAGCTTGCAAGAGAGCTTAGAGATCATCTACTACAACCTCCCCGCCATGGGCAGGGACACCTCTCAACTAGACCAGGTTGCTCAGAGCCCCATCCAGCCTGGCCTTGAATATCCCCAGGGTGAAGACATACACAACCTCCCTGGGTAGCCTATTCCAGAGTCTCACCACCCTTCTACTGAAGAAAATAGCTTTAAGATGCAGCTTAAATTTCTTCCACTGCATTGCAGATAGAATATTTATTAAATGTAACCGAGAGACTCCTCAAACTCAAAATTAATTGTTGAAAACGTTTGTCTACCTGTGGAGAAACAGCACATAAGAACTAGGTCATAGAATTCCTTTTCAGAAAGACATAAGGGATCCGATGGAGCAAAAGGTGTGGAAAAACTTGCTTAAAAAGGGAAGTTTTTCCTTATCTGAGTTTATAGACTCACTAAACACTACAATGAAACACTACAATGATGGGATCAGCTGTTTTACAGGTGAGGAAAGACATGAATAATCTTGAGCAGTTTTTGTTTAAATGAAGACTTCTCACACACTTTGATCAGACAAGATAAAAACATGAAAACATGAACAAAGCACTAACCATTAATAGCTGTAGAATCTATTTCCTCAGTGTTTCCTTTTATCACTGCAAAACTGTTCTGCCACTGAAAAGGCAGAAATCTAAATGCATTTCCATTCTGGAAAATACTTTCAAACAGTGTAAATGGTATTAAATGTCACCTTCAAAAATAGTAAATCACAATGTTTTAAATATTTGAAATATTTATACAAAGATACAAGCAGCAGAGGATAGGAATGGAAGTACCTGGGCTTCACAAACAGGTACCAGCAATCACAGAACTATTCAGACTGAAAATGTCAACTGCTCATATTATCAACATAAAATCACAGAATAGTTTGGGTTGGCAAGGACCTCCAAAGGTCATCTAGTCCAACCACTCTGCAGTCAGCAGGGAAACCCTCCACTAGATCAGGCTGCTCAGAGCCTTGTCCAGCCTGACCTTGAAGGTATTCAAGGATGCGACCTCAACTACCTCCCTGGGCAATCTGTTCCAGAGTTCCACCACCCTCCTGGTGAAGAACTTGTTCCTAACATCCAATCTAAGGCTCCTTTTCTCTTATTTCAAACCATTGCCCCTCTTCCTATCACTGCAGGCCTTTGTAAACAGTCCCTCTGCGGCCTTCTTGTAGACCTCCTTCAGGTACTGGAAGGTAGCTGTAAGGTTTCCCCACAGTCTTCTCCAGGCTGAACAGCCCCAACTCTCTCAGCCTGTCCCCATAGGGGAGGTCCTCTGGCCTTCTAATCATCTTTGTGGCCCTGCTCTGGACCTTCTCCAGCAGTTCCATGTCCCTCTTATGCTGGGGGCACCAGAACTGGATACAATACTCCAGGTGGATACCCTTTCTGCCTGGAAGTTGTGTTGTGATACTAAACAGTTGTGAAACATTTTTTTTGAGGGGGCATCCACAACCTCCCTGGGCAACCTGTTCCAGTGTCTCACCACCCTCACATGAAAGAATGTCTTCCTAATCTGCAGTCTAAATCTACCCTCCTCAAGCTTCAATATATTCCCTTTCATCCTATCACTACAAACCCTTGTGAAAAGTCCCTTCCCGCCTTTCCCCTCTTATCAGAAGCAAAGCCATTGGAGACACTAAGCCCAGATCATGCATGTTCCCTCCTCCTCACAGGGGTTCCTGACAACCGACGTGCAGCCAGGAGAGGTTTTGGAGACGAGATCAGGACTGAAAGAACCCAGCTCTGCAGTGCCTAACCCACAGCTCCGAGCAGTAATCAAGCAGTAATTCTAAGTAACAACCGCGGCCACGGTGAGCTTCCTTTTTCGTGCAATACGGATTGGGCACAAGGTTTTGAAACGATGAAGAAGAGATTACCCAGGTGCAATAGGAGTAAAACTAACAGCCTGTGCGGATTGCAGACAAAATACCCCAGGTACAGCCACCACTAGATGTTTTAGAACTGTTTTAGCTGGTACGTGATTAAAGCAATCATTCGCTGCTAACAGAGCCAGGGGCTTCGCCACAGAGGAATAAAAAACCGCTTTAAAAGGGGCAGCGGGACAAACAGGGCCCCTCCCGGGCCCAGCGCCCCAACCTGAGGGGCGCATCAGCGCTAGGCCCCTCCGGCCGCGCTCCCGGGCCGCCCCCTGCCGGCCTCGCCCCGCCGGATACGGGCGCCCCCAGAGCGCCGGCCCAGCGGCACCGCAGCCGCCTACGCGGGAAGTGCCGCGGCCCGCTGCAGAGCCTCGGGGCGGCGAAGGAGAGACCTGGAAGGAGAGAGACCCCGCAGGGCGGGGCGGTGGGGAGCCCTCTCAACGCAACGGGGCCGCGGAGGGGCGGGCGGGAAACAGCGGCGGCCGCGAGATTGCCTCACCTTGAACATGGCGGCGCCGAGCAGGCGGTGAGCACCGGCAGCGTCGCTAAGCTCTGACGTCAAAAGCAGCAGCCCGCCGGGGAGTGCGGGAATCCGACCCCGGGGCCGCGGTAACCTGGCAACGCCGAGGGGACCGGGATGTCCAGCTTCCACTGCGGACCCGCCCAACAACTCGGTCAGCCGCCGCTGCCCGTCAAGCCAGGGTGGCCAGTCCTCTGTAACAGCTTCAAACTGAGGAAGGGCAGGTTGACATTAGACATCAGGAAGAAGTTCCGTACGGCGAGTCGGGAGAGACACCGGAATAGGTTGCCCAGAAAGGTGGTAGAAGCCCCATCCCTGTGAACATCCGAGGTCAGGTTGGACAACGCATAAATATAAGTATCTGAGGGCTGGGTGTCAGGAAGGGACAGGGACTGCCTGTGCTCACTTGTGCCCTGTGAGAAGACAAGGGGCAATGGACGTAAACTACAGCACAGGAGGTTCTACCTCAGCATGAGGAAGAACTTCTCCAGTGGGAGTGTCACAGAGCACTGGAACAGGCTGCCCAGAGAGGCTGTGGAGTCTCCTTCTCTGGAGGCTTTCAGGCCCTGTCTGGATGTGTTCCTGTGTGACCTGTGCTGGATTCTATGCTCCTGCTCTGGCAGGGGGATTGGACTCAAAGATCTCCAGAGGTCCCTTCCAACCCCTAACATCCTGTGAGCCTGTGACAAGGCTCTGAGCAAACTGATCTAGTTGAAGATGCAGGATGAACTCATTGCCAGGGAGTTTGAACTAAATGACTTTTAAAGGTCCTTCCTAACTCACCATTCTGTGAAACCTCGATGCCAGTAGAATTTGTATGGAGTTGGACTACAGAGACCAAGATATGGTTCCATGCCTTCCCAATCTTACTGAATTAGAAGGATACAACTATCCTTTCCCCCCATATCTTAACACTCCTTGGCTTCTGCAGCCCAGGACATCGCATCTCCAGTTGGACAGTAGCAAGTTTTTTCTGCTCATATCTGCAATGTGTGAAGGTCTTGTACACATCCCACACTGTCTGACCTGTTACTCAATAGCAGAAGAACATCAGAAATAATGAGTAATAAATCAAGGCCAGGTTGGATGAGGGCTTGAGCAACCTTGTTTAGTGGAAGGTGTCCCTGCCCATGGTGGTGGGGGGTGGAGCTAGATGATCTTTTAAGGTTCCTTTCAATCCAAACTGCTGTATGAATCTCTGAATGGCAAGATTAACCAAGGCAAGGTTCCCTTGTGATTTAAATAACAGGAAATCTATTTTCATATTGCTAGTTAATAAACTTCATTGTTGCTCCAGATTTAGGGGTCAGGAGTTTCTTCTTTTGTTGTGCTTAAGATCTTTTGCAGCACTGAAGGACAAAACAACAAACATATTAGAGGAAAAAGAATAGTAAAACCATCAAATGAGGTGATATACTTCATAGTCATAGAATGGTCTGGGTTGGAAGGGACTTCCAAAGGTCATACAGTCCAACCCCTCTACAGTCAGCAGGGATATCCTCAACTAGATCAGGTTGCCTGGAGCCCTGTCAAGCCTCACCTTGAGTATCTCCAGGGATGGGGCTCAAATCACCTCCCTGTTCATGCATCTTAATTTTCTGACCAGTTACTTGGATCTTGGTGCTTCTAATTTTTAACATTTTAAGACATTTATCCTTGTAATTAAGTCTTGGTCACATAACCCTGCATTTCATATGCAAATGAGTGACTTGCTTTTACTGAATACTGTTCCTTTTTAGGTTGCAGTGACCTTGACACTTAAAGACACAAAGATACTTGAAAGCATTTGCCTGTATTCTCTGTTCAGATTAACTTTTAGAGATGGAAAATGCAGGTTCCAGAGGCTGTACAATACACTTGCCCTCACGGTTCTGTTGGGGGCCACATGGGTAGGACTTTGGGTAAAGGGATGATTCAGGCTGCCCAAGTTTTTGAAACCTCACAGAATCCTCTGCTGCCTTAGTAAGGACTGAGCACAGGCTCCAGCAGAGAGTTCACAGCACTCAAATTCTGATTTGAAGTGCACTCCGTCACCCCTTCCTTCTCCTTGGCACGGGGAGAGAAGCCTACCCTCCTCATTCCATAAGAACACCAAAATAACAATGTGGATCCTCCCTTTAGGATGTTTACTTTTCAGTTCCCCCAAAATACTGTAATAAACTGAAACAGTTCACGTTTATTGTAGCATATGAGGACAGCACCCTGCAAGTCCTGAAAAATGCTAGAAAAAACGTAATTTTTATGTAAAAAGCAAAGCACCTGAAGAACATGGTAGCAAGTAGTTCATCAGGAAGGGTACTGTGGGAAGACAGAGGAGGTATGCACCCTCCTATTACCTTACATTTTCTTTATGATGATAATTTTTGCTGTTTCCTCTTAAATTCCTACATGTCTTTACTGCAGTCTTTATAGACTTGATTGAACCAGCTGTAGCAGGAACAAGTATTTTCCAGAGTAATGGGGATGTTTAACCATCACATGGCAGAACTGGGTGATGCCTCTCAACGAGCTGTTTGTCAAACCAGAGCCCTTCTCCTGTGTTAGATTATTGGCAGGGGCAATCTGAGTTGAAATAAGATTTCAGGTTTGTGCCTTTTCTTTTTAAAGCTTTGGTTTTTCTGCTGCGTTTCACAGGCAGCAGATGATGCTTGCGAGATAATGGGATAGCAGAAATACTGTGGATAAAGGGTATGTGGTGGGCTTCAGTACCCAAACCACAGGATAACAGATGATAATGACATTTTATTATGCATTTGGTTATGAAGATTCCCTCTTTAGCAAGGAACTTACATCTAAAATGCACATAAGTGACCAGTGGGGGAAGAACACTAATGAGCTGCTTTCTCCATTGCAGGATTCTTTGCACAGTCAGTCGTATCTGTGGAAAATAAGCAGCCAGGGTGCAGCAAATCTTTGTGGAAAATTGCCTTTGCAGGGTTTTATGGCAATTTTGTGTGAGAGTGTGGAGAGTGACCAGGTAATTTGCAAAGCAGTCACATTCCTAGATGCATTTTATTCATCCCTAAGGAGGAAAGAAAATTCTTCCAAGCTCAAAATGGCAGGAGAAGTGATGACACTGAGGTGAATAATGGCACCTACTCTGGTTAGTCTCAGGCTGTGGGTGGGTCTGGCTGTATCCCAGTTTCACAGAGGACAGACACAGGAAGAGAAAATGTACTTGAAATATTCAAGTTTGGTACAGGAACAGTAAAGAAAATTCCAGTTGTTTCTGAGCACACATTCCATATTTTAGTGACCAATTCATACATGCCACAGTTACTGATGCAGTTCTATAACACAGAAACAAATATATAGTTTATAATTTTTTAACCTATTTTATCAGCTCCAGCATCTTCAGTGTTGTTTTTTCCCTTTAATGTGGAAATTAAACTTTAAAATTGATTTAAAATAATGGGGAAAGCTTTATAAAGCACAATAAAAATATAATAGCTCTCATGGAGGTGTGGGGTTCTCTGGCAGTCTATAAGTAACCTGGGTGAAAGCCCTGCTTCCTTTGGTGGCTGGAATAACTGCTGGAGAAGGTTGTCACTGCAATATTTCCCTGGGATAATGATAATATATTCAATAATGGATTATGTACAGTCCAAAACATCCTCAGACAAGCTGAAGTTGCTGCTGCTGAGACCATTGAATAGAGAGATTTGACATGATTGACTCCTGGTTGTTTCTAATGTAAGAACCTACACCAAATTTCAGGTTTGTTTTGCATGCCAGTATTTTCCCCTTTCCTTAACAAGTGGCTTTTCTAAATACTTGTGAATAAGAATACAAAAAGTCCTTCAGAAAGCTGCAGCTTAAAGGAGCATGAAAATGTTGCCACATTCCACAAACTGGCAGCCCAGGCAAAAATACAATTGGAGAAAATCAATCTCTAATCTTTTGCCTTAGCCATTACAGTCAGAGCTTTCAGAATGTTGTATTAGATTGCTTGGGGTTTTTTGTTTGTTTTCTTTTTTGTCAGGAAAATAAGAATAGTCCTTTAGTATCAACACCATGGTAGTTATTTCCCACAGCCTGCATCAAAAGAAATGTGGTCAGCAGAGCAAGACAAGTGATTCTGCCACTCTGTTCTGGTGAGACCTCACCTGGAGTACTGTGTCCAGCTCTGCAGCCCTCAACACAGAAAGGACATGGACCTGATGGAGTGGGTCCAGAGGAGGGCCATGAAAATGATCTAAGGGCTGGAACACCACTGCTGTGAGGACAGGCTGAGGGAGCTGAGGGTGTTCAGCCTGGAGAACAGAAGGCTTCAGGGAGACCTGATAGCAACCTGCCAGTACCTGAAGAGGGCCTACAAGAAGGCTGCAGAGGTACTGTTTACAAAGGCTGGGAGTGACAGGATGAGGGGCAATTACAGGAGATTTAGGTTGGATATCATGAACAAGTTCTGCACCATGAGGGTAGTGGAACACTACAAAAGGTTGCCCAGGGAGACTGTTGAGGCTCCATCCCTGCAGATCTTCAAGGTCAGGCTAGACAAGGCTGTGAGCAACATGATCTAGTTGAGGATGTCCCTGCTGACTGCAGGGGGTTGGACTAGATGACCTTTGGAGGTCCTTTCCAACCCAAACCATTCTATGATTCACAGGTATGGTAGAAAAAAAAATGGATTTGTTGCAGATTCCTGTTGAAATGTGAGTTGGGTAACTTCTGCCCATTAAATGTCAGTGCATTTACCTATTCATACTGATCATTAAGCATAATCCTGAAATGCTGACAGGCTTATTTTTATGTTCTTCTTCAGAGTAAATCTTCTTGTCTTTTTTTTTTTTTTTCACTCCCACATTTTTCCACACACCTTTTACTCTCTAAAATGAATTCCTTTTTTTTTTTTTTGTTAATACCATGACTTGCCACTACAGTTCTATCAGCTTATTTAAATTTTCTTTTTGAGGTCTTTATGAAAAAGCTGCTTTTCTAAAGCCTCTTACAGCATTTTGTGTGTGTTGTAAGTTAAAAGAATGCTGTTTGGCAGATCTCTCTTCAAGTGCTGGTTGTTGTTTTTTTTTAAATATGTGGTTAATAGAAAACACACAACCACAAGAGCTCAAATGAACTCAACATTAAGCAGCTTCACCTAACACCATGAGCCTGGCTTTCCAAAAGCTCTGCACAAAGCAGTCAGAGATGACGTGGCAGGTATGCAGCTTTTCTAGATCAGTCTCCAAAGCATATGATCCATTTCATAGAAGACAATCATAGAATCAAATCACAGAATCATTAAGACTGGAAAAGACCTTTCAGATCATTGAGTCCAACTGCAACCCAGCTACCATGACTGCTAAACCATATCCTGGAGCACCACATCTACACATTTCTTTAACACCTCCAGGGAAGGTGACTCCACCACCTCCCTGGGCAGCCTGTTTCAAGCCCTCACCACTCTCTCAGTAAAGAAGTTTTTCCTAATGTCCAATCTAAACCTCCTCTGGCACAACTCAAACCCATTTCCTCTCATCCTATCACTAGTTACTTGAGAAAAGAGACCAACACCAGCCTCACTCCAACATCCTTTCAGGTAGTTGCAGAGAGCAATAAGATCTCGCCTCAGCCTTCCCTTCTCCAGGCTATTTCTCACATTCTCAAACAGCTAATTGAACTGGCTTTTCCAGGGGTGTATGAAGATAGATCTTTCCCAGTGCCTTTATGAAGGGAGTGTAGTTTCCATAGTCATTAAAACATTCTTTCATTCTTTCTACTTCATTCACTTCCTAACTTGAAAAAAACAACAAACAGGAGGTTGAACAGATTTATGTATTTAACAATACTGTTTTGTTTGGAGTGAAACTTACCTTCTGCTTTTGCTTTTCATGCTTAAGGTGAGTCATTTCTCAACATTTGTCAGATGCTATTGTGGCAGCTACGAGGTCTGAAGTCATACATTCAGAAAGTGGATTGAATGTTAATCAGATGCCACTGCAGAGCTCATTGTGCTTTCCCACCAACCTACCTTTAATTGTAGCAAAAGTGTTACTGCGTTCATATCTGGGCTAAAGCAGCACTTGAATTTCTCTGTGTGCTCTCTCATCAGCTTTGTCATGTTCTGACAGTGTCCAAAATATACTCAGTGCTTTTCCAAATACAGATCCTATATTCTAAGGCAGGGGACAGATAGAAAAGAGAAATATAATGCAAAACCCCCCAATGTAATCCCACTGCATATAGTTTCACCTTAGCTACCACCATGGTTAAACACCCAAACATTCCATCCCTAATTCACATTCTCCACTTCATACTGCAGGCATCAGTAGCTCTAGAGCCACATTTCTGTTCTAGCACAGACCCATAATTCTGTTATCAAGTTGTTGATACTACCTACAGAGACCTCAGTTAATGCGTGCTGTAGCAATTCTCTTATGAAACACAGATATGTCCTACAAGTATCAGTGAGAACAGAAATACCTGTCTGATGCTATTAATCAGGCATCACAACAAAGTCTGACTCTTTTCAAAACTCACATGCATCTCAGAGTTCAGTCAAGCTGAATCCTGGCTTGGATTAGAAACACTGTGGCCAACAGGGACAGGGAGGTGATTCTCCCCCAGTGCTCAGCACTGGTGAGGCCACACCTAGAGTACTGTGTTCAGTTCTGGGCCCCTCACTATAGGAAGGAGATTTGAGGGGCTGAAACATGTCCAGAGAAGGTCCACCAGGATGAACAGAGGGCTGGAGCTCCTCCCCTATGGAGACAGACAGAGTTGGGGCTGTTCAGTCTGGAGAACAGAAGGCTCCGAGGAGACCTAACTGTGGCCTTCCAGTATCTGTAAGGGGGCCTACAAGAAAGCTGGGGAGGGACTTTTTAGGGTGTCAGGTAGTGTTAGGACTAGGGGGAATGGATCCAAGCTAGAGGAGGGGAGATTTAGACTGGATGTTTAGAAAATGTTCTTCACCATGAGGGTGGTGAGACACTGGCACAGGTTGCCCATGGAGGTGGTGGAAGCCTCATCCCTGGATGTTTTTAAGGCCAGGTTGGATGTGGCTCTGAGCAACCTGATGTAGTGTGTTGTGTCCCTGCCCGCAGCAGGGGGATTGGAACGAGATTATCCTTAAGGCCCCTTCCAACCCTGTTTCTGTATTACATGGTTACTATACATACCTATACCACTGCATGATTATTACAGTCTGTTACTGAAAGCGTTCTAGTGTCTTTATTTTTGCTATCAAGAAATTGCATTCTACTGTTTCTATCAGGCCACACACACTGGTAAGAGTGAGGTGCATGGTCCATTCTCATGACTTAACCACTCACCCAGACACCATCTGGAGAATTCAGCGTGTACCAGCACCTGCTGTGCAACACTTTGCTTGATACGAGTTACTGAGAACTAGGCAAAGATTTGCGTACTTGAGTAATGAACCTTATACTTACATTGTAAATGAAATCTTTGTTGAAGCTCTAACTTGCTTTCCCACTAAGCCCCTAGGCTGGAGCTTGAAGCCTTACAGGTCCCTTCCAACCCTAACAATTCTGTGATTCTGTGATCCTAAGGACCAGAAGAGCAGCAGACTGTTCTGCAGGGTTTTGTTGTGCAGCTTGAAAAAGGGAGACAGAGCCGAGCAACACATGATGAATCATCCAGATTGCTTCTTCAGTAGTGATGCCACTATCTCTTGATGTTATAAGAGAGGAGGGTAAGGGGGAAACATTTATTCAGTTTCTAGGAGGCAGAAATTGGCTTCATGGTTATATTTGTTTAGTCTAGAGTAACACCCTTCTTGAGAGGCAAAGTCTGTATTTGGACTGTAAATATTTTCCCTTTCAAGATTTTAATTTCCACCAGTTACCTTTTCATTTTATTCTCACTGTCCCACTACACTGTCCGTGCAGCCAGCACGTTGCTCTTCTCAAGCTCAACAGAGTCTAGCAAAGATGAAGAGGGCACACATGACCGAGAGAGGCATGAGCCAAAACTGGAAGCAAGATGCCCTTTCCAGGACATAAACCTGTGTTTCTTTGGGGAGCACTCATTAGCCAGGGTGCCCTACTTCAGTTCCTTGTTACCACAGCATTTGTTCAGCCTGGTTTTGCAACTTTACATTCCTTTGCTTGACATTTATCAAAACACATGGTGTCTGCTACCTTCAACTAGTGCTTTCATTCTAGGAGCATTTTCTTCCAAGAAGTAACACCAAATCTGAAACATACTTAATCCTGAAGTGCATACAGCAAACTCTAGGACATGTTTCAGGAGTCCTTCACAATCACTGACATTTTGATAGTTTCACAGAATTGTCAGAGTTGGAAGGGACCTCAAAGATCATCTAGTTCCAACCCCTCTGCCATGGGCAGGGACACCTTCACTAGATCAGGCTGCCCAGAGCTACATCCAGCCTGGCTTTAAAACTTTCAGGGATGGGGCTTCCACCACCTCCTTGTACAACCTGTTCCACTGTTTCCTCCAGTGATTCCTTTTAAGTTTAACATGCATTATCATCTACAACTTCTCAAAACTTGAGGTTATTTGGTTTTGCACAACTCCTCCACGCTCCATGGAGGAGGGCTACGGTTGCCATAGTTGCACCTTACAGAGTAGGAACTGAAGGAGCACAGGGTAGTGGTGAACAGACTGACATTGCCTTTAAACTGTTTTTTTCTAGCACAGCATTTGAAACTACCTCTCCAGTCTCTTTAAATTAGCACAATATGGTGCTGGCACAGGTAAAAACCCAATGCTTTAGCTTGCTTTGGTAGTTTTATAGATGAGAAAAATGTCACAGTTCTCAAATGTGACTGAATAGGTTCTTACTCCTGTACGTGTGTAACAATACCTGGCATCACACAGGCATAGAAACTGGATGTTACAAATAGGAGTAAGCTTGACGAACACCAAGGGATGGCAATTTCATCAACTGAAAAGCCTGAGGCTTCTGTAGCTTCTATTGCTACAGAAGAATGAGAAAATGAAGCAGGTAAATTGTATGCCTGGTCCTAGGCATTATCTTTGGAGGATACTGGATGGTTTCTATCCACAGCAGATGCATAAATCTCCAATAGTTAAGGCACTGGAAAATTGCTAACCCTTCTAGTTGCTTTAATAGACTCTGCCCTGCTCTGAACAAGGCTGTAAATCTGAAAGCATAGATTCCTACACTGGTTTAACAAGTTGAGGAAAACATACATTCTTGTAATTGATTTGTACTGTGGGAAAAGTAAAAATCTCCACACTGCAAGGCTAAGACAAAACTAAAACTGAGCAACTGTGATAGTATTTTAAGACCTGTAACTTCTGGAAAGTGCAGCTGGCTGATTATTTGGGTGTTACAGAATCACAGAATGTTAGGAGTTGGAAGGGACCTCGACAGATCATCCAGTCCAACCCCCGCCAGAACAGGAGCACCTAGAGCAGATCACACAGGAACACATCCAGGCAGGTTTTGAATATTTCTAGAGAAGGAGACTCCACAACCCCCTGGGCAGCCTGTTCCAGGGTTCTGTCACCCCCACAGTGAAAAAAAATTTCCTCATGTTTCCATGGAATTTCCTATGCCTCAACTTCCACCCATTGCTCCTTGTGCTGTCATTGGGCATCACTGAACAGAGCCCAGCTCCATCCTCCTGGCACACATCCTTTAGGTCTTTATCAACATGAATGAGGTCACTCCTCAGGCTTCTCCTCTCCAAGCTGAAAAGCCCTCAGCTCCCTCAGTCTCTTCTCATAAGGAAAATGTTTCCCTCCCTTAAACATTTTTGTGGCTCTGTGCTAGACTCTTTCAAGCAGTTCCCTGAGGTCTTTCTTGATCTGAGTGGCCCAGAACTGGACACAATATTCCAGACACGGCCTCCCCAGGGCAGAATAGAGGGGGAGGAGAACCTCTCTTGACCTACTAATCACAGCCCTTCTAATTCATCCCAGAATGCCACTTGTCTTCTTGGGCACAAGGGCACATTGCTGGCTCATGGTCAACCTTCCATCAACTAGGACCCCCATACTGAGATTTCTTTGGCTGGAGTATTTAGTTTATCTAACTTATGCAGAGGCCAGCCTCACTCTCCTTGTTTTCATGGAACAGTACCCTGCTAAAATCCATCTCTTTCAGAAATCAGCTAAAACATTTCTAATAAGGTTGTTAATTGGATCAGCTCCCAGCTTTAAGACTACAAAGAGCTATTAAATTAATAGCTGTAGTTCAGCTACTGACTACATAACTCTTTTTAGTGTTTTGGATGATCTGTCAGGAGAAACAATGATGGGAAAGCTATTACTTGACAGTAAGTCTTCCTGATTTCAATAAATGAATTGAGACTCAGCAGGAGAAGAAATGTATTTTTTAAAGGCTTTGCATTCTGAAATAGCTTCCTTATAACAAGTTGGAATAAGTTATTGGTATCAAGGTGCCACTTGTGTGAGATGAAAAAAATGTAAATCCTTGCAAAACTATCTGTAAGGGACAGAGGCATAAAGGAAATCCCATGGAACATCTCAGCTGACCAAGGATACCCAACCGACTAGGACTCCATCCTGGGAGTAAATTAGCTAGGAGAGCTTTCTGAGAGATGCAAGATGACAGCAGAGCACATTCTTACTTTCCAGGAGTGAAAATGAAGGCCATCAGAGAAAGCACTTAGGCTGTGCCTTTGTGGTGTCACCACCACAAACACAACCCCATGCATTTTGTATGGCTTTGGCAATCTGGGAAGGTAAACACGAGGAACATACCAGCCACCTTGAATTTTCTCCCCTGAGACTACGGAAGCTAAAGGTGAGGGAAATACTTGGTTTCAGTTGGTACTGTGCACATTTTTTCCCAAAGAAGGGATGGTCAGAAGTCAGAAAGTCTCATCAGCAGTACTTAAATACACATAAACACATGCATAACATGCACAATTCGCCACAGGAGATAAAGATTCTCACATATAAAGAATTATATGGTTGGTGTAACTCAGATCTGTGAGAGGAGTCACATGACAGAAAAGCAAAAACCATCCAAGACACCTGAGGACACACTGAAATGGGTATGGGAAAGGAGGCTGCTGGTTTAGGCCTAAGACATATCTGTCTGGTAAAATGAAACAGAGCAATGAAAGGGTTAACTGTTGAATCCATCTATCCCATTGGAAAGCAATCATTGTTTCAGCACCAAGCTGACACTGAGCAACACTTATTCATCATACAGGAGAGCTGTTACCAAGGGTGGCATCACTGGGAGACAATCTGACAGACATCAGATACACGGCAAAAAGAGTATTGTTTCAGTTCGTCAGGTACTGCATAGCATCAACTCTAGAAGGCATGGTGCTTAGGTCATCATGATGTTTAAGGCTAGCATTCATTCCAATGGATAGATGATTATAGTCACTGGGTACTTGAACAGATCATGATGAGGTTTATTTCTACCTGTAAACATCACCTACAGCACCTGTCAGTGCAACTAAAGCATTGAGTGTAAAAGTGGGAAGTCATAAAATCATAGAATTGTTAGAGTTGGAAGGGACCTCAAGGATCATCTAGTTCCAACACCCCTGCCATGGGCAGGAACACCTCACACTTGATAAGGTTGCTCAGAACCACATCCAGCCTAGCCTTAAAAACATCCAGGGATGGGGCCTCTACCACCTACCTCCCTAGGCAACCTGTTCCAGTGTCTTGCCACCCTCATGGTGAAGAATTTCTTCCTAACATCCAGTCTAAATCTACCCATTTCTATTTTTGTTCTAACCCCCTAGTCCTATCATTACCCAACACCCTAAAAGTCCCTCACCAGCTTTCTTGTAGGCCCCCTTCAGATACTGGAAGGCCACAATAAGGTCACCTCAGAGCCTTCTCCTCTCCAGACTGAACAGCCCCAACTCTCTCAGTCTGTCTTCATAGGAGAGGTCAGACAGACCTAACAAAAATGAGGATTTACAGCTGTCTTTACAAATATCCCCTGCCCGCTTGTATTGCCAATTGATGGGGTCAGCACAAGGGACATGGACACCAAGCCAAAGTAGTAAACTCATCTTTTACTTATGTAGAAGAACAAGCAACATAATAATACAGCAAGGATAAAATACAGCAAGGTAATGCACCTAACCATTACTTCAAAAGGTTAACTATAATGATTAAGAAAGATGCATCACTAATTGCTTTAATACTTTACCATCATCCAGATCCACAGTGGCTGAGGAGCCCTGGTTACAGCAGGGCTTTGGAGAACCTTTCCTGGCAATTGGGCGGTCCTGCACAGTGCATCCACTCATAGGTGAGGTCTCCAAAGTCACTGCAAGAGGGTCCAGCTTTTTTACAGTTTAATAAACAAGCTGACATGATTTCAAGTGTGGAAACATCTGGCTTCATTCTCCTCTTCAATTTCCCCCACTGCCTGGCCAGGGCTCAGGTAGAAATCAAGTCTTTATCTGTTTGGCTTTGATCACCACCACACACCCTCCCTGCAAGGCCAGTAGGGACTTCATGGCCTTGATGATTTGCCTCTGATTAGTGCATTTCATCCTCACTAGATTTTGTCTAAGCTCCATCTCTTACCAATAATCATCCATATCTCACTAATAATAAGATACTAGCAACAGACACTAATGATAATACCAATTTATCTAATAATTAGATACTGTATAGATATTGTTTGGTTGGGAGGTTTATCTAGAGGTCAGCTTTGGTTCAGGGCCTATTGCTCAAGCCTCAATACATTGCCTGCACCTTGAAAGAATGAAAATTTTGCACATGCCAAAAAAACTGCCTCAGACAAGAAAGCACTTTGATTGACAGATGACAGTGAACCATCACTAAGATTCAGTACTCACCTGGAGAACTGTGTCCATCTCTGAGGCCCCCTACACAAGAGAGGCATGGACCTGCTCCACCAAGTCGATCAGAGGGCTGCAGAACCTCTCCTATGGGGACAGGCTGAAAGAATTTGGGCTGTTCAGCCTAGAAAACAGAAGACTCTAGGGACACCATAGGGCTACATTTCAATATGTAAAGGGGACCTACAGGAAGGCAGGAAAAGGAGTGTTTAGAAGGGCTTGTAGTGACAGGACAAGGAGAAGTGGTTTGAAACGGGAGCAGGGGAGATTTAGGTTGGACATCAAGAAGTTCTTTACAATGAGAGCAGTGAAATACTGGAACAGGCTGCCCAGGGATATGGTTGAGGCCCCACCCTGGAGACATTCAAGATCTGCCTTGATGTGGCCCTGGGCAGCCTGATCTAGTTGGTGTCCCTGCTCACTGCAGGGAGGCTGGACAAGATGACCCTTGAGGGTCCCTTCCAACTCAATACAATCTGTGAATGGGCTAAAGGCTGGGTGAGAGTTCCCATGTCCACAAGGATGTTACAAACTCAAAAGGTACAGCACTAATACAGAATTTATGCAACACACAGAGCAACAGCCTTCTTCTCATATTATGAAGCTGATGGAAATAGGAAAGAAAAAAACCCCACCAAACACAAACCCCCAAACTGTAACAAAAGGAGACTATCTATTAAGAATTTAAAGTCAACAAGGGTGAACAACTTACACCAAAGAATCTGGAAGCAATTAACTGAAAAAAACCCTTTGCCAAACAAATGTCAGTTTCATATCACACAAACCAAGGGAATAGAGATGACTGAGCTACTGCCAAAAGAATAAGGCTGCATATTCCAGGAAAGTGAAGAATTTTGTATCACAACCAGAATTAAAATGTGAGAGCTGTACTTAGTAAAAGAATGGAATTATTGTTGGAGATTGCCAATCAGCTTCAAAGGTCTTAACAAGTCAGTCAACTCAGCCAGCATAGCACTGTGGAAGGAAGTTATTGCCAAGAATACAACCTGGCTTGTAGAGATGAAAAATTAAGATGGTGAACAAAAATAATACTAAAAATCACTTACAGAGTAAAAAGATTGCTGCCATCTTCTCTTCCACTCTGTCACTCTTACTTTGAACTAAAAAATGGAGACAAATTACAATTAAAGGAGGCCCTTCCTCCCATTACACATAGCACTGGGACCAGCACTAAACCCTCAACACAGGAAGGACATGGACCTGATGGAGTGGGTCCCGAGGAGACAAAAGCAATCAGGGGGCAGGCTGATGGAGCTCTTCAGTCTGGAGAAGGTTCTGGGGAGAACTCAATAGTGGCCACCTAGTACCTGAAGGGGACATACAGGAAGGATGCAGAGGGACTGTTTGCAAAGGCCTGCAGCGATAGGATGAGGGGCAACGGTTTGAAATCAGAGATTTAGATTGGATGTTAGGAATAAGTTCTGCACCATGAGTGTCATGGAACACTGCAACAGGTTGCCCAGGGGGTAGCTGAGATCCCATCCCTGGAGATCTTCAAAGTCAGGCTTGACAAGGTCCCTACTGGTGTCTTCTCTTCTCCAGGCTGAATACCCCCAGCTTCCTCAGCCTATGCTCATAGCAGAGGTGCTCCAGCCCTTGGATCATCTTTGTGGCCCTCCTCTGGACTCACTCCAACAGCTGTGTCCTTATGACAGGGACATCAGAACTGGACATAGTACTGGAGGTGGGGGTCTCACCAGAGTGGAGTAACAGGGCAGAATCCCCTCTCTTGCTTTGGGGACGACACTCCTCTTGACGCAGCCCAGCACATGATTTGCCTTCTGCATGAACATGCTGCCAGCTCATGGTGAGCTTCTCAGCAGCAAGTTTTTGAAGCGTTCCTTATCCGAGTAAACTCTCAAGTCCTGCAGAAAGTACTCCAGGTCCACCATACTTTCAGCATTACAAAGTTTTACACAGGAGTGTTTAAAGATGAAAAATATTTTATTTACACTTTTCTTTATACACATTTTATACATTTTGTTTCTGCCTTTGTTTTCAGTTTAAAACCCGACCAAAGCGCATATGCGAGTCTGAGCATACTGTATCCATAGCTGGGGAAAATTACTTTATGCCAAAAGGAAAAAAAAAAAAAGACATGAAAAAAGGCTTCAAAACAGTTAAAAAGAGGCAATTCTTAAATTATTCAGAAGTTTATAGCAGCCCTGGGGTAATAATTATAGACAGTTAATCCAAACAGATGTATGAGGTCATATACATATATATATATAGAGAGATGATTTTAATTTTCAATAGGCAATTTCCAATTGATAGACACAAACACAGCACAATTTGAAAATAACTTCTCCTGTTAACTTATAAAACTTATCAAATACATTCTTTTCAGATACAAACAATCTGATGTTGTACACTGGAATCAGGTGGGATTAATACCGTAGTGGAACTGCAATCTCCAGCATAATTTGTTTTAAAAAGATCTACAAAAATAACAGTATCTAGGGGGGAGAAAAAAAAAAAAAAAAAAAGAGAAATATTTAAAATAAAAACACAGCTCACTCTTCCCTTCACCTGCTCCCAGAACTGACTGAAAACTTAGGTGGGTGCCACTGAGGTAAATAAAAGCCCTATACATATAGCTAACTTTACAGCCCTAGGTAACACTGCATTTTCTAGGCTTACAGTTAAGGTTTCCCACCAGACACGATTGAAAACTGCTATCTGCACATAGAAGTGGTTTTCCCCCAATTACCAACTTAATATGAACCCAAAGATGTTTGAAATTGATCTTTGAAAGCAGTTTAAAAAAAAAAAAACACAAAACCATAGGCATTGAAATTTGAGGAAGTGGAAAACAAAAGAAAATTGTAGAGGGAAGTCCAGAAAAGCTGTGCTCAAAACACAGCAGCTTTGCTGCCACGTGCCAACTACGTTTGATGACGTTTACCCCACGAATGGAAATGTTCAAGTTACCAACTTGCAAAAATCAAATACAGATGCAAAAGTAGTCACTAGTTTTTATTTTAAGCAGCTTCAGACTGGTTGTATTACAAGCATTAAACTGTCAAAATTTCCGCTACAGGACACCAGCAAGCTTTGTATTAAGTAGATGCCATGTGCTTTCCAGTTTTGTTCTTTCCCACTCTTCTTTCAGTGGACCACACTCACTCAAGTAACTTCACCAGCTAGATTTTTAATAATGGAAGAGGAGTAGGACACTTGAGCACAGGTTTCATAACAGTTGTGCTTTTAGGTTTTAAGTACCTTACAGTCTTCTATTTTCTTTATACTGGACTGGTCACATAATTCAAGTACATATTTAAAGTGTTAAAAGAATGAGGGGCCTGATGCACTACTTTCTATCTTTTGG
This sequence comes from Picus viridis, assembly GCA_033816785.1. Taxonomy (NCBI): domain Eukaryota; kingdom Metazoa; phylum Chordata; class Aves; order Piciformes; family Picidae; genus Picus; species Picus viridis. Next base: position 27,682,135 of record CM066570.1, on the reverse strand, counting down.
GGGTAAGGAAAAATATAATAAAAAGACAAAATAAGCCCTACGAATGCAACTTTTTCTAAAAAGACTTTGTCATATAAACACTGACACAAGCTTGAAGATTAAAGAGCCTTTAGCATGCCCCCATAACACTATTCCTCCCTTTGCAAATCAATGAAGGTAATCATAGAATGGCTTAGGTTGCAAGGGACCTCAAAGCTCATCTACTCCAACCTCCCCACCAGGAGCAGGGAGACTTCTCAACTAGACTCAGATACTCAAGGCCTCATCTAACCTGGCCTTGAATATCCCCAGGGAGGAGGCACCCTGGACAACCTATTCCAGAGTCTCACCACCATCATACTGAAGAATTTCTTCCTAAGATCAAGGCTAAACCTACTCTCCCTCAGCTTCAAACCATTCCCCCTTGTCCTTTTGCTAGATACCCTTATGAAAAGTCCCTCTCCGGCCTTCCTGTACAATCTCTTCAAGTATTGGAAGGCAGCAGTAAGGTCCCTAGAGCCTTCTGTTCTCTAGGCTGAGCACCCCCAGCTCCCTCAGCCTATCCTCACAGCAGAGGTGTTCCAGCCATTAGATCATCTTTGTGGCCCTCCTCTAGACTCTCTCCATCAGCTCCAATAAGTTAAGCGATGTTTTTCTTCTTCAACCAATTTGAACTTGTACCTGCTCAATTTTATTCTTTGCTTCCTGAGTGACAAGTGATATTTCCACCCTGATGCAGGTAGTTACCACATTATCAACATGAAAAAAAGCAGCACTTGGGTCTGTAAGGCAGGAGGTCCTCAAGAAAAAAAAATTGTTGCAAATTTCAGAAACCAAAGAAATATTAGTCAGAAACCCTTGGAACTAGTTATAAGAGAACTGCTATCAGGCAGCAGAAAAAGTAGGGCATCCTCACTTTTCAAAAGAGAGTAACATAAAAGCAGGTTGCCAGGTAGCTCATATGCTGCCACTACCCCCTCTTGCTATCAGGGCTTTCTGAAATAGCAGAGTCTTTGTCAAATCAAGAACTGCCTTTCTCCAGCTGAATCAATGGGGGGGGAAAAAAAAAGGTCCTTTTTTTTTCCTCCCCCACCTAATACCTCCCACTATGAAACTATCACTGACACTTCGTAGGGGGAAAAAAAAAACAGTATTTTTTTTTTTGCTTTGAAACAAATCTTCTGTCCCCTAAAAAGAGATACAGCAGCATGTGGAATGGGAGCTGGCAGTTTCTAACCTCTTTACAGGAGCACCATAGCTTTTTTTGTCCATTCTGGCTCATTTAAAAATAAAATTTGCTTCTAGAGCTTGCTGCTAAATCAAGACATGAAGCTGATACATTTACAACAAGGACAAGTGTGGAGTCATGCTTCTGGGAAAGAACAACCCTGTGGACCAGTACAGGTTGGGAACTGACCTGTTGGAGAGCAGCATATGGGAAAGAGACCAGGGAGTCCTGCTGGACAGAAGACTGACCATGAGCCAGCAATGTGCCCTTGTGCCCAAGAAGGCCAGTGACATCCTGGGATGGATTAGAAGGGCGGTGGTTAGAAGATCCAGAGAGGTTTTCCTCCCCCTCTGCTCTGCCCTGGTCAGGCCACAGCTGGAATACTGCGTCCAGTTCTGAGCCCCTCAGGTCAAAAAGAACCTCAGGGAACTGCTTGAAAGAGTCCAGCACAGAGCCACAAAGATGCTGAAGGCAGTGGAACATCTTCCTGCCGAGGAATGGCTGAGGGAGCTGAGGCTCTTTAGCTTGGAGGAGACTGAAATGGTGACCTCATTGATGTTTATAAAGATGTAAAGGGCAGTGTCAGGAGGACAGAGCCAGGCTCCGCTCAGTGATGTCCAATGATAGGACAAGGGGCAATGGATGCAAGCTGGAGCAGAGGAGGTTCCATGTGAACAGAAGGAAAAACATTTTCACTGTGCGGGTGCCAGAGCCCTGGAGCAGGCTGCCCAGAGAGGCTGTGGAGTCTCCTCCTCTGGAGACATTCCAAACCTGCCTGGACGCATTTCTGTGTGACCTGCTCTAGGTGCTCCTACTCTGGCAGGGAGATTGGACTGGATGATCTTTTGAGCTCCCTTCCAACCCCTAGCAATCTGTGATTCTGTGAAACGTGAAAAAAACAACCCCTAGACTGTAACTCAGAATGTCTGCCTTTTTAAGAAAAGCCAAGTACTTGCTGTTCAAAAGCAGGTCAGGTGTTAAATTATGAGGGTGAGATTAAGATTTGCTGGTATTCCATTATGGTAGGGGTGGGAACAGAAGATGAACCCCTCCAAATTTAATAATCAAAGATTGTAACTTACCTTTTTCTTGACAAATCAGAGACATTTAAATGTTTTTAATACTCACTCATAACAGTCGAAATTTGACAGGATCAGGCATTTCTTATTAGCTGGATTAGTTTTGTTTTTAACTAAACACTAAATGTTCGGGAGCTAAATACTAAAACCAAGCACAATTATTGCCAATTTAAAAAAAAAAAAAAAGAAAATAAATTAAAATATCTGATACATAAAAGTAACAAATGCCTCAAAAGTTCCTCTGTAATGGAAAAGAGGAGGTAAGCTAATTTTGCATTTCATGTCTGTAACAATAAAAGCACAGTGGAAATGTAAAGTAACAAAATGTTCTTGCACACCCCTGCACTAAACCCAAGCAAATTCCAATCATTCCTAAAGCTTGGTTAAAGCCAGCTTCTCGCTGGACACACATCTTCAGGGAAGCTGAAACCAACAGTTCAAGTTAGAATTTCACAGAGTCACAGTTACAGCCCCAAACAAGCTATTTCAGAACTGGGTGTCTGATGATACACAGACATTTAAAAAGAGAGCACCTGAACTGATCTGGTTCTTCGTGTTTCAAGTGTCAATACTCACCAGTCACTTTAGTGGACGTTGCTTTGCACAACAAAACTTCAGAAGGTGCTTAAATGCAGACCCAAAAAATGTAACTTTAGACACTTATCATTATTATATTCTTGATGAAGTCTTGGCCGTGTCTCCTGACTACACCTGAATCATGGGAGACCAGATCCCCAGAACCACAGCCACACCCTAGATAAAGTACTTCATACTGCATAGAACACACCCACAAAAGCCTACTCAAGCAGGATTAGTTTGGGCTACCCCATAAACTTATCAAGATATTAGCTGGTAACAAAAAGAATTAAAACAATTTAAAAAACAAACAAAACACCAAACTTGTTTTTTTTTTTTCTTGTGCCCCAATATTCCATGAACTATATACAGGAGAACCTTTTACCTTGCAGAGAGTCAGAATCTACTAGAGTCAGTTCATCTCTGCACCCATGCAGGGCAATGTTACACACAAGTCTCACAGTGAAACTGAGGTAAGCCACACTGGCTTGAAGTTATGCTATTAATAAAGTAAATTAGACTTCTAATCCAGTAAACTGTATTTTGATTAAAATAGACTTAAATTTAACTGTAAGTTAGTCTCTATCAGAAGGCTGAATATCAATATTTGGTCCAGTCACTACTGGTGTAAATAACTTACCACTACAGCTATGATGGCAGGGATTCTCTCTTGCTGTTAAAACACGTGGAAAGAAAACATTCTATCAATAAACCACTTCTAATTTAAAAAGAAAAATAAAAACCCTGCCAACACGCCATACAGCTCCAAACCTTCACATCTCAACCCAGAATGGAATTACTACAAAAATATCAAAATACAAGTATGAGGAGTTTTACACTTTAACTTCTATCAGTTATTTCAAACTCAGTTTAGACAAGCAGTTGTTATTTTTAACATAGGAAAACTTAGGGTTATTTTGGTCCCTTTTGGTCCCTTTTTAAGTGCATTCTTTCGAACTCCCTGAGTACTGTACATTCCTTTTCTACAGTGATTTCTGACTGGAAGATGCTGAATAAAGTGGTTTTGCATTGCTGCATATAAAGTAAAGTCTATAGCTTAAAGTGCAACACAACAGCATCAAGATTTTACAAAATATGCAGGTGCAAGGTTTCAGCATTTTGCCCCTACGCATCTGAACTAAGTGTGAGCCTTCAGCTTCTCCACGTTTCTCCTTTAGATTCTACAAGTGGCTAACGTTCCATCATTAAAGATGATCAGAACGTAACTACTATCATTACTTAGGTCTTGGCAGACAATTCTTACCAATCTATTTGTCAGTAATATCTGCAAGTCTACACAATGGAGTTATTCAAGGTCCTCCTGGACCGCACATCTTGATTCAGGCACTCTGAGGTCAGTAGCTATAGCTGTCTAGGTTTTGTTTGTAGAAGAAACATAAATGGTACTAACTATCCAACCACCTAACCCCACACGTTCAAAACACAGTAGTTCATAGCAGTTGATAATTACTTCAACACAAGCACAAAAGAACTTGTAATGAAGCAGGAGTACAAGCAGAGTACTGAAAACAGGCTCTGGTACTATCCAGTTCTGAAAATGACTGTGCTGAGCTTTTGCTTATTGACATTTTCCATTTTCATTAAAAAAACCTGAACACCACAACTGGGCAGCACATTCAAACACAGAAGAATCTCTGCTAAGTTGTTGTTTTGGTTCTTTTCAAAAGTAAAGACAGTTTCTCAATGGTTTGTTACGTAGCATCAATATAAAGAGTTTAATGTCACTGAATCAATCAGTATAGACTAAAGATATTTTGATACCAAATTAGGCTTCCAGTTATTTAAGAATTCTGAATTACTTAGCTCATTAAAGGACAGTACTATACTTCAAATTCAACAGGTCTGGATGAATCTGTGCACTAGTTAAAATAGAGTATTGTAACTGCACATAAAAAGGTGTATTTATATATATAATTTTTACAGCGTATGCATATTTTTTTACTCACCAACAAACACAATGCAGACAATAGAAGGCAGCAAAGAAATAGTGTTTTGAATATTAAAAAAAATGGTTTGTTTTCAATTTAGTAGAAAATGTGTAATTTGAATTTTGGCAGACTTACTGGTACTACTATACAAAACTAGGAAAAAGAACATGCAAAGGGGTTAAGACTATTCTTCAACATATATAAGGGAAAACAAAACCACCTAGCAGATTCAAGACTATTTTGCAATGAATGGGAAAAGCATCCAAAAACCCACATAAATTACAGAAGTGGTTCAGTTTTGTTATTTTAGACCTGGTTGTACTCTAGTACAGGTGATGAGTTTTATTTTGATGCTCAATAAAAAAAATGAAAAGAAAGTCTTTCTTCTTTTCCTTTCACAAATATTTTGTCAAACTCAACTGATTTCAGAAGCACAGTTGTATAATGGCCATTAAAAAAAGTATTATGGATATAAAATATTACCCAAAAAAAGAAAGAAAAAAAAAAGCACACTGAGAATTTTTTCCCCCTACTTAGAATTATATTTGTTAAAAAAAAAAACCAAAGACTTTACAATATCAGACCAACTTATTGGCTCTTCTGATGAACTTGGTAAGTACACTCCCTGTACATCCTGTTTCTCTCAAGCTTTTAGCAGTTGTTCTTACACACAAGGTAACGTCTCTGAAAGAATTGTTCGTATTTTTTAAACAAACTGGGTATAGCTTTTTGCATTTCACTGAGTTGTTTATTTCAGCTGCAACGTCTGACATGCTCCAAAACATATTCGGGAAAATGCAAGCTGCAGACTTGTAAGCCATCCAGCTTGCATGGCATCCTTGGATATTCATCTTCTTTCCATTTGTTTTCCTCTGGATCAAAGGTGAGAATAGAATCACTGTAGTGACCGTTGTAACAAAGGCCTCCAAGAACCATTATCTGTTTGTCCAGCACAGCTACGCCATGACCGCTCCTACCAATTGGCATAGAAGCCAATATAGTCCATTGATCGGTATCTGGGTCATAAACCTCTGTAGAAGGACATCCTTGAGATTCAAAGGAGGCCCTCAGAATCACACAGACGCCACCAAAGACATAAAGCTTACCATTGTAAGAAATCATTTTGTGAAAGCATCTTGCATAATTCATTTTGCATTTGTTCTCCCAGCAGTTAGTCACCACTTGAGTTCTCCTTGTTCGCTGCTCTACTGTCCCTTCTTTACTGGGATCAAACACACACACTTGCTTAGAAGTTGAAGATGATGTAATTCCACCAGTGATATACAGCTTGTTACCAAGCACGGTCCCTTCATGTCCATATTTATTGACGGGATAGGGATCCACAAACTCCCATTTATCTTCAGTAATATCATACCGTTCAGTTGAGTAAAACGTTTCGTCCCTGGTCCTCCCAGCCACTGCATAAACATACCTCCCAATAACTCCAACAGCAAACTCTGAACGTGGAACAGACATGTCTGCCATTCGTAACCAAGTGTTCTGTCTTGGGTCATATCTAAACACTTTGGATGATGCGTGAAACTCGCCATCTGGCCCCAGTTCTTCCCCACCTAATAGGAACACAAAGTTATTCACAATGGCAAGGCAGTCTGGTCGTAAAGGTACTTGAGGACCCTCTAGTTCCCACCAGACCCTTGGTTTGTGCAAGAGAAGAATTTTACTGTTCACCATACTGTGTCCTATCATTCCTCTAAATACTGCAGTCTGGGGTTTGGCAGAGCGAATTTTGTTCGATTTCATTTCCATCAAAGGCTGCTGGTGAACGCTATGAAAGTAATTCATGGCTTGGTCAACCTCATGTCGCAGCTGCCGGGAGTATCGATAAAACTCTGATGTTTTTACCTATGAATACATTTAAAATACATTAAAATTCTGACCAAAAGAAATGATCTAAAACATCTAAATGACTATGTGTCATCAGAAGATTATGTTACTTCGTTTCGTTCAGGCAATCTTGACAGCAATTGCATTTGTGCACAGAGGCTTAAGCTAATGCAGTTACCCAAAATCCAGAAGGCAATTTAGTGATTAACAGCAGTGACTAACGTTTTCAGAATACTCACATGCAGAATTTAAGCCAGAATTAGACACAACTGAAATCCCCAAGTCTAAGAATCATAACTCCTTCTCTTAAAAAAAGCTTTCGTTCAACTTCTCCTTAATCCAGGAAGCACATAAATGACAAATGGACTATTTTCCTGGTTTTGAAAGCACTCTACATACCCCTTCTGCATTCACCAAGATCCACTGTAGTCTAATTACTGCTGAATTACCACAATCAAACCCAAGCAAGTCCTGAATGCTAGGCTTGCTCATAGGTCTGTTTACTTGGGGTGGAGTGGGAAGGGACAGTACCCAACCCCCTTCCTTCAGAGTGCATGATTGCACTAACCACTTGTCGTGATGGTTACCCTCACGGTTTCCCCTCTGAGCGTCTCCACATGTTAACAAATGCCTTTAACACAAGAAGAAAACACAGCAACCTCTAATATTTTGGTTGTGTGTTTATTTGGTAAACTGTAGAGGTAGGTAGGTTTGAACTCCCACTTTCCAAGGGAGAGTTACAACTTTTGAATTACCACACAATAGTGAAGTGCTCCTTCTTGGTGTCATCTCAAGTTGAAAAGTGTTCTCCCTGATCAGTTTTATTGGAGTTGTGGGGGCAGACTGCAAGAATTTACCTTTCCAAGACCCCCTCCTCTTATCTACACCAATTTAAGTTCTTGAGACTGGTCCTGAAACAATACTAAAACCACATCCCTGTCTGGAACAGTTTAATAAATCCAGCTCCAGGCAGCCCTTGAGTCACTATGTGATTCTCTTCAAAGAGGCTTCACTGTTCCTGTACAGTCTGGTCTAAACCAGCATTCTGAATTACATTTCTAAAAAGCAGTATTGCCAAATCCACAATTTCTCTATCAGATTTGATCCTAAGTCACAATTTATTCCACATAAACCTGGACTGCTTTCAAACACTCTGAATGCCTTTAGTTCCCACCAGCTCCAAAGAAAAGCAGCAATGTTCTAAAGAAATGTCAGGACACTGGCATTTCAAAGCAGCCACAAGATACTATCAGGCACTACTATTTTTTCAGTGTAAGTTCCTCCACCTTCTTCTATTCTCCATCCCAAGAGACAAAAGCCTGTACCACCACTTGCCTAAAGAGTGGTAGTGTAAGTTTTCATGGATATGAAAAAATTAATAGTTTTTATACCATGTGAACAAAATAGTTTCTCATTCCATAAACATGTATCAATCAAATTTTGTTAGCCTTCTGTTCATCATTTCACTTTCTTGTATAGTAATTAAGATATTCTGCTGTTAGATGAAATGGTATTATTGGATATGATTCACACAGATTGCGAGATTGGTTTACAGATCAGATTTTCCACCCCCTTGAGTACTAACCTACCATCATAAAGCACTGTATAGCTCAAGAGTTACAGTGATATGATTTCATTTACACTTTTTCCTTCCCCTACCTTGTTTTCACAAGTTTGATTTATCTTTGTTTGGAAAAAGAGTGTGGTCATGTGAAGATTGTAAATATTATTCTTGGGGCAATATTCAACTTGTCTACTGTTTTTTGGTAACTCTGGAGCTGTCAACACAGGAAGAACATGGACCTGATGGAACAAGTCCAGAGGAGGGCCACCAAGATGACCAGGGTGCTGAAGCACCTCTCCTATGAGGACAGGCTGAGGGAGCTGGGGCTGTTTAGCCTGGAGAAGGCCCTGAGGAGACCTCATAGGGGCCTTGCAGTACCGGAGTACCTACATGAAAGCTGCAGAGGGACTGTTTACAAAGGCCTGCAGTGATAGGATGAGAGGCAACAGTTTGAAATTAGAGCAGATTTAGACTGGGTGTTAGGAACAAGTTCTTTACCATGAGGGTGGTAGAACACTGCAACAGGTTGCCCAGGGAGGTTTGAGGCCCTATCCCTGAAGCTATTCAAGGTCAGCCTTGAGAAGACTCTGAGCAACCTAATCTAGTGGAAGAGGTCCCTGCTGATTGCAGGGGGAATAGACTAGATGACCTTTGGTGGTCTGTTTCAACCCAAATCACTCTATGATTTTTACCAGTTTGACAAAGGCACAGAAAGGTCTGCTTAGGTGCAGTGCTTTACAAAACACACAGAGAAAACCCAACTCTTCTGGGGAATAACAGATCTATCTTCTTATTGCAAACAAAGACTGTATCATACAAACATTTCTTTCCTGACTGAAAAGATTGAACAGAAATTGCAGAAAATATGCTGGGGGAGGGATGGTGGAGAGAACAACAGCACAGAAAAATGTTAAAGAAAGCCTTAAATGTTAAAAAAAAAAAAAAAACCCAAAACAAAACTGAAAAAAAAAAAACCAAAACCCCAAAACCCAGAAGTTAAAATAACAAAGAATCTTAGGTTACTTTTAAGGATAAAGTAACTTTCCAATTCTAACTGATCAGGACTATTTCATGCATTCCCAAATTGGTGCTATCACTTTTGGAATGAAATGAAAAGGTAATTTTTGTTCCACCTACGTGCATTTCAAGTTTTCTTGGATGATTATAGAAGACAACAGGATCAACATACTTACAATGTGAAGCATGCCAGAAAAGCTTGGCACAGATGGAAAATGTTTTTTCTTTCCCCTCAGCATTTACAACTCTGTCTTTAGATCTAGAAATTGAAATGCCAGCCAGAAACTAGAATTAACATAAGCCTTATATATCCTCAACACTCTACTCCTTCGCATAGCCTAAATCTCACCCCATGAGAGCATGCAAAGGAAACAAGGAAGATCTCTAATTCCAGAGACAGTCTCAAGACTAGTACTTGATGAAGGTATTAACATCAAAGCAAAACCTCCGTTTTACCTAAAGACATCAAGAAGCAAATGCAACTACCAGCTATAAACTGCTCTTCAGACTAAAGTTTCTGGGGAAACTATCCTCAAGCACAATCCTGAAGAGACGAACATGGCAATATGCAAGTACTAGGAATTCTTAGAACATTCAGGAAAAAACAAACCACCTCTGCTTTACAAGAGCAGTACCTCTTATGAGGCTCAAATAATGGTCTATGACAAATGTTAGGATATGCCTGTATGACAGTACATGTGCTTCTAGGGAAGAGGACAAAGCAAACATAAGTCAGTTTGCTCATTTTCACACACACACAGTGTCCGAGGGAAGTGCTGAAAGTCCTATTCAGCCCATAGTAGAGGAAAACCCACCGAACACCTACACCTTCTGAATAATTTTCATAGAATCATTCAGGTTGGAAAAGACCCCTGGGATCATAAAATCCAACCACTGACCCTATTCTACAAAGTCCACCCCCATATCATATCTCCAAATCACCACATCCAAATGACCTTTAAACACACCCAGGCTTGGTGACTCAACCATCTCCCCAGGCAGTACATTCCAATGCTTGACAACTCTTCCTATGAAAGAATTTTCCCTCATGTCCAGTCTAAACCTACCCTGCTGCAGTTTGAGGCCATTCCCTCTTGTTCTATCACTAATTACCTGTGAGAAGAGACCAGCACCAACCTCTCTACATTGTCCTTTCAGGTAGGTGTAGAGGGTGATGAGGTCTCCCCTTAGCTTCCTCTTCCTCAAACTAAACAGCCCCAGCTCCTTCAGTCTCTCTTCTGAGTTCTCCAGGCCCTTCACCAGCTTTGTTGTCCCCCTCTGCACTCACTCCACCAAGTGTGTATAATGAAAGAGAAACATTAAAACTTAGGTGTTTGAATATTACAACACAACTGCAAGTTGTGCATGTATTTTAGTAGATTAAAGAGCCTGAGCAAGCCTTTTGTGGGAACGGCTGTCTGGCACCCTAAATATACTGAAGGAAATCCCTCAGCCTTCAAAAGTAGCTTTCTGGCATGTACCTGTAAGCAGAAAGAAGCAGCTAACCAACAAATGTCTAAGTGCTTACCAACAGACCAACTTCAAATCAGACCAATTTCAATTAAGTTCAAATGGAGAGGCTCTAGAAGGAACATGCAACTCATTACCACCACCCTTTGCTAGAGAAAATACTCACAAGTTTCTGCAAAACACATAAAACTGATGGAAACTGCGATGAACCTTCAAGTAAACCAAAAGTGTATTCTTGACAGTACATCAGCAACTCTAGAACTGATAAAAAATATAAATGCTTCACAGCACTTTCCAAGTTTAAAACCCAGACTATTATGGGTCTCAAGGAAAGTTTAAGTTGGTCTTCATCACCAACCCCAGTTTTATGTTGAAAAAGGATTTCATTCAAGTACAAAGCTTTTCCTATAATCTATTACTGCTCTTCAGATTTCTAGACAAAATCTTCTTACAGAAATACAGCACTAATGTAAGAGCTCCCCAAAGGATTATCTCATGAGAACTGTCTCACTGCATCATTTACCAGTTACAGTGGTTCACAATCAGAGAACAGAATGAAATCAAATGTGTCATTTCATTTAAAAAAAAAAAGAAAGTAAAAGAGAACATCCACTCACACCAAAACCATCAAGGCTTCACAAAAATCACCAGCATTCCTCCAGCCATAGTAAATTTGAGCTCGAATGCATTTTCCTTTCTTCATTTTGAATCAGTGAAACACTCCATAAAAAGTGCTGACTTCCCAAATTAGTGTAGCTATTAATCATTGCCTATTTATTTTTTTGCTGTATTGCAATGCATGCTCTTCTAGTTGCAGGAGCTATGCAAGTTTCAAAATTTTCCAAAAGTAAAGCAAAAAATGTAAGCCATTGGTTCTAATTTGAAAAGAGATCCTCACAAAACACATGATGTATCCCATAGTAATGTCTGTCATCTTCCCACCCCTTTAAAACAGTAAAGCTGCAGGAAGAACAATGAAATGTAAGATAAATGTTCTATAAAACAAGTCTGACTCAGTATATGGCTTTTTTTTGCCTCTTTTTGTTTTCATCATACAAATATTTCCACCCATTGTATTTTTGTTGCTTTGGCATTTAGAAAAAAAGCTTTCAAAACCATGAAGAAAGGCCTTTCCCCCCAACCTTTTTCTTAAGTGCCCAAACTAAACATCTATTATTTGTACACCTAGCAACTAAATTTATATGAGGTATATATGTGTATGTTAATAACTGGTTATTATGTGGGGTAGATACTAACTTGGTTATTTCTGCAGAACTGGTCAAATAAAATACACAGAAAAAAACCCTGGGTGGCTCATAATCTGACTCTATCATAAAATCATAGAATCATAGATTGGTTTGAGTTGGAAGGGACTTCCAAAGGCCATCCAGTGCAATACCCTCTGGCCATCAGCAGGGCCATCCTCCATTAGATCAGGTTGCTCAGAGCCCTGTTCAGCCTGACCTTGAGTATCTCCAGTGATTGGAACCCTAATTACCTCCTTGGGCAACCTATTTCAGCATTCCACTACTCTCATGGCAAAGAGCTTCCTCCTAACCTCCAACCTGAATCATCATCTTTAACTACATAAGCAGAGAAATACATCAAAGGTTATAAAATCCTTATTATTTTCTAATATCCTTATTATTTTCACATATGCTTCTCTGGCCACATTCTAAACACAATTATAAGCCTGTCAGCAAACGTTACCAAATTGTTAACAAATTTATTCCACATCAGAATTCAGTTAAATAGAAAAATACACACATATGTCCCTAAACCAGCAGCAATCAAAATGATTTTGCAACCAAACACAGCATTGGACAAGCTGCTGTACTCAACTTTCCCTTTTTCTAGCATGGGGCATTACTTACATACATCCCCTGGCCACCACAAAAAATGGTCAGTACCAGCACAGAACTTTGAGAGACCATTCTGCAAGTGCTACAAAACACTTGCTGTTTTTCAGACTAATGACAGAAAGTCAAGATGACATAGCCTCTGTGCAGTAAGGACAATGCCCTCAAACTGAGTATTTTACTGTTCCTTTTTAGAAACCGGCAATAGAAATTACCACGTATCAATCTAACTCTAACCTCTCAAAGTGGAGCAAACAACTTACATGCCAGAATTTGATGCTCAGCTTAAATGGTATATTAAAGGAAATCATGACATGCTTGCTCCCAGTAACAGAGAGATTAATTCAAATGATATAGGAGAAATGCCCTCTCACTATTATCGCCAACCTTCCTCAGGACTTACTGATCCATGGATATGTTTCAATAAAGTGTAAAATGGATAGTGGAACTTGTGCTTCTACCCATACACTTTGCTTTTATTTTGTAACTATTTCCCACATGCTTGCTTCATTCATCTTTCCATTTTCCCTCATACATCTCGATCTATTTTAAGGGCTGAGGAACAAAAAGGAGTGTATATATATATATCTATATATATATATATATACACACACACCTCCATACTTCAGAAGCAGCTTTGCCAGAACAGTTCAGAGTAAGCAAACAGACTGCACCTTCACCTCTGCACATATCAGCCGTAAGGTCTAAGTCTAGAGTCACCACCTCATTTTTAACAGGACAAAGCTACCCAACTCAAACTGTGAATCTCTTCTGAAAAATTACATAAGAAAGAGTGGCTTGAGAGGCCAAAAGTATTCTTACTGTAACTTAAAAGGTTATGTAAGTTATTCATATACTACAATGACAGGCATCTTAGAAATGTGTATTAGAAAGATTACATAAGAGTACATATGACAAGCCAGACAGTGTACAGTGAATACAGAGTTTGCTGAACCAGAAGAGTCAACCTCAGACTGTATTTGGTACATTCATGCAGGCCTTCAGTATGTGCTGGCTTCAGGAAAAGGGTGAATTCTGCTTGTGAATCTCAGAAAAAAACTGAAAAAACATCCCTCCCCAAAACACCCCAAACTGAAACAAAACCAAAAAACAACCAACCAAACAAATCCCACAAAACCCAACCAAACCATTTAACCAACATTCCCTCCCCCTACACACAAAAGACACTTTCCCCCAAGTGAGTTGCAGAAAAACTCCAGTCTGTATTTTAATGTTAGCTCAAACGGCACTTATCCTTTGTAACCTGTCATACTGGATTACTCCGTGCTATCTAGCCAGGGCAAAACACAAATACATTCCTGGCTACAGTAATGAATGACAGAGATATTTAGCTGTATTGTCCTGCTTCAGCATCTGCACTAGCTTCTCTCTAGTCCCACCTACCATTAATGGGAAAGTTGCTCACAGATAAAGCTTTCACATGTGGGTGTATGAACTGGGATGCTGAAAATTACTTCTCTCCTTAAGCTGGACCTATCTGGTCATCTGGTATTTGCCCAGGTAAAATATGAGAAACACTGTGTGCAGCATTTATACAATTGATACCAAAACCAGCTCCAGAAGTTACACCTAAACATGCTGAAAACCAACATGTATTCTTCACTCGTGCTTACAGAAATGTAACTGAAGACAGCTTGATGCTTGAACTTTTATCCCAAAAGCTCAAAGAGCTGAAGCAGTCTCTTTCACACCAGTCTTAAAATATTAGACTGTCCTTAAGAATACTCTGAGAATGATAGAATGGCTTAGGTTGGAAGTGACCTTAGAGATAATCTACTCCAGCACCCCTGCCATGGGTGCCTTGCTTGCCCAAGGCCTCATCCAACCTGGCCTTGAACACCTCCAGGGTGGAGGCATCCACAACTTCTCTGGACAATATATCCCAGAGTCTCACCACCCTTGTACTGAAGAAATTGTTCCTAAGATCCAGCCTAAACCTACTCTCCCTCAGCTTCAAATCATTCCCCCTAGTCCTATGACACCCTTATGTAAAGTCCCTTGCCAGCCTTCCTGTAGGATCCCCTCAGGTATTGGAAGGCAGCAGTAAGGTCCCCCAAGTTAAATCTAAGAGTTTAACTGCTGAAGGGCATTAGAAGATGTAATAAGGTAAAAAATATCACAAAAAAACAAGACACTACACATTATCTTGCAGAGTTCAGCTCTTACTAGTTGGAAATGTCTTAACCCAAGACAAACATTACTTTCTAAAACATGTTGTGCATTTGTCCATAAGCTAACACAGAACCATAAATATGCTGCATGTATTACTTCTATACTCAACCACACACAATCCAAAATACAAAAGCTTGCTAGTCTCTGAATTAATAGCTTATATAATTTAAAATATGAATAAGTGCAAGCATTACCACTTAAGTGATTCAGTAGCCCTTAAAAACACCAAGAACAATGCACCCTTATCTGTATATTCACTAGGTACCAAAGCAAAACTACACAGCAAAGTAATTTGTAAGAAGCTCAAAAAAAATCACAGGGCTTTGAATCCTATTAATTCATTGAGGGGTGAAAAATACACAAATTAAAAATGTACCTTGTCACACAAGATTAACATTGTTAAAACAAAATAGCAGTTTAATTCCTACCCTGAACACTCTTACTGTTACTAGCAGCTTACTAAGTTTCGTAATTCTTAACTGTTGACAAATACTCAAGAGATTCTCAAGCACTAGAAAGCAATGTTGTTTTTTTCTGTTCTTCAATAGAAGAGTAGAAAAAGCAAGTTCTTTTTCAGCTTCTTAATACATACAGTGATCAGCTGAACTTCAGGTCATCAGTTTCAAAGATTCCTCTGAGACTTACAATAAACCATTACATTTTACACCATCCAATAACTTTTGATTGCATTGTGTGCCTTGTGTAGAACCAAATGCATGTGTAACTTTGCAGTATCAGGGCTTGTCTCCAACTGTCGTGTAACAGCACAAGCACTGAAAATACAACAACAACAACAAAAACACCCTGCAGATTTAACAGCAGATGCTAGTTTTCATCCGTACCTAAACCACGTAACATCTAGTCACTGTTTTGAATGTATCAATAATTATCGTGGCATATGCCCTAAATACTATATGCAGCTCTAAAATCTCTGGAAAGCAAGAAGCAACTTGTTGAAAACAAGAAGAATGACTGAAAGAAAACTTGTTACCAGTGACCTTATTTTAAATGTCCTTTCCATATGAAGTAATCTAAAAACATGTATTGTAAACCTACCTGTTCTCCAGCCACTGTACATACTGTTGTCTAACAATCAGTTGACAATATTTTTAGATGCCTGTCCTCTATAGATTTATTAGAAAAATAAATGCTATCTTTTTGCTTCTCCTAATAGGTTTGGAAATCTTACCTATTTAATGGCATGCTGCCCTAGCTAAAGGATGAATCCTGTCTATTGTTTTTCAAATGCACCAACCTTCTCAAAAACACTGGATGGTGTCATCAAACAAAACCTGATGTTCTGAATGATGGTGTCCGTATGCCTCCAGCGTCTTCTATCGTGGCGCAGCCAGGCCTGAACAGCTTCATACAGCTCTATCTCTGGAAACCTGCTCAGATGATCATTATCCAAGTAAGACATGAGCTTCTCAAAGCTCAGATATGAAAGGAAGTCAGGTCTGGACATGAGTGGCACAAAATTCTCTAGAAGAAAGGAGTCCAATTTTTCCCTGACTCCTTCGATGTTTACACCAAAATCATCCAGAAGTCTCATAATTTCTGCACAGTTTTCTAAGCAGATTTTAGCTAAGAGGAAAGAGCAGCAAAATTTTACCACCTCTATAAGCTGGACATACATGGCAGCCTGAAGTATTTCATGAACAGTGTTCATACTCAGTTCAATAGTTCCATAGTACATGAATTGGAGGACGTGACTGAAGCCTGTAGCTGTCAGACCTTTCAAATGGATTTTGTCCTGATCTCGTTCCCGCATATCAGCTGTGAACATAATCCTGAAGTAATCGCTCTGGGTGGCAAGCAGTGCTTTATGAGCCTGAAATTGGTGGTCTTCAATGACAAGTGTGACATCAAGAAGCAATCCCTCCTCATACAGTGCTCTGAATCCAGCAGAGACACTAGTGTCATGGATGGAGGAGCTAAACCCTTCCACGTCCCCTGCCATGAATCACCTGGAGGGAAGAAAACAAATAAAAATAATATTTTTTTTTCTAATAACATATCACAAACCCTTCCCAATCAGGTAAGAATTCAAAGTCTTCACCATCTTTTTTTCTTTTCAGCTGAAAAATCAACTTAAGAAACAA
The DNA here is from genome assembly GCA_033816785.1 of Picus viridis. Classification (NCBI taxonomy): domain Eukaryota; kingdom Metazoa; phylum Chordata; class Aves; order Piciformes; family Picidae; genus Picus; species Picus viridis. Next base: position 27,665,274 of record CM066570.1, on the reverse strand, counting down.
CGTAAAACAAAATTTAGATACTTCCCCCCAACCACTCTCATTTTAATGAGTAAAAGTAACTATGTGAAACTGCCAAACTGATTTCTTATTGCAAGCTACTTACTGGTCAGATAATTAATATGCAATGCTAAAAAGGTTGTTAGTTTTCTTCCTCTCTCCCCCTTAATCTTTCTAAAGAATTTCTCTCAGGGAGCAACAAAACACCCACTCTTAAATACCAAGGTTTCAGAGAAGAAGCTGAACTTCCTTAACTTCAAAACAAACTCCAGTAGATCTGTACAAGGCATAACCTAAAAAGAAATAAAGTCTCTTTAAAATATGCATCAATTTACTCAAAAGTTATTTCTAGGAAACTGAGTATTTTCAGAAACACTGTTTATGTGTTTCACTTCTGTAACAGCATAGTTCCTTTCCCCTGCTGTTTCTTGCTCTAGGGATTAATTGCTGATGAGATTCATGAAGTGCAAAATACTGAGGCAACAGGAAGCACTGACAAGATTAGGTCACAAAATAATATTCTGTACACTAGGTATAGTGAAGCTTAATTGCTTATTAAGTATTTGAGCATTTACAGATGCAGTGTTACTCACATGCAAGCTACAGTCAAGCTGCAGAAGAAATTAAAGACTGACAGGATCCCTGTTAGAGTTAAGGAAGATAAATACTCAATAAAAATACGTACCAGAAACTGTTCATAGAATAACTAAGGTCCAACCGTCAAGCCAATACCACTATGATCACTAAACCCTGTCCTGAAGTGCCAGGTCTACCTCTAGGGATGGTGACTCCACCACCTCCCTGAGCTGCAGTCTGTTCCAATGCTTCACCACTCTCCGGAAATAATTTTTTTCCTAACATCCTATCTAAACCTCCCCTGGTGCAACTTGAAGCCATTTCCTCTTGTCCTATCAATAGTTACTTGAGAGAAGAGACCAACATCCACCTCACTACAACCTCCTCCCAGTTCCAGAGAGCAGTAAGGTCTCCCCTCAGTCTCCTCTTCTCCAAAAGCCAGGAATTTCCCACAATCTTGCTCATCTTCCCAGAGTTTAGGTATGATAAAATTGTACAAGGCAGCTTGAAACACATTAGTCAAAGGACAATGGCACACTCCATTCTCCTTCTCTGTCTTCATTATGGGGTCTGAGATCCTGCTGCCTACTTTCAGCCATTTCTGGGGCTCACTGAACTGCTCAAGAAAGCAAATTCAACCCATAAAACTGATAGAAAACAAAATCAAAGGCAGAGGGGATGACACATACCACCACTCCTCAGCAGGCACACATAAAACCTCAAAACCAGAGCGCTTTCTGCTTATCAGTGAGCTGACTTCTGATTTGACACTGCAGGAGGTATGGCAGAAGCAGCAACCCAGGGCAGAGGAGACAGGACATCACATTTGAGCAGGAACAAGGAAAAAGACTAACACCTTCCCCTTCTGACATTTTGTTTTGCTTTATCCCTCCTCTAGTTACACTGCAACATACATACAGTTTTTTGTGCAATTACCTCTGAATTTCCTGTAACAATGAAGGTTAACATTTTGGTACTGGTAACCTACACATCATACCCACACATTTTGTAAAACCTGATTTTCCAGGTTACTTTACAGCAGTATATGAACCTGGGAGACTCTAGGTTAGCCCACGCCTCACAACTTCAGAGGGTAGTTAAGTTACTCCCACTTCCTCAAGCACCACATCCTTGCTGCTACTGTAACTACAATGTATTGTATTAGACGCTATCAATAGTCATCTCCTCTCCTTAATTCAACACCACACATCCTGGAAAACAAAGCTGGAGATACTCTTTGGTCTATGCAAAACTAAAACCTTGAGTGGGTGTTTGTAGCCACACCTCATGGAATTAGCACCACGCCCACACTGTTGAAGCCTTCTGACAGGTTCTGTGCACAATAGAGTCAATACTGGGAGTGTTCACATGACATTTAAGGCCCTATGACAAAATTCAAATTCCTGAAAGTAAAAGCAGCAGCAAGAGAACAAAGATGACAACCCAGTCAGTTTCTCAACAATATCCATGATAGCACACTGCCCTCAATGTCACTGAAGAGAGAGGATAAAATGCAAACTGCTCTGGAGCTTCATATTATGTCTCTCTTGTCCTGAACGCAGCACATACCTACCAGAAAGAAAAATTACCACCAAACATTCTTCTTAGATGTTGTCAATTCTTACACAAAAGCAGGCATGGAAAGAATTACTTTACTAACTCTTTCCACCTCAAAAGAAGCAACAAACTGAAGAGAAGGCATAAAGCCTAACTTTACAGGACTTTATTTATAATTACATTTCTGTTATGAGGTTAAAAGGTAAATACTAATACTAGCTTTTATTATTCTTTCAGTAGGGCACTTATAACACAGAACCCCTTTTCCCCAGTTCTTTGAGGTTTAATAGTAGTTGAGCTCATAGTTCACTCTTCCCTGTAAGAGATTAAATGGTCACTTGCCTTTAAATGGGCCAACCATTCTTTTAAAATACACAGGAACTTAAAAGAGCTCTCTCAAATATATTTGAAATTGGCCAAGATGTTCAAAGGCTACTAGGATTCTCAAACAGCACAACCATGCAAGTTACAGAGGCCTCTTTCTACCAACCAAGAGGCACAGCTCAGCCACTGATCAATGGAAAAAACAGGACAGGAATCTGCAAATGCAAGACATGAACAAGATAACACAAAATATATTGGGGGAACAAAAAAGGTCAGAAATGAAGCAACGTGTATTAATCTAAAACTAATGGGATCTGCCATCATATAGGCTCATGCAGAGAACAATCTCTGGGAAGGAATCTCTTTAAAACAGTACATACATTACTGCACACATGAACAACATAGCCATAACAGTAAGTTCCAAACACATTTTCCTTTAACATGAGAAAGATAATTACATTATAGGTATGCTCCTAATAAAAGGAGAAATTAACTTTGTCATAGGATAGCTTTTAAAGGCCTCTTTCACCACCCTTAAAAGAAACAAAAAAGCAAAGGCTGACAAGTGAAGGTAAGCAGAGACAAATGCACCAAACCCAGAGAGGCACCTCAGGTCTTCTTTTAAAGGATCAAAACAATACACACCATCCCCCTAAAACCAAAAAATTGCATCAGAGACAGTCCTGGGCAACCAGCTCTAGGTGGCCCTGCTGAGCATGGGGCCAGTCCAAGTGACCTCCAAAAGTCCTTTCCAACCACCACCAGTTTGTGGTTGTTAGGAAGTCACTTTTTTTGTTGTTGTTTTTTTCCCCCCAACCATCCTTTTAATTGTGATTTAACAGAAATAAGACACAAACACACCAAATAAGACATAAAGGACTACACTTTTAAATCTATCAAAAAATAAAGTGGTAGTAATCACCAAAAAACATTTTAACCCCCTGCATTTAAGAGGCATGTTTTAGGGTGTCGGTTTTCACATCTCCCTAAAAATGTGTATTTCATAAAAATATATTAAAACCAGAAGTAAACCACAAAACTCTGCAACAGTTACAAAGTAGTCAAAACTCTGAAATTATTATTTCAGAAAGCTTTTAAAATGTAGGGGTTTGTGTCACTTAATCCTTCTTTTCACATCCCTGATTATATTATTTTTAGTAAATCTAGAGTTTTCATCTCAAGTAATATTTTTCCTCCCAAACATCACTCAGCATTTAATGGATTATGAGACAAAACCAGTAAAACTTCTCCATAACACCATCTAAAGAAGCTTCAGAATTCTGTCATAGAATCATTTTGGTTAAAAAAGACCTTTAAGATCGAGTGCAACCATTATCAGACTCTACCAGTCTGGTGCTGTGAGTGAAAAGCGAAGGATTACTTGTCTTCCTGCATGAAATAAAAGGAGTAAATTCCCCTTTTTTGGCATAAAGCCATTAACAGTGTCAGTAGAAATATTTTCCTTTACAGCACAAAAATGTACTGGCCAGTCCAAATACACAAGAGGTTTAAAAAAAAAAAAAAAAAAAGCACAGAAACCATGAAAGGAGACTGTTAAATACACATGATGATCAACTCTTGAAAAATCTTCATTTCTATAGCTAATATCCTCAGCCACAAGCAAACAGCAATGCGGTAGTTCAAATAAATATTAAAAAGGTAATACAAAATATTCTCAAACGAAGTCAATTTTCTAAAGCATAGCTATGCCATTCCTCCCACACACACACACACTTGCAATCTTAGATGTAATTCTATGCACTATTCAAATGCTGCAGCTTATTTCCCAGAGGACAATAACGTAATGATTTCCCCCCCCTTCTATTTTCAATTAAAATGCACAATTCAGAGTTCGATTTTCCTCATGCATGCAAATCACAATAGCACACTTAATCCAAAGGAAGGCACGTAGCCTACAGTAGTCTGTAAGAAAACTGGCACAAAAATTTCCAATGCATAAAGATAAAAGGGGAAAAAAACAGTATCAAAAAACATATGGAAGTTAACGTTCTGCATTGTTCTGCGCAGTATAATGCAGCACAGGAACTAACATTTTCTGCTGAAAAGCCAAAAGAGAAATACACTTAACCTTATTAGCTTTGTCCTGACATTTCTTCCTCTTTCAGCACATAATGCATTACAGAGTCTACTCTGCTGTGACTGTAAAAGCACTTACTTGGAACACTGATTTCTCATCTTTATTCTGCAGCTGTAATAAAAGTCTGAAAAACGCCGTTCCAGACTGCTTTTTCCTGCTAAACAAGGAGAACCTTCTTTCCTCAGGGTGTCTGAGGCTCTTAGTCACAAGAAGAAGAAATGAAGTCCAAATGCACAATGCTGTTGAGAAGGAACTTCTGGAATACCTTCGTTTGGGCTCATGCCTTACTTGTTTTAAAAATCTATACTAAAGCAGTACTTCCTGAAAAATCAGCCTTTAAATAGGTGTGCAGTTTATGTAATAGGTAAGCTTATGGTGACTTCCTAGGGATAGAAATGTATTATTCTAGACAAGTACTGACAATACCAACTTAAGCACACCAGTTGAAAGGCAGACCTCTGCTTTGCTGCTGTTCCTTAATAACTCATTTGAGATGCTAAGACAGAAGAAAGAACTAGCAAGTTCCTTTGTTTAGGGATTATGAAGTACTTGTTCATTCACCCTACCTCATAGAAATTCTGATAAAGCACCTATGTGAACACAGCTGAACAAGGAATTTTCACATAAAACACTGTATCTATAAGTTCCATGAAAAGATATTTCACCAGACATACAGAACCATACTTTTGTTACCAAGTACCGAAATAAAGCTTAAAATCCAATCTATCCTGCTCCTTGCATCCATCAAATGCACATGTTTAAGTGGAAATTTTAAAGCCATTACCCATGCTTTATGCAGTAAGGTGCATAGCAAAGACTTCATTGAGTAGAACTCTTCAACTCTAACTTTGTTAAAACACTCTCCTGCACAAAAGGGTACTTCACCATAGTAAAACGTTACACACAGGTATGAAAATACAATACATACAGGTATTTGCACAGACATGTAAAGCTTTCACAACTGTACATACTCATCACTAAAAAATGGGATCAATAATCGGTGGATATTAAAACTATCCAGCTGTGAATGAGCGAAACAAAGAAACTATCCAACTGCTAATGTGAGAAACAAAGAAACGCATAGGGCTCATGTATTTTATCTAAAATTCTTTGCAATTAATATGCTAAGTCAGGGAAATAATTTCTCTTAAACCCATCAGTAGCTTCACACTAAAGATTTCATGTGATCCCTGCTGAGGATTACAAAATCACTGGGTTACTTCAGACGAAAGGAGGACCTTACCAATCAATGTCAAGTCAGGGGAATCAGACTGCTAGAACTCTTGAAATGAAAACTTGGAGACTCCTGAAAATTGTCCACACTCCATGAAAAAAATTTTAGGGGCATGCATATGACCATGACAGCAACTCTCAATCTCTGCCCATGTTGCTACCTCTGTCTGCATCACTTCATAACGAGTGGCACCCTCACAACACAATTGCGTCCAAGGTCATTATGGATATGCTGGAAGCATTACTGGAACTTGCTATAACCAATCATACTATAACTCAGTATGTATCATGTCTCAGCTCAGTATGTTTATATGTCACTCTCTTAAGTATGCTAGGACACTGCTGAGTAGTCTTTAGCCACCTTCATAGGCATGAAGAGAGAGTGTATGAGGAGAGGGTGTTCTGTTGCTTTCTTTTGGATAAACCTCCAGTTCAAGCTGCAGTGCTGGTGCTCTCACATGCACATATTCATAAGGGATAGTTTTTGCAGGTCATATTACTCTCTACTCCTAAACAATTATACTATAACCCAACTTGGTCTTTCTGCAAAGAAGGATGCAAATGTTACAAGAACATACACAAAAAGTCAGAACAATATTTTCAAAATCCTGTTGAAGAGTATAGCTCTCAACGTATTTGATGTAGATGATATCTGATGTAGAGGATCACTAATCAATGATATAATACGTCAGAAACTTCCTTTTACAACACTAGCTACCAGAGGGAAAACAATATGCTCTCCAGCTCAGCCCATAAGTCAACCCTAGGATGACTATCAAAAGGATTTTAAGGCTGTCAGACACATTCATCTGCTGTAGTTACTTGACCAGTTTAACTTCACCTAACTGAATCCAAACTCAGCTTCTGTCTCATGAATTAACATCAATGAGATATTCATTAGTTTCTCATCATACAAGTCCATTTATGCGGACAATGTAACAGCACTTCACAGACATGAAGATAAACCGGCTGAAAGATCACTGAAGCACCACATCTATACAGAAAAACACACTCCTGAATGTAGAGCCAAGCTCAGATCAATGCTCTTCCAATTACATTTACTGATAACAGGCGCCCAGTATAAAATATTTTTGATATATCCATGAGAACTGTCTTCAGCTAGAAAAAATGGTATCACTAATACCTAAAAGTAAAATGACTGTAATGTTGAAAAGTACCAATTTGCCACTGCTCTCAAAGTGGACAGGACTACTCTGGCAACATTTCTTTCTTTGGTGGCTTCTCTAATGATTAAATTTCCCAAATGCAAGAAAAGGGTATTAATAAAGAGTCATTTTCTCATTGTGAAGATATTTCTCAAGAAAATCATGGTGTATTTATACAGAAAAGTAGGAGGTTAAGAATTTCTTGGTTGCAAAAATATATCCCTACCGGTTTTGACTTGTCACAAAGTCCTAGCGTAATAAAAAAAAAAAAAAAGGCCATGATCTACAAGGAGTCTTTGAATTATATTTGTAAAAATAATTTAAATCTAAATTAAGGTAGTCTAACTACCCCTTACAATTCTCTTATCTGTATATGTACTGCTAACTTACTTAATACTTTTGGCATCTTCTGAAAAAAATTTATTAATGAGATTGCCCCTTTGGTTCAAGACACAGAGCTTTTGATCTCGTTGCCAAATGTCAGCTTCATTTGTCAGACAGACTGAAATCTCAAACAAATTAAGTTTTTACAATCTCCCCCAAATTGGCAGTAAAATAAATGAAAAAGATCCGGTGTCTCCAACGTGAGCTCAACAGTATCCGTACTGCTTTGCTTGCTGAAAGGCAAATCAACACGTGTAGATTCTAACCAGCCATAGGCTATAATTAAGGAAAGTGAAAGGAGATGAGTGACAGTGGGAAAGTTTATAGGACATGGTAGAAATTAAACATGTTGGCTAGGTGTTGGAAGCAAAATGACAGAAAGGAAGTTGATGCATGCCGTGGGGTTCAGAATGTGAACTGGGGCAATGGTGGTGAAAAAGTTGGGTTATTATCTTTGGGGCAAACAAGTCAACAGGAAGCCTGACTTCAGAAGTTCTGCCTTTTTCTGGAGTAATAGCTTTATAGTTCCCGTATTCTTCTAAAGGTAAAAAACCAAACACCAACACAACAATCAAACGAAAGAAACCCAACCAAACCACAAAACCCCCACCATAAAGATACCCCACCCCCTAAAAATTAGTAACTTTACATTTTTAAGCGATATGTAAGTATTTACCAAATTGGTCAAAGCGCCAGTACCAATCCTGGGCGGCAGATTCACCCTTCAGCTCACAGACATTTTTTTCTCTCCCAATAACGCTCATCGCGAAATACCCATTTTCAGGGTAGGAACTCAGACGACCTACTTCAGCTTGTCGGTTTGACACGTTTAGCACTGCTCTGCCGTGAGTGAGAGCACACGGACCGAGCTCCCCGGCGAATGGGGAGGCGGACCCAGAGTTACAGACGCACCGCCTCAGGAGACCACGGCGCCCAGCTCTGGGCCGCAGCCGCCCCATCAGAGGCCTCCCTGTGACGGTCCGCCCCGCGGGCGCGCAAAGGCGGTCGCCGGTGCCCGCCCGCCGCGAAACGGCCATGCCCGCCGCTTCCATTCCCGCCGCCACGGTTTCCATTCCCGCCGCCCGTGGGCACCCGGCCCGTCATCCCCGCTGCTCCGGCCAGCACAGCCGGGGAAGGAGGATGCCCGAAAGCCACGAGTAGATCCGGGCTGCCCCCAGTAGGGTACGTAGCGGCGTGAGGGCCCAACGAACCCCAACGGCGGCTTCACCTACCTCTCGGCAGCGGCGGAGCTGAAGACGCGGCTCCTCCCGCTGGAACGGCGGAGAGGGGGCTTCGGTGTAACATAAAGCCGGGGGCGGCGGCGGCAGAGGGAGGCGCCGGGGGCTGAAGAGAGGGGCAATGGCTGAGGCAAAGCCGGGAGGAGGAGGCGGAGGAAGGGGGGACCCCGGGCTCCCTCCTCCTCGCGGTCCGTGCTCTTGGGGAGGTTGGGAGCCGTACCGCGCCGCCCGGGCACCGGCGTTCCCGGCCTTGCCTGATCTGGCCTCGCCCCCGGGGTCCGTACCGCTCCCGCCCGCCCCCGCCTTTCACACTTGTTTACCTTCTGCGATGCCTAGCACGGCCGCAGGCGCCATCTTCCCCGCGACAGGCACCCCGCGCCGGCCGTCACTTCCGCCGCCACCTGCGGGCCCGGCCGGGGGGGGGCTACCCGGGGCGGCAAACTGCCACCGCCTCGCGGCGGCCCGGCCCCGCTCACCAGCCCCCGCCCCGCGCCCGGCAGCGTGCCGAGTCCCACCAGCACCTCCCTGCCCCTTGCTGTGTCAGCCAGGAGCAGGCTCGATCCTACCGCCGCCAGCCCGCACCGGCGCCCGCGGGACGACCAGGCGCGCCCTGGGAGAGCAGTCCCTCACCGGTGCCTAGCGGAGGCCGCCCATGGCTGAGGCTTGGGAAGGCGACACCAACAAGCGTGGTCTGCGTCAGGGTCCTGAGGACGCTCATCCGCAGGCAGCCACTTCTGGTGGCTCAAAGTTGTGCCTTCCACTCCTCCGCATCCAGGCCGGGCCTCGGCCCGCAGCTGCTGCGGGCCGGTCCCACCTCCCGACTCGCCACGGGCGGCCTTCCCAGCTAGCGTGGGAACCAGGTCAGGAGAGCCTAGTGGGTCAGGGCTGCCAGCCACGGGCACTCAGTGAAGCTGCCCTCGAGCAGCAAACCGCAGGCAGCCCAGCGCAGCGTGCATAGATCTCTGCCTCTGCACAGACATCACCTCCTTGCTTTCTCTATCTTGCCTTTACCTGTCAAACTCTAAGTGAACTAAACCGCATGGATCGTTGGGTTGCCATTACCACCCCACAACCATTTGTGGTTACGTACTTCCCCATCACCTTCTATGTCACTCACTGCTTTAAATAGCATGCCACAGGCTGCCATCCTCTCCCTGTTAAAATGCTGTTCCCATCCCCTTCACTGCCTATTTTCAGGCTCTCATTACCACCCCCACCATACTCCTGATTTATAAAACAGGAGTGTATGTCCTCTATAGCTGCCACCTCCAAAGCTCAACATTTTTCCCACCTTTCACAGCTTCACACAATAATGAACCAGCTATTCCATGCATCCTTCACAAAAGACTTCCCACTGCTATTCTCACCCTGGCCTCTTATTGCTCCCACTTACTCCATGCTACAACCAACCTGCTCCCATTCACTCCCTCGTTCCAACAGCCTGGCCCCTCTCAACTTGGCAAACTATACACTATTCCACCATACCGGCTCACACAGTAAATTTACCCTGTCTTCCCAGTCACTGTTACTTGTGTACTTGGAGTGCAACAACCACCCCTCACATACGGACTCTGCCAAGACAGCTACAGTTCCTGCTGCCTAAGTCTCAAACTACGACGTCCTCTCCTTTATTTATAGGATATGTCTGCTGCTGCACAAGCACATACCCACTCACACGTCATGCTTCAGCAGAGAAAAAAAAACAGAGAAGAAAACAAGTTTCTCATATACAGAAATGATCCAACCAAAACTCCTTCTGCTTTTTTTCAGACTTTTAACTTTCATTGGCCAGCAAGAACAGAAAAACCTCAGCAGGATTGTTAGGACTGGCTTGGTTTTACCTGACTGTCATCTTGCTGTTTGCAGATTGTGGCAAGCTGAGGCACAAGATGATCTTCAGGTCTCTCCTCCACACTGCCACAGAAGATGACCTCAAACCTGGCCAAAACAATGACAACAAAAAAAGCCCAAAAGCTTTGATATTCTCAACATATAAAAGCACACACCACCCCCTCCCTCCATCCCTTTCACACAGGGCAATTCGCCTATACAAAAAAAAAAATTATCACGATATCACAGAAATATTCAGGTTGGAAAAGACCGTCAGGATCACCAAGTCCAACTGATAACCCTACTCTACAAGGATCATCCATAAGCCACATTCCCAAGCACCACATCCAAAATATGCTAATAATACCTCAGTTCCAATCTCCTAAATAAAAAATGTGAAGCTGTTAAATTTGGGGCCTCAGTAATGGCCAGCAGTATCAACATTACTTTAGTTAACTTACAGAGAGATTTGGGGTGACCTATACAAAGCATCTGTACAAAGTTGGTTACTAAGTAGTACCCACTGGCATTGAGGCTTGCAATGAATAAAATTCTGGACATAGTGTTTTTAATGTAACTCCAAAATGTTATTTACCATCTTATCAGAATAATTTTAAACTTTAATTTATACTTGCATGTACTCAGCAACTCATGTAAACGTTTTGACCTACTTTAAGTAGACATTTGCAGTCTTTCAACTTTTCTGGTTTTGCTTCATACTACAAATACTTCCAAATACAGTGATCAGACTATTTCAGAATATGTAAAATTTATCACCTCATTGTTAAAATAGAAGCAACAGTTTGTGTTTTTTTTTTCTTTTCAGATTCCTGACAGGGTTCTTGGCAAAGATTAAATCCTTTCTAAAGGCTGCTGCAAAAGTGACAACAAAAACTGTTTCCATAATTTTAAACGGCACTGCATTCTTGCATAATTTAAATGGCTAACTAGAGAGTCTAGTATTTTCAGTTCTTTTAAGAGTGATTATACATGCCTGGATGTCGAGGCAACCACAACCAAGTATTGCATCATGCTCCCACTATACTTGGTGTGTCTTGGTCTACTATTTTTGCCAGAAGCGTGATATTTTACACAAAACTGAAAACATCACGTGGCCGGATGAAAGATTAGATATGCAAATTTATCTTCCAGACTAATGTTCAAAAATTATTGGGTTGCAAGACAAAAAGCATGTTGTCATTTGCAACGCCATTATACATCCTGTGATGTTTCTCACCATGTTCCTATTAATTTCTTCAAAACAAGCACGCTGGGTATGTATTTACTACAGGGATATTCATCAGAATTCACTAATTCTTGTATCAGGAAAGAATGGAAATAGTGGCATTTGTGAAAGTGAGAAGTTACTAGCATTGTTAAACCAGACACACCAGTTTCCCAGATTTCCATCACTGGATTTCAATTATGTAGCTGCCTGTGCCAACCCTGGGGTTTTTTTGACTCAAGCAGTTTGCCAGGCGAGATCTGAAAACTATTGCTTTTTCCAGCAGACAAAGCCACTGCTGATGAATCTCCACGTATTTGACATAACTGGTTACTTAAACCTGTTTCTCTGATCCTAGAAGAAATCCTATTAGTAGCATCACAAAGTTTCCATAAGGAGAAGATAATTTGATTTCCCACAAAAAAGAGCTGGGAATTTGGCCTTTGGTCTCTGTTGAACCTATAGGCTGGCTCTCATCACATGTATGTTGTGCCCAGCTGTTTGCTGGAGTTTTTAAGCTGTTTGGTACAAAAGCTGTTCCTATCCTAGGGCATGGATTTATACCCACATAGTCTCCCTAACACTAAGCACTAAAAACCCTACAAAAGACAGGTTGAAATTCAAAATCTTACTATACTGATGGGTAACAAAGATTACTAACATATATAGTGACATGCTACCGTTCAAGCAGGTAAGCTGATTAGGTATCAAGTTAGAGAAGTCAATTGGAAATAAGCACATACAAGCATTAACTTTTAATTTTACCCTAATCTTCCTTTCTGCATCACTCCCACTCTCTGCCCCAAATAAACTACAGTGCCGTGCTGTTAGACACACATAAACCATACAGGACCAGTCTTCCCTATTTGACGTATCCCTGCACCAAACTAGTTCCCCATCCTGACCGCCCTACCGAAGCCATGGTAGTATTTTACACACGTAGTACGCACAGCACTCCTACACAATAACCAGCGGGCCTGTCGGAAAGACAAAAGACAATTCCCGTTCCACATGAAAGCTTAGAGCGCGGATTCCCGACGCATTCGTTCCTACAGCGGTAACTAACAGCTGTGTGTAAGACCACCCACACGGACTCCTCGGCGGTGAGGTTTAACCAGCGCATCCTCCACCCCGGGGCGCCCCTTCAGCAGCCCCTCACCACCCTCGGCCCACGACCGTTACCCGCCAGCGGGCGCGAGGCGCAGGCGCACCGCGCGCTCCCGCCGCCGCCGCTCCGGCCCGCGCACGCGCACCGCGCTCGCTTCCCTGGCGGCGCCGGCGCACGCGGAACGGCCCGTGCAGCAGGCCCGGTTGCATCACCCGGCGTGAGGGCCACGAGGGTCCTTCTGTGGGCTGCCCCGCGACGTGCCTGAGCCGCACCTAGCCCTTCGGTGGGGCTGGTGGCGGCCTCGAGCCGCTCTGCGCGGCGAGTCCCCGAGCTGGGCGTCTGCTCGCCCGTCGGCGAGTGCCGGGCTACGCGCCAGGGTCTGCGGTGCCGAGCGGAGCCGGGGTCAGGCGACTGCGCGGGCTTCCTCGCTTCCTCTTCGGGCCAAGATGGCGGGGGATGAGGCGGGAGTGACTCTGGGGCAGCCGCACCTCAGCCGGCAGGACCTTGCTACCTTGGTGAGACTCGTCCACCGGGCGCCCAGTGGACCGGGGCAGGTGGCCGCGGGTGGGGGTGCTTGGAAGCGGTGGATGCGGGGGGCGGCTGGGCGGACCAGCCATTGAGGGGGGGGAGGACGTGAGGGGTGGCGGCGGCGTTTGGAGGCAAAGGGGATCCGTGCCTTCCTCCGTGCCCGTCGTGGCCGTTGGAGCTGGTGAGGTCTAAGAGGCCGCAGAAGACGGCGGTGCTTCCGGGGGCTGGGTTGCAGCACGCCGGGCTAAAGGAGAGCATAGATGGAGGTAGGCGCCGGGCAGAGCGGCGGCGCTGGGAGCAGGTTAGGCTGGTCGTAGCGTCCTTGAGTTGGCTGGACGAGGCGCTTGGCTTGTTAGTGAGGTGAGTCTGAGGCTCGATCGGCTGGCGTCCCGGCTTTTAGAGTAAAGGTTTTCTGTGACAATGCCATAGACATGGAGTTTTCTCCTTGTAAGGGCTGTTTTGCTTAGTACTATTCAAGGCTCTTTCCGCTCCGAAGTAGAACCATTCATTGGCTTTCTGTTTCCCCAACAGATTAGATGAGTTGGTTGCCACCCCTGTCTTGTTTGGGCTACCAAGAATTTTTTTTTTATTACCCAGAAAAATCACTTGCAGTGGTGTCTTGCTGTGGTAGTCTTCCCTTTTAATGTCTCCCCTGGGCTGTCTCACTTATTACACATAGATGCAGACAAAACCAGTTGAAAATCCTATTGCTGCCTCTCAGGTGTTCACCAAACTAGATATTCTTGGGGTTTGAGCCCAAGAGTTCTTTTTGTGTTGCAGCTGAGCATGGTGATTTTCATTGGTGAGGGACATTAGTGATTTCACAAAGTTTCCTTACTTGCTTTTATTATTGACCATGGCATTAGCCGGTTGGAATGAGATAAGCCTACTTGAGAGGTCAGTAGGAATTGCCTTTTAAGGCCTATTTTGTATTTTTTTTTCAGTTGGCTCTTTAATGCATGTAATTTTATAGTTGAACTTAGTCTTATACCAGTCTTGAGAGGAAAAACTGCATGCATGCACAATTGTGTGAACCCGGAACAATCATCTTGATGACAGGATCTGCATCATGCTTATATGCCTGTCGCCCTGCTACAGGGTGCCATCTGCAGGTCGTTGACTCCGGTGCTTGTATTAATTAAGAGAAGTTAATTAAGATATAGAAGAAACAGAAATTGATTGCCTGTGGAACAAAACTTGGTTTTGTATTGGATGTGAGCATTCTGTTCATGTAATGCTTAAGAATAGAACGTGTGAGCTTTCATTATTACAGAGATGAGTTTGATTGTCAATCACAGTGCTTGTTATGTCATAAACACTGTATCATTTAATGTACATTTGTGTGTGTGTGTGTTAGCTCTATATTAGCAAACTATTTGTATCCTGTCCTGCACTTAGGATTCTGTAGTCATTGTCTTCACTTGAACTGAGCAGCTCATCCATATGAATTCAGTGCAGGATGAAAACCTCACTGTGAGTTGTTTCAAAATCAGTGCAGAGGAGCACTTCAGTGGATTTCAACATTTGTCCAATATCTGGCCAAACAGCTTTAGAAAAACACCAAAACAAGTCTTTCAAGTCCAGTATCTATGGTTGCAATAATGGTACTTGGGGAAAAAGTAGCTGCTAAAAAAGAAAAAAGCACAAAAACAAGCCCGCAACCCAAAATTACATTCATGGCAGTAATTAAATCTCTTCACTTACTGACTCCAAAGTGTTAGCTGTAATTATGTATTGAATGTAGTGGAACCTTATACAAATTAAACTACTGTTTATTGACAAGCCTTTGGGTTTAAAACATAGTTGCAGCTCGCTCTGTAGCCCATGGAAAGTTCATTTGAGTTTGCCTGTTACACGTAATTTAAAGTTGGGGGTAGGTAAGGAGTTTTTTGTGTGTGTGTGTCAGCTTCTTTTGAGGGTTTTTGGTTTGTTTACTTCCATCCTTCGTACCTTGCAACCTATGCCAATTTACAATCAGTGTTTTGATTTGCAAGCCATGCCGATGTGCAATCACAATTTTATTCACTTTTTGTCCTATCTCATATACTTAAAAGACAGGAATGCACGTCTATAATTATTTGATTGGGCTTAGTTGGATTCTGCTGAACAGAATTACTGGATAATTGCTATGAAAATATTTGTAGTGCTTTGTAAACATTCAGATGCAAGCTAAATATTTTTTTAATTCTCCCTCATGCAGGATGTTACCAAGTTGACGCCTCTCTCACCAGAAGTCATCAGCAGACAAGCAACAATTAATATAGGTAAAAATAAACTTTAGAAAAAGAGGGGTGCATCAGCGTGCCTCTGGCGCTCATGCAATAGCATATGGTGCCTACACAAGAACGTTTTAGATAATTATTTTACTGCAACAGACAGTAACAATAGTGGGTTTACTACAAATGTTATCAAGGTAAAGGAAGACGTAGGCTGGAGAGTTGGGCGGGGAGAAATGTAATGAAATTCAGCAAGGGCAAGTACAGAGTCTTGCACCTGGGAAAGAACAAACCCCTGGACCAGTATAAGTTGGAGACTAGCCTGTTGGAGAGCAGTGAAGGGCAAAGGGACCTGGGGGTCCCAGTGAATGGAAGGTTGACCATAAGCCAGCAATGTGCTCTTGTGGCCAAGAAGGCCAATGGCATCCTGAGGTGGATTAGAAGGACTGTGGTTAGTAGGTTGAGAGAGGTTCTCCTCCCGCTCTACTCTGCCCTGGTAAGACTGCATCTGGAATATTGTGTCCAGTTCTGGGC
The DNA here is from genome assembly GCA_033816785.1 of Picus viridis. Lineage (NCBI taxonomy): Eukaryota > Metazoa > Chordata > Aves > Piciformes > Picidae > Picus > Picus viridis. Next base: position 27,649,260 of record CM066570.1, on the reverse strand, counting down.
CCCTCAGTTCAAGAAGGACCTCGGGGAACTGCTTGAAAGAGTCCAGTGCGTAGCCAAAAAAATGATTAAGGGAGCGGAATATCTTCCTTATGGGGAGAGACTGAGGGAGGTGAGGCTCTTCATGTTGGAGAGAAGACTAAGGGTCTCATTAATGTTTATAAATATGTAAAGGGTGAGTGCCAAGAGGATGGAGCCAGGCTCTGCTCAGTGATGCCCAGTGACAGGACAAGGAGCAATGGGTGGAAGTTGAGGCATAGGAAGTTCCATGGAAACATGAGAAGAAATTTTTCACTGTGAGGGTGCCAGAGCCCTGAAAGAGGCTGTCTGAATGCACTCCTGTGTGACCTACTCTAGGTGCTCCTGCTCTGGCAGGGGGATTGGACTGGATGATCATTTGAGGTGCCTTCCAATCCCTGTGATTCTATGAAGAAACTTGTCAAAGCCTTATTAACTTGAAAAGCACCAGTTTTACAACTTGAAGAACACTGTTGAATGAAGTGGGGAATAGTTGCTAAAGCAAAGTTTATTTTGCCTGAAACATTGAAATGAGTTTGGTGAAATTGCAAAGATCTGTCCATTGGGAGGTTAATTTAGGATCTCGTTTGTTTAAACAAAAACGTTCATGAAACCCATACACCCTTCTGGACTTCGTGTTTACAGAGAGTAATTGGGGTAATTAGGTGTTGATCTGATTGGAACGTTGCACAAAATGAAACAGTGGTTTATTGACAAATGCTTGCTTTTAAAACATAGGTACAATTGGTCATGTAGCCCATGGAAAGTCGACAGTAGTCAAAGCTATTTCTGGAGTTCACACTGTCAGATTTAAAAATGAACTGGAAAGAAATATCACAATCAAGCTGGGTTATGCTAATGCAAAGGTGAGTCATTACCAGAATCTGGCAAATATGTTGCTAATGTATTTCAGGGTGCATGCAAGCTTATAGGTCAATAATCCTTGCTGACTTAATTTTCTATTTTATTTTTTTTTCCCCTCAATTTTTAAAACTTACTTTACAGATTTACAAGTTGGATGACCCAAGCTGTTCCCGGCCAGAGTGTTACCGATCCTGTGGAAGTAGCACCCCAGATGAGTTCCCTACAGATATTCCTGGCACTAAAGGGAACTTCAAACTAGTCAGGTAACTGCTGTGAAATTAATGGCATAGTTGTGGGGGTTTTTTAACATCCTTTTACAAAAATGAAGATAGTCAAAGCTGAGCTGTGAGCAGAATTATTGTTATGGCACCCCTGATCTAAGGTATCATCTAAACTGCCTTGGTGTTAGTTGTGACACAGAGTCTGTGGCTGAGCACAGCTGTGTCTCCTGCCCTCTGGTATTTGCAGGACTCCAAATGGAGACTTTTCTGCTATTAATACAAGTATATTTTAAAGCCACTGGAATGAGAACTAATGTGAACTTCACAAACACATCTTTAACATTCCTTCCTGGAGAGTTAGTTTTGTTAATCTATTTCTTCCTAGAGGCAGAAAAGTTTTCCAAGTTCTTAAACATATGAAAGCCTGATGCTTAATGTGAGATCAGGACTCTAACTGGAGACCATATGTTGTTTATATACTTTTTCTAATAAAGCATAGCATGGTCATTATGCAGGCATACTAACTACAACAGTTGCTGCATAGGTCTGTACAGTGGTTGTTCAAATGAGAGTAGTCACAAAGACTCTTGTATGAGATTCCTGCTTTATATGTGTACAATGTGTATGTATGTGTACACATGCAAATCGGTGCTGTGACCACAGATTTCCCTTCCTCAGATTCCCAGTAAAGCACTTGTTCTGGCAACTTCTGGGTTGTGACATGCAGTCATGCAGCCATTATTACTGATTAAAAGTTTTGGATTCTTTATCTTACTGTTTATTTGCTTACAGTAGATTTGTAACATTGTCAGCAAAGCAGCAAATTAGTTTCTTGCTTTTTGGTGGAATTCCTTGGTGCAGCCAAGGATTCCACAGTGAATAGGTTTAGGCAGAAATGTAGTGAATCAGCTGTTATGGTCTGCACAATGAAAATTTGGAATGAGGAGCTGTAACATTCATAGATTCATAGAATACCAGGTTGGAAGGGACCTCAAGGATCATCTAGTCCAACCTTTCAGGGTAAGAATATATAAGTGAGATAGCCCAGCACCCTGTCAGGCTGGGCCTTGAAACTGTGTAATCTAGATAAATCTTTGAAGTCAAGTGCAATTGCAGCCTTGTAATTAAAGATGCATCATTTTCTAACATAGGAGAAATGAACACAACCTTTAAAAGAGAGAAATCTTGTGATGTTTGTAGATATTTGAGTTGGGTTTTTTTGCTTGCTTGGGTTTTATTTTGCATTTAAACGTAGTCTACTTTACATTTGTGAAATATTAAAGCAGTACCTAATATGGATATATGGCATCAAATCTTAAAACTCAGAAAAACTATTCAGTGACCACTGAGTAGGCTGTTGTATTGGCTGAGCTGGAGTTAATTGTCCCAACAGCATCTTTCTAGTGCTATGTTTTGCAGTGATGTAGCTGGGTGTAGCTGGGTGTTGATAACAAAGCAGTTTTTTGTCTGGTGCTGAGCCAAGCACCAAGGCTGTTCTTTTCCAACAATCCCCTGCACCAAGAGTATGCTGAGGGGTGGGCAAGATTTTGGGAGGGGACGGGACACAGCCAGGCCAGCTAACCCAAAGTGACCAAAGGGGTATTCCATGCCATATGACTTTAAAGCTGTAACTTCTCAGCAGCTCTCTTGAAATGATTCTCATTTGAAGGATGCTTTTAACTTCTGTGTCTGCCTAACCATTCACATAAATTGGTCAGAGAAGCTGTTGATAACTGGCTTTTTGGACTTTTTTGTAACCTTTTTCTACAACAGGCATGTCTCTTTTGTGGATTGTCCTGGCCATGATATTTTGATGGCTACTATGTTGAACGGTGCAGCAGTAATGGATGCAGCTTTACTGTTGATAGGTAATGATTGCTACACAAAACCAGAAATCTGGGGTTTGGGGGTTTGGGGTTTTTTATATCATGAAGCAACTTTATATGGGCTTTAAAATTTAGTGGTGTGAGGTGACTGTTTAAAACAAGTGAATTCTTTTGATGTGTTTAAGAAAATAAAGTGATGCTACAGTACAAATGTACCCTAACAAGCTGGGGTTTTTAAAACCTCACTAGTACTCATTAGTTTGGTAACTGGCTTGACTGATAGGAGATCAGTTAGGGAAAGTGAAACCTTGTAGGTGATATAATACTGTAAAATTTATATCAGCTCTACGGAAACCAATTACCTACAGGTACATTTTGAATTTCTCTGATGCTTCACTTGGCTTTAAGTATGTACACAGCCTTTGCCAGGCAGGAGAGTCCACAAACATCAGTATAAACAGTAATCCCAGAGGAACACAGGCAAAGTCAGGGTGCAGGAGACTTACCTTGGTGGGGTCAATTTTTGTTCCTATTTGCAACCAACAGGAAGTGAGTAAAACTGATTTTTGTATGCCAGTAGAACAATATAGTGGTCTGCAGTGATAATAGCAATCATCTTACCTGTGTAAAGCACATCAACAAACAAGAAAAACGGCTTCAGGAGTCTGAGAATAGCTGTGAGATGTCATTCCTGTTGGCTGTTTGAATCTGGAAAGTGCAACAGACCAAACTTCAAGTGAGATAAACAACCATAATGACACATCAGCCAAAAAGCTGGGTTCTTGGATGGCAGGAATCCAAACCATGCTGAAAGCTTCCCTGTTCTCATACTTGATATATTTAGTGTGCTACAGAGTTTGAGAATCTAGGCATTTCTGTGGCTTCACTGAGAACAGAATGGCAAAGAATCACAAAATATTGCTTGAAAGGTGAATTGCAGTCAGTACAGCGAAGTTTGAAGACCTAAAGGATGGAATAAGTCAAACAGACACAAGTTAACTGTCAGCATCTTTGGAATTTTTAAATGTGTTTCAACTGGGAGCAAAAATGGGGAAACCACTCTGTCATCCTTTCATCTGTCATATATTGTGTGGATGCTACAGCTAGTAGTTCAGGGGAGGACTAGGTGCTTATTAATTTGGATGCTTCATGTGCTTACTAATTTGGATGCTTCACATGTAGTTCAGCGAGAGGTGACTGTGAATAAAGATGCAGTGGAAAATAGATGTTCTAACTGCAAGAGTTTTGTCTACCTTTATTGTTTCTATATTGTAGTCACTTTTCTTCTTTCAGCTGGTAATGAATCATGCCCTCAACCCCAGACCTCAGAACATCTAGCTGCTATAGAAATCATGAAACTGAAACACATTTTGATTCTACAGAATAAGATTGATTTGGTAAAAGAGAGCCAGGCTAAAGAACAATATGAACAGATTCTTGCTTTTGTACAAGGTAAGTTTTCATCAGCAGAAATCCAATTAGTGGTGGAGATGTGGTTTTCTGTATGTTTGGAGAAAAGCTTCTCTTGTTCAGATGATGCTAACAGATGAGTCTGGTAATCTTAAAAATGGACCACTGGAGTTGTGCTTCTTGGAGTTGTGTTTCAGACAACTTGGGTACAACACTCTTGAGGCTGTTGATGGGACCTCTGCATGTAAAATGAACAGCGATGGCTCTTATCTGGTAGTTTTCACTGATTTTGAGATTTCTTGGAATCATAGAATTGTTTTGTGTGGAAAAGCCCTCCAAGGTCATCAAGTCACGCTAACGCCACTATGGCCCTTGAACCATGTCCCAAAGTGCCGTGTCTACACAATTGTTTTTTAACACCTCCAGGCACAGTGACTCTGCCACCTTGGGCAGCCTATTCCAATTTCTGACCACTCTTTCCATCAAGAAATTTCTCCTAACATCCAATCTAAACCTCCCCTTGCACCATTTCAGGCTGTTTCCTCTCATCCTATCACCAAGGACAAGAGGCTGACCTCCACCTCAGTACAACCTCTCTTCAAGTAGTTGCAGGGAGCAGTGAGGTCTCCCCTCAGCCTTCTTTTCTCCAAACTAAATAATCCCAGTTCCCTCAGCTGCTCCCCATTAGACTTGTTCTTGGTATTGTTTGTTCTTGGCTTGTTTCTTTAGTGGAGATTGTACTGTGATTTTACTGGAGTCCAGGAGAGGATAAAGCAGTACTTTTTAGGGGCACCTCATAGGTTAAAATATGGTAGCTTACCTAATCACACAAGACTGGGCTTTCATCCCTCTCTCTAAGTCCAGATCAGGCAGTGTTATCCTACTCTCTAAAGCTCTGCTCAGTGTTAGTCTAATGTTTTGAGGTCCATCTTTACTAGAATATTCTATTTTGCTTTAGCTGGTGTATGTGAAAAGCTGCAGAGCCAGAGTGTCACCATCAAAAGTCATCAATGGTTCTTTCTGTTGGTTTTTTGTTGGTTTTTTTTTTCCTAGTTGTTGCCTTACACAAGCCCTTCACAACAGTTATGCGAGGATGGCTTGATGTGTAAATTTGGAGTTTGAGAACTGAAGCTACATGAGAAATATTAATAATACTTAATAAGCCTTCCATAGCATTAGGGTTGTTCTCAAAGACTTGTATTGCAACACTTAGAAAATACAGCTCATTAGAATGATAGGAATTTTAGTCTGTCAGGGAAATCTGACTGTAAAATAAATGCTGATGTATCAAATACTGAGCTGTCTGGTCTCTCTGAGGAGAGTGTCTTAAGAATACTTCACAATGTAGGAAGTGAATTCTCCCTTAGAAAACAAGATTATCTTGCATGGTGTTCAGAGAGCAGCATTAAAGCTTTTTCAGTACACGGTTACCCAGAGGTAATATGAGGGTTGTTTCAGAAACCACTCAGACCTACTTTTTGAGGCTTTGAGTTAAAATGTTGAAGGGAAGAGTGAATGCTCTGATAGTTACCACTTTGGGAAATACACAGAAACTGTGACTTGAAATTCCTAAGTATTTATACCAATGACAGAACACTTGGTCACATTGCTGTAAGCACTGTATTAAGGCTTGATGTTGATTTTGGTTTAGGTACAGTTGCAGAAGGAGCTCCAATAATTCCAATCTCAGCACAGCTGAAATACAACATCGAGGTAGTTTGTGAGTATATAGTGAAGAAAATCCCAGTTCCTTTGCGAGACTTCACATCTGAACCAAGGCTTATTGGTATGTAAATGCTTAGGTCTGGGCTTTTGTAGCTAACCATTGAATACCTGTATCTACACTTAAAATAGTATGTTGCTGAGTGCTCTAAAAAGAGGTAGATTTAAAAGAAGCATTTACTGTGCTCATATTTTAAAAGTTGCCATGTTTTTTTCATTCCAATATTGTTTGTTCATAGTTAAATCTATAGCTAAATCTCTTCATGGTAATTGCTGGCTTTTGTACATACTCTGTCTATATGACAGCACAGAAATGGAATAAAGACTTGATATTTATTTGTCTTAAAAATATTGCTTTAGTTGCTATGAATTTAAGTTTGATTTAACAAAGTACTGACAAACCACTGAATCTGAAAATTAACTGATTTCCATGAAAATCTTACAGGTAGCCTGGTTAGATTTTCTGTGTTAGTCTCTTCTCTCCTGGATATAATCATGATCATTGGTCATGGGTCATGTCCAGCACACTGTGAAATTCAGGTGCATGAGGATGAAACCATTTGTTTTCCCTTTTCATAGAATTGTCAGGGTTGGAAGGGACCTCAAGGATCATCCAGTTCCAACCCCCCTGCCATGGGCAGGGACACCTCACACTTATCTGGTTGCTCAGAGTCTCATCCAGCCTAGGAATGAGGCTTCTACTACCTCCCTGGGCAACCTGTTCCAGTGTCTCACCACCCTCATGGGGAAGAACTTCCTAACATCCAGTCTGAATCTACCCATTTCTATTTTTGCTCTATTCCCCCTAGTCCTATAAAGTCCCTCCCAGGCTTTCTTGTAGCCCCCTTCAGATACTGGAAGGCCACAATAAGGTCTCCTCAGAGCCTTCTCTTCTCCAAAGTGCACAACCCCAACTCTCTCAGCCTGTTCTCATAGAGGAGCTCCAGGCCTCTGATCATCCTCATGGCCCTACTCTGGACACGTTCAAGCACGTCCACATTTTTCTTGTAGCAGGGGCTCCAGAACTGGATGCAGTAAGCTAGGTGGGGTCTCATCAGAGTGGAGTAGAGGGGGAGAATCACCTTCCTCGACCTGCTGGCTATGCTTCTCATGATGCAGCCCAGGATATGATTGGCTTTCATGGCAGCAATTGCACACATAAAGCATGGGAGACCTCCAGAATATGTTCAGAATGCATAGAAACTGATCACTTTTATTAAAAACAAGGTCAAACTGTTTTACAAAACCACTTCCAATATTCACAATTGACTTTGTTGCTTTTTCAGATACTGATCTTTAACTTCATTTCTGCTATGTAAAAAGTTTCAAAAGACATCTATGCATATAAGCATCTTAAGTGGTTTTGAGAACAAAATCAACCATGTTCTTCAAAATCTGGAATAAAATATTTTTCAGATTTTAGTCTTCTGGCTTATGTTTTTATAATATTTAGGAGTATTTGTCTACCTTCATAAGAATAGGGAAGCACTCAAAGTTCCTAAAGAAAGACACTACTTTAAAAACCTGATCTTCAGTACAAGCCTGATTATGGTTTACTCTTTGCAGTAATTAGATCTTTTGATGTCAACAAGCCTGGCTGTGAAGTTGATGACCTTAAGGGAGGTGTAGCTGGTGGCAGTATTCTAAAGGGTGTCTTAAAGGTAACCTTTTCCCTTTATTATCTGCAGATTTGTAATAATAATTATTAGAGGTTTTCCTTGCTTAATGCAAAATTAATCTCTAATTGTGTTTTGGGATTTTTTTTAAGTCCTCTCTGCCTGTACCTCATTTTTTATTTCCTTCTCTAAAATACCAGAACAAGTAACCCTGACTTTTTCAGTTCTTTTAATCAATTTTTTTTACTCAGCTTTTAACTTCTATGTTTGGCAATACTGATTTCATTGATTACAAAAATTGAGGGAGCTGGTGTTTTATTGTTTTGTTTTGTGTTTTGTTTTGTTTTGTTTTGTTTTTCTGTACTACAACTTAATTCCTGAATTACTGGGGGGAAGAGGGGAGGAAAAGAGTTTTGAAAGCACCTTGGAAGTGTGTGGGGGTTCCCACAGGTCCTGCTTCCCTGTTTAGGTATTCTCTCTCTTTTGATCTTAATTTTGATTCTGTGATACTGTCAATAAATGGAAACATGAAAAGTTTCTCTGCTAGACTGGAAAGCAAACTACATTTTCAAACATTTATCTCTGCTAGACTGGAAAGCAAACCACATCTTCAGACATTTATATCTGCTAGACTGGAAAGCAAACCACATCTTCAAACATTTATACAACCTGTATATCATTTATCGATGCTGGTCACTTACCCTGGTCCAATTAACTCCATTTTTCTCAGTGCTGTAACATTTCTAAATTAAATATTCTTTTTTAAATTAAATTACTTTCTAAATACTGGAATTATTGCTGATAAAGAGCCTTTGCTAAAGGAGTTTTATGAATAGTTTTGAAAAGAAAATCCCTTGGTGCGTTGCTGTAAGAAACAGAGCTCTAAGTGTCATTCAGTTTGCAGTGAACAAGGGCAAGAGAGCCCTAGAAGCTCTACAGCAGCCCAGAGCCAAGAACTTGTATGAATGGTAGGTCTTGTCTGTGACTAGTAGTTAGTTTTATGTTGCTCTGAAACAATCAGTTAATCACTTTATCACTTTTTTAATTAGGTGGGCCAGGAAATTGAGGTCCGGCCTGGTATTGTATCCAAGGACAGTGAAGGAAAACTCATGTGCAAGCCAATCTTCTCCAAAATAGTGTCACTCTTTGCTGAACACAATGATCTGCAATATGCTGCTCCAGGAGGTCTTATAGGTAAGAACATTCTCCTATGGAAATAGTTATTTATTTAGGCATATTAAAATGACTTGGTTACATTCAACAATGTATTTCATCATGGAAAACAAAAAGCCTAGGAGAAATTTAAAGTAATATATGTGGAGAGATATAACATGAGTGTGAAAACTAGATGTTTAATAAAGAAGATGTATTTCTGAGTGTTACTGGCCAGTGGAGATCAGCTTGCATTGTTAGCTACCAGCTTTAACAGTAGAATGCTTCTTCATCACAGAGCTTACAGTCTTGCTGACATTCTGAATCACAGAATGGTAGGGGTTGGAAGGGACCTTGAAAGATTATCCAGTCCAACCCCTGCCAGAGCAGGAGCACCTAGAGTAGGTCATACAGGAATGCATCCAGGCAGGTCTGGAATGTCTCGAGAGAAGGGGACTCTACAGCCTCTCTGGGCAGACTGTTGCAGGGCTCTGGCACCCTCACAGTGCAGTTCAGGTAGGGGGATTCCCGGGACACACTCAGATTGTGGGGTTTAGATCTCCGTGAAGTCTTTTAACGCACAAACGTAACAGCTACCTTTCTGTTACTCCTAGTGACTTTTTGTGGTGGTTTGAGCCACCAAAAAAAGAGAATAATACAAAACCAGTCTTTCTCTGAGGCGGTGCAGAGGCAGCAGGGAATAGGATCAGGACTGACCACGTGGCAGAGGAGCAGGAGGGCAGCTGCAGTAGCTCTCACCCAGCAGAGGCAGGAGCCAAAAAGGGGCTAACAGCCACAAACAGCTTTTTACACCCTAGCTGGGCAGGGAGCAGGGAGTGGAACAGACTCAGCTTCCCAGGGTAGAAATGCCCTGCAGGGAGTGCAAAGTACCTGCAAGCCCTCCACCCTGCTTTGTTTTTTTGTTTCCAGGATGGGCGTTAACCCACCACTCTTTTCCTTATTGTGTTTCAGGTGTTGGAACTAAGATTGATCCAACTTTGTGTCGGGCTGACCGAATGGTAGGCCAAGTTCTTGGTGCAGTTGGAGCACTGCCAGAAATATTTACAGAGCTAGAAATTTCCTATTTCTTGCTGAGACGACTATTAGGTGTTCGCACTGAAGGAGACAAGAAAGCTGCAAAGGTCTGTACACCTTTTTTTGTTGGTTTTTTTGTTTCCCTGATCTCTCTTCATGTGCTAAGTTTTATTAGTATATACACTTTTTGATCTTATGCCGTGATTCACAGAATGTTAGGGGTTGAAAGGGCCCTCAAAAGATCATCCAGTCCAACCCCTCTGTCAGAGCAGGAGCACCTAGAGCAGATCACACAGGAGCACATCCAGGCAGGTCTTGAATATCTCCAGAGAAGGAGATTCCACACTCCCCCTGGGCAGCCTGTTCCGGTGTTCTGTCACCCTCACAGTGAAAAAAATTTCCACATGTTTACATGTCTGCCTGTTCATATGTTTGTCCCTTCATATGTTTGTTTGCTTATTAGGAATCACCATAGAATGGTTTCAGTTAGAAGGGATCTCCAAAGTTCATCCAGTCCAACCCCACTGCAGTCAGCAGGGACATCATCCACTGGATCAGGTTGCCTAGAGCCTTGTTGAGCCTGACCTTGAAGATGGCCAGGGATGGGGCCTCAAGTGCCTCCCTGGACAACCTGTTGCAGTGTTTCACCACCCTTACAGTGAAGAACTTGTTCCTAACTTCCAGTCTAAATCTTTAATTTCAAACTATTGCCCCTTGTCCTGTCACTGCAGGCCTTTGTAAATAGTCCCTCTCCAGCCTTCTTCTAGGTCCCTTCCAGGTACTGGAAGGCCACTGTCAGGTCTCCCTGGAGCCTTCTCTTCTCCAGGCTGAACAAGCCTAGCTCCCTCAGCCTGTCCTCAGTCCAGCCCCTTGATCATCTCCACAGCTCTCTGCTGAACCCACTTCATCATGTCCTCCTTGCGTTGAGGGTTCCAGAGCTGGGTGCCGTATTTAGTATTACAGAAGAGTGCTTTTCAGAGGAGAGGAGTAGGAATTAATATCTGTGTAGTTTAAAGCAGCATAAGGTATTTTTGTCTCCATGTTAGATAGTCTCCTAAACATGCTGGTGGTAGTTTTGCTATATTATAGGCTGGCCCATTTATGTAATAGTTTGCTTTGTACACAAACTGATCTACTACTCACATGCTTTTTGTAGATTCTCTTTCTGAAGAATTTTTTCAAGTTAAGTATTTTGGAAACCCTGTAGTTGAAAACAAACAAAACTTTATTTGTGGTCTATATGGTACAAATTAAACTAAAAGATCATAGATTTTCCCTGGTGGTGTTGAAATCTAGAAACTGCTTCATGCACCAGTGAATTAAAGTGCTTCAGTGCTCTTTTTAGCTTGTGAAAGGAATTATTTTGTTGAGAAGTCATTTTGCTGTGTGTAGGCATAAGGGAAATGAGAGAATATCCAGATGATTTAAAAGAATGATGTTAACATTCTGATTTGCAGCAATATCTGAGACTGTTAACACTTTTTGACCCAGGATGTGCAATCATCAGGGTGTTTTATATAAGTTCTTGGGCTCTCTGTTTTCTGTCATACCAAGAACCTGCAGAACTACAGGTGCAAGATATATATGTTTGTCCTTTCACATGCAAACTTTACCCACTGATACTGGTGTGTGTGGATTGTGTGGGTGGGTATTTATAGTTTTTACATACCTCAGCTATTTCTGTTTTTTGTGGCAGGTGGGTACAGCAGATACTCAATACTGGCTGTGGGCTTGGGGCTGGGAGAGTTGTGGTCTTGGTTTTTTTAGGGTTTTTTAATACTAAAGCATCTATTTCAGAGTTTTGAATGTCTTTCTTCAGGTGCAAAAATTATCAAAGAATGAAGTTTTAATGGTGAACATAGGCTCCTTATCCACTGGAGGGAGAGTCAGTGCAGTTAAGGCTGACTTGGGGAAGATTGTGCTTACTAACCCAGTATGCACAGAAGTGGGAGAAAAATTGCCCTGAGTCGAAGAGTCGAGAAACACTGGCGGTAAGTTACCTTAACTAGGTAGAGTACCTGGCTATGAGATGGGTAACAAAAAAGTATGCAACTGATTTTTTTTTTTTTTCACAGATTGCACTGGGTTGGAAGGGGCCCTCAAAGGCCATCTTGTCCAACTCCCCTGTAGTCAGCAGGGACACCTCCACCTAGATCAGGCCACCCAGGGCCACATTGAGTCTGATCTTGAATGTCTCCAGGGGCAGGGCCTTAACCACATCCCTGGCCAGCCTGCTCCAGGATTTTACCGCTCTGATTGTAAAGAACTTCTTCCTTATGTCCAGCCCAAATCTACCTTTCTTCAGTTTCAAACCATTGCTCATTGTCCTATCACTCCAATCCTTTCTAAACAGTCCTTCCCCAGCTTTCCTGTAGGTCCCCTTCAGATACTGAAGTGTAGCTGTTGAAATGTAGCTATTTTGTCCTAGAACTAAGTAAGTGTATTCTGCTTTAAAACTCTTCTGGATTCTTTTAACTCATGGACACTGTTATTGTGAAATGCTTCATTTCATTGCTAGACACTTCCAAAAAAGGAAGCTTTCTAACTGGGTGGGTAGCTACTAGTAACAGACAAGGAAGGTTCGTGGTTTGTTGCCAAAACTGCTGTGCTCTAAGTTGAGCTAACAGTGGGCAATCTTGGTAGAGCAGTTTGGAAATTCTAGTGATGTTAAGTCACGTCTTTATCCTGTCTTTATCCTCACCTAAATCAGTGGAGCTCTGCCTGTGGACCTGTATGTGATTTCTAGTGCAACCTTTAAGTAATAGCAGGGGAAGAGAGAAAAGACATTCTAAGGTTTGAGTGGTTTATATACTGTGAGTAGAGAGGAAATAAAAAACTACCAACTGGATTGACCCATTCAAATTACATAAAATGACTGCACAGAAACATCCAGAGGCTGAAAATGACAAGCAGAATTGTTTGATGATTCATTTCAAACTCAGTGCCATACCCCTTTCTAAATGATTATGCATCCTGTGCCTGTTGTGTTCTGTAAGACTTAGGAAGAGTCCTGCATCTGGGAAGGAAGAATAAACTGCAGCAGTACAGGTTAGGAGGTGATCTGCTGGAGAGCAGCCCTGGGGAGAAGGACCTGGGAGTCCTGGCGGACAGCAAGTTCTGCATGGGACAGCAATGTGTCCTGGTGGCCAAGAAGGCCAATGAGATGCTGGTGTGCATTGAGAGGAGTGTGTCCAGCAGATCCAGGGAGGTTCTCCTCCACCTCTGCTTTGCCCTAGCGAGGCCCCACCTAGAATATTGCATCCAGTTTTGGGCTCCCCAGTTCAGGAGGGACAGGAATCTACTTGAGGGAGTCCAACAGAGGAGTATGAGGACGATTAAGGGACTGGAGCACTGCCTGATGAGAAAAGGCAGAGAGCCCTGGGGCTGTTTAGTCTGGAGAAAAGACAGAGAGGGGATCTAATCAATGTCTATGAATATCTGAGGGTTGGGGATCAGGAAGGAAGGGATAGACTCTGCTCAGTTGCACCCTGGGATAGAACAAGGGGGCAATGGATGGAAACTGCAGCACAGGAAGTTCCAGCTCAACATGAGCAAGAACTTCTTTACTGTAAGGGTCATGGATCACTGGAATAGGCTCCCCAGAGAGGTTGTGGAGTCTCCTTGTCCAGAGACTTTCAAGACATCTCTATACGTGTAATTGTGTGACCTGTGCTGGATTCTGTGGTCCTGCTCTGGCAGGGGGGAAGATCTGGGCTTGAAGATCTCCAGAGGTCCCTTCCAAGCCCTAACATCCTGTGATCCCGTGAATATTGTAAGAGCGTAAGGGTATTTAGATTCACTGACTCTGCACAGGTCTTGCAGTAGAAGGGAACGTGGCCATTTTTACAAGCAGTGGTTACTGTATTGAAAAGAACCAAGCTGTAAATTAAAACCCATAGAGTCATGTTTCTTTTTCTGATCAACAAGAAAGCTTAGAATTTAGTGCCTGCTCTCTCAGAACTAGCTGACAAATTAGGGAAGAGATTATTCCCTGGGGGGAAAAAAAGGAAGAAACAAGAAAAAAGACAATGTGTCTTGAACAGGTGGAAAAAAATTTTTAAAAAAAGTAAGGCAGAACCCAAATTAAATCAGGGAAAGCAGAAGGAAGAGGAGAAGAGAGGAAACTTATACTGGAAACTACTGAGATTTTTGAGCTGACAGTCTGTGCAAATTGTAATGTGAGTTTTGTTTCTGCTGTAGATTACTTCCCACTTGAAAAACATGAACTAATTTTGCCAAGAAGTCCACCTGTCTGTGGATTATGGGGTGGGCAAGTAGTGGCAGCCTGCTATAAAGATCCTGCTATTAAAAAGTTGCCTTCTGTGCTATATTAAAAGGAAAAAGAACCAACATCAGGAAACAAAGTTGAGAAAAAGTTAAGGAGCAGCTTAATAAAATACAGTTGGAGTAAAGATCATGTACAACTGGTACTATGAAAAGGAGCTTGTAGTCTGAGACAGTGGAGTACTGGAAAGATGGAAGAAAGAGACAAAAAGGACGTGTTAAATGGAAAGCAGGTATATAGAGGTATAGAGGCTAAACAGCAAATGGCCACACAAACAGGATACACTTGATGGCAAGGAACCATGAATTCAAAGGTGGACTAGTTATAACCTGAGGATATAGTGCTGAAACCTGGTAAGTGCTGGGGGATGATATATTTCCATTTCTCTCTGTGCAGTGTAAGTTACAACATAGTTTATTGTTCAGAGGTACATCATTAGCTGATTACAAACAAATGTTCTCTGTCTCTTGTCCTTTTTTCTTCTGTGTTTCCACTAACCAGTTTTAGATCTGGGTTGGATGAGGCCTTCCACAACCTGGTCTGGTAGAAGATGTCTTCCCCCATGGCAAGGGGAGTGGAACTAGATGATCTTCAAGGTCACAGAATTGTCAGGATTGGAAGGGACCCCAAGCATCATCTAGTTCCAACCCCCTGCCATGGGCAGGGACACGTCACAGTATATCAGGTTGCCTAGATCCACATCGTTAAAAACATCCAGGGGTGGGGCTTCCACCACCTCCCTGGGCAACCTGTTCCAGTGTCTCACCACCATCATGATGAACTACTTCCTAACATCTAATCTAAATCTCCCCTCCTCTAGCTTGGATCTGTTCTCCCTAGTCCTATCACTACCTGACACCCTAAAAGTACCTGATCGGCTTTCTTGTAGGCCCCCTTCAGATATCGGTAGGTCCCTTCCAACCTAAGCCATTCAGTGAATCTTGTAAGATGTTTTGGGTGGGAGACAAGTGGAGAAAACGCAAAATGTGACAACTGAAGGCTGCATAAAGAGAGGATGTTGATTTATGCAGGAGATTCCTGACTACCATTTAAAAGTAATCTAAACTGTTGTTTGTTGTTTTTTTTTTTTTCTTTTTGCAGCTTAATTGGTTGGGGTCAGATCAGAAGAGGAGTGACAATCAAGCCAACTGTTGATGACGACTGAAAAGCAAGAGAGAGTGCTTCATTTTTACAGATGAAGTGCCTATTTCTATTTTGGAGGGGGTCTATTTTCCCAGTGGAATTGGAAGCTGTGCAAACAGTATCTTGGGAGTTGTATGGCTGTCCTTGTGCATTTTATTGAATTTTACCCCTCTTACTAAAATACTAGTCACTATCACCATTAAAAGCATACAAGAATTGGCATAGAAGTGGGTTTAATTATCCACATTTTAGCAGAAATTAATTGTACATGTCTCCTGGCATGTCTAATTTATCTTACTTTGTGTTTCAGACATATCTGTTTAATATCAGCCAAGCCAGCCCCAGTGTAACAAGCAAACCATAAATCTGGTCTTGAAATAAAATGTTGCTATTTTCATGAATCCATACCATTTTTCTGAGTGACAAAAAGACTGCAGTGATTGTCCAACTAATGCAAGAACTAAAAGGAAAAAACCCCCAAACCTACCTACTAAACTCTTCTTGAAGACTACTGTCCTTGCAGCACAACATCTTTTGTTGAGACAGCTGTTTACAGCAAAAACCTTCCTTGCTTTGTATGGTTCTGACTTTAGGATTCTACTTGTATTACACTTTGTAATTAGGATGGCAGCATTGACAGACTTACATTTGTCTCTTCCAGTATTATGAGTTTTGGTTCAACCTCCAAACAAAAACTACAAGTAAACTGGATCTGAACTGGCAGTACTGGTTTTGATCTTATTTTAGAATGAATTTACAAAAACAATGTGGTTAATTTTGAAGTGTAGCTGTTTGTCACCATGGATCACTGGGTGGGTGACCTGGGAGCTCTTTATACAGTAGGAATAAACTGCTTATTTCAAAGTATCGTGGAGCAAATATTAGCTATGATCTTGAAGTATAAAATAGCTAGAAAAGGCTGTAAAAAGGGGGGTCATGGTGGGGAAAGGGGAGGTGGAATTCAGAATGAGATGAGGAAAAAAGGTATATACCCACTTTTGCTTAGCTAGCCTGAACCACAGTCCTCAGGAGAAAGTATGTAATAAACTTACTGTAGAATGTTAATAGCTTCGTCCATTTAGGCTTAACTTCATTTGTACTAATGTACATAGTTTTAGACAATTTCTACAGTAGACTATTGAGCAAGTCATGTTACTTCCCTTATTTTTATACAAAGCACTGTGTTCATTTTCAGAGCCCACTTTCAGTTGTATTTAATATCTTCAAGGGTATCCTAAAGGTAAGTAACATTTAGAATAGAATAGAAATGGACTTTGCTGAAGCAGCTTGAGTCTTATTCCTGATTTCACTTTGTATTTTGTGTTCCCTTTTCCCATCTACATTCCTGTTTCTCCATTTGTAAAGTATTTCTACATCACATGGTGTTGAGAGTAAATGCATTGATTTTTGTGTAGTGTTTTTTCCAACTTGGAGAGATCTGGGGGTATTGGTTGATAGTTAACTGAACATGAGTCAGCAGTGTGCCCAGATGACCACCAGGAAAGCCACTGGCATCCTGGCTTGCATTAGGAACACTGGCCAGGAGAAACTGTACAGGAGAGCCCTGTACTCTGCACTGGTGAGGCCACATCTCAGGTGTTGTGTTCAGGTCTGGGTTCCTCACTACAGGAAGGACATAGAGGGACTGGAGCACATGGCCTACAAGTTGGATCTGAGGGAGCTGGGGGTGTTCAGTCTGGAGAAGAGGAGGCTGAAGGGAGACCTCATTGCCCTCTACAACTACCTGAAGGGAGGTTGGAGCAAGGAGGGGGCAGCCTCTTTTCCTTGGTGGAAAGCGACAGGACCAGAGGAAATGGTTTCAAGCTGCACCAGAGGAGGTTCAGGCTGGATATTAGGAAATATGTTTTCCCTGAAAAGGTTATCAAATATAGGAATGGTCTGCCCAGGGCAGTGGTGGAGTCATAAATCCCTGGGGGTGTTCAAGCAGTGTGTGGGCCTGGCACTTTGGGACATGGTTTAGTGTCGCCCCTTCAACGCTGGGTTGAGGGTTGGACTGGATGTGTCTCTTCCAACCAGATACATTCTGTGATTCCTTTTTAAAAGAAAGATGGTCAGCTGTAGTTATAATTATTCTAGTACTTGACCAGTGTAGAGTTTTCAACGTTTCTGTTTCAAATGCTGTTATCTCCTGTGCTTTGGAAGCAGTATGCAGTTTCATTTCCAATGGGCTGGCTAGCCCAGGCATGTGTGGAATTGGCAGCTTTCACACTTGCTACATTCTGGAGATGGACAGATCAGGGCATCTTGGATGGCATCAGTACCTATGCTGGTAACTGAATGTCTTGCAATAATCTGTCAGAACTTAGTAATTGGTTTTAGGGGAGTACTAGCATAGTGGTGTTAGAAGGTAGAAAATACATCACTTCAAATATTTTGCAAAATACTTCTGCTGTCTGAGAGACCAAGATTAGTGCAAATGAACTGAACTGCTACCCACTTTGTTTTGATCAGTCTGTGATTGGTTCTCTATTTAAACAAGAAATGCTGGCTGTAATACCAAGGAGCTAAAATGAAATTAAGATGAGCAGTTCTCCGTCATGTTTATTCCCATCACCAATACTGCACTGCCCTGCAACCCACTCGCAGGTAAAATACAGGTCGGGTACCTGGCTCAAGTATAAGGAATGAGATTTTAAGGAAGTGAAGGTGAACAAAACTTCAGGTTCAATAAGGCAAAGTGTAAGGTCCTGCACCTAGGTGAGGGTAATCCTAGGTATAAATCCAAGCTCAGGGATGATGAAGTTGAGAGCAGCCCTGCAGAAAAGGACTTGGGAAGTGCTGGTGGATGAAAAGCTGAACATGAGCCAGCAGGATGTGCTTGCAGCCCAGAAGGCCAATGGCATCATCGGCTGCAGGATACAGCTCTGTATCTGTGATGCAGACAAGATAAAGCAAAGAGTTCATACTTCTGCATGATGATTTGAAGGTTTGTTCTCTGAAGAAACAGCTATAAAACACTGAAGAAGTTACAAAGTCTCCAAAAAAATGAGTGGGCTTAGACAGGACAAAAGTGTAGGATGCTGTTTGTTGTGGCATGGTATACCTTAAGGTTTTAGGAGGAATTCGTTTGCAGTTGTACCTATAAAGGCAAAAAGACATTGCTGCTTTAACCACCTTGGCTCTAGCATACACTAGTTCCTAAAAGTAGAAGTTTAAGCCATATGTAATCACCAGAGCACTGTGGTTATACACTGATGTTTAAACTTTGTTGTTGTAGGGGTTAAATATATACCTCATGGTGGAACAGGTAGCTGTTGGGTAAGAGGGTGGTTTCATAGTTCATTTTCTGAATAGTCCTCTCATGGAACCACAGAACGTTAGGGAGTGGAAGGGACTTTGATCCAACCCCCTGCCAGAGCAGAAGCACCCAGAGTAGGTCACACAGGAACAAATCCAGGTGGGTTTTGACCATCTCCAGAGGAGACTCCACAGCCCCCCTGGGCAGCCTGTTGCAGTATTCCATCACCTTCACAGTGAAAAACTTTTTCCTCATATCTACATGGAACTTCCTCTGTCTCAACTTCCACCCATTGCCCCTTGTCCTGGCATTGGGCATCACTGAGAAGAGCCTCTTGGCACTCACCCTTTACATCTTTATAAACATTAATGAGGTCACCCCTTAGTCTCCTCCAAGTTAAAGAGCCTCAGCTCCCTCAGTCTCTCCTCATAAGGAAGATGTTCCACTCCCTTAATCATTTTTTGGCTCTGCACTGGACTCCCTCAAGCAGTTCTCCAAGGTCCTTCATACACTGAGGGGCCCAGAACTGAGCACAATACTCCAGTAGAGGGAGAGGGGAAACCTCTCCCCAGTGTCTTACAGGGCACTCCTTTAAACAAATAAAATTGGGGGGAGAGGAAACAGTAAGAGTGAATGGTGGTTCTGCCAGTTTAACAGTCATTACATCATTTTCTTTCTCAGCCTGGTGTTGTGCTTGAGGCACTGAGTGGTTTTGAACAGTGTAAGAAGGAAGGAGGTTTGCCCCATCCTACAGTGCTTTTTATTGGCACGAGTTGAACTGAAGCATTGTTGAAGGATACAATGCTGAGTGAAGCCATTGCTGTGCCAGCCTGCATTGCTTCAGTGTTTAAGAGGGCTGCGTGGTGTAAGACATTGTGCTTCCCTAACACAAATAAGGAGGTATCTTGTGCAATGGTACAAAGCTAAGGAGCTGGGGCAGTAAGGATTTCTGCGACCACCATGCATTAGGAAAATGCTATTTCCTGCCAAATCTCAGATTTGTCTTTTTCCTGAAGGGATGAGGGAGGCATCAATTTTCAATTCACATTTTGTTGATTTTTGTTCCAGTATATAAAAAATCTAAACCAAAAATAAATTAATAAATATGGTTTTGTAAGAGTTTTGTAGCACTTTCAACAGTGCTTCTGGAAAAGAAAGTCACTGGAAGAGGAGTTTAGTGTAAGGGTCACAGAGCACTGGAACAGGCTCCCCACAGAGGTTGTGGAGTCTCCTTCTCTGGAGACTTTCCAGCCCTGTCTGGATGTGTTCCTGTGTGACCTGTGCTGGATTCTATGGTCCTGCTCTGGCAGGGGGGTTGGACTCAAAAATCTTCAGAGATCCCTTCCAACCCCTAACATCCTGTGAGCTGTGAGTTTCTCCTGGTTTTCCATGCTAAGTCATCTTGGCACTGGCCTCGGCATTGCCTACGTGAGAGATTGAAACCTCTGTCCCCATCCTGTTCACATGTCAGTTTCCCATCAGTGCTTCCACCAGCTCGATGCCCTGGCTACATCATGCCCCTGCAGTTCTGGGTCACTTCTTGCTGCACGGCTGAAGCTAAACATTTACAAAGCTTCAAAGAGGTGCCTAACAACAGCAACAACATTATACAAGCTGCTGCTTTCCAGCACGTCACCTGCTGACCATACGATGGCGCTTGTGCATGCCTATCTTCAGTTGCCATTTCACTGACACCCCCAGACTCGACTGACTGAAGTTGTTATTCATCAGTTCTTTCACTGCCATCATTATTTTGGCACTGCTGCCTTTTGGCTTAGTAGCTAATATTCACTTACCATGATGCTGAAGTTACAAATGTGCTCTGGCTTCGTGTTGCTGCTGATGTTTCTGTAAGCTGCACCTACTCAGTGCTGCCCAATGATAGGACAAGGGGCAGTGGGTCCAGGCTGGAGCAGAGGAGGTTCCACAAGAACATAAGGAAAAACCTTTTCCCTCTAAGAGTGCCAGAGCCCTGGAACAGGCTGCCCGGAGAGGTTATGGAGTCTCCTTCTCTGGAGACATTCCAAACCCACCTGGATGTGTTCCTGTGTGACCTATTCTAGCTTCTGCTCTGGCAGGGGGTTGGACTGGATGATCTTTTGAGGTCCTTTCCAACCCCTAACATTCTGTGTGATTTTGTGATCTATATGCACACCCCATTTTCTATACATCTCCATTCCATCTTGCTGGCATAGTAAAAGTTGTTTCACATCCCAGTAGGAATAAACATTTTTGAGAGTTTTTGGCATGCAGTGAGTAATAATTCAACTGTGGCAGTCAAAACCTGTATGTAAGTCATACAAGTATGTAAGAAAGTTCTCTGCCTTTCTTACCCTGAAAGAATGAAAACCCAAACAAATAAACAAACAAATCTAACATGGGAAGTGTGCCATGAAGAAGGAGTAGGCAAGAAAATTTTGGTGCCAAGGAACAAACATCTTGTTGAAGGAATTATGCTCAACAAGACCAAGTGCAGGGTCCTGAACAATCCTCATTATCAACATAGGCTGGGGGATGAGGTGATACACAGCAGCCTTTCAGGAAAGACTTGGGAGTTCAGGGGAATGAGAAGCTGGACATGAGCCAACAATGTGCACTTGCAGCCCAGAAGGCCTGAATCTGCTTGCTTACTGAGTGGAGAAAATAATATTTCAAGTTCTTAGTGTTAATACCTAATTAAATGGAGGCACAAGGTCTATGAGGACAGCCTGAGGGAGCGGGGGTTGTTCAGCCTGGAGAAGAGAAGGCTCTGGGGAGACCTATAAGCAGCCTTCCAGTACCTGAAGGGGCCTACAAGAAGGCTGCAGAGGGACTGTTTACAAAGACCTGCAGTGATAAGACAAGGGGCAGTGGTTTGAAATTAGAGAAGATTTAGATTGGATGTTAGGAACAAGTTCTTTACCATGAGGGTGGCAGAACACTGCAACAGGTTGCCCAGGCAGATCTTCAAGGTCAGGCTCAAAAAGACTCTGAGCAAGGTGGTGTAGTGGAGGATGTCCCTGCTGACTGCAGGGTGGGTTGGACTAGATGACCTTTGGAGATCCCTTCCAACCCAAAGTCCTTCTCTGCAGGGCTGATCTCAATGTCATCATCTCCCTCATTTCAGTTTGTTTAGTTTATGATGAAGACCTGAAAAACATTTTCTCCTGCAAATGTGCCTTAAGGTTGCCTGATTCATTTTTCCCCTCTCCTTTTTACTTCATCATCTATTTGATTACACCATCTATTGAGAACCTCAAAGTATTTCATTTGCAGCACTGTCCTAACCACTTCATATACAAAATTAAGTTACAACTTTTGCAAGTTTTCATTAATGAAGCTAGTTCTTTTTTTCCTCAGTGACTAGTACAGCAGTAGGATACTTTTGTGCCTTTTGCTGGCTAAAGTCAAAACACCGTAGGCAACATGGAGTTTAGCAAAAAGTATTTTTCTTTCCTTCAATTTTCTCTCATTTACAGTAATTGTATACAATGTAATCCTTTCTAAATCTAACATGGAACTATGCTTTTCATCAACACTGAAAAAAAACAGGTATGAGAGTGTAATTAGTCCTTGCACAGCAATCACAAACATTCATGTATTCTCCATACAGTTTTGGCCTCTTACCTCTCTCCTCCTTGCCTGCCAATCCGTGTGTTAAAACACGCCGAGCCAGCGGGCACCGGTACAGCCCTGCAAACCAGGTACCTGTAGGCACACAAATTGTCCTGTTAACACCAGTGGCACCATTATGCACTTAAAGGTAAGCTTGTGCTCTAAGTGTTTTGGAAACTGTGATCTTAAATGACTTCCATTTTCCCAAAGGCCTAATTCTCCCTTTACCTTCCTGCTTCTTGCTGTTGCTGTTCTACCGATTTGTGTGCTCACGCTGGGAATTTATTTTTGCAGTGAAAAGTTCAAATTTGCCTTTGAAAGGATCTTGAGCTTTCTAGAAAAGTGTCTGTTTTGACAGGTAAGGTCCCAGCTGTACTTCCCAATGCAACCTAGCAGTCTATGGACTGCTGGAAAGCTGCTCCACAGATAAACAGATCACAAACCTCCTATCAGACTCGACACCTCAACTCAAGTGAGGACAGGAAGAGGTAACTTCTTCAGACATCTCTTTACTTTTTAAATGTAATTATACTTTGCTTCCTACCTTTACTCCATTCTGGAGTGCCATTGGACCATTTCTATGAGAGCTGGGCAAAGAGGAATCCAGTGAAGTTCAACAAGGCTAATTGCAGAGTCCTGCACCTAGGAAGGAAGAATAAACTGCACCAGTACAGGTTGGGAGGTGATCTGCTAGAGAGCAGCCCTGTGGAGAAGGACCGGGGAGTCCTGGTGGACAACAAGTTCTGCGTGGGACAGCAATGTGCCCTGGTGGCCAGAAAGGCCAATGGGATTCTGCGGTGCACTGAGAGGAGTGTGTCCAGCAGATCCAGGGAGGTTCTCCTCCCCCTCTACTCTGCCCCAGTGAAACCTCACCTGGAACACTGCATCCATTTCAGGCTCCTCAGTTCAGGAGGGACAGGGATCTACTCGAGAGAGTCCAACAGAGGGCTATGAGGATGATTAAGGGACTGGAGCACTGCCCTCTGAGGAGAGCCTGAGAGACTTGGGGCTGTTGAGACTGGAGAGGAGAAGACTGAGAGGGGATTTAATAAATGTTTATAAGTATCTGAGGGCTGGGTGTCAAGAGGGAGGTGACAGGCTCTGCTCAGTTGCACCCTGTGATAGGACAAGGGGCAATGGATGTAAACTACAGCACAGGAGGTTCCACCTCAACATGAGGAGGAACTTCTTTACTGTGAGGTTCACAGAGTACTGGACCAGGCTCCCCAGAAAGGTTGTGGAGTCTCCTTCTCTGGGTACTTTCAAGACCCACCTGGTGCATTCCTGTGCAACCTGCACTGGATTCTATGGTCCTGCTCTAGCAGTGGGGGTGAACTTTATGATCTCCTGAGGTCCCTTCAACCCCTAACATACTGTGATCCTGTAATTAGGAGAGATTGCTCCTGTCTGAGTTGGAGCAGCTCAGTTTTCAGTGTCACACAGGATCTTTCACATGAGGATTTCAAAGTATCCTTGTAGCTCACCCACAGCACAGCTAGAAGTAGCTCTGGAAGACTTTTGCTGGAAAGAGAGTAAATAACACAGCTTTGAACTGAGAACTCTTTACCCCAAAAATCAGTGTTGTCTTTACTCCTACTCTAGCAGCAGATTTTGTTCCTATGAAAACCTCACTGAAAAGGGGTTTGCCCCTCAGTGTAATGGTTTGTTTTGCAATGCAGCACTGTCTCCTTAAAGTATTTATTAGAGAAACAGGGAGGGGCTGGCACAGTCCTATTTCAAAATACAGAGCTTATGTAGTCACTGAAGCAGACAGCCCTCAGGGCCATCTACAACTTTATTAGCCAGAAATAAAAAAAAATAAAATATAGAAGTACCTTTTAACTCCTGGAATCTTTTCTAGCCTTTCTTTTTCAAGATCTGACTTCCAGCAGTGCACTTAGTTGAGTATTTACTAATTGTTTACATTTATTACATGTACTCACCAACAACTCTGGAGGTGGTTATCTTTGCTTCATGCATAAATAAGGCAAATTAAATGGGAACTTAGAGAATTCTTGGCTTTGTTGTTGTGGGGTTTTTTTAACCTTCCCCCACTAAAACAAGGAGAGCTTAAACTAAGAGGAAGTAATCTGCAGTTGTAGAACAAATAATTAACTTCCCTACCCAATTTAAAATTCCTTTAAGCTTGCACAGCACTTAAAATGGAAGTAGACTTGCCTATGAAACCCTACCTTTAACAGCTACATATTAAGCAGCCTACTAAATATTTGCAAAGGAAGAAATTTCTAAGATTTTAATGCAGCCAAATGACTTTGTCAGTTCTCCAGAGGATGCTAGGGACTCCTGTGCAACACAAGGACAACTCTGCTGTTCAAATGTAAAAGATTTTTCCAATCTTGTTTCTTTAACTTTTAAATAAATAAATAAAACATCTTTTTAAACATATTTTTTGGTTGGTTGGTTGGTTTGGGGTTTGTTTGTTGGTTTTGTTTGGGTTTTTGTTTTGGGGGTTGCTTTGTTTTGGGGTGTTTTTTTTGCCCCTTTTTTTTTTTTTTTTTTTCCTAACGAGTGCGGTTTGCATTTTTAACCACCTCATTTTGATCTCAGGCAGCTGAAAAAACTGTCTGGAATCCTCACACACACACACACACACAAAATCAGTTTGAGGCCAACACCCCTCATGGAAAATTTCAGAGTTGTGAAAGCTGGCAAAAGTTTTCTGAGCAACTAAAAGCCTGTATAATGTAAAATGTCAGGCAGCTTCAAAATAAGTGATGCTGCTCTGCAGATCTCGAAGTGTGTGGCGGGGGAAGGGTCTTTGCTCAGGAGCTTGTGGGGCTCATTGACAGAGATTTAAAAGCAGATTTGAAGTGGGACTGAGATAATATCAGGCTTGCTGGTGACAAGCTGTGGCATGACACACCGTGGTTAGGAGGATGGTGTATTAATGAGCACCCTCAGCCTGTTGCTCTGGTGCGCTGAGGACAATGCAGCACACTTGCAGTGTTACTGAGAAGAGCCAGGGGCTCTGGAGATAACAGCAGCCAACAGGGAAACATCAGTGAAATACCTCACAGGAATTAAGGTGAGCTCCTCCAAGAAGGAAATGTGGCCAACAACCCAGCTGAAGTGCTTTGACACCAGTGCACACACCATTGGCAAAAAAAGTCAGGAGTTAGTAGCCACTGTGCTACTAGAAAGCTACAACCTGGTTGCTGTTACTGAAACTTGGTAGGATGAATCCCATGGCTGCAGTGCAGCTATCAATGGCTACAGGCTGTTCAGAAGGGACAGGTGAGGAAGGAGAGGTGGAGGCATTGCCCTCTAGGTCAAGAAATGGATAGAGAGTGAAGAACCGTCCCTGAAGAATAGCCACAAGCAGGTCCAAAGATTACGGGTAAGAATGAGAGACCAAGGCAGCGAAGAGAACCTTGTCGTTGGTGTCTGCTACAAGCTGGAGCCTATTCATGAATCCTTCTTACTCCAGCTACAGCAGACTTTGTGTTTGCAGGCTCTCATCCCGCTGGGGGACCTCAACCTCTGCTGCAAAAGCTCTAGGTGAGCTCCAGGCAATCCAGGAAACTCCTGGAATGCATGGAGGACACTGTCTTAAGCCAGACAATAGCCCAACCAGGGGAGATGCAATCCTGGACCCACTGGTCACCATCACAACACGTCAAGCCAAGACTGGAGGCAGCCTGGGCTGCAGTGATCACTCTGTGATGGAGTTCACAGTCCTGAGGAATACAGGTCAGGCAAAAGGTTAGGACTTTGAATTTTAGAAAAGCAAACCTCCAGCTGTTAAAGAAGTTAGTTGGCAGAACCCCTTGGGAAATGTCCTCAGGGACAAGGGAGTAGAACAGAGCTGGCAGAGCTTGAAGGAGCTTTCCATACAGCACAAGAGCTCTTGATCCCTAGGTGTAAGAAATCAGGAAAGGAAGGCAAGAGACCAGCATGGTTGAGTGAAGATCTGAGTCAAGACTGCATCCTAAGGGGCAAGAAGAAACTGCACAGGCTGTGAAAGCAGAGATAGGTGTCCTAGAAAGAGTATAACACTGCCCAAATGGGAAGGAATGGGGTCTGGAATACCAAGGCACAACTGGAACTGAACTTCTGATTTATTTGATAATTTGGTATTTCTTCAGTGTTGTGTACTGACACGACTGCTCAGGTCAAGCTTTGTTTCATTACTTCACTCATTGCAAATAGCTTTGTCAATAAAAGAAAGCATTTCTTACCGCTTCATTCATCTTCCTTTGCAACTGAGTCTTTGTCTCCCAAGTATATGTATGCATGGGCAGTTCAGGGAGCATCACAGCTCTGGTTGGCTCAATTCGCTCTAGATTTGGAGACTGACAGATATCATCAAACTGGATCATGCTGGTGAATGAAACAGGAGGGTACTTATGGCTTAAAAGTGATTACCAAGCTACACCCCAGGGTCACTCACTATCCCAAGTGCTTAGAATCATAGATCTTCTTGGAAGAGACCTCCAAGCTCATCCAGTCCAACCTTCGACCCAGCACTGAAGTGACAACACAAAACCATGTCCATAAGCACCAGGTCCACAGGCTGCTTGCAGACCCCCAGGGATGGTGACTCCAGCACTGTCCTGAGCAGACCATTCCAGTGTTTGACAACCCCTTCAGAGAAGAAATATGTCCAAATATCCATCCTGAGCCTTCCCTAGTGCAGCTTGAAACCATTTCCTCTGGTCCTATCACCCATCATAAAGGAGACATAGTCAGAGAGAGCAATAAGGTCTCCCCTCAGTCTCCTCTTCTCTAGACTTTTGTCCCTAGCTTCATTGGGCTCAATTGAGCTGGTGGCCTCAAACTGCATGTGTTAGTATGGGCTGTAATGTGCCTGTCTCACTGGCCCAGTCATTAGTTCTGACAAACAGCAGACCAGATACTATCTGAAACCCAGGCACTGTGGCAGCCTGGGCTCCTTTCCAGGCCAAGTTGTGCCTTCCAAGCCTTGTTTCCCAGAACCTATGCAAAGCTTCCTGCCAATACTGAGACAGTTCTCTCTTCAGGTCTCTCAGGGAACACCCAGTAGACCAGCAGTGACTGGAAAAGTGCAGCTGGATAGGTTAATGCCCTTTCACAACCTCTCAGAGGAGGGTGATGGGCAGCATTTAGCTGGAGCTTGAGCTACATGGTGAGGATACTGCCTGGTGGGAGCAGGTCATACAGCAAACGCAGCCCTGCTAGTTGCTGAAGCTAAGGGATATGGCAGGTGGCTGTCCTGGATTTCTGTGCTGATTTTATCCTGCCTCTAATAAGGCAGATAACTAATAAGAGCCACTTGGAGAACAGAGAAACCTCTACTTGTGAGTGGCCTCTGACCAGTTTAGTGCCAAACTGTTTGAACAGTCGGGAAATGAATGCAACTCTATAAACCACTTGCCTTTTGGTGCCTATGGATCACACATGCATTGTGAGACCTGGGGATTTTTATAGGCTTGTGATCTCCTATCTGCAAGAAAGATTTATCATGGACACCTCTCTTACCCTTGTCCAGCAGGAATGTCAATCCCTCACTCCTCACAACTTCACACCTTCAAGTGCTTTGTGTCCTTTTTGACTGCATCTGTCCTGCGCTGTGTTTTTGTTGGATGTGATGATGTTGGTTCCTTGGCCATAGTATGATTCAATACTTCACAGTGTGGATAAAACCAGATGGCTTGAGCTTTCTGTAGGCACTTTCAAGGGACTTTCATCCATTGAGATTTTGTGCATAGCCATATGCCTCCGTCACAGTAAACAGCAATGATCAGCACTGCATTGCTTTAGGACTTTGCAGCAACTGTTTCCTTGCCAGGATTTTTTTCCCCAAGCAGGAGTTAAAAAACCTCCTCTCCATGCCCAAAAATGGGCATGGTGGCTGGGATCACATAATGTCTGACAGATTTCCTTCTGTGTGTCACAGCCTATTCTTCACTGGATGTTTGCAGGTCCTACATGGAAACCCTTGAGACCATCTAGCCTGGGACAATTTTGGTGAGGAACAAGTGGTTGCCAGGAGGCAATGAGGGACTGGTGATGGCAGTGTGGTGGCAATGTTCTCTTGTGGCGGCCACAGAAAGACCATTTCCTGTAGCAGTCAGCAAAGACCATCATGTCCACGTCCTTCCTGTGTTGGGGGCTCCAGAGCTGGATGCAGTACTCCAGGTGAGGTCTCAGAATCACCTCAATCTGCTGGCCACATTTCTTTTGATGCAGCCCAGGATGTGATTGGTCTTCTGGGCTGCAAGTGCACACTGTTGGCTGATGTCCAGCTTCTCATCCACCAGCACCCCCAAGTTCTTTTCCACAGGGCTGCTATCACCTGTATTGATAATGAGGATTGTACCAACCCAGGTACAGGACCCTGCATCCAGTCTTGTCAAACCTAGTGAGGTTCACCTGGGCCCACCTCTCCAGCTTGTCCAGGCCCTTCTGGATGACATCATGTCCCTCTGGCATTATCAACAGCACCACTCAGCTTGGCATCATCTGAAAACTTGCTGTCCTTTACTTCTTTATCAAAGGTATCCTGTGTTTTCTTTCCTTTACTGCAAACTGACTTGAACATGAAGTTTATTAATACCTGACTCATGCTGCTAAGACAAATGGGAACTGGCCCTGATCTCACTCTTTCTGAAATGGCTCAAGCCCTTTGAGATTTACATTTATTATTGTAAATGGACCAGGGACCACCTCTGCTGACAAAGGCAGGCAGGAGTGTATTCTGAAGCATGCACCACTCTGCATTTTCCCTCTGAGTGTACAGTCACTTTCTACTGCTAACTATCCAGAAACAGCTGAGGAGGTCTAACAGACCTGTAGGCTGACAGCCGTTGTTATATTTACTTCTAAGATTTTAGGGTTATATGGACCTACAGATTAAACAGCATCAATAGAATAAAATGACTGCTTATCCTTCATGCTTCCTTCACCTGGGGACATATTTTTACAAGGCTTCCTTTTCAGTGGAACTACCCCAAATACATTGTGCATGACAAATGCTCCTAGTACATGGGCAGCTTGTATCCTAAAGCACTTCAGCTGACATGCTTTATGCCACACTCCTTTCTTCCTAAGTAAATCAATTCTAACAAAGGACCTTGCTGACCCTGCTGGCAAACCTACCCCAGCACAAGTTTATGATTTAAACCTTGCAGAGCCACTTGTAGACTGAAAACTCCTGTATTTAATCTTCAAGAACTACGAATTTTGGTTTTGTCACACAGAACCCAGAAACATTTACGGCACAACCCCTTTTTCATCTACTGATGGAAACAGACATTTCACAGTCATAGAATCGGTCAGGTTGGAAGGGTCCTTAAAGATCATCCAGCTCCAACCTCTCTGACATGGGCAGGGACACCTTCTACTAGAATAGGTCACTTAAAAGCCTCATCCAACCTGGCCTTGAACATCTCCAGGGAGGAGGCAACCACAACCTCCCTGGGCAACCTATGCCAGTGTCTCACCACCCTCCTCACTATAAAGAATTTCTTCCTAATTTCCAGACTAAATCTGCCATCCCCAAGCTTCAAGCCAGTCCCTCTTGTCCTATCACTACAAGCCCTTGTAAAAAGTCCTTTCCTGGCTTTCTTGTAGCTCCCTTTAGGTACTAGAAGGTTGCTATAAAGTCTCACTGGAGCCTTTTCTCCAGGCTGAATGGCCCCAACTTTCTGAGCCTGTCCCCATAGGGGAGGTTCTCCAGCACTCTGACCATCCTTGTGACCCACTAAATCAGTCTGATGTCCCTCTTATGCTGGGGGCACCAGAACTGAACACAGTATGCCAGGTGGGGTCTGCTGTTGCTAGCATACTACAAAGCCTTTTGTCCTCTACAATCCTTGTCAGGGGCAGCTTTAGTGGCAGTTCAAGCAGCATGAAAACCAAGAATACTAAATACTCAAGTGTTTGGCTTCTTTTGAAATCCGTATTTTGTAAAAAAAATGCATGTAGTCTTTGATATGTATCATGGGCTGCTTGGATGAACAGCTGAGGTATTAATAGTAAAGGTAATTCATGGTATTAGTAAAGGTAACAAATGGTTTACTGGGTAACAATATGAAGAGCACTGCCTCAGAATCATACATGTGAATGTTTGTATTTAATTACACCAAACTCCTATTTCTTGTTTACTAAGTTTCAGAGGTGGACCACAGCCAGCTTAAAAATAAGCTCTTCCTTAGATTCAGTTGGCAGTGACTGCAGTTATGAAGTAAACCTTTTTACCACTGTTACAAACCATCTTGTTAATCCTCCTTAGCCATTCCTGTTCATTCAAGTAATTGCAGGTAAATATTGGTGCACAGGCAATGCTATTAACAACTAAAATAGAACAAGTAATGGAAGACTTTAGATCCTTGGACAAGACAACAGTATTCCCTTTTTTTATGGACAAGTTTTAAACAGAACCCGGAAGACAGAAAAATTGCTTGTAGAATCTCCATGAAAATATATTAACAGAAGACTGTTTCTTGGAGAAATTAGAACAACACACACACACACTTTCTTTCCTACCCAGCCTCTAATTTCCCTCTATCATTGTGGCTCTAGAGGAAAATATGAATAGATCACTTCAGCAGGCTCAGTCTGTTTACAGCACAGTGAAGGTTACCTTGATTCAACTCAAAATGACCACTCATTCCCAGGTGATGGCTTTGTCAAGGTTGAAGAATTGCTGTAGTTGAAGGAAACACGGTAATGGAACTGGATGATAAGTCAATTTCATTGTAGATTAAGAAACTAACACTTTTACCTGAAGGCTTTCAAACCAGTCAACACAAAGCTGACAACCCTCAGCTTAGCATCTTGTAACCTAGGGCTGTTAGCAACAGAGTGGAGAACAGAGCCAGGCTCTCCTCAGCGATGTCCAGTGACAGGACAAGGAACAACGGGTGCAGGCTGGAGCAGAGAAGGTTCCATGTGAAGATAAGGAAAAAGTTTTTCACTGTGAGGGTGACAGAGCACCAGAGCAGGCTGCCCAGACAGGTTGTGGAGTCTCCCTCTCTGGAGACATTGAAAACCTGTTTGGATGTGCTGCTGTGTAAAACCTACTCTGCTCTGGCAGAGGGGTTGGACTGTATGATCTTTCAAGGTCCCTTTCAACCCCTTAACATTCTGTTATTCTGTGAAATCGACAGTGTGACTCAGCATACTGGTGTTTGCTAAACACATTGCCAGTACCTGGAAAGGGATATAAATAAGACACAAGATAAACAGGAAGGAATTGTGACTGACAATTGGGTTTTACTAATTTTTACAATGTATTCACATGTAAATTTATCAGTGAGATGGATGCAAACATTATCAGCCATACTGACTTACAGCCATACCAATATTGGTTGACTTGAAGGACACAGTAGGTATTTTTAAGACTAACTAGATGGAATGTTATTGTAACATCATAATTAGCCGATGTGATAACTAAGTGTCCAAATTACCGACACTCATAGAACAGTTTGGCTTGAAGAGACCTCCTAAGGCCATCCAGTCCAACCCCCCTGCAATAAGCAGGGACATCCTTCACTGGATCAGCTGGCTCAGAGCCTTGCTGAGCCTGATCTTGAATAGCTCCAGGGATGGGGCCTTAACTACCTCTTTGAGCAACCTGTTCCAGTGTTCCACCACCCTCATGGTGCAGAACTTGTTCTTAATACCCAATCTAAATCTGCTCTTCTCTCATTTCAAACCACTGCCCCTCATCCTATCACTACAGGTCTCTGTAAACAGTCCCTCTCCAAAACTAACTCTTCAAAACTAATTCCATAACTGCCAAGCATGAGTACAATTTTAAGACATTCAGTGAAAGCCACAGTTCCACTGGCTTTTGTGAGGACTAAGTCAGATACAGCATAGTACCTACTGCTAAAACAAGCCCTAGGGAAAAATACAGAGAAACACTGGATCACAGGTAAAACTGAAGTTGGAAGGTAAAGGCTCTGTTCACAGGACTCTGAACAACTAAACTTTTATATACAAGCTATATTCTGTTTCTGGTGCATCAAAGCTGACTGAATCTAATCACTAATTAAGGTCAGAAATTCTACTGCTAACAATGTCCTTTTACCATTTGCTTAGTCCAGTCCAAGAAGTGCAAAACATTTGTGCAAATAAGTTCATCTATGTTGTTACAAAGTGCTGCAAACATACATATTGTACCTGCAGTTGCTCTTGGACTCCTGTATTAGCTGTGAGAGCAGAAATGGCTGTAGCAGTTGTAAACATAGCTTCCTTTCTGGCAGCTCCACTGATGGCAGTTACTCTCCTGCATCAGGACAAAATGCTTCTCTAATGACTCAAAGGCTGCTGGAATCCAGCTCCTGAGTAGTAAAGAACAAGGGAATCAAAAGAAGCGTGACAAGCAAGTCAAAAGAGGTGATTATACCACTTTACTCTGCTCTAGTAAGACCTCACCTGGAGTACCGTGTCCAGCTCTGGAGCCCTCAACACAGGAAGGACATGGACCTGATGGAGCAGGTCCAGGGGAAGGCCATGAAAATGATCAGGGGGCTTGAACACCTCTGCTACAAAGACAGGCTGAGGGAGCTGGGGTTGCTCAGCCTGGAGAAAAGAAGGCTCTAGGAGACCTAATAGCAGCCTTCCAGTACCCGAAGGGGGCCTACATGAAAGCTGCAGAGGGAATGTTACAAAGGCCTGCAGTGATAGGACGAGGAGCAACGGTTTGAAATTAGAGTAGATTTAGATTGGATGTTAGGAACAAGTTCTATATCATGAGAGTGGTAGAACACTGGAACAAGTCGCTCAGGGAGGTAGTCGAGGCCCCATCCCTGGAGCTATACATGGTCAGGCTCAACAAGGCTCTGAGCAACCTGATCTAGTGGAGAATGTCCCTGCTGACTGCAGAAGGGTTGCACTAGATGACCTTTGGAGATCCCTTCCAACCCAAACCACTCCATGATTCCATGAAAGCTGGAAGCATCATGCAGAATGAATGGCCAACCAGTCAAGAAGGCAAGATCCAGGTCTTCATAAAGCACCTAGCCCTGTGCCTTTCGATGGCATCACAGCTCTTCCAAAGTCTTACGCCACGACACCATGCTGTTCGTGAAAATCTTCTATGTGCGTTTGTTGGAAAAAGGGGCTTAAAATCATAGACTCCTTTAAGTTAGAAGGTACTTCTGCAGATCATCTAGTCCAACCCTCCTGCTCAGAGCAGGGTCAGCTACAGCTGCTTGCTCAAGGCTGCATCCAGTTGGATTCTGAAAATCTCCAAAGGTGGAGGCATCACAATCTTTCTGGGGAAGCCATTTACTGTTTGAGAAATCCTCTCCTGCCTGGCCAGTCCCAGCTCTCTTTAATTTCTCCTCATGCATCTGATGCTCCAGTCTGTTACGCATTTTAATGGCCTAGCTTCTATGAAAGCAGCCTACTAGAGCCACATTCCAACCAAGGATCTTACCAATGTGTAAACAAAAATAATCAAGAGTTTGACCATTCTATACTTCTTTACATCAGATCAACCTTGCTGTTGATTATCAATCTACCATCATCTTTCTCTGTTCTTGTTTCTTTGGCTTCTTCCATCTTCACAAGAATATTTACTTAGTATCACATACATAGTTAAGCTCAGCATTTTTTTTTCCAAGGTATTTTAGGGCCCTCTCCTGCAATACAGGGACTTGATGATCTCTCAGGTCTTTTCCAACCTTATTGATTCTATGATTCTACAGAAGTTTAACTACAACCTTCACAGAATGAAATGCCAGGAAATAATTGTTAAAGTACTGTGGTTCTTTACCATCTTCAGTACCATGGTTAAAAATTTGCACAGTGCAGGGTAGGTGTTTACCATACCTTATACTGAAATAAACTATAAGGGTAGCCCAAATTACTTTCTAAGCCTGTGTGTTAAGATAGAAAAGACTAGTGGATAAAATTAAAGCTCAGTCAAAGCTGAATCCAAAGGTTTGTTCACAAAAACCACTGCATGCTTGCTGTTCTTGACCAGGTAAGTCACATTTGCATCATTTGGCAAGTGTGACAACAAATTCCCTTCCAGTCTACTTATCTGGCAAGAACAACGCTCGAAGAAGCCTCCTGAAACCCTGACCCCACAATTATGCAAGAATTCCAACCAAACTGGATGTACTTTATCTCCATGAGGTCACTCATCATATTTCATTCCTGATGCCTTCAAAACTTTAGGATGTGTCTCTCGTGCATCAATACCAAGTATTTTCTTAAAAACAAAGAACAAACCAAAATTCAATTCTGAGCCACTGACAACATGGATGAAAAACCACTGCTAGCCAGGACTTCGGTTTCAATGCCACATTATCTCGTCCACATAAAGCGACTCCCCCTGCCCTGCTACTGTTCTCGGGTGGCGCGGTGGGGACCAGGGAGGGCGGCTGCCCCTTACATAAGAACGGACGGGACGGCGGCTGCCCCTTACATAAGAACGGACAGCCACAGGGAGCGGCGTCCCGTCACGCGTGGAGGGGCCGTCTTCCGTGTGGAAACCCGGGGCTCCGGCTGCCGTTTTAGCGTTCTTGTTACTCGCAGTAATTCCCACTGGTGGCCGCGCCCCGCGCCGGGGTGACCCGAGGCCATGCTAGCCCCGGCCCAAGGCCCGCGTCCGCCCCAGCGCGGAGGTTCCTAAATCTAAAAATCCACACCAGCCCCTGCTCCTGGCGCACAGAACCGGGTTAAACATGCCGGTGGGAGTGTGGAGCCCGCCGGCCCGCACCCCCATTCCAGCGCCGGACCGGGCCGCAGGCCTGGCGGCCGGCATCGCAGCATGGCGGCCGCGGGAGGCGGAGGGCGGGGAGGCTCGCCCGGGCGGCGCCAGCATGGAGGGGCCGGGAAGGGAGGGGGTCCCCGGGGCAGCCGCTCCGCTTCGGGGGCGCACGCCGAGCCCCAAGCGGCGCTTCGCGGCCGAGCTGAGGCGGAGGCGGCGGCAGGAGGAGCTGCAGGGAGCCGGGCGCCGCCGCGCCTCGCGCCCCCCCCCCCACCCCTCCCTTGCCGCCGCCACCACCACCACTACCCGCGCCGG
Source organism: Picus viridis (assembly GCA_033816785.1). Taxonomy (NCBI): domain Eukaryota; kingdom Metazoa; phylum Chordata; class Aves; order Piciformes; family Picidae; genus Picus; species Picus viridis. The sequence goes on along the minus strand of CM066570.1, from coordinate 27,614,133 downwards.
CTCGCCTCGCCCGGCCGCGGCCCCCGATCCGCCTGGCGGCCCCGGCCCCGGCGGACGGCTGGCCCGCAACGGCGGGCAGGGGCGGCGGCGCGCTCCCTTCCGCCTTTTCCTGGGTCTCTCTCGGGCAGTGACGTGACGTGCTGACGGCGGGCCCGGCCCGGGGAGCTTGGCCGCTTCCACTCAGCTCCGAGCTCGGCCCCTCCCTCCCCTCCCGCCCGCCCGCCCCGCCGCCGCAGCCGCCGCCGCCGCCGCCGCGCTCGGCCCAGTCGCGCTGAGAGAGGCCGCGCCGAGGCGAGCGCCGCCGCCCGCCACCCGCACGGTAAGCAGACCCGGGGCTGGGCCCCGCCGCCTGGCCCGGCCCGGGCCTTCCCCTGCCCGCACCAGGCCGCAGCACAGGCCCCGAGGAGGCCGCAGCTAGGCCGCGCTAGGGTTCAGGCAAAAGAGCGGGCCGCAGGGCCCGGGCCGACAGATTTCGCATGCCCGATGCGGCCCTGGGCAGCGGGGACGGCGGCGTGAGGGGAGCGGAAGCAGAGAGGGGTGGTTGCGGGGCCGGGGGAGGCGAGCGAGGTCGGTGCCAGGCCCCGGGCCCGGCCGAGGGGGTTCGGAGAGTGTCTGGAGGAGGAGACAAAATGGCGGCGCGTGCGGGGGGAACCGAGGGCGCCGGGCGCCATCTTGAATTAATCGCTCGCCATTGCCCGTGCCTCCGCGCAGGCCGGGCCGGGCCGGAGGGGGAGCCCCTGGCCCCGCTCATCGCAGCGCTGGGCCGCAGGCTCAGGAGAGGGAGAGCCCGTAGCTTCCCCACCCCCCGCTTCTTCCCCCTCTCCCCTCCTCTCTTCTTCCCCGCCTCGGCGCCTGCGAGCCAGCGAGTCGCAGGGGACCTCGGCGTTTTCCGGCCCGTGGCGGCTTCCTGTGCGGCCGCGCCAGAGCTGCCAGCCGTGTTCCCTCCTGCTGCGGCGCTCGGCGCCAGCCCCGCGATCTCCTGGCCGGCAGAGAATTTGGGCAGCGCTGGGAGGTTCGCCCTTAGCCTCTTTGGCATAGCCACTCTGCAAGGAGCCGGATGCGGAGGTGCGAAGCCCCCTAGCTCCCCTGGGGTCCTTCCCTTGGTGTTGGCTTCTCTTTCTTGGCTATATTGTCTCCTGCAGAGGCCTCCAGCTGAGTGGAAGGTACTTTCAAAGGGGCGCTAGGGACTGGCTATTCCTCCAATTTAGGTTTTGTTAAGAATTAGCTTAGGTGTTGTCTGACGTGCAACATCTTAATGAAATCCGGAGAAAACCCATTTATTTAACCAGTTTCTGCAAATACCCATCCCACTAAACCGCGGCAAAGAGGAAAATATTTGAGATTTTTTTACAAAGTCGCATGAAAGCAGCAGTTCCGATTCTTTTGCCAAAACTGAGGGAGATTAATCAAGAAATAAACAGCTAAATGATTACACTGTCGCAGCTGTAACATCGTTTTTATTCTTCTATTTATTCACCTAGTAATAATGGGGGTTATTTCCAAGACAGGAGCTAGATACTTCAGGAGTATAATTTTTTAACCTTTCATGTATGTGTGATGGAGAGTGTGTGTGTGTACATCACATTCTTCATAAGTGGGTCACATAGGGAGAGTTATGACACTGCAGCAGTCGTGTAGACCTAACCCATAGTCCTGAATAACCACAGCGAAGCTTCGGGTAGCTCGGGGCTCTAACCCAATTGGGACATGCAAAGCATGCTGCAATTTTCTATGTGATGCAGCAAGGCATGATGGCAACTTGGTTATGGTAGTACACGAAGGCATTTCAGTGTAGGCTGGGGCTTGGACATGGAGTTTTTGCTGTTTATGCTTTGATTTTTTTTTTTTCTGGGAAGCATCAGTTTTGCTGCATGAGTATTTTGGTTTATGCTCTTACCACAAATAAACAGATGTGCTGTTCTTTCTTTAGGAGTAGGCAGAGGACTGTCTTTTTTATTTCTTTTTCATAAGGATGGCTTTTCTGAAGTTTCCTTTTTCATATTTTTACTTTTTTCCACCCCCATTTTCCTTTTTTGGTGAGACCAGAGAAACAGCGTGTGGCGTAATAAAGCTCTTTTAAGATCTCTGTTGCTCTCTCTTTAAAACGTGGTGGCTCATCTATTTTTTAGTTATTTCATTTTGATTACCTTGATAGGCCTATTGAGTCAAGGATTTGTAATCTTGCTTCTCTTGTCTGATGGTACTCAAGATCAGATTTGCAGAAAAAAATATGTTGGGATCTTACTTTATTGCTAATAGCTTAATACTCTTTTTTCCCCCTCATTATTACATAGTTCTTTATTTGTTTTCCCTCTGAAAATACTGATTTTCATAAAACCAAACCCAAGCAGCTAAAAATTAGTCTACAAGAACTAACTTTACAAACAGCATTGGGTGTTCTTCAGATTTGGATTAATTCTAGAGCCATCTGAAGTTGGCACAGACTCGAACCAAGGTCATGTAGCTGTTCTTTTCTGAGGTATAAAACACAGTTTTAGGTGCCTAGTTCTTTTCTTTCAAGGCAGTGGTAGAAGTTTACAAAGATTTCAGTCAACACCGTATAGATTTGAGCATTGAGAAGGACTGAGGGTGGGGACATGGATGGAGGTTCCCAAACCAAAACTGCAAATTGATTCTGTCTGCTTCAGTGCCAGAACCTGCTCCCGAGGTAAGTGTCAGCAGGACTATTTTGAAAGAACTGAGAGAAGGTTCTGCCTGTCTTGAAATCTTGCTGAGAAATGAACTCCTGAAATTGGTTCTTGGCCTTGTGGTGCCACAAAGCTTAGGGTGCTTGCCAAGGAATTGGAAGGTGCTCAGTGTGATGCTTGCAAGAAGCAGCTCTGGTATTTCTTGTGTTGCAGAGTGGTGCCTTTACCACAAAGCTGCCAGTTGGTACAGAACCACTTGGCATACCTTCCTTTGGCTGAATCTTGGGTTCCTGTGTTGTCCTACTGCTCAGGAGAAGAGCAAGCAGGAGAAAACATAGTGTTTTCTCATCTACTGGGTAGAATAGTTAAACCCTGAAAAGAGTTTTAGGAAATTTTTAAGGATTCCCCACCCATGGACCAAATGCCTTGATGCTGTTTTGGACTGCAGATTTTGATTTAGGTACCTTTACCATTTTAGACAGTTCAGTAAAATCCTGTTTTAAATGCCTGCATCCTGTTCTGATCCTTTTTCCACAGCAAATTTCTGTGGAGGTGGGATCTGTGCCCTAGAGGAGCACTTTTCAAGTCTTTAGGGTCTTGCACAGGGATAAGCATTTATGTACAGGAATTTGTTGGCTGAATCTGGATGCAAAAACATGTGGGAAACCTCATTAAGGGAGAAACTCATTCAGTGAGAGGTTTGGATATTTTTTCTTCTTCAGAATAGTTAACAAAACATAAATCTGTGGTCTTTTAAAAACTCAGTCTTGAAAAATCATATGCCCAGAAAGATTCTTCAGTTCGTGCAGAAACTGAGCCTTTGTTTTGCAGCATATCATGCCCCTGTAGGTGAAAAGCCTTTGTCAATACAGAAGAGGCCACATGGAGAATGCAGGCTCAGTCCACTGGGCTGTCAGCGCTGGTGGCTGTGACTTTATGAAACTGCACTCTCATGAGCACCACAGAGACTCACTGGTTTTAGCATCTGTCGCCTGGAATTTGGGCAACAGGGAGAGCAGCAGTGATGTGATGGTGTCAGCAGGCATATTCTGAAAGCTGGGAAGTAATACTGGCAGCCACTGAGCCGCGTGGGTGAAGAGGACAGGCAAAAGGATGATGAAGGAGAGCCTTACTCATAGAGATAGGAATTTGAGGATGGTATAGGATAGGACAGAGAAAGTATATGCATGAATCATTAGATGTAAGAATTTGTGGTGGAGTGCTGGTCAGGTGGATGATGAAAGCAGGAAGTGGAGAAAACGAATGCCAGTTCTTCCAGTAGCTAGTGGTGAACTGACACTTCAAGCTGATCAAGTCCTAACCAATGAGAGCCTGGTATGTATGATAATACAGTCCTCAAAAGCACAGGCAGAGCAGTGTCTTGGCTCTTCCCAGAGAGCTGGACAGCAAGTTCTGTCTTCTCATGTGTCTTGCCCAAGGAGAGGGAAGACTGACCTTTAACCTCCCACCTCCTGACATGCTGATAGAATCTTTGCATAGCTGGTTTTGTGTGAGTGATGGGAGTGTGCTGTAGGTACAAGCCAGAGAGACAAAATGAGCAGGTGAGGAGGTAATGAACTTAGCATAAGTAGAGGCAAACGAGAAACTGGAGAAGAACCAACGGGAAGAAACTAAACACTGAAGCCAGCACAGAAAAGATGACATGATGAATAGGAAAGACATTCATAATAGACTGGCCAGATGTATTACTGATAGAAATAAACCACTTTGGGTAGGAATTACTCTTGTTAAATAACTGCATGAAACCTTGTTACTCAATTCTTGTTTCTGTGGCATGGCTGAAGTTGATTGTCATCAGTCAAGCTATGTATTGTGTCTGAAGCTGAGATGCTTTTCTGCCCTTGAGTCTGAAAAAGGCATGTGTGAAGAGCAGTTCCTGTTAATGGGTGCTTCTGACAGAAATGCTTGACAGTCAGAATAACTGTGAGGTCGTTTATGCCCAGCTGGACACCACAATTATTTGTTCATGGAGCTGTCTTTGAAAACTGAGCATCACATGAATATGTGACCCCTTGGAAAATTATTGGACTGCTGCTACTTACCCTCTAGTTCAATTTCTGGCTAGAGTTCTCCATCAACTTGTGAAAATACTTTTTTTAATATATAAATTAGGTGGTTATCTGTGAAGAGTTGAGGAAACAAGCTAGAAAAATGGTCAAATCTAGGTTACAGGTTATGGTTGTAGGTTTGTGTTTTGGAGAACTTCTCACGCAGACGTTTCCTCTGTCAAGACTTAGTTGGCACAGTTTGTGAAGTTTATGATTCTTATGGGAACTTTGAGAAGAATCTTAATGTTTTCTCTAGTCTTTTGAGAAAGTACCACAGGAATGGGAAGACTTCTGCCTGTCAGTGTGAAAAATATTTGGAGGAAGGAGAATCACATCTTCCACCCCTATAGAAACATGCAGCAGAAATGTGTAGCAACATTCTGTTGCATCTTGCTGGTTTTGCTTAGGAAACTGGTTGGACTAAGTGCAAGGGAGTTGTACAAGTCTTTATTGGATCACGTTTTGCACAATGAGGGTTGCCTGATCCTAACTAGAAAGCATGTTTTCATGTGCAAGCAGTAACATTTCAGATTTTAGTAAGTGTTTTAACTTCCTGGTCTCGTTTGGCTCTTTTGTTAAGAAGATATTGACATTCTGTTCAAAGAGATTTGATAGAATATGGCAGTTGGTAATTTTTGAGAACTGGTGATATTTTTTAATACAAAAGCAAGTGTGTACTTCCAAGATTATTTACACATCTGGGGTTTGAAAAGGTATGAAGATATGTTTTGAAAGCACTTTACATTGATGATTACAATTCCTGAAGTGACATAAGAGTAACTTCCTTCTGACAGGCCTAGTATGAAAACTGTACATTTCAGATTGTTATCTCTCTGCTTATAATTTACCTTATTGAGCTTCAGTGACATCCTTACCTAGGATCACTGTATTTCTTAATTTATCATCTCATGAGTTCCTTGAGTAACCTTGTGCAGCCATGTTTTGAGTTTATATGAGGTCCAGTTAATTCTCTTATTATCTGGGAAAGCAATGAAATGGGATAATGGCAAAGGATGGATGAGACAAAATATTGTCAAATTAAACTGCAGGGTAACACTGAGGTGAAATAGGTGATCTGTATTCCCCACCATCCAAAAAAGACTTGAATGTGAATGTGCCTAGGCTTTATCTTAATTCTTTTTTTTTTCTTTGTAGGATTATGAGGAACTCATGTTTTCATATCCCTTTGTCAGGTGCTTCTGTATTTGTGGAGCTGTAAGGTTTTTGAGAACTGTACCTGGAGTGTTGGAGCTCACGCTCCTCATATTCAGGCCCTGGGTGTTTTTGTATTGTAGAGTAGTATTTCTGGAATTCCAAACAGAGGCATCCCTAGTGAACTCTGGTCCATCTAAAAGTTGAGGTGTTACCTTTTAACTTAGTGCAAGTTCTGCTTTTCAATGCACAGGCAGAGGCTACCTTCATAGCATAATGCAAGTTAACCTTTCTTTTTTACTTTCTACAGACGCTGTGACTGATGAGAGTTAAAGGCCATGGATGAAGATGGGCTTGAATTGCAGCCACATGAGCCAAACGCATTTTTTGATCCAACAGGTCTGTCAGGAGATAATCTGTAGATGGAAGTGTTGACATTAGATGCAATTCAATGTTGTTAATTTTATCTTTGCTTAAAAGTGCTGTGCTGCATCAGTGCTTTTGTATAGAGTAGTGGCTTTTGACTTTTGGTTGTTTGTGTTAGAGCAATGTGAATGAGCTACTGTTCTGTCAAGTAATAGTTGTTGAGTATTGAGGGGACTCTGAAAATTCATGGACTTTTCCAGGGGAGAAAATGTTCATCTTAATTACTTTATCGTCTACTGAGGACTTGCTTTATCAGCTCCCATATATATATATGCCTATCTTAACTGCTCATAGGCCACCACGTCTCTCTTACTAAATTGCAGCATAGTGTAAAAGTTGAAATGTAAAATAAAACCAAAAGGTAATTTCAATTATTAGCCATCTAACCTGAGTTAGTTTTACAATTTAACTGCTGTTATAATTATGTTTTTCAGGAGCTGATGCAGCACATATGGATGGAGATCAGATTGTTGTGGAAGTACAGGAAACAGTATTTGTTTCAGATGTAGTCGACTCAGATATAACTGTGCATAATTTTGTTCCTGATGATCCAGATTCTGTAGTAATCCAAGATGTCATTGAGGATGTTGTTATCGAGGATGTTCAGTGCCCAGATATCATGGAGGAGCCAGATGTATCTGAAACTGTCATTATTCCTGAACAAGTGCTGGACACAGACGTAGCTGAAGAGGTTTCTTTGGCTCATTGCACTGTCCCAGATGATGTTTTAGCTTCTGACATAACAGCAGAAGCAATGTCTATACCAGAACATGTACTGACGAGTGAGTCAATGCATGTACCTGAAGTTGGACATGTAGAACATGTAGTTCATGATAATGTTGAAGAAGCAGATATTGTCACTGGTACTCTGGGAACAGATGTTGTTTCTGAGGAAGTCTTGGTGGCAGACTGTGCATCAGAAGCGGTGATCGATGCCAATGGAATCCCTGTGGAACATCAAGATGAGAAGGGGAACTGTGAAGACTACCTGATGATTTCACGTAAGTGTCTGGGTAAAGCCATCAAAACTCTCAATGGAATGGGCCTGGGTGGTGCTTGAAATGTGAGAGCGGGGCTTACAACAGTACCAAACCCAGATTTCCTGCATTATTTAATGAAATGCAGATCTCACAAATGTACTCAGATGTGGGAGTGTTTTTTAGGAGCATGTACCAGCTTAATATTCTGGTGAAGCTTAGTGGAGATAAATACTGGCAAATGCATGGCTGGTTATAAATTATTCTGTAGCATTTCATAGCATCTGAACAAACCAGTAAGAATTCCAGTAAACCAAATGCCAAATACTTAGTCCAAATGGAAAGAAAATAAATGGAGCATTGTTTGAAAACGCATGTATGTGCAGGTTACTAAGATTACTGCCAAGACATTAAGGAAACAAACAAGAAAAAGTATTTAATTGAAAAGTAAAAAACTGGTTTTCTGCAAGTCCAAATGACAATTGTTATCCGTCTTAGTTTTTTGTTAAGCCCCCACCCCTTTCACCCTGTTTGTGGTTAGATAACAGGCAACAATGTGGTTTTCTTTGCTTTTAGGATATTTTCTTTGTTTGATTAAGCAAATTATGGAGGTATGCTGCTAGTAAAAAGAGTAGCTATTGTTGGTTGTAGCTGAGGAGCAGCCATGAATATCTTAATCTTCCTTAGGAACAGTGGCACAATCTATTTGAATTGTATTTTAAAAGACTAAGTAGAGGGTGGAGAAAAAACATATGATCAACCCTTTTTCTACTCAGGATATCCATTTGTGTGAACTAGAGGTTACTCTTAAGTATGTTACTTACAATGATTACTCAGTGCATCACCTAGAAACATCAGAGTGTCACAGCTGAGCAGGGTGTCGCACATAGAAAGACAAAAGGTTTGTTAGGCTGCTGTGTTTAATTGCCATTTTAGGGCCTGCACTTCAGTTTTGTCTAGCATCAAATGACTCAATTGATGAGGCATACTTCATGCTCTGCTTTAGTTACCTTTTTCCTTTTCTTGTCTTTTTTTTTCTTCCTTTTTTTCTTTGGGCACTTTTTTTTTGAATGTGTAGTAACATGTTTTAATTTTGTATTCTGTGCTTATGGATTTTAATGTTACTTCTCCTTACCTAGGATCACTGCATTTCTTAATTTATCATCTCTTGAGTTCCTTGAGTAACCTTTTGCAGCCATGTTCTGAGTTTATATGAGGTACAGTTAATTCTCTATTATCTGGGAAAGCAATGCAATGGGATACTGGCGAAGTATGGATAACAAAATACTGTCAAATTAACCTACAGGATCAGGGATGCTGGTCTGTGAAATAGTATTTACCTGAACTAGGAAATGCACTCTCTGCAGTACATTACAGATACAACTTCCTGATTCTGGACCCGAGTTAGATCAGATGAAAGCAGCTCGAATGTTTCTCTGCCTGCAGCATAGTTAGGCAACAAAGTGGATAACTCATCCACAGACAATTGTGACCTACTCTAGGTGCTCTTACTCTGGCAGGTGCATTGGACTAGGATCTTTCAGGCTCCCTTCCAGCCCCTAACATTCTGTGATTCTGTGAGGCATGACTGTGTAAAGACTTCGGTACTGGTCCTTACCTGTTTCTTCTTCCTGACTGTAGCTCTTTAAGATGCTGCTGCTCCTGTCTCTCTGTTCGCTGTTCCCCTGCAGACTGTCATCCTGCAGCATGAGCAGCAAAGTGAGGTCTCTGGGGCTGCTGTGATAGGAACACTTTGCAAACTGTCTGTGTAGGTCGATGATCTTAAGGGTCTTTTCCCACCAAAGCAATTCTGTAATTCTGTAAATTCAAGTCCCATTCAACCATTACCAGCAGCTGAGTGAGGACAGAATGTCTTGATAGATGCCATATTGCACAGTCCCTAATATAATCACCCAGCTAGGAAGCCTTCTTAGATCAGTCATCTCCAGATGGTAACTGGAAGAAAACATAGAAATTTAATTGTTCAGATGTGCTAGGATAGTCTTAATTTATAGTAATGTATTACTGCAGTTTCATACTTTAATATTAAACACCTCTTGATAGTCTTGCAATGTGCTTTGTTTAGTTTCATAACCTGAGATGAGCCAGCATTTTAAACAATCATTATGCTATGAAACACGCATCCCTTCTACTTGTGTTTAAAATGTTGTGTTCTACAGTTCATTTTAAAGGGAAGTTCCCTATTACCACCTACTGTGTTTAAAGCCTGCATAACAAGTTCTTCTGGTTGTGAAAGCAGAGCCTAGTGCTTTTCCATCAAGTAAAAACTAATTTGCCAAGTAGTCTTTTCATTGGATGGAAAACATTTGAATTAATTTCCCTTTTTTGTTTGTGTGTTTCGTTAGCAGTATATAAGTTTACTGGTCTGTTGACTGTCTCAGTTCTTCAGTTGAATTTAATAGCTTTTAAAAGATAATAACATCAGTCTAGTTTGGGGTTTTGGAGCTTTTTTGTCTTCCTACTCTGAATTCATGCTTGATTTTGGCAACTCCCCTGAAATGCTGGGGCAGATGCATAGATTCAAGTTTATAAAATGTTTCAGTTGGGAGGATCCTTAAAGATCATCTAGTTTCAACCCTTCTGCCATGGGGGACACCTATCTAGTGGACACCTTCCACTAGACCGTGTTGCTCAAGGCCTCATCCAACTTAGCTTTGAACACTTGCAGGGAAGGGGCATCCACAGCCTCCTGGGCAACCTATTCCAGTGTCTCACCACCCTCACTGGAAAGAATTTCCTCATCTAACCTGGCCTTGAGCACTTTCAGGGAGAGGGCATTCATGACTATTTAAAACAGTACAGTGCCTGTGGGTGTCATTCTGTGACTTTACTTTAGTAAATTCAGTATTTTAATATTTATTTTCCCATTTGGATTTACTTTAACTTCTTCAGTGATACAGCTTTGCTTTTTAAATTTCCAAGGTAATGTTTCCTGGCACAGCTTCTGTTATCACTTACATTTTGATGTACTCATCTTTTTTCTTGAATACTTTGGGTTTGCCCTCAAGCTTATTCTTGTTTGGTGCATGGTAGATTCGGGATGCTTATGGCAGGGCAGAATCAGGTATTTATTCAACAAAGAATGCAAACCGCTTCTAGTTAGTAGCTTGGAAATTATTCAAGGTGGTGAGGGACTTTTAGGGTATCAGGGAGTGATAGGACTAGGGGGAATGGAACAAAAAAAAAGAAATGGGTAGATTCAGGCTGCATGTTAGGAAGAAGTTCTTCACCATGAGGGTGGTGAGACACTGGAAGAGGTTGCCCAGGGAGGTGGTAGAAGCCTCATCCCTGGAGGTTTTTAAGGCCAGGCTGGATGTGGCTCAGAGCAACCTGATCTAGTGTGAGGTGTCCCTGCCCATGGCACGGGGGTTGGAACTAGATGATCCTTGAGGTCCCTTCCAACCCTAACAATTCTATGATAAATTAGTTTTTCTTTCATATATGCCATAGCAAGCCCATTCAGGAGTCTAGACAGGAAAGAATTATTTGTATTCTGGCTCACACTGGTACTGATTATTTGGTAGCAAATTTAAAGGCCTAGAAAACTTTTTCTCTGTAAGTGAAACAGTAGTGGTGAGATGAGCTTTAAAACAGTAACTGAACCCCCTGCCTTTATTAACCGAGGAATGCAGTGCCTTACACATGGCCATGTGATGGAAATTAAGATTTTTACATGTCTGATTTTACTCTGTTTGGCAAAGTGTGACACATTCTCTGGCATGAACTTGTTTCCGTAAGACAAAAAGGTGTACTGATATATTTAATTGCAGTAGAAGTTTTAAAGCACACAGGTGGTTTGACAAGGGGAGTCTGGAGAGGGAAGGGTAGCTTCACAAAGTTTATGCTGCAGTTTTAGGAAGTTAAATGATGTTTACAAATGCAGAGACTATGCTACCTCCAGCCACATCCTTACTTTGATCTGAGTTAGATGTGCCTTTGGTTTATTGCATCTAAATGAACACTTTTCATTACAGGAGTCAGAGCCCAGGGTACTGAGAGACAGCATAATGATTGCATCCCCTCATAGGTTAAGATGAAACTAACTTTTCCTCATCCTTTTTGTATGTTTAAGTTGATAACAGTGGATTTGATCACCAAAGCCATGAAGTTTATGCTGTCATTAAGACCACACAGTAAACTTCTAGTCAAGAAACCAAAATGCTTGTTATTTACTTTTTTAGTATAAATAAGTACCTCCCTCTTTTTTTCCCTAGATGTTCTTAGAGGTGTTGGAAATCATATTTTTCTTTCTCTGAGGTAAAACTTGCTGCCATGCTTCTCTCTGACCACTGGAATGAGACCAACAGCTGCAGCCTAGGCTGCTCAGGAGGTCACCGTGAGAGATGACAGAGCTGAGAGTTCCCTTGAGTTGAGTGATGCCTCTGTCTCAGAGCTTAGTCCTGATTTATGTGCTGGGAAGAGTAGGACAAGAAGAACAAGTGTTAGATAAAATGCTTGGAGCTTGGGTAGTTCTCCTCTGCTAGATTGCTGCCCTGAGGGGAGTTTCAGACTCATAGCAAATACTGTTGCTCATATGTAATGGCAATGGGATTAAAATAAGAATAGAAGATATTTCCATTTTCTTACAAGTTAGGAAACTCGCTGTGCCATTTAAGAAATAATTGGATGTAAAAATAACTTCTTTGGTGGGCTATGAATTTTCTGCTCTCATGTACAAGTAAAATGTTTGTATCGCAGATAACTGAACCAAGTCTGTCTGGGGAATAGAGCATGCTTTTAACCCCTTTTAGAGAAAACAGAATAATGGCCTTTTTAATCACAAATGGTTACATGTGGTTGTTTGTTTTGTAAGCAGGCAATTATCCCCTGATACACATTTTTATTTTTGGAACTAGGAGAATCATTTGGGAACATAAAGGCTGACAAGATAGATTATTCTCTTCTAATTGCTCCATGGACAGATTTTAAGATCTGCTAGACTGGTGTAGAGACAGACTTCTTAGAATGTTTGTAAGGGTTGTTTTGGTATGTTATTTCATAGATTCATAGAATGGTTGAGGTTGGAAGGCACCTTAAAGATCATCTGGTTCCAGCCCTCCTGCCGTGGGCAGCGACACCTTGCACTACATCAGGTCGCTTAAGGCCTCATACAGCCTGGCCTTGAACACCTCCAGGGCCGGGGGCATTCATGACCTCCTTGGGCAGCCTGTTCCAGTGTCTCACCACTCTCACTGGAAAGAATTTCTTCCTCATCTCCAGTCTAAAACTGCCCTCCTCAAGCTTCAATCCATTCCCTCTTGTCCTATCACTACAAGCTCTTGTAACAAGTTCCTTCCCAGCTTTCTTGTAGGCCCCCTTCAGGATCTGGAAGGCTGCTCTAAAACTTCTTTTCTCTAGGCTCAACAACCCCATCTCTCTCAGCCTGTTCCCACCAGGGAGGTTCTCTAACACTCTGGTAATCTTTGTGGTCCTACTCTGGACCCACTCCTGCAGCTTTCATGTCCTTCTTATGCTGGGGGCACCAGAACTGGACACGGTACTTCAGGTGGGGTCTCACGAGAGCAGAGCAGAGGGGCAGAATTTAGCAGTGGCATGTTTGTTAGTGCTTTACAGTATTTTTGTTTTCCTCAGTGATCCCATACGAAGGAGAAATGCTGGGAAAGAATGAATGTAAAAGCTTACAGAAACCTTTAGGAAAAAATGACAGTTACAAATATTTGCATTTTGGAAATAGGAGTAAAAGACTGCAAGGCTACAAAGTCTATATCTGGGGATCTATTGAATATTGGATATAAAACTGTACACTCTAACTTCTTCAGGAAAGTGTATGTGTCACAATTAAAGTACAGCTGTAGCTTTCAAGATGACACAGTATACAGGGTCCTGGGCTAGCATTTATGTTCTTGTATGGGGAAACCTCAGTTGCGTTTTAAATATTGTTTTTATTATCAGTGCACAGGAGCTTGTTTCTGTCCCCAAAATGCCAGTGGACATTTTAATGGCAGGGTAAAGATATAGGAGATAATTATTTGATGGACATTATAGTTCATAGTATTTTTTTTTATTAGATGTAATATTTTCTAGGAGACAAATGCTGTCCTTATGATAGAACACATATTGTTAAACAGTCTGCTGTTAATGTTGCCTGCAGCTTTTATTTCTTTGCATTACTCTTTATTTCTTTCATCCATTAGTGGTGGTTTTTTCATTATTTCCTTGCACTGTAAATGTTAACTAGGCAGGATTTAAATATACCACATCTTTCATGTTGTGTGACACCTTTCTCATCTGCTTGCGCTCTTAATAAAAATTCAAACATTATTTTTACATGGCAACTACTACTTTGTGATTCTATGACAGTGTCAGAATAGTGACTGAACTTCTATCTAGCATGTGACTTGTGATTAGTTTCATAGAACCACAGAATGGTCTGGGTTGGAATGGACCTCCAAAGGTCGTCTAGTCCAACCTTCTCTGCACTCAGCAGGGGCATTCTCAACTGGATCAGGTTGCTCAGGGCCCTGTCAAGCTTCATCTTGAATATCTCCAAGGATGGGGCCTCAAATACCTCCCTAGACAACCTGTTCCATTGTTCCACTACCCTCACCGTAAGGAAGTAGTTCCTAACATCCACTCTAAATATGCTCTTCTCTAGTTTGAAGCCCTTGCCCCTTGTCGTATCACTCCAGGCCTTTGTAAACAGTCTCTCTTCATCCTTCTTGGAGGCCTCTTTCAGGTACTGGAAGGTTGTTCTATGGTCTTCTCAGAGCCTTCTTTTCTCCAGGCTGAACAACCCCATCTCCCTCAGCCTGTCCTCACAGCAGAGGTGTTCCAACCCCTGATCATTTTCATGCTCAGCATCTCTACTTGAAAGGAAGTGTTCTCTAACAAGCTTAACTAACTCTTTTAAGTACTTTTAGAGGTGTGGTTTGGGAGGTGTGCGTGTTGTAATTTCCAAGAGGAACAATGTAGGAGATGTCACACATGGCCTTGATGGGCTGTGAATTCAAATGAAAAATTCAATCATCATCAGAGTTCCAACTTGAAACATTGATCAGCCAAGTGTTTATGAATATCATTTTCTCTGATTGTGAGAGTGAAATATGTTGAGAATGCAGAAACATAGGGAAAGTGTTAAATAGAAATCAAATTTCATTAATGCAGCCAGACCATGAATCGGTACAGATAAATGCTTATGTACCATAGGACAAACTACCATGGAGATAGTACTTTGTGTGATAATCATTTTCTTTCACCTTGTTTGTCTCCTCTTCTAACTTTTATCTTGTTCTCTACTTTTTTCTTTCCATCCTACCCTTCTTCTGTTTGCTACTATACTGCAATTGCTTTTACATTTCAAGTTCTTCAGGGACTTTAGGTTTTCCAGTATTACCACCTGTCAAGAGTGATTTCTTTTTTTTTTCCCTTTTGGGTGAGAAAAGTTAGCCTGATATTCCTACACATCAATTTCCTTGCAGTTTAATTGTGCTGTTAAAAAATATTTAAAGCAGTTGTGACATTTTAAAAAAAAACCACAGTTGAATACAGAGGCAAATCAGGGATAAACAAACACTAAATTGTTTAATGATTTACCTTTTTTTAAGCATGTTGTTTAAAAGATGACTTTGAACCTTGGATATTTCAAAGAGTAAATGGAGCATGATTTTAAGATCTCCAATTCTTCTGTTGTGAATGTTATCAATGGATACTTCTATACATGAATGGAAGTGAAAAACTCTGTTTTGGTTAAAACAAACCAGCCTGTTTCATGTGGTGCTTGTAGCTTTGTTTTCTCTCTGATTACTTCTGTCATAATTCTCCTTCCTTGACTATGTTCCAGCGTCAGTGAACTTGGTAGCAGACTTCCCTTTTGGCTTCAAGTGGCGTAAAATCAGTCTAGGCTAATTGGAATGCTTTCCAAGTACACGTGTGTGATGCTGGAAAGAGTCAACTTAAAGGAGAACAACTGCATAAACCTAGTGTAGGACATGAGTTCCAGTGACTTTGGGTGTTTCATGCATATACCAAAGAATTTATGAAAGTCTGCTCAGTAACTGAAAATCCTTGCTGTGGAGCTACGTTGTTAACATGACTCACAAGAACATCCCAAAGTTTTTCACTTTGGAGTTTCAGCTACAAGATGTTCAGTTGGCCTAGGATTTTTATTTTTCTTGTAAGCATCTTAACTGCTTGAAACATTCTTTAGGGTGGCCACTGAGTATTTAATGGTTTGGGTTTTTTCCCTGCTGCTGTTTTGGTGAGGAGATAGGCTAACTGATTTTGGTTCTTCATCATTTAATGTTACTTTTTTTTTTTGGGTGTGTGAATAATGATTCCTGATTGAGAAACTGCACTTAAATACAGTTCTGTTTGATACATGAGACAGAACACGTGCTGGTTTATCTAATTAAAAAGCTAATTTATTGGCTTCTTGGCAGGAAGATAATAGTAACATTTTGAGCTCTTTTTTATTAATTTTTAAAGATCTTAAAGTAAATGGAAGAGTTGCAGTTACTGAGCTGTTGCAGTTACTAAGCTGTGATTTAGTTATGAGGGCAGTTTAATGGATGCCAGTAAAATAAGCCTACTTTATTATTTTGTATGTGCTAGGCATGGTGGTTAAAAATTCTTACAGCATTTATGAGACAGTTCTTATATTTCCATTAGTAGAATTCTTATGTTGTCTTGTCGTGAAATGAAGCTATGCATGGCTCTGAGGGAGCTGTGGCAGCCTCCAAAAGTGATTTTATGGGGGAAAAAAGGCAAGCCACAAATTACAGAAGTATGCTGTCATACTAAGATTTCTTAAATGATCTCAACATTCAAGAAACTTCTGGGGCTTCCAAAATTGGAACACTCACTGCTGGTCTTGAGATGCTGGATTTCATTTTTGTGAATGCATATTTAGTTGTTTTCTTTTCTTGCAAAGTCATGCTTGGTAAGGTAAGATGGGGTGGTGTGTGTGCATGTGCCTGTGTAGAGTACATCTTAAAAATCAGAAATGTTTTCTTTATAAAGCTGGCTGTTAGCCATGTTCATGTGGGAGGCCTAGACAAGTTATGGTAATTCAGACTGAAGTGTGGTGTTGGTGAGAGCAAAATCTGAGGTGATAGGAGACTCTGTAGGGCTACAGGCTTAAAATCCAGTCCAAATCCCCTTCAGTAAGGGCACCATGAATCCAGTTGAATGGATTCAACAGTGCTGTAGCATCTTGGACACTGTGCTCGAACCCTCAAAGTGTTGAGTGGATGAGAAGAGCAGATGGTTTCTGTCCTCCTTTAGGTTTCTTCTCTAGTCTGCTGAAGAAGCATCATTTACACCACTTTGCAAGGAACCAGGTCTGACTGGCAGCAGCAGTACTGCTTGTATTAGAGCTGAACAACAGATAATGCTTCTTAAAAAACCCAGTTAGTAGCCTTATTAATTTTGAAGGAGAAAGCAGTTAAAACTGAGACTAAGTGAAACTATGCCACAGAGTAAGTACTAATGTGCAGTTTATTCCTATCATCATCTTAGTGCAGATGACTATTTCCCTATTAGCATGGCCTGGTGTGGTGCTCATGCTTCTAGTCATAGCACTGCAGCACTCTTGCACTTCCTCCTCAAGCAGGAGACACGACTTGAGTTTATTTTTTCTGGTTTATTGTCATTGTTTGCAAGGATATGAAAAAAAAAAAAAAAAGGATAGGATCTTTATCACAGCTTTTTAACTTTAAACTGCTTCCAAATTTGAGTAATAAACTAATGCAGTCTTTCATATATGTCTGTCTGTATATGACTGGATAATTGTAATAACTTGTTTTTGTAGTGGATGATGCTGGTAAGATAGAACATGAAGGTTCTGCTGAAATGACCATGGAAGCAGAGTCAGAAAGTGGCTCTTGTAAAGTGGATGGCATTTGTCCAGAAGTCATCAAGGTCTATATATTCAAAGCAGATCCTGGAGAAGATGATTTAGGTAAAATATGCTCATTTTAGAATACTCCAACCCGACATTTGAAATTTTGCATAATTAGAGGCTGTAGCTTCTCTCAAAGTCATCTGTAAAGAGCTGTAGGTCTAATGTTAACGAGTGACAGACTTTCAATTTGCTGCAGTTTAGCACAGAATTTGGAACCAAATGCATTGAAAACCCCTTGCTCTCTTCTTCCTTATCAGGGGGCACAGTAGACATTGTGGAGAGCGAGCCAGAGAATGACCACTCAGTTGGATTGCTTGATCAAAACAGCAGTATTCGTATTCCAAGGGAGAAAATGGTTTACATGACTGTAAATGATTCTCAGCACGAAGACGAAGACTTAAGTAAGTAGGTGGCTTTCATTTGGGAGCAGGGATTTTCACTTTCAGTAGTGCAGTGTTTCTATTAATATTTTTTTTTCCTTGATTTTTTTGTTTTTTTTCTCTTAGATGTTGCAGAAATAGCTGATGAGGTTTATATGGAAGTGATTGTAGGAGAGGAGGATGCAGCAGTAGCCCATGAACAGCAAATTGATGACAACGAAATTAAAACTTTCATGCCTATAGCTTGGGCAGCAGCTTATGGTAGGTAATGCTCAAAAGAATTCTTACTGATGACACTGCCTGTAGCAAGATGTTGCAGATTGTGTTTTTCAAGTTGTGCTTTTCTGTTTGTTTTTAAAGTTGTTAATGTATGAATCGTTTCTAGCCATAATGTGCCCTAAAAAGTGAAGAAGAGAGAAACTGTAAGGCAGGATCCTTCTTACTCCTATTTTAACTGACATTTTCCTTCACATTTTCATGATGTAGAAGGGGAAGTACAGGAGCTTTGAGCTGAAAAATTACATCTCAAGTACATCTGTCCTTCACAGTTTTAGGACACAGTAAGAGCTGGCTTGGGAATAGAATTGAATATTTTTATTTGGGAGTGGGGGGAAGGGAAGCAGATGGGAACATACAAGATTCAGTTAACAGTAAAAAGCGACACTAACCTCTAGCCTGATTTAAGTGGTTTCTGGAAGGAACATATGATTATGTGATTTCACTAACAGAAGTAATCAATTGATTAACAAAAAAGAAGCCAGATGGAGACATCTTAAAATTCCAGCAGAACCTTGAGAATATTTCCAGCATGCAAAACCATTTTTCACAACGGTTGGGATCTGAGCACCAACTGGTACTCAGATTGATTTCCAAAACTTATATAAGCTGGTAGATAAAATCTCATCTTAGAATTGTTTCCATAGTGCCCTTTCTCATTCTAAGTGAAGCAGAAGAATTAGTGGAGGACAAAACCTAGGTTATATATCTGCCTGATAGGAATTGTGATGGTGCCAGAAGATAAATGGCAGGGAAGTGCTGAGAATGCGATGGAGGCTGGAATCGACGGATGTAAGTCAAGGGAGGGCAAGGATTTTGGGGAGTGGTGTGTGCTAAAAAGTGTTTAGGAGATGGACAGCAGGGCACCCAGAGCCTTACCAGTTTCAGAGGAAAGGACAGAAGCCAGGTTGATTGGGAATTAAAAATGAAATTAAGTGAACTTGACTCAACAGATGCAGACCAAATATTCAGTGATTTTTGGAGAAGGAGGAGAAAACTGAACAGAATGTAGTAAAATCAGAGAAATGGAGTTGAAAGAGAGTTTTAGAATGGGAAACAGTGGAGTGAATCCATTGTCAGTAAACAGCCTCTGCATGCAATGTAAGAAGCAGTCAGGTAGGGATGATACAATGAAGCATGAAGTCACAAAAATGGCAGATGTTTGTTATCTGCACTTCTTGGAAGTCTTCTCCACTTGAGGAGTGTTTAAGAACTGATAACAGTGTCTTGAAATGTTAAACTTGTTTAGTTGCTTTATTGGAACAAAGCCCAGTCCCACTGTGCTTTATATTCCAGAAAGTTTTCACAGTATTACTCTTGTATTAGAAAATGTTTGGAGCCTGTTCAGTGTTATACTCCAGAAAGGACTCTTCATGCAAACTACTTTCTACATGTAAGATGTCATCTGGGTTTTAACTTTCAGTGTTTGTCACTTGCCACATTTGCTGTGCAACACTAGAGCAGGTATATGGATCAGAGTCGTCAAGCCAGGCACATGCCTGTTCCTGGCTCTGAATTCTCAGCATTCCACAAAGGGAGCAGCTATTGAATTTCTTGCATTTTCTTCCACTTCAATATTCTTGTCTTAATTATGTGCTTTACTTGCACTAGGAACTGTTACCTTAAAATGCTTAACCACAAAATCTGTCATTAAAATTTACTAAATCATCAATCTTAAGCTGATCGCAAATCAATACTTTCCCAAATACAGAGATATATTTATTTGTACCTTTCATCTTTGTTTTACATCCAGTGATACAATTTATGTATTAAACTTCCAGCGATACCATTTGTGTATTAAACTCAATGCCCTGTGAAGCAAAACCTGTTTCCTCCTTCATATTACACAGTACTGAGCATGCTCTTTGTTTGCAGTAGGAAGAGTCTGTAAGTGTCAAAGCATCAGATGTGTAAATAGTGAGTAGTGTACTTCGTGTGCAAGTTCTGGACTGTTCAGAATGATTCTATCATCACAGTTCTGAAACTTGGTGTGTGAAAAGCTTCAGTCAGGTGAATTCAGATGTCCAGAGCGAATGGGAACTCACACAAGAATGTATTTCTGGACATGCTGTTGTTTACTGATGTTAAACATGTTGTGCATAATTAGCAATTGAAAAAAATACAAAACTCACTGCATCTAAAAGGAGAACTCTTTGTGAAATGGAAATGAATTAATTCCTGTGAATTGTGTGCTGTAAAATGAGGTTAACAAAGCTTCCAGGTTCATAATAATTCCTAAATTCCATACAGAGAAGTTTTGCAGCTCATCCTGTACATTATTATGGTTTGATTAATTGTCCACCCAATAGTTTATAATTTCTTTAATCATCATGGAGAAGTTTGTTGCAGAAATAACCTGTAGAGTGATGACAGTAGGTAATTTCTTACCATCTTTTTAGGTAACAATAACGATGGCATTGAAAGTCGGAACGGCACTGCAAGTGCTCTTTTGCACATAGATGAGTCAGCTGGACTTGGGAGACTGGCTAAGCAAAAACCAAAGAAAAAAGGAGACCTGAGTCTAGGCAGTATCAAACAGGTGAGTATCTGGTGGCTGGCTGTGCTCATTCCTCCAGGCACTTACCCAGAAACAGATGTGCTTTGCTGCTAGCATGGGCAGTGTCTTGTAAAAAAGCAGTGATGATTTGGGGGATGATTTTGGTGACAATACTTCCACATCATACATGAAAATTCAGAAAGGCCTTTTATTTTAATAAATGTAAATAGACATTGTAGTAAATACATAAAAATGCCTATTTTATTTTAAAGTTTGGACTGTTGGGGGGGGGTGTTGTAGGGAAACTGTCTCTGACACAGGAAAGAAATTAGTAGCACAGCAAAAAGTTAGAAACTTACATACTTAACCTGCCACACCAATTTTAATGTTGAAGGTAATTTTTTTAAAAGGTGATGTTAGATAAACAGTGTTCTGTAATAGTGCTTTTTAAAAATCCTTTTTTTTGGTCTTTATAGAAAATATGTAGAAAGTTCTATCTAATTCTATTAGCACAAGTAACTGGAAGAGCTGAACATGACCTATATTACATTTGCTACTGTAACTTCTGTACCCTTTTCTGTTTCAATTGTGAAATAAATTGCCTTGATGTTCAGGCCAGTATTCTTACTTGCATCTGTAAGAAGTGATGAGCTGTTCTTGCATAATTTTGTTTCTGCTGTTAACTGTGTTAAGATCTGAAAGATCTATTTGGTCTGATAAAGTTGAAAAAGTGCACAACCGTTTTTCTTTAGTCTTGCCTTAAATGATAGTAAAAGTTTCTCTCCAAGTTGCGACTGAACTGTAGGAATTCTGTTTTGTCTAGCACTGAATTGGTAAATCAGGCAAATTTTAATCTTAAAAAGTTGACTTCTATTTCCAGCTGCCTAGTCAGTTCTTTTTCTAAAGCAGTTTTGGAAAAGAGAGCTTTTTTAGCATGCCTAGACAATGTCAGGGTAAACAAATGGGGCTGCTGGAGGAGTGCAAACAAGTTTCAAAGCCTTGAGGTGTTTGTATGTGAAATGAGTTCTCATTGATTCCTGCTTGGTACCTCTTCAGATTGTGACAGATGGCACAAGAAGGAGGTGTTAGTTTAGGGACATGTGAATTGTAGTCAGTGGTAGGTGGTTAAACTTCCAGATGAAGATCGTGTGCTGTGCTTTCTGTGTAATGCAGAGTTTAACATGTGGGTGGCTGTTCTCTGCACTAGTGTCAGTTTCTGTGTGTATTTAATCTATGAACTCTTGTCAGAGATCTCCAGAGTAGGAACTATTTGAGGTGAAGAACAGCTGGATGATTCTTTGGTTCTCACTGTCAAAAAGCAGTATTCCCTTTCTCCTGGTAATAAAAACAAATGGAAGTAGCTATTCATAGAATCATAGAATGCTTTGGGTTGGAAGGGACCGCCAAAGGTCATCTAGTCCAACCCCTCTGCAGTCAGCAGGGACAGCTCCACTTAGATCAGGTTGCCCGGAGCCTGTTGAGCCAGACCTTTAATAGCTCCAGGGATGAGGGCTCAACTACTTCCCTGGGCAACCTGTTCCAGCACCCTCATGGTAAAGAACTTGTTCCTCACAGCCAGTCTAAATCTATTCCAATTTCAAACCATTGCCCCATGTCCTATCACTGCAGGCCTTTGTAAACAGTCCATCTGCAGCCTTCTTTTAGGCCCCTTCAGGTACTGGAAGGCTGCAATTAGGTCTCCTCAGAGCCTTCTCTTCTCCAGACTGAACAAACCCAGCTCCCTCAGCCTGTCCTTGTAGCAGAGGTGTTGCAGCCCCCTGATCATTTTCATGGTCCTCCTATGGAGCTGCTCCATCAAGTCCATGTCCCTCCTGTATTGAGGGATCTAGAAGAGGACCCAGTACTCCAGGTGAGATCTTAGCAGTACAGATCAAAGTGGCAGAGTCACCTCTCTAGATCTGGTGGCCACACTTCTTTTGATGCAGCCTAGGATGCCATTTGCCTTCTGGGCTGCAAGTTCCCTCAATTCCTTCTACCAAAGTCAGTAACAAGCTTTTTTCTTACCTAGGAAAGTATATGTTTCTGATCCTTAACAGCTCAGCTTACTTTTAAGGTTGAAATCCAACATTCATTGATGTATAATATTGTTGTGTAATACTCTCAAGCTGCACCAGGGGAGGTTTAGGCTGGATCTTAGGAAGAAGTTATTCACAGAAGGAGTGATTGGCCATTGGAATGGGCTGCCCAGGGAGGTGGTGGAGTCACCATCACTGGAAGTGTTTAAAAAGAGACTGGGTGGGGCACTTAGGGCCATGGTTTAGTTGATTAGATGGTGTTGGGTGATAGGTGGGACTCGAAGGTCTTGTACAACCTGGTTAATTCTGTATTCTGATGAAGGGTTGTTTTTTGTTGTTTTTCAGCAATAATCATTGGCCCTGATGGTCATCCATTGACAGTCTACCCCTGCATGATTTGTGGAAAGAAATTTAAGTCTAGAGGTTTCTTGAAAAGGCACATGAAAAACCACCCAGAGCACCTTCTTACCAAGAAGAAGTACAGATGCACAGACTGTGATTACACTACGAATAAAAAAATCAGTTTACACAACCACTTGGAGAGTCACAAGCTGACCAACAAAACAGAAAAGCTTATCGAGTGCGACGAGTGCGGGAAAAGCTTCTCTCATGCAGGGACTTTATTTACTCACAAGATGGTGCACAGGGACAAAGGAGTGAACAAAATGCACAAGTGCAAATTCTGCGATTACGAGACGGCGGAACAAGGATTGCTGAGTCATCACCTCTTAGCCGTCCACAGCAAGAACTTTCCTCACATTTGTGTGGAGTGCGGCAAAGGCTTCCGCCACCCGTCGGAGCTGAAGAAGCACATGCGGATCCACACCGGCGAGAAGCCCTACCAGTGCCAGTACTGCGAGTACCGATCCGCCGACTCTTCCAACTTGAAAACCCATGTAAAGACTAAACACAGTAAGGAGACCCCTTTAAAGTGTGACATTTGTTTCCAGACTTTTTCAGATACCAAAGAGTTACAGCAGCATACGCTCATGCATCAAGAAAGCAAAACGCATCAGTGTTTGCATTGTGACCACAAGAGCTCAAACTCGAGCGACCTGAAACGACACATCATTTCGGTCCACACGAAAGACTATCCTCACAAGTGTGACATGTGTGACAAAGGCTTTCACCGGCCCTCCGAACTAAAAAAACATGTGGCGGCTCACAAGGGGAAAAAATTGCACCAGTGCAGACATTGTGACTTTAAGATCGCCGATCCCTTCATTCTGAGCCGCCACATACTCTCGGTTCACACAAAGGATCTTCCCTTCAGGTGCAAGAGGTGTAGAAAGGGCTTTAGGCAGCAGAACGAGCTGAAAAAACACATGAAAACACACAGTGGCAGGAAAGTTTATCAATGTGAGTACTGTGAGTATAGCACTACAGACGCCTCGGGCTTCAAACGGCACGTCATTTCCATTCACACAAAAGACTACCCTCACCGGTGTGAGTACTGCAAGAAAGGGTTCCGAAGGCCTTCAGAGAAGAACCAGCACATTATGCGGCATCATAAAGATGTTGGGCTGCCTTAAAGTCTCTTTCACAAACAAGGCTTAACGGGCTGGAATTTAGAAAGGAATTTTGCCTTTCAGGCAGTTAGCTTATTTTAAAGCCAATCACCCAGGATCACACATACATACAAACAAAACAAAACAAAAAGGCGACACAACAACAAACAAAACCAACAAAGCAAACCACCCAACAAACATACTGTGCATTTGATTTGTTGCTGTATAAAAAAAA
Source organism: Picus viridis (assembly GCA_033816785.1). Lineage (NCBI taxonomy): Eukaryota > Metazoa > Chordata > Aves > Piciformes > Picidae > Picus > Picus viridis. Next base: position 27,590,046 of record CM066570.1, on the reverse strand, counting down.
TAGGATTACCTGCTTCTAGTTGACTTTTATACCTTTTGTTCCATAGCGTGTTCTGAATTCTATTCAGTTTGTTTAATAAATGAAGAAAGGAAAAAAAAATATATTAAAAAAACAAAAAAGATGGCAACAATAAAAGTTGCATTTAATAAAAGTAAACCCTGTCTCTTACTGAATTTTTCAACCCTTAATAGTTTATTTAAAGTAATATTTATCTCAGCTGACCTCGTTGATAACTCGCTGTGTCCATGTTAATGCAGTTTTGTCGTGAATTTAAAACAAGCAAAAAAACAAACCCACCCTATTAAATTTCTTGTGGTAAAATTATCAGAGATGTGTGTAAAAAAGGGGAGTTGTGATGTTGAAGAAGTCGCTGGGGCCCACCTGGTTGTCTCGTTTTGACTCTTACAGACTTTGTGGCAGGCTAACTATTTTCCACGCAAGGAGTTGCTCATCTTTATTGCAGAGAATTCTGCGTTGTTAATTCAGGTTTTATAGAGAACAACAACAGCAAAACCACAAAAAGCTGGTTTGGGGCATTTGTTAACTTTCTTTGCCTGGTTTAAATGTATGCTCAATATACCACATTTATTGTTCTGTGCTTCTTTGTCTTTGAAGAGGTTTTGTGTGTTACAAAGGAATTGGGATTGGGTTTTTGTTTGGGGGTTTTTGTTTTGTTTTTTTACCAATTTACTACTGTCTTAATGTTGGAAACATGAAATGCTCTTGTTCCATTTGCAGAGTTACTAGATGACAGCTGTCTGTACGTGCTGGTGAACGTACCTCAGGCTTACTAATGCTCTTGTGTGTGTCTGTGTTAGAGTTTCTTTAACAAACAAACAGTTTGTGGTTTAAGTCACAACTTTTATGTGAGTTGGCTTCAGAATAAAATTTTAAAGACCAAGAGGTGCCTCGATTTTGGAAGCAAGATAAATACTCCAGTGAGAGCTTCAGAGGGGGTTGGAGTGGAGCAGAAGTGTTGATGAGAAGTGTTTCAAGGTAGAACAGTTTAGGAAAGTTAATGATGGTAACAGAACTCTTTCTAAATGGACTGGGTGTTTTTTTCCCCTGAGCCATTAGCAGTTGTGTTAAGCTGCTGTTTATTAATTAGTACACAGTATCCAGAATTAACCCAGTTCTTTTAATCTGTTTTGTAAACAGCTAGGAGAAGGTGACAATTATTCCATGCAATTTTCTCACCTGAAGACTATTATAAAACGGAGCTGTATCATTTGCTAATTGCAGGAGAAAGTTGCAGGAGAAAGTTTTCCTGTGTATCTTAGCAACAGCTCTGGAGTGAAAAACCCAAATAATTTCTTTACATGCCCTATTTCAGAACCTGGCCCTGCTCCTCTCACTCAAATTCCCACTGAAGCTACTTGGCTGGCAATGGATTGCAGAACGTGGACCCAGCTGCCTGCCAGATTAGGATAGATTCATAGCCAACAATTCACTAATGGAAAAGAGTTCAGAGTCGGGCTTAGTGTTGGCTCTCATTCCTAGGCAGGTACATTTGCTATTTAAACCCATCAGGAATTTTAGTCCCAATTTCAGGTGTGGGTTAATAAAAGGACAAAGGTTTCCTTACAGATGTGCATCTGCTAAGCCTTTTGTAATTCTGTTCTGTTGCTGACCCCAGCTCCTACTGCTCTGCCCTTGGGTAAACTGAAATGCTCCTGTGTAGTTTGCAGCTCAAGACAGTGGATTGCCATGTCAACACCACCACCTGCAATGGTTTCTTTTGATGCCTGCTTGGCAGTGCCCCCAGCCTTTTCCAGCGCGCTCTTGTGTAACTGCGAACCTTCAGTGTGTAACCCCTAGGTGTGCTGCACTGTGCCTTGGCTGAAATCCCCGCCGGAGTCAGTGGATTTCCTACATGGCTGTAGCTGTCTTTGTCTGTTGCCTACCAATTGCCAAATGGGATGCAGTATAAAACCCAGTAGAGATTTCACTGTCTGTGTCGTGCAGCGTACCCTCTTGTGACATTGGGGTTGTTTGTTGGGTTTGGTCCCCCCCATGCCCTTCCTTCTATTCAAGCATTTTCTATCTAAGCAACCTGGAGAAAGTGTGCAAATGTGCATCGATTCCCATCGCGTTGCTGAGGATTTTAGCCATTTGGAACTTTATTTTTTTAAATAAGCTGAAAGACAAAGAACACAATTTTACATGTTTTTCTTTCTCTTAAGTAGCCTGGAATCATACACACTTCTTTTGGTTGGTTTCCCTTCCCCCCCCATTTTATTTTTTTTTTTAAAGCACAACGTTGAATTTTTGTTGTTGTTGTTGTTTTGGAATTTTTTTTTTCTTTTATAATTAAGGGTTTGGTCAAGTGGATTTTGTAAAATGTATTTGTCTGTATAAAGAGAAAAAAAAAGGAATTATAGTTCTTGTTAATGTACTGACATTAGTTACAGGTTAGTTTTAATTCTGAAATGATTTGCTTAGCAAATGCTATGAAATGGATGTTTCAGTTTAATGTTTAAAACAAAACAAAACAAAAAAAGAAAGGTACAGATTTTTACAAGGACATAATATAAATTATTTGTTCTGTAGAAAACGCCCTGTTAAATATTGTATACGTCCTGCCCTCTGTACACTTTGTAAAAAAGACAAAAGGAGGAAAAAAAAAACCAGACACGACCACAAAGTACATAGACTCATATAGGGATGTGTGACATTATTGTAATGGTGTACTTGAGAATAACGTGGAAAAAAAAAAAAACAAAATAAAAGTCAAAATATTTTCCTGTTAATCGAACGTTCAGTCTGTTTGATGCCCGCTGCTGAGAGCAGAGGCCCCTAGAGAGAAACGCCAAAATCTCCCGTGAGCTCAGCCAAAGCCTTTCCGTCACAGGATCAATCATTCATGCTGGAAAAGACCCTTGAGATACAGAATACAGGATTAACCTATCGCCCGACACCATCTACTCAACTAAAACCATGGCACTAAGTGCCTCACCCAGTCTCTTTCTTAACATCTCCAGTGATGGCGATTTCACCTCCTCCCTGGGCAGCCCATTCCAATGGCCAATTACTCTTTCTGTGAAGAACTTCTTCCTAACATCCAGTCCAACCATTAACCCTACTCTACCAAGGTCACCAGTAAACCACACTGCTGAGTGCCATATCTAAACTGCCTTTAAACGGTGACTCCACCACCTCCCTGGGCAGCCTGTTCCAATGCTTGACCACTCTTGCAGTGGAAAAATGTTTCCTAATGTCCAGCTTAAACCTCCCCTGGTGCAGCTTGAGGCCATTCCCTCTTGTTCTATCACTGATTCCCTGTGAGAACAGACCAGCACCCATCTCTATTTTGTCCTTTCAGGGAGTTGTAGAGGGTGATAAGGTCTCCCCTCAGCCTCCTCTTCCTCACACTAAGCAGTCCCAGTTCCCTCAGCTGCTCTTCATCAGGCTCATTCTCTAGGCCCTTCACCAGCTTAGTTGCTCTTTTTCGCACCTCTCCAGACCCTCAATGTCTTTCTTGTACAGAGGAGCCCAAAACTGAACACAGCACTCAAGGCCTGGTCTCATCAGTGCTGGGTCCTGGGGGACAGTACAGATCAAGTGTTGTTCTGAGGGACAGAGTTCATCTGCAGCTCTCCTGCACTTCAGCGTATTTCTCTGCTCCCCATTTCTCATCTTTTGTAGTACTGGGCTGTGGGTGATTCAATCCCTCCTTTGACTGAAACCTTCACCAGAAAGTCTGCCAAAGTGTAAGGCTGGGGTGGCAGGTCTTCAACATCCATTTAATGCCTGGGTTTATAGTAAAGGATGCACAGCTGTCAGATTTCTTGTAGTGCCTTGATGTTTTTCAGCAAAGGAGTTACCCACTAAGTATTCTGTCATTGTCCCCAAAAGCCCCCACCAAACTAGAGGCAAATAAGGGGCACCACTGTCACTGAAAACAAATTGGTGAAATGTGTTTCCCTGTGCCTCTCATTTTGGCTCACTGAGCACTCACAGGCTTCCCTCCCCTCCTTCCGGGATGGGTAAGCACAGTGAAGCTCAGGCAAGGAGGTGCCTGGGCTGGGTGTTTGCCCACCATCTGCCCACCCTTTACCCCAGCTCCTCCACTTGCTGCTCCCTGGCAGGCTGGCACTGGCTAGTGGTGTGGCTGGAGAGGACTTAAGGAAGTTCCTCCCACTGCTCTATGAGTTCAGCCCTGTTCAACAAAAGTGTCTTTGGTAAGAGCTCACCCAGCACAGGCCACCCCACTTCAACAGTGCATGTGATCTAACATCATCTTATTATCCCACACTAACCTAAAGACAGAAGTGTGGGAGGCTGTCACTGCCTGCTGTACCTGCCTCAGAAGGGAGGAGGTGAAGTGGGGGGTGATGTGTCTGCTGGTCCAAATAGGGTCAGGATATTTAGTCCAGTTAGTTCACTCTCACTGGCTACCTTTAGGAAATGTTGACTCATTCACTCCTCATCTTGCTTCATTGTGCAGCCAGACTGGCATTGGGCAACTCTTCCCAGTAAGAAGCTGTCAGGCCAAGCTGACAGCAATCTCCTTTTGATTTAATTTGTTTTCTTGTTTACTCCATCTACCTAATGCTCCTCAACTGCTCATCATGAAACAATATAGAATACCAAAGCTACTCAGGGCACTGCAAAATAAATAAAGCTACATCAGGCTGCTCTGAGGAGGAGCCAAGACAAGTTACCAGCTCTAGCTCATGCAGACTAGTAAATCCCAGCCTCCCCCTGGATCCAACTCCCTTCTTCTTGGATTTCCTCACTGCTTCACTGCCAGGCTCTGCTGAAAGCTCTCCAGCTTGCCCAGGTGCCTGCAGCCTGTGCAAGCAAAGTCTCTCCTGCTGGGACAGGCAGCAAAGGCACTCAGGGCCTGGATGCCAACCTAAGAGTTCTTTGACAGCCTTATTTGCAAGCCAAAAAGCTGTGTCACTAATTAGGCAAAGCAGCAGCAGGCTAAGATCTCACTGTGGTTCTCTAACTTATTAAAAGTAGCAATTAACATTAAATAATATGTCATTAACAGGAGACAATTAATGCATCAAAAATTATGACAGGTAAAGAACTGAGCAAGGAGTGGCTGGCTGGAACCAATAAGCACATCAGCACGGGGGTCAGGAGCAAAGAAGTTGTTGTTCCCCCAAATGCTGATACAGCAAAGTCAAGCTTTGGATACTTTTGACTTTTCTACAAGTAGCAGAAGTAGCAAATGAGGCTGGGGATGTTATCTTTCCAGACCTGCTATTAATTTCTGTGGCAAATGAGCACTTCACAAACTGCAGGCGCAGGTGGTTCTCAGGCCACGTAGGAGAAACTTTTGTAATGTTTACCAGAATCCCATAGAAACACCACAAATATGGAAAAATGTTACTGTTCTATGGAAGACAAAACTTAGCAGGACATCCCAGCATGAGCCCAGGCCAAAATATCAGGATAAAGAATCGCTGCCATTAAGACTAAGAACCTGAAGGGAACAGAAAAAGGGATTCATAGAATGGTTTAGGCCGGAAGGGACCTTGAAGACCATCTAGTTCAAACCCCACTGCCATGACAAGAGGAAACAGCTTTAAGCTTGAAAAGGGCAGATTTAGGCTGGAGATTAGGAAGAAATTCTTCACAGTGAGGGAGGGGAGACCCTGGAACAGGTTGCCCAGGGAGGTGTTCAAGGTCAGGCTGGATGAAGCCTTGAGCAGCCTGGTCTAGTGGAAGGTGTCCCTGCCCATGGCAGGTGGGTTGGAGCTATACGACCTTCAAGATCCCTCCCAACCTAAAGCATTCTATCAATCTGTCTCAAGCTGGCAGGCTGTGTGGGAGAGTATAAGGAAGTGCTCAGACCAGTGGTCACCTCCACTGTTTTGAAATTTCACCCCTGAACAAATGCAGAATCCTGATAAATTGGTAAAATACCTGAGAAAATACGTTGGCAATTCCTGACAGACTCAAAATCACAGCGATGTGCTAGGGCCTTGTCCACACCTACCGAGGGGCACGTGAAAAAGGAGGTAACATGGACCTGATGGTTCTCTTGCACTGGCACGAATCAAGAGCTTTGTTAAGGCCAATACTGTAGAGTTAGCTGTAAGAAAACTGGGACATGTTTTGTCTGACATAACCAAGGAAAACAAGGAATGCCAGGACTGTATCCATTTAAAAGGATGAGTCACAACTAACAAGTGCTCACAGGCAGGGCAGCTGCGATGTTACAGCAGGGCAAAGGACTGGCAGAAGCAGAGAGTGCTAAGCATAAAGAAGTACTTGAAACTGAGAAAATTAATACATGGTTTATATATTTACTGCATTAAAACATACACTCATGGCAGTTAATACCATTTTGCCTATCTATCATGGATCTGCTAAGAGAGTAGTTTCATTTCTTCACTCATTACAGAATCATAGAATTGTCAGGGTTGGAAGGGACCTCAAGGATCATCTAGTTCCAACCCCCAGCCATGGGCAGGGACACCTCACACTAGATCAGGTTGCTCAGAGCCACATCCAGCCTGGCCTTAAAAAAATCCAGGGATGGGGCTTCCATTACGGATCATCAAGTCCAACCCGTCCCAACAGACCTCACAACTAGACCATGGCACCAAGTGCCATGTCCAGTCTCCTCTTGAACACCTCCAGGGACGGCGACTCCACCACCTCCCCAGGCAGCCCATTCCAATGACGAATGACTCGCTCAGTGAAGAACTTCCTCCTCACCTCGAGTCTAAACCTCCCCTGGCACAGCTTGAGACTGTGTCCCCTTGTTCTGGTGCTGGTTGCCTGGGAGAAGAGACCAACCCCTTCCTGTCCACAACCACCCTTCAGGTAGTTGTAGAGGGCAATGAGGTCACCCCTGGTCCTTCTCTTCTCCAGGCTAAACAACCCCAGCTCCCTCAGCCTCTCCTCATAGGGCTTGTGCTCAAGGCCTCTCACCAGCCTTGTTGCCCTCCTCTGGACACGTTCAAGTGTCTCGATGTCCTTCTTAAACTGAGGGTCCCAGAACTGGACACAGTACTCAAGGTGTGGCCTAACCAATGCAGAGTACAGGGGCACAATGACCTCCCAGCTCCTGCTGGCCACACTATTCTTAATACAGGCCAGGATGCCATTGGCCCTCTTGGCCACCTGGGCACACTGCTGGCTCATGTTTAGGCGGGTGTCGATCAGCACCCCCAGGTCCCTCTCTGTTTGGCAGCTCTCCAGCCACTCTGACCCCAGCCTGTAGCTCTGCATGGGGTTGCTGTGGCCAAAGTGCAGCACCCAGCACTTGGACTTGTTGAATGTCATCCCATTGGACTCCGCCCATCTGTCCAGTCGGTCGAGGTCCCTCTGCAGAGCCTTTCTACCCTCTAACTGACTAACATCTATTCCCAACTTGGTGTCATCTGCAAACTTGCTGATGACTGACTCAATTCCCTCATCCATATCATCAATGAAGATGTTAAAGAGGATGGGGCCCAGCACTGATCCCTGGGGGACACCACTGGTGACTGGCCGCCAGCTGGATGTGGCACCATTCACCACCACTCTCTGGGCTCGGCCCTCCAGCCAGTTCCTAACCCAGCGCAGAGTGTTACTGTCCAAACCATGAGCTGACAACTTAGCCAGCAGTTTGCTGTGGGGGACGGTGTCAAAGGCCTTGCTGAAGTCCAGGTAGACCACATCCACAGGCCTCCCCACGTCCACCAGACGGGTCACCTGATCATAGAAGGAGATCAGGTTGGAGAGGCAGGACCTGCCCTTCCTAAATCCATGTTGGCTGGACCTGAGCCCTTGGCCATCCTGCAGGTGTGCAGTTATTGCCGCCAGGATAATCTGTTCCATCACTTTCCCTGGCACTGAGGTCAGGCTGACTGGCCTGTAGTTTCCGGGTTCCTCCATCCGTCCCTTCTTGTGGATGGGGACCACATTGGCCAGTTTCCAGTCATCTGGGACCTCTCCAGTGAGCCAGGACTGGAGGAAAATGATGGAGAGCGGCTTGGCCAGCTCATCTGCCAGCTCTCTCAGCACCCTAGGATGGATCCCATCCGGTCCCATGGACTTGTGGATGTCCAAGTGGCTCAGCAGGTCCCGAACTAATTCCTCATGGATTTCTGGGGTACTACACTGCTCCCCAACCCTACTACCCAGCTCAGGAGGCCACTCATCCTGGACTCCTACCTTGCTGTTAAACATCGAGGCAAAGAAGGCGTTCAGGACCTCAGCCTTTTCCTGATCTTCGGTCACCGTGTTCCCCTCCAGGTCCAGTAAGGAGTGGAGATTCTTCTTGCCCTTCTTTTTAGCATTGATATATTTGTAAAATTGCTTTTTATTTTCTTTCACAGAGGTGGCCAGTTTCAGTTCCAACTGGGCCTTTGCTTCTCTAATTTTATTCCTACATAATCTAACCACTTCCTTGAACATACCTCGAGAAGCCTTCCCCTCCTTCCAAAGGTGATACAGCCTCTTTTTTCCCTTAGTTCCTCCAGGAGCTGCTTGCTCATCCAGGCCGGTCGCCTTCCCCGCCGGCTCATCTTTCGGCAGATGGGAACCGCCAGTTCCTGTGCCTTCAAGAGCTCCTTTTTGAGGTAGGTCCAACCCTCCTGGACCCCTCGGTTCATGAGGGTTGGTACCCAGGGAACTTTACAAATAAGTTTCTTAAAGAGGCTGAAGTTCGCCCTCCGGAAGTCCAAGGTGAAGGTTCTGTTGGTACTCCTCCCTATCTCCCTGCATATTGAAAACTTCACTATCTCGTGGTCACTGCACCCTAGGCAGCCTCCCACGGTCACATCTCCCACCAGCCCTTCCCTATTGGAGAGCAGCAGGTCAAGCAGAGCCTGTCCCCTGGTAGGCTCGCTTAACAGCTGCGTCAGGAAGCAGTCCTCTATTCGCTCCAGGAATCTTCTGGACTGCCTTCTCTCTGCTGAATTAAGTTCCCAGCAGATATCTGGCAGGTTGAAGTCACCCACGAGGACAAGATCTGATGATCTTGAAACAGCCTCCAGTTGTTTGTAGAATAATTCATCAACCTCCTCATCCTGGTTGGGTAGTCTATAACAGACTCCAACCAGGATGTCAGATTTGTTGGGCTGCCCTCTGATTTTAACCCACAGGCTCTCAATTCCCTCATCTTCCACCTCAAGTTCAGAGGCAGAAAGTGTCTCCCTAATATACAAAGCCACCCCTCCTCCTCTTCTCCCTCGCCTATCCCTCCTAAAGAGCCTGTAACCCCCAGTGTAGCACTCCAATCGTGCCTGTTGTCCCACCATGTTTCTGAGATGGCAACTATATCATAGTTGCCCTGGTGGATTAGGACCTCCAGCTCATCTTGCTTATTGCCCAGGCTGCGTGCATTGGTGTACATGCACTGCAGCTGGGCTCCCGACCTCTCAGTTGACCCTACCTTGTGCCCTACTCTTACCTCTGCAGAGGGACTGATGTCTTCACCCACCCCCCTTCAGACCTAGTTTAAAGCCCTCCTAATGAGCCCTACCTCCCTGGGCAACCTGTTCCAGTGTCTCACTACCCTTATAGTGAAGAACTTCTTCCTAATGTCTAATCTAAATCCATCCTTGGATCCATTCCCCCCAGTTCTATCACTACCTGACACCTTATAAAGTCCCTCACCAGCTTTCTTGCAGCCCCTTCAGTTACTGGAAGGCCACAATAAGGTTTCCTCAGAGACCTCTTCTTCCCCAAACTAAACAGCCCCAACTCTCTCAGCCAGGCTTTCGATGCAGCAGTTTTGCTTGGAGCAATGTGAATTCTCTGTGGGCAGTTGGATCAATGCTGATACTTGATGAGGCTCATTTGAGTTCCTTTGCAGCTGTGCACAAAGCTGTCACCTCACTGGACACTTGACCAGTATTGCAATAAAACTAACACAAGGTCAGGAAAAGAAACCCCACAGCCTTACATTGCCCTACACCAGACCTTTCTACAGTACAGCCAGCAAGCCAGGCTGGCCATATTGCCTCATGGTATCACAGATTCACAGAATGTTAGGGGCTGGAAGGGACCTCAAAAGATCATCCAGTCCAGCCCCACTGCCAGAGCAGGAGCACCTAAAGCAGGTCACACAGGAACACATCCAGATGGGTTCTGAATATCTCCAGAGAAGGAGACTCCACACCCCACCCTGGGCAGCCTGTTCCAGGGCTATGGCACCCTCACAGGGAAAAAAATTCCTCCTGTTTCCATGGAAGTTCCTATGTCTCAGCTTCCACCATTGCCCCTTGTCCTGTCATTGGGCACCACCAAAATGGCCAGTAGCTGCAGAGCAAGAGGAGTCACATCCCTCCTCTTTTAGAGCAGTTCTGGGGATCAATGCTGTCACCACAAATTCAGATGCTTCACATGTGTAGGCACAGAGCTTGGGAAGCATCAGGAAAAGCCTACTGCAGAAAGGCAAACAGCCTGTGCTCTAAGTGCCCTGTGCTGGGATTTCCATGCACGACTGAAGAGAACCACCGAAGGAGAGCATGATCAGCTCCTGCCCCTGGCAGGAGGGAGGATGGAGCCATACTGCTGAGACCAGATAGCTCTTACCTGGAAACACAGACCAAAACCTGTCCCGTAAGGTAGGCATGAAGTGCGTGCTCCTGCACAGCTGGCAAGCAGGATCCTTGCTCGGCTGCCTTCCTGGGAGTCCTAATCGCTGGGGTCATGCCTGGGGGGCGGGGAGCCTCCTGACGGCTGCCTCTCCTCCTCTAGCTCCATCTGGAGGAAGGAACAGCCAAGAGGCTGGCAGAGTGTCCGAGCAGCAATTCTTTTTCTTATCAGATGTCCATTTTCATAGCTAAGAGCTTTTGAAATGAGCAGCACACAATCAAATGTAACCCAAGTACAGGCTTGCCCACTTAGGGGGAGGCCAGTGGTGGAAAGGACTGGCTAAAAAGATACTTCCTCTCTGCTGCAGGAAGACAAGGAGGCTGGTGAGGAGACACCAGCAGTTAGCCAGCAGCTGTGTCTCATTTCCTGGTGCAGAAGAGCTGTTCCCAGCAAAGAGAAACATTCCACACCTGAAGGGTTGGTTTCTCAGGACGGCAAAGGACTTGATTTGTTCTCTGTGTTCAAACAAACTCAAGTGGAAGAAGGTAAGAGATGTTCCCCAGAACGGGCACCCGCTCGTGAAACACACTAGATCAGGTTGCTCAGAGCCACATCCAACCTGGCCTTAAAAAAATCCAGGGATGGGGCTTCCACCACCTCCCTGGGCAACCAGTTCCAGTGTCTCACCATCCTTATGGTGAAGAATTTCTTCCTAACATCCAATCTGAAACTACCCATTTCTATTTTAGTTCCATTCCCCCAAGTCCTGTCACTCCCTGACACCCTAAAAAGTCCCTCCCCAGCTTTCTTGTAGCCTCCTTCAGGTACTGGGAGGCCACAATTAGGTCTCCAAGGAGCCTTCTCCTTTCCAAACTGAACAGCCCCAACTCTCTCAGCCTGTCCTCATGGGAGACACTCTCCCCTGCCCATCCCCTCAGCCCTTCCCCGTGGACGCGGTGCCCAGGCGCAGGGCGGGCGGCCGGGCGGCCCCGGGGCGAGCGGCGGGGGCCGGGGGGCGCTGTCGCTAGGTGGCGGTGCCGGATAAGGCCGGCGGCCGCACGGGCTCCTAAGGGAAGCCGGGAGCGGAGACCTCTCCGCACGGATCAGGCGCTTCGGCCCCCGCAGGAATTAACTGCCTTGTTCTAACCGCATCTAAATCACATCCTGGGCTGCACCAAAAGCCACGCGGTCAGCAGGTCGAGAGAGGTGATTCTGCACCTCTGCTCTGGTCAGGCCCCACCTGGGGTACTGCGTCCAGCTCCGGGGTCCTCAACGCGGGAAAGACATAGACCTGCTGGAGTGGGTTCAGAGGAGAGCCACGAAGATGGTCAGGGGGATAGAGCACCTCTCCTGTGAGGCCAGGCTGAAAGAGTTGAGGTTGTTCAGTCTGTGGAAGGTTTCAGGGAGAGCTTCTATCAGTACTTAAAGGGGGCCTATAAGAAAGATGGGGACAGACTCTTTATCAGGGAGTAGTGATAGGACAAGAGATAATGGTTTTAAACAGAGAGGGTAGATTTAGATTAGATATATGGATGAAGTTGTTCTCTTTGAGGGTGGTGAGACACTGGAACAGGTTGCCCAGAGAAGATGTGGACAAAACAAAGATGACCACCCTATGAGCCATGGCAAAGCAAGCTCAAATCAGTGCTACCAATCCACCTGAGAGGGATGTTGGTTAATGCAAAGCAAGGCTGGGATTCTATGTTGTCTCCATCATGCAGGCAAATACATTCATCCCCAGCTATTGTTGTTACAGCGAGTAACAAAAGAATTAAATGATTCACCACTTAATTTCCTCTTCCTCTGCTCCCTCCACCTTTCTTTTGCTTTAACAAATTGGTCTGGAGCCAACTGCAGCATCAGGTTAGTAATGACTTTAAGCACCATTTATGCTGCTATCATAGCAATTTAAATTGTCACTTCCTATTAAAAAAGTCTGACTCCAAACGGCTTTAGATGAAAGCATTGGCACTGACAGTGCAATTAAATAAAGGAGCTCTTTTCTTGGGATGTCAGTGCAAACACATTTTAAATAGGGGTTCAGAAGCACCTTGCTAATTCAAACTACAGTATAGCTTTCTAGAGAAGAGTACTACCTGATGCAGAGATTGTCCCCACCCCCCATGCTGTGTGATAGTTTTAATTGTCATTGTAAGACACTAAAGAAGTGATGTGCCAAAGGAGTCCAAGAGCCTTTAGAAGCCTCTTCTCCTCACACTAAACACAGGCAGTGTTGCATAAGCAAAAGCCAGTATTTCTCAGCAGATACCCATGAAGAGAAACTCAACATGTCCCTAATGGATTCTGATTTGCAGTCTTGGTTTTCCCTACACAGTTTGTAAGAAGGTTCTTCTCTCCCTCTACTCTGCCCTAGTGAGACCACACCTGGAATACTGTATCCCATTTTGGGCTCCCTAGTTCAAGAGAGTCCAACAGAGAGCCACAGGATGATTAGAGGACTTGAGCATCTCCCCTGTGAAGAGAGACTGAGATCCCTGGGGCTGTTTAGTCTGGAGAAGAGAAGACTGAGAGGGGATCTGATCAATGTCTATCGATATCTGAGAGGTGAGTGTCAAAGTGGGAGAGGCCAAGCTCTTTTCAGTGGTGCACAGTAATAAGGCAAGGAACAACGGATACAAACTTGAACATAGAAGGTTTCACCTCACACGAAGAGAAACTTCTTTACAATGAGGGTGATGGAGCCCTGGAACAGGCTGTCCAGAGAGATTGTGGAGTCTCCTTCTCTGGAGATTTTCCAAACCCACCTAGATGCATTCCTGTGCAGACTGCCCTGGGTGATCCTGCTTTGGCAGGGGGGTTGGACTGGATGATCTCTGGAGCTCCCTTCCAACCTCTAACATTCTATGATTCTATGAAATCACTTTGCTGGGCATCCATCTGGTTCTTTGTCTCTAGCTGCTCCAGTTATCTTTCAGAAACATACTGTGTGTGATGCACTTTGCATGTCTCGCATCCTTTTAGCTATGGCTCTTGAGTCATTTATGAAGCATATTGCTCTGCAGGAACAGAGACTCCATCTGTGTTGTAGCTCACCTATAAAAATCATGTGCTGTTTTAGAACTGGCTGCAATGAAACCCCTGCAGCAGCTGCAGTGCCTGTGCCAGATTGGCCAGACAAATCCTTCCCCACTTGCTCTGCCTCAGCTTTTCCTGGCCCTTTCTTTCCATGCTGGGTACATGCTGGTCCTCATTTAGCAAACACTTCTGTGCTCCTGGGCTCTACCCTGCACACTATGCTGTTTATCTTTTGGGATCAAATAGAAATATTTTTGTTTCAAGAGGGAGGAATGTGCTACTCTTTCATATGTAAAAGCCACAACCAAATTACCTAGCATGAATATTATGAATCACAGCATCACAAAAATGCATCTGCTGAGCTTGGGTTAACTTTCCTTTTTCCTACAGGAGCAGCAGCCTATGAGCACAGCCTTTTTAGGGTTTTAAAGAGTTACTAGACATCAGACAGAATGATACAACTGCAATCTTAGAATAATAGAATCATAGAATGGTCTGGGTTGGAAGGGACCTCCAAAGGTCATCTAGTCCAACTTCCAGGTCCAGAGGAGGGCCATGTGTGACTGGTTTAGGCTGTGCCTTTAAGAAAGAGACACTTTCTGAACACTCTAGCCGAATGTTTTGATATTAGAATGAAAACAATGATATGCTAATTCAATTTCATTGGTGGAACCCGGCTGTAAATTTTTGTTTAGTCTTTCAGTCGGGGAGGGTAGTCAGTAGTCATCTTCTTCTTCCCCCTGTGCTGTGAGCTGGCTCGTTTCTCTCTACGATTCCTTCTAACCAGATAAGAAAACTAACTTTTTGCATTCGCTTTGAGCTTTAACAAAGTTTTCCCCTTTTGATTACCTTCCTTTCTCTCTCTCTCTAACCCTTTTGGGAAAAAGGGGAGGTAGGGAGGGAGAAGGGAGGGAAAAGGCCTAACCCCCCTGGCTGCAGGGGGATTGGGGAAAGGTTTCCTGTATTGCATACATTGCTGTATATTTCTGTATATATTGTAAATATTGTATATTTTTGTACATATTCATTGCATTCCATATCTGCTTGTAAAATACAGCTTTCATCTGCTTCTCCGGCTGAGTTAGCTGTGGAATTCTTTCGTGTGTGTGTGGGAACCTTCCTACTCCACCACACCATGAAAACGATCAGGGGGCTGGAACACCTCTGCTGTGAGGACAGGTCTGAGGGAGATGGGGTTGTTCAGCCTTGCTCCATCAGGTCCGTGTCCTTCCTGAGGGCTCCAGAGCTGGACACGGTGCTCCAGGTGAGGTCTCACCGAAGCAGAGTACAGTGTCAGAATCGCCTCTCTCAGCCTGCTGGGAACACATCTTTTGAGGCAGCCCAGGATGCCACTGGCCTTCTGGGCTGCAAGCTCACACTGCCTGCTCATGTCCAGCTTCTCATCCATCAGCACCCCCAAGTCCTTTTCTGCAGGGCTGCTTTCTACTACCTCATCCCCCAGTCTACTGATAGTGAGGATAGTTCTGGCCAATCTTCAGTGTCTGTGCCTTAAATAAGAAGCTGAAAAATACCTGAACAGTTTTAATGGAATGGGTTTGCGTTTTATTTTAATGACTTGCAAGCTTCTCCACTACCTGAGAGCATCCCTTACGTTATGACCACTGTGGTTTCTCTGCAGTGTATTACATCTGCTGGGAATGAATGAGTCATAACATTTTAGCTCCCCCTGTCCCATTCTCAGTTCATACAGTTAGTGCTCTGAAGGACACATCTTGAGATAAGTATCCATAGGATGGCTATGGAGATGATTTTCATGGAATTACATTTCTAGCTACAGAGCACTCCACATTTTACCACATCTCTGCAAAGGAAAAAAAAAACCAACAACACAGCAGTAGAGACTGATTTATGGCTAATCCTTAAAAAAAAATTGCAAGGGAATAAAATCAAAAGCAATTCTCTTTACAGAAGGATGAATTCTACTTTGCTTAATTTCTTTTTAAGAAATAGAGAACATGAAGAAAAATATATTGGTATTCTGAGGAGACATCAAAGAAAGCTGCTGCATAGCTGTAGGAGGAGGGAGTCAGGGGTGTAGTGATAGGATGAGGGGCAATGGCTTGAAATTAGAGGAGTTTTAGACTGGATGTTAGGAACAAGTTCTTTACCATGAGGGTTGTGGAACACCACAACAGGTTGCCCAGGGAGGTAGCTGAGGCCCTATCCTTGGAGATATTCAAGGTCAGGCTCAACAGGGTTCTGGGCAACCTGATCTAGTGGAAGATGTCCCTGCTGACTGCATGGGAGTTGGACTGGATGACCTGTGTAAGTCCCCTCCGTCACAAACCGTTCTATGATTCCATGCCCGGGGAGGTGGTTGAGTTGCCGTCCCTGGAGGTGTTCAAGAGGGGACTGGATGTGGCACTTGGTGCCATGGTCTAGTCGTGAGGTTTGTGGTGACAGGTTGGACTCAATGATCTTCGAGGTCTCTTCCAACCTTGGTAATACTGTGATACTGTGATGATTCTCTGTGCTTAGGACTTTTAACTTAGTCATTTTATCATCATAAAAGTGGCATATTTATTAAAATTAAAACTTTAATGAGAACAATCCTGGTTTCCAGTTTCAGTGGAGCTTTGTGCAAAGCCTGCACACTGCTTCTCCCCAGCATTTGTCTTCTAGCTGGCTTTTCTGTCTTCAGCTTTACTTTCAAAGACCTCCATATTCCAAAGCTGAAAGAACTTGTAGTTTTTTGGGGTGTGGGTTTTTTTGTGTGTTCTGTTTGTTTGGTTTTGTTGTTGTTGTTTGTTTGTGGGGTTTGTGTGTGGTTTTGTTTGTTTGTTTGTTTTTGAGGCAGAAGAAACTCCTTACTGTTCAGGTCTAATTTTGAATGGTGTGGATCCAGATGAGGGCCATGAAAACGATCAGAGGGTTGGAACACCTCTGCTGCAAGGTCAGGCTGAAGGAGGTGGGGTTGTTCAGCCTGGAAAAGAGAAGGCTCCAGGGAGACCTAATAGTGAGGTTCCAGTACCTGAAGGGAGCTACAAGAAGGATGGGGAGAGACTGTTTACAAAGGCCTGCAATGGTTTGCACTTAGAGAAGAGTAGATTTAGATTGGATATTAGGGACAAGTTCTTTACCATGAGGGTGGTGGAACACTGCAACAGGTTACCCAGGGAGGTGGCTGGGGCCCCATCCCTGGAGATATTTAAGGTGAGGCCCAACAGGGCTCTGGGCAAGCTGATCTAGTTGAGGATGCCCCTGCTTGCTGCAAAGGGGGTTGGACTAGATGACCTTTGGAGGTCCCTTCCAACTCAGACTGTTCTATAATTCTATGGTTCTATGCTTAGCAAAGAAATCTGGGAAATGTGATCAGACAAAAGCCCTCTTCAAGGACAAACAGTATATGAAGAATGTTTATAATCATGTGAAATGCCAACGTGCTCAAATATTAGTCAGAGCAGGGGAGGGGAAAGGAAAGAAAGTTGCAGAAAAAAAAATTTAGCTGCCCTCTTCATTCTGCAAATATCCACATGGGGCTGAATATCAGGCAGAGCCTGATCATAGTGTGTTAAAGCAGGGTGCTTCCTTTAATAGCACCTCAATAGCACTAGGTATTAGCTTTCCTGGGGAGCACAGCTTCATCCAAGCCCTGGGCTGATTGCAGGGTGCTCCAATTTTCACAGAAGTAGTTGTAAATGAGAAAAGTGCATCCAGGTTTCCCGAGGAGATCCTCTAGTGACATGTTTTGTGTAGCTGTTTCTTGGGCTTTGCTGTGGTTAGATGGAGTGAGCACCTCCTCTCTCCACACTTCTGCTCCCCCAAGAGTGCCCAGGGCCTTTCCATCAGTGAAAACTGACATCCATAGTGTGGGGCCCTTGGAGCCAGATGCTGCAGGCTAGGAGAGGAAGGAGAGGAGAAGTGGCTTACTGACAGTAGATATGTGTGTGTGCATGGATATGTGTGAACTAGCCAGGAGTGGCAGAGTGCCAGATTCCTTGGCTCCATCTTTGCCTGCCCTGTTCCTGCTGCCAGTGGATGATGATCACCACAACAGATGATAACAACCATGGTGAGGGTGATGATCATCATGATGGATGCCCTTTGTGGGAGGCAGTCCAGCCCTGCCTGGTGGCTGCCATGTTGTAAGGCCCAGCTAGGTGTGGAGGTGTCCCTGTGTTGTCTCTGCTGTGTCAGAAATGTACTTGTGGCACAGCCCTGGCCTTCTGGTGTGATGTCTCCTTCAGCAGTGAGGTCAGCAGAGCCGACAGCCTGGCTTTGGGCTTAAGGGCACCCATAACTCTACTCTGGCTCAGGCAGGTTCATCCTGAGGGACTTCCCTTCACCCAGGTTTAATCCCACTGGGGCAGGCAGAGATTCAAGTGTCGCTGACAAGGAGCTTGCTCTTATTTTGGAGCCTCTCTGCCCTTTATGGAACACCTTTCTTTTTGGGACCTAACCCAGTTTGCACAACTGATAGGAAATATTTGTTCACGGGCTCTCAGCGCGGTGAAATAACACTGCCAAAGAAGCAGTCAGACAGGATTGTACAATTAATGGCTTTACAATGGTTTTGTCAAAACAACCCTGACTGCAGGGAGTGGTTCTGTCCTGTAATACCCAAGGAACCTGCCAAAATTAAATCAAGCCAAGAGCTGCAGATAGTAGCAATCTAAAGGTGCCTCTCTTTCCTCCTAGCCCTTCTGCCAGAACTTGCTTGGGAGGATGAAGGGACATATTTAAATCAGGTCCTTTGGCTCTTTCCTCTATTTTTCATTCTCCATGAGAAAATGATTCATAGAATGGTTTGAGTTGCAAAGGACCTTAAAGATTATCTAGTTCCAACCCTCCTGCCATGGGCAGGGACACCTTCCAGTACAGCAAGTTGCTCAAGGCCTACATCCAACCTGGCCTTGAACACCTCCATGGAGGGGTCATCCACAACCTCCTCAGGCAACTCACTCCAGTGTCTCAACACTCTATTAAAGGTTTTGCTGTCAGGTTTCTCCCCAGTAAAGAAGGAAAAAGAAGGAAGTGGTGTTGTTGGGTTTGGAGATCATTGTTTGGCTTGGAAAGACCTCTAAGACCATGGAGTCTAACCATTAACCTAACACAACCATGGCCATTAAACCACGTCCCCAAGTGCCATGTCCACACATTTCTTGAACACCTGCAGGCACGGTGACTCCACCATCTCCCTGGGCAGCCTGTGCCAATGCCTGACATGAAAATTTTGTTCCTAATGTTCAGTCTAAACCAACCCAGTCGCAGCTTGAGGCCATTCCCTCTTGTTCTATCACTAACTACCTGTGAAAAGAGACCAGCTATGTGAAGGCATCTTTTCTAGGCTCTTGTGCTAACTGTTAGCCACACTTTGCTCCTGCTCACCCAAACAGACAGGAAAGCCTTGGTCTCCACTCTCATTTTTCAGGTCAGAAGCTGCAGCTCAAGCAGGCAGCAGGGACACTTTGAGCTTCCTTCACTCCTCCTTCCTTGAGGCAAGCTGTACTGCTGTGCCCAGTGCTGGAGCTCAGCTCCCCATCCATTTAGTGCCAAACATTTTGGCAGACCAGCTGGCCCTGGCCCCTGGGCTCTGTTGGCATTAAAAGCTTTGCTTCACTTTAAGGGATGACTCTCAACAGAAACTCTTCTCAAACCTAATGAAGCAGCATCAGCCACATTCACACTCACTGTGATGCTGATCAAGTCCTGTCACAGGTTGCCCAGAGAGGCTGTGGAGTCTCTATCCATGGAGATGTTAAAAACTCAGATGGACATGGCCTGGAGCAACCTGCTCTCACTGACCCTTCCCTAAGCAGCAGGGGCAGAATAGATGATCTCTGAGAGTGCCAGCCCTCCTCAGCTTCTCTGCAATTCTGCATAATGCAGCATGACAGTGTGGTGTTACACTATGACAACATCACTCCTCCTACACATGGGACATAGGGGTGGATGGAGAACTGGTACTGGAACAGAGCTGGAGAGATGCTCTCCACTAGTACACAGAAGCAGTGAGTTGTTTGGGCACAGACACATCTTTAATCTCCTGAGATGGTTAATGTTTTTGCAGCATTGTGCCTTCTCAGGGACTCTCTCAGCTCCACACAATTTTATACAGGTAAATGTTTTCTAGTGAGACAGAAACAGCTTCCTGCTTCTCCGGCTGACAACAGCCACTGCAGGCAGAAAGCAAGGAGAGGCAAGGAAACCACTCCTTCTTCCAGAACTGCAAGGACTAGAAGCACATGAATGCATCTGGGAACTATACTGAATATGTAACAATGCTGTGCTTCATGTCTATCTGCTTTTAAACACCAGAGGCATTATACCTGGCTTTTAAAAAGGGAACAGGTTTGTCAGGTGTGGCAAAAAATAGCCCAAGATTCATTAAAAGCATACTTTTGGTTTGAATAAATTTTCTTCTGTATTCTAGATCATTGAGCTAAACTGTTAAAGCCTGTTTCACAGGATGAGATTTAAAGAGATGTACACCTCAAGTACTGCGTCCAGTTCTGGTGTTCCCATCATAAGAAGGGCACAGAGCTGTTGGAGTGAGTCCAGAGGAGGGCTGCAAAGGTGATCCAAGGGCTGGAGAACCTCTGCTGTGAGGATAAG
Organism: Picus viridis; assembly: GCA_033816785.1. Taxonomy (NCBI): domain Eukaryota; kingdom Metazoa; phylum Chordata; class Aves; order Piciformes; family Picidae; genus Picus; species Picus viridis. Next base: position 27,569,943 of record CM066570.1, on the reverse strand, counting down.
CTGAGGGAGCTGGGGTTGTTCAGCCTGGAGAAGAGAAAACTCTGGGGGACCTTATAGCTGCTTTTCTGTATCTGAAGGGATCCTACAGGAAGGCTGGAGGGGAAGTTCTCATAAGGGTGTCTAGGACAAGGGGGAGTGGTTTGAAGCTGAGAGACAGTAGGTGTAGTCTGGATCTTAGGAAGACCTTCTTCAGTACAAGAGTGGTGAGAATCTGGAATAGGTTGTCCAAGGAGACTGTGGATCCCTCCTCCCTGGGGGTGTTCAAGGCCAGGTTGGATGAGGCCTTGAGCAGCTGAGTCTAGCTGAGAGGTGTTCCTGCTCATGGTGGGGAGGTTGGAGTAGATGATCTCTAAGGTCCCTTCCAACCTGAGCCATTCTATGGGTCTATGATTCTATGATACACCTTTTATTGCATTATGTTTGGGGCTTTTTGGTTTGATTTTGGGGTTCTTGGCTTTTTTTCCCCCTCCTTAATATTTAGGATACAGATCACATTTTCCAAACATGGACTTTAATTTTGAGCAAAAGCTGAGATTCTTGCAGAAAAATGAGGCTTCAAGCAGAAATACCAAGTATTACAGTTTCCATTTTTCTCTGGAGAGATTGCACTGGGGCTGTTTGTAAGCACTTCACTGAATTAGTGTTACTGACATGAATGTTGTCAGCCATAGTTGATTCCAACCAGTTGTTGTCAAATTACTTTCAGGCCATGCAAAAGTTTGCACTGCAAGAATTGGACCCTGTCAGTCAGAGAAGATAATATTTTTTTGTGTGTTGTGATGCTTGAACGCCTCCCCCCAACATATACATTTGGGTGGAACTTAACTCAGCTTCCTGCTTTGACTTGCAAAGTCAGAATGAATTGCTGGGGAGTAACTATGGGAGAAACTGTTAACTGACTATGGGGATGTTGGGGACTGTGTCCCCAGGACTGAATGCTTGAAGATGAGAAACTGCAGGGAGATATGAAATGGGAGCCACCTGTTGATGGCTTAACAAGTAACTCCGATAGATGAGATAAGGGTCAGCTGCACTACCCTGATAAGTATCACCAGCCAGTAAGAAGAGGAGGTCAATTAGCCAATCCTCTGCAGCCATACCAAGGGGAGAGCAACGAATGTGAGCTGCGATGAAGGCAGTTGTCAGTCTGCTGGGCTTGCTGCTGCAGGCAGGAGCCCTTGACCTGGGTGCTCCCTACCCCCTGCTTGAATTCCAGCCCTGTCGCTGTGGGTGCTGCGCTGCGCCCTACTGCGACATGGGGAATTAGGAGAAAGAGGGGGAAAGGAAACAAAGGGCATCAGAGAAATTATTCTCTGAAAGTTATTGTGTGGGAATGACAGTTCTGAAACAGGACAGATAGCATAATATTCAGCTGTCAGGAAGGGCTGCAAGATGCTGGGGGAGATGTGGTAGTTGCTGTATGAAGGTGCTAGTCAGCTTGTCAGATGCTAGCAAAGAGGAAATTGGTGGCAATAGGAGATAATAGAAGAGGGAAGTGGTGGTAATTCAGAAAGGTGTTAGGCTAAGGGAGAGCTAAGAGATGCTGCCATGGGAACAGCCAAGCTAGAGGAGGCAAGCTTGCTTGGGTGTCTGACAGACCACACACCCTGCAACTTACACATTAGCCTGAACAATTTATCCTGTAAACCAAAAAGATATTCTAATAAAGTAGCAAGAAGATGAGGGGAAGATAAGAATGAGGATATCAGAAATGTAAGTAGTATCTGAAAATATTCAGCAAACTCATCAAGCCAAGAGAAGGGTGTGCAGGAAAGGTCTGTCTAGGGGCTGATAGCATGCTAACATTGATTCTGACTTTTGAGCCTAGTTGCAGTTTAAAAAAGCTGCCTAAAGTGACTGTATTTCAGCCACAAATCTTCTTGGGGAAGCAAATACATCTATGGACATGTCACTGACACACTGCCTTCTCTGATGGCTCCTCACATCTGAAATCCTCCCTGCTTCTTTCCCAGCTTACTCAAGTTGGGCTAAGAAAATTTATCTCTTCCTGCAAATTTGCCTCTCTTTTTTAAAAATCTCTTTTTAAACAATCCCTTCCTTAGGAGGAGAGCCTGAGGGAGCTGGGGCTGTTTAGCTTGGAGCAGAGGAACCTGAGGGGTGACCTCATTAATATTTATAAATATGTAAAGGGTGAGTGCCAAGAGGATGGAGCCAGGCTCTGCTCAGTGATGCCCAATGGCAGCACAAGGGGGAGTGGATGGAAGTTGAGGCATAGGAAGTTCCATGTGAACATGACGGAAATCTTTTTCCCTGTGGGGGTGACAGAACACTGGAACAGGCTGCCCAGGGGAGTTGTGGAGTCTCCCTCTCTGGAGATATTCAAAACCTGCCTGGATGTGTTCCTGTGTGACCTGCTCTAGGTGCTCCTGCTCTGGCAGGGGGTGGACTGGATGATCTTTTGAAGTCCCTTCCAGCCCTTAACATTCTGTGATTTTTGTCCCTTTAGGAACTCTAGAACATACCTATTGCATGTCCTGAGATGAGATGATGAAATGTAAGAGGAACATATAACAACTGCTTTGAAAATAGTTCAAGAAATAAAAAGAATGAAAGAAAGGGTTTTTCTCTGGGTTACTGAAAATTACTATTTCCCAACATCTCGGAGCATTTGGCTCCTCCTCTCCAGTTTTGGCATTTCTCTGAAGCCTAACTTCCAATTTTCATCTGCAGACAGGATGTATCTTTCAGCTCTTACAAACATGTGCCTAAGGTTTATTTGAAGGTTTTTGCTTTTCCTTTCCAGCTAAACTCTGCTCCAGACAGTCTTGCTTCTCCACCAAAATCTCCACTGCTCCTGTTGACTCTGTGTCTGAGCTGCAGGGCAAAAAGTCATGATTGAATGCCATTTGCAGGATGTTTGTGCTCTTCTTTCACTTTCACAGCTCAGTGCAAACTCAGGCATTGCCTCTGGCTTTTCAATATGTTCTAAAAACCATTAATTTCCCATGCATGCAGAGGGAGAGCTGTAGAACTGAATCACAGAATCACAGAAACATCCAGGTTGGAAAAGACCCTCAGGATCACTGCGTCCAACTATTAACCTTACTCTACAAAGTTTACCCCTAAACCATATCCCCAAGCACCACATCCAAACCACCTTTAAACACATCCAGGGCTGGTGACTCCACCACCTCTCTGGGCAGCTTGTGCCAATGCCTGACCACTCTTGCTGGGAAAAAATTGTTCCTAATGTCCAGTCTAAACCTACCCAGTCGCAGCTTGAGGCCATTCCCTCTTGTTCTATCCCTAATTACCTGTGAGAAGAGACCAGCACCAGCCTCTCTACAACACCCTTTCAGTCAGCATTCAAATACAACACCCTTTCAGGCAGCTTTCAAATAACACCAAACTGAAGAAATTTTTTTTTGTCTTTCCCCTGGTTGTAACTTTAATTTCTATTAATTACTTGCAGGGAAAGAAAAAAAAAATAGTCAATAACAAAACCCAAACAAGAGAAAACCCAAAAACTTAGGCATGCACATCCAGACAGAAACAAGATTTAGCTTGGAAGAAGAAGAAACAGATACTATAAACACACAACCTTAGCTCTCCAGCCTTTGCTTGTAATATTACTCACAAACTGAGCTCCAGAGTTTCACAAGCTGTGTTTACAGAAAAGTGAAAAGCACAGTTTCAGGCTGTAGCACTGATTTTGTAGGTAGACAGTCCAGGGTTTTGCCCAGGCTGCTGGCACAGGCAGTCTCACTGCTGTGGTGACTAAAACCCGTGCTGACATTTTGCATTGTTGCCTGCATGCCATTTTCTCCTTGCTTGCTCATGGGTGGTCTGCTTGCTACACAAAACAGCCTACCTCTAGTTTTGGAGGGTGTTCTGGTTTGTCTTTTTTATTATTTTATTATATTATAGTTTTACTGTTGTGTGTGCATGTTCTGCTTTTCTGGCTTTTTCTCTTTTTGTCTCCTACCCTCTAACAGCAGTACAGAAAGAGCAAAACCCATTTCTGTCATGTTGTGACCTGTGAGGAGAAATGCATGATGTGTCTTGCCCAGCACCTGACTGTTGTGGAAAAGGCAGACTTAGTCATTGATGGTAGTGTGTCTGAGGTGCCATCTTCCAGTCAGAAAAAACACAGCATCATAGAATCATTAAGGCTGGAAGAGACCTTTCAGATCATTGAGTCCAATTGTAACCCAACTACCATGGCCACTAAACTACATCCTGAAGCACTACATCTACAGCTTCTTGAACACCTCCAGGGATGGCAACTCCACCACCTCCCTGGGCAGCCTCTTCCAATCCCTCACCACTCTCTCAGTAAAGAAGCTTTTCCTAATGTCCAATCTAAACTTCTCCTGGTACAACTTCAACCCATTGCCTTTTGTCCTGTTGCTGGTTGCTTGGGAGAAAAGACCAACACCAGCCTTACTCCAACCTCCTTTCAGGTTGTTGTAGAGAGCAATAAAATCTCCCCTCAGCCTTCTCTTCTCCAGGATAAAGAACCCCAGCTCCTTCAGCCACTCCTTGTATGACACCCTCCAAATCCCTCACCAGCCTCACTGCTCTTCTCTGGACACTCTCCAGGACCTAAATGTCTTTCCTATCAGTAAATTCCAAAGAGACTCCAGCTGTTCCCTCCAAGAAACAGCTGTAAAACATGGTGTCAGTAACAGTCATCTTGACTCTACACACCCTATTCCATAAAGAGGTCCTTAGCTTTTGTTCATCCTATTCCACAAAGTCTTTAGCTTTTCCTAAGGTCCTTCCAGAGGGACCTGGACAGGCTGGAGAGGTGGGCACAAGCCAACCTCATGAGCTTCAACAAGACCAAGTGCAGGGTCCTGCATCTGGGTCGAGGCAATCCCAGGCACAAATCCAGGCTGGGCAGTGACTGGCTGGAGAGCAGCCCCGAGGAGAGAGACTTGGGGGTGCTGGTGGACGAGAAGCTCGACATGAGCTCTCAATGTGCGCTTGCAGCCCGGAAAGCCAATCAGATCCTGGGCTGCATCAGGAGAAGTGTGACCAGCAGGTCAAGGGAGGTGCTTCTCCCCCTCTACTCAGCTCTGGTGAGACCCCACCTGGAGTACTGCGTCCAGTTCTGGAGCCCATATTACAGGAGAGATGTGGACGTGCTGGAGCGTGTCCAGAGAAGGGCCACGAGGATGATCAGAGGGCTGGAGCACCTCTCCTATGAGGACAGACTGAAGGAGTTGGGGCTGTTCAGTCTGGAGAAGAGAAGGCTCCGAGGTGACCTCATTGTGGCTTTCCAGTATCTGAAGGGGGCCTACAGGAAGGCTGGGGAGGGACTTCTCAGGATCTCAGGTAGTGATAGGACTAGGGGGAATGGAATGAAGCTGGAAATGGGGAGATTCAGGCTGGATGTGAGGAAGAAGTTCTTTACCATGAGAGTGGTGAAGCCCTGGAATGGGTTGTCCAGGGAGGTGGTTGAGGCCCAGTCCCTGGAGGTGTTTAAGACCAGGCTGGACGAGGCTCTGGCCAGCGTGATCTAGTGTAGGGTGTCCCTGCCCATGGCAGGGGGGTTGGAACTAGATGATCCTTGTGGTCCCTTCCAACCCTGACTGATTCTATGATTCTATGATTCTATAAGGTCTGGTGTCCTGAATTAAGTTGAAAAGCAAAAACCTCTATATAGGTGAGAACAAAAGAAACCAAAACCCAACCAACCAACGAAACCCAAACAAGCAAAATCATCTTGTGCACAGTTTCCTCACTCTGAAACACTGCATTTTGATTTCCATCACTGGTATTTATATTTTTCGTATTAAGTTTAAAAATGCTTCAGATTTCACAGTTTGCTTTGAACGGTAGGCACAGAATGGTTCATATAGGAAGCATCAAAATAAATGTTTCCACATAAAACACAGTTTAAAAATAGTTTTCTGTCAATAGATCTTTCTATAAAATCAGCCCTCTTATGTGAAGCTTTGGTTCAGATGAACTGGCATTTTTGACACAAAAATGCTTGACGGTCAACCTCCAGAAGTTAGGGGTTGTAAGTCAAGACTGGGAAGGAAAAATCTACAAAACTTCACCCTAGGGAAAGAACTCCTTCATCCTAATCTATTATTTTTGATGCTGAAGATCTGTGAGGTTTGTCTTTGCCCATCAGTGCCCTCAGACACATATGAGATGCTCACAAAGTGGCATTTACTTGGTCCTTAAGACATATTTGTCTTACTGCTCATCAACACTCCTTTGGGGAAAACCTTCTTCCATTGCTGAAAAGCTCTGCAATCAAATCTCTGTACTTTATCACAGCAATGGCAGAGAAAATGCACTGTCTGCCTCTGTTCTCCCTTAGGATGCTGATTGTTGGCTACCCCACTTACCACCAATTTGGGGGCCTAATTTTATAAGGTTCTTTCAGCTCTTTGTTCTACTACGAAGTTGAATTCTACTGTGAATTTCCCTTCTGTTGTTCTACCGCCACATCCAATTCCCAGTAAGTTACTTTAAAAAGGCTAAGACAAGACAAATAATTGTTCTGTCTGGCTGAGTGTGTGACAACATATTACAAAACCAACAGTTTGATCCTACCTCTTGATATTTCTCCCCTATATTGACTGCCAGAAACAGATTTGCTACTTTAGAAGTGAGATAAAATCAAACTTGTTAGCTTCTGATTTAATGGGAGCCGCTCTCTCTTCTCTTTTATTGCTTCTCTACTGCTAAGAGTCTTTGTCTAACTTTTCCCTCCTAAAAGCACAGATGTAAAGCTGCTGGAACACCTGATAATCCTTTTCATGTAGAAATCTGTCCATCTGAATAGGCATGAAAATTACAATTTATTTTTGTTATCTCAGCTTATTTCATCATCATCATAATTCTGTTTCCTTATTTTAACATTTGCTGCCAGGATCCAAATAATGACCCAATCCTATTATTAATTTCTTCAGCAGTGATAGAGATGTTCCTTCTCTCACATTAATGAGACTCCTTTTCTGAAATGGGTAGTTTATTACTGGCAGTAAGTGAAAAGTCAACAGTTTTACAGTGGAAGATGCCAAGTTGTATCTAATTTCAACTGTCTGTTATGCTGTGGCTGAGAAACACAGTTTAATTTCATTATTGAGCCTTTGGAAGCTGGGCAATTTTAACTGACTTTGCTTTGCTGGCTGGGAATCCAAACTTGTGAGAAATCTGAGGCACAGTCCTTTTGCCCTGAAATTTGATTTACTTTTTCTAATGCAAACTTTTCTTGTTAGTTTGAACTCAGATGAGCATCATTCCTCCCCCCAGTAAAGGACTTTGACTGCATTTCCCATTTGCACTGATGATGATAATGTCTGATAGACTGTGGACAAACCACAGATGGCATCAGCTCCTCAGGACTGCATGCCATGGGGGCAATGATCACAACAGGCATCCTGTTCATCCACACTAAGGGGATCCAGTTATTCCTGCAGGGAAGGAGGTGAAAATGAAAGTCATCATAAAAAATGGAAGAAAGATAAGTATCTGCAGTGCTCTTTAAAGAAGAGCACAGTGGTAGAAGAAAAGGAGTATGTTTCTTGAGAAGAAACAAATCTGAGCACTACTGTGTCTGGAAGCAGGCTGAACCACAAAGTACTAGAAAGCCCCTGGAAAACAGAAGCAAGGAATTGTGTTTCATAGAATGATTTAGGTTGGAAGGGACCTTAAAGATCATTCAGGTACAACCCCCTGCCATGGGCAGGGACACCTTCCACTAGCCCAGGTCGCTTCAGGCTTCATCCAGCCTGACCTCGAACACCGCCAGGGAGGGGACATCCACAGCCTCCCTGGGCAACCTGTTCCAGTGTCTCACCACTCTCACTGTAAAGAATTTCCTCCTAATCTCCAGTCTAAATCTGCCCTCCTCGAGCTTAAAACTGTTCACTCCCATACTATCACTACAAGCCCTTGTAAAAAGACCCCTCCCAGCTTTCTTGTAAGACCCCTTCAGGAGCTGGAAGGCTGCTATAAGGTCTCCCCAGAACCGCCTTTTCTCCTGACTGAACAGGCTCAGCTTTCTCAGCCTGCTCCCATAGGGGAGGTCCTCCAGCCCTCTGATCATCTTCGTGGCCTTCCTCTGGGCCCACTCCAGCAGGAACTGGATGCATCTAAACAGATGTGTGATCCATTATAAATACTTTTGTACTGCTGAAGGTGGTTTTTTGTGCCAAATATAATGTATTAAATTAAAAGGTTAAACCAAAAATTGGAATAGTGAAGCTGGGAGGAAAATGTACTGAGGCTGCTGGTGATTTAAAAGTTTGCTGCTGCTGTAGAGACCCAGCACTGGGCTTAGAGGCCATTGTGGAGAGGGCACTGCTGAACTGCCTGGGCTGAGAAAGTGTGTATAGAGCCATGGACCTTCAGCTGTGGTATCTGAGGGATAGGGACATGTTTTTCAGTTTGATTTATTAAATTTAAGGATTGTCAGGCAAATATTGCTGCCAAGAAATAGCCCAGAATGTGAGGAAGAGGTGATGCATGCTCCCCTCAGATGTACAGCAGCTTCTAAGGAGGTTCAACCCAAAGCTGGGAAGTGGTGTTTCTAACAAAAGGAAATGTAGTGGATTTGTTTATAGACTCTGCTCTGCAAAAGACACTCCAGTAGAAGAGAGAGTAGAATGGATCTCTACAACAGCAGCTGAGGAGTAATCCTCAGCCTTTAAACTTCTACCTGCTAATTTTCTGCAGGTTTGAGACAGAAAATTCTCTAACACCATATCCAGTGTGCGCTGCAGTATTTGCTCCAAACTGCTATTGAAAATGACTAAAATATGGATGTCAAATCCAAAATTGTTACTGTATGGATTATTTAAGGAATTCTTAAGTCAAAGCAGTCTCTAGGTTTCTTTTAAATATGGTATAATAGCCAAGAGTTTTGTCACTCCACACTACACTGCATTTCTTTAGGCATTGTCAGAGCTGCCTCATTCAGAAAAGGGATTCACAGGGAAGGGATCTATATTTTTAGCTTTCAGTGAATACAAGGAGCTGGCAACCAAAATAGAAGCAGATGGGAATCCTGTTGTCTCTGCTCAAAGAGAACCTTCAAAGGCCTTGGGCACTCTTTCCATCTCAGCAAATTCTAAGATGAGCCTTCAGTTACATTTCAGAATATATGATCACCTTCACATAGTTGATTAAAAGAATCAAGCATACTGGGTAGAAAATGCCTAGTAGGTGAAGGTTTATTTCCTCTCTCTACTAGCAAGTGTTTCTTCAGATAAGTAAATAGATTTTCAATTAGAAAACAAGCTGGAACAGTATTTCAAGAATTTTGCCTGTATCTTTCTACAGCTGAGCAGCAGCAGATGTGCTGGATGGAGGATGCTCTGGGCAGCCTGTGAAGACTGGGCAAATACCATGTTCTAACAGCCAGGTACTGACACAGCCCTCCTGGAGAAACTCTAAAGCTCTCCTCTTCACCTTTCAGTGCAGGGAAAACAATGTCAGCAATGCCAAAGAGGACTTAAAATAAATGGCTTTGGTCTGCAACCAAGCCCTCTTGACAGAAACAGAAGAGGTTGTCAATAGCCTCATCTGTCTTGCTCCCAAATCTTGCCACACTGGAAGGGATTTGCCTTTGCTCAGTCAGTAGCTGCTGGTGTTATCCACTGAGCAGTTCAGTTCCCCTCTGCACCCCTGTGTTCCTGCTGGCAGTGTTTCAGTGTCTGGCTTGTTGTTTCAGTAAAACCTTTGGGAATCCTACAAACATCCCCACCTCTCCTCAATTTGTCCAAGTTCCTGGAATACCACCTTGATGAATGGAGGCCTTCATGTGTGTTTTAGCTGGTTTCCGTCTCTCCTTTACCCACTAATTCCTGGCAGCCTTTGCATTTTCTCCCATGCTGGTTCTTCAGCTGTCATTTCTGAGGTCTATGCACTGTGGCCCAAAGATCTCTCTCCCGAGTGGCAATAGGTCATCCTTGCAAAGTAGTTAGGGATGTTCTCCCTGAACACTACTTTGCATTTATTCATGCAGCATGCCACCTACGGTTTTGTCACTTGGTGCTGTAACCATCCCTCTGCTGCTATTTGCAGCTAGCTTTCAGTCCGACCATCCAAAAAAAAGTTGGTAGGTCACCAAACTCAGTCATTTCATTGCTCATTTCCCTTTTTCTGGAAACAGTCTGAAAAGCCTTCAGCTTCAGAAAGGCTACTTCCAGCTGCTGAAACGCGTGGGAAAGTGGAGAATCCCTTGATATATTCCTGCCTTTCATGTGCTCTCCCTCAGCCAGTGCAGAAGCTGGTGAAGCTTTTCACCTCACTACAGCCAAGAAAATCGAGAGGTCTTTGGTGGAAGGCTCCACGGGAACTACTTTGAACATCTGCTACACTGACCAAAAAACTTTCTGCCTCCTCGGGCCTCTGCAGAGAGCCCGGTGCCCAGGGCTCCTCTGACCGGACTCGGGTGACGGCACACACGACACTGGGGAATCCGGCCGGCTGGCATCCTGCCCCGGCTGGCATCGAGATTCGACTCAGTGTGCCCCGACGCCCTGGGCCTCCGAAGGACAGGGAATGCGGAATGGCTTGCGCAAGAGCACCACCGGGCAGAGGCACCGGGAGCAGGCGGGACATGAGTCCCCGCAGATAGAGTGGAAAGCGAGATGGGCGCCTTGCCCCTCGGGCTCGGCAGTGCCCACCCCGCCGGTGGCCGGAGCCGCTGGGCACTAAGAGGCAGCGCGGAACTGTGCTCGCGGCCCGCCCGGCCGCGGCTCCCGAGATAATCATTAACCGCTCCGCGGCGGCCCCGACCAGCCGTGCTGCGCCTCCCGTGTCGCACAGGGACGAGCGGGCAGGCACCCACCGCCGCCGTCTGTCCCCTGTCCCCTCCGCACCGCCAGAGCAGCGTGGCGGGGGCCGGCGGCCGCGCCGCCATGGAGGGCGAGGTGAACGGGACCCTCCATCCGTCCTGCGGCGCCAAAGACCCTCCCTACTCGCAGGAGCTGCTTCAGAGTAAGTGCGGCTGCCCGCCCGGGCCGGGGCGAGGGGGAAAGCGTGTGGGAGACGGGTCTGCCCGCTGCCAGGGGCCCCTCTGCCTGCCGCCTGTCCCGTCCGGGCCTCCGTCTGGCAGGGGAATTCGCGGAAGGGAGAGAACACAGCACGGCTACCCAGCACACAGCCGCGGCTGGGGATGGGAGAGAACAGTATGATCAGCGAAGGAACAGTGGTCAGAGGAGAGTGCCGGGGCCTCCCGGTACCCTCCAAACCGAGGGGTGAACCAGCCCATTGACCTGTGTCTGGTTGGATTCTAAGGTGTGAAGATGTGCACCGACTGCTCCACCCGTAGCCAAGCCTAGAATAATTGGGTTTTTTGTTTGTTGTTTGTTTTTTCCTTTCCCAAGCAGTTTAGGTTAAAGAGGCAGAGGTTCATCTTTGCATGCATTGCTCAGTATGCCTATGAATAGGCAGCAGCCATAGCGGGACTTAATACCAATAATGAACTTCTCCTAAATTAAGCATGACTCCACTGCAGTGCTTTCTTCTGTCTCTAGAAGCATCTTCCTTGGGAAAAAATACACCTCAAACATCAGCTGTGGGTAAAAGTTGATATCCATACCCAGTATAAATGGAGAGAGAAAACCTATCAGCCATAGGTAAATGTTAATATTCATATCCAGCTTTGAGGAAGAAGTAAAAATCAATTTGTTGAAGGCATCAAGTTTTAACTCAGGCTAGATGCACCAAGGACTTATCCTTCCAGTCTTAGTGTGCTCCACAAACTTCTACTGAGACTCTAAAAGGTTTGTGTGCCTAGGGAAGACATGCCCAAGCATGCCTATGAATGTTTAATGGAGGCAAAGAACTAATACTGAGTAAATACATTTTTTTCTTGTAGTTAGCCTGGAAAAGTTCCCAGAACACATATTTACTGTATATATTTATATTATGTGTTTACTTTATATTCTGTTACATACTTACATTCATTTAAGAATGTTTGTCCTGGAACTCCACCTTTCTGAAGGGAACTTTTGCATAATTTGGGAACATGGAGGCATGTTCTTCCTATACACTGTCTGTGGATGATGAAAAGATTTAATGCTGAATTATCCTATGGAGTCAATAGTCTATCAGTGTGGCTAAGGATGAGTGCAAGTCTTTGCAGGAATAGGGTTAAGAAGCTCCTCGAAGATGGACTTTACATTAAATGTTTGGAATGCTTATGAAATAAACCAGAACTGTCTGTTTTCCTTTCTCTCTCTGCAGGCCTTGACCTACCTGGGAGATTTCTCTTTGCAATCTTGACTTTGATGATGCTAATTGCTGATCTGGTGTTTATGGAGGAAGCTGTCTACATCTATAGGAAAATCCCCTCCTCCAAAAGATCAATCATAATTTGGATTACTGCTGCAGCTCCAGTAAGTTTTCCCACAAAAGAGATAAAATTGAATGTTGAAAATAGGGGTTTCCCTGAAAATCCACATGAATTTGGACAAGAAGTTCTCCATGGGTCAGCAATATGCCCTTGTGGCCAAGAAGGCCAAAGGGATCCTTGGGTGCATTAAGAAGAGTGTGTCCAGCAGATTGAGGGAGGTTCTCCTCCCCTCCCACTCTGCCCTGGTGAGGCCCCACCTGGAATATTGCATCCAATTCTGGGCTCCCCAGTTCAAGAGGGACAGGGATTTGCTAGAGAGAGTCCAAGGGAGGGCTACAAGGGTGATGAAGGGACTGGAGCACTGCCTGATGAGGAGAGGCCGAGATACCTGGGGCTGTTTAGTCTGGAGAGAAGAATTAGAGGGGATCTAATCCATGTCTATAAATACCTAAGGGCTGGGTGTCAGGAAGGAGGGGACAGGCTCTGCTCAGTTGCACCTTGTGATAGGACAAGGGGCAGTGGATGGAAACTGCAGCACAGGAAGCTGCGCCTCAACATGAGGAAGAATTTCTTTACTGTAAGGTTCAGAGAGCACTGGAACAGGCTCCCTAGAGAGGTGGTGGAGTCTCCTTCTCTGGAGACTTTGAAGCCCTGTCTGGATCCATTTGTGTGTGACCTGTGCTAGGTTCTATGGTCCTGTTCAGGCAGGGGGTTGGACACAAAGATTTCCAGAGATCACTTCCAAGCCCTATCATCCTGTGATCCGGTGAATTTGCTTTATCTCTGTCCCTCATTAAACCCCCTCCCTGTCTTTTTAGGTGATTGCAACTACTTCATGCATTGGCATGTGGATTCCTCGCTCAACAATGTTTACAGATTTCACAGCAGCAGTGTGAGTATTCTACTTATTTCTAGAAGTTGCCCCAAACCCTGATTTTCTTCCCTCTAAACATCTGCTGCTCTTGGTAAACACAGTCATTTTGTAAATTTAACAATTTAGTAATTTTTGGTTTGAGTGGAAATCTCTTCACAGCTCTTTTCTGGGAAGTGGAATATGCTGAAGCAGTTCCCAGTGCTACAGTCCCCTAGTGTGGGAACCTCAGTATGAAAGATCTGTGACTTGCATGTAATTGAACCCTGGGATTGACAGTAGCTTTGAAGCAGCACTCTTTTCTCTCCTCTCTCTGCATGTCATGTGGAATGAGATTCTGACCTGTGACTTCTTCTCTTCACTTTTACTAATGATGAGCTGTGGAAATCTATTATTAATGGTGGCAAGTGAACCTCCAATGAGTATATCAATGCAAAAATGTTCTGCAGCTGTCCTGATAAAAGCACTGTCTGTATGAGCCTTACAGCTCTGACATGCACAGAGGAGGAGGGAGAAATGTGGTCTTTGCTTTCTGGAGGTGGTGGCACAGCTCTGGTAGGCAGAGCCAAGGAGGGGGGACGCTGTGGCCTTGGGCACTCCACAGTTGATTTCAGGATGGTTTTGGAACCCTCTGCAGGACAGTATTACAGACTATCACAAATAGCCTCACCCCACATCACACTGCATTTACTAAGAGAGTGAAATCACAAACATAGTAGCAGGGGACACTGTTAGCATGCAGCAATTTGTGCAGGTAGTGCAGATTGCCAGAAGCTTGCAAGGATCCAGTCCTAAGACACTTGTCTGAATTCTCTCTTCTACCTTGCCCAAGCTACAGATTTCCACCCCCTCATTTGCATCCACTACCACTCTGTCTCCAGTTGCACAGCAAGGTCCTTCAAGGTGGCAGTGCAGCTGAAGAGGCACTCTTACGTGGTGAAGCTGGATTTCAGTGAATCAGTTCCCTAAATCTTTTTGGGACATGAAGGAAAGGGTGAATGTACAATCTGTAGTTCTTGGGAAGGGTTGAGAATGTGCAGCTGGTGAAGGAGGGAGAGGCGGGGTTGCAGCAGCCAGTGCTTGGATCAGAGGAACCACACCCTGACTGAACCTGGGCATTCAATGATATATAAATATAAATATATGAACCTAGTGATGCTTGTTGTTGGGTTTTGGTGGTGTTTTGTTGTTGGTTTGGGTTTCTTTCCTTTTTAGAGGAGGAAGAGGACTTATTTTGAAAAGTTTGTACCAGTCTGGACTAGATGACTGATGGAAAAATATGGCCATGTTGACTTGGACAAGCCTAGTAAAGCCTGTGCTGTAATACTGACTCTGACATTAGCCACCAAGTGCAGCTTTGGGAAATTCCACAGCTGCTCTGTGCCTCAGTTTATTCCTCTTTCAGTGAGGTCAGGGCAGTTGTGGCCCTCCAAGATGACGGAAAGCAGAAGGTTTTATTTTTGTCGATTGCAAATTGGCAGAAGGCAGCAGTGGCCTTGCACAGGCATACAAGAGACACACAGGGAGGTTCAAGCTGCCATTTACTTCCTCTCCTAGATTTTTTGCTATAGTTATCCACAAGTTCCTGATGATGATGATTAAAGAGTGTGGAGGTCAAAAGCTTCTCCTCAGGAGGTTTGAAAATGGTCGCTTCAAGATCAGCACCGGTCCCTGCTGCTGCTGCTGCCTTTGCCTTCCTCGTGTGCGCATCACTAGGTGAGTTGCTCCTTAAGATTTCCCAGCTGGAAAACGGCTGCTGGACTCCAGCCAACTTGGCAAGGCCAGGCTGACAGCAAAGGGCCTCCTTGCTTCCCAAAAGTCATTCTCCAGCCATCTGTTTTCAACAGTGCCATCGCTTTGGGGCCGTACACCACTCATTTATTTCATCCTCAGAATGCAGAATTGTACTGCATTATAAGGCTCGAGAGCCTGAGCTCTCTCGCTTGTGTCGTGTTCCCACTCAGAGTAATGCTGAGCACTGTAGTATCTCTGCAGCTAATCCCATTCTCTTCCCAGAAACTGTTTCTATAGTAAGCAGTGGTATGTGGGAGGAAGAATTTCTACTCTAGGAAGTGGTAATAACTGAGATTTCAGTTTCTTTTTATTCCAGAAGGGAACAAACTTCTCCAAAATTGGGTATTTTTCCACAGGCAAAATTGGGTATTTTTCACAAGCAGAATCGTGAGATTGAGGCTGTCTTGAAAGAAAATTTCTCTTACTTTTTTGAAATGGAAATGTTTCATTCTGCTTTTGACTTCAAAACCACTTGAGATTGAAATAATTTTTAGAACAAAAAGATGAAAATAAAAAGAGAAAAGAACAAAAAGATGCAGTTCCTGGAAAGCTGTGTTCTGAAAGAAACAGCCTTGTATGGCGAGGCAAAAGCAAATGTTTTCTTCTGGCAAACTTCATGCACCTCTGAGAAGTGGGGTGAGGATGGAGAGCTGCACCTCCTGGGTGCCTCCTTTGTGCACAGTCTGGCTCTTGCTCTGGTTAGTGTCACCCAGTCATTTACACGCTGCTTCACAGCCTGGAAGCCTCATGTGTTTCCCAGGGCTTTCCTGCTGGCACAGAGTATGAGAATGTTTCTCTCATTAAGAGCAAAAGCTCAAAGCCCGAATGTGCAAGACAGAGACTTTTCTGTGAGGCCCTGGGCATTGGTGTCAGAGGGACCTCAGGGGCTTTATGGTCTGGTTAAATGAAAGCATCCAACAGAACACAGCATAGCAATGTGTGATGCATTTGCAAAAATTCTTTTTGCTGTTGCAATAATTCTTCCTTTAACTACCTCATTCAGTATTTTCTTGATTCCATCATTATATTTTAATGAAGTAACACTAGTTGTTTACCTTGGAGGGGGCACCAAGAAGGACTGGTACTAAACTAACTGAAAATGGACCTCCAAAAAATGGATGTAATACAGTAGCCATAAAATCAGCAACTACTGCTATGGATCTAAATGACTTCTACTGATTTTCATGGGCATTGATTCAGGCTTACTTCAGCAGTTAGAGCTGGAGAAATGCCACAGCTCTGAGCTGTGCTGTAGATTTAGTGTCACCAGTAAGTGTTTTTCTTTCTGTGTCTGTCATCCTATGTATAGATTGTAGCAGAGTTTGGGAGAGGCTGCTATGCCCTCCTGTTGGCCAATCCAGTGACAGCTTATGAAGGATTATATTAGCTAATAATGCCAACTCCTTTCAGGAGCTGGATAGTGCCTACTACTGCTGGGAGGAAGGACAGCTGTCAGTTAATAAGGCTTCTGCAGAGGGATTAGTGTCTGTAGCACTGGGAAGCCCACCTGCTGCCTCTGCTTCTGACTTCTAGCCTTTTTCCATTACAGCTTATAATTATTTTTTTTTTTTTTTGAGATAGGAGCAAGCTATACCAGAGAAAGGTCAGTCTCATATTCCTCTTGTAGGTATCTCTTGGGTAAACAGGGAGCTACTCCAAGGGAGGGATTAATTCTCTTAATGAGCCATATACTATCAAGTCCTGGGAAAGCTATCAAGACGAGGCAAAGTAATGAGCCATACAGTGGGGAGAGATGTGGCAGAAGAGGTGTGATGGTCAGGAAAAATAAACACAATGTGTGATGTTGCAGTGACTGCACTGTTTTTCATATTGTCTTTTAAAGCCCTTTGGGAATAATACATCTTTGCACAGACAGACACACACCCACTAAGTGGAGGGTAGTTGCAGGCCTTTCCACACGTGTCTGTGCTGTTCATAATCCTGTGGTTTGAGCAATTTCTGTAATTCCTGGTTCATGGCTGTATGCTGTAGCATACTAAATGGCAGCCTGTTGTTTGTGGAGATATCTCTGATGGCTTTCTCAAGGGCCCAAATTGCTGTAGCAGTGCAGCATTGTCAGTATGGCAAATACACAGTAATAGGCTAAAATGTGAGCCAGTCATAGCAGCCGCAGCTTGTTCTGGAAAGACTGAAATGGAGTTCAGGTCAGTCAGATTTCATATCCTCCTGTTAGAAAGTGCATCTGCCCTTTTGCTGGTGGCTTTTAATGCTGACTGGCCATGTTACTGTGTATGGGCTGTGTTCTGGACCCAGTTTATACTAACAGAAGTAAGGAAATACTGAGCTGTCCTGCTGGCCTTGTGCAGTTTGCCAGGGCAAAGATAATACTTTTCTGTAGTTACAGTATGGAGAAGCAAACCCCCACACTACACTACTGTATTCAAGATGTACTGAAGAACTACCAGTCCTTTCACCTAGGGCTGTGTTATTTCCTTTCTCCATCTACCACAGGACTGGCAGGTGTCTGACCAGGAAGGCCGAATTGCCCAATTTCATCAGAGAACTGAAACAGTAAAAGCAAGGCAAGAGCAAGTGGCATTATTGTGCAGAAGCCAGTAATCGTTCTTCCCCAGATTTTATCCACATGCTACAGGAATGGGAAAAGTTTTAGTTTACAGTATCCAAAACAAAAACAACAAAACCCCCAGTTGTTAATGTTTATAAGATCTTGGCCTATGTGATTTTTTTTTTCATTCTTGTTTTATTGTTTTAATTTTTGGTCAGGCGAACTCTCTTTTGGCTGAAGCTGGGCACCTTTCAGTTTGCTTGCTTACGACCCATACTCATATTCTTATCAATAGTGCTTTGGACTAATGGCAATTACACCCTTTCCAATGTAAGTAAATGTGTTAATCAGAGATGGACCACAAAATCCATGGGTTTTACTGTGAAATCTAGGAGCACTTCCAATGAGTTGTAACTGTATTCTTTTGACACCCTGAGGCATATAAATTCTGCCTTCCCTTAGACTCTACATTTCCTGGCTTCTCTTGGAAAGAAACTGGGCATCAGGGTGTGTGGAGTATCAAAATATCTTCCAGTATACTCCAATATTATGCTCCCAGCTTGTATGGTTAGAATGTCTGCTCCCTGGAGGTGTTCAAGGCCAGTCTGGATGAGGCCTTGAGCAGCCAAGTCTAGTTGAGAGGCATCCCTGCTCATGGTGGAGAGGTTGGAGTAAATGATCTCCAAGGTCCCTTCCAACCTAAGCCATTCTATGATTCTATGAATAGCAGGACTGCAAGTTGCCTTGTGGGATGTACCTGCCCAAGTGTATGTACTGACAAGTAAACAGGAAGCCTAGTTCTGTGTTTTACTGCAAATCATAGTGATTTTCATGTTCATGCAAAGTAGAAAAGACAGTACTTGTGCCTTGTACCATGTAAACCACAAGATGATGGAAAAGTCTGTCTGCTAATAATTTTGCACCTCTTGGACAACTCAGATTAAAAGTAATATGTTTTTGTTGTTGCTTCATGGTATAAAATTAAGCCCCTCTCTGAATGTTGAATATGCTCTGATGAGCTGCTGAGCATTCTCAGGTGCTGCTGGGGTCAGATCAAGGGGTTTATCACTTCCCAGGCTGAACAGATTCACATGTTTGTGCCTGCTGGGTGAGAGCACCCTGCTAATACTGCAGTTATTGATGTGCAGTTTTCCCATGCAGGCCCCAGCAGCTGCTGCTGCCATCAGCTTTTATGGAGATAGAAACAAGTATTTTAACATCTGCATCACCCAGTTCACAACTTCTTCCTGGAAACAGTAAAATGCACTGTAAAGTTTTATAGGTACACTTCTTTAATTTGCTTCTCAGTTATCTCCCAAAGGAGCTGCAATATGGATTAACTGTCTTGTTGGTGTCCTCACCATTATTGGTCTGTGGCCAGTTGGAATCATGTTTCTACAAGTTAGAAAGGTCCTTACCTGTAAAAAGATCATCCCAAAGTTTGCTCTTTATCAGGTGAGAAGTTTAATATTTCTGATAAGAATGTCTCTTAACTGCTGGTATAACACTGTCTCTCTGTTTTTTCCTTTGTTGAAAAGTTGTAGTATTTTATTTCCCATTAAATACACTATTTAAAGGCATCCATTTACTTGATTAAAGCTGCACCCCTTTCAAGTACTCTCCTTGTCTGCTGTTCAGTTTCAGCTTGAGCCAATTTACATCTAGTCTCTCAGGAGTACTGGAGGTATGAAAGCTGCATAAAATCCATATGTCTTTCGGTAACTGAAATCAAAACAGCACCTTCTGTGAGGCTTGAAGAAAGCTCTGTAGATGCAGTATCCTGAAATATAATGTTGAAATGCTGGTTGTGTAGTTCTAAAAACTAGGAGAGGATGTGTAGGTGGCTGTTGTTTGAATTGCTTCTGCACATAACAATGTTCTGTTTTGACAATATTTTCCTTAGCCATTCTGCACTTTAGAGTTAGATAATAATGAAAATGGTTGGGAATAATTAAACAGTAAGGAACAGAACCAGATAGTTACATTGAAAAAGCTCAGGGACTGAGCTACCCTTGTTGCACATTGCCCTGGAAAGAATACAGCAGAATCCTTGGATATGCATCCTTCATGAACAGGACAGATAGAAAGGCTGTTGCACTGAAGTCTCTGTTAAGTAAATTATTAAGTACTTATAAATGCAATAAGCAGAATAGTCACACATGCAAAGCTGCATTATGGTGAATCCAGGTGTAGGACAGCAAACTCTGTCAATGTGAGGATTTATACTCAGACATCTACAGGCAGCCTGCTGGTAGATGGGAGGAGAGGGAGGACAAGAAGGGAGAAACGAGCCAAAAGAGGGTCTGCTATGAAAGCAGAACTGTTGTGTGAACTGTAAATCTATTCCTGGTAGCTAAGTAATCTGTTGGCTCTTTCTGGTGCAGTTTATTGTCATTCTGAACAACTTGCAAACAACTATTATCAAGATGTTGGCTACGCAAAGGATCATTGCCTGTGTTCCACCACTCTCCTCTTCTGCAAGAGGAGCATGTAAGTTCTCTTGGGAAGGATGTTTTTCATTTACATACAAAGGTGCCAGGGCAGTGTTGCTGATTGTCATATTTGGTCTTTTCTCAAAATACTAATTTCCTGAAGATCATGTAGCTCTTGGAGAATCTCAGCTTTTAAATAGAAAACAGGGACAAAAGTTTTATAGCTGTCATGGTCACAGATTAAAACTTGATAATGTGAAGAGGTGGAGTTGGAAATGAGCGGAAAATATATCAACATGCAGACTTGCAGAGCAGCATGTCATCACAGCATTGGGAATGGTTGGCTGTGAGTTCAGGAACCATGTTAAATATCTTGCATTTTGGATGTATGACTCACTGCATGTTTATTGATGGGCAATACTCTTAATGCTGTAACTGATTTTTTTTTATTTTCTGAGTGTGAGAGACACTGAAATGTGACAGGATGGTAAAGTTTGTTCTTTTTGCACAGATGAAAATTAATAAGCCAGGTAGTAATTTTTTGGGGTCTGATTTCCCCCTTTGGGGGGCTTTTCTTTGTCTCCTGTTTTATTTGGCAGATGTGAGCCAGCAGCTCCTCATCATGGAAATGTTTCTGATAACACTGATCTCAAGGGTGGTCTATCGGAGAAGATATGATGACCTAGAGCCTCCTGAGTGTACAGCTGAAGAAGCTGGGGACAAAAAGCAGATTCCTAAGACTATGTTGAATGGCACAGTTAGTGAAGATGGATTGCCAAGGGTCTAGAAGCCCTCTGTGCTCCTGTTCTGAGGGGGCCTGAAGCTCAGCTTCAGGAGCTTGTGTATTTTTGCACTACAAACAGCTGCTGTTCATGTCAGAATAACTTCTGACATAAATGCCTGCCAGCTGCAGTTCTGAAAGGACCACTAGTGGCAAGATAACTCTGTTGATTCTCCAGTGATACATACATGGTGTGAGTGTTTTCTTACTGTGTAATTTAGTAAGATTTCATACCATGTACTTTTATGCTGTTATTGAGCACTTGGTGGTAGCCAAAATATCTCACAATGTGATTTGATTTTTTTTTTTTTTTTTTTTTTTTTTTTTTAGCTGGTAGAATGGCTATTATTTAAGAGTTAAACCAGAGTAATTTTTGTTCTTTGACTGTTTAAAATCTTACTCCAGCCTGGATTCTTGTCATGTATCCAGCACACAACTTTCTCATCCTTTCTGCAGTGAAATTTATCAGCTCTCACTCTACGCCATGAGCTCACCGTAGCTAATTCTGATCAGTAAATACATTTGCATTTGTTTCTTGTGAAATCTTCTGACCTCTTTATGCTCTCCACCTACAGAAATGATGACCTCTTTAGGGCAAGACTTTTTGCATTCCTTGGCAATTCACCTTCTCACTTGGTAGATACACAGCTGCCACTGGCAGATGTGCTCCCTAGGGATGGCAGAGTCTCTGTCACTGGTCTGGAAAAACAAAGTAGGATCTAGAGTCTGAGATGTCATCTGCCGCTGGTCTGTGATGTCAATGATGCTTTGGTTCTCTGCTAGGAAAATGGGAATAATGATATTCAGGATCCTGCCACAAATGGTGTCTGTGGGAATAAGAGTGACTGAAAGGAACGCTGGGGTGTCTGTTGACAGCCAGCTGAACAGGAGCCAGAAATGTGCTCAGGTGGCCAAGAAAGCCAACAGCGTCCTGGCCTTCATGAGGAGTAGCAGTGTGGCAGGCAGGACTAGGGAAGTGATTATCCCCCTGTATTTGTCACTGATGAGACTGCACTTTAAACACTACTGTGTAGAGTTTGAGGCCTCTTACTGCAAGAAAGACATTGAGGTCCTGGAGTGTGGCTAGAGAAGAGCAAAAATGCTGGTGAGGGGTTTGGAGGGCATGTCCTACACAGAGCAGCTGAGGGAGCTGGGGTTCTTTAGTCTGGAGAAGAGAAGGCTGGGGGAGATCTTATTGCTCTCTACAGCTACCTGAAAGGAGGTTGGAGTGAGGCTGGTGTTGGTCTCTTCTCCCAAGTAACTGGAGATAGGATGAGAGGAAATGGGTTTAAGGGGAGGGTTCAGATTGGATATTAGGAAAAACTTGTTTATTGAGAGAGGTGTTGGAACAGGCTGTCCAGGGAGGTGGTGGAGGTGCCATCCCTGGAGGTGTTCAAGAAGCTGTAGATGTGGTGCTTCAGGATATAGTTTAGTGCTCATGGTAGTTGTGTTATGGTTGGACTTGATGATCTTAAAGATTTTTGTGATCCTTTGTGATTCTATGATTCCATGTGCAGACTTGCAGAGCAGCATGTAACTTCATTACAGCACTGGGAATGGTTGGCTGTGAGTTCAAGAAGCTTCAAAAGTGGAAAATAAACCATTTTGAGATGGCAAAGAATCTGTGTGAATTGTTGTAGAATAGACTTTCAGCTAGTAGAGAAAATGAGACAAATGAGCACGGAAAATGTTTTCTGTAGTGGTTCTGAAAGGGGCATGCCTTGGTGGGTGGGATCTGTGGCACAGAAGAGCAGATCTGTGCAGTGTAACATTGACAGTGGATGGAATATATGGAAAAGTGGTGCAAAGGCCAGCTGCTGGGGCACAGCAAGTCTTCACTCACTGCTATTGCTCTGGTGTCTGCCCTGTCTCTGAAGTGCCTGTTAACTGTATCTTGTAAACATCAACGTGGGCCTGATTTAACCACAGGTATCATTAGCTGTTATGCCTTTGGATGGACATTTAATATTTGTTGTGATCTTCAACTGCCATATTTCAATAAAATGTACCACGGTGATTGTTAAGCAGACTTCAGATTTGGCAGTGAAGATGTTTTCTTTTTACTTGGCAGTCATGGAGGTCTCAAAACCTAATTTGCTTATACAGAACCCTTTTCAGAGCAAAAATGAATATATTTTATCTTAAATACATGCCTCAGAGCTTTCCTGAGTTGCAGCTTATGTGACTACAGCACAATGTGTGGGTCTTACTATCTTATTGTTACACATTTCTTCTACCTTCCCACCCCCAGCTTTTTAATTAATAATTTCTTACCCACCTCTGGTTCAGACTAATATCTGTAGCCTCCCTAATTGAGGTGCCACATCTAGGTAGGTGCCTGGGAGCTAGAAGCCTGGGGCAGCAAGTTGCCTGCATTGCAGCACATTCATTCAGGTTGGACCTTAGGCATTAAGAAGTATGGAAAAAAAAAACCCAAACCAAACAAAACCAGGAAGCTGGGAAATTCCTCCAATCTCAGCTCTGATAAAGATTCCTTTCAGGTCAGTGGGGAAAAAAAATACTTTCAGTTATGTGTTTGTGATTAAAGCATTTGAAAACACTTAAGGAAAGCTAGGAGATAAATTTTACAACTCATTTTATACACCTGGTGTAAAGTAATGAGTGAGCACATAACCTTTGTGTTATGTTTTCTTGGAATTATCATGGGAGGAGGAGTAAAGGTAATTTTATTGGAGTCTGATGATAAAAGGCAGCAACACCATTAAAATGCAAAGATAAGCATACACAGCTCATGAAAATGCTACAAGAGGTCTGTTGCAGCAGCTCCACTTATTCAGCACATTGCCACTTGGCTTCCTTTGCCTTGTAAACAGTCTGCTTCTGACAGTTTGAATGCTAATGCTTTTACTGTCAGCCATTCATGAATTTGCTTGCACCTCCCTGGCTCCCAGGTAGTAAAATGTATCACAATTTGGGGGGGGGAGGGGAAGAGGGCTAGATAACAGACTGACCTTTTAACTGCTTTAGATCCCTTTAAAAGTGTTAACTAGGTAATTCTAACAGTTACCTGAACTCAGCACCATCATCTTTGAACTGAAGCAGAGAAATCTAGAGAACTTGCCCAAAGTCACACAGGGACTAGGATCAGGCTGCAAAACTTACACAGTCTCACCTCCCTGCTGTGAAAAATACTGCCCCTTAAGTGTGATAAAAATCACAGATTAAGCTGGGAGTTTGTGATTTAAATAATGATTAGGTGAGTTAGATCATGGTTAGACAAGGTGTCCACCAGAACAGTAAAATCAGTTGCTCTCAGCTTTTGTAACCTCATTCAAGTAAGAGCTACAGATCAGAGCATCTCTTTGTCAGCTGTGGAACTGGTGTGGAATTGGTGTGAAACATAGAATCACAGAATCATAGAATTGTTAGGGCTGGAAGGGATCTCAAGGATCATCTAGTTCCAACCCCCTGCCATGGACAGGGACCCCTCACACTAGATCAGGTTGCTCAGAGCCATATCCAGCCTGGCCTTAAAAACCTCCAGGGAGGAGGCCACTGCCACCTCCCTGGGCAACCTGTTCCAGTGTCTCACCACCCTCATGGGGAAGAACTTCTTCCTAACATCCAATCTGAATCTACCCATTTCTATTTTTTTTCCATTCCCCCTAGTCCTATCACTACTTGACACCCTAAAAAGTCCCTCACCAGCTTTCTTGTAGGCCCCCTTCAGATACTGGAAGGCCAAAGAACAAACCTATGTAATGTCAAACCTTTGTAAGAGAAAGTACCCAGGATATCTCGGGCTATTTTTCTCTGCTAAATCTCACATTGGTATAACTCCCCATAGATCATTGTGCAGCCTTCTTAGTAGATATCCACAAACACTTCATTCTTTACTTGTCAAAGTCCCAGTTGCTACTAAAATTCTTCTACATGAAGACAATCAAAGCAGCACATTTAAAGAGCTCAGGACTCTTATTTTTGCAGGATTCTTATTATGCCTATGCTGATGCCATTTACTGCCAAATAATCAGACAATTGGTGTGCCTGCATAGCACTCAAAGGCACTGGTGTTTTCACAGCTTGTTGAAGACTCAGAATATTCTTTATTGTTCTTCAAACAAGGAAAAGAAAACCCTACTGTAGAAAGTGCATTGAAAAACAGGATGAATAATTTTTACTTTTTTTCTTTTTTTTTTCCCCAGGAGAAATCAAACAAATTTTGGATGGTTTTCATCAATTCAAGGGAGAGTAAAGAATTGTCCAAAGGCAATTTCCCTTTCATCTGTGGAGGTTTCTTCCCTTTGAAACTATAAAAAAGGCCACCTTCTTTAAGACCTGATCTAGTGTGAGGTGTCCCTGCCCATGGCAGGAGTTGGAACTAGATGATCCTTGAGGTCCCTTCCAACCCTGACAATTCTATGATTCTATGATTATGCAGACAGGGTCACAGCATATGTAGAAAAATAATCATAGAACTAGAGAATTATAGACTCATTAAGGCTATAAGAGACCTTTAAGATCATTCAGTGCAACCACAACATAACTACCATGACCACTAAACTATATCCTGAAGCACCACATCTACAGCTTCTTGAACACCTCCAGGGATGGCAACTCCACCACCTTCCTGAGGAGCCTGTTCCAACCCCTCACCACGCTCACAAAAAGAAGTTTCTCCTAATGTCCAATGTAAGCCTCCCATGGCACAACTTCAAGCCATTGTCTCTTATCCTATCTCTGTTTACTTGGGAGAAGAGACCAACACCAGCCTTACTCCAACCTCCTTTCAGGTAGCTGTAGAGAGCAGTAAGATTTCCCCTCAGCCTTCTCTGCTCCAGACTAAACAGCCCCAGTTCCTTCTTTCGTTTCCTTTAATGCAACTTTAGCAACTGAAAAGTGTGTTCCCCCTCTAGAGATTCAGGCATGGGATCACAGATGCCTGTGATTTAAGGCATAGTTTTGATACAGTCTGATAATTGGTTCAGACAACTTTGAGAACTGCTAATTTGTGAGAAAGCACTGCAAGACCTTCTGCACAGCAAGAGCCACGAGAAGGAAGACTGCTAGCAAAGTGGAATGTGTTGACAGAGGGATAATTAGCAGCTCAAGCATTCTTGAGGAGAAAATAACAATGCGAAAACCATACAAAATCAGAGATTTGTTAGGGTTGGAAGGGACCTCAAGGATCATCTAGTTCCAATCCCCCGCCATCGGCAGGGACAGCTCACACTAGATCAGGTTGCTCACAGCCACATCCAGCCTGGCCTTAAAAACCTCCAGGGATGAGGCTTCCACCATCTCCCTGGGCAACCTGTGCCAGTGTCTCACCATCCTCATAGCGAAGAGCTGCTTCCTAACATCCAATCTGAATCTACCCATTTCTATTTTTTTTTCCATTCCTCCTAGTCCTATCATTACCTGATACCCTAAAAAGTACTTCACCAGCTTTCCTGTAGGCCCTCTTCAGATACTGGAAGGCTACAATAAGGTCTCCTACAGAAACAAAACCAAGTAGCCTGAGGATGGTGGTTTAGCAATATCAGCGATCAGCCCTTCCCAAGCAGCAACAGAAGCCAGCCCTTCCTGTCTTTAGTGAAGGCTGCCCAACCAGTAGTGAGTCTGGAGTGCCTTATCAGGGGTGGCAAACACATTAGCTTGTTAGCTCTACCTACAGATTGTGCATATTGACCAATAAATCATAAGTTTTGTTTCTTAATCTGTGAAGTCCTTTTTGCAAAGGCTTGATTGATACATAGGAAAAAAACCAAACCAAACCATAACAAAACAGATTAACTGACCCTGAAGAAGAAGGTTACAAAACAAAGAACTTTCAGTATGAGCAGCACCTCTTCCTTGATCAACCTTTGAGTTCACTGCCTTAAGAACCACAGGAGGACTTAGAAACAGCATGAAAACAGCTTCTGAATTTATAGTCATGCTTCATTGCAAATTACTGAAAAAGGGGAGTTTCTGTGCCTCCTCGTAGCCTTGCCATATCCAGCCAGCAAAAGGTGTGAGCTAATTGTTAAATTCAGTTCAACAAGTTCCTCATTAGAGGGAAATTACCTGAGTTTGAAATCTGCTAATTTTCCAATCAGGGTGAGTGTTTGCACTTGTGATTTGGAAATAATTAACACATGGTATAACATCAAAAGCTACGTAAAGGCTAATGGTAGAAGGACTAATTTCCTTGGTGTGAAAATGGTGTGCTTGGTTTCCCCAGAAATCTATTGCTAACCTTTCAGTATCAGTATCTGCTGTGCAGGGTGTTTTAGTATTTATTCAGCTTGATTCTCTCCAGAGTTGTACTTTTATATGTTAAGCTTGAAAAGCGGAACCATTATTTTCCAAGGCTAAAATAACAACTTTTTTTTGTTGTTATTTTGAAAGGTGCTCCTGCCAACACAATTTTTTCCAGAATCACTTGCTTCTTTTATCTCTAAAAGGAAATCATAAATTGCCACTTTACTCTGCTCTGGTGAGACCTCACCGGGAGTACTGCACCCAGCTCTGTAGCCCTCAACACAGAAAGGACATGGACCTGATGGAGTGGGTCCAGAGGAAGGCCACAAAAACAATCAAGGGGTTGGAACACTTCTACTATGAAGACAGGCTGAGGGAGTTGGGGTTGTTCAGCCTGGAGAAAAGAAGGAGGCCTACAAGGATGGAGAGAGACTGTTAACAAAAGCCTGGAGTGATAGGATGAGGGGCAATGGCTTCAAACTAGAGGAGAGGAGATTTAGATTGGATGTTAGGAACAAGTTCTTTATCATGAAGGTAGTGGAACACTGGAACTGTTTGCCCAGGGAGGTGGTTGGGGCCTCATCCCCTTCCCATTCAAAGTGAGATTTGATGGCTCTGGGCAACCTGATCTAGTTAAGGATGCCCCTGCTTACTGCAGAGGGGGTCGGACTAGATGGCCTTTGGAGGTCCTTTCCAACCCAGACCATTCTATGATTCTTTTAGATAAGGACTTTAGCTTGAGTTCTGCAAGCTTTAAAATGCACATTCCCAGGAGAGCTATGTTCTGATCCTTAAGTCATTCCTAGGAATATGAATGCTCTGTATTGTTTAGAAAGAAAGGACATTGAGGTGAGACAACTAATTAGGAAAGCAGATGTGTACATAGGAGAAACAAGTGCAAGTAGAAAAACACAAACTAATCTTTCACCTTAAGGTTTCAGCTGTCTAACTCTGACCATCACCATTTCTATGTATTGTCAGATAATAGTAACTGGTCTAAATAAGATATTATTTCTGGTAATTGATGATGCCCTGAGAGCATGGCACTAGCACAGCTCTGTGCATTAATGACCTCATGCCAGGAAGCTTGCATGGGAGAGGCGTGATTTAATCTCCGGTAGCTGAGTCAACTCCACCCAAGGGTGTTGTTAGTCCTACTGGTGTGTCTGCTACAGTTTATTGACAAGAAAGGTGTGACTTGACAGCCACAGACAAGGAGAAGAGCTCAATCCACGTGAGCAGGCAGACCGCAGCACAGACTGTGTATCAGAAACACTGTGGCCAGCAGGGACAGGGAGGGGATCGCTCTCCTGTACTCAGCACTGGTGAGGCCATACCTCAAGTGTTCAGTTCTGGGCCCCTCACTATAGGAAGCACATTGAGGGGCTGGAGCATGTCCAGAGAAGGGCAATGAGACTGGTGAAGGGTCTGGAGCACATGGCCTATCAGGAGCAATTGAAGGAGCTGGGGTTGTTCAGCCTGGAGAAGAGGAGGCTAAGGGGATACCTTATTGCTCTGTACAATTACCACAAGGGAGGTTGGAGCAAGGAGGGGGTAGCCTCATCTTCTTGCTGGCAAATGAAAGGACTAGAAGAAATGGTTACAAGCTGCTCCAGGAAAGGTTTAGGCTGGATATTAGGAAATATTTCTTCACTGAAAGGGTTGTCAAACATTGGAATGATCTGCCCAGGGCAGTGGTGGATCACCATCCTCGAGGGTGTTTAAGCAGCGTGTGGACCTGGTGCTTAGGGACATATTTAGTGTTGCCCCTTCAGTGCTGGGTCGAAGGTTGGACTGGGGGATGTTGAAGGTCTCTTTGAACCAGATACATCCTGTAATTATCTATCTGGACTAATGTCTGGTCTAGAAGCAGTCCAATTTTGGCCACAGGTGCAATGACTCAGAGCTCTGCTTGCCTGTGATTAGCATGTGGAGCTTTTCATTGCCTGCTGGAACATTGCCTTTAAAATCCTTAAGATCTCCAAGTAGAGTATCCCACAAGAATGCCAGTCAGCAAGTGTGGGGTAGCTTTAAATGGCATCTGATGTACCAAAGCTTCATTAAGCATCATCCTTTAGGCAGAAAAGTTGCCCCATGAAGACTTAAGAGGGAAATTTGGCTCCTCTTTGCAGTCCTGTCTTCTCACATGTCCATGGATATCTATGGTGACTGTTTGCAAGGAGGTAGGAAGTCAGTTTCAGGTACATATGAGTCAGTACTGGGGAATTCTCTTAGTGGACAAATATCTCTGACTTAGGTAACCTGTTTTGAATATCCAGTATCTGAATTACATAGAATCATAGAATGGTCCAGGTTGGAAAGGACCTCCAAAGGTCATCTAGTCCAACTCCCTCTGCAGTCAGCAGGGCCATCCTGAACTAGATCAGGTAGCTCAGAGCCCTGTCAAGCCTGAACTTTTATATCTCCAGGGATAGGGCCTCGATTATCTCCTCGGCAAATTGTTCCAGTGTTCCACTACACTCATGGTAAAGAACTTGTTCCTAACATCCAATATAAATCTCCTCCAGTTTGAAGGCATTGCCCCTCATCCTATCACTCCAGGCCCTTGTAAACAGTCTCTCTCCATTCTTCTTTTGCCCCCCCCCCCATCACGTACTGGAAGGTTGCTATTATGTCTCCCCAAAGCCTTAACTTTTCCTGCCTGAACAACCCCAGCTCCCTCAGCCTATCCTCATAGCAGAGCTGCTCCAAACCCCGATCACTTCTGTGGCCCTCCTCTGGACCCAATCCATCAGGTCCATGTCCTTCCTGTGTTGAGGACTCCAGACCTGAATTGTTTGGAGTTTTCTCTTCTCATTGCACTTTTGAGATGAACATAAATAAAGCTTGCATTTCTTCTTTCACAGAAGAAGCATTTGTAAGCTGTGTCCATGCCCAACAAGTAGCATTCACACTGCCAAAAAGCAAGGCATAGCTGGTAGGGATTTACATTTTCATGCAAGCTGAGGATGACATTTTTTTTCTGGTCCACTTTGCTATAAGCTCATTGCTTATGGATTACTGCTGCCTCTGAAGTTCTGGACTGTGATTCTCATACCCATTTTCCTATTGCTCTATTTCTGTTCACTTGCCTACTTTTGGCCATGATATTAGCTGCTGCTGCTTCTGTGCTTCAGGAGAAATTGGTCACATCTGAATTGGTTGTTATGGTTATAGGTAATATTTCCTGTGTGAAATCCCCAGAGCTGGGAGAGCATCTTCTTTTCACTCTCTTGTATGGTGCATCCCCCTTCACTGCTCATATACAATGAGAAAAAGAGAGCATGAGCAAGTAAGTCTGAGGGTCTGAACATTAAAATTAATGGTTTTGATTGGAAATGACTGCTTATTTTTCTGAAACTTTATCTTCCCCATGTACCTTATTTTTTTACATCCAACAAGGATCAGACTGGTCAAGTATCCCTTATTTCACAAGGAATACAATGGCTATGTCACTCTGGTTCTTACTGAGCACCTGTTGTATCACAAAAGACACACCTGGTAACTTGGAGATAATTCTTGCTGCAGTGCCAGCTGCCTTAGGACTTGCTAAAGAACCTACACTGCATAAGCAAGCAAGATCAAAGCTGTTAGGTCAACTGCTAGACCAAGTCCTGCCTGTTGTCTCCCTGTGGGTAACATTTGTTTCTTCTTCTCTTATCCTTTTGTTTATACAATGCTTTCTACTAGACAACTTCTTCCCTCCCTTTGAAATTCTCTTCTTGGAGACCTGAAGACTGCAGCCTCCAGGCTGCATGCTGCCTGGGGAGGAAGGCCCCTAACACCAAAATGGAAGATGTCTGAGGAAGTCCCCTGGTGAGGTGCTACCTTGTTTGGCTGCCTGCTGGGGATCCAAAGCAGTTCTGAGCCCTCAGGTAAGTGACTGTGAGGTTACAATGAAGCTAATAGTAGTCTCACAAAAATAATAAGAAGTTAAATGTTAGTTGGTCTCTTAACCAGCAAATTGTGGATGTCAAATGTAAATTATTTTGCTACCCAGCAGTATTGAAAATAAATTACATACACCCTATTAACTCATGGTGATTCTCCCAATGTCTGTCCATACACACAGACCAATTCCTCCTATAATTTATCTGTTTTTAACCACTTGTATGAACTGGGTGACATTGAAAACTGCTATCAAAACCATATGAAGCAGCATATGTACACTAAGCTGAGCATGACAAATTGAAGGGTTTCTGGGGAGTAATTTATGTCTGATCCAACATAAAATCTATTTTACTACAATTGTTACACCAGTATTTCCAAATCACCATCAGGGCTGTCAAGCCATGCTCTGTTTTTGGTGTAAATTGACCTGTTGTTAAGCATTGGCCCAGCAAACACCATCCCTTTGAAGGGAACAGGAAGGTGAGTGCTTTGTTCAGATCCTCCAGCTTCTGAACAGCCAACTCAGCTCATGATGTTACAAATCAGCAAGCAGCAGCAGCAGCCAGGTGGCATAAGAATCATAAGATTGTTTTGGCTACAAAATGCCTTGAAGATCATCAAGTCCAACTGCAAACCTAACACTGCCAATTCCACCACTAAACCACGTCCCTAAGTGCCATATCATATTTTTAAAATACCTGCAGGGATAGCAACTGAACCACTTCCCTGGGGAACCTGTTGCAGTGCTTGACAACCCTTTCAGGGAAGAATTTTTTCCTAATATCCAATTTAAACCTTCCCTGGCACAACTTTAGGCAGTTTCCTCTTGTCCTATTTCTTGTTACTTGGGAGAAGAGACTGTCCCCCACTTTGCAGCTATTTCTTTTCAGGTAGTTGTAGAGGGTGATAAGGTTTCCCCTTGGCCTCCTTTTCTCCGGACTAAATAACTCCACTTCCCTCAGCTACTTCTCATAAGACTTGTGCTGTAGATCCTTCACCAGCTTCATTGCCCTTCTCTGTTTATGCTCCAGTACTTCAGTGTCTTTTCTTGTAGTGAGGTGCCTAAAACTCAACACACCACTGGAGGTGTGGCCACACCAGTGATGAGTAGCACAGGGGGACAATCCCTTCTGTAGTCCTGCTGGCCACACTCCTTCTGACAAAAGCCAGGGTGCTGTTTGCCTTCTTGGCAACCTGGGCACACTGCTGGCTCATATTCAGCTGTTGACCAAGACCACCAGTTCATTTTCCAGCCACTCTTCCCCAGGCCTGTAGCACTGTATGAGGTTGTTGTGACCTAAGTGCAAGACCTGGCACTTGGCCTTGTTGAACTTCATACAACTGGCCTCAGGTTAGCCTTGCCTCTGCCATATGGTGCCCTTGCCTACAGCTTCTTCTGTAAAACTGTGTTCATGAATCCCTTGCCAAGGAATGAATTATTATCTTTTTTTCCTCATGATGGCTGTAATGAGATTTGGAATTGCTTTTGTAATGTTAAAGAACAGACACTGCTAGTATCATACCTGCACCCTTGTCATCATTTTTATCTTGCTTCTCCCTCAACAAAAAGAATGCTGATAAAGGGAATGAGCTTAAAAGCATTTCATTTGGATTTACCATTCTTAATTTTCTACACTTAAACCCACCCTTTGAGGAAGTGATCAGAACCCCTTATTAGTTTAATAGGATTTGGCTGATGTTACTGACCTGATCCCATCTTCAAGCTGGATTTCTACTGGTAGTCTAAACAGATTTCCCTGACACTAAGTAAATCCTCTTGTAAATAGTTGTGGCGGCTGAAAATAAGAGTTGCTACCAGTACTTGCCCTCCACGTGAGTAAGCAATCTCTGTTGAAACCCTTTCCTAAGGAGAGGTGAGACAAGTGTGTGTGTCAGCTTTAAAACCATGTGATTTATTACTTCCAAATATTCCTGTCTTTCTGTGTTCTTCTGCCACCCAAAGCTGGGTGAAGAACCCTTGTAATTGTGTCACACTAAAGACTCTGCAGTGAGACACAATTAGTAAAATCTGATCTACTGTCTTCCCCAGCCTGAATTCATAGGAAGCTACAGGCTGACTGCCCAGCAATGTGTAACAGCTGTCCCCATCCCTGAGCCACTTGCAAGGTTTTATCTATCTAATTACTGATAATGGTTGAAAATGGCAAATAATGTGCACCGTTCCTTTTGCTTCTTGCATCTCTTTTTGCAGGCAGAAGAACACCTGGGTTTGTATTCTACACTGTCCTGTCTTTCAAATATTTTTTTAGCAGAGAACCAGAGGAAGGCCATGAAAATGATGAGGGGGTTGGAGCACCTCTGTTACGAGGACAGGCTGAGGGAGCTGGGGTAGTTCAGCCTGGAAAAGAGGAGGCTCTGGGAAGACCTAACAGCAGCCTTCCATTGTGGAGGGGGTCCAGAAGAAGGATGGAGAGAGACTGATTACAAAGGCCTGTAGGGGTAGGATGAGGAGCAATGGCTTCAAACTAGAGAGGAGTAGATTTAGATTGGATGTTAGGAACAAGTTCTTTACTGTGAGGTTTGTGGTACACTGAAACAGGTTGCCCAGGGAAATTGTTGAGGCCCCATCTCTGGAGATATTCAAGGTGAAGCTTCACAGGGCTCGAGCAACCTGATCTAGTTGAGGATGTCCCTGCTGACTGCAGAGGGAGTTGGACTAGATGACCTTTGGAGGTTCTTTCCAACCTGGACCATTCTATGATTCTATGACCAATACCCATTTTGCTTTTCTAGGACACATCAAAAGCCATATTATGGCAGAGGTTAATATTTTTAATGGTGAAAATAATGATCAGAAAAAGAAAATATTTCTCATGGAAAAACATGTCATGCACCCCCCATGATGCTCTCAATGAGCAAAATACTTCATTTTCCCCCCTGATGTATAACATCTGCATTGTGCATGTCCCCATGAAAAGCTTGTTTGTTCTGATCTTTGGTGGTTCTATACATCAGTGAGAACTAAATCAGGATAACTTGATTAATTTTTGCAGATACTACATTTAGTTTTTCAACTTGAACATAGAGAAGTGGCTAAGAGCAAGGGATGAGGAGCTACCAGAGAAGTGCTGGTGAAGGAGGGCCAGCCACTAAGGATAACAGCTGTAATTGCCCAGAAGCCTCAGTCTCAAAGGTCCCAGCACACCAGCACTCACTGGAATACCAAAAGAGGTTGGAGCTTATATTTAAATATCATTCATCCCCATTTCATTTATTCTTATTCTAGAGGTCGTAGTATACCTTGAGAAGGAACTAAATTCTACTCATAAAGTCAAAATCATTGTATCTGAGATCATTCCCTGCTGAAAGAAGGAAGAAAGGAAGAAAGAGAAAGAAAGAGAGAGAGAAAGCAAAAGAGGAAGGAAGGAAGGAAGGAAGGAAGGAAGGAAGGAAGGAAGGAAGGAAGGAAGGAAGGAAGGAAGGAAGGAAGGAAGGAAGGAAGGAAGGAAGGAAGGAAGGAAGGAAGGAAGGAAAAAAGACTATGATAAATGCGTGTCACCCTCCTGCTTTTTCTGCATTTCTTCAGAGATGAGGAATTGAAGGCAACACCCAGAGGGCATGGCAGTTATCTCACAGATGACAAAAAGATTGTCACTGTTGAACACTCAGTGACTCCACCAAAGAACAGCTAAAGGCTGAACCCACTCGTTCTTACCTTCTCCAATAACCAAATTACCAGCAACTGCGGTTCAAAGCGTTCAGTGTAACACCTGGGACCTGCAGATGTTCTGAAAAGCAGAAACGTGTCCTATGTGCAGGCGCTGCAGGCAGTGACTGATCCCTAGCCAGTGTTCAGGCCAGCAGACGCCAGTCACTAGATGGCACACTTAGACTACTCACAGCATATTCTCACCTTGCTCTACAGGTGCTGGGGTCTCGCAGAGGGTTACTCCCACGGGAGACAAGGGATTCTTTGATGCATAGTCTCGTTAGTGTTTAGTGTATTTTTACTGCTTTTTCCTGCCTTCATTGGGAAGCTTAAAAATCGTTATTAGCACACAAAGCTCAATTTCTTCACCTTCACAGCTGTTGTTAAATTGACAGATTCACAGACTGCATTGGGTTGGAAGGCACCCTCAAAGGTCATCTTGCCCACCCCCCTGCAGTGAGCATAGACACCTGCAACTAGATCAGGCTGCCCAGGGCCACACTGAGTCTGATCTTGAATGTTTCCAGGGACAGGGCCTCAACCACATCCCTGGGCAGCCTGTTCCAGTATTTCACCACTCTCGTAAAAATATTCTTCCTGATGTCCAACCTAAATCTCCCCTGCTCCACTTTCAAATCATTGCCCCTTGTCCTATCACTCCAAGCTCTTCTAAACAGTCCTTCCCCAGCCTTCCTGCAGGTCCCCTTCAGATACCAAAGTGTAGCTCTAAGGCATCCCTGGGAGCATTCTTTTCTCCAGGCTGAAGATCCCAAATTCTTTCAGGGTCTTTAAGGTCCCTTCCAACCCAAACTATGCAATGAATCTGTGTGGCAGTTTCAGTTGTTCTTGTTCAGATCCTACTGTATTAAACCTGCCAGTTGGGCACGACTCCTTTACCACACAGTACCCCTTTGTGTTGAAAAATCACAAATTCAGTGAAATTACTCCTGTCACACCTTTTGCTCTGACCTTCATCCTTGCCAACACAACACTGTTTATGGCATATGAAGCTATATAGACATAAAGCTCTAAACCCTGCCTTCCAGATGGAGGCACTGGTACAGGGACCTTGGGCTGGTTCTTCAGCTTGTGTTGGGAGTCCACCTCCTGCTGGGCACAAAGCAAGCAACTCCCGGGGGACACATTTGTACAGCTTGCTAGACAGGATGTGTCTACAGATACGTTTTAAATTGGATTAGCATTTGTGAAGCAAATCTCCTTATCATGTTTCTAATGATGCCATGGGCTGCACAGGAGGCTGATCTCCTAGCACTCAGGCAGGATGCCTTTGTGGGAAGCTCAAGGGGAAAATGTGCTTCAGGAGTGTCCCTAGCACGCTGCCAGCATGCTTTCAGCCCATGGGACCAGTCTAGAGCTATGCCAAAATGTGAATAATGGAGACACCAAGTCCTCAAAACAACCTGATGTACAGATACACCCCTATGGTGCCACACTACCTGCCAAATGTACATGGAGACACTATTCCTGTCACCAAATGTGGCATTTTCCCCAGTCTTCCTTTGAGAACAGTCCTTGCATTTGTCCATCAGCAATCTCTATACTGAATGTTGCTTCCTTCAAATTAAACCTTGTAGAGAATTTTGCTATCAGTTAGTAAGAACATGCTTACTATTTGATTTTTTTTTCTTTCTTCCTTTCTCCTTGCCTCTGTATGAAGTCGCAATGATTCACGGAATCACAAAATCACAGAAACATTCCGGTTGGAAAAGACCCTTGGGATCACCAAGTCCAACCAATAACCCTACTCTACCCCTAAACCATATCCCCAAGCACCACATCCAAATGACCTTGTCCCATGTATTTCTTCTTCTGCAGTGTTGATGGACATTGCACCAGACACAGGGAAAATTACGTTTCACACACAGAAGGAGCACAACCATTGCCCTACTCCACAGCTAGCAGTGCTTAGGCGTTGGAGCATTTTAAAGGCATGCTGCAGTTTGCCATCTAGGAGGATTCAGCCACACGGTGGGGCTGGGGGGTGGTGTTGGGAGTGGGGGGTGTGCTTGCAGCTTTGCTGGTTTTCTATCGTTCTGGTCTGGAAGAGGATGTATAAAACCCAAGCTCAATGTGCCCTCTAGTGAGAACCTATTCCTTCCTTCTGGTTAAAGTAGCACTGTCAGCATTTAATGTCCTAGTTTATTCTCCCTTTAAGTATGGCTACTGAGAGCCTGCTGATACCACTTACTAGTGGGGGAAAAAAAAAATCTTCCTAGCAACCCCTTTTGTTAGACAGCAATACCATCTAGTGATGCATGTTATCCATCACCATTTTAGTTGGTGGTATCAGCTTCAGGCCTTGAAGTCTTACAATGTGGCAAGAAGAAATGAAGACAGGGCAGAGGGTGAGGAGAAAGAGGGCCAGAACTAGGGCTCACAGCTACAACCTTTTCTCAGGGGGTCATTTTCCTTGGGGACCTTCTACTATGTCAAAAGACTGTGAGGTTTAAAAGCACACAGCAACTGTCTGTATCAACTAACACATACAGTACATAGGTACAATACACAGGATAACTAAGTATTATTTAAATATTATTACTTACGTACATAAGTACAGGCTACTCAGATAAGTACTGGAAGTATTACCAGGCAGGCAGACAGACAGCTATTAGTCAGGAGGGGAAGTTTTCATTTCCATGGCTTTTTGGAGAGGGTTATGATACCTTGATCAGCCAAGTTGCTGTCTGCTGAGTCTCTGCCTTCCTTCTTAGGATGCTGCATCTTTCCTCCCCCTTCCTCATCCTCCCCCTTCCTCATCCTCCCCCTTCCTCATCCTCCCCCTTCCTCATCCTCCCCCTTCCTCATCCTCCCCCTTCCTCATCCTCCCCCTTCCTCATCCTCCCCCTTCCTCATCCTCCCCCTTCCTCATCCTCCCCCTTCCTCATCCTCCTCCCTTCCTCATCCTCCTCCTCCAGCTAACTCCTACTATCTCTACAGTTTCACTTCTGCCTGTGTACTTACTTTCACATAGTTTTAGCTTACAATCTTTCTTGCAGCTGGACAGCAACTTTATAAGCTAAATTCAGCCAAGGCATCTCAGCTGTGCCACTGTAAAAACAAGCCTTCAGTCACAGGCAGCTGAACATCTGAGAGATGTTGGGGCTGTTCAGTCTGGAGAGAAGGCTGTGAGGAGACCTTATTGTGGCCTTCCAGTATCTGGAGGGGGCTACAAGAAAGCTAGTGAGGGTCTTTTTAGGATGTCAGGTAGTGATAGAACTATGGGGAATGGAGCAAAACTAGAAGTGGGTAGATTAGATGTTAGGAAGAAATTCTTCACATAAGAGTGGTAAGACACTGAAACAGGTTGCCCAGGGAGGTGGTGGAAGCCTGATCCCTTGAAGTTTTTTTAAGCCAGGCTGGATGTGGCTCTGGGCAACCTGATCTAGTGGAAGTTGTCCCTGCCCATGGCACGGGGTTTGGAACTAGATGATTCTTGAGGTCCCTTCCAAGCCAGACCATTCTGTGATTCTATGATTCTATGTTCTGAGCTGCTGTTCAGCATTTGAAAGTTAGCTGCACCAGAACAAAGGTAAAAGCATGATACTACTCTCTGTCACGACACCTAGACTATCATTAATACAGGGGTCTTTAAATTTTGCTACCGTCCGGAAGTTCAGCCTAGACAGCTCATCGTAACACCAGCAGAAGAGTCCTTGAACTAACTATTGATTATTATCACAAAAAGTCTTTCAGATGAAGACACTGGAATTGATTTCTGAAAAAATCTTCTACTGATAGAAAATGTCCCACAGGCTCAGACAGATTGTCCTGGTAGTTGCTCTACCACCTTAAGAAGGACCAAGTGCACCAGAACGTTTTCAGCAAGATGTGCTGGCTTTGAAATAGGCTTTAAAAGATCTGAGCAGCAGATTCTGTGATGGAGTCTTTTATAGAGAACAAAGAGAATATTAAAATCCACCTTTTGAGAGTTCAGACACACAGGAAGAAGACCAAGCTCTTTGGATAGCAGAGCAGGAAAGCCTCCAGCTCTCTGATAAATAAAAGGTGGATTTCTCAGAAGCCACACACACAGAGAATGAAGAATGTGATCTTGGTGGGGCAGATGAAAAAAAAAACAACACACAACAACTCTGATTTGCTGGTTAATCAGAATGTACTGCAAAGAAATCAATATAAGGATAATCTCATTTGCTATTTATTTCTGGCTCCTATTTTCACAGGCCTGGAAATATGCATTTCATCAGTCATCTGCTCTGGAGAGGAATGGCATGAATTTCAACACCTCTGCTATTTTTGCCTGCAAAAAAAAATACATTCAAAATTGTTTCTGCAGAAGCTATGGGCAGCAGTGGGGGACATTTATTTAAAGAAATTGGAACAATGGATCACTAGTGATTAAAATAAAAATGGAAATTACATTCTGGATGCAGGAGGCAAATGAGTATTGCATTTACAATAGTCTGGCATTTAGCATGTATGAACCACCCCTGAGTAGTTGCATTTTGGGAATTTTTAAACCTAGCTGTCTTTTGAAGGCTATAAAAAATGCAGCTTCAAGCTCTTGGTTTTATGCTAATGTGAATAGGTGAAGAATACCAGTTTGTTGAAACAAGGGAATTAGCATGTGAATGGGGCATATTGGACTTCTCCCTCTTGAAAAGGCAGCTTTCAAAGTAAAACCTAGGATTTAAATCTCACACTGTGATTTTTCTCTTTTCATATCCCTAAATCATGTTACTTGTAGTGCATTAACAGTCTTTGAGCCTGTATTCATTGGGGTTACAGGTTCTGTCATTTTAACTAACAGCCATAATCTACACATCTAACAATCAATGAACCAAGCTGCTTTCTCTCCCTCTTCCTAAGCTTTCTTTTGGATCTCGGTTCCAGTTTTTAGGACTGACAGTTATAAATATATTTGCAGAGTAAGAATCTGACTGGGAGGCCAGCCTGGACTCTCTTCTTCCACATCAAATTCTTTTTTTGGAGGACTGCATTATCAGTCTCACCAGAGAGATTTGCCTTCAGTGCTGGTGTATTCCTTGCAAACAAAACAAGCTTGCAGAATTATGTTGCTGAGTAAGCTAGATTGCAATGACACCAAGAGAACTGCTGCCTATTGAAGGGACAAGGGAGATAGTGTCAGGAATGCTTCTAGCAGAAGCAGCCATCCACATTTCCAGAACTGCACAGCTTGAACAACCTAGTCCATACTCTCACAAGTCAAGCCACTTTCAGCAGAGACTATGATGTTCTTTGCTCACATGAAGTAAAAAAAACAGGAATATCTTCTGTGAATGCAGTCCCTCAATGAAAGCAAATTTTTGCCTTCTCAGCTCCTCTCCTCCCTCTCCCCCACCTGAATTCTCCTGAATTACTCATGGTAACCCACTCTGCATTTCAAACATATGTTTGTGTTTGTGCAACAGTGTGCATGTTCTTGTTCCTTCATTGCATTTTATTTGCCTTTGATTAATTATTAAAGATGATTTTAAGTGCCCCCTTTAGCAGAGAATGGAGCTTGCAGTAAGTCTGCTCTGGTGGCACAACACTCCTGCCTCTGCCAGCACCAGAGCTGGGTCACTCTGGGCTGCTCATGAGCTGAGTCCTGCAAATATGACTTGAGATGATGCTTTCTGCCCCACCCAGACTGTTTTTATCTGCAAATACATTCACAAGACCTTGAAAACAACATTTTATTTAATAATTATATGGAGATTTTTCTGGTTTGGTCCTCTAATTTGTTTGGGGTATTCATGGTAGTCTTCTTATGAAGTAACACTAGTCTGAGCTCCATAGCAACTGGATGTTCCCACTGTAATACTAGAGCACAGTGGCTAAAATCCACTTGTGCTTCATTGCCATTTGGAAAGGTAGCAGTAGGTGCTGTTGTATTATGCTGCTTTAAAGGTTATAAAGCTTTTTTCTCCTAGCAATGCCGGTGTTTGCCTTTCTGACTCAGTGACTGACTGATGCAATAGCTGCTTCACTCCATAAGTCTCTGGACCTGATGGAGCAGGTCCAGAGAATAGAATAGAATAGAATAGAATAGAATAGAATAGAATAGAATAGAATAGAATAGAATAGAATAGAATAGACCAGATTGGAAGAGACCTTCAAGATCATCATGTCCAACCTATCCAACACCACCTAATCAACTAAACCATGCAACCAAGCACCCTATCAAGTCTCCTCCTGAACACCTCCAGTGATGGGGACTCCACCACCTCCTCGGGTAGCCCATTCCAAAGGGCAATCACTCTCTCTGTGTAGAACTTCCACAAAAATGATCAGGGGGTTGGAACACCTCTGCTACAAAGACAGGACGAGGAAGATGGGGTTGTTCAGCCTGCAAAAGAGGAGGCTCCAGGGAGACCTAATAGTGGCCTTCCAGAACCTGAAGGGGGCCTAGAAGAAGGATGGTGAGAGATGATTTAATGTAAAAATACAAACTACAATAAAATAACCAAAGCTTAATCTTATAGTGGCGAAAAATAATACAATAGGTGTAAGTGTGACAAACAATCTGGAAAATACTACACCATTGTATATAAAGACCACATGTGCCTTATGAGGAAAGGCTGAGAGACCTGGGGCTTTTTAGTCTGGATAGGAGAAAACTGAGAGGGGATCTAATGTCTATAAGTATCTGAGGGCCGGGAGTCAGGAAGGAAGGGACAGCCTCTGCTCACTTGTGCCTGTGACAGGACAAGGGACAATGAATGGAAACTACAGCACAGGAGGTTTTACCTCAAAATGAGGAAGAACTTTACTGTAAGGGTCACAGAGCACTGGAACAGGCTCCCCAGAGAGGTTGTGGAGTCTCCTTCTCTGGAGACTTTCAAGCCCTGTCTGGATGTGTTCCTGTGTGACCTGTGCTAGATTCTGTGGTCATGCTCTGGCAGGGGGGTTGGACTTGAAGATCGACAGAGGTCCCTTCCAACCCTAACATCCTGTGATGCTGTGATTATAGCCAGTGAGTCAGGAGACAAAAGCAAAACACGGGAAAAATGCAGCCTTACACCTAGTATTGTTAACCTTCTGTTCACTGTGCCTGCCTCAGAAACATTATTTTTCACATTAACAGAGCTAGATTCCAGCTTTCACTTAGATATATTGGGAAAGGATAGTGAGGAGTGACACTAGTTCCCTTAATGTCACACTCAGTGATGTGAAAGTATCAAGCAAAGGACAATTTCTGAGAGCAGCTCCCTCCAGTACTGCTTTATCTCAGGTGTTTGCTTATCCCCAGGCTTCCTGGATGCTTTTTGCAGTGAGGTCCAGCTCGTATTTGATTCCATATGTTATCTGGTAGTATGAGATTCAACAGTTGTGCTCCTCCAAGGGTAACAGCTGTAGCACAAACAAGACACAGTCCCTTGGAGCTGTAGATAGATAGCTTGTGCTGTAACTTCAGTCATTAGTGCACCTGATGAACTTTCCCCCCACTTTCTCTTCTCTTAGAAAAATAATCTTCTATTTGCATCAGATTCATTATGCATGTGTAACATTAAACTACCAGAATTCAATACAGGTTAAATGGTTAAGGGTTGGTTAAGGGTTGGTGAATGCCTGCTGAACACAGCTGAAAATGACTTCTAAAAGTCATTCTAAAAGTCAGCAACCTTAAAAATGTTCTGGGCTTTATGTTTTGCTTTTTGTTGTGCCTAGAACACACCACTCCTGGCTTGAGCCAAGAGGAAAAGCATTAAAACTACCCAGATGTGGAACTTTTGCTTGTTATTTGAGTGTGACACCCTCATGTTTAGTGTTCTGTTATTTAATGAAGTGTAAAGATGACTTTGGACCATCAGTGATTCCACTCTAACCCATGTCCAGATCCAAATCCATATGTAATCTTCCAAAACTAATCCATCCTACGACAAACATGTAGACCTGAGTGATGGTGCAACACAGAGAACGTAAGACTTCCAGGCAATCAGGGCTCTGCACAGAATCCATTTTTCACCTGAAGAATGGCATTTTATTACTCCTGTTATCTCAAAGCACACATCTACAAGCAAACACTGATGCAAAAGTTTTCTGTCCACCCACAAAGCTCTCAGGCTAGTCTTTCCTACTGCATCAGAATAATTTACAAACCAAACTGCATTTTATGTTTAGCAGGTAGAACACTTAAACACCACTCTCCACACCCTTCCCCCCCCCTTAAATGACAGAATTTCCCAGTCCTCTACTTTGAGGAGGCTGTGTAGAGACCCAGGATATTTTGCCAAAGGGTACTCCTGGAAAAGCCCCCAGGTGTTGGCAGCAGGCCTTCAAACTGGAATTGAGGCCTAATAGATTTAGAGGCATGGATATACCAAATTAACATGATGAATTTACTTCTCTCTTGGATTATGTATATAAAGACAAACTCAAATGTGCTGGGATTCTTATTTGGCATTGGTCTCAAGTGTGGTCTGAGCAACCACACTTGCATCCTGATGTGACTCCTCATTGGTGTGAGGAGCTAGAAACTAAAGCTTATCTTTAATCAAAAACTGGTGCTACTATAAAGCTGACAAACATTTCTTGTATTAGTGAGGAGCCACAATCTTCCTTTGAATGTTTTTTTCTTTCTCCTTGCAGAACTTCATCTGCTGGAAGTTAATTTTAGGATTAATTTGTTAAGTCACTGCATATAGACATGACCACTGTGTTTGCCTATTTTCTCATCTAGACCAATCTACAAGTTACAGTTTTGCAAATTGCTACAGAAAATCAAGCAAAGTATTTCTTGCTGTTTACTCTACAGTGAAGAGGAACTCCAGAATCTGGCAAAAAGCAGTATCATCAAAAGGTGCAAAAGAATATTTGAAATCCAGAGCATTACAAAGAGGCTAAAGATTACATTTAACTTGTGCTATGTAAAGCATTTCAATTTCTGTACTGTGCATTTCCAAAACAGTATTAAATACACTGAATAAATACATGAAAGTGGGAACAATTAGAAGTTTATTGACTGAAAAAAATATGCAGAAAAGTTTGTTGTTTTTTTTTTAACAGAGTAACTGGAGAAACTACAATCATAAGTTTAAACTTTCCACAGGCTCAAGCTAAGACTAAAAAATCCACCAATTTATGTGTAAATCTATAGAGTGAAAAAGCCTAATGAACAGTAAGAACCAAGGGTTAATAAAATATGTCAGGTCAGACAAACCCAATACTGAAACCCACTGTAATTGTGTGTGTGTGTGTTATATAAAGGCATTCCAGTGCATGTAATGCTTATTGATTTCAGAAAAGCACTTGATATGATACTGATTTATAAAACTTTCAGCATTTGATGCATGAGGTACAAGGAAATATCATAATGGGGTGAAAAGGAGAGACTGATCGATGTGGAAGAACAAAGTGATGTATCACTGCACCCTCAGAGGGCACAGCTCCTACTGGAACAGAGACTCCTCTCTCAACCCATTTTCTATTGCTCTGGAAGAGAAGGCAATCACAAAATGCTCTTTTGCTTCCCTAAAATGCATTACAAAGGGTGCATTTGGACTCAATTTGTTTGTCTCTTGGCACACAGATACCTCTGGAAATGGCAGCTCAGGAGCAGGAATTATTCTCTGAAAGATTCTTAATAAGCAGAAAGCTTCACAAGGACAAGCATGACAGCTCCTCTTCCCAGCTGTTTCTGGAGGTGAACTTCTACACTATGTTGTTTAAAGAATCCCATGAAATGGGCAATAAAGATACTCCTCCTAGACAGTTTTCTTCTTCCTTTCTGAGAACTAATACTTTGCTTTATCCTGAGGAAGCTGGGTCTCTTTAGCTTGGAGGAGTCTGAGGGGTGACCACATTCATGTTTATAGATATGTAAAGGGTGAGTGCCAAGAGGATGGAGTCAGCCTGTGCTCCGTGGTGCCCAATGACAGGACAAGGGGCAATGGTGGAAGTTGAGGCATAGGAAGTTCCATGGAAACATGGGGAAAACTTTTTCACTGTGATGGTGACAGAACACTGGAACAGG
Source organism: Picus viridis (assembly GCA_033816785.1). Taxonomy (NCBI): domain Eukaryota; kingdom Metazoa; phylum Chordata; class Aves; order Piciformes; family Picidae; genus Picus; species Picus viridis. Next base: position 27,525,520 of record CM066570.1, on the reverse strand, counting down.
CTGCCTAGGGGAGTTGTGGAGTCTCCCTCTCTCTCGATATACAAAATCTGCCTGGATGCACTCCTGTGTGATCTGCTCTTGATGATACTGCTCTGGCAGGGAGGTTGGACTGAATGATCTTTCAATGTCCCTTCCAGCCCCTAACAGTCTGTGATTCTGTGATCCTACATGTTACATTAAAATGGGACTTTCCACCCTCAATGACATTTTTTTCCTGCCACAGAAGCATTACATTCAAGAACTCTGCTCATTCTTTTAGGGTGGTGTCAGGGCACTTGGACAATAACAAAAACAGGCTCCTGCCCAGAGCCCACAGAGACTTTTCCTCCTTCCCCTAAAATGCGTTTGAGAAAGGGGCAAATACAAAACTTGTTTGGGGAAAGAAGGAGAGAGTAACCTCAACTAAACAAAATAAAAATGTGTGGCTAAAGGTGTAGCGTTAAGTAAGAGTGAGCAAACTCATAAAGTGAGCTTTCCTCACTGATGAGAGATGTGGGTAAACTATTTTTCTCTGTATTTACTCTCATTTCTCTCAGTGGCAAGGATTTTTCTCTCCTGCATGCCTGAACAACTTCAGAAGAAAATCACCTCCTCATTTTTCCTTAGAGACTAAAATTTTTTTGGCTATTAAAGAATAATGTAGCTCTGTCCATTAATATTAGACACAGATGGTGTCATCTGACAGCCAGCCAACATAGCCACCATGATGGCACCAGCTCTGCTTACTCCATAAGAAATTACTCAGGATAGCTGTGTAACTGAGGGAGTCATAGAGTGACTACTCTAAAAAATCCTAACACATCTGAGCCAGTTAGTTATAAACAATTTGATGAGCCATGGTATTTTCATTTACAAAGAGAGTCAAGAATTTCTTTAACTTCCAAACTCTTAGTTTTGCTGAACATACTTTTTGATAGTCCCTGATGGCCCCTATAGAAAGACTGCAGAACTTTGCTGGTCAACTGACTAGGATGAGGAATACTAAATGCAATGACTACAAGATTTGCTGGCAAAAAAAACCCACCTTGGTAAGGAACTTTGTTTTCTTAGGTAATAGATAAAAATGTCTGAAAATGAAGACTATGCTAGTAACAGAATGTAGCATTACAAATGCATTCCCAAATGCAATGATCATATCTACTGCAAACTCTTGAGTGCCTTTGAGTGCTATCAATCTTCTGACCATTACAAATTTAACCCTGTGCATAAATACTAGGAAGAGAGAAAATATTAAAAGTAAAACCAGGTAATATTTTTTTCCTTTTTTTTTTTTTTTTTTTTTTTTTTTTTTTTTAAGTTTAGGAAAGCTTCATTAAATAAACTTACCCCTTTTGAACTCCCTGTGTTCCCAATGGGGCTTCACATGACCCACTGCTTGAAAGCATATAACAGCAGGTGGGAAAATACAGTGGTGTTTTTGAGAAAAATTAGTATTCTCAGCAGAGGGAATTTGTATGAAACATTGCACTACCCTCTACCACTTTTTCCTGTTCTGTGCTTTTTCTTTCTTTCTTTCTTTCTTTCCTTCCTCCCTCCCCCCCCCCCGTCATCTTGTAAAATGTTCTTTGGGTCTATAATTCTCTGTGTGAATTTTCCCCAAATAACTGTTATTGGTTACTGTTAGTGTTTCACTTGTATTATACCCATTCTCAATGAGTGCCTCTGAACTTTAAGGTACAGGGGTTTACAAAACTTCAATACAGGAGGGTTTTTTGTTAAAAGAAAAATAAATCACTATGAATTCCACAAACTCAATGTGTCTAGAAAACACTAATAGCCATATTTTCTTCCTTTACTGTTTAACATTCCTCTTCCTCTCATCTGACATCCATACAAAGAAGTTCATTATGCTGAATCCCCTGCAGCTAGTTTATAGAGCTACAGAGTATTCAGCAGTGAAGAAAAACAAGTTTTGTTAAGGAGGCTATGGCTCTGGTGTTTTAATAATTGGAAATGCAGGCTGTAAATAAATCTTAATTGGACGGAACATCAAATGCAAACCCTTTGATTCCTGAAAACAGAAATGCAGATCAGAGGGCTGGAGCACCTCTGCTATGATGACAGGCTTAAAGAGTTGGGGTGGTTCAGTTTGGAGAAAAGAAGGCTCCAAGGAGACCTTGTTGTGGCCTTCCAGTATCTGAAGAGAGCCCACAAGAAAGCTGGTGAGGGACTTTTTAGGGCATCAGATAGCGGTAAGACTAGGGGGAATGGATCCAAGCTGGAGGAAGGTAGATTTAGATTAGATGTTAGGAGGAAGTTCTTCCCCATGAGGGTGGTGAGACACTGGAACAGGTTGCCCAGGGAGGTGGCGGAAGCCTCGTCCCTGCAAGTTTTTAAGGCCAGGCTGGATGTGGCTCTGGGCAACCTGACCTAGTGGAGGTTGTCCCTGTCCTTGGCAAGGGGGTTGGAACTAGATGATCCTTGAGGTTCCTTCCAACCCTGACAATTCTATGATTCTATGGTAGAATATAAAGGTCCAGAAAGAACAAGGTCTGAAAATGTAACAATAATATGTCTTCTAAATTGTCCAGACCAGGTTTTACTACAAGAAGTGAATCTCTAATTGTAACTGAGGGCTAAGAAAACTCTAGCTTAGGAAGACTTTTTAAAAAAAAACCAGTAACTTAATTTTCTGACTACTAGTCACATCAGTGTTCCTTCTTTATCCCTGGGGCTCCACTGAATTAACATAGAAGAACTAGCCCTGTCTGTTGAGCAGCAAAAGCTCTTCCATGTACACTCTGCCATAAGGGTACACCACCTCACCTCCCCATCACAGGCAAAACACAAAACTCAGGGAGGCCAGTTTTTAAATACTAGCACTGAATTCAGTGGTAAGTAATCAGCATTCAAACTTTTTGAGTGTAGGAAACAATAAAAAGCTTTTGGTTATGTGATTATGCTCTACATCAGACCCCCTGTTTTGGAGGATCACTCTGCAGCAAACCCTGATGTTACTACTTAGCAGTAGTTACTACTTAGCAGTGTGCCCAGGTGGCCAAGAAGGCCAACAGCATCCTGGCCTGCATTAGGAATAGTGTGGCCAGCAGGAGCAGGGAAGTCATTTTGCCCCTGTACACTGCACTGGTTAGGCCACACCTTGAGTCTTGTGTCCAGTTCTGGGCCCCTCAGTTTAAGAAGGACATCGAGACACTTGACCGTGTCCAGAGAAAGGCAACAAGGCTGGTGAGAGGCCTTTAGCACAAGCCCTGTGAGGAGAGGCTGAGGGAGCTGGGGTTGTTTAGCCTGGAGAAGAGGAGGCTCAGGGGTAACCTCATTGCTCTCTACAACTACCTGAAGGGTGGTTGTAGCCAGGAAGGGGTTAGCCTCTTCTCTCTAGCAACCAGCACCAGAACAAGAGGACACAGTCTCAAGCTGCGCCAGGGGAAGTTTAGGCTCGAGGTGAGGAGAAAGTTCTTCACCGAGAAAGTGATTTGCCATTGGAATGGGCTGCCCAGGGAGGTGGTGGAGTCACCGTCCCTGGAGGTGTTCAAGAGGGGACTGGACGTGGCACTTGGTGCCATGGTCTAGTCATGGGGTCTGTGGTGACAGGTTGGACTCGATGATCTTCGAGGTCTCTTCCAACCTTAGTGATACTGTGATACTTTTCACTCTCAAAGTTTCTCTGGTTTGTGAAGTCAGAGAATTGATTTTACACCAACTCAAATACAGAAGCCCAAGAAAAATAATTAAGGCAAGACTGACTAGTCACATTAAATTATCCCTCTCCTTTGTCACAGTGATGACCCAACAAAAATTGATTCGATGCGTCGAGGTGCTGCAAAGGCTGAGGATCCCTGGGGTGGCTGGACCAGGGCGTGAAATCAAAACAAAATGCTGAAGAATATCCAACAAAAGTTTAAAAACACTTTTCTTCATCTGCCAAAAAAAGCTTCAGAATTACAGATTTTGCTTTTTGTCAGCCTTGATTACATTACATGCCTCAAGGTGGTAATTTCTATGACCTGCAATTGGGCTGACTTTAAAACGTTTTCCGACTGCTCTAAGTTATTTTGTACATTAGGTCAAGATTCATCGGTCTCAAATTCTGTAATGACAATCACAATAGGGATGATGGAGAGAGGCTTCCAGTAACTGAAAAGCAGCTGTTCCTTTTGTGAGTCTGTTATAAAATTAGAGCAATGATGAAGTTTATACTGAATTAATTGGAGGGGAAAGAAAAAAAGAGGAATTTGTCACCAGCTATTTGTCACCAGATGCCTTTGTCACAAATCTATCTAAACCACTGCAGAGCAAAGCAGGAAACAACAGACAGGGATTTCATTTGGTGGTACATTTCAGCTCGCAAATACCTGGCTTCACTTTTGATTTTAGCAAAGGTAACTTTTAATTGTATTCAGGTGTTTTCTCAGATAAAACTGGACTTTTCAGGAAATTATAAGAAATATCAAAGTAGAAACTTGACACAGCCTTGACAAGGGCTGTCTTCATAGGGAGGATAGGGTAGTAAGATTCAGTAGGCCCCCATCTACAGCCATAGTAGGCATAGTGTTACAGCATGGTGGAGTCTTCCACATTTCAACCTTGTTCTCTCCATTGCTTAAAAACTTGCTTTGTTATGTCAAGAGAAGGTGGCTTCTAGCAGGCTTGCAGAAACTGCAAAACTCGGTGATTTCTGATAGCATGAAGGCTGAACCTCAGGCTGAAGCCAATGGCGCATCCCCATTTTGTGCCCTGGTTGAGTCAAGATTGACTGATCAAGCCTCAATGCTAGCCCAACTCTTGCGGCGGAATGAGTATCACAGGCTGGAAACGTGCTACACACAAAAGATGCCGGCTACTCCGCCACTCTGCGACGAGACCCTGTCCCCGCTGTTTATCTTGGCGCTCCCCTGCTCCCGCCCTGGGCGCCAGCTCCAGCCCGCCCGCCGCAGCCGCCACACGCCGCGCCCGGCCCTGCCACGCCTGCGCGTTAGAGCGCCCCACCCGGCGGGAAAGGGTGGCATGCGGGCCACCCGGACCACACGCGCCACACTCGCGCTGTGCGCGTTAGAGCGCCCCACCCGGCGGGAAAGGGTGGCATGCGGACCACACGCGCCAGTCGCTCGCGCTCGCCCCGTCCATCCCCCTGCGGGGGCGGGTCCCTCCGCTGGCCCCTCCCGCCGGGACTGGCTGGGCTGGGCCAAGGCCGGGCTGCAGAGAGGCCGATGGGCGCCGTCGGGCCGGCCGCTTTCCGGGCATAAGCGCGGGTGGCTGCGCTGCTGCCACCGCCCCTCCAGCACCCTAGTGCTGCTGCCGGGTAAAGGAAGAGAGCAGGTGCGGCGTAGAGGAGCCGGGCGGGCCGCGCCATGCGGCTGTGCGGGGCGCTGCTGAAGAGCCCCGTCCCCAAGCAGATCGAGTACTACTCCCGGTTCTCCCCCTCGCCCCTCTCCATCAAGCAGTTCCTCGACTTCGGTGAGTGGCAGGGCCGTCCGCTGACGTCTGTCCCGTCCTCCCCCACGCCCACGGCTCGGGAACCGGGTGATGGGTAAGGGTCACCTCGGCTTTCCCGCCGCGCAAGAGTGGCGAGGGCCCTCCCGTGGCGGGGGAGCGGCGGTGGAGGCCGGCGCCTAGGCCTCGTCTCCTCGTCCTCGTCTCCTCGCCAAGCATCTGTGTCGCGGGGCCCGCCCCGGCGTGCGGCCTGGGGAGCCCGGGGTGCGCAGTCACGGCGGGGGCCGTTGCGGGGGCGGCCGGGAGCTGCGCGCCGCCGCGTTGGGGCTGCCCTGGCCCGGTTCGGCCTGGCCTGGGCTGGCCGCGGCTTCCCCACCCCGGGAGGCCCCGCAGGCAGTTGGGGACCGTCTTGTGCGAGGCGGGAGCCTGTGGTGACAGCTAGCTGTGCGTGCACGTCTGCAGCCGGTGGTAAACACTACCTCTGTTCTATCTGGCACCCTCGGCCTCCTGAGTTGTGGTGCCAGGAGACAGGAGAGGCAGGCTTACCATTCTTGTCTTGCGTTATTGCCAAACAGCAAGCTCCGTGGGAGAGTCAAAATAAGGGTTTCTGACCTGAAAATATGTGAGTTTAGCCAGTGAAGGAGAAATTAAGTTACAGATCTTGAAAGTGAAAATTTCAACCTGCTGTGGAAAGATTGGCTCACGTAAACTTCAGGTGTAAACTCTGACGGTACTTATGTAGGAGACCTGTTCGTGGAAGACTCATGTGTTTATGGAAGCATTGCTGATGAGTGAATAGCTCTTTTTCTTGTCAGAAGCACTGGACTGAAAACTAGGAATGACTTGTGTTCCTGTTAGAAAACTGATATTTTGGTCTAGATCACAATAAACTTCTCATATCTCTGTCAGAGGTTATTTGGCTCCTGCTCTTTGACACAAGAGTTCTTTACATTTTTATTATCCTAAGAATGCTGCCAGTTAAGTAAATATAAAGGCTATATGTAATAATGTGAAGCTGAATAGAGTATTCTTTCATTCCAGCATTACAAGAAGACAAAAATGAGTCAGAGGTGATAAACCAGAAAGTAATTAGAAGTGGAAACAGTTGCACATTTATGGCGATGGTATTAGTGAAAGAATGCTTAAGTATAAAGAACCAAGACTGGGCTTGCTACCACTTCCCAGTGAGGCAGATCTTTATACCATTAAAAAAACCCACAACATTGCACCTTATCCTGTGTTTCATGTAAAGGAGGACCTGACTAGAACCTGTGCTTTACTGCTGTGTTCTGCTAACTGAATTTCTTCTCACTTTCCCATGCCTTCCTTTGCTTTTCTGCTACCCCCACTCTGACATTTGTGCTGCTTTTGCCTTGTCTTTCTGTACTGGCAGAAACAGTGGCCTAAAACTGAGGTTATCTTTACTTCAGCCCTGGCACTAAAATAATTTTGTCATTGTCTGTTTGAAAGTTTGCCTTGTTTCTGGGGAAAAAAAAATGCTTGTGAGACTTTTCAGTGGTGACTCAAGACACAGAAAGATTTCAGTCTTTGCTTTAATGATTTGGGGGTTCTGGCAAAACTTTGGGTTTTTTTGGTAAGGTTTTCTACCATTCTAAGTTTTCCCTGCCTTACTGCTTTCATTGGACCATCTGTCATGTGGCAGCCTTTTCATAATGCTATTTTTCTGGCTTTGTAGTATTACTGTATGGTTTGAGAAATGTCTCATGGTTTTCCAGGAAGTAGTAGTCCTATTTTAATGATTTTCAAGCCTTGTTTATGTTAGTGGCAATGAATAGAGTAAGAACAGTATGTATGTTACAGCCTGGCCAGCCTTGTTCTCTGGATGTGCTCCATGTCTTAAGACTGACAGGAAACTATATAATAGTTGACATTTAAAACTTCTAGAGAAAAAAGTGCCTGTAGTTCAGGCTTCTAAGATCAGGGTGGGGAAGGTGGGGGAAGGGCTGTTTGGAGGGGCTTGTAATGAATAGGACAAGGAGCAATGGTTTGAAACTGGAGCAGGGTAGATTTAGGTTGGACATAAGTAAGCTGTTTACAGTGAGAGCAGTAAAATACTGGAATGGGTTGCATAGGGATATGGTTGAGATCCTGGCCTTGGAGACATTAAAGATCACAGTAGATGTGGCCTTGGGCAGCCTGAATTAGTTGAAAATGTCCCTGCTGACTGCAGGGGAGTTGGACAAGATGACCTTTGAGGGTCCCTTCCAGCCCAGTGCAATCTGTGAATTGGTAGTCTTACATCACATCAGCCTTGCTAAAACTGTCAGACTTATGGTCCACTTCAGACTGCCTCTTACTTTCTCTTTAGTGCTTGTACTGTGTTTACTTAGGAAACATCAACTAGGAAGGTTACAGCAGTTTAATCAAATAGATTAAAAGTAATATAGTTAATTAATTTCTGGATTCTAGATGTTGACAGCTTTGGATAATTTCTAGTTTTGTTGGAGACTTCAGAGGCCTAAAGGAGAAATTTGCAATGAAATGAAAGATGTTGATGCAGAAGTTTACCACTCAAGGCATGGAAGGCCTGGACAGAATGCACCCACTGTATGAGGGATCTATATTATTTGTACCTGAATTAGCCAATAAAGAGTTTTCTGGTGTCACAGGACACAAATATTCAAGAGAGCAAATATGCACATCATATGGAGTATGCTACTCAAGGTGCTTGAGTTGTGCTTACAGTTGTTTGAACAGTTGTATTTACCTAACCTGAATGTTTGATGGGAAGAAGATAGTGTTTTTTAGTCAGCTTATAGAAGCTAACTCCTGCCTCAGTAAGAAATGGTATTTTTTGTATATGTGGGACTTCAGTTATGAAAACATGACTAAATGTTCATCAGATATTGCAGAATAAGCTCAAAGGAAATGTGTGAATAACCCTCCTGTGGCAGTCTGTGCTTTGGTTTCCTAATGCACACCTTTCTTGCATTTCAAACCAAAAAAATTGCACTTACTGTAATGCAAATTTATTTGGAGAAGAGTTCTTTCCTGCTGACAATAATGATATCACAGTATGGTCTTCATGTCTTTTTTTGGTATTGATTATATTGGTTTAGACTCAACTGACTTCTGAGATTGTCTAATTGTGAAATCCTGGTGAGTAGTGAAAGGGAAACTTTATTTTTGTGGGCTGAAGAGTCTTTTCAAACACAGTTGATGGCAATGTGTATTGACATACAGCTTAGACTTGTTACTGAGTAACAGTGTGGGCTGTATGGAATACAGTTGTGAGAGTAGTGGAGCTGTAGAGTCTCTATTAATTTCCAGTGATAGGAATTAAGGATGTTTAATTTGAAACTTTCTCAGGTAGCTTAATTCAGTTGATTCAACCACTTTAAAAACCAGTTTGACTGTTTACTCATAAGCAAAAACCTGTGAAACATACCAGAGGTGGTCAGTTGGTTGTTATAATTGCTTATGTCTACATACCATGTTCTGCTATACGCCCAATGTACTTTCCATGAAGTTTGCAGCAATCTTTGTACCTGCTGCTACTGTGCCAGAGGTTACTGTGTCAAGGGCTTGGGACTTACGTCTTGCGAAGTGTGAATGCTCAGATTGTCTGTGCTGTTTTTTTTCCTCTGTTTTTCTGTTTGCACACTCTTCTTGAATCCTGTTCATCATTTTCTTTCTTGCAAAGTGCACTTCCCAGGGTTCTTGTGCAGCCTCATTCCTTTGCAAAGGAATGACGTTCTGTAGGTGTGCTTTAATACAAACAAGTTTTGACCTTGTTTCATGTCAGCATGTCACTCCAGGTTTATCCAGATCTCCATAATTGTTTTGGCCTGAAAAAAACCCACCAAACCCACAACTAACCAACTGGATTCAGCTGTATACTTCCAAACTGGGTAGTTAAACTGGAAGTTGTTTTGGTAGAGTTCCAGGTGCAGACATTCCTAAATTAAATTGAGAGTAGGTTTAGACTGGATCTTAAAAAGAAGTTCTTCAGTATGACAGCTGTGGGACTCTGGAATACATTGCCCAGGGAAGTTGTGGATGCCTCCTCCCTAGGGGTGTACAAGGCCAGGCTGGATGAGGCCTTGAGCCAGCTAAGTCTAGTTAAGAGCCATCCCTGCCCCTGGTGGGGAGTTTGGAGTAGATGATGTCTAAGGTCCCTTCCAGTCTAAGCCATTCTATGACCCAGTCTGATATAATTAGTAAAATATGGCTTCTGAAATGAACTTTCAAGTGGAGATGTAGTTTAACATTTAGGTACAAAATACTCAATCTTCAGCAGCAGCTACATACATGGGTACCCAGTTGGTCATGTGTGCCTGGAGCAAGTGAATAACGCCTCAGATAGAAAGTCTGCTTTCCTCAGATGGACCTATGTCTAGGAGTTCCCTGGCATTTGAAAAAAGACACAGAGACTTGAGCTCATTCTTGCTTGTACTGCAACCTGGGTGTGAGTGCTGGGTGTGAGCCAAACCCCCTTACTGATGCTGAACTCTGCCCGAGTTGGCAAGCTCCATGCAACTGCTTGCTCTGGGTCATGTTGACCAACCTGATCTCCTTCTATGATCAGGTGACCCGCCTGGTGGCTGTGAGGAAGGCTGTGGATGTAGTCTACCTGGACTTCAAGGCCTTTGGCGCTGTCCCCTACAGCAAACTCCTGGCCAAGCTGTCAGCCCATGGCTTTCACAAGCACACTCTGTGCTGGGTTAGGAACTGGCTGGAGGGCCAAGCCCAGAGAGTGGTGGCAAATGGTACTGCTGCCAGCTGGCAGCCAGTCACTGGTGGTGTCCCCCAGGGGATCAGTGTTGGGCCCAATCCTATTCCATATCTTTATTGATGATCTGGACAAAGGGATTGAGTCCATCGTCAGTAGGTTTGCTGACAACACCAAATTGGGGCAGGTGTTGATCTGTTAGAGGGTAGGAGGGCTCTGCAGAGGGACCTTGGCAGGCTGGACAGATGGGTGGAGTCCAATAGGATGGCATTTAACAAGTCCAAGTGCTGGGTGCTGCACTTAGGCCACAACCCCATGCAGTACTACAGGCTGGGGTTGGAGTGAATGGAGAGCAGCCAGGCAGAAAGGGACTTGGGGACACTGGTTGACAGTAGGCTGAACATGAGCCAGCAGTGTGTCTACCTGGCCAAGAAGGCCAATGTTATCCTGGCTTGCATTAGAAATAGTGTGGCCAGCAGGAGCAGAGAAGTCATTCTGCCCCTGTACTCAGCACTGGTTAGGCCACACCTTGAGTCCTGTGTCCAGTTCTGGGCTCCTCAATTGAAGAAGAACATTGAGACACTTGAATGTGTCCAGAGAAGGGCAACAAGGCTGGTGAGAGGCCTTGAGCACAAGCCCTGTGAGGAGAGGCTGAGGGAGCTGGGGTTGTTTAGCCTGGAGAAGAGGAGGCTCAGGGGAGACCTTATTGCCCTCTGCAACTATCTGAAGGGAGGCTGTAGCCAGGTGGGGGTTGGATTCATCTTCCAGGCAACCAGCAACAGAACAAGAGGACACAGTCATAAGCTGTGCCAGGGGAAGTTTAGGCTGGGGATGAGGAGGAAGTTCTTCCCAGAAAGAGTAATTTGCCATTGGAATGTGCTCGCCAGGGAGGTGGTGGAGTCCCTGTCCCTGGAAGCGTTCAATGTGGCTTGGATGTGGCACTTGGAGCCATGGTTTAGTTGTCAGGAGGTGTTAGGTATTAGGTAATAGGTTGGACTTGATGATCTCTGAGGTCTTTTCCAACCTGGTTGATTTTTTGATTCCATGTTGGGGTACCTTGGTTTGCAGTACAAATATTAATGAACATTTCAAAGAATGGATGGCTGTATTCAAAGGGTTACTTGTAAAACAGTTAAGCACAAATAAAGACACAGGTGAGATACAAATTGTGTAGTCCTTTGATCATACAGGAAAGAATCATTTGAAGTGGTCCTAGTGCTCTATTGTGAGTATATGCCAGTGTGCTATACTGTTGTAATGCTCTCATTGCTACTGCTCAGCTGCTGGAGTGCCTGACTGAGAGTTTTGTGATCCTGAGGTTTGTCTTATCAAAAGCAAATACTGCCTGCTTTTGGAGCTTGTTCACTACTAAAGCTGTCTTGGCCAGTCGTACTTGGCTGTATTCTAGCCTTTTCTGCTTTTCTGTTTTGAATTAATTGTGTTCCTATGGAGTTACACTCTGCTTTTTGTTAGCTCTTCTGCCCATATAGGTAAAACTTAACAACATGGCAGTTCCCTTGTTTGTCATGCTAGTGTTTGTGTACCACATAATTACTAATATGCATGACTTTTTTGTTCAAACTCATACTTTGGATAAAAGGTTGTGAATCATAGTGAATTCTTGTTGTGGCATGTGGTGTAGGAGACCCTGATTTCATAGCTTATAATCAAAATATCTGTGGTAACTGCTATGGCTACGGGCATTGAAAAATGTCCCAAAGGTTGTAATTTAGTAATTTTGTTGTACTGTGAAAGCTGAGCATGCAGCAGATAATCACAGTGAGTACATGCAGTTTGGGAACTGTGTCCTGGGCTGTATCTGAAAGAAAAGATGGGCAATAGATTCTCTCCATTCTTGAATGCAAGTTTTGGTATGAAACTGATTTGTTGGTGTGGTACCTCTTAAACTTAACCTGTCTTGAGGGAAACTTGTAGGCCTCTTCCTAAAGTGATATAGAGAGTAAACAGCACTGCTGTTGATTGCTGTCAGTTGCATGTGCAGCATTAGATCAAGTTTCTACAAGTGTTTACACTGCGTGTTGTCTTGTTGGGATCAGGCATGCATCAGCATGGGAACTGAAAACCTGCCATCGAAGAAGTAACTAGCAGATACAATTGGAACAACAAGGCGTGGGGGGTAGGGAAGTAGAGATCCATAGTTACCTTTTATCTCCAAACCTAATTGTTAATCTTCTGATTAAGGTTGTTTGTGGGTTGTTTGGGTTTTTTTTAGTTCACAAATATAGTAGAAGTTTTGTGAGTTTATTTTATTACTTCATTTTAAAGACCACATTAGTGGAGAGAAACCGTGCATCTAAGATAATCACAAGGTTTAGGGCTAAAAGATACTATTAAAAAATTGCCTGACATTTGTTGTTGCCTGCAGCTGTGTTGTTTCTCTTGCTGTTTGTGCATTGACCTTAAAACTTCATGCTTGATTTAAATGCATCTTCAGAAAAATTTCCCTCTTCACGTGGATGTTAACCATTCGTATGCTAACCCCTGAATGGAATCAGAAAGATGAATGCTAGTCAGACATTGCTGTTTTCTTTTCATCTGACTGGCTTCAACTTCCAGACAGTAATTTTGTTACAGCTTTCATTGGGAGGTCGGGATCCTTTGATGCCTAAAATTTTTTGACCGTGAGGTATTTGTATGTTGCGATGGAGTATTTTGGCTTGGTTTTGTGAAGCTAAATACATCCATTAGATGAGTTATTTCAAGCCTTATGAAAATACCATGGAATTATCCTTTTTTCTTTTTTTTTGGATTTTTCCAGTATTTTAAGTATTGTTTTCAAATATGTCTGCTAGAAGTTTAAATAGAATCCTGATTTTTGCCTAACATGGGAATAAAAGCAGATTGCTGCTGTTTTGTTTTTACCTTGAAAGGCTACCTTCTTGTCTCAGTGAAAGATGGATGTGCAAGCTGCATTATCTGTCTGCTTTTTGTCCTTGAATTATTTTTGGGTTACTGCTTTTCTGTATTCAGTTATCCATCCTCAGATCTAGAGAATGAAGAAAGTTTGCATTTCATGATATTAGAAAGGGGTGGGCTGTTTTCCCCCCTCCTCCTTTTGAATGATCTGTTGCACAGCAACTAGCTGGCAGCCTTCGGTTGATGGGAGTTGATGTTATTTATAATCTGTAACTATTTACAACTCTTCCAGTCCCTGGCCTGCAGTAATATTCCAATACTATGTATAACATTGAAGGGTTTCATAAGGGCTAATATGGATTGTTGTGAAGGTCTGCCAGAGTCATTGTGGTTAGATAACAGCAGTTACTATTGAACTGCGGTATGACAGACGTTTTTTGTGTGGGAGTACTATGTAATGTTAGATCATGGTACATTTAATTTATCTGTATCAGTCACCTTTGAAGGCTGTTTCAGGGACTAAGTGTGCTAGTTTGGGAGTCACTTTCTCAGAAAAGGTTTGTTTTCAAGTTTTATGCTGTCAGTTAAATCTCAGGTGGTGCAGTTCGCAAGGAAAATGTTAGTTTTGGTTTCGATTTCTCACTGTTTTGCTTGTGCAGTAAAAAAACCCACTCAATTTCTAGGAGTGATTGAGACTTTATATTCTGAATTCAGTATTTTAGTATAGTTATAGAACAGATTTCATAAATGGATGTGAATGATCAAACTGTATCCCCAAGACCATAGATTTATTTGTGTTTTGGCCTACTTGCTGGGGTAGGAGATTGAATACAGCTTTCCTGCTGTGCAAGGAAATAGGCAAAGCCAAACACAGGTGTATCATCAACACTTTTAGTCACAAATCCAAAGCACAACACCTTATAGGGTGCTCTGAAGAAAGCCAACTCCATCCCAGGCAAGCTCAATACACGTTTTTGGAGAACACTTCATATATACATTTTACTAGCAGTCATTGATCTTCACAGTACTCTTCTGTGTAGAGTATTACTGCAGTTCTCCATAGCTCAAAACAGTATCATACATAATAGAATTAGTCACAGTTTTAGGAACTGTGTTACCTAATTCCATAATTATAACATGAAAGCAGCTCTTCTTGATGCTAGTTATCCTTAATAGCAATTTTTAAGAGCTATCCTTACCCCAAAATCTCTAAATAATTTCTCAGATTGCTACTTATCCTTTTAAAAATGTTTATGACTTTTGTGTCTGTTCCTGGGATTCAGTTAAATGTAATTTTTCTTCCTGGAATAGTAAGTTGAAAGGTTGGATTAGAGAACTGCACTATGACTTTGAGAGATAAAATTAGTCTTCTTTTTCTGAATGCTTTGTGTGTTCTTGCATTTGACTTTTTTTTTCCCTCTGAACTTTTCTGTGTAAATATGACATTTGTCCCTTAGGTGCCTCTTTTGAATGATTTGATTGATTGTTTCAATTAATTTCTTTGCCTGGGAAGAGGCTACTCTGTGTGTGTGTGTCTGTTTGAGTATGTATCTGTATCTATATATCTCTGTAATATATATATATTTTGAACTGGCACATTAGTTCCTATTCACTATAAAACAAGTGACACAGTATTGTAAATACTTTTACTGATGTAATTCCTGGTGCAAGTTTTTGTTGATATTTTCCAGAAGTAGGTTTAAGAATGTGTAAATAGAGGAGGAGACAAAAAGTGACGAAACAGATGTTTGAAAACAAACAGAAAACCCCCACCCAAAAATGTTCTTGCTGCTTTGTTGTAGTCCTTGTTTATGCTTTTCTTAAATGTGTTATAGACTGCATAAATGCATTTGAATCTTGCTAGCTAGCAGTGGCATGGAGGAATCCTCTAATCTTCTTTTTTTGCCATGTGGTTTGTTAATCATCAAAAGCATTTTGTAATGAGATGTTTCGCCTCATGGAGACTGGAAAGGGAAACTGGACCGTGTGGTGTTGGCAGTATCTTTACGTAAGTGATATTAACTGTCCCAGTCTTTCCTCATAAATGCTGATTTTTACTTATGCAGAGATTTGTAGTAACTTTCCCTTTGGCATGTTGACAGAGGCTGAAGGATAAATTTGGGGATTTATATTTTTCTGAACAGCTGGTAGGGAGTTAGGGAAGTTTTCCATAAAGATTAGGGAGGATGATGTCAAAGCTGTGAGAGCTTAGAGTGTGTTAAAATTTTGGAGTATCTAATCATAACCTTCAATTTGAACTAGGTCTTCATCTTTTGTGAGGGGAAAAGGTGATGATCAGCTCAAAGGATCAAAATTCAGTCTCTTCTAGTCAGTTTATTGTAACAGAATCTGACCAGCGAGCATCAAAGGGAGAATAAAACTTCTTTGGTTTGGTGTTTTCAGCCCCATCTACATTTTTAAAAAAAAAAAAAAAAAGTTAATTAAAAATCTTCAAGTCACACCAGCACAAAACACTGAATCTGTGGTGTCCAGGATCTCCATGTTTGAAAGCCATGGAGCTTCTACACAGTGTAGATGATGTGCTGCACAGTATGCCCACCTCTTCCCTGCTCTCAGGCTATTCCCTGCTTAGTTCTCAGCAGTGTTAGTGGCAGAGGAGCAGATGTCTGAGGAGCCGCTTTCTTTGTGTTCTTTGCGATTGATTAGGGAGGGAATCCTTGGGTTTCAGGGATAGCTCTCGGATCAGGAACCTGATCCCAGGCCAGAGTTTCAGGCTCTCTGCCTGTCATGTGCTGAGAGGATTGCCTGTAACACTGGCAGGACAAAGCTTAACTGCTGAAATACTTCCTCTTTCAGCCTACCACCAAATTGCCCCAAGGAGGGCCAGCCTTGGGTTTACATGTCTTAAAAATAATCCAGCCTGTGGGTAATTGTCTGAGTGCTGCTGCATTACACTTGATTACTGTGCTTTCTCTTGGCAGATGCTTTAAAATACTGAAAAAGTTATTTCAATAAAATGGAGTGGTGAGCAGTTAAACATTAGTTGTAGATCAGGGAAGGTTATTTTAAGAATGAATGCTTTAATTTGGGATGATCTATAAAATACATGGTACTGGTTTACAGCTTTTAAAAGTGTTTGCCTGCTAACCCATTTTTCCTGAAAAAGAGACCTATGTCTTCCTTTGAGTCTTTTCTATGTAGCTTTTAAGAGTTGAAATTAGATTACAGTTTGACTAAGACTTTGGTAGATCTACAGTGCATTGTGCATTTGTTAATTCCTTCTGTTTATCTCTTCCAGTTCAGGAATAATGTTAATTGCTTTCCAGCACAGTCAATTTCATTTGGAGCACCATTTATTTCAGACAGGCTTACTGGAGTTCACAACTTACATGTTGTAGCCTATTACATTATTAGTACAGTATTATTTAGTATCACATTGGTTTACAGCTAATATAATAGTAAATGTAATAATTTTGTCCAGTTGTGCTCATGACAGCTGTCTAACATTTTGTCCTTAAATTGAATTTACATGAAAGTGAGTTGACTTACTGTGCCAGTTTTACCATAGCAGTTAATACACATAAGACAGAAACAAACTGACTGTATCAGAGATTTTTGGAAGTAAATGGAGTTAAGTGAATATTTTTTTTTCTCCCCCTTGTATACAAATTGAAGAGTAGTTACTGAATTTTGAAATTCTTAAGTTGAATTTTAAACCTGTGATTGTGAATGGGATTTGAACTGGTCATTTAGACAACAGAATATAAACTAATGCATTCTCATTAGTGAATGGAATCCTGAAATCTTCTCTTGGAATAGAAAGTAAGTGCTGCAGTTGGCCCAGTCTGAGAGTGCTTGAATCTGCTGTTGATTGAATTGCATAAATCAGAAATGGCTTATTAAACTCATCAGTTTCTGTACTTAATCTCTGGTAATTTACCCGTATGCTTTGTCACATAGCTGTTGGAAAATGTAACTGGAAAGCTCACTAGCACCCGAGTTTGCTAGTTTGTGTTGCACTTGGCAATGGAATGGCACAGACTGAAAGCCAGTGGTCAGGTACTGTTAAAAACTAAATTATCATCTGTGAACAGAAACAGTTTAGATAGAGGAGGTTCAAATGGCTCTTTCTGTGTGTTACTTTAGATGGCAAAGGAGCAGCTAGTGAAGGGAATTGAACTGAAGAACAGAAACAAGTTCTGTGTGGAAGCTCACTTGCAGACTTCAATTCCTCTGGTTTTAGTTGGTTTACTGGCAGTAGTTTTGTAACAAAAACTTAGCTGTACAGAGTTCTAAGAATGATACATGGATGTAAACTACAGCACAGGAGGTTCCACCTCAACATGAGGGAGAACTTTACTGTAAGGGTCACAGAGCACTAGAACACGCTTCCCAGAGAGGTTGTGGAGTTTCTGGAGACTTTCAAGTCCTGTCTGGATGTGTTCCTGTGTGACTTGCATTACATTCTATGGTCCTGCTCTGGCAGGGGGGTTGGACTTGAAGACCTCCAGAGGTCTCTGCCATCTCTAACATCCTGTAATGCTGTGATTGTGGTTCAATAAGATATAAAAGTGTTCTCCTGTCCTTAATTCTTTTTAAGTTGAATTTTTTGAAACTCCAATGTTTCTTCATTTTCCTTACTGACAAAGAATCAGTCTTTTAATAGCATGATCACAGGTTCACAAACTTTTTGGGTTGGAAGGGACTCTCAGTGGCCAGCTAGTCCAACCCCCCTGCAGACATCAGGGACACCTCCAACTAGATCAGGCTGTCTAGGGCCACATCTAGTCTGGTCTTGAATGTCTTCAGGGATGGGACTTCAACCACATCCCTGAAGCAGCCTGTTGATCATATGTACCAAGTAGAAGCATGCTCTTAAAACTGGGCACTTTAATGAAAAAAGCATAGGTGTTGGTGGAAGTAGCCTAATCTTAGAGTGCAGTGATAGAACTTGGTCTGAAGCTTAGATCTGAAATGTCTAAAAAGAAGAAGGGGGAAAAAAATTTAAAAAACAGCTAAATACCCAAGGTTAGTGTGGGCTGGCTCCTTAAATGTTGCCATCTGCTGGCTACCTCTGAACAGCTGAGACTATGGTTGCTATCCTGGACCACAACGTGGTAGGTCCAAAAAGGGAATCCAGTTTCAGCACACATCTTTCTTAGATGAAGCCTGTGGTAGAGAGTTTGGTCAGTAGGATTCAGCATCTCCATCTTGTGTGTGTTTTTTTCCTTTTGCTTCATCATTTGAGTTGGGTTTTACAAAGCCCTGTTTTTTACCAAATAAACCCTGTCTGCTTTTTGTGGGATTGGTATTTTTAGTGGCGGGTGAGATGAATACCCTAGAGACTGTGCTGATGAAAATGGGGAATAGGAATATGTTTGGAATTGGAGTTGGTTTGGGGTTTTGTTTGTTGGCTTATTGCTCCTGAAATGGTGTATAATCAATGCAATTCACTGATGCTTCATCAATTCTGTTTTCCTAACTTCAGCAGCAAGCTACTATTTTTTTAGCCGTTGCTTGGTCCACTCTGATGCCTTGACCTTTTTGTATACCTTCTTGAAAATCTCTTCATCCCTCTGCTTCATGTTTGTCTATTTGTTTTGTTTGCATGTATAGAAGATAAAAGGTATTCTGGAAATACTTCTGGTAGTAGGTATGATTCTACCTCTCCCTTCCTGTCTTTCTTCTTTATTTTGCCCTAGCTAAAAGCAATAGCAGTAGTTTCACAGGAGGTGAAAGGCTTCTGATCTTGTTTTTGTGGTTTCTGAATGGAGGCCTTCCACTGAGACATATAACAGGTGGCACTTAGCTGCTTTTGAGTCTTAAACTGGTGTGGTCTTGGCTCAGTATTGGATAGATAGGAGAGAGAACTAGACCTCAGGGTGCAGTGAAAAGTCTAAGAAGAGCACTTAGTTTTTTCTAAGTTGATGTTTCTTTCGTGGGCATAGTGTAGCATGTGGGCTGATCCACAAGTGGAACTCTGATATTGGAAAATTATCCAGCTGCCAGTTTAAGATTATTTTTTTTTTTTTTTTTTTTTTTTTTTTTTTTTTTTTAATAGTGTATTCCTGGGAATTAAAATCTTCCTTAACTTCTGACTTGCAGAAAATTGTCACTCTCTTGCCACTGCAAAAATATAATCTACTTCAACATTGTTAGAAAACCAACCAAACCAAATGCTCTCCTCAAATGCTTTACTTTTAAACATTAAAATCACATGTTGAACAAACAATTTACTGTTGTGCTCTTTTGTGACTAGTGTTTGAAATCTGAATAGCGGTTTTGGACAGCTAAGCAGAAGTACATCATATGTCATTACTGAGTCAGCAGGAGGAAACTGCTGTGCTACCTCAGCACATTTTTGCTTGGTGAAAATGAGTATTTATTTGTATTTCACATAATATATCTGGTTGGAATAAGATCATCCAGTCTAACCCTTGAATCTGGCACTGAATGGTCAACACTAAACTGTGTCACTAAGCATCAGGTCTGCATGCCGCTTGAACACCTACAGGGATTGTGACTCCAGCACTGACCTGGGCAGACCATTCCAATGTTTGACTACTCTTTCACTGAAGAAATATTTCCTAACAGCCAGCCTAAACCTCCCTTAGCACAGCTTGTAACCATTTCCTCGGGTTCTGTGGCTTGCTACCAAGGAGAAGATGTTCCCCCTTCAGGCAGTTGTAGAGAGCAATGAGGTCTTCCCTCAGACACCTCTGCTCCAAACTGAGCAACCCCAGCTCCCTCAGATGCTCTCCTCATAGGCCACATGTTCCAAGCACTTCTCCAGCCTCCTTGCCCTTCTCTGGACATGCTCCAGCACCTCAATGTCCTTCCTGTAGTGAGGGGTCCAGAACCGAACACAATGCTTGAAGTGTGGTTTGAAAAGTATTTGCTGGTAGGTTAGCTGTTTTTAATTGAAACATTTTACTTAATTGGAAATCACTTAGAAAAATGTAGATGGGAAGGACTAGTAAAGAAGGCAAGACAAAAAAGGAAGAGGAAGTGAGTCTCTTTGACCAGTCCTGCTTTCCAGTCTAGTAGCTTTTGTCATCTGCCTTGCACAAACCCATTAGCTGTCTGCGAAGGGCCCCCATGGACTTTCACAAGCTGTGGGTTCTTGTTCACCATTTCTTTATTCTCAGTCTGGGCTGTCTTTTGATTTTTAGTGCCTAGAAAATAACTAAGCTTGTTTTCAGTCACTCTTGAGAAGCAGCAATTATGCTTTTGTTCCTGAGGGTTTTTCCATCCATGAAGCTGTAGAGCGAGCTAGTTGAAGAGTCTCTCTTGCTGTCCAGCCACAGTATTCTTAAAGACCTACTGTACACAATGACTTGTGAACAAACAAGTGTCTGTCCTCTATTGTAGGTGAATTGGTATCTAACTTAATTGCATGTCTGAGCCCTGCAATCATTACTGTGCTTCCCAGGAAACAACAATGGAAGGTCTTACTTCTTTTGTCTAATTTTGACAGGATGTGTATATTTGTAATTGAAGATGGAAAAATGCAAGTAAGTAGAATAGGTCTAAATGTTTGCTGAAAGAGCAATTACAGAATTGCTGACGCTAATAGAATTTAACGATCTGCTGATTGATGATATCTAAATGAGAGGGGAGGAAAAAAAAAAAAAAAACACCAAAAGGAAAGCCCTAATCCTTCCTCCATAATCCCTGAGCCTGTGTTGTGGTTTGGAAATGAATCCATCAGTGAATGTTACCTATGCAAAGGAGGTGAAAACTCTGCTGTTCAGCTGATTATAATGGGACCATGTTAAAAAGTATCACCTTGATTGTGCTGGTTGCATTGTACTTGAGTTTCTCAAATTGCAAATCTCGGTGATTATGTGCCCAGCAGTGCTTTAACACTCTCTAGTTTGCTTGAACATAATTTATAGCTCTTGTATTATGCCTTCACTCATAAATTTTGCAGGCAGCTTTAGTGGTTATCATCACAAAAGACATTTGCTGTCTTTCCAGACAAAAGCAGAACACTAGCTGTTCATTACAAGTAAACCATGGGGGTTTTTTAAGTTTAGTTTTTAAAATTTAATTTACCTGGACTCTAGAAAGTAGTTGTGGTGAGGAGTTCCTCTTGTGGAGTGCTGCAAAACACACGTGTGTGTCAAGTCAAGTCTGATCTTCTGTCTGAACTACTTGGGCAACAAAATACTTTGAAGTATTTTACTTATTTCCAGCTAATGTAAAGTCTTTGGTATTTCATTATTTTTGTTTATAGGAGAAGATTATTTTGTATATGGGATTTTTATTTATAGGAAAGAGTATGATGTTGGAGAGGGACTGTTTACAAAGGCCTGCAGTGATAGGATGAGGGGCAGTGGTTTGAAATTCGAGAAGAGGTGATAGCATGTGAGGAGTGTGCTCTTTGCTGTGAGGGTGGCAGAACACAGGAGCGGGTTACCAAGAGAGATAGTTGAGGCCTCGTGCTTGGAGATACTCAAGGTCAGGCTCAACAAGGCTCTGGCAACCTGGTCTAGTGGAGGATGTCAGTGCTGACTTCAGGGGAGTTGGACTAGATGACCTTTGGAGATCTCTTCCAACCCAAACCATTCTATGCGAGGAAGTGAAATGAGGAAGAATGTCAGATAGTAGAGGTTAAGCTCTAGGAAAAGAAAAGTATAATGTGTGTCTTGGGAATGAAAGCAAAATTAAGACGGGTGCTGAAAGAAATGGTTTTAAAACTGATTTTATTTCCACAAGTGATTTTCCAACACCCCCCCCCGATTGTTGGGGTTTTGTTTAGAATCACAGAAATGTTAGGGTTGGAAGGGACCTCTAGGATCATGTAGTTCCAACCCCCATCTACGAGATCAGGTTGCTCAGAGCCACATCCAGGGATGGGGTTGGTTTGTTTGTGGATTTTTTTTTTTTTTTTTTTTTTAAATCACCTAGCACTGAGAGTCTAAAATTTCATCTGCTGCAGTGGACTTATGCTTTTTTCCTTCCAACAGGTCGTGACAATGCATGTGAGAAGACTTCGTACATGTTTCTGCGGAAAGAACTTCCCGTGCGACTAGCTAACACCATGAGAGAAGTCAATTTGTTGCCTGATAACTTACTGAACAGACCTTCAGTTGGTCTGGTACAGAGCTGGTAAGTTGTAAAAGGTGTATTGAAAAATGAGTGTAAAACAAACACTGTATGTATTGATTTACTTGCAGCTCAGCTTGGATTGTCTTGTACTGAAGTCTGTTTTCATAAATTCATAGAGTGGTTTAGGGTGGGAGACTTTAAAGATCATCTAGTTCCAACCCCTTGCAATGGGCAGGAACACCTTCCACTAGACCAGGTTGCTCAAGGTCTCATCCAGCCTGGCCTTGAACACCTCCAGGGAGGGGGCATTCTAGTGGAATGTGTCTCTGCCCATGGCAGGATGATTTGCACTAGATGATCCCTTGAGGTCCCTTCCAACCCTGGCAGTTCTATGATTCTATTCTATGATTCTACAACCTCTGTGGGCAACCTGTTCCAATGTCTCACCACCCTCTCTGTAAAGAATTTTCCCCTGATCTCCAGTCTACATCTCCCCTCCTCAAGCTTCAATCCATTCCTTTTCATCCTACCACTACAAGCCCTTGTAACAAGTCCCTTCCCAGCTTTCTTGTAGCCCCCCATCCATGTACCCTAAGGTCTGCCTTGAATTGTTTATCAGCTGTGTTTCTTGTCAAATGAAGTTTCATTTACTTCTGTCTAATGTTAATTAAATACTCTAACATGGATCTTAGAGATAACAATTTGTAAGTTAGTCTTGTCAGTTAATAAAAGCATATCCTTACCTCCCAGGTAATTAGAATCAGTCAATATCTTCCTTGAGCAAGCTTTTTACATAGTCCTCAGTGGATTGAATTATTGAAATAGCTGTTCTTTCCCCTTTGTCAAAAATACTGAGAGAAAATTTAAACATTGATTATTCTTCTCATTGCTTAATCTTTGAACACATAGCCTCCTATTCAGTGACAGTTATGGATAGGGAGAAAAATCATCCAGTAAGTAACATTTTCCATTGTAATAACTAGTGTGTATCCAAAGTGATTCAAAGTCCTCTCATCTTTTCCATAGTAAATAATTTCTACCTACTTGCATGTTCAGTGAGGTTTGGAGACTTCTACCTTGTATGTATTAAGCTGTGAAAAATTGTTGTTCATGGGGTATTGATTGTTTCTACCTGCAAATACTTGATACAGAGAATTTGTGTAAAAATACCTTTACAATGTACAAGAAATAAAGCTTGTCTAACTGTAACAGCAGCTGATGTGGCAGGCTTCTTTTAAGTTCAGTGAGAGCCTCTGAGCCAAGAAATTCCACTGTTGACTGTACATTGATTGCTGGTTTGGGTCTCATATTTATCAAAGCCTCAGGCTTAGAAAATAGAAATTAGGATATGTGATACTGTACTTTGGTTTAAATACACTTGTCTGTGTAAGGTAATAGCAGCTGTCTTGATGACCACTTCAAACATAGTGATTAAGTGCTTCAAATAAATGTAAATGTTGAGCCACACAATAACAATCACTTGGATGTTAAGTGGCAGCTTGCAAGGTTTGAAGGCTTGTGTAGTGTGTCTGATGTTACCAGAAGCTGTTATGGCAAACAGGAAAAAGTGAATAATGTGCAGGTCTTTTATGCTTTTCTAATCCAGATGACTTGTGGAGCTGTTCCTAGTGAAATGTTGGCAGATAGACGAATGAAGGAAAGAAATTTTTTTCTGTGGTGACTCCACAGCATAATTCTTCTACTCATCACAGAATGTTAGGGGTTGGAGGGAACCCTGAAAGATCATCCGGTCCAGCCCCCTCTGCCAGAGCAGGAGCACTTAGGTAAACCACACAGGAATGCATGCAGGAAGGTTTGGAATGCCTCCAGAAAAGGATACTCCACAACCTCTCTGGACAGCCTGTTCCAGGGCTCTGGCACCCTCACAATGAAAAAGTTGTTCCTTATGTCCACATGGAACCTCCTCTGCTCCAGCTTGCACCCATTGCCCCTTGTCCTATCATTGGACATCCCCGAGCAGAGCCTGGCTCCGTGCTGCTGACACTGCCCTTCACATCTTTATAAGCATGAATGAGGTCACCTCAGTCTCGTCTCAGTGAGACAGAATTAGCTTGAAAAATTTCAGTTCCCAGTCTATTCCTCAGTGTCAGCATGCCATAAAATACAGGAAGCATCTAGTCTTTAAAGCGGGTTTTCTTAAACTTTTTAATTAGAACAAGGTGGCTTCGTAAATAGATGGAACTTGGCTTTCATGGAGTAAGAAAAAAAATTGATGCTGCCTGCTGTACAGCATGGATTCTTTCCTGTCAGTCCTGTGTCCAGCCAGGCAGTGACATCCTGGATTGTGTGGGTTTCCTACCTTCTTATAGGTCCCTTAGAAAGCAACCTCGTCTTGGTGTTTCTGAGAATATGCTTTCTGCTGCAGGCAAGCCTTGCTCTCAATTTTCTCATCTATCTTCATGGCTGTGCTGTAGGATTTTGCTTTCCTCTACCACGCTCTTTGACTGCACTGTGCTGCCTAACAGATTTTACAACTGGTTGCTTGATTGCTCTCAGGAAAGGTGCCTTTTTTTTGTTTTGTTTCCTCCTTCCTTTCTGGGTTCCTTAGCCTGATGTGTGCAGCAGTGAGGATAGGCAAAACAGCTGCCCTTCCTTTGTGTTACTCAGCTGTGTTTTCTTTGAATAAAGCTGGCATTCCCCACAGTGTAAACTATGAACAACAACAAAATGGTTTTGCATTTGAATCTGTGCAAAGGTAAAACATGAGGCTTGTCCCAGTTAGAGTTTATAACTTATGTGTGTTTTGCATGGAGTAACAAGGGAAGGAATAAAGTGAATCAAAATAACAACAGTTATTTATATATGAACTGCAGTGAATCCAAACAAATCAACAACCGGCATGCTAGAGATTAGCAATTTTATTTTCATCTCTTCAAAAGTGGTGAGTAACTTCTGTTTCCAAAGAAGTAGGCCTATTTTTTAGGCCAGCTTTGAATAGAGCACTTCAGACAGGTAGCATATTCCACATGTGGTGGAACTGCATAATAAATCATCACAAATGTGATGTGAAAAGGGAAAATAGTTACAGTAAAACCTTATAATGGAGAAGGTCAGAGATTGTAAAATACCTAAAGTGAGTGTGAGGTGGAAGGTGTCCCTGCATATGGTGGGGGTGTGTGGAACTATATGATCTTCAAGGTTCCTTCCAACCTAAATCATTCTATGAATCTATGAATATGCTACTCAGTCATATCCAAGAGTCACATTTTAACTAACCCTGACCAAATGTCTCTACTTTTCTTCAATAGTTTTCTCTGGAAAAGGCTAAAAATTTCTATTTATTGGTTTTGAAAGACCCATGAGAGAAGTCAGCATAGTTTGGAGATTAATAATTGGTTTTCCTCTATTTTTTACACTCAGACTATGCTAACAAGATTGTGTTACCATGGAGCTGCAGTCTTAGGACCAATGTCCCAGGAAGCTAATAGAGATATCCTGCTGAGATAGATGAGATCTCAATGCAGCATGCCAGTAATGGTAGGCAACCAACCAAATCTGCGCAGCACAAAAGTCAGGTGTCTGCTACCTTCAGTACCAGAAATACTGATTGCTGTTTTATTCTCAGCATTGGCACAGGATTGCTGATGCTCAACACTTGTGGTAGGACTTCTGTAGTATAAAGCACATGCTGTGTTACTTCTCAAGTGTGGGTGGTTGTCCTGGATCTTCAGAAACAGAACTTTCGATGACAGATGGGGTTGAGCAGCTTCCTAATAACCTCCTCTGACTGACTTTGCCACAAGAGAAGCTGCCACTTCTCTCACGACACAGATTCATGGAAAAATCTTTCACATGGGAAAAAGCTGAGACAGCTGACTGTCTCCTTAGAGATACTCAGCAAGCCATCTGGACTGCTCAACCTGAAGCAGAGAAAGCTTGGGTGGGTGAGGGGCTGAATATTATCAGCATGTATAAATACCTAATGGGAGAGAATGAAGATGAAGGAAACGGAGTTTCTTCAGTAGGGCTCAGTGACAGGACGAGGGGCAATAAATACAGGTTAAAGCACATGAAATTGCATCTGAATGTAAGAGAAAACAATGAGAGTGGACAACATCACAAGAAGGTTGCCCAGAGAGAGTGGAGTCTCCATCTGTGGAGATGTTCAAAACCCAACTGTGGTAGTTTTAGGCTATGCCTTTAAAATGTTGTGACTCCATGTGGCCCTGGGCAGCCTGATCTAGTTGCAAAGTGTCCCTGCTCGCTACAGGGAGGATTGAACAAAAGGACCTTTGAGAGCCCCTTTCCAACCCAATGCAATTTGTTAATCTGTGATGGTTACAGGAGGGCAAAACCACACAGAGGAACACGAGTTAGTGTTACTGTGCTGACCATGTTGAGAACGTCAGTGTCCCTGGAGAGATGACACAGTGACCTGTGATTGATGCAACTGAGATGGGGGTGTAGCAGCACATGGTGCTGGAGGGAGTCATACAGGCAGCAGTGCTGTCTTTGGCATTGCTGTAGCTTTAAGGTGCAGGGTGAAGTTTCACAACCTGCTTAAGCTGATCTTGACATTGAACTGCTACTAAAAGATTTTGTTGTAATGTGAAGTTGTCCAAGCTGTAGTGACTGAGGCCAGTCTCCTAGGCAGTGACCTTGCACATAGATCATTCTGTTGAGCTGCTCTAATGGGTTGCTGCTGCTGGATGGTGTTTTGATTTTCCCCATGTAAGCTTTATGGTTGTCTTTTGTCTCTTGTGCTAGCTTTAGCAGGTTAGACCTTCTGTGAGTTGTTTTCATGTCAGAGAATGATCAACCCCCCCCCCAGCCTACTCTTTCTGTTTTGACATTGCAGGGAGTTAGAGCTGTTAGTATTGATGTTATCAT
Organism: Picus viridis; assembly: GCA_033816785.1. Classification (NCBI taxonomy): domain Eukaryota; kingdom Metazoa; phylum Chordata; class Aves; order Piciformes; family Picidae; genus Picus; species Picus viridis. The sequence goes on along the minus strand of CM066570.1, from coordinate 27,498,693 downwards.
AATGTAAGTGGCAGTGCTTAATCAAGTATGAAGGGAGGGCAAATGAGGAATGTTGTCTCCTGGTAAAACTGAAACCCTCCTTTTACATGTCTGATTGATACCTTGCCTGATTTATTTTGAGAAGTAACTCACAATTATGTAATTTTTGCATCTATACTTTTAAATATACCTGCTTCAGTGGGTGGTAGCTGGTCCCCAGGCCCTGTGATGTGAGAGGGTAGCATTCATACTGGTATTGGGCTAGTTTGCTGCAGATCAGGCTGGCCATGTTCATGTTGAGTGGTATTTTGCCTTAAATCATCTTTGGCCCCTGTGTGGTACTTCTGTGTCTCTTGAGCCTCAGTGAGTATCTTGTCTGTGCTGAATGCCTGAACTGGAGACAAGTGTGTGTGCGAGAGTGGTGGTGTTAGGAAACCAAGGGTTGTGTTGCATGGCCTGAGGTACAACGTGAGGAGATGCAGGAGTGTGTGAGGGGGTGTACTCTTTTGGAGTATCCTGGTAGGACCAACTTGGCGCAGTCTTACACCACAGGTTTTGGGGAGTGTTCCCTGGAGCTTTATTTTAGAAAGAAGATTGGGTCACTGAGGAATGTGGGAGCAGAGCAATGTGTACAAAGTGTATGACCAGAAACCAAGAACAAGGGATGAACTAAGTTACCTGAAATTGCAGAACTTCCTGAAGAGAGGATTTGTTCCTATTAACCTTAGCTTGATTTATATAGCAGTGTTCCTGAATTGTGGACTTGTAGGCTCACAAACTACTTTTCAACTCTGTATAACATACTGCAGTTGCTTTCTTTCCCTTTGCTGTTGTGTGCCACTTCATTTTAGCCTTTGCAGAGGGCTATGTGCTATGTTTCTGCTGTTACAGATGAGGTTGTATTCTTAAGATTAAAAAAAAATTAAAACAAAATTTAGGTTTAAGTATTTTAACTTCTTTATAATTTTTGCTTCTTTCAGGTACATGCAGAGTTTCCTTGAGCTTTTAGAATATGAAAATAGAAGTCCTGAGGATCCTCATGTTCTGGATGAGTGAGTAATTGGTTTCCTTGTGATGGTTCATTTGAAAATAATCTATTTCAAAAACCAAGTGGTGTTGGTTTGCTTTCATTTGTTTTGTTTGGGTTTTTTTTACTACAGGATAACAGTGGTCTTATTTATGAGGTAGAATTGGTGCAGTAAAGGCCAAAATTGTAACTTGGAGCAGAGTATAGGAAGCTTAAGTGCTTTTGAACAATGTATTTTGCATTTATACAGTCTGATAGTTTAAGAAATGGCATGAAGTGCTTCCTTAAAAGCTGTATTGATAAGACAGCATTCATGTGAGAGTACACTTCAATCTTAAACACCTAGAGCTTAGTACTCTGTTGTATATACTGTATGTTGACATTAATATTCTGATTCTTTTCAGTTTGAGAACATTTAGTGATCAGTTACTCTTTTTATCCAAAAGTTCTTTTAATGCACTTGAATTATTGCTGTTCACCACCCTCGCTGAATATGTTCTGAAAAGCAAGTGTAGCCAGTTTTCTTTATCTACAGATCAGATTAAAATTGTCATTAGAATGTTTCCTTGAAATTTATATGCATAAAACAGAAGAACCCCACAGGAGAGAACAGATGCAACATATGCACCTGTGCCCATAGCATAGCCATGTGAAAGGCAGTGTCAGGAGGATGGAGCCAGGCTCTAGTCAGTGATGTCCAATGATAAGATGAGGGGCAATGGGTGCAAGCTGGAGCAGAGGAGGTTCCACATGAATGTAAGGACAAATGTTTTCCCTGTGAGGGTGCCAGAGCTCTGGAACAGGCTGCCCAGAGAGGTTGTGGAGTCTCCTTCTCTAGAGACATTCCAAACCCGCCTGGATGCCTTCCTGTGTGATCTACTCTAGGTGCTCCTGCTCTGGCAGGGGTTTGGACTGGATTATCTTTTGAGGTCCTTTTTAACTTCAAGCATTCTGTGATTCTGCAACTAACTTTCCTGCTATTTGCATCCTGTCTGTTCTTTAGTTTTCTGAAGGCAATGTTTAACTGTGTATTGAACTATATTTAGCTATTATTTTACCATTCTTTGCAAACTACCTCTTTCAAAAATTGTCTTTAATTACATCCATATTTAGCTCCTAACAAATTTCTCTATTCCTCCTCCTCTTCTCTATTCCATGTTAGTGCTGTGTAGCCCTAACCCTGCTTACAGTACTGGCAACTCTAGTAGTCAATGAACTACTTTTCAGTGGAATAAAACGCACATCTGAGTTCATTGGTGTTTATATAACACTTCTATTTTGTAATTGCACACATCACTTAGTACAGAATTTGAGACATTATCTGGAACTTTGTGGATAGTGTCCTCATGGATACATGAATACAAATAGTACTTCAACTAGATGGGCTTGCTTAGAAAGACACGTGGAAATTCAGTCTGTGAGGTATGCCTGGACCTCTGAACCAGAGCTTTTCTTGTCCTAGTGGTAGCTGCATTATATCTCTGAGTACCTTGCATATGGTAACATGTGTGAAGAGGATTGGAGCATTCTGCATTTTGTAGTTCCCCTCAGCTGTCTTGTTTCTGCACTCAGCATGCTGTGTGCATGTTATATACTTCATGTTCCAGGAAACTCAGCCTTGCATCCCTTCGTTGCTGAAGCATCCATCCTTGGTAGTGCCCTGGGTAGTATCAGAGGGCCCCCACATTTCATGATGGTCCCCATCTCTTCTTTCTTTAGCTTAATTAATATCACAAAATGTGTAACTTAATGGGATTGGAATTACTTCTGCCCCAGAATCACTCCAGCATCTTTTGTTTGAAGCTGAATGTGGAAATGTGAAAACTTAACAGATTTTTGGAATCTGAATGAGTGCTTCAGTGGTCTTTTTTCAGCTGAGGTGGGCTTTTGTTTTTGTTACTGCTAATCAAAGTTATTAACACAGGAGAGATGGAAAACTAAAATGATCTTCTGAAGAGGTTTGATAGCCACAGATCTGTTCTATCACTGTTGGCAGTAATTCTTCAATTAATGCTTTCTGAAATGGTTGAATGACCTGATCAGTTGAACATAAAATGTCCTCTCGCTATTGGTGTCTCTACCTTCTCTGGGGAGCCTGCTCTGCTTTTCTCATAATGACTGCTCTTTCTAAGGAAACATTTTTATTTGTCGGTCTCAGAGGATTATAGATGTTGTCCATGTACTGACACAGCTGTCTATAAAGCACACAGAATCACAGACTGTTGGGGCTGGAAGGGACCTCAAGAGATCACCCAGTCCAACCCCCCTGCCAGGGCAGGATCGCCTACACCAGGCAACACAGGAACTCATCCAGGCGGGTCTTGAATATCTCCAGAGAGGAGACTCCACAACCTCCCTGGGCAGCCTGTTCCAGTGTTCTGTCATTTTCATTTTTTAAATGTTAATTATTCCCCTCCCTAACACTGTACAGTCTATAGATAGCTGGCATCATTTCTGTGAGGAAATTCAAATGAATCACTCTAAACTTAGAGTAGCTGATGTTCATTTCTATCCTATTCCTGGTAAGTCCATAGTGAGAGCTTTGAGGTGATTTGCTTTTTATTCTCAGAAACTGATTGTAGGGTTGTGGGGTTTTTTTTTTTGTTCATTTGTTTGGTTTCCTCCAAGCTCTTTTTGTGACATGGTAAGGTGTAGGGATCATTGTTCTCTTATCTAAGCTGCTTCTGGGATGGGCAACTAGCACTTTGTATTGGTGCACTGGTACTGGCTCTGAAAAATAGCATGATTTCTAATGGAATCCATGACAGTTTTCTGGATTTCTGGGTCTGTGTCTTGGCAATCCTTCATGCAGTGAAGGGAACTACAAATTTGACTGAGAGGAAAAATAGCCTGTGATGGACCCTAAACTGTTACACCATGTGGTGTAACACCAAAGACAACAGTGCCAACACAGTAGAGAGGGTGAGTGGTCAGGGGTGAGTGCTCAGGAGTGAGTGCAGAGACTAAACTAAAGCTGATGTTTTTGGAGTGGCCCAACTTCTCTCTGCTCTTAATGTGTGAATTTGAGGACAGGGACCCTCATGAGTGTTGATACTTCTTTTTTTCTGTGATGGTTGGACAAAATCCTCTAGAGGGATTCTGACTCAGCATTTCTGTGATGACATTCAGAGGTGCTTTGGTTTCTTTATTGCATTGTTAGCTGGCAGGCCTTGTGGAGACTTACTACGACGTTGCCACATTACTGTCACTGGCAGTAGTATAGACATAACACCACAAGGTAAGGTTGCATTTGGATTTCAGATAATACAAACATCTTTCCTCAAGCTGTGGGCAGTCACGTGGAACCCTTTCCACAGTTCTGTTAAACAGTATAATGCAAGAGTGTTAAGGTAAGGTGTCCACCCTTGGTAGAGGGTGTAAGAAATGTTGGAAGTTTCCTGTGGTGTCAATATGTCTCTGGATAAACACACAGTCTTAGACTGGTTTGGGTTGGAAGGGACCTCCAAAGGTCATCTAGTCCAATTCCCCTGCAATAAACAGGGACATCCTCCACTAGATCAGGTTGCTCATAGTCTTGTCGAGCCTGATCCTGAACATCTCCAGGAATGGGGCCTCAACTACCTCCTTGGGCAACCACCCTCATGGTAAAGAACTTGTTCCTAACATCCAATCTAAATCTACTCTCATTTAAAACCATTGGCTCTCATCCTATCACTGCAGACCTTTGGTAACAGTCCCTCTGTAGCATTCTTGTAGGCTCCTTTCAGGTACTGGAAGGCTGCTATTAGTTCTCCCTGGAGCCTTGTCTTTTCCAGGCTGAACAGCCCCACCTCCCTCAGCCTGTCCTTATAGCAGAGGTGTTCCAGCCCCCTGTACATTTTTTGTGGCCCTCCTCTCGACCTGCTCCCTCAGGTCCATGTCTTTCCTGTCTTGAGGGCGCCAGAGCTGGATGTAGTGCTCCAGGTGAAGTCTCACCAGAGCAGCAGAGACAGAAGTTGTTTCCCAAATTGACAAGTTTGTAAGATGTGCTGTTCACGTGCACTCACTCCACCCTCTGATACCTCTGAGTTTCTTTGCTGATTTTGCTCTTTGTGGCACTCTCCTGGGAGGGTGTGTGGGAGTGTCCTTGAACAGAGAGCAGATGAAGTAGTAAGATTGTCTGGAAATAACATACACACCAGAAACAGCACAAGAAATAAGTTTCCTCTCTGCAGCACCAAGATTAAAATGGTGATTCTGTTAGCAATTTAAAATAAGTAAACACTGGGGTGTTCAATTTTGTTGCTTTTGTCTAATGTGCAGTGCTAGTTCAGTTAGTTTTGCTCTTTGATGAAAGTAGCTTTGCTTTCTAGTAGAGAAATCTTTTAAGAGTGTGAACTTAAACTTCTCTTTCTGGTGATTCTCAACTACCAGCTACCACTTCTTTAAAAAACAAGAGCAACCAATAAAACCAAACAAACACAACCCCCAGCAAACCCAAACCCCTTATAGCATACCTGTTCCCTTTAAAAGGATTTTATTTTTCTTTCAGTCTACTCATCACTTTCCTGCTTTTGATCTTTAAGGTGATACTATCCCTAAGAGACATAGCGAAAATCTCCTTTGTCTTTATGTTAACTTTCTTACAACTTCTTTTCTTATGCTGTCCTGCCAGATTGAAACAGAATCATCTGTACAGTCATTTGGGAGTTAAATAATAGCTTGTATTCTGACACTTACTGCCTTTGCCCATGTCTACAGGCTTGGTTTATTTAACAGCAATGGTATTGCCTTAAATGTTCTTTTATTAATACAGAAGCCACTGAAGCTCACCTGACTAAAATAGCTTCTTATTAATCATTTCTTATCTGTCAAACCAGCTGCATTATTTATTAATCATGGATTTCAAAACACAGTACAGTGAATTTTGTCACAACAGTCATTGCTAAGTAAAATTTTCAGAGCTATCCTGGAGTAATCTCCCTCCCTCAGCTAATCTCAGGAACATTTTACAAATTCCATGATGTGATCTCTCAGTTTGTGTACAGTAAATCCTTGTATTTTCCAGGGGTAAAGGGGTGGCAAGAGTAAGAGAATGAGTTTTGATTTGTGCCCTGCTGCTTTGAAAGGTACCTATATTCTTCATGTGTTTGGTCACACAGAATGGAAAGGGTTGGAAGGCACTTTGAAAGGTGGAGCCCAAACTCCTTGTTGCCAGAGCAGGAGCACCTAGAGCAGGTCACATAGGAACTCATCCAGGTGGGTTTGGAATGTATCCAGAGAAGGAGACGCCACAACCTCTCTGGGCATTCTGTTCCAGGGCTCTGGCACCCTCACAATGAAAAAGTTTTTCCTTATGTTCACTTGGAACTTCCTCTGCTCCAGCTTGCACCCATTGCCCCTTGTCCTGTCATTGGGCATCACCAAGTGGAGCCTGGCTCCATCCTCTTGGCACTCACCCTTCACATCTTTATAAACATGAATGAGGTCACCCCTGAAGTCTCCTCCAAGCTAAAGAGCTCCAGCTCCCTCAGCCTTTCCTCAGCAGGGAGATGTTCCACTGCCTTCAGCATCTTTGTGGCTTTCTGCTGGACTCTCTCAAGCAGTTCCCTGAGGTCCTTCTTGAACTAAGGGTCCCAGAACTGGACAGAATATTCCATATGTGGCCTCACCAGGGCCGAGTAGACTGGGAAGAGAACCTCTCTCCACCTACTAACACTACTCCGCCTAATCCACCCCAGGATGCCATTTGCCTTCTTGGCCACAAGGGCAGATTGCTGGCTCATGGTCATCCTTCTGTCCATCAGGACCCTCATGTCCCTTTCCCCTGTGCTTCTCTCCAACAAGTTACTTCCCAACCTAGGCTAGTCCATGGGGTTATTCTTTCCCAGATTCAAGACTCTTGTCCATGCTGTATTTCATCAGATTTCTTTCTGCCAGCCTCCAGTCTGTCTAGGTGTCACTGAATGGCAGCACCTTTAAAAGCACTTGCTTGATGGAGACACTAGAGTGAACCCAGTTATCTTTGAAGATGGAATGGGAAGTTTCAAATTCTTTGTTGTGTACATTTGCATACTAAGCTTTAGCTGTGATTTGTTGGTCAGCAGCAGATAAAGCTCTTAGCGCTTTGTTTGACCTTTGACATGCTCAATGTGTTTAAGCACTTCAATAGTGGGATGTCAGTGAGCAGTTTGCCCTCCTGGAGCACTTAGGCCTCAGGCTGTGTTGTGGATAGTGGAGGAATTTAAAAACAAATAGCAAATCTAGCAGCAGATAGCAGTTAGAAGGGAGTGTTGGCAGCTGTCTTTTAGATAAGATTGTAAGTGTTACTTCTCAGCTCTGTTTTTAGCTAGCGTCTTGTTGCTTTGGAAGAGAGAAACAGCATGAGCAGTGACAGGCTCTAGTCTTGTCTCCAAAACTAGTACCAGATCTCAGTGGTTACAGTTCGCAAACAGCTTAAGCTGTCCAGTCACAAGAGTAATTTTGTAGTCTGGTAGCATTTAGATTGGGGAATTAGGCAGTTTAAAGTTCGCCTCTTTTATGCAACAAAACGGTGTGGAGAGATTACTGAGCTGTTTGTTAACACACAGGCAAAAACTGGTAGACTGAGGAGGGTGAAAGAACTATTAAAAATGAATCCTATGTTTCTTTGGAGCAGGCAGGGTAGAGTGGAAGAAATAATTGTAAGTGTATCACTTGTGAAGTATGTTGTGGGATACTATCAAATGATTGTCTTGGCTGACTGGTTATGAAAAGGAAGGAAGCATCCTTCCTTTTGATACAGCCCTTGTCCTGGGCTGTATCAAGAGAATTGTGACCCAACAGGATGAGGGAAGGGATTCTGCCTCTCTGCTCTGCACGTGTGAGAACCCACCTGAAGTACTGCATCCAGTTCTGGTACCCCCAGTGTAAGAGGGGTATCTAACTGCTGGAGTGGGTGCAGAGGAGGGCCACTAAGATGGTAAGAGGGTTGGAGAACCTCCCTTATGAGGACAGGCTGAGAGATTTGGGGCAGTTCAGCCTGGAGTAAAGGATTATCTGGGGAGACCGTATAGCAACCTTCCAGGACCTTAAGGGGGTTCACAAGAAACCCAGGAAGGGACTTCTTAAAAGGTCTTGTGATAGAATGAAAGGGAATGGATTGAAGCTTGAGGAGGGTGAATTTAGACTGGAGATTAGGAAGAAATTCTTTCCAGTGAGGGTGGTGACGCACTGGAACAGGTTGCCCGGGAGGACATGAATACCCTGGAGGTTTTCAAGGCCAGACAGGACAAGGCCTTGAGCAATCTGAGCTAGTGGAAGGTGTCCCTGCCTGTGGCAGGGGTTTGGAACTAGATGATCCTTGAGGTCCCTTCCATCCTAAGCCAATCTAGGAATCCACCTTAAATGTAGATTTAAGTGGATTTTAATGTGCTTTTAAGATGAATGAGAGGTCTTTTTATTACTTTTGGTTCTCTTAATGTTCTTCCCTCTGCTCACTGCAGGGGGATGTTGGACTAGACGACCTTGCTAGGTCCCTTCCAACCCAAAGTATTCTGTGATTCCTTCTGTAGCTGGTTTTCTGTAGCTGATCTTGTATAGCAGTCTTAGAGGGTTATAGATGCTATCCATGTACTGTCACAGCTGTCTCTAAAGTCATGCATGTACTACTTTATATGAAAATGATATTCTAATTTCATAAAAATAATTGATGCATTTCTTTTCATTGTTCGTTTTAAATGTACCAAGAATGGTTTGCTGTTGAAAAAAAATAGCTTTAGAAAGCTATTAGTCATTAATATGTGGAGGGGAAAAATAAAGATGAGCACTTTGAGGATCATAGGCGCTGAGCTGCCTCATCAGGTGAAACAGAATTCCTCCTGACTGCTTCAAAAGTGATTGTGAAAAGCAGCGCGAGTGTAGCAATGTGGTTTAGTGGTGAAGTTGGTAGAATAGGGTTAATGGTTTGACCTGACGATCTCGGGGTCTTTTGCAACCTGAATGATTGTGCGATTCCGTGCCCTAAAACGTGCCGAGCTGCCACAGAGCCCGTCCGAGCCCCGTTGTATGCGCTCTGCCATCCAGTGGTGTAAAAGGAAACTGAGCAGCAGTCACACTGATGATCGTTTCCTATGCTGTTATTTCAATTTACCAGAAGAGACGTGAAGGAAATGCATTAAAACGCTACACTGCATGGGGTGAGTTGCTGGGAAGAAAGTGTGAAGTATAAATTATGAAGTCAGGTTGTTTTTTTTCCCGCGTTTCCTTTCCAATCTCCTAGCTGCTGTTGGTTGCAGAGTAGGAGTCAGGATCATAGAATCATTTAGGTTGGAGAAGACTTTCAAGATCATCGAGTCCAACCATTAAACCTACTCTACCAAGCCCACCACTAAGCCATATCCCCAGGCAATATCCTTTAAGATTTAAAATGTTTTACTCCTTGGAAGCACCCAGAACACTTTTGGATAGCAGCTGAGTTGCTCGGGGCTGACCCAGCTCCACTGCTGCCCGGCAGAGCTCTCTGCCCTCAGGGACCACTTTGCTCCAGCCAAGCTGAACTGAATTTTAGCACCAAACTACTGGAAGACAGAGCAAGAGGAGTGATCTCTCCAAGGAGAACTCACCAGGGCATAGTTGCCATGGTGCATACTACAGCAATAACAGATTAAAGAAAGATTTTATTTTAGTAGGTGTGATGGGTTGAGGCAGCCCCCCCCAAACCCTCCCCACCACGGGCAGAATAAAACAACTCAGACAAACGGATTGCAAAAGTGATGGAAAGTTTAAAGGAAAAGCGGTGAATGTTTACAGAAAGGCAAAAGCAGAGTGACAAAAGAAATCCCAAACAGTCCCAAGATGATCCCATCCCCACCTGGGGGTACATCCAAGACCCCCAGGGCTCCTTCTTCCCCCCTCCCCACTGCTAGGCTAGTCTCAGCTGGCCAGATCTGAGACTGCCCATCCCCCCGTGGCCTTGGGCCTCGCCAGGCCCATGGCCGGGAGACATCTCCCCCATTACCGGGTGACGGCGAGGAAGAAAGAGGAGGTGCTTAGCCCTCGCACTGGATCTTATAGTGGTGCAGAGAATTATGGTAGAAATACCCAATTTCCTGTGTCCACCCACTGGGCTGGACCTCTGGACACAGGAAGCGGGGGGCACCCAGCCCAAACTGCAACAGTAGGAAAGAGACATTGACATGAATACTTTTTTTTTTTTTTTTTTTTTTTTTTTTTTTTTTTGGGGGGATGACTTAATTTGAGGCCTTAAATATTTCATAGGTCTTGTGAGTGAGAGGTTGACCAAATATTTCTCTGTGCATAGGTTTGTTTAGGTACTGCTATGTTTTTATCTTCTCCCTCTGATACTGGACTGGTAGGGATAGTAAACAGATAAAGTGGTTATGCTGTGGGGAATTCAAACCAGAAGTGACAGACTGAATTGAATTATACTTGTAACAATCTGTTTCTAATTTTTTTTTTTTCCTTCTAGCTTTTTAGATGTTTTAATTAAAGTCAGGAACAGACACAATGATGTGGTTCCAACCATGGCTCAAGGGGTGATTGAATACAAGGAAAAATATGGCTTTGATCCATTTGTTAGCAGTAACATCCAGTACTTTCTAGACAGATTCTACACCAACCGCATCTCTTTCCGTATGCTTATTAACCAGCACAGTAAGTGATTGCTTTTTTAATGTGTGAGAACTTACTGCTTGCAAACCTGAAGCCATAGCTTTGGGGGTTTGCTTTGGTCTGGTTTATTTTTGGGGTTTGTTTGGGTTTTTTGGTGTGTGTTTTGTTTTGTTCCTTGTTTGGTTGGAGTTCTTTTGTTCGTTTTTGTTCATATTCATGACTAAATCTCATATTTTGTCCCAATTATGGTGAAAGATACACTGACAACTGGTTAATTTGGTACTTTGCAGTTCCTAGAAATAAATCCAAACCAGCAGTATGCTTTCTTTTAGAACTGTCAGGCTTTGTCAGCTTGGCTGTCACTTTTTAATCTTGTTGGCAGAGGCAGCTTGCATAGCGATACATGAAGTATTTTTAGGTAGTAGTAGGGGAGCTGTATTTTTCTGCTCACAAATCTCTCAACATAGTTTTGTAGAGCTGGCATTCCATAATCAAATGCAAGGATACCACAGACTTTGACTAGGTTATGCACTATGAGTATTTTTATAGTTGTTTGTTTTATTTTTCCCCAGCAACTTATTTAGACTTTCTTGCCTTCTAAAGAAGTTAGAAATAACTTTAGTTTGAAATTGTGCCATCTGCTCTCCCTTTATTTCCTATTCCCTATTTATGATTAAATGTTAAAATTAGTCATCCTTTGTCATTAGGTTCTGTTTCATTTGTTACTAATAATATTCATATTACAGCATGAAAGGAGTTACTTGCCCAGCTCCCATTAACCAGCGTGTGCAGCCATGCAGAAAGTGATCTGTATAAAGTTAAGGACTGCCATGTGATCTTATATATAGTGTGTCTTTGTCTTTTAGTTCTAGACCTTCATTCTCTGCCAAGTACTCTGCTTTTGTGAGCTCTTAGAAATTGTAGTACACTACATTTTCAGTATCTAGTGCACTAGATAATGCAGACACTATGTTACTACAGTGCAAGGTATTTTACTACCAGTTGTGTGTCTTTGCAGTAACCTTTTATGTTACTAAGAACTGTCTTGCTCTGTATGTACAAATAACTTTAATGTGGCAATAAATGTGCAGCTTATCCTTCACTCGTGCCTGGGCAGACAAATGTCAGAGATAAAACTAAGATAAGTTAAAAGGCCCCCAGGGAGTTATTTCAGTAAGTAGAAAGATGGTCCTAATAAAATTCTTGGGCCAAGTGCTAGAATAATTTGCACTAGTTCTAAAGTATTAAACTTATTTCACTGAACCAAAGTGACTGCCTATAGACATGCTTACTTAGTTGATTAAAAGCAGTTGTAGACATTTATATTACCTTGTACAATTTCACTGTGCTGAGCAAAGTTTAGTGGTCTGGCAGTGATAGCAAATACTAATCTTAAAGCCAGAGAAAAAGAATGCAGAAAAAAAAGGGTTTTTTCCTGTAGTTTGCATTTCTGTTTCATATAGTATTCCCAGACAGTTTCATACAGTGCAGTTCTGCAGGGTGCAGTGTGCCAGCCTGTTAGCTCACCGTGACTGGGTAGGAAAAGCTTCCAGGTTTGGTCTTCTGCTCTCCTCATACTCCATCTGTTTCATAGCAGAGCTGACTAGCTTGCTAAAATAGCAGAAAATAACCTCTGCAAAAAGCCAAAACAGTGTAAAACCTTTCTACTTTTTTGAGAGCTAAACTCTGTGTGGAGGATCTGGTGAGTGCCAGACCCTTGTGCAAAGGAGAGAGTGGAGGGAGTGACTGCTGAGAGTCAGGGAGAAAGTCAAGTGAGAGAGACCTCTGTGCCAGGTGTGAAATTCAGTGTAGCTTTTAACTATCCATAGCTTTGAAAAAATGAAAAAGGGAGGGGAAAAAGAGTGAGGCAAGCAGTGATCCTAAACAAGGATTCTGGCCATTTGTTAGAGTATCTTTTTGAAAAATGATGCATCATCCAGTAAGTCTCAGGTACCCTCAGATTTAAACTTCCTGAGCTGTTTCAAGTGGAATAGACAATTTACTGTCATCTCTGTTTCCTTTCAGCACTTCTTTTTGGTGGAGACATTAATCCTGCTCATCCCAAACATATTGGAAGTATTGATCCTAATTGTAATGTGGCAGAGGTGGTTAAAGGTAAGGTGAAGTTAATATTTTAATTGATGGAAACCTTCTCACGGTTTAGAATATGCATAAATGTGTAATTGAGATACAAGATACTGAAGGGGATTTAAATTCATTTAATAAAATACAAAAGAAGAAATGAAAGTTCTGCAGTTGTTCACAGTAAAGCTATCAGCTTACTGAGAATTTCTAATGTTTTCATTATTTAGAATGGAGAAAACTTGGGTTTAACAGAACTACGAAAACAATTGACTTATTTAAATAACTTTAACCCATGCTTCTCACCTTCATTTCTCTCAGCCTTTGGTAAAGAGGAAAACCTTTCTTATGTAGACTTGGACCTGTCTGATAATTTGCTTTGTAATGTAGATATCTTCTACTGTTAAGAAAGCTTGTTGGCTTCTAGCTCTTTGGCTCTAAGGCCAACCTTTTCTTTCAGCAGCTTTCTTTTATTTTTGTTTTCTTCTGAATAATTCTACCTTATTTTGACCTCAACATTGTGTGTGTTGCAGTCATGTTGTTTATTTAGATATTTTCTCTAATAGCAATGTTTGAATGTATTTTGATCATCAAATTCATAGTTGCTGTCTGGGACAAAGGAGTACATACTGCCAGAAGGTTCTCAGTCCAGTTTTCAAGCCAGTAGCTAAAATAGATCTCTCATGTCTGAAGAAGCACTCATTAGCAAAATGAGGGTATCGTAAACAGTACCCGGTGTCGGCTTTCAAAGAGAGGAGATCTCCTTGAAGATCCTTTCCAGTCTCAAGATAATTGAGGCTGTTTCCTTGTAGAATTGGTGAAGGGGTTAATTTTCATTCTGTATACTGTGCTAGCTCCAAAACGTTTTGGTTCACAGACAGCATTCTGAGCAATTTGTCAGAGATTAGATGTTGCTTTTGGCACTCTGGGGTAGGTACAAGCTCTGTATGCCCTTCAGGCACTGAAAAAGGATTTAAACAGCCAGTTCTCACTTCAAGCAGCTCCACCAGGTGTTGTGTCTATAACTACCTGAGCTTACAGAGATAGAGGGTCTCTATTTTACTGACTGCCCTAAGCCAAGATTTTTGAGCTGACAGCAAGTCCAGGCTTGTTCCAGAGTCAAGATTTCAGATGTACTGATAGATCCTTCACTCTGTTGTAAATTTGCTCCAGCTGTGACATGAAGCATGCTTTGAACTTTGCAGTCTCTTTTACAGTCTTGGGACTGTGCCGGAGAGCTGGCTTTTAGGAGAAGGTGAAATGTAAGACTGCACTCATAGAATCACAGAATGGTTTGGGTTGGTCCAAAGGTCATCTAGTCCAATTCCCCTGCAGTAAACAGGGACTTCCTCCACTAGATCAGGTTGCCCAGAGCCCTGTGAATCCTCACCTTGAGTATCTCCAGGGATGGGATCTCAACTACCTCCCTGGGCAACCTGTTCCAGTGTTCCACTATCCTCATGGTAAAGAACTTGTTCCCAACATCCAGTCTAAATCTGCTCTTCTCTAGTTTCAAACCATTGCTCTTTGCCCTATCACTTCAGGCCTTTGTAAACAGTCCCTTTGCAGCCTTTTTGTAGGCCCACTTCAGGTACTGGAAGGCTGCTACTGGGTCTTTCTGGAGCCTCCTCTTCTCCAGGCTAAACAACCCCAGCTCTTAGCAGAGGTGTTCCAGCCCCCTGATGTTTTTCATGGCCCTCCTCTGGACTTACTCCATCTCAATCTCTGACGTGATTTTGTTCAGGACTGGATGTTTTACTGGGTCATGAAGTGATAGTGCCTTCCTCTTTATCTCAGGGATGGTAAGGTGACTACTTCTTAAAAGTGGATGAGAGCCCTATATTAAATTTAGGGAGGCTAAATGAATTTATTCAGTCTCTTTGTTCTCTCAAGTCTTGTATAGTGACTGTGCCTGCTCCACATCATGTATTTGAGGCCTTTCAGTTTATTCTCACAGTTATTGAACAGCTTTTTGGGGGCCTTGAAGTTTTTCTCCACAACAAGCATCCAGCTCCCATCCACTGGATCCATATGTAATTCTCCCTTCTACCACATGGAAACTCTTTGAAACATGCTAAGGCATTCCTCTCTCTATGTAGATAGCCTTATGGTCATATTAGCTACATTCTCTTCAGCTTTTGATGTCAAGGTTGTGGCTGTGCTTCATGTGCTCCTTTTTTTCTGAAGTTGAGGGCCCAGTGCCATCAGAATTTCTGAGATGATCTTAAAATATCCCGTAAGCATAGGTAGTCCTGCATCTTCCCCTCCCAAAGTTATGCATATCCCTGGCTGACTTGGGGTACAGCTTGGGTACTAAACAGGATTTTGATCCTTTTGCTAGGACACATTTTATTGTTGGTGACAGTAGCCTTGTAGAATGTCTTTGAAGCTGGCCATGAAGGATTCCTACTGGGTAGCTGGTTTTGTGAGATATTCCCAAGACTTGATCAAGAACCCTTCCAGTGTTTGATTAGTTCATTTTTCACAGAATTTCAGGGCCTGGAAGGGACCTTGAAAAATCATCCAGTCCAACCCCACTGCCAGAGCAGGAGCACCTACACCAGATTACACAGGAATGCATCTAGGCAAGTTTTGAATATCTCCAGAGAGGAAGACTCCACAACCCCCCTGGGCAGCCTGCTCCAGTGTTCTGTCACCCTGACAGTGAAAAATTTTTTTCCTATGCTTCAACTTCCTCCCCTTGCTCCTTGTCTTGTCACTGGGCACCGCTGAGCACAGCCTGGCTCCATCCTCTCAGGACTCACCCTGCACATATATATAAACATTGATGAGCTCACCTGTGTCTCCTCTAAGCTAAAGAGCCCTCAGCTCTCAGCCACTCCTCATATGGAAGATGTTCCACCCCCTTAATCATCCTCATGGTTCTGTGCTGGACTCTTTCAAGTAGCTGACTGTCTGTCTTGAACTGAGGGGCCCGCTGCTAGGCTTCAAGCAGTGTTCGTGTCAGCCTGGTGTGATGTGTCCGGCCTTGCAGATGGCAGCACAACTGATAGAAAGTTATTTCAGATAACAGGGTACATTATAGATATTTCTGTAAACATCTTGGAGGACAATTATGGGTAACCAGCCCTTTCTAGGCACTAGTGATTTCTCTTTCTTTGTGCTTGTCACACAGCTCTGAGTCTTGGAAGTGACTATTTTCTTTTAGAGTGTCATTTTGGACAGGAGGGAAGAGGTTTGTGTAGGATGAGGTCAAGTACAATTGTTAGGGATCCTTAGCAAGTTTATCTACTTGCTCTTAGCCTACACGTACTAAGGTAGCTTCAGCAATGTAGCTGGAACATCTTTGGGCTTATGGTTTCCCTTTATTCTCACACATACTGCTTGTTGCCAAATTTGTTTTGTAAATGAGGTGTCTGTGAATATTTAGAACCAAGAAGAAATCTATCAAACAAAATGTGACTTTTAAACTTTCTTGCTGTGTTTTAGCAATACATAAGCCCATTAGGATTATGGGGAGGCTTGGTTTTGTTTTGTGGGTTGATGTGGGGGTTTTGTTTGGTTGGGTTTTGCTGTTTTTTTGGGGTTGGGATTTTTGGGGGGTTGTATTTTGGGTCTGGTTGGTTGAGGAGGTTTGGGTCTGGGGAGTGGCGGTTGGTTGTGAGGGGTTGGGTCAGGTTGGTTTGGGGGGGTTGGGGTGGGTTGGTTGGTGGGGGAAGTTTGGGGTGGGTGGATTGGTTGGTGGGGTGGGATTTGGGGATTGTAGGAAAAATGGAGAATTTTAAAGATTCCAGCTTTGTCCCCAGAAGGCCTTGAAAATATTTTAAAGGGTATTATATCTGGGGAAAAAAACCTGCATTTATGGTTTAATGTCATCCTTTTCTGTTTGAACTGGAAATAACAAGCATTAAATTGTACTCAGGACATGACAAATAGGTAGATACTGTGATCAGCCTAAGATTATACCCTTTTACCCTTCTGGGTTTGAAGCCCTGAAGAAAAATGAAAAATAACTTGTCTCTAGTAATCTGCTTTTGTTTGTAGAGTTCTAAATAGACTTTGCCCTTTCTTGCCAAATGGGCTATAAATATGCAGGGGAAAAGGGATTAGGATGGATACCAATTTCACACTTGTAAACCAGTTACTAAAATGAATGTTCTGCTTCAGGTCTTTCCCATAGAGGATGAACATTGCTAGTGGCCTCTGGATGATTTTGATAAATCAAATCTTCTGTTCTGTTGCATTATAGATGCTTATGAAACAGCTAAGATGTTATGTGAACAGTACTACACGGTGGCACCTGATCTGGAAGTTGAAGAATTCAATGGTAATTGTGAAGTTAGTTGATGTATTTTTAATATCTGTGATTTTTCTAGTTTTGTTAATTAATTAGACTCCTAGAATCATAAGGTTGGAAGGGACCTCAAGGATCATCCAGTTCCAACCCCCCTGCCATGGGCAGGAACACTTCACACTAGATCAGGTTGCCCAGAGCCACATCCAGCCTGGCCTTAAAAACCTCCAGGGATGAGGCTTCCACCACCTCCCTGGGCAACCTGTTATGATTTGAACTCTGCACAATTCTACACTTGTCCTTGTTGTATTTCATTCAGCTTCCTTCCTTCCAACTCTCTTCAGTTGAACTGCTGCTGAGTCCGATGAGACTAAACAAATATCTAAGCAAATTCTGCTGACATAGATGTCTTTGAAAATCATCAGTAGAACCTGTTATTTCAGGTGACAGCACTGATTGAACTTTATCTTTTTGCATTATGGAGCTAATCTTACACTTGGAAAATGAGGACTTCCATACTTGACTTTGCCTACGGCTTCATGTTACTGCTCTAAATAGAAATGCTATTAAATGGTGGTTTTAAATAAAACATAATTTGTCCTCTTTTTCTTTTTCCTGTTTTGTTTTCAGCTAAAGCTCCAAACAAGCCTATTCAAGTAGTCTATGTACCTTCTCATTTGTTTCATATGTTGTTTGAATTATTCAAGGTAGGTTGCACTTGTTAATATCTGCAAGGGGTTTAGGAATTTAAATGGCTGTTGAAATGGGAGAGTCTTTTAAATGTTAATTAATTTATTCTTTCTTAAGTAAGTGAAGGGGGCTTGAAACTGTTAAAACCTAGGCTTACAGCCCCTTTTTACACACTTCTGTGTTTTGTGACTTCTCTTTTTGTGTTTTTGTAGCTCATTAGCTTAAAACACTCAAAGAGTTTGTTTTTGCAATGACGATTCTCTACCTTGCAATTTTCCTGAGCTCCTTTTTTGCATATTTGAGGACTGGTTAGGATCAATGTCTTTTGTTTATTGTGGAAACAGCCCACATAGCTTAGACTTGTGTAAATGGGTTTTGTTTGGGTTTATTTGTGTTTTCTGAATAATTGGAACAATAATGAAAATGAAACCTGAGAGCTGTTGTGTGCCTTCGGAGCAGATGGTCTCTAGGTGGTGCAGTTGAACATCAGAAATTCAGGGGAAAAGGTATTTTTGATCAGAGGGAAACTTTCCCAAATTCATGGTATTTTGAGGTAGAACTCTGACATTAGTTGAGTGTGTATCCCAGGCTGCATCATGAGGAGTGTGGCCAGCAGGGCAAGAGAGGGGATTCTGCCCCTTTACTCTGCTCTTGTGAGACCCCACCTACACTACTGTGTCCAGTTTTGGCATCTCCATCATAAGACGGGTACGGAGCTGTTGGAGCAAGTCCAGAGGAGGGCCATAAAGATGATCAAAGGGCTGGAACACCTCTGCTGTGAGGACAGGCTGAGGGAGCTGGGGTTATTCAGCCTGGAGAAGAGATGATTCCAGGTATCCTACAGGAAGGCTGGAGAGCGACTTTTCTTAAGGGTGTCTAGCAAAAGGACAAGGGGGAATGGTTTTCTGTTGAGGGAGAGCAGGTTTAGACTGGATCTTAGGAAGAAGTTCTTCAGTGTGAGGATGGTATGGTTCTGGAACAGGCTGCCAAGGAAGGCTGCCTCCTCCCTCAAGGTATTCAAGGCCAGGCTAGATGAGGCCCTGTGCAGCTGAGTCTGGTTGAGAGGTATCTGTGCCTGTGGCAGGGAGATTGGAGAAGATGATCTCTAAGGTCCCTTCCTACTTAAGTGAAAGTTTTCTTAATAGATATGATAAAGTCAAACTTCACACTATGTGACCCAGGTTGAGAAAATAAAATCTTATTCTTTGCAGTGAACATCGTTCTTGGTCCTCTGCAAGGTAGAAGTGAAGGCAGATGTCATGCCATATGTATAGTTGATTTCACACAGGGAAAAGAAAAATCAGTTCTTGATTTATGTTCTCTGACTCATCATCAAATAGATAAAAGTATGTAAGATGGAGTTCTGGTGTGTGAGGTTGACTGGAGAAGTCGTAGAGTTGTCAGGGTTGGAAGGGATCTCAGGAATCATCTAGTTTCAAACCCTGTGCCATGGGCAGGGACACCTCACACATCAGGTTGCTCAGAACCCCATCCAGCCTGGCCTTAAAAACTTCCAGGGATGAGGCTTTCACCACCTCCCTGGGCAACCTGTTCCGGTGTCTCACCACCCTCATGGTGAAGAACAACTTCTTAAGTCATGTTGGTGAATTTGGTTTAAATGCGGACTTTCCTGTCTTGTCTCACATTTGTGTACAAAAATCTAGATTCAAGAAAATAAACACAAGTTTGAAGCTGTCACAAAAAAAAAAAAAGCATCTGTGGTCAAGTTAGAATTGAAGACACTTGTTTTTTCTTTTCTTTTAGAATTCAATGAGAGCTACAGTGGAACTGCATGAAGGTAAGAGAGAAGTCTATCCATCAATCAAAACCTTAGTCACTTTGGGAAAAGAAGATCTGTCTATTAAGGTAAATGTCTAAAAATCATATGCAGCTTACAAACCTGCCAGCTTTAGCCCAATATGGCTTGTAATTTTTGAGAAGGCAAATCAGTTACTGTAGCACTTCTGACACTTGCTTCAGATTGATTAGGATAGAGTATTTTCAGTTGGATGGGACCTGGGCCCAACTGCCTGACCTCTTCAGAGCTGTCTGGAAGTTAAAGCCTGCTAAGGGCATTGTCCAGATACCACTTAAACACTGACAGGCCTGGGCCATGGGTTGGATCCTCTCTCTCTAGGAAGCCTGTTCCAGTGTTTGACCACCCTCTTTGTAAAGAAATCCTTTCTAACATCCAATCTAAACCTCCCCTGGA
This sequence comes from Picus viridis, assembly GCA_033816785.1. Taxonomy (NCBI): domain Eukaryota; kingdom Metazoa; phylum Chordata; class Aves; order Piciformes; family Picidae; genus Picus; species Picus viridis. The sequence continues at coordinate 27,478,896 of CM066570.1, read as the reverse complement.
ACAACTTTAAGTCATTTCAAATCTTAACACTGGATACCAGGGAGAAGTGATCAGCACCTCCCTCTCCACTTCTTAGGACACTGGAGGGAGAATGAAGTCATTCCATAGCCTCATACTTTCCAAACTAGACAAGCCCAAAGTTCCTAGCTGGTAAATACTTACTATTTCTCAAGTCATTTAGCTAATGCTGCTTGAGTTTTACATGTTTTCTTCAGAGCACAATGTTTAAAACTTTAAACTTTTTATTCCTTAGATAAGTGATCAAGGTGGAGGTGTACCTCTAAGGAAAATAGACAGATTGTTTAACTACATGTACTCAACAGCACCCAGGCCTAGTTTGGAGCCCTCAAGAGCTGTGCCTTTGGTAAGCAATTGCAATGTGTATTTAGGTGTCTCTTTGCACTACTCTGGTTGTACATTTCCCTTCACTGCCATCTACTGAATGAGGTTTTCAATTGAAGAAATTGTTTATTGTTAGCAATTCTATGTAGGTGAAACATAGCAGGAGAAAATGGGTCCTGTTATATCCTGGTTTATCCTGGTATCAATCCTTCGCAGCTCCTATCTCTGCAACATATCTCAGTGGTGTGTTTCAGACTACTTCTTTTTCATAGGAAATGTTCTTGAATGCGGTGGGTGATAGGGAACAGTTCCTAATTCAAATACAACATTCTGTCTTTATGTCAAGAACGGCAGAATCTTTCTTGGATCATAATCTGCCTTTGTTCTGTCATGCTTTTGATCAGCAATTTAGTTTATCAGCCTACAAGGATTTCCTGAAACTTGTTCTCACTATAAACTTGTACCTTGATTACCAGTTGTATTCAGTATTAAATGTCTTTCCCTTTGTGACTCTCTGATTGTAGAATGTGTTCATTTCAGGATTGACACTATTCTTTTGGGTATTTTTCCCCATGCATCTTTATCAATGCATTCCTGTGTTTGTTTCTTCATCTTTTAAGACTGCTTGATTCTGTGGCATATATATTTAGTATTCTTCTACTGTACCCTCTTTTCAGGCCTTGTTTTCCTTTTCAGTCTGTGTAGTCAAATCTGTAAAGCATCCCCCTCTCTTTTGAACCTGGCAGCTTTTGCACTTTGAATCTGACTGATTCTTGTACGTGGCTGAATGTCCAGAAGTGTTAAGCTCTGTTATTTGTGTGTGTGCAGAAAAAATCATAGAATGGGTTTGGGTTGGAAGGACCTCCAAAGGCCATCTAGTCCAACCCCTCCTGCAATCAGTAGGCTCAGAGCCCTGTCAAGCCTGAGCTTGAATAGCTCCAGGGTTGGGGCCTCAACCACCTCCCGGGCAACCTGTTCCACCACTCTTGTGGTAAAGAAATTGTACCTAACATCCAATCTAAATCTGTTCATCTCTGATTTCAAGCTTTTCCCATCGTCCTATCATTGCAGGCCTTTGGAAAGATTATCTCTGCAGCCTTCTTGTAGCCCCCTTCAGGTACTGGAAGGCCTCTCTTAGGCCTTCCTGGGTCCTTGTCTTCTCCAGGCTGAACAACCACAGCTCCCTCAGCCTGTCCCTGTAGCAGAGGTGTTCCATCTCCCTAATCATTTTCATGGCCCTCCTCTGAACTTGCTCCATCAGGTCCATGTCCTTCCTGTTGAGGGCTCCAGAGCTGGACACAGTACTCCAGGTGAGAGTACTGGGTGTCTGGGATCTACCTTTCCACTAAGAAGAAGGACTTAGCAGTAAAGCTTCACATGTTAGGTGTTATGGCTCAGATCCAATTATATGAACAATTATGCTGTACTTTATGTCAGTCTAGAAATAAAAATCCTTCAGTAATCCTTCAAGTGCCACAAAATGCTCTTCAAAGTCCCTACAAAAGGAGAATTTCTTTATTGTTTAGTGCCAAAGACCAAACCACATAGGCAGGCAGGTGTCTGCTTGGACCATTCTTGACTTAGATAATTTTTTAAACTAAATTGCAGTGCACTTTAAATATTAGACATTTCACTATCCTAAATCTCCATCCCCTTGCTGTATGATCCCTTTGATCCCTTTATGGATGGACTTGCAGAGTGGGAGAGATGGATCTTTTTGTAGATTGGTGGAAATCCTTTCTTAGTGCCACCGGGTATGTTGTCTAAAAGCTGCTGAGAAACCTTGTTACCATGGCAGCATTCAGATTCTAGCAGGTCTGGTGTTCATCTGTACTGCTATAAGCACACTGGCAATGTTAGAAACACATGGTGGTGTTTGATGATAATTAAGTTTTCTTACAGAATGTAATGATTCTGTCTCTGGCAGCATTGGTTTACAGTGGGAGAAGTGTGGCTTAAATTAGGTTTCATTAAACCTGCAGGCATCACTAGCACAGAAATTTAATACTTTTCTGATTTGTATGATGCATAGTGTAATATTCCCTGAGAAACTGGCTTTTAAAAGTATTCCCTTCTCAAGGCAGATGTGCCATCATTGACTGTATTCTGTCCTCTAGGTCATACACAGACCTGGGCAGCAACTATTTCTTGTTAAACATCTTCTGCAAGGTCTAGCCTTAAGGTACTCACTCTTCTGGGGTCTGTTGTCTTCATGTTTCATGTAAGTTACCTGGTTTAGAAAATACCCTGAAGGCAACGTAGAGACTGATGGGAAACATTGGAAGGAGGCAGTATGAAATAATGATGTGGGCTAGGACAGAGCATAAAAATATTTTCCTAGGAGGAGGCAAGCAGAAGCTGGGCATAGGTTTTGAGGAGGTGTAATTTTAGGGAGATGAAAGAATGATAGAAATAATAAGAAAGGATTATTATTTCTATCAGTGTTTTCAGGGTTGCTTGTTACTGTCCTTTACCCAGGCTGTTCTGAGGGGTATGTACTGTCTACAATTTGCTTTTCAGTCACTCTGCTTTTTGTTGTACATATTGTCTTATAGACTCATAGCATCAATAAAAGACCTCAAAGGTCATCAAGTCCAACCTGTCACCAAACACCTCATGACTACTAAACCATGGCTTCAAGTGCCATGTCCAATCCCTTTTTGAACACCTCCAGGGACGGTGACTCCACCACCTTCCTGGGCAGCCCATTCCAATGGCCAACAACAGTAAATATCAAAGCCTTAGATAAAAAATTGTCACAGAGTGACTGGTCATTGGAATGGGCTGCCCAGGGAGGTGGTGGAGTCACCATCATTGGAAGTTTTAATAATAAGACTGCATGAGGCACTTAGCGCCATGGTTTAGTTGATTAGATGGTGTTGGGTGATAGGTTGGACTTGATGATCTTTAAGGTCTTTTCCAACCTGATTAATACTGTATGTAGCTTTTTATGGTAGTCTTCTGGTCTGTATTGCAGTATGACATCAGCAATCACTCAACAGTAACCCTTAGATGAAGTTAACAGTTGCCTCTGTCTGGCTTTTATGTGTCTCTTAAGTCTGAGCACATTTCAGAATAATAACCCCAGGAATCAGTAGAGAGTATTGGTTTGCTTTGATGGTTGGAGGCAGCATATGCTGTGTGCTGCACCTACCTGCTTCTTCAAGAAAATGCAAAATGGACAAGGTAGTCATGGTATCACAGAATTGTCAGGGTTGGAAGAGACCTCAAGGATCCTCCAGTTCCAACCCACCTGACATGGGCAGGGACACCTCACACTAGATCAGGTTGCCCAGAGCCACATCCAGCCTGGCCTTAAAAACCTCCAGGGATGAGGCTTCCACCACCTCCCTGGGCAACCTGTTCCAGTGTCTCACCACCCTCATGGGGAAGAACTTCTTTCTAATGTCTAATCTGAATCTCCCCTCCTCTAGCTTGGATCCATTCCCCCAGACCTGTCACTACCTGACACCCTAAAAAGTCCCTCATCAGCTCTCTTATAGGCCCCTTCAGATACTGGAAAGCCACAAAAGGTCTCCTTGGAGCCTTCTCTTCTCCAAACTGAACAACCCCAACTCTCTCAGTCTGTCCTCATAGGAGAGGAGCTCCAGCCCTCTGCTCGTCCTCGTGGCCCTTCTCTGGACATGTTCCAGTATGTCCAGATCTTTCTTGTGATAGGGTTCCAGAACTGGACACAATGCTCCAGGTGGGGTCTCACCAGAGTGGTGTAGAAGAGAATCACCTCCCTCGACCTGCTGGCCACACTCCTCTTGATGCAGCCCAGGCTCTGGTTGGCTTTCTGGGCTGCAGGTGCACACTGGCTGCTCATATTGAGCTTCTCATCCACCAGCACCCCCAAGTCCTTTTCTTCAGGGCTGCTCTCAGGCCCAGTCACTGACCAGCCTATATTGATGCCTGGGATTGCTGCAGCCCAGGTGCAGGACCCTAAAGAAAGGACTCTCTTTTTCTTTTCTTTTTCTTTTCTGTCTTTCCCTTTTTCTGTACTTAAAGAGCCTAGGGTAAAAAAAAAAAAAAAAAAAAAAAGGAAGATTGCTCAAAAAGCTGAATTCTAACTTAATAGTGTAGGCTGATTACTAAAGGAAAAGCTTGATAAGTAATTTGATGCAAGTCTGAAATTCAGGTAGATTCTTCTGTTTCATAAATGATTGTGGTGATCACTTGCATTTTAATTTTTATTTTAACTGTATATCGTGGTTTTTTCCCTTCTTGTTTACTTGTGGTTTGTTATTCTTTTTGTAGGCTGGGTTTGGCTATGGCTTGCCAATTTCTCGTCTGTATGCTAGGTACTTTCAAGGTGACCTTAAACTCTACTCAATGGAAGGTGTCGGTTCAGATGCTGTAATTTATTTGAAGGTATGACTCTGACCCTTTAATAACCTGGTAATGCAGTGCAATTTGTTCCTAGCACACTCCATAAGTGAGCTTTCTTTTTACTCTTCAGTCTATTCCCAGATTTCTAATGGGTATCTTTTGTTCTATTTTAGCTAAATCAGTTACAGAGAATCCCTCCCCCCCCCCCCCCCCCCAAAAAACCCCCAAGGTTATAAATATTAACCTGCTACCAGTTAGTTGGCTTCAGTTCTTTCTTTTTTGTTTTTTTTTTCAGTCCCTTGTGTTGGATCTTCCATTTTGTTAAGTGCTATTAATAACTGCACACTACAGTGCAAAATACACAAAATCCGTAGTCTGGGCTTAACACAGAAGCCCGTTAGGCATCCAGACAGGTCTTGGAAGTCTCCAGAAGGAGACTCCAAACCTCCTTGGGAAGCCTGTTCCAGTGCTCTGTGACCCTTACCGTGAAGAAGTTCCTCCTTACGTTGAGGTGGAACCTCCTGTGCTGTGGCTTTTGTCTGTTGCTTCTTGTCCTATCCCAGGGTGCAACTGAGCAGAGTCTGTCCCCTCCTTCTTGACCCCCAGCCCTCAGATATTTAGAAACATTTATTAAATCCCCTCTCAGTCTTCTCTTCTCCCGACTAAACATCCCCAGACACTTGTAACTGTAGAACTCCCCGGAGTGTCAGCCTGCTCTTGGTATCTCTAATACTAATTGTGCCATTGCTCTGGTTTTTTGTTTGTTGTTTTTTTTCTCCACAGGCCCTTTCAAGTGAATCATTTGAAAGACTTCCAGTTTTTAATAAGTCAGCATGGCGACACTACAAGACCACCCCTGAAGCAGATGATTGGAGCAACCCTAGCAGTGAACCAAGGGATGCTTCTAAATATAAAGCTAATCGATAATTTGCCACCTTTCTGTCTCTGTTGGAGATGACCTCTGCATTCAGTATAAAGTCTCAGCTTTGTTCCAAAATCCTTTAAACCACAATAGCTAAAACACTTCCAAACAAAGATCTGATCAGGGCATTTGGAAAATCCTAAAAGAACAAAGTGATGATTGGGACTTACAGGAAGGCACTAAGCACGTTTGGTATGTGAATCCCATCTGCTCCACCAGAATATGCTTGGTTGCTTCAGTCATGCATTGACAAAAGGGGGTTGCACTGTGGTTGCACTTCAGAATACAGTGTTGTAACAACAAAACCCCAAAAAAATAGATACTGTTTGAAATGGCCAGTTTTTGTTCCATGGTGAGGATTGGCCTGAGGTGCAGAATCCCTTGAAATGGTGAACAGCATCTGGCACAGCAACGTGGTGTAAGAGGAAAAAATTGTGATGTAGTTAAACACACACTTGGAAAAAAAACCCCTTTGCTGCATTTCATGTTGCACACACCTCTTACAGGGAATCTCTTTGAGCTCTTCAGATCTTCTCTCTCAACGAGCTTAGTAATAAAAAACCCCAAGGGTTGTGCAGCTTTGAAGTGATGCTTTCCCCCAAATCCATTTGTCAAGTGCATACAAAAATGGTGTTCTTGTAAGACATTGGGACTTCCACTTCTTGGGGTGCACCTTAAGGATTTGCTTGACACTCACACACAGAAATGAGTTCCTATACATTTCTCCTTGTTTTCAGGAAAAACTAGAAAGAATTAGCTCGTTGCTCCATACAAGAATTTCAACACAGGGGCAGGAAAATTAGAGTTCATGTTTATTGCCTATCATTTTTGGGGGTGGAGGGGGGGGGGAGGAGTGGGTTGGGGAGGGAAAGAAATCCTGAGAGGCCGGCCAGCCAGTCATACACAATGAATTTTGCCTTAAGAGCGTTGGTTGCTTGGAACCTGATTAGTTTAAAAACCTTGTAAATAGTTGGCAAAGTTATTTATATATTTAGTGTCTTGATGACTAGAGTCTGGTAATCTGAATTTGTAGTGTGTATATAAAGATGTTGTACATCAGCTCTTTGGAAAAGTCTCGTCGGTTTAAATACACCAAACAGGAATTACCACAGAAAGGGTGGGAAGGACAAAACAGAGCTGGTAGCTAATTGAAGGAAAAACAATCAAAAGGGGGGGGAATTCCAAAAACAAACCCAAACTGTTTTCCCCTTAAATTTTTGTAAGGGTTATGCTGACTGTTAGCAAACCATAGTTCACCAAATCTTTGCCAAATACTGTCCCTGATACTCTTAACTTTCAGGAAAATCTGTGAAATGTGGGAGTTCTGCTGGTGAATCCTAACCCTGGGAATAAAGCAGATGAGTTGTAAGCAACTCCGATGGGCCCTCAGGTGTCCTCTTAAGGGCTTTTGATACTATTTTTTTGGAAAGATAGGGCAGGTTTTTAGCATGGAAAAATGGAACTTGTTTACTAAAATTGTGAGGGAAGTGTCCCTGGCGTCCTCTCAATATTTATTTTTATAAAGAGCTGATCTGTCAGGGAAACAGGGAGATGCTGAGAAATCCCTAGGTATTTTTCGAAGAAAATAAATAAATCTTAGTTTGACTTCATGAGAGTACTTTGCACTTACATAGAACATCTCACCAAAGGATCACAGAGCGCTCGGAGCAATAAACTTCATGTAGCCCCCATTTCTGAAGAGTCTGAGTCCTTAACTTGCAAACCCTCAATCAGTTCAGGAGTTTGTGTGTGAGCAGTTGCTGAGCCAGCAGGGCCTGAGGTTCTGTGGGCTTCGCTACACCGTGCAGATGAAGTCATATCGGAGTGCCAGCGTGGTTTGATGCTCTTTGGTACACATCTCTGTGGAGTGCTGCTGTGCTGCTCAGAGGTGCTGTGACACTAGGACAAGTGCTGAAGGCTGTCTGACCAGCTAGCTGGTAAGTGGTGCCTTTCTGAGCCCTCCTCTGCCAGCAAATGGGAAAGAGGGAGTGTGGGCATGGGGTTGGCCTCTGTTCCAAATGATTCCCTGGTGAGGGGAATCTTCCCATGGCCCAGTGAAGGCCTGATGCCTGTGGCCTCCAGAGCAATAATTTCCCATGACTGCAGGCATTGCAAATTACTATTCAAGCAATACAGCTGTGTTGCTGTGGTGAAATCACAGTTGTAGTTCGACTGAAACACCAGTTGGGAGTTGCAGCTGCTCACATTTAGTCACTTCTGCCCTCACCCCTAGTTTCTTACTTGCTTTTAAACTCAAGTTGTATACATTTTCTAGTAAAGCATAGAGGAGGGCTTGGTTAAAAGCAGACATTTCTGAATGAAACTATTATTGCCCTAATTGTGTGTGGTCAGTTTTCTCTGGAACAACACCTAAAACATTCCAAGGAATTAAGGTAGCTTGTGTAAGTAGCTGAGTTTTGGCTTCTGTTAGCAATTGTGTTTTGAAGTTTTGAATCCTGACCTGGTGCTGCTTTTTGGCTGTCTATTGGTACATGAAGAGAAAAAGAATGAAGGGATATTGAACTTGTTTTCAGTAAGGACATAAAAACCATGGAGGCCAGTGAATGGAATCTGAAGACACCATGGAAAACGTTATGGTCTAGTAGTATTTTCACAACTGGCTAGCTTTCAGGATTGAAGTGACTCTGCATTGAAGTGGTCTGAAGTCCCCTGAAGTGGCACCTCTTTCCAAGAAGCATCTACAAAAAGCTCAGAGCAGAAGGGTAGAGCACAAGGAGTGCATTTTCTTCCCACTTCCCCAAGGTCTGTTTGTGGCCATCACAGTGAAAATGAGCAAGAAGTGACTTTTTTCCTCTTCAGCCTGTGCTTTAGTGGAGATCTCAGGTATGCCATAAATTGTCCTTCACTTGTCCTCACGCCATGTTTCTACATAGGGGTATTAGTCTGAAAACTTAAGAAAAGCAGCAGGCCTTCAATTGGAGGAGAGTTTTTCAGTGGACATGCCTGAAAGGTGAGGGTTGCTGGGATTTTCATGTGGTTAGTTGAACTACTGAGACTGATCTTTTTTTCACTTGCTTCCACCTTTGGTTTGAGTCTGTTACAACTGTTCTCATTTCGTGGGGCTATTAATTCTGAACTTCCTGAGGATACAAAATTGTATTTCATTTGGTAGGGATTTCAGATGTATGGCCTGCTAAAATTATTGCAAACTGTTTTGACTTGAGTTAGAGGACACAGAAAAAAGTTTTGGGTTTTTTTTTGTTGTCAAAATGCTTCATCATCTGTTATGTTCACTGATTAACAAAGGGAGCAAGAGATGTTTGCTCCTCAGTTCTTCCTCAGAATGCGCAAACAACTTCTCTAGAGAGCTGGAGCACCTCTCCTATGAGGACAGACTGAGAGAGTTGGGGCTGTTTAGTTTGGAGAAGAGAAGGCTCTGAGAAGACCTTGTTGTGGCCTTCCAGTATCTGAAGGGGGCCTAAAAGAAAGCTGGAGAGGGACTTTTTAGAGTGTCAGGTAGTGATAGGACTGGGGGAATGGAGCAAAACTAGAAGTGGGTAGATTTAGATTTGATATTAGGAAGAAGTTCTTCACCATGAAGGTTGTGAGACACTGGCACAGGTTGCCCAGGGAGGTGGTGGAAGCCTCATCCCTGGAGGTTTTTAAGGCCAGGCTGGATGTGGCTCCGGGCAACCTGATCTAGTGTGAGGTGTCTCTGCCCATGTCAGGTGGGTTGGACCTGGATGATCCTTGAGGTCCCTTCCAACCCTGACAATTCTGTGGTTCTGTGTGATTATGTCTTAGTGTGACAAATAGTTTAATTGTTGTTTGGTTGGTTTGGCTTTGGTTTTGTGTTGTTTTTGTTTTGTTTTGTCCAGGGTATGTTTTTCTTGTCTTGAACAGAATCTTATTAATCCACTGCTTAGTTCAATATTAATGGATACTGAAGTCTGTCCAAACCATACCTATTTGTGCTCCCTGCTTTTCTAGTCATTGTTAGCAAGGGGTCTTTCAGCATCAGCACTTGTTGAGAAATAATCAGAAGATGCATAAATGTTTCTTTCACAGCTCAGATGGACCTCAGTCTTTGCCTCTGTACCTGACTGTAGTGAGCTAGGATAGTACTGAGAGTCTTTGTCCTGCTGCAGTTTGTGCTACCTCTTGGGCAGTGCTTAAAGCAGTCCCTTGGGGTGTGTGTTTGAAGAACAGAATTTGGATATTAACTGTACTGTTCTTGGAAAACTCCAGCTGCTTTTTGGCTGTGTAAACTACACCTGCTGCTCCAGCTGGGTAATATACTTTGGAATGTGGAATTTCCTTTGAAACAGCTCTTCATTTCTTCCAAAAAGTGACCACGAGTGATCTTTGAGTGTAGAGCAATCTCCTGTTCACCTCCACCCTAAATTCAGGGTGAAATCTTGACCTCAGTGACATGGAAGACATATCCTCCCCTTCATCCTTTTAAGAAGCACTTCCAGATTCTTATGTGATAGGGGCTGCAAAGTGGTCTTGAAAGATGATCAGAGGGCTGGAGCACCTCTCCTTTCAGGAGTTGTGTCTGTTCAGCCTGGACATGAAAAGGCTCTGGGGAAACCTTACAGTGGCCTTTCAGGACCTGAAGGGGGCCTACAGGAAAGCTGGAGGGGGACTTTTTGTAAGGGCATGTGATGATAGGGCAAGGAGCAATGGTTTTAAACTACAGCAGGATAGATTTAAGATTAGAGGTTAGGAAGAAAGTCTTTACTATGAGGGTTGGGGGTTGCCACGAGAAGTTGTGGATGCCTCATCCCTGGAAGTGCTTAAGACCAGGCTGGATGTGGCTTTGAGCAACCTGATCCAGTGGGAGCTGTCAATGCCCACAGCAGGGGTATTGGATTATCTTTAAGATTCCTTCTAACTGAAGCCATTCTGTGATTCTATATGTAAATAATTTTATAGGAAACAGCCAAAATGTTTATTGTTGATATTTCTCTCTTGAGGCTAATCATGTGTCCCTGCATGTATCCCCAGCTGCCACAGAGATGCTGGGTTTCTAACAGCTCTTCATCTCTCCTCCTGACACACTGACCTGTGAATTAACAGGCATGATGAATCTGGTTTTGCAGAACTTAATGTGATGGCACATGGCAGAAGGATACATGGCTGAGGTCAGAGGTGAGTTTATTCACAAATAAGGAACACAGTTAACTATTTTTGTTCAGGACTGCATCTTGCAGATAGTTGCACAAGTAAAGAGTCTGTGAGAGTAATCCCACTTCGATGGAACTGTTCTCAGGATCAGAACTTAAGCTGTTGACATTAACTGGAAACAAATGAAGGTTTGTTGTAACTGAAGTGGCTTTCTGATTAAAAAAATAAATAAGAAGCTTTAAAGTCCATGTGCTTTAATTGCAGTATTTTGTTGCCTTAAAAGATCTCAGCAATTGGCCTAGAGAACTTGTCTCTTTCTTTCTATCTAGAGATTTTCTTATGCACTGTCAGTAGGAGTCATGTGTCTGTGACAATGCTGACGCTGTCAAATTAGCATTCATTGTAGTTTGCTTTGATTGAACCCTGCGGAGAGGTGCAGAATTGCCATCCCTGGAGCTACTCAAGGTCAGAGAAGGCTCTGAGCAAGCTGATCTAGTGGAGGATGTCCCTGATGACTGCAGTAGGGGTTGGACTAGATGGTCTTTGGAGGTCCCTTCCAAACCAAACCACTCTATGATTTAGAGGGACCAAACACCAGGTAGGGATTGAGCTTCCTATTTTGGCAGTGCTGACACTTCCTCTGAGGTGAATAAAGAGTGGAGAGTGACATTTCCTTTCATGTTCAATATCATCAAAGATTGCCTCCAACTCATCTGTGCTGCTTTGCAGGCTTTGATTTCCTGACTTGTAAGCAGCACAAGCTCCTACAGCAGTTTCAAACCAGAAGCAAATTATTTCAGTGGTCACAGTAGTTGGGCTGTGGTTGCACTTGATGATCTTAAAAGCTCCAACCTTAAGGATTCTGTGGTTTGGGATTTTTGAAACTCTGGTTTCCAGTTGTCCTGGGTACTTCAGCATGGTTCATCACCACCATGAATCTTTGAAGCAGGTGAGCAGTTGCTGGGTTCATCTTTCCTGCTACATAAATCTCCCTTGAGCTAATTGCTTGGATCGCTCTTGACATCTGAAATACCTGGTACAAAACAACACCCGAGGCTTCCACCTTGAACTTCTTGCAGCTTTCCATCTAGTTTTCTAAATGTTCATAACTTATTCAAGAAAATGGGGGGAAGTTTCTTAGCAAGCAATTCCAGAGCAGGAAAATGCCTGGAGACTCGCCTGACTCATTAACTCTCTTACTGAGTAATAAATGAGGCTCCAGATGGTCAGAATTTTGCTAGAACCGAGATAATTTTCTTCCAGATGAAGAATTTATTTTAAACATTCAGATGAGAAGAAAGCTGCCTGCTGCACTTTCTCACTGCTTCCCATTTGCCATGAGAGGATATTCACAGGAGCTGGGTGGCTTAATTAAGTAGCTCAAAACTGCAAAATCTGTCAGCTTGTACCACCTAATATTCCACGTCTAGTTGCAGCAGCAAGCAGCATAATGATTTGTGGCCCTAAGACACAGGCTTATGTGGGAGAACAATTGGTTATAAGGGGATCAGTTTCTCATTGTACAATCCATGCCTTTTTCAGACTGTTCAAGACTCAGTTCAGCACTTAAGAGTTGTTACTTTCAAGGGGAAGAGAAGTCTTGCAGCAGATAGTTTTGAAGTCAGGTTTTTTACTACTGTGTCTCTTAAAGTAGTAACTGCCAGCCCTCAGTGCCAAACAGGGTGACAGTGACTCCAGTCACGTTCTCTTTGCTTGCTTCTGTTACGGAGCAGACCTTTAGAGACTTTTCACTGAATCACAGAATGTCAGGGGTTAGAAGGGACCTCCAAATATCATCCAGTCCAACCCCCCTGCCAGAGCAGGACACCTAGAGCAGGTCATGCAGGAATGCATCCGGGTGGGTTTGGAAAGTCTCCAGAGAAGGAGACTCCACAGCCTCTCTGAACAGCCTGCTCCAGGGCTCTGGCACCCTCACAGGGAAAAAGTTTCTCCTTCTGTTCACATGGAACCTCCTCTGCTCCAGCTTGCATCCATTGCCCCTTGTCCTATCATTGAACATCACTGAGCAGAGCCTGGCTCTGTCCTCCTGACACTGATCTTCACATCTTTATAAAGATAAATGAGGTCACCTTTCAGTCTGTTCCAAGCTAATGAGCCCCAGCTCCCTCAGCCTTTTCTCATAAGGGAAATATTCTGCTCCCTCCGTTATCTGTGGCTCTCTGCTGGACTTGATGGTGGCTCCTGTTGTTCCTGGGTTTAGATCAGATCTGTGTGCACAACGGTCCCTTCCCAGAGTGCTAGCAGCAGTGCAGGTTTACGTGTGTGCAGAACTGGAACTTAGGCTTTTGGCACTGTGATCATGGGCAGGCATTAGTCAGATGTGGTCCTTCTCCATAGGGCCATGGAGGCAGCTCAGTGGCAGAAGAGAAGCAGGACTGCAGCCAAGCTGACTTTCCTGCTCCTGGAAGCACATGAGGACATCTCATATATCTCCCAAGTGATACAAGACACTGCTCAAAGCAGCCCTCAAGTCATCTTTTATTAGCAGGAAGCATTTTGGTGTGGCTGCTGTGCCTTTAAACAGTTTCTCTGCTCTGCTGAAGGACACTGAAATTTGCTTATCCCAGAATTAAAACTGTCTTAGCTGGGAAGTCTTTAACTCCCCATCTGCTGGTTCAGCTGCTCTCTGCCTGGGGCAGGAGTGTTCAGTAAATAAGCCATCTCTTTTCTACAGCTGTTGCAGGAAGAACTTTGTTCTTACGGGAAGGACAAAAGGAAAAGAGGGAAGCAGGAACATTCAGCCATCAGACTGACTTAGCTGGAGGAAATCAAGGCCAAGAGCCAGTGTCAGGATTCATCCCTGTGGCTTATGTTTGCTGCTGCAGTTTTACGTGAGTCTGGCACAGCTCTTGGCACACTCGGGATCATCACAGCTGCTGCTGCTGGGGATGGTTTGCAGAAGCCGCAGCAGAATGGCTGCTTCTTTCCTCCATCTACAATAACGAATTAGGAGTGGCTCCTGATTCCACTAGGATGGGGGCAGAGGGTAAGGGAGGTCACACACTTTCGGTGTCTCATGCTGTGGCCTTGCCAGCTAGGCAGCATTTCCCCATCTTTACCTTGCAGCCAGAAGAATGTGGGGGAAGGCAGAGAGGTGATCCTGTCAGAGCAGAGAGCAGCAGCATTGTGGTAAGGTTGGTGAAGCTGATCTAGTGGCATTGGTGGGGGCATAAAGCCTTGGGGTACAAAGGATGGGGCTAATAAAGCATCACTGCTGTCAGTGGGCCTTATGATGAGTGTGGCAGGTTAAGGTCCAAACCAGGACAGGTGAAGGCTGTGTGTATGTGCCCAAAGGTGCTATAAAAGGAAGGTGGGAGGCAGCAGTAGCTGTTGTACACTGTTTATTTTTCATGTGGAGCTTGGCTGATAAGTAGGTCTGAACTAAAGCAACACTCATGAAAAATAAAACCCAAACCATGACTCAGAAGTGCAAAACTGCCTTCCATGTGTCCAGAGGCAATGAGGTTCTGGTTTGCTGGAGACAGCACGTGGATGTTGGTGTCTGTACCAGCAGGGCAAAGGCTTCAGCTTATTGGTATCCTAAGTGTGAATGGACGCCTGGTACAGTCTATGGCTTTGTTGCTGGGTAGCCACCTGTGCCTCTGAGAAACAGCTTCTGTTAAGAAGAGGTGACTGGTGAGGTTTGTTCCAGTTCCTATTTACAAGTCATGGTGCTGTCTTCCACTCAAACCACTGAGAAGGGGCTGCTGAACAGTTAAGTGCTATGAAACCAAAGCAAAATAAACCCCAAATGGTTAAGAACAACACAAACTTGCCCACCTTCGTCCCCTGTGGACTTGGCTCCTCGAATAAACAGCACCAGTGGAGAGCAGACAGTTCTTATGGTGGGGGAGTGGTTTGTGATGGGAAGACTTTAGACTTGCTAAGGTTCAGAAAAAAAAATACTTCAGAAGTGCATCCCAGGTATGAAATTACAGTAACAGGTTGCCTAAGGCTGAGAAAGGTCTTAATTGCATCGTCCCATCAGGTGCCCAGCTGGTGGCAGCTGAACTGGCTGTGGCTCTCCCTTTGAACTTTCCACTGAAAGCCACAGGTTACCCCAGTCCCTGCTCGTCTCTTTGCAGCTCGCTGAGGAAGGAACTGGCTTGACTCCAGGAGACAAAGCCAGTGACAAGATGTCATGGACTCACTCTTGTTGGAGTCAGAGGCGTGTGACAAAGGGTTCCCAAAGAACCATCAGTTACCCAGTAGTGAGTGAGGGATGAAAGCTGTAGGGAGTGAATAGTGTGAGGCTAATTTGGTGCCTGGTACAAAGCTCTGTAATTGACTTGCCCCGAAAGTTACCTAGAAGGGAAGAACAGAAAGGAATTCACCTGCTAGTTCCCTCAGCCAGGCAAGTCTGATGGGCTAGGGGGAACTGCTGCCAGCAGGAACTTCCAACCTGCGTGCTCAGAGGGCTGTTCCTTCATAGCTGGTTTCACTTTCCCCTTTGTTACTCTTCTGAGAGGCACTCAGAGCCCTCCCTCTCCCAGCTGCCTGTGCAGGGAACCAGCAAAGTGCTGACTGGTGCTGCCCACAGCAGCCTGGCCTGATGGGTTTGCAGCTCCAGGGAGCAGTGACATGGAGGCCATTTTGCTGCTGTGCCCTAGGCCCAGGCTGCTGGTGGGACAGGCAGGCAGTGGCACCCTTGACCTCACTGACTTGACACCAAAACTTGTGCTGGGCTGGAGAGCCTTGATGTGCCCATGTGCTGAGGAGGCTTTGCCAGGCCAAACTGCATCATTGCTTCACAGCCCTAATGCAGTGATGGGGGCTGAGTGCTGCTTCCAGCCTTGGAGCCTGGGGGTCTCCCACACTCAGAAATCCTGCAAGTCTGCCACCAAGTGCCAGCTGTGGGACTGAATGGTGGAGCTGGACATCAGGCAGGTCTGGCTCTGCCAAGCTGGAAGGAGATCTAGCCAGTGCATAGAGGGAAGGGGAAAGGTGCCCTTTCTGTGCTTCTCCTTGAGGCTGTACAGGTGTCATGAACACAAATACAACCCCCAAGCCCAATCCTGTTTAAAAGGTTCCCATTATTCTTCCCACTTTTTCTTCCAAGTTAGGGCAGAGGAATGGCCTTGGAATCCCTGCAGGGTTGTTCCTCTTCAACCCCTGTTTAGAACTAGCTGAGTAGCATCTGAGGACAGCAGCACTGTCCTGCTTGTAACTGTGAGCAGCAGGGTTGCCTAGGAGGTGCCAAGGCCTTGAGATTCCACCTGTCTCATAATTCACCAGTGAAAAAACATCAACAACAACTTCAAACTGGTTTCTACACCACCACGTTCTAGCTGGGGCTGTCTCTTCATTTACTTTTTTTGCTTCCAAAGTGCAAAGCCCAAAGCCAGGGAGCAAAACAGTTATCAGGTAGCTGTTCAGGCACTAGGAGCACGGAGGGTGATTTGATAAAGCAAATACAGCCCAGCTCTACCCCATACAGAGGCTTGGGCAACAAGCAGCATTCAATAGCTTGATTAAATGGGTTTCCACCAACTTGGCTGGAGAGCTCTCCTGTTTCACTGGCATGGTTTGAGGTCTGGGACAGATTTCATTCAAAAAGAAGAAAAAAATCAGTATCTCCTTTCCTGATTCTGAATGTATTTGCTCCAGCAATGCCATTTCTTCGTGTGCCAGAAGAGCTGAAGGTTAGTAGTGTGCAGTATAACTGCATCTTCATCCACAGGCTGCAGTCACCAACGTACCTGTGTGCTGGGGAGCTGGCAGGGCTCCTCCTGCCGGCCCCACTCCTTGCCGAGTTCTCTGCTGGCCTGGCTCTAGCAGCTCCAAAGGCAGCAATGCCTGGACAGGAACCTGTAGAGGGATGTGTGTCTGTCAGTCCCCAGTACTGCCTCTGGCAGGCGCTGCTGGCCTGACCTCCAGGCATGGCGAGGGAGCGGGGAATAGGATAAGCTCTTCCTGAGATCTGCCTTGGTGTGCTCCAGTTGGTTTCCAGCATCTTCTCCCAGAGCACGTTTTCTGCTGTCAGAGGTACCCTGGGTGTTCCTCACGCTTCTCCCCATCCAGTGGTTGAGTTCGTCGCTTGTTCTTCTGTCTCCTGGTTAAAAAAATAAACCTTTGCTTTTACTTTTCATCCTCATCTCCCTCGCTCATGCTGCTGAGGGAGGCAGAGGCAGCTTTTGGAGAGGAAGGAGGGGAGGCTTTATTGAAGACCCAGGGTGGGGACGGAGAGCGGGACGGAGAACGGCCTCGCGTAGGGCTGCTGTTGGGGCTCTCGCGGGGAGAGAAGGCCTGCAGCATCCTGCCGCTGCGCTCCTGGAACATCTGCTTCTGCAAAAGCAAAGCGAGAAGTGAGGCACGGGGGCGAGGGCTGGCTGCAGGCAGGCAGGGGCTGCGCTGCACTGTGCTGCTCACCTGGGAGGCAGCTGGGAGAGAGGCGAGAGACCTCTGCGCTGAAGCACAACCAGTTCACAGAATCAACCAGGTTGGAAAAGACCTTGGAGATCACCAAGTCCAATCTATTACCTAATACCTAACACCTCCTGACAACTAAACCATGGCTCCAAGTGCCACATCCAAGCCTTTTTCAAACGCTTCCAGGGATGGTGACTCCACCACCTCCATAGGCAACTACTCTTCCTGTGAAGAAAGGTTCTGTCCAGTTAGCCTTTGCCTCTTCTACTGTCCTTGTCATAATGTGATTTTTACATGACAAGCTTTATTCTTAGCTGAGACAATCTGCTTTATCCCCTGCCTCAGCCAGGGGGAACTCCCTTGGGAGTTTTTCTATGTGTTGGTTAAACTGTGTCTTAGAGAGTCAGTTTTCTGCCTGAACTCCTGATGTTCCTTGTTTTTAGGACCTTTTCCTTTTAGCATGCGGGGGACGAACTGCTCATGTCCTAGTAAGCTTTCTGGCTGGTCCAGACTTCTTTCCTCTTTCCCTTATCAAGGGAGGAAGTCCCAGTGCATGCCAAATACTGGCAGGCACTTCCCCAACTACCTGGAGCAGGCACCACCTAGACCCTTACAGTGAGGGTGAGAATGTCAGGATTCACGTGTCTTTGAAATGAGAAACATGTGCAGGCTCTGTGTTCTGCTTTGGTCTTTATTGTTGGTCTTGAGTTGTAAAGCTGAGTGGAGACCTGCCAGAGGCGGTGGGGTGGAAGAGACCTTTCCAGTCAAGCAAGCTGCTGGATGTCAGCACCTGCGTGGCCTTGCGCTGGGCTGGGTCACAGGAGGTGTGGCACGTCCTGCGTGGCGGCTGCAGGCTTCACGTGGAAGATGGCAAAGGTGAGAGCCCTGCTGCTTCTCCTGGGCATGGGGAGCAGGGAGCCTCAGCCTGGGCTGCAGCACTGGCAGGTGGATCGCAGGTGATGCTGGGCTGGAATGGAAGAGCCAGCCCAGACACAGGTAAGTTTCTGCTTAGCTCCAAGAGCAAAGTACTTGTGCAGAATGTGTTCTGAGTCTGTCTGCTTGGGCAGCTGCAATCCACAGACTTTCTCAGCTTGTTCCTCCTCCCTTTTCCCCTGCAGTGACTCTGTGATTACCTTCCTCCCAGCCAAGGAGCATGTGGCTGCCCATCTTGCTCTTCCTCCCCCTCTTTGCAACTCGGTATTCCCTGCCAGTGGAGAGGCAGATGCTAGCTTTCCCATCAGGTTTCTGGTGTTTGCTAATTCTGGAGGTTAACTATAGGGCACAAACACCAAACTTGGCTGTTCCTCTATGAGCTCCCTCACTTAATTTATATCCTTATCACACTGGCCTTCATTAAATTAGTTTTAGAGTCTGGGTGTCACTGTGGTGCAGAATGACAGAACAGTTCCTGCCTGGAGCCACGCTTAGCAAGGCTCTCACTGCATAAAGATCCATACCATATAACCTATCCCTCCACTGCTGCTATGCCCAAAATAGCCAAGACTGCCTCAAATCTCAAGAGTTAGCAGATGGTGGTTGCTCCTGGTAAGTGGTGCCAGGAAGCATTCAGGTGGAGGAAGGTTTCTGCTGTTAACAGCTATGAGAATGTCACCAGGGCTGGCAAAGCCCTGGAGCCTGTTGAAATTCAGTGGCAGGAGTGAAAAATTTCTCTTTAGATCAAAGGAAGTGAGGGTTTTTTTGTCTTGACTTAGTCTGTTTCATCCTCACACTGAAGATAACTGCCAACAGAAGAAAGCTGTTTGATAGGAAATACTTTTTTCTCTGACCAAACAAAATACTTTTGGCTCCCTCCTGCCCCTGGTGCCTTAGCAGCCACTCCAGAAAGCTCAGTAACATTGTGGTGCTTGTGTTGTGCTGCGGGGGGAGGTGGAAGTGTCCCAGCTTGGTTGGTATACCATGTGGGTAGCTCAAGGGATGGAAAGGAGAATCCTGCTTTCCTGCTGAGGCCTTCAGCCAGGCTTAGGACACCTGTTCCCTACTTCAGCAAAGTTTGTTGCCTGAGCAAGCTGGTGCTCCTTCAGCAGGATACGTGCCTGGCCAGCCCACATTGTCTTCTGCCTCCTGTAACCTTCCCGCTGCTGGCTAAACCCACAGCTTCTGCAGGAGGAGGAGGTGGTGTAATTCACCTGCCTCCAGTATGACTCTTCCCCTCCAGCTGTGCTCTAGCAGGGTCAGTAAGTCAGGCCTTTTGCAGGCAAGGTTTTCCTAACAGGGATGCTCCTCAAGCTGCTGGGTGCTGAAGAAGCAGAACAAGTGTTAATGGCTTCCTTGAAGTGCCAGAGGGTAAGACAAGGCTGGGTGTGCTCTGCACCTTTACCAGAGGTGGGAAAATAATTTCAAAGCCTTGGTTCAAGCAAGTTCAGGAACATTCAACCAGCTCAGGGAAATAATGCTTTGCTTTTGGCAAACTTGCTACTAGACAAAAAGCCCCTGCCTGATTCAGAGCTTTGCTGCTTAGAGTGTCAACGTTTGCTTTACCAAGCAAGTGCCAGGTGGGCTTTACAGACTGCTGCTGATTCCTACAAGGCCACACTTGGGTCCAGGCTGTGGGGACACAGTGTGGCATAAACACTGTCCCTGGGTTGTAGTTGCAGCCTGTAAGATTTATCTGAGCCCCTGCTGATGTCTGAGGTGATGCAACCCTCCTTGACTCCCTCTGTGCACAGAGTAGAGGGAAGCTGGCCCTTTGAAAGAACACTTGGTCCTGAAGGTACACTTCTGAGGGAGATTGGCATGGAAACCCTGCCTGTGAACCTCGCTATCTCTCTGCTGCCTGCTTGTAGGTGTCTGAGCAGAGCTGAAATGAACCACCCCACTGCTTTCTGCTTCCATGGAGCAGCATCTCTGCCATTAGGACCTCCATGCTGGGCTGTGTGGTGCTTCTCTCTCATGCCAGCACAGACATTTCCTGCCACAGTAATCGTTGTCTCTGGCCCCTCTGTGACTCTCTCACGTGGAGGATTGCACAGGTGAGCAAAACTGCTCATGAATTATAGACATCTTGACATTTGAAAGCTGACATTTGGACCTTTTTTCACAAATGGGCATTTTTTTTGTGTGTGTGGGGGTTATGTGGCCTTTACTTATAGAAAATTGATGCTGGCATAAAGCCTAACACAATAATTACTTGTGAAATGATAACAGCATATTAATGGCATGCAAGTTACTGAGCTAGGAATCCAGCATGCCCAGAACGATTCCTGTACTGTTAATGTCAACATTAAAAGCAACATCTAACTAACAGTGATGAGGAAAATGAATGCTAATAACAATGTTGACACTAATAACAAGCTATCATTATTTTTTAAGTCCTTCCTGTTGCCAAGGCTCAACCTGAGTTCTAAAAAGCCACAACCACCTCTCAGCTCTGGTGTCACTGATGCTTTTCCTACAATACTGGGAGGAAATGTCACTCCTCTTGTTCTTAGCAAAAGTTTCGGTGGCTGGGACATTAACTCAGGAAACAGGAGGCCACTTTCCCTTGCCCCTCCCTTTGTAGAGCAGCATCACATTCGGCATTGTGCCTTCACAACAGACACAAATGAGCCCTAAGAATCTACAGCCACAAGTAGCAAATCCCCTGGCTGCAGTGCTGGCTCTGATGTGAGATCCAGCAAGCAGGTCTGCTCTTACCCTGCTGTGCTGGCTTTCAAAACAAAGACTGCAGCAGAAGAATCTGGTCTCAATCTGTGTTCAGAAGAGAAATAAAAGCCACCCAGGCTTCCTGGGATAACAGAATACTTACCCACGCTCCGTCAGGTCCAAATAGCTCTAAAAAGTTGCCAATGAATTCCCTGGACTTCTCTTCCCATTTCTGAATGAGGTCATGGCTCTTCTCTTCCACCTTGTAAACAAATTCTTTTGATTTTTCTTCCACATTCTTGACTTTCTCTTTCATTTTGTCCACCTGGTTTTGAAAGCGGTATTTCTTCTCCTGTTTTAAAAGCAGGGACAGAAGAGTTAAGATAGAAGGACTTGGAAATAATTACCCTTTGACAGCTGAGAAGAAGGAAAAAACCCATTGCATTAATAGATTCTAATCCATATGTCCTTGGTTAACTATTGCCATGGTATTTTTATAAATGCAAATTTAACATTTGTGGTACCAATGCAGGAGGTCTGTGAAGCCTGGCTTGTGCTGTGGAAGGGACTGATGGAGATCTTTAGGTCCAGCTTGCCTGCCAGAGCAAGACCGTAGAATCTAGTGCAGGTCACACAGGAACACATCCAGACAGGGCTTGAAAGTCTTCAGAGAAGGAGACTCCACAACCTCTCTAGGCAGCCTGTTCCAGTGCTCTGTGACTCTTACAGTAAAGAAGTTCTTCCTCATGTTGAGCTGGAACTTCCTGGGCTGCAGTTTACATCCATTGCCCCTTGTCATATCCCAGGGCACAAGTGAGCAGAGGCTGTCCCTTCCTTCCTGACCCCCAGCCCTCATATTTATAGACATTTTTTAAAACCCCTCTCAGTCTTCTCTCCAGACTAAGCAGCCCCAGGTCCTTCAGCCTCTCCTCATCAGGCAGTGCTCCTGATGCTGCTAAAGAACAAATCTGAGAACCCCTAAGGCATAAGAAAATCTTTATGTGAAAATGTGAGATGGAAATGAAACCGCTGCTGAATGGGAGCGAGTAAAACAACCCTCAGCTTACCAGCTGCTTTTAAATCAACTTCTTCCCAGCTGTTTTTAAAGCAGGAGGAGGAAGGAAGATATGTCTTTTCTCAACCTTTAACTCTACGTTGGGGGCCCCAGGAGAGGGATTTGGAGAAGCAGCTGCAGATGGTGTACTCACATTTATGAAGCTGACATTCAGCTGCTTGGCTGTGTATCCTCGCTGGAGGTTGCGCCGGGCGTACACATCGTAGTCCCGGACGATCCTGGTGATGATGTCTGATGTGGAGATGCCTTCGGTTCTCTGAGTTGGGACAAACATTCCTGAGCAAAATGGGAAAAGAAAGCCTGCTGAGAAAGCAGGGCAGGACCAGGCACTGCAGCAGGTTGCTGAGGATGAACACAGAAATGCCTGACCCAAGGTAAGGGCCTTGCAGTTCTGCCTGGTGTATTCCTAGCTCTTTCATGTTGTTCCCCTGAGTGCCTAGAGAAGGTGTTAGGTTACTGTACCCTTCATTTTTCTCCAGGCCTTCAGAGAGGCTGAAACTTGTCCTCTTCCCAGTGTCAGCTGTGATGTAGAAGTGATTAGACTGGCAGGGGCTCCCCAAGCCAGGAATGCTCAGTCTCATGGTTCTGGCAATTCCCTGAGTGCAGCCCGCCCTTAGTGTCACATAAAGGAGCAGTAGGGCTAGCTCTCACTCCTGCCACTGAAAGGCCATTTGCTGCCCTCCCGTGTATTTTCACTCAAGTGCTGTACCACCTGATGGTCTTTGTTCTCCTGAGCAAAACAGAGCAGCCTCTGGCCTTGGCCAAAGCCAGGAAGCATCTTCAGTAAAAAGATGTGTTCCAGTAACTGGAAGACACCCTGGAGATGCCAGAAGCTTGTAACAGGAAGGTGAAGTGTAATGGTAGTGTGAACAACTATGGATAGGCTGTAGGGACTGAGGGTATTGGTCTCCATCACCCCATTTCATCTACACCTGGCTATGTCAGTGGCTCCATACCCACTCTCCCTGCTCCAACAGATCAGTCTCTAAGCAGCCTGGCCCTTTAATACTGCTTGCATTTGCCTCAACACAGCTGAGGTATAGATTGCTTTCTAATTGCTCCTCATCTAGGCAGGCTCTCTAGAGCTGTTCACAGAATCACAGAATGTTAGGGGTTGGAAGGGACTTCAAAAGATCATCCAGTCCAACACCTCTGCCAGAGCAGGAGCACCTAGAGCAGATCACACAGGAATGAATCCAAGTGGGTTTGGAATGTCTCCAGAGAAGGATACCTCCACAACCTCTCTGGGCCACCTATTCCAGGGTTCTGGCATCCTCACAGGGAAAAAGTTTTCCCTTATATTTACATGGAATCTCCTCTGCTCCAGCTTGCACGCACTGCCCCTTGTCCTGTCATTTGGCATCACTGAGCTGAGCCTGGCTCCATCCTCCTTTCACATCTTTATAACCATGCATGAGGTCACCCCTCAGGTTCCTCCAAGCTACAGAGCCCCAGCTCCCTCAGCCTTTCCTCAGCAGTGAGATGTTCCACTGCCTTTAGCATCTTTGGGGCTCTGTGCTGGACTCTGTCAAGTAGTTCCCTGAGGTCCTTCTTGACCTGAGTGAGACAAAATATTCCAGATGTGGTCTCTTTAGTGCAGAATACATGGAGAGGAGAATCTCAGTCTACTAAGCACACCCCTTCTAATCCACACCAGGATGCCATTGACCTTCTTGGCTACAAGAGCACTTTTCTGGCTCATGGTCATCCTGTTGTCCACCAGGATATCCAGGTCCCTTTCCTCTACACTTCTCTCCAACAAGTCAGTCAGTCTCCAACCTATCCTGGCCTATGGGGTTGTTCTTTCCCAGATACAAGACTCCATCCTTGTCCTTTTTGGATTTCCTTCAATTTCTCCCTACCCAACTCTCCAGCTGTTCCTGGTCTTGCTGAATGGCTTTATCTTAAAAGGATGCTGTAGCTACCAGCAAATTATTGCTCAGGCATTGCTCTGTGGGTAGATGACACCAATCTGGGTGGTTGTGTTGATCTGCGAGAGGGCAGGGAAGCTTTACAGCAGGGTCTGGGCAGGTTAGACTGAAGGGCCAAGGCTAATTGTATGAAGTTCAACTAGGCTGGGTGCCAGGTCCTGTACCTGCATCACAACAACCCCATGGTGAGCTAGAAACTTGGAGATGTGTGGTTGGAAAGCTGTGACTCAGAGAGGGATCTGGGGGTATTAGTTGATAGTCAGCTGAACATGAGTCAGCAGTGCCCAGGTGGCCAAGAAAGCCACTGGTGTCCTGTCGGGGATTAGAGACATTGTGGCCAGCAGAGACAGGGAGGTGATCATCCCCCTGTGCTTAGCACTGGTGAGACCACACCTTGAGTGTTGTGCTCAGTTCTGGGCTCCTCACTACAGGAAGGACCTTGAGGGGCTGGAGCATGTCCAGAGAAGGGCAGTGAGGCTGGAGAAGGGCCTGGAGCACCTGGCCTGTGAGGAGCATCTGATGGAGTTGAGGGTGTTCAGTCTGGAGAAGAGGAGGCTGAGGGGAGACCTCATTGCTCTCTACAACTACCTGAAGGGACGTTGGAGTGATGAGGGGGCAGCCTCTGCTCCTTGGTGGCAAAGTGACAGGGTCAGAAGAAATGGTTTCAAGCTGCACCAGGAGAAGTTCAGGCTGCATGCTAGGAAATACTTCTTCAGTGGAAGGGTTGTCAAACATTGGAATGTTCTGCCCAGGGCAGTGCTGGAGTCACCATCCCTGGGGGTGTTCAAGCAGGGTGTGGACCTGGTGCTTAGGGATATGGCTTAGTGTTGACCCTTCAGTGCTGGGTTGAGGGTTGGACTGGATGATCTTGGAGTACTCTTACAACCAGACATATTCTGTGCTTCTGTGATTTCCCAGCGTTAAAAAAACATCTGGAGAAGAAATCAAGAAGCTTAGCAGCCTCCTGTGCCTAAAGGCTATGTGATATTTTTTTCTTTCTGGTCTCTAATTAATATTCTACTAAAAGATTATTTTAATCATGATCAGAGAGGTTTCCCTGATAGTGCTTTTCAGGCTTACAGCAGTCACTCAGGAA
Organism: Picus viridis; assembly: GCA_033816785.1. Taxonomy (NCBI): domain Eukaryota; kingdom Metazoa; phylum Chordata; class Aves; order Piciformes; family Picidae; genus Picus; species Picus viridis. The sequence continues at coordinate 27,454,114 of CM066570.1, read as the reverse complement.
ACTATTTTTGGAAGTAGTAAAACCCACTCGGATGCAGAAGCCTGTATAGATACAAGCTACAAGAACACGTGAACAAAATCCAAAGCCTACCCTTGCTAAGCCCAAGTGGAATTGTTTTCAAGCAGATGCATAAGACCACCTATGAGAACATTACCTTTAGTCACTGCTTTATTTTTGTATGCTTCATGGATTGGACTGATTCATGTTTTCCAAACTGACTGTCACAGATGTGCAGAGGTTTAGTCAGCACACCCTGACCCAGCTCACCGTTGTCTGTGTGCCCTCCCACCCACTGAAGGGAACATACGGGAACCTACATGAGGAGCTCCACAGCTCCCCTTTGCCTCACTGCTCCCCAGCAACCCAGTGTGGGCAAATGGGAGTACTGGAACTAAGGGAAACAAACAAATGCATCCACAGCATTGTTCTGATGGGGTCAGAGTGGCTGGAGAGCGGCCAGGCAAAGAGGGACCTGGGGGCACTGGTTGACAGTAGGCTGAACATGAGCCTGCAGTGTGCACAGGTGGCCAAGAAGGTCAGTGGCATCCTGGCCTGGATCAGGAACAGTGTGGCCAGCAGGAGCAGGGAGGTCATTCTGCCCCTGTACACTGCACTGGTTAGGTCACACCTTGAGTACTGTGTCCAGTTCTGGGCCCCTCAGTTTAGGAAGGATGTTGACTTGCTGGAAGGGCAACAAAGTTGGTGAGGGGATTGGAGCACATGCCCTATGAGGAGAGCCTGAGGGAGCTGGGGTTGCTTAGCCTGGAGGAGGCTCATGGGAGAACTTATTGCTCTCTACAACTACCTGAAGGGAGGTTGTAGACAGGCGGGGGGCTGGTCTCTTCTCCCAGGCTACGAGCAACAGATCAAGAGGACACAGTCTCAAGCTGTGCCAGGGGAGGATTAGGCTGGATGTTAGGAAGAAGTTCTTCATAGAAAGAGTGATTGCCCATTGGAATGTGCTCCCCAGGGAGGTGGTGGAGTCACCATCATTGGAGGTGTTTAGGAGGAGAGTTGATAGGGTTCTTGGTGCCATGGATTAGTTGTTTAGGTGGTGTTGGGTGATAGGTTAGACTCGATGATCTTGATCTTGAACCTGGTCCTGTCCTCTTTCCAACCTGGTCCTGTCCTATTCTATTCTATTCTATTCTATTCTATTCTATTCCCCTAGGAGAAGGGAAATTCACCACTGTACTAATGCTGTTCTGGAGCATTAGGGCTACCACAGAATCATAGAATGCACTGGGTTGGAAGGGACCTTTAAAGGTCACCTCATCCAACCTGCTTGCAGTAAGGAGAGACATCCCCAATTGCATCAGGTTGTTCAGAGTCCCACTAAGCCTGACTCTGAATGTCTCCAGGGATGGGGCTTCCACCATCTTCCTGGGGAATCTGTTCCAGTGTTCCACCACCCTTGTAATAATGAGGTTCTTCCTGATGTCCAATCTAAACATACCCTTCTCTAGTTTCAAACCACTGCCCCTTGTCCTGTTGCTACATGCCCCTGTAAACACTCCCTCCCCAGCTTTCTTATAGGCTCCCTTTAGGTGCTGGAAGGCTGCTCTAAGGTCTCTTTGGAGCCTTCTTTTCTCCAAGCTGAACAGCCCAAATTCTTTCAACCTGTCTTCATCAGAGAAATGCTCAGCCCTCTGAATATTTTTGTGGTTGTCTTCTGGACCTGCTCCAGGTCCATGTCCTTCTTCGACTGAGGGCCCCAGAGCTGGACACAGTACTCCAGGTGAAGTCTCTCCAGAGCAGAGTGGCAGAATCGCCTCTCTCCAACTCCTGGCCACACTTCTTTCGATACAGCCCAGGCTGCCATTGGCCTTCTGGGCTGCAAGTGCACGTCGCTGGCTCATGTCCAGCTTCTCATCCACCAGCACCCCCATGTCCTTTTCTTCAGGGCTGCTCTCTGTCACATCATCCCCCAGCCTGTATTGATAACACAGCACTAGATCTCCCAGTTTACATGTAAAAAAATGCAGCCTTACAAGTCTGAAGTCACTTCTTCAGCATCTCACAGTGCCAGATGCAGGGTGGACCTTTGTTTTATTTCCTAGTGAAGTAAGCTGGTGCTGACTCTGAAACTGTAGAACAGCAGTTCCCAAAGGAGACCTGTGTGAGCCTGACACCACAGTGAGGTTTGCAAGTGGCAAAAGATCAAGAACTGCTGCTATAAAAAGCTTATTCTTTCAGCTCTGGTCAATACCTGGTCTACTGCTGTCACTGTATAGCTTGAGAAGGTCACTCTGCATGACAAATTACTATCAGGCAGTTTTGCTCTGAAATCTTTTAAGTCTACAAATAGATGTTTAGGCAGACCAGGAAAAGGATGGGTTTGCCAGGGTTTGAACCAACACCTTTAGGGAGCAAAAGAAAGGTATGATCAGTCCCTTCTCCTGTGTTGTTCACTGTGCTATAGGATAGCTACTGCTGGCAAATGTTGGCCAGGTAGTACCTCCTCTGATTTAATTCAGCCTCCTTGAATTGAAGAGAGGCAAACTCCTGATGATTTTGGCTTGTTCAATGTAGTCAACCAAACTCCTAAATAGTCATAGAATCATAGAATTGGTTGGAAGGGACCTTCAAAGGTCAGCAGGGACATCCTCCCCTAGATCAGGTTGCTCAGAGCCTTGTCCAGCCTGACCTTGAAGATGTTCAGGGATGGGGCCTCAGTTACCTCCCTGGAGAACTTGTCCCAGTGTTCCACTATCTTCACGGTAAAGAACTTGTTCCTAGCATCCAATCTAAATCTCTTTTTCTCTAATTTCAAACCATCATCCTCTCACTGTAGGCCTTTGTAGTCCCTCTGCAGCTTTCTTGTAGGCCCCCTTCAGGTACTGGAAGGCTGCTCTTAGGTCTCCCTAGAGCCTTCCCTTCTCCAGGCTAAACAACCCCAGCTCCCTCAGTCTGGCCTCACAGCAGAGGTGTTCTAACCCCATGATCATTTTCATAGCCCTCTTCTGGACCCATTCCATCAGGTCCATGTCCTTCCTGTGTTGAGGACTCCAGCCCTGCACACAGTACTCCAGGTGAGTTCTCACCAGAGCAGAGTAAAGTGGCAGAATCACCTCTCTACCTCTTCTGGCCACTTTTCTTTTGATGGAGTCTAGGATGCCACTGTCACTGTAAATGCATGTTGTTGGCTCATGTCCAGCTCCTCTGCTACTGGTTTAAACCCTCTGCCAGCGCAGCGAAAAGAACCCTTGGTGCATGCGGCAGTTTAGGCTGTGCCTTCAAACAAATTCTGAGCAAGTCTACATTTGGGTGTAAAAAGGAAAACGAAGACTATTCTAAACAAATGTCATTGGTCAGATGTGAGATGTGCCATAGCAATATCTCTCACATTATTTTCTCTCAGTCTCACTCCATCTTTTTCTGCTGGCATGCATGCTGTCATGGACAGAGGGAGACCACTTAACAGCTAAACTTGAGATAAGCGTTACGTCAGTTGATCCTGAGTGACTCCTGAGGGCTGCCTGTGCTTGCCTATATTCAAGACTGGGCTGTGTCAAGGAGTCATCAGTTTGTGGTTTTCACCAAATGACTGAAGCTGGCTAAGCTGCTGTGGGAACTAAACTCCTTTCCATCCACTCTAAGCTCTTAATTGAGCACTCTAAAATTGTTTTTACAATCCAGAAGGGACTCTTTCATGACAGATCTAAATGGTTTCCTGGGGGTTATGGCAGGAATTCAGCCAAGGACATCCTTTGTGGCTTCACAAAGTGAATCTATCAGCTGAAGCCAGCAGGACCTACTGTTAGGGTCTAAGAGAACGTGACCTTATCTCTGCTGCTTCTGCTGCTCAAAACACAGTAAATCCATCGGAGCTGAGGCTGAAAAGGAAGGTGCAAAGAATGTGAAGTTGCCCTTACCTGCCTCTTTGATGTGTTTGTATACATCATCTGAGCCAGCAGAGGAGTACGGGATGTCATCATGGGCTACAAAGTCAATCTGCCAGGGAACAGAAGAAGACTCACATGCCACCATCACTGACTTTTGGTTCAGTGGGGAGGGGGTCATTGTGGAGGATCATCTCTTTTCTCCACATCAGCTGACTTGTTTTTGACATTCTCATCCTACAGCCATCACCTAGACTATTGCAGTAGGTTTAGGCCTACAGCTGCTGTGTTGTGTGGTCAATTCTGAGAGAACAGAAAGCTTGGCTCCAGAAGCACTGCTGTGCTCTGTCTGCTTCTGTGTGACACCCTGTAGAAAACCTAAGCTACCCATTCCTGCCTTTGTTGCTATTGGGAGAGCCAAGTCAAGGAGCAAAGCCTTAGCTTTCAACAGCACAGAAGCAGGATGATTCTGCCTCTTTAGGGCTGTCCATATCTCTGTGTATACCTAGTGCTGCCAAGCTGTTTTGTCATCACCCAGTGATGTGAACACTAAAATACAGCCTGGTTACTTATGCTTTTGTTAAGGTTCATAGCTACTGCAAGACAATCAACAGCACATAAAAGATTCTCTCCAGCCTTTTAGAGGAGAGATGACATTTTCATGTATTTGGCCTGTTGCCTTTAATTCAGGACTTCAGTTACTACATAGTACTTCCCTGGTTCATGATCTCCTTTCCTGAAAGACAGTTTGTGAACAATTCTTCAGTGTTATTTTGCCATTCAAAAATCCCCCTACAGAACTCAGCATATTGAGGAAAAAAAGGCAAGACAAATATAACATCTCCTGCCAGAGATGGAGGCAAACAATGTCAGCGTTTGCTGCCTAATTTCAGTGACTGCAGTTAACTGAATTAAGTAATTTCATAAATTCATACAATGGTTTGGGTTGGAAAGGACCTTAAAGATCTAGTCCCAACACCCCCTGGCACTGGCAGGACACCTTCCACTAGAACAGGCTCAAGGTCTCATCCAACCTGGCCTTGAACATCTCCAGGGAGGGGGCATCCACACCCTCCCTGGACAAACCTATTTCAGTGTTTGGCCACTCTCACTACAAAAGAATTTCTTCCTAATATCCATCCTAATCTCACCTCCTCAAGCTTTGATCCCTTCCCTATCATCCTACCACTACAAGCCCTTGTAAAAAGTCCCTTCCTTGCTGTCTTACAGGCCTCCTTCAGGTACTGGAAGGCTGTTTTAAGGTCTCCCTGGAGCCTTCTCCAGACTGAACAGCCCCAACTGTTGCAGCCTGTCCCTATAGGGGAGGTTCTCCAGCACTCTGATCATGTTTGTGGCCCTCCTCTGGACCTGCTCCGGCTAATAGAATTTCACTGACTCACTGTTTATTCTCAACTGTTACTCTACAAAGGGAAAGGGAGAGTTAAAGGGGAGAGATGTACCTTATGTTTCTCAAGGAATTCGGGTGTCAGTGTCCAGGGTGCATCTCTGATGACCTCATCCACATAACGACAGTGTCTGAGGGCTTCGTATCGCTCCGTTTCATTCATCACAGTGAAGCCTTTGAATTTATGTGTTAAGTCATCACTGCAAACTAAAATGTGGAAGTGTCAACAAAATGATGCTACACTCAGTTGAAGCAGCATGCCCACCAGTTGATTATGTCCTGATAATTCCATCAAGCAATTATTATCTTAGCTAATTTTGGTGTGCTCCAGGTAACCTTAAAGAGTTCTGCTCAGGGTTGGCAATTACAACCTCCAAGAGATCTTTTTCTGGAGCTGCAGCCAGAGAGTGAATGAGATCTTGTAGGACATCTCAGGCAGTGGGGTATGCACTGCTGAGTCAATTCAATCCCACTCTTAATGGGGTTTCATTAACTGTGATATTTCAGGGGTGATGGCCAGTGCTTTAAAGCCAACCCAAAAGTGCAGCATCAGCAATCAGGGAGTGCTTGCAACCTTCATCTGTGTCACAGAATAGTTGAGGCAGGAAGACACCACTGGACATCACCTAGTCCAACCAACCCTCCTTACAGCAGGGTCAACTCCAGGAGGGCTGCTCAAGGCCAAAGATAGAGGTCACTCAGCCTCTCTGGGCCTCCCATTCCTGCTTTTTGTTCTTATGCAAACAATGCTCTAAATCACAGCAGAACAGATTCTCACTAAATAAACACTGATGGAAAGCAAGCCATGACAGATTTTAAAGGAATCTCTCAGTTTAGCTTGGAAGTCAGCAGGTTTCATGGGAAGAGAAATAAAGCTTGTGCCATGTCCAAATGAGAAATTGTAGAAGGAGCTCCCCTGGAGAGGCCTGGGAGAAGCCACATGCTCTGATGGAATGAGTAAAGTTTAAAGCACAGAAATCCTGCATCCTTAACACTCAATGTACCAATCCTTGCTTGTAAAATGAGGGGAAGCAATGCCCATGTTGCTAGGGGACTATAAAAGTTATGCACTCTCTTTCTAGCCACAGACCACTGTATAAAACACAACGACCTGGCCTCACAACTGTAACTCTGTCCAATATTATAAGCTTCAATAATCATTTCCCACTCCATGTGGAATGATGTGATCCCCACTTACAGCTGGCTTCTCAGTGGTTGGCCTTCCCCACAGGTCAAACCTCTGCTTTTGGATCTCACCTGTCTGTGACACCAGGACAAACAGCAAATGCACTTGGACAAATGATAAAGGCAACATTCTTAGTGCTGCAGGGGAAGTGTGAGAGCAGCCCTGCAGCTGCTGCTTCTTTCTAACTTGAAAACATCAACCTATCAGGCAAGGTGCTGGCAAAGATGCAGGCTTTCTTTAAAATCTAAAATGGGTGTTCTTGCTGTTAAGCAGGAAAAAGAATGTCAGAAGGCTTAGATAGCCCTGGAGTTTGTGCAAAATTCATAGCCAGATAATAACAGACATATGAATTTCAACTAGCAAAAAGCTGCTCTGTCCTATTAAGTAATTTTTTGATGCCTGCTGACAAGAAATTTAACGGAGATCAAAGCATTTTCAGTGGAAAGATCCCTTCTAAGACTGTATTTATACTTATTTACAGCCTTTATAAAGTCTAAAGCTACCTTCTCCTAGAAGAAAGGGTCTGCTAAAATTATTGGAAAAGATCTATTTTTGCTTACATTCTGCAGAAAGGGTTATTTTTTGATGACTGTTCATGGGTAGTGCAGACACAATGTCTCTGTTATCTCCTTTTGATTGCGTAGTTCTGCTTTAATGACTGATCTGGGAAGGTATAAACGTCTATTAAATACAACTAAAGTAAACTTAGCTCCAAAGAATTGTCTTTAGAATAAGAAATAGAAGGAGCTGGTTGTGGTGCCCACAAAGACAACATCCCACCAGGGCTTTTGCAGCACAAATTGGATGTGGGTGTGGAAAGGTGCCCAGTTTTTAAACATGCTAAGACACAGTGCCTTGCTGGGAAAAGGTGCTGATGAGTGCTGGCTGCTTTGTCCTTCACTCCAAAAAAGAAGGGCAAAGTCAAGCTATGCAGTGAATTTCAAAGGAGCCATGCTTTTGCCCCAGAGCATCTTCCCTGACCTTAGACACACCCCCACACCCCCCCCTTAAAAGCAATAACAAAACCTAGATAATTTGCATTGGTTTTTTTTAAACCTCACAGTCTTGCACCTCCACTTGCTACTTCTGCAAGCTATGTGGCTCAGCAGGAAGGTAAGAAAGTACTAAATGTTTCCTTCATAACAAAGGGATGTCCCCTTTCTCTCCCAGGAAGCTCCATGGGAATTGCCACAGTAAAACCAAAAAGTGTGTAAGAAGATTTTTTTTGCTTTTCTTCTATGTTTGGTCTTTTTTGCACCCCCACCCCCCTTCAACTGCTTTGAGACAAAGACACACAATAGTGCATCTTATAAAGTGTCTGAATGTTGCATTCCCATTCACTGTTATCTAAGCATTTGAGCAGGTGAAGGTTGTTGTTAAATGTTTATGTGCAGGGGCACTGGAAATGCAATGCATGTTAATGAGGCCTCATGAGAACAGAGCTTGCACAGTGAACTGGGCAGGAAAAGAGCCACCCTTTGGTGACTTCTCAGGCACCTACCAACTACTGAGCAGCTGTTAGCCAGCCACCCAGCAAAAAAAGAAGATATTCACTGCAGAAAATAAAGGAAAAGAAAATAACTTGCCCAGGGACACAGGCAAGCTGAAAACTACCTTCAAATTATGACCTAAATCTGGGTCTCCAATGATAAAGGGCCAGATTTAGCTTCTCTCCGGATGTTGAAGGCTGTATGGTACTGTCCTGGTTAGCAAGGAGCCAGGGGCCATGGGCTGTGCCTGGCTAGCAGAGTGACTGAGGAGCCAGAAATAAATGAGTGGTTGATCTCATTCACTCATCTCCAGCTTTGAACAATTTTGAGTGAGTAACTGAAAAAGGTAAATTATTCATATGGAGCTATTCTAAGCTCAGAGTCATGCAGGCACCTGCTTCAACTAGAATGGGAATGGTGCCTGTGTTGCTGAGGGCAGAATTTGACTTTTACCTTAATTGATGCAATTGTGAGATGTAATTCGAGGCAAATCACCTACAGAAAGCCCCCAGAGTGAAAGCAGCATTCAAAGTCTTGGTGTATAAACAGCTGGGGGTTCAAGCACAGCAATAACTCTGATACTGAAGCACAGAAGCAAAAATGCAGTGCAATAAACAATTCTGATCTTACCTCCTACTAATAAGTAGCTATTTGGGAAAAGAGTTTTGGCTTGCATAAGAGCTCTAGCGTGGCCAGAGTGGAAGAGGTCAAATATCCCATCTGCATACACTCTGACAGGTCTGTCAGCTGTGGAGAAAGAAACATTACAGTGATTTTTCAGACCCAAAACAAGTTGTGCTTCATTCTACTGGACAGGGTTTTGTTCCAAGATCAGATAATTGTGGAGATGTACCCCAATTCTGATGTTCAGAAGCACTGTGGGTGAACTCACAGCATTTCTTCCAGCTCATTACTTCTTCTCTGTGATTGTCTCTCGGACTTAGCCTATTTATTATCATCCATCATCCCTGTATTCTAATTTAGCACAAATGTCATCTTCCTGCCTCATTTGGAGTTCTACCATATGTCTCATTCTTTCCTCCCCGACTTTCCAGTCAGTTCTGCCTTCTGCATTTTTTTTTTTCTACTTTTTCTTTATTTTTTCCTATCATCTCCCCTTTCCTCTCCTCCTGTCTGTGAGTTTCACAGAATCACATAATTGTCAGGGGTGGAAGGGAACTCAAGGACCATCTAGTTCCAAACCTCCTGCCATGGACCGGGACACCTCACACTAGATCAGGTTGCATCCAACCTGGTCTTAAAACCTCCAGGGATGAAGCTTCTACCACCTCCCTGGCCAGTGTCTCACAACCCTCACGGTAAAGAACTTTTTCCTGACATCCAATCTGAATCTACCCACTTCTAGTTCTGCTCCCTTCCCCTCAGTCCTCTCACTCCCTGACACCCTAAAAAGTCCCTCTCCAGCCTTCTTGTAGCCCCCTTCAGATACTGGAAGGCCACAATAAGATCACCTTGGAACCTTTTCTTCTCCAGACTGAACAACCCCAACTCTCTGTCTGTCTCCATAGGATAGGAGATTTTCTTTTTCTCTGTAGCTTACCTCTGTGAGAATGTATTGCTTACCTCTTTCACATAAACCTTCCACTTCCCTTTAGTCAAACTCCCCCAAGCTCTCCTTTTCTAACAAGCTTATAATTTCTTTTTTCTGACCATCCTTTTTCTAAGTTGTTTTCTGTATAAAATATTCAGCAGGAGCTCCCAGACAAAGGACTTGCTTGACCAAATGACATCCCTGACAGCTGTGCCATCTCCAAGCAAAAGGACAGTGGAAAAGAGAGCAACTGCATTGCTCCAGCCTCTGTGGACTGTGCTCCAGTGCCGCAGAGAGATGTTTCAACCATCAAGACATCCAAGGGTCCACGGGAGAACATAGTTCCTTGCAGAGCCAACTGGAAAGCTGTGGCTTACCTCTATGAAAGGTATGCACTTTACAAGCTTATTTCAAATAAGTAAATGAGGACTTTTAATATCCTGGAATTTAGGGGCACTGAAGTACGTATTTGGGACTTCATGTGAAATCATCTCGTTTCCCCAGATCTAGCACAAACATCCAGATACAGAATTTTGGCATGGTTTCATTGCAAAGGGCAAATGGCCTTTAAGGCCACTTAAGGTCTGATGTTATCAACAAGAACATTAGTGAAAGAAGAGTTTTCCAGCGTACAGAAGCAATATGGGAAGAAAATCCATGAGGCACCCACTATACAACACCATTTTCAGGCTGGCTGGAGTGGGCTGGCAAGCCTTCCTTCTGACTAACACAGAGACAACCACAAAAACATCAAACTCGTAACTTGAAAAGTTTTCTCTTGCTGTTTTTCTAACAGAAGATAATTGTCCTGTAGCTGCTGGTTTCTTCCCTATTACCTGATAGCACCAGATACCAGGCTGGACTTTCTGCTTCCAAGTGGAAGGTACCAGTGAGCACTGACAGATGTTTGTCAGGGAGAGCCTTTGCTTTAGGAGTGCCCATGGTGCTGCTGATGTAGCTCTCTACACATACCTGGTGTTCCCAGGCGGGCTTGTGCAATGGTTAGCTTCTCATGGGGGGCTTGGCACTGACAGCTTGTTTCATCTGCAAACGGAGCAGGTGCTGTCAGGGTCTGGAAGGAGATAAAAAACACAAAGAAAGTAAATTTGGGGTTTCCATAAAGTAGTTCCAAAATTTTGATTTAACTGTGCCAGGATGCTGTAACCAGGCTTAATGCTGGTTAGTTCTCTGCAGACTGTTGCTTTTTGGTCACCCCTGAGCATACAGAATTCACACAAGTGAAAATGATGACGAAAATGAAGCCTGCCAAACACATCACACAACCAAATTCTTTGTCTCTGCTGAGAAGTGTAGGATTTTCTAGAGGTGGATGCAGGAAACATCCTTCTCCCAGGCAACCAGTGACAGAACAAGAGGACACAGTCTCAAGCTGTGCCAGGGAAGTTTAGGCTCAAGAAAGTTCTTCACAGAAGAGTAATTTGCCATTGGAATGTGCTGCCCAGGGAGGTGGTGGAGTCCCCATCCCTGGAGGTGTTCAGAAAAGGACTGGATGTGGCACTTGAAGCCATGGTTCAGTTGTCAGGAGGTGTTGGGTATTAGGTCGGAGTTGATGATCTCTGATAATCAACCTGGTTGATTCTATGATCCTATGTATGTAATTCTTCTGTTTGCAGAACAAAGTCATGCTGCCTAATCCTCCAAGTGGCTCCAGAGGAGATCCACAAAACTGGTCAGAGGGGTGGAAAACATCTCCTGTGAGGACAGGCTGAGAGAGCTCATTTTGTTTGGCCTGGAGAAGAGAGTGCTGGGGAGGAAGGGCAATATTGAGGCTTTTCATTACCTAACAGGGGCAGTCCATAACAAAGATGGGGACAATTTTTTTTAGCCAGTCCTGTTGTGACAGAACAAGGAGTAATGGTTTTAAATGAGAAGAGGCTAGTTAAAGACTAGATACAAGTAAGATTTTTTTTTTTTAACAGTGAGGGTCTTGAAAGACTGGAACAGGTTGCCCAGAGAGGTGGTAGAAGCCACATCTGGAAACATTTGTGGTGAGGTTGGACAGCGCTCTGAGCAACCTGCTCACTGAGCTGGGCACAAGACTAGATGATCTCTGAAGGTCCCTTCCAACCTAAAGCATTTTAGGATTCTACCACTTCAAAGGCACAAGATGCAAAATGTATTTTGCTACCTGTAAATAACAGCTGAAAAACCCCCAACTGGGATTTAAAAAGCTGCAAATGAGCCCCCTCTTAATAAGCACCACTTCCTTCCACTGACATCAGTACAGATAACTGGGACTATAGGTGGTTTTATTGTGGTTTTAATCAGAATCTTGTACATTTTTGAGGAGCCATTTAAAATAAAGGCAAGAATGCTACCAGAAGTCCCACCTAACCAGAGCTAACTAAGCTGTTAATTCTTTTCTCTGGTCTGACACATACTGTAATAGTACCAAAATGCTCTAACTGTGATCAGAGCACCAAAAGGATATGTGCTCTTAAGAGCTTGCAATCTCTAGATATGAGAGACAGCAATGATGTGTGAAGAATGATGTGGCATTATCTGTCAGGAAACTTGATCACATCTATTGCTTTTTTTGCCTATGTAGGAAGTTATCAGTGATCAGAACCTCAGATATTTATTATCTGCCATATGGTCTGGTATGAAAAACCATGCTTCTACTGCTCTTGGCTTGAAAATTGTATGAAATCATAGCTGATTTTTGTTTTGCTTTGGTTTTGTCAGAGGAAGAAGTGGTGGCTGAGACAAGGCAAAGGAAATCTATCACTTAACATTCCCTCTATGATGGAGCTGGGACCTCCTGGCCTTGCTCAAGTTTTGACAGTGACCACTTGTGTGATGTACAGTTGTCACACCAGCTTGAGCACTAGTGCTTTTAAATGCTGAAGGCTTACTCACTCTGCATTTCTTTTCTTCAGCATCCCTGAGACACTTTCTAAGACGTGTCATGCCTAATGGCTGCTCACCTCTGGGTTCACTGGCTGCTTGCAAGGAAAGCTCAGAGGATAGCAACAAAACAGCCCCAAAGACTTAAAAAAAAATCATAACCATCTCTTTCTGCTGATTTACTGTTCATTTTGTTTCCAGCAACTGTAAAGCAAGGCACTGAAGCACTGCACAAAAGCACTAAAATTCTGCGTGGACTTTTTCCACTCCCCCTTCCATTTTTCTTTCATTCCTTTTTTTGTCCTAATCTCAAATATTGCAGAAAATCATCACCATTAGTATCTTATTGATGGGGGGAGGGAAAAATCACACAGATAAACTTAAAAATGGGGGGAAAAAAAAAAAACTACAACCAAGTCCAAGTTTCTGTCTGGGGTTTCGTGGATGGGAACTGTTCTGTCGGGCCACCCACACCACACGGTGTGGAACATGACACATAATGATACAGTGCCAGCTGCTTCCTTTATTTTCTAAATACTGTCTTTTTGTTTCTGGCTTTGCAATCACTGCCTGCTAACCTGTCTTTTTATCTCCAAGCAAGGTCAAGTTACACGGCAGCCTGTACAGCCTGGTTCCCACTGGGATAAAGAGAAAGGCAGAAATGTTAAAACAATAATGGCTATGGTCTGAGGCCTGCAACTGGTAATCACATCTTAGCTTGGCAGAGGCTGTTTCCTTGGAGATTATTTGAAGAAAATAGGCCTGGTTTGCAGGAAGATACCTTTTTTCTCCCCAGGCAAACCCAGTGGTGCTTTTCATCCATGTAAACTCCTTTGCAACACCAAGATTTTTCTTTTGGTCTTTGCTCAATGCAGTACAACCTTTATTAGCTTCTCATTGCTCCAGCTTTGGTAAACACTCATCATTAAAGCTCACTTGATGGCTGAGGGTTTAGAACCAGACCTGTCAATAATCCCATTACCCTGTGACCTATTGGTCACTGGATGTGAAAATACATTAAATACAAGGGATTCGAATCAGCAATATTGTGTCAAAGGCACACAGAAAAATGCATAAATCCCATGTGCTGACAGATGAAGGGAAATACAGCAGCAGCTTCCCAAGGAGTAGCCAATACTATTTTGTTTTACCTGATCTAGAAGAAGTCTGCTGAGCTTAACAAAAACCATCTTACAAGTAAAGTAAGATTCTTGACCAGAAGGATCGCAGAGCACTGGAACAGGCTCCTCAGAGAGGTTGTGGAGTCTCCTTCTCTGGGGACTTTCAAGCCCTCTGTTGATGTGTTCCTGTGTGACCTGCACTAGAGTCTATGGCCCTGCTCTAGCAGGGAATTGGCCTCTATCTCCAGGGGTCCCATCCAACCCCTAACATCCTGTGATCCTGTGATTAAAAGCCAGAAATAATTTTTCAAACCTCTTTCAGTTTGTATATAATTACTTGCATTCTGTCTAGTTTCTTGTCGGTAATAACTAGAACTGGAAGAAGAGAGCAAATAATACATATAGCAGCTGCTTCTCTTTTTTATAGTACTTTTAGAAGTTTTCCATAGTGTTGCAAAAAATTGGATGGTTAAGCAAAGACTTTGTGCAAATATATTTCTGTCTTTCTCTGAGATTTTCCCCTTCATCTCTGCCTTAATTATTTTCTAAGCATTTACATTTTGGGATTAGTCAAGCAGGTCAAATTAGCCTTGCATTTTGGACAAAGGTAAACTTCTGAGATCTGCATCATCCTGCAGCAGGGAGCTCTATAACCTAAGTGTAAGCTCAGTGAGGAATTATCTCATTTTGCTTGCTCAGCAACTGCCTCTTCCTTGTATTATTTGATATTCTTGTACTGGAAGCTTCAGTAAATTAATCTGTAGTCACCCATTCCTTGCCTCTCTTTTTTTTTTTTTTTTTCTCCCCTCAGTCATATTTTCCAGGCTAAAACACTTCACCTCATTTATTTGTTCCTTGTATGGATTATCTCTGTTAACATCTCCGTTAACTGCAAGGTGGTTTATACAGTGTTTGAACTGACAATTCTTCCAGTTTATAGAGTTTAATACACAGCAATAGAAAACTATTTACACGGTGCTCACTCTTTGTGATTATCTTTGATAACATGAGCACCTGATACCTGGTCATAGAATCACAGAATCACAGAGTGCTAGGGGTTAGAAGGGACCTCCAGAGTCCAACAGCCCTGCCAGAGCAGGAACACCTAGAGTAAGTCACACGGGAATGTATCCAGGTGGGTTTGGAATGTCTCCAGTTAAGGAGACTCCACAACCTCTCCAGGCAGCCTGCCCCAGGGCTCTGGCATCCTCACAGGGAAAAAATTTTTCCTTCTGTTCAGGTGGAACCTCCTCTACTCCAGCTTGTACCCATTGCCCCTTGTCCTGTCATTGGCATCACTGAGCAGAGCCTGGCTCCATCCTCCTGACACTGCCCTGCACATCTTTATAAGCAGGAATGAGATCACCCCTCAGGCTCCTTTCCCCAGGCTAAAGAGCCCCAGCTCCCTCAGCCATTCCTCAGCAGGGAGTTGTTCCACTGCCTTCATCATCTTTGTGGCTCTGTACTGAACTCTTTCAAGCAGTTCCCTGTCCTTGAACTGAGTGGCCCAGAACTGGACAGCAGGGAGACCTTACTTTCATTTAAGCAGTCCAAATACCAAGTGGGTACTGTATTATTACTATGTGGTGTTTAGAGAAAGCCTCTTACATGTCACAAATTGAGATATCCGTGTAAGATTAGGACTCATTAGTGATATTTACTTCAGAAGATGTTCATCTTGCAGTGCAGGTCCTGTTTCCTGCGAATGAAGATGCTGCATTAAATTGTAATTAAATTCACCTCCTAAAAATGAACCTAGGTGAAAATCTCACATCCAAGACCCCTTTTGTATCAGAAGTCACTCATTCTGTGACAACTTTAAATAGTGTTCTCACAAATCTGCAAATCACTCAGTGATGCACAGTAAACTTCAGGCCATTGAAGGATAGAAGGTAGGTACTCTGCTCTAGTGAGTACTCACCTGGAGTACTACATCCAGGTCCAGAGCCCTCAACACAGGAAGGACATAGACCTGATGGAGAGGGACCAGAGGAAGGCCACAAAAAAGATCAGGGGGTTGGAACATGTCTGCTACAAATATAGGCTGAGGGAGCTGGGGTTGTTCAGCCTGGAGAAGAGAAGGCTCTGGGGAGACATAATAGCAGCCTTCCAGTACCTGGAGGGGCCTACAAGAAGGTTGTAGAGAGACTGTTTAAAAAGGCCTGGAGTGATAGGGTGAGGAGCAATGGCTTCAGACTAGTGAAGAGCAGATTTAGATGGGATGTTAGGAACAAGTTCTTTGCTAATTGAAGGAGGGAAGGAGCTGCTCTTTTATTTATTTTTCAATTCACTCAGCCAGGCTATTTCCCTCAACACGTGACATAGAAATGTTGCCCTCTTGATAGGGAGGTGTACTGTCATCTAAGATCAGCATCCAGTACTGCATCCAGGTCTGGAGCCCTCAACACATAAAGGATATGAACCTAATGAAGAGGGTCCAGAGGAGCGCCACGAAGTTGATCTAAGGGCTGGAACACCTCTCCTGTGAGGATAGGCTGAGGGAGCTGGGGTTGTTCAGCCTCGAGACGAGAAGGCTCTGGGGAGACCTAAGAGCAGCCTTCAAGTGTCTGAAGGGGGCCTACAAGAAGTCTGCAGAGGGACTGTTTCCAAAGGCCTGTAGGGATAGGACAAGGGGCAATTGCTTGAAATTAGAGAAGAGTAGATTTAGATTGCATGTCAGAAAGAAGTTCTTTACCAGGAGGGTGGTGGAACACTGCAACAGCCTGCCCAGGGAGGTAGTTTAAGCCCCATCTCTGGAGATCTTCAAGGTCAGGCTTGAGAAGGCTCTGAGCAACCTGATGTAGTGGAGGATGTCCCTGCTGACTGCAGGGGAGTTGGACTAGATGACCTTTGGAGGTCCTTTCCAACCCAAACCATTCTATGATTTTGCCATCAACAAAGGCCTAGGAAATGTTCAGACTTTGAATCAGTACAACTACATTGGCAGAACCTGGTAGAGCAGGCTGGGCTTGTGCTTATAAAACAACTAAGCTGGCAGGCGTAGGAGATGTGATGCTGTAACCTCCTTTCATCTGAGAGGCAGCATTTAAAACAGACAGCTGATTTCACCGCAACAAATCACGTGGGTACAATCTGCTTATATGAGGACAGATTATTTTGGGAACCTCCTCCTGATGTTGGCAAACAATAATTACAGCCCAGGAAACACTGACAACACTTTCAAGGAACATTTAGAGAGGAAAAAAAAAAAACCAAACCAACAAACCAACAAGCCACTATCAGAACCTTTGAGAAGGAGCTAAAAATACATACTGAGTTTCTGAAGTATGAATACCCTTTGCAAGTGGAAAGACCCTGTTAAGGACTACTAAGGTCTTCTCTTAGAAGTTCAGGTAGTGAACACTGTGAAAAATTCGAAGTATGCTGTCTTATGTATTACTTCTAGTACTCTTGACCCAAACAAGTCAAGTTCTGAGCAAGTAAGTTGTAATTAAATGTTACCAGTGGGTGCCTCCAGGTATAATTCTCACAAACAGTTACAATATTAATAGGTTTGGGTTGGAAGGGACCTTGAAAGGTCATCTAGTGCAGCTCCCCTGCCGTCAGCAGGGACATCCTCCACTAGATAGCTTGCTCAGAGCCTTCTCAAGCCTGACATATATCAAAGGAAAAAATCCAGCTTGTTCTCCCACAGTTCTGCTGACTCAGGGAGGTGGATGTAAACTACAAGTAGGACAAACTGGCCTAATAATCACAACAATTGGATAAATAACTAAATATCTGTTTGCAAGCACTACAAATTGCCTTTTCCCCGTTGCTTTTTCTGGCTTTGTCTTAAATCAAATATACTTTGCTTGCCATTAGTAGTGTCAGTAATGCTTAAGTACAAGACGCAATTACAAATGGAAGCGATAATAGAAAAGCAGCTTCCATTCCATTCTCAAGAAGCACAATGATCTATATATGTGGAGATTCATAGATTCTGAAACTAGACCAACTATTATATAATCTAGTCTAATAATTGCAAAAAGCTAAAGAATTCTGTGACAAGATTCCTCTGTGACAGCCATGACTTCTGACTGAACTGGAACACGTTATTTAGAAAATCCATCCTTGAGGTAAGATGGGCCCCAAGTCAAGCAGAGCTCAAGTGAAAGAACTGCCAGTGAAGCATCTCAAGCTCCATGAACACCAGCTGAAAAAGAAATTCAACCCTTGACAGCTGTTAACCACCTGAGTCCACTCCCTGGTGCAGCTGGAAGGAGCACAAGTGAGTCAGGTAGGGCTTGTTGAAGAACAAACTTCAGCTAAGGCAGTGTGCAGCCTGTGAGCTCCTCTGTCCTCCTGTCCTGTTGGCTGGGGCCTTAGTCAAGGTGTCAGATGTCCCACCACTGAGGAGGGGTATGTAGTATTTCAGGTTAAAGAAGCACACAGCTCCTTCAACAAGGCACTGGTGGATAAAGAAGGATGGGACTCCTTCAATGGGGACTGGAGGATAAAGAATCAGGGGGCTCCTTCAACGGGGCACTAGAGGATAAGGAAGTATGGTGCTCCTTCAACAGGGCACTGGCTAGCAAGCAGCAGCCTACAGACACCATTGCAGGAGGAGGATGTTGCAACAGGACTGCAGAACCAGGCTGGCTGTAGTGCATTTGCTATTCAAAGCTCAATGCCAGGTGCTTGCTGGCCCACAAGTAATAATGCTGAGGGTTGGCAACAGTCAGCAGATCAAAATGTGTAACCACTACTCTGATGACACTCTGCTTCATTGATCAAGCCAGAAACTGGCGATAAAGATAGTTCATGTGTTTTGGATTTCTAATACTACTCTTTTTTTTTATTGTCCATATACATATCTTATGTATAGCTAAAACGACCTAACTTCAGCTTTAACACAGGCAAGGCTTAATCCACTGAAATCAGCTGTGTTATAGCTAAGGTATTGGGTGAATTTGGCCCAGCATTCAATCTTTGCTTGTGCAGATATGTCAGATGTAGGACAGCATTTTGTTTAAACTGTTCCTCAAAACAGAGCAATGCTGAAGCAAAAAGCCCCCCATTTTCCCTCCTACACAGCAACCACACAGTCTCTGAAGTTCCCCAGCTGGCCAGTGGAAGCAAGCTGGAAAGAATTATTTTCCCTGCTGGGAGTGCACTGGGCTTCTCTGCCAGATCTCTGACTCTGTCTTTCACAGGAGTTTTTCACCTTATGCTGTCTATCTATGTGTGTCTAGGAAAGGAAAGCAGATTATGTGAAAACAAAGGTACATATTGAGATAGACAGTTCTGGGAGTGTTGAGTGTCTGTGCACAATCCTGGCTGTGTGGTTATACACTACACCATACCTCTTCATAGAGTCACAGAATGGTTTGGGTTGGAAGGAACTCCAAAGGTCATCCTGTCCAACCCCCCTGCAGTCAGCACGGACATTCTCCACTACATCAGGTTGCTCAGAGCCTTCTCAAGCCTGACCTTGAAGATCTCCAGGGATGAGGCCTCAACTACCTCCCTAGGCAACCTGTTGCAGTGTTCCACCACCCTCATTTCTTCCTGACATCCAGCCTAAATCTCTTCTCTAAATTCAAGCCATTGCTCCTTGTCCTATCCCTACAGGCCTTTGGAAACAGTCCCTCTGCAGACTTCTTGTAGGCCCCCTTCAGACATTGGAAGGCTGCTCTTAGGTCTCTCCGGAGCCTTCTGTTCTCCAGGCTGAACAACCCCAGCTCCCTCAGCCTGTCCCTATAGGAGAGGTGCTCCAGCTCCCTGATCATCTTCATGGCCCTGCTCTGGACCTGCCCCATCAGGTTCTTGTCCTTCTTGTGCTGAGGGCTCCAGAGCTGAACACAGCACTCCAGGTGAGTTCTTACCAGAGCAGAGTTCTGTGTACCTGTATTGCAACACCGTTTTGTAAAGAGTATAGCATTTCAGAACATGTATCATGTCCTTTGATGTAGTGAAGGAAAAACCACAGCAGATTTTTGGTATCTAGAGGCAATTACTCTTGTTTTTAATGTGCAGCAAAGGTTTCTACGTGTCCCCAAGCGCACATCACATTTGGGATGGGTTTTTATGGATGTGTGCTTTTATGCAGTAGCCAACATTTATGCAAATGAAAATTAATCCAGAGCAAACCTCTAACTTGTAAAGGATTTTTGGCCCAAAAAAGACATTGGGTCAAATAAAGTTAATTGGGGTTCCTTAAATGCAAAGCTATTGACATATATATTTATTCCTAATTCCACATCGAAGTAAACAGATGGCAGACCCCCTAAGTCATAACATCACATGGAAGAGAAACAGATGCCTGGGACACTTTTTATCCACAATAAACCCCACCTCAATTTACCATTAGCTCTTCTGATTGAAATTGCATATACCTTGCAGTGAAACAGGAAAGATACACATGAAGCTCTGTGGAAGCTTGTGGAAATAAAGTGTCTGAAATAATTCTACAGGTTACATCAGACCCTCTCAAAACACTTTCTGCAAATGCAAAAGGAGTAAGGCAGCCAGGGATGAAAACACAGGAATGCAAGGCATGCATGTTTTTCTTGCAATTCTTTCATATTTTGTGCTTAACATTTCGTTGCTTAACAGCAGCAATGAGGAAATTGTCTACAGGAGTCTAGATCCTCTTAAACCATTAGAGAGCTCTAGTGAGTAAAAGTACTTAAAACATTTTCCTCTACTCTTCAATACGATGAAAGTGTTTTCCAAATGTATTTGAATAAATCTGGAAAAAAAAAACGAAGGAAAAAAAAAAACCCACACACAACCCCCCCCCAAACTAGAAAAACCCTCATGTATTCTCATTTCTTCTAAAAAGATCAACAAAATAAACAAAAGGGCTCAAGCAGCTGACACCTAAAATGACATGAGAGCTGTGATCTTCAGCTGTACCTGAGTCTCATTCTCCAAAGTATTGTCTATTTAGTGGTCTCAAGATATTTGATATCTAATTCCTATTGAGTTATAAAGGTCTGCAGCCTCTGCATCTCAAGAGCAGGCAGGAGAAATAAATCCAGGCTTGGGAGTAGGCACTGGGATTGTCAGCATGAACCTTTAATGGCCTTGATGCTTACAGTGCCTTGGCAGAACATGTTTCATCTGCCATATGGATAGGCCCTAAGTCTCCAGCTTGTCCATCCTTCCAACAGTGATACTAAGCAGAAAAAAAAATAGTTGGGCATTTCTACACAGGGCCCTGATGCCATTTCCTGCACAGATAAATGGGAACTGGCCACATCTTGAGCTGCTTGAGCAGCTTGCATGGTAGCATGGATGTCATATAACAATGATCTTGGGAATAGCCTGGTATTCCTGGGATTGCATTGCCAAGGACTGAGCAGACACAGTAAAAAGCACCTATCTGCTTCTTTATGTCATCTTGAAGATAGAATCACTTCAATTTACTTTACTAACTGCTGCTTAATTCCTGCCTGGCTCTCTAACCATCAGCACCCTCACAAGCACAAGCCAAACCAACCACCTACCTGTCTACTCCTTCTCCTCATCCGTAGCTGACCTTGGCTAGTTCAGGTTGTTTTCTGCTAATCTGGGTTGGTTTTTTTAAGGTTCCTTAAGTTGTGCCTGACTTTTCTGGTGTGTTGCAAAAGAGCCTGATTCAGGCTCAGTCTTGCTTCAGACTCAAAGCACAACAAGCTGGGTACATTGATAGAAGGGTATGTTTAATTGCCCTGAATTCCCTTTGCTGGCCTAACCCTAAGGACTTCAGCCAGATTTGAAAATAAGACATTGGTATCCAGTTCCCAACAGTAATTTCCCAGATGTTCCCACGGAGGCCTACACTGGATGACAAGAAACACAAGGAAAAGAAGCTCTAAGTGTGCTCAAGAGAAAGGTGAGATTTGGAAATTTGGAATTGTTTTCAAGTAAGTTTCAATGTGTATTTAGTTTTGCTTTACCTGCAGTACTGTCCTTATAAATTGCCATTGATTGCTTTTACAAAAGACTCTCTGGAAATGTCTTCCTGAACAAAGTCTGTTGAAATGCCTGGGTTTTTTTTTTCTTTTGGGGTGAGGACTGGTATTCCTCAAGGTGCACATCAGTCTTTCAAGGAGCTACTCACATCTGGGACTAAAGCCTTGTGGGACCAAAGTCAAACTCTTGTCCCCGAGAGACAGAGAATCATAGAACTGTTAGGGTTGGAAGGGACCGCAAGGATCATCTAGTTCCAACCCCCCTGCCATGGGCAGGGACACCTCACACTAGATCAGGTTGCTCAGAGCCACATCCAGCTTGGCCTAAAAAACCTCCAAGAATGGGGCTTCTGCTACTTCCCTGGGCAACCTGTTCCAGTGTCTCACCACCCTCATGTTGAAGAACTTCTTCCTAACATCCAATCTGAATCTATCCATTTCTAATTTTTTCCCATTGCCCCTAGTATAAATAAATTATTCTAGTCCCACCAAATAATTTCACAAGGCTTTGTACTTACTCTTCGGTGTTTTCTCTAATCATAGGACGTTAGGGATTGGAAGGGACCTTCAAAAATCATCAAGTCCAACTCCTGCCATCCAGTTAAACTAAGAGCTTGCCTCACCTACAGGTCTCACAATGCTAGGCTGAAATCCACAGCCCAGCAGTACTCTGCAGATTGTTGAAAGTTACCTGGGGCCAACTGTCACACATTGAAAATGTGGCAAAATATGACCAGCAGTGATGTTTATCCCATGTAAAGCAAGGATGGGTAAACCAAGGGTATCCTAGGGCTTAAGTAGGAGATGCAATGTTCACTTAAAAAAAACAGGGATAGGACAGTATTCGATGGGAAAGTGGCTTAACCCATCAGTTTGGTGCAGACAAGAAATGGATAAATGCAAAAATATACAAAAGAGGATTGGAGAAATGCTACTTGTGAGGATTTTTCCTTGGCTACAAAACTGCTAAAGTCACCACTATGGATAAAACCTGGGGTTCTGATTGGTTTGTTTCTTCATTTTGCACTGAGACTAAGGCATGTGTCCCTCAGAGAAAGATCTCCTTGGCATTCACACGTGTGGTAGTTGGATATTATGATGGTACCTTGGGATCTTAGGAACAAGTTCTTTACAACAAGGGTAGTGGAACACTGGAACAGGTTGCCTGGGAAGGTGGTTGGAGCCCCATCCCTGGAGATATTTAAGGTCAGGCTCGAGGGGGCTGTGGGCAACCTAATCTAATTGAGGATGTCCCTGGTGACCACAGAAGGGGTTGGATTAGATGATCTTTCATTTATCTTAATGGAGTAAGTGACTCGGTTACTGGCCCACCACTGTACATTCTGCGTTCAGAACTGGGGTTGTTTAGCCTGGAGAAGAGGAGGTTCAGGGGAGACCTTATTGCTCTCTACAACTACCTGAAGGGAGGCTGTAGCCAGGTGCGGGTTGGTCTCTTTTCCCAGGCAACCAGCACCAGAACAAGAGGACACAGTCTCAAGCTGCACCAGGGGAAGTTTAGGCTTGAGGCAAGGAGAAAGTTCTTCACAGAACTTGGTGGAGTCCCCGTCCCTGGAGGTGTTCAAAAAGGATTGGATGTGACACTTGGAGCCATGGTTTAGTTGTCAGTAGGTGTTAGGTATTAGGTAATAGGTTGGACTTGATGATCTCTGCAGTCTTTTCCAACCTGGTTATTTTGTGATTTTGATTTTGTGATTCAGAGGAGAGGGATCAGAGAAAGCACCAAAGAACTTAAAGATCTGGTAGGAACTTGATATCCATTTTATTAGCTCATCTGTCAAGGATGGTGTCAGTTTAATGCTTCCGGACACAAGCTCTTAATTCTTCTCACTTAAAACATAACTTGAGTACACTTGCTTGCATCACTCCGTATGCTCTAACAAGTGCAGTGTATTGCAATATATTTCATCAGACAGTTTGGGATTTTTTTTTGGCCTGAAGGTAATGTAGATCTGCTGACTGACAAAATACCACTTTCTAAGGGCATACTTTCCATAAATCTTCATTTAAACGTCTCCGTTGTCCATTATTGGTACTGAGGAAGATCTAAAACATCATAATGTATTCCTGTTTGATTCGTGTACTCTAGCTGTCACCTTAATTTCCACAGAAATTATACAGGAATGCATGATACTGTAAATACTGGCATCATATTGTCACTTCTTTCTTTAAAATCTTTTAAAATGTCAGACTGCATGGAGTAATATATTCAAATGGGTTGTTATATCTGAGCTTTTGACAGAGAAATCTTAGACAGCCTGTATGAGCACACTGCAGTAACAACATGTGAGCTAACTTCCCCTATTAAAACAACTCCAAAAGCTTTCCAAACGAACATCTTTCTTAAAAGTCGATCCTAATTATAACACTACCATGTAGAAAACATTAATTTAGGTCAGCTCCAACTATTTCTTGTCATATCAGAATAATGTTTCAACTATAGTGCTGAATTTAATTACTGAAGATGGATGTTTAAACATGTTTTAATTAGGACTGTGACTGAATTCTGGCGTTAAATGATCTAAGCTGTTACATCTATCATGCACCTTCACACCTTGCTACCTTCTCTTTATTTCTCTGTGTGGGTATTGCTGCTATTATTTTGCTACCACCTTGCCAATGGGGCATACCATGTTGGGGAAAGGGATCGTCATTCCCGATGGGAAAAATAAAAGATTTAAATAAGAAGCAAGAAAAAGTTCCAATTATTTAAAATGAGCAGATTAAAACCGGGCAGCTCTCACAACCTTAACTCTGAGGGTACAGCAGCCTTGTAAAGTCACCTGCACGATCTGAGGAAGCCTTCCCGTACCTTTAACCAAAGGCCATCAAAAGAGCTTATTTTTACTATCAAAGGAGTTTATTTTCACTCTCCCGGCTTTCCCTCACCCTCCCGTCCCCCCAAACCAGCAGCTCTCCAAGACTCCCTCACACACATCCCGTATCGAGCGAGAAACTCTTCACTGAAGTCCGGTGAAGTTGACAGAAGCGTGGTTTACCACTCCTGGGTGTACCAACCCTGGCCGCGGGGCCGGCCTGCAAGGCTCGGTAGGACCTGGGAGGGTCACTGAAGAGGCAGCGGCTGCCGGCCCCGGCAGGAGCAGGAGCCGCGGCACGGCGAGAGGCCGGGACCGGCCATCGCTCCCTGCAGCCGCCTCCGTGGAGCGTACGCTGCTGTCCTGCGTTCATTATTAAAGACATGCAGCTGCTTTAGTGGAACACGGCGGTACCGAGTCACATGCACACCAGCCTTTCACAAACGCGGCAGCCCTTGATTTTCTAAAGGCACCCTGAGCCGTCGGGGGTTCGGGGAATGGCTGAGGTGTTGGGATTTTGCTGTTCTTGTTCTTCTTCTTTGAAAGGACGAGAAATTCTGCCTAGCTGCCACTGTACTCCCTGAAGTCCCCACACGACAAAGCACGGCAAGGACAGCCCGGATGGAGCCGGGACCCCAAGATATGGGGACAGCCCACTCCCACCGCAGCCTTTGCTCCTTCCTTCCTTCTCCGTCCCCGCGGAAGCGCGGTGCTACACAAAGAGCCCATAGGTAACACGGCACTGGTCGTTCTCTCCCTCGCCCCCCGCTTCCCCGCACTCGCCCCCCACCACGCCGCCCGCACTGCTGTCCCGCAGCACTCGAGGAGGCTCAGGCGGGAGGAGCGAGATGGGGCCGAGCCCTCGCCCGGGGCTGGGCCTGACTCACCAGGCGTGGCTGGGGGCAGGTGTGCTCTAGCTCCTCCATGGCCTCCGAGCGCCGTGCCTCAGAGGGGGATTTCGGGATACCTGTTTCTGACTCAGCATCGGGAGCGAGCACTGGCATGGCCGGCGGCAGCCTTGCCTCGCCCCCCACCGCTGGTGCCGCTGCTGCCTCCGCCGCCACCACCTGGGCCCGCCCGGCGCGGGGCTCCGCCGTCACGCGCGCGCCCGCCCCGTGGGGGTCTCCCCAGGAGCCGCCCGGGGGCACGGCCGCCGCGCGTCGCCATGGCAACCGGGCGGCCGCCGCGCCACCGCCCCCTCCGCGCGGGGGACGCCGCGCTCATTTGCATGCGGCTTTCTGGTTGGCTGCTGCCTCGCCGCGCCACCGCGATCCCCGGCGGCGCCCCGGGCGGCCTTGGCTCCAGCAGCGGTGTCAGGCCGGCTCGCGGACCCGCGGCCCATCGCTGCGGAGCAGCCGCCTCGAGTTCCCCCAGAACCGTGTCCTCCCCGCGCCGCACCGGTGTAGGTTGTGCCCTTCCGAGGGCGGAGAGGCCCGGCTTAGAGCCGCGCATCGGAGCGGTGTGGGCGTTTGGGATGCAGAGACGCATCAAGAGATTTTCTGGCGTGTCTGCCCCTCACCCTGCAGGTCTACACAGTCAGGCGAGGCGCTGCTTCAGCAGGCACTTTCCGTGAGCCTGCAGGCCTTGGCTGGTCTCGGTAACTTCCTCATGGCGCTCCGCGGTAAGGTTTGACTCGTTCAAACTCGAAGAGAGGCGGGGGAGGAGATGGAGCGGGCGGGCGCGGTGCTGAACGGACAGCTCCTGTCCTCTGTGCCTCCGCTAGCGGCTGCGCCAGCTTGGCAGCGGCTGGGCCAAGGGCGACCTCCCGCTTCCCCTCGCTGGGGAGGGCAAAGATGCTTGGAGCGCCTTTCCGGAGTAGAGATGAAATATCAAAGAATGATAGAATGGGTTGGGTTGGAAGCGACCTTAGAGAGGACAGGGTGTGGTTGCTCAAAGCCTTATCCAACTTGGCCTTGAACACTTTCAGGGAGCAGACATCCACCACTTTTCTGGCCAACATGTTCCAGAGTCTCACCACTCTCAAAGTGAATAACTTCTTCCTTATATCTAAGTATACCCTCTCTCAGTATAGAATCATAGAATCACAGAACCATAGAATCAGTAAGGTTGGAAGAGACCTCAAAGATCATCAAGTCCAAGCTGTCACCCAAGACCTCATGACTACTAAACCATGGCACCAAGTGCTATGTCCAATCCCCTCTTGAACACCTCCAGGGATGGTGACTCCACCACCTCCCTGGGCAGCCTATTCCAAAGGCTAACAACTCTCTCCTCACCTTGAGCCTAAACTTCCCCTGGCACAGCTTGAGACTGTGTCCTCTTGTTCTGGTGCTGGTTGCCTGGGAGAAGAGACCAACCCCTTCCTGGCCAAAACCACCTTTCAGGTAGAATCCCTTATCCCTTGTCCTATTACTACTCCCTGAAAAAGAGTCTGTACCCATCTTTCTTATAAGCCATCTTTAACCACTGGAAGGCCACTAGAAAGTCTCCTGGCACCTCCTCTAGGCTTGAATAACCCAAATTCTCTCAATGCATCCTCTTAGGCGAGGGACTCCAGGCCCCTGATCATCTTCATGACCCTCCTCTGGCACCATTGTATACTATGTGGTTTTCTGTTAGTGACATCAAAGAATTCAGGGAACAGAAATACATATTCCTTTCAACTTGGGTTAAGTTTCTAAGCAATGCTTTTAAAAACTTGTGGCACTGAAGTCATAAAGGTAGCAACTCTGTCTAAATCCAACAAAATGTTTCTGTCACAGCCAAATATGTGACAGAGCTCCCAGACTCTTAGGAGGAAACTGGCACAGGAGTCATGACTATATCTTCATTCATGCTGTGAGTCTGCTACACCACACACAGCTGTAGCTTATACACTGCTACAAGTACCTGGCCTTCTCACACTCAAGCAGCATGAGAATATGATCAAGATAATATAAAGCCCTTGCTTTTGAGACTGGAGAGACTCCATTGGCTACTGTTAACCTTGATAGATTCGTGACAGTGGATTCCAGCAGTGCTCAGCTTCAGTGGGCACTGTGAGCATTTTTAAGAGTCGAGTTCATCAGAGGACACAAACATTTAAGGCCATTCATAGCCATGAGGAACTACAAGAGAATTATGACTTAGGGTCATTCCCTGAGGGCCTGAAAGTTTAATTCAAAATGTCTCATCTTTTGTTGCACATCTTCAAAGGAGGCCAAGTGCAATACAAAAAAGAAAAACAAAAATACCCACCACCCAACAACCAAAAATATGAGCTATGTGAAAGGGGTAAATGAAAAAGAGATGAGAAAGAAAGCAGAAAGAAAAGAGAATGTGAAAAGAAGTCAGAGAGACAATCACTTAATGTGGGCAGTATTAGGTCTATCTGTCCTGTTATTAGATTGTTCTGCTGTCCTTGCCAATGTAACAATCAAGCTTTGAGTCACTGGGTTGTCAGAGAGGATGATGGATTTCTGGCAGTGGGGCTCTCCTGTAGGATGCACAGAGGCTGGGAAGCACTTTGAATAGCTAACATCTGTCTGTTATTCCCTTCACACACCCTCAAATACCTAGTCAATCCACTCTTATTGTTCTTTCTTGTTAGAAAGGCTTTCTTGATGTCTCACCTGAACCTCCACTGCTTCACTCTATTGCCCCTGCTTGCTTTTTCTCCTGGATACAGAGAACAGATTGACTTTCTTTTGCTTTTTGTACAGCTATTGGGGTTGAAGTTTTGGAACAATAGTTTGAGGATTTGGAGCAGAGAGGTGGCATTCAGCAAGGAGGTAGGTATCTTTGGCACCTCTCTCATGACTTTTCTAGACTAAACTGCCTCGTTTGTTGCAATGGTTTCTCACAAGTGATATATTACAGATCTGTTCTATGTTGGGTTCTCTATGGATTTCCCAGAGTGGTGCAAGCACAGCACTACAGCTGCAATTTTACCTCCATCAAGAAATACAATATTAAATATTACAGAATCATAGAATTGTCAGGGTTGGAAGGGACCCCAAGGATCACCTAGTTCCAATGCCCCTGCCATGGGTAGGGACACCCTCCACTAGATCAGGTTGCTCAGAGCCACAACCAGCCTGGCCTTAAAAATGTCCAGGGATGAGGCTTCCACCACCTCCCTGGGCAACCTGTTCCAGCATCTCACCACCCTTATTGCAAAGAACTTCTTCCTAACATCTAATCTAAATCTACTCTCCTCCAGCTTGGATCCATTCCTCCCAGTCCCATCACTACCTGACACCCTAAAGAGTCCCTCACCAGCTTTTTGTAGGCCTCCTTCAGATATTGGAAAGCCACAATAAGGTCTCCTTGGAACCTTTTCTTCTCCAAACTGAACCACCCCAACTCTATTGGCCTGTCCTAACAGGAGAGGTGCTCTAGCTCTCTGCTCATCCTCTTGGCCTTTCTCTGGACATGATCTGTGTACTTGATATCTCAGTATAAACTTTGCCTAAATTATTCATTTTCTCTCTCCTGCTTCTTTTTGTTACAGATAAAACATAATTTAAGAAAAAAGTCTTTCCTATTTGCATTTAAACTGTGCTGTTATCCTCCTTCCTCTTCCCCCCCTCTTCCGGCTTTCTAGACACACACTCCAATCCCACTAAATCCATGCTAAGCTGAGACTGCCTTTCTTGCACATATTTTTACTGCATTCACATCTAACTATTTTCAGTCTACCCAGTCCCCTCCTTTTCATCCAGTTTCAGACTTCTTGAGCTGATCATCAGTATTCTGTCACACTATCTTTTCCAGCATTACAGGTTTCCAATGTATTTTTCACTCACAACTCTTCTTGTCAACCTTTATCTTCCCATTTATCAATTTTTCATGCAAATACCTTCCCAGATCTTTTCCCATACTATTTCAAAATCACACTGTAACCTACATTCAAGTGGTTGTTGTTGGGGGGGCATTGTAGTCATGTTTAATATTTTGGATACCAAAAACTTAGTAACTGGAGGTTTTCATTATCTGGGCAGAAATACTTTATTTAGAACAAAATATGCACTCTATAATAATTCTCTGCTAGATAGTTTAGCTTCTACTAGTTATTCAGAGCATTTGACCCTAAGATTTTATTTCAGTTGCTTATAAGTTTGCCACCTTTGAAACTTTTGATCTGGCATGGAATTGGCTGGTCATATCCTACCCACTGAGGTAGAACTTCTCCAGCATAATGCAGCTGCTTCTAGGAAAGAGATTGAGAATATCCTGCAGATATTCCAGGGGCTTTTCCTTTGAAACATCCAAGAGCTTTCATGATTAGCATTTATTTGGAGATTCAGCACTTGTGATGTTGGTTTACATTTTCATGAAAACTGGAAAAATTTGGTCTTGGATATCAGTCACTTCATATGTTGCAGGACCCTAAGGGTACTAAAAGACCCTGATGGCCCTGACAAGCCTCAGCTGGGGCCTCCATACCACACCCTCTGCCTACAGGTTTGGGGTGGTATTTAAGCTTCACCTTCCTATGCCTTCTCTCTGAAGATTTTTTCCTTTGGGTCTGGACCTATAGCTGCAGATTAATTTCCTGGTTTGATTTCAGCCTGTGGTGATAAGGCAAGTTTGAAATATTGTTTCATAATTTTGATTCTTGTGTAGGCCTGCCCAGATCATCTTGCATGAAGCTGTGGAATGGGACCTTGAGTTGCAAGGTCCTTAGCCCACCAGATATACCATGTTCCTGTTTTTGGGGAGTACCCTAAGCTAGTTCAGGACTTCCTAAACCTTGAATCAGGCCCAGTGGGGCCTCCTTGGGTACTTCTTCCTCAGTAATCAGCCTGACCTTGGTCTTTGGTGTCCCCATCATGCTGCTCCCCTGCCCAGCCCCAACTCCTGAGTTCACCCTCCTTCCAGAGCAGGGCTCTGGCCAGTCTCTCTGGAGGCTGGTGTCCAGGGTTTCTGCCACCAGTAAGTCCCCTTTGCTGTTGTCCTTTTTGAGGCCTTAATCCCTGCCCTGATGCAGTGTCCATGAAGTAGTCCTTGCTGGAGCTGGGCTGTAGGAGTTCTGGCCATGTGCGTGTCTTTCTAGCCTGATGCTGGACCTGCCTTGTCGCTATGGACTTATGTGGTGATCCCTGAGTTGTCTGACACTTATTAACATCATCAGGCCTGATCCAGGTCCCCACCTGTGGGCTGATTTTGTGGCTTGACCTTGAAACAGCCTTATCAGCATGGACAGGCTCGACAAGGGTCTGAGCAACCTGCTCTAGTGGAGGATGTCTCTGCTCACTGCAGGGGGGTTAGACTAGATGACCTTTGGAGGTCCCTTCCAACCCAAACCGTTCTATGATTCTATGACATGCCTGATGATCACTGGGCTCCATTTGATCCAAGTTAGTATCACCAGACCTGGCCTCGAGCCATGTTTCTAGTTTGACCTCAGACCTGCCTTACCACCCCAACCTTGTCTGCTCTGGGTTCTGGGCTGATTTTGCTTCTCATCTCTGGGCTGCCCTGCTCATGGTCCTCAAGGACTAGGTGCCAAGGTCCTGACTGTCCTGTCAGCCTTGCTATGCTGAGCTCCCTGCCCACAGGGAGCAGTGGCCCTTGCTGCTTCCCTGCACTGTGAGCACAGCCTTTGCCAGTGCCAAATCAGCAACAGAGAACTGTGAGGACTGCAACTAGACTTTGCATCATCTCACGATGCTGTCCTGCTTCCTGATGAAGAGATTTGAAATGGTGAATGCTGAGATTATTCACCCATGGAAGCACATTTGATCTTCAGCCAGGTCTTGAAACGTAACAGCCTCTCTGCAATAATGTTCTGCTTACAGGTTAATTGTTCATTTTTGTGCAGTTGTAAAATGAGAGCGCTGAAAGTAGCTAAAACAGAGACTTTCATGCTGTGGCAATAACTGTATGCTCTTGAATACCACTGGTACCTGAGTTAATACTTAGACATTATAATTATGTGAAGGCTCCTTCTCTGGGAGTTTGCTCTCACTTGTCTCCCCTATTTAATTTAGATTATAATATTTTGTACTTTTATCCTGGGCTTGAATAGGAATATTGTATTTGGCAAGCAGGTGATGAGATTCTGCTCTCTGTTCAAGCTAGTG
Source organism: Picus viridis (assembly GCA_033816785.1). Classification (NCBI taxonomy): domain Eukaryota; kingdom Metazoa; phylum Chordata; class Aves; order Piciformes; family Picidae; genus Picus; species Picus viridis. The sequence goes on along the minus strand of CM066570.1, from coordinate 27,422,887 downwards.
TAATTCCACTAATTCAGGTTGAGTGTCTAGGATTTGCAGTACTTTAACCACAACCAGAATTAAATGTGCGTGTCTTGCAGGTTTGGGTTTGTTTGTTTGTTTGTTTTTTTTAAATAGTACATATTTTAGATGTTCATGAGAGATTTATTTTTACTGTCATAGTGGAAATTAATGATAGAATGGTTTGGGTTGGAAGGGACCTCCAAAGGTCATCTAGTCCGACCTCCCTGTAGTCAGCAGGGACATCCTCCACTGCATCAGGTTGCTCAGAGCCTTGCTGAGCTGGATCAGATTGCCCAGGGAGGCAGCTGAGGCCCTATCCCTTCAGGCTTGACAAGGCTCTAAGCAACATGATCTAGTGGACAATGTCCCTGTTGACATCAGCAGGGTTGGATTCTATGGTCTTCCACCACCTCCCTGGGCAACCTATTTCAGTGTTCCACCACCCTCATTGTAATGAACGTGTTCCTAACATCCAATCTAAATCTACTCTTCTCTAATTTCAAGCAATTCTCCCTTGTCCTATCACTACAGGCCTTTGAAGAGTCCCTGGAAGGCTGCTATTATGTCTCCCTGGAGCCTTCTCTTCTCCAGCCTGAACAACCCCAGCTCCCTCAGTCTGGACTTGTAGGACAGGTGTTCCAGCTTCCCAATCATCTTCGTGGCCCTCCTGTTTTGGTCTAGTTTCTATATTGCATGTGTGTTTCAGAGCTTTAACATCCTAATAGAAGATTCATTGTTTTCATCCTGACATTAATGGGTAACTCAGGAAATTAAAATGAGCTGTTCTGCAGACAAAAGGGATTTATAGACCTGTTAAGGAAGGAACCTACCCTTGGAACATGAAAGTCTGTATTATTTGTATTGATAAATTCTTCATATTTCTATCAATTAACTCCACATTTCTTCATATTTCTATCAGTTAACTTCCTGTGAAGAGCTTTGAAAACAAAGAGCTCTTGGTAAGCAGTAATTGGGGATTCTAATTTCTGTAATCTGTTCTCCTTTAGGACTCTCTCCCACATAGTCAAATAATGCACATTGAAATGTCATGTGAATAGCATAGTTTAGTAAGCAGACATGTAGTCAGAGCTGGATCATATTAGATGTAAAAACTTTCAGTTAATTGAATGATAACATGAATTAATTCAGATCAATGTAAGGATTAAAAGTAAGAGAATTAAATACTCCACACTTGTAGAGTGTATACACTCATATCCTGAGCAGTAGCATGCACACATACAATTCTCCACCAAGACAGCCTGTACTTAACAAAGATATTAAGTTGGACATGGGACAGGTGACTTTGCCACTTTGCTGTAATTCATGGTTTGCTTGCATTCTGTTTTTTATACCACCCCTCAAGGTTTCAACAGACCTTTTTTCCATCATCTAAAAAATGACCAACCAGAAGCTTAACATCTAATCTCTCAATCTGAGTTTTAACTTTCTGTCCTGTTCTCTTTGAGACAGATCATGCATGCCCTAGACAAAAAGGTAGACAAGAATAATCCTCAATGTAATAATAACAATTTTGTACATTTAACTTAGGTTTGATACTATCCTCCATTTGTACTTTCAAATGTTAATACAGGCCACAGTTTATATCACCTTGGAGATCTAGCAAAGAGTTTGCAATATTTTTGATTCATAACTTATGGATTTAAATTACAGCACTAAGAAAACAACAGGGAAAAAGAAGACATCTTTGTCACCTTTCGTTGAAACCTGGGAGGTTCCTGGGCTTCCTCTTCTGTACCTGGTTTTTTGCTGCCTACCATCTTCGTTACTTTGCTTCTCTTGCACTCTTCTCTGCAGCTCTCCCCCTTTCCTTGAGAGGCTCTGAACTGCAGAGCAGAATTCCCACTTCTTGTATTTAACAGACAATTGAACAACGGTCATGCCAAGTTGTTCCTGTACGACTGTCCCAAAGGAGGTTAAACGATCAGCTCCAAGTAATCTGCTGTGATAAAGCCATTTCACAAAGGAAGTCCCAAATCTTCCTGGGCTGTATTTCTCCCCCTTCTCCCCCCGAGCAAAGAACATCCGCTGCCTCTCCTTCTTTCTTTCCTCTTCAGCATTTAAATATGCTTGTTATGCTGCTGTAGGAAACAGACCCGTCCTTGTTACGGACAGAGATGAATGTCAGGATTGAACTAGCATTCCTGAAAAAGGCTTTTGTTTGATCTGTGCTGTCCCACAGTGGAGCTATGGCAACAACTTCAGTTTGGTAAATTAACTGTATCACTGTGTACCGGCTCAAACCGTGGCATCACCTGAATGACAAACACGCCACTGTTTGTATGATGGCTGGCAAAGAATGTTGCTTCATTGTAATCAAAAGCATTAAAATCTAGTCAATTCCAAATTCCAAAGCATGTGAAAAGCATACGTGAAATGCAGTATAGCACCAGAACAAGAGGACACAATCTCAAGCTGCACCAGGGGAAGTTTAGGCTGGATGTTAGGAAGAAGTTCTCCATAGAAAGAGCAATCTGGAATGTGCTGCCCAGGGAGGTGGTAGAGTCACCATCACTGGAGGTGTTTAGGAAGAGACTGGATGGGGTGCTTGGTGCCATGGTTTAGTTGATTAGATGGTGTTGGATGATAGGTTGGACTTGATGATCTCAAAGGTCGTTTCCAACTCAGGCTGGTCTGGTCTATTCTATTCTATTCTGTTCTATGCTATTCTATGCTATGCTATTCTATTGAAACTGCAGAATTTCATGGCTTTGCTTTTATAGAAATGTTTAACATAGCTTGAAAAAAAAAAGAGTACCTACAGAATTTGAACCTCTCCTAATGCTTGGTGATCTTATTTTGTGCATACATTAAAAAAAAAGAAATAAATCAAACAGTGGGTATAGTGCACCCAATGAAAAGCCCTCTGTAGGTCAGGCCAGCATTCCTCCTAGAGCTGTCAGTGTTTCCAAGGATGCTGGTTTGCCACAGGTAAGCTGATCTAATAACTGCTGAGAGAGCTTGAGTGCCTGGGAATGGGCATTCTGTTTGTCAGTGTGGCCAGTCTCTCTTGGCACCATGGAAGTGGTACAGGTGGCTAACGTGGCTCTTCTGTTTCCACTGAAGACAAGGTCCAGCAGTGAGAGGTAGTGTTGAACTTGGAAATGGGTTAGGTAAATCAGATCAACATCTGGTAGGTTTTATTCTTCTCATACCAATGCAAAGGAGCTGCTGCAGAGAAAATAATTTGCATTTTCAGAACCATGAAAATTCCCTTGCAGGTGGCTTAAAATAGTCAGTATATCAAGCCAAACTAATATAGCGTATTGCCTATAAAAGCAGAATCTTATTAATTCTCAAATGGCTCTGAAGTGTGGTGGTGCTGCCTGCCTTTGTAAAAAGCTGGAATCAGTGCCCATGTATTATGAGCAGCAAATGCTCCTCCAAAAAGACTGCAAATGAAGGTGGCAAGTTCTTTGGCCAGTAACTGGACAGCAGTGATGTTGGAAAAACGATCAAGGTTCATCTGTGAAACAGCACAAACCTTACCAGTTTCCCCAGGCACTGAAGGCACAGGCAGATAAATCCAAGCCATTATAGATGAGATGACTTGTAAAGCTTGAATTGTCTTATCTGAGACTTTCAAAAACTTTCCCAACTATACTTGAAACTGAAGTGCACCTGTTTCTGGATACAGCTGTTGCTCCTGGACTGAAGGATGGCCTGTAAAACTCTTGACATGTTAGTGAAGGGATCTCTGCAGCATTAAGATGACCACAGTATACTTCCCCATTCAGACAAAGCCAGGCGTACGCACAGAAAAAACTCAAGTTTAAGTCCCTTCTCTGAGCACTTGGCCTCTTATGAAATCCAGTCAGAATCTGTTTTTCTCATGTTTGGCAAGTAAGGGGAAAAAAAAAAAAAAAAAGGGGATGTGGCAACTAAGAAGGAATCCAGTCTATCACCTGTTGTGTCACTAGCTTCCGGAAGAGTACTCTACTGACGGTGTCCCTGAAAATTGTGAGGACAATATTTACTCCAAATGTGCAAAAAAGAAAACCCTGGCTCCTACGAATGTTAGTTGTAGTCTTGTCATGATCACCCACCTAGCTTTAGTGGTTATACAATGCTTAAAACTTTGCCCGAGACACCCCTTCCTCCCAGTACGGACTGATCTAGTATCGACAACGTCGTTGCAAGTGGTCCTTGATTCTCACGCTGCAGATCGACTTTGGTTTTCAGATGGCTGCAATCAGCTGCCACTTTTTCCCAATTCAGGAGTGGGCATTTACATTTTGTTGCCACAAGGCAAGGCAACATACACCACTGCTGCTTATGGCCTTACAGCCCGGCAGCAGGTGGGAGTCCTGCCGGAGATCCCTCAGACGCAACTCCCGAAACGGCGCTGATGTGCTGCTACAGCTCTCACACGGTTCTCGGGCCCGCAGGCTACACGAGCGACTGCAAATTCGCGGCTCTAGCGGCAGGCCCAGCCCGTCCGCACAAACGGCCTGAGGCGGCCACTTTCGCCAGCCCAGGCCTCGGCCTGTAACCGCGTCGATACGCGCCCCGGCGGTGCAAGCCTCGCCCAGGAAGTGGCTCCGCCTCGCCTGGGGCTTCCTCCCGCACTGGGCCTTAGGGAGCGAGCCGGACAGAGGCCTCGCTGTGCACGCCATCGGCGGCCCGCACTCCTCCCGAGCCCACCGACAGCCGCCGCTCGCCCCCGCCCCCGGGCGGTGGCACCGGGCCCGCCCCCGTGCGGGGCGGCCGGAGCCGCCGCGGCTGCTGATTGGCTCCCGCCCCGCTGGCGGCTCGCTGGGCTCCCGTCTCGCGCCACTTTCGGGCGCCTTGGCGCGAGCGGGCGCCATGGCCGAGAGCGGCGCGGGGCCCCGGGACGGTGAGTGAGGCCCGCGGGTCGCTCGCGGGCAGCGTGGGCACGAGGCGCGCTGGCGCCTGAGCCGGGGGCCTTCTGCCTCCCTCTGCCCGGCGGGGCGGCGGCTGCCGTCCGTTGTGTTTCAAGCGCGGGAGATGTAGGATGAGGAGGGCGCGCGGGTGCGGGAGCGCACGCGTGCGCGGCAGACAGTGCTCCAGGAGCGTCCCCAGCCCGCGGTGGGCCTGGGGCTGAGCAGTGCTGCCCCAGCAGCCGGAGCCCCTCCCCTTGCGTCCCGCGTCCTCCCGTCTTGCGGTTACTTAGTGGGGCGGTAGCTGCGTTGTCCAAGCTCGGGGGGACTGTCGGCGCGCTGGGGTTGGGGCAGTATTAACAGCGGATGGGGTTTCTGCCCGCTGGCGGGCGCGGGCCGCGCGGCATCCCCGCCCCGTCCCGCTCCCCGGCTCTGGTTTCCGCACAGCGGTGAGGCTGAGTTATCCCTGGCGGAAAGGCTATAGGCTTACCTCCCTTTTATGGACTCCCGGCTCGGGCACCCATAGCCTGGGACGGTGCTGGCATTTCAGTGCTCAGGGCGCCTTCCGGGCGGGTGGTTTCCACCTGAGATGAACATAAGGTTTGTCTCAGGAGGAGCCCCTCCTGAGCACTTGCTTACAGTAAACACGAAGAACTGACAGAAAATCTTGTGTGGATGCACGTAACGTTTTACATATTTGCAGTTGTGTTTTTTTTTTTTTTCAGGCAGCGTAAATATCCTTTTTTAGCCCATTCCAGACCTTAGCCATTCAAATCCTTAGTTATTTGTTGCAGCCACGCCGCTTAGATGTAGCTCTATATTTTGGCCTCCTGCTGTCACCAGGAAGGGTGAATGCTTTGCCTGCCTGGCCTGGCCACATGTAGTAGCCCTGGATCCCTTTTTCTTGCAGCGAGCTTGTCACAAAACCCATTGTCTTGTTTCTGACCTAGCTGCCTGCCTTCCTAAATTGGATTGGGACCATTCATTGTTTCTCATCACATAAATGTCCACCCCACCAAAATGAAGAGGGAGAAAAAGGTAGAGAGAAATGGAGAGTGCCTTGCTGGGGGAAGGGTTGTGAAGGGAAAAACATCTAAGAGGAAATGGGACAGCATTCTTCTGCTGTCAACAAATTGCTGGGTCATCTGAAATCTAGCTGCACTCTTCAGACATTGTGAAACCACCTGAAAAACCCCATTTCTGCTTTGTAGCAAACCAGGCCTTTTCCAAGTCTGTCTGTTCCTGAGTTGTCATGGAGACATGCAAAATAAAAGGAATTGGAAGTTGCCAAGGAAAGGAGCGTGTGTGAAGGTTCCTTTTCAGATGAGGGTTGATGAGATTTGAGAGGTGCTATGGAAAGGCAGTGGTAGCTTCTTCCTGAATGGCACAAAGTCTGATCTCTGTCTATCTGAGACCATGTATATTTCAGATCTGGCTTGTCAAGAATCACCCTTGACTGTTCTAGCCAAGTACAATCTCTGTGTTGGTTTTAAGCAGAACTGCAGCCGGCTATTTATACATCACTGATCATTAAATACCAAAGATCACAGCAGCTCATTACTAAACTTATTTCTCGTGTTTTTAATTAATTGCAGCTATGTGTGAGCCTGGAAGTTTTGCAGCATCACGTTCTAAACGTGAGAGGAAATCTAGAAGAGGCCAGCAAGAAGCCCTGGAACGTCTGAAAAAAGCCAAAGCTGGCGAAAAACTAAAATATGAGGTGAAAATTCCTCATCCTTTCTTTTTAATAATAATAATAAAAAGGAGAATGTGACCTCAACTGCTTAACTGACTTTATACACAGCTAAAAGTTACAGGAAACAAAATCTGCTTTTCAGATCAGATTTTGTCTTTTAGCAGTGTATCCCTTGATTCTGGCAATACTTGTTTCTAACTGTTTTCAAAACTAAAACTGTTTTGTTAACAGTAAATCAGCAGACATGCTTGAAACTGCTTGATAAATGTCCCACAGGGAAGGACCAACTTAAAAAAAGTTAATTGTGTAATTAATGTCATGATAGGAAGTCCTTTTTTGTTTGTTAACCTCAGATGATTTTAAACTTCACTTTCAATGCTTTGAGTGACCAAAATTAATTGATGTGTTACAGTTCCAATAAAGAACCCAAAATGTAAGTATTTAACTGGTGGTACTGAAACCTGGCAGGGTAATAATGATACTTCCCAGTTGATTGTAATGCCAATAGTAAGTGACTTCCATCTTGAGGTAGATAGATCTAAAGAAGCCTGGAGTGCATGGATCATTAACATCCAAATCTACTGTGGGGCACAGAAGAGCATCTTTAGCATTATGTTTGGGCACATCAAATCACCTTTCTTTTCACTGAGCTCATCTTGATGTTTGAGAGCTGAGCCAAAGGTTGAAAGTCTTCATTGCTAGGTTTGGTTTTTGTTTTGTTTTAATAATAATTTTAAAAATTTTATTTTAATTGGATTTTAATTTAAAAAATATATTTAATTTTAACTTTATTTCATTTTATTTTTTAATGTGAAATGAGCAATAAAAAAGTCAGTTTCAAATGAAATCTCTGCCAGATTTTCAGTGTGCTGTGATAATTGTAAAAATTGATAACTTGGGGTTTTTTTTTGTCCACTGCCAAAAAAGAAACTTAAACTGATAAATGGGCTGAGTTGTGAACAAAGTGACTGTGTAGGAAACCATCCGTGTTCTTACTGATAACCTGTATAATAAATGATGCTATGGGAAATGTTAATCCTCAGTATACTTTCCCTGTAGGTTGAGGAGTTCACAGGTGTTTATGATGAAATTGATGAGGAAGAATATTCCAAGATGGTCAGAGACCGTCAGGATGATGACTGGATTGTTGATGATGGTAAGTGGAGAGTCTTCTGGAGAGGTTTATTTTTTGTTGTAACTCAGTTAGGCCTCCTAATGTTTGTGATTTGAGGTGAGTTACAGGTAGTACAGCCTTGCAAAATGTTTTAGGAGACAAGAAAAAGGAGATTTTATCTTTTGCATTGCTCTCCCAGGAATGGTAATGAAAATATTTCTTCATTAAGAAGTGGTTTTGAAATTTTATTTCCAGTTATCAGTCATGTAACTTTAAAAATCATAGAATTGTTATGGTTGCAAGGGACCTCAAGGATCATCTACTTCCAACCCCCCTGCAATGGGCAGGGACACCTCACACTAGATCAGGTTGCTCAGTGCCCCGTCCATCCTGGCCTTAAAAACCTCCAGGGATGGAGCTTCTACCACCTCCCTGGGCACTGTAATTGGTAATAGTGTCATAGAATTGTTTTGGTTGGAAAAGAATTCTGAGATTGAGTCCAACCATTGACCTAACACCGCCATGGCCATTAAACCATGTCCCAAAGTGCCATGTCCACATGTTGGTTGCACACCTCCAGGCATGGTATCTCTGCCACCTCCCTGGGCAACCTGTTACAATGCCTGACCACCCTTTCTGTAAAGAATTTTTTTTAATATATACAATCTAAACCTTCCCTGGCAAAATTTCAGGCCATTTCTTTTCTTCCTATCACCTGGTACTAGGGAGAAGAGACCAACACCCCGCCCTCAATACAACTTCCTTTCAAGTAGTTTTAGAGTATGATGAGGTCTCTCCTCAGCCTCCTCTTCTACAGACTAAACAAGCCCAGTTCCCTCAGCCATTCCTCAGAAGACCTGTACTCTGGACCCCTCACCAGCTTTGTGACGCTTCTCTGGACATGCCCCCTCACCTCAATATCCTTCTTTTAGTGAGAGGCCCAAAGCTGAACACAGTATTTGAAGTGCAGCTTCACCAGTGCCAAGTACAGAGGGAACAATCACCCCTGCTCCTGATGGGCACAGTATTCCTGATACAGGCCAAGATGCTGTTTGCCTTCTTGAGCACACTGCTGGCTCGTGTCCAGCCAGCTGTCAACCAACACCTCCAGGTCCTTTTTAGCTGGGCAGCTTTCCAGCCACTCTGTCCCAAGCCTGTGGTGTTGCACGAGGTTGGTGTGTCCCAAGTGCAGGACCCAGATGGTTAGAATCCAATTGAATGGAATGTCTCTGTTGATTATGTTGAGATACTCTCTATCCTAAAACAAGGACAGAGAACATGTAATCATCTATTTAGTCTAACAGAAGGTAGAGCTGAGAGTGCTGCAGTTTTTAACAGTTTGCATTTATAACTTCTGCAAATACATTAAAAAGGGGAAAAGTGTTTAAATATGTGAACCTTTTGGTTATGAATATATTTAGAAACATCAGAAGACAGGATTTAGGAAGTGACTTTTTAACAATTTTGTTTTTCTGCAGATGGAATAGGTTATATAGAAGATGGAAGGGAAATCTTTGATGAAGATCTGGATGATGATGCTCTTGGTCCCCGTAAGAAAGGTATGTTGAACGTGGAACACTGTAGAATGCTTTTCAGTGACTTTTAAAAGGTACCTAAAATGGGCAAGCTCTTGGCATTGGTTTGTGGTGAATATGGCCAAATGATGTTAACTTGAAGCTCTTTAGTGCTGTGTCTCCAACAGTGGATTTTGTTTAGCCACCATGCTAGAAGAGGGAGGTCCAAAATTTAGGTCAAATTACTGCTTACTATTAGAGCATTACTAGGGTAATGTTACTTAGTCTTAGTCTTAGTTTTCTGTTGTATATATATTTCCTTCTAGACCAAATTCAGGGAACTGCTTGAAAAAGTCCAGCACAGAGCCACAAAGATGATGGAGTGGAACATCTCCTTTGTGAGGAAAGGCTAAGGGCCTCTTTATCTTGGAGAAGAGAAGTCTGAGGGATGACCTCACTCATGTTTATGGAGATGTGAAGGGCAGTGTGGGGAGGATGGAGCCAGTCTAATGATAGGACAAGGGGCAATGGGTGCAAGATGGAGCAGAGGAGGTTCCACATGAACATAAGGAAAAACCTTTTCACTGTGAGGGTGCCAGAGCCCTGGAATAAGCTGCCCAGAGAGGTTGTGGAATGTTCTTCTCTGGGGACCTTCCAAACCCGCCTGGATGCCTTCTTGTGTGACCTATTCTAGGTGCTCCTGCTCTAGCAGGGGGATTGGACTGGATGATCTTTTGAGGTCCCTTCCAACCCCTGACATTCTGTGAAATACATCTAGGAATGGGCTTGGTTTCTAAAGCCAGTTTCTGAAGGATGTGTGATCTCTTTTGCCACTAAAATACTAGCATGCTTTTAAGGATCTGGGAGCAAATGATTTTAGCAACTGGTACAAAGTTGGTGACAAACAGCAATTGAGTCTGGATGTTGAGAATTCAAGCATAGTGCCTGGACTTAGGTGTTTTTTGTTTTATGGAGATGCTTCCATGCAAGGTGTCTTGGTCCTTTTTCTGGAGTATGAACTTGAGTATGCAAAGATCATCTCTGGTGTGCCTAGGAAAAGCAGGGTGCTGACAGGGTTTTGGTTTTTCCATGTGTTTGCATGTCAGCCATTGCAAAGCTGGCAGCAAGTGAAAGGCAGTCAGGCTTTGTTTCACCCAGCAGTGTAAAAGTGGTAGAACTAGACTATCTCAGCTATCCCTGCTGTTGACTAGGCCCTTAAACATTGATCATTTCTGATGTAGAATTCACAACTTTGTTTTTCTGTAGGAAAAAGTGGCAAAGCTTCTACAACTGATAGAAAGAATGTGAAAAAGTCTGTGGTGTCAAAGCCAAACACAATTAAATCTATGTTTATTGCCAGTGCTGGGAAGAAAAACACAGATGTAAGTTTTTAATATTTTTTTACTTTAAACATTTCTAACTTACTTGCAGCATTCTAGTGGGAGTGGGATAAAGCAAGGATCAATTTCAGTGTCTTGTGTCTGGCAAGACACAGACTCCTCTTTCAGTTTGCTGTGTTTGGAGTGTTCCTGAAAGCACTGTTTTGTTTTGTAGAACCCCTTTAGTCATTTGTTGTTGGTCTCCTGGTTTGGTTTGCACATATAACTTAGAACTGTTTGGTTAATCTGTTATCTTGCAGAAAACTGTGGACTTGTCAAAGGATGATTTACTAGGGGATATTCTTCAAGATCTTAATGCTGAAGTAAGTGTATTAGTAAAATTTGCTTGAAACCCCCTTAATCCATTAATTTTTTCTTGCTGTGGAACATCTCAAGAAGATGAATGTTCTTAAAAGAGATTGATGTCTTCTAGCCTCAAGCACATCTGCTTGGCACTTATGTATGCAATTGCATGACTCTATTGGTCTGATAAGCCAAAACTACAATGTCCTATGTGCCGTATTAGAGATGGTCTATATTAATGTGAGCCTGTGCTAATGCAGCCTTCTAGGTTTTAGTCAGTTTGGAGTGAAACAGGACTTAGCTGTATCTCAGTCATGTGTCCCATATATGTGTAGTGCCATGCTCCAGCCAGTACACTGTAGAATATTTCCATGTGGCATGTTTGACTTCCTGAGAGCAGCTGAGGGAGGACTGTTAGATATGAGGATGACTGGGGCACTTGAACATTTCTCCCATGAAGAAAGATTGAAAGCCCTGGGTCTGTTTAGTCTGGAGAAGAGAAGGCTGAGGGGGAATCTTATCAGCACCTATAAATGTCTGAGGGGTGGGTGTCAAGATGAAGGTGCCAGACTCTTTTTGGTGGTGTCCAGTGATAGGAAAAGGAGCAATGGATACAAGCTAGAACACAGGAGGTTCTACCTCAACATGAAGGGACACTTCTTTACAGTGAGGATGACAGCACAGTGGAACAGGCTGCCCAGAGAGGTTGTGGAGTCTCCTTCTCTGGAGCCTTTCAGAACCCACCTGGATGGGTTCCTTTGGAGCCTGCCCTAGGTAATCCTGCTTTGGGAGGCAGCATTGGACTCAATAATCTCTGGAGGTCCTTTTCAACCCCTAGCATTCTGTGAAACTGATATGGCACAGCCTGAACTTCTGTCTGCCTCCTCCTGTTTTCCACAGTTAGAATACCAGATTAACGTCTCCTCTGTGATGGCTGCTACAGCAGGGTTGGACTGTCTCAAATGAGACTGTTCTTCGTCATTAATGACTTTTCAATGAGCTAATGCCCCTTACCAGGGCTTCTTAAAACTGAAAGGATTGCTCACATGTAAACTGAGAAACTGCTGTAATGGTGAGATACTGAACTGAAATAGGATGTATCATAATAAGCACAGTGTGTTTTTTACAGAGCAATAAGGGTATAGATGTTGCTATGTAAAGTTCTCTTGGTTTTGTGCACCTAATATTTTCCTCTTCCCTATGAGAACTGATTGAGTTTTATTATGTTAGGCTATGAAACCCCCTCTAGCCATTAAGAAAATGAATTTTAATACTATCAGATTTTGTGGAGCCATTGGTTAGGGGAAATAATGCTAAAAATTGCATTATGACTTCTCTTAAATAGTAACTAGCTATTTTTGCTTTGGAGTTGCTGTTTGCTCTTTAAAATTTCTTTTGTTTTTAGCTGTTGATAAGGATGGATATAAAATACCTGTACCTGCAAAGACAATAAAATGGGTTCTCCTCTAGTGTGACAGTGCTAAAGGAGCACTTCAGCCTTTCTTAAGGAATGTGTGCAAGTACTACTATTTCAGCAGACATGGGGAACATCCCATGAGTTATTCTGATACTTGGAATTTCAATAGCTAATGGTACCTTTGATGCACCACTGTTGGAAAGCTCTTTTATTTATGCATGACAGTTTTTCTGTCAGACTTTTACCAAAAAAAAAAAGCCCTTCTAGTGTCTGTCTTCATGGACTGATTGTTCAGAGAACTTACTCTTTATATGGCTGAGCTGTATATCAGGAGGTGCAAATGAGAAATACTGGTGGCCTTCTTTCTTTTGAGGGCAAATGTTACTGAAAACACCAAACACTACCTCTTCATTTTGCTACTTTCTCTTTTCTTCCAATATTTAGAGTGTTCAGTTAAGTCCTCCACCAATTGTAACACTGAAAAGGAAAAGATCTGCTGGAGTACCACTGAATCCTTTCTCTCTGAAGTCCCAAAGTCCTAAGGTAAAAGCAAAAATACCCAGAAAAGTTCTCATGAATAAGTATTAATCTGTATTTTGGTTGAATTGAATACTGTTGTGGTCTTTCTGCTTCTAGAAATTAGCTTCCTCAGCAATGTTACTGTGTAACTTTGTGCTTTTTTTCCTCTTCCCCTTTCATGTTAATACACAAACAGAATGTAACTCTTCCTGTAGTAGTATATAGCTGTTAGATTTGACAGGTGAAACTGTTCTTACAATGTTGGGTGCATCACATGAAGGTGAGCTTGTACTTCGTTTCTTTTTTCCTAAGAGCAGAATGTGGCAAGGAAAGGAATGGAAGTGAAACAAGCAGAAGGAAGCATGGGTGTGGGTGTGAAAAAGGTTAAGAAGTTCATCTTTGTAGAAGTGGAAAGTAAATGGAAAATTGAAGTTTGACCGTAGTGGAAGAGGTGTCTCCTGGCTTAGCTGTGTCTCCAGACAGGATTTTGGTATCTATTTATTTTCATCATGACTTCCAGAGGTCTGTGTGGAGACATTTTCCTAAACCCTTTCCACATGCTTGATCCTGGGGAGGATCAGGAGTCCCTTCCAAGTTGATGCATTCTGTGATTCTGTAATCTTGGAGGGGCGGACTGCTAAGGATGGAAGTAAACCATTTTCTTAAGAGTTTTGGTAAATGAGAAGGACTTCATAGCTGCAGCCACTCCACAACTTCCTTTCAGGTAGTTGTAGGCATCAATGAGGTCTCTTCTCACCCTCCTCTTTTTCAAACTAACCATCCCTAGCACCTTAAGGTGCTCTTCTTCAGATTTATTCTCCAGGCCCTTCACAGCTTCATTGCCCTCCTCTGCACTAGCTCCAGCACCTCCACATCTCTCTTGTATTGAGCTGTCCAAAACTGGACACAGTAGTCGAGGTGTGGCCTCATTAGAGCTGAGTACAAGGGGACAGTCACCTCGCTACCTCTGCTGGACACAGCATTTCTAATCACAGCCAGGATGCCGTTGGCTTTCTCGGCCCCCTGGGCACACTGCTGGTTCCTCTTCAGCTGCTTGTCCATTAGAACCCTCAGGTCCCTTTCTGCCAGACAGTTTTCCAGCCACACTTCCCCAAGCTTGGAGCATTCTTTGTGGTTGTTGTGACCCAAGTGCAGGACCTGGCACTTGGCCTTGTTGAAGCTCATCCTGTTAATGTTGGGTGATGCTATAGAATGTAAAGTTTATTTCTGAGGAGTTTTAGCCATCATACTGCAAAATATGTGGAGCTTCTTGTTTAGGTCTGGTTACTAGTTCTGCAAATAGTGAGTACAAGATTTCTCTTTTTTTCTTTGCTTTTGTGTTCCTTAAGAGATTTTTTTTTTTTTTTTTTTTAAACTCATGCCTAAAATGTCTTTCAGGCAATCACCCCTCCATCAAAGAAAGCTCCTGCTCACCTCAGAAAGGAAACTCCTCCTCAGGCTTCGTTTCATCCTAAACATCCCAATTATGCAACAAAATCTTTTGTGGCCTCTGAGAATGAGGATGCCAAGCCTGTGCAAAAAGCTACAGAAAACGGGGCAATAGTGAAGAGAATAGAAGAGAAAGCTGTTGAAGGTACCAAAAAGAAATCAGAGCTCAGTTCTGGAAACTCTTTATCTAAATATGGCATTGTGGTGTTAAAACGCTTCTTAGTTTATGCTAGTTAGATGCTTAGCTTAAATGTGGTATTGTGTTTGCATCTTAATAGTGTGTAGGACATTGATGCACATGGCATACTCTGTATGCATACTACTGTAGTGGTAATGACTAGGACAGTGTAGTAAAACGTGCTATGTGCAACACTTCCAGATGATGATGATCAAGCAGTGATGGATTTTAATGAGGAGGACTTTGATGAACCTATGGAAGCAGAGCATTTGGAGGCTATACCTGAGACAGCTGAAAGCTTGAAGAGAGACAAGGACACTGCAAAGGAAGAGACAAAACAACTGGAATCAGAGAAGAAAGAGACATCTGCCTTGTAAGACTCTCTATTTTTTTTTCCTTCCACTGAGAAGCCTTCCAGTATTCATAAACCTTAGATTTATCTTCATGTATATTTTAGCCAGTGGGATAATTGCAATACAAACCGATTGATGACGATGCTATGCGATGGATTTTTTTGTAGTGAATTTAAACATGGTGGTGTTGAACATGCTGATAGCTACTTAATTGAAAAATACTTGATGTTTTGGGGATGTAGCACATACCAGCATGTATTTCAGCACACTTGAGATGATTCATTGTGGGTGCTGAACAATGAGCTTTTTGCCAATAAGCACAAATTGGAATTGTTGACAATGCTGATTCTAAACAGCTCTGAAGATACTTCACAATGTTAGCTGTAGGTCAGAGTATTATCACTAAAAGTAATTGGAAGTAGTGGAAAAGAGGGTTTTCCCCCTTTTTTTTTTGTCTGTTTTTTTACCTTTTTTCCCACTGGATTGTTTGGAAGAGTCTTGAATCATGTTTCCATGACTTTAAAGTTTAAAAGATCTCAATAATCAAAAAGGCTTAAATATTTAATGACTGAAAAGATCCTTGTTGAAATGATTTGTTGTTCCCACTGACCAGCTTGGATGTATTTGTTATGTAAAGGGTTAAATGACCAAGGCTGAAGTAGGAGGTGAATGACTTTTAAAGGTGAATGAGGTGGATGACTTTTCAAGCCCTTGCATTGTGTACTGAGAACCAGGCTTCTGTGTGGCTTTCTCTGTCACTCCATCCTTGTCAGAAGAAATCTGAGGAAACACAACTCTTGGGAGTGTTGCTTGGGAGTGGAAAGACCAACAAAAGGTGTGAGACTACAGGACTGGAAAAATGCAAACCAGTGATGGTTATAGCAAAGGCACAGATTTCCTTTTTGTCTTTTTAATTGTATTTTATTTCTTCTTCTGTAAAACCTGCAGAAGTTATTCTCTCCCAGGTGACTCATGTTGGGACAGAGTTGATGAGGATGAAGCTGATCTAGTGATAGCAGAAGTTCAGCTTGACCCCAATCTCCTTCCACTTGTGAATGGGGAAAATGATGATCAAGTCTTAAGATTTTATTGGCTGGATGCTTATGAAGATCAGTACAGTCAGCCAGGTAACTGTTTGGTGAAAGCCAGAAAATGCCATTCTGATTCCTTTTGTGTGATTGACGTTGCCAGGCTTGCCTGATTATGTCTGGGTACCCTGTCTCTCTGTGCTCTAGAACCTGTGCATTCTTCCCATGTTTTTCTACACCTGTGTCCTCAGCATAGGGCACTATGACTGGGTAAAGTAAGAATGTTGTCTCTTCTTCTAGTACGCTGGTAAGGAGGTACAAAGGGAGCTACTAGGAACACTAGTTCCTAGTAGGAACTTCAGAACTAGGAACAACAGTTTCTAGTACAAAGGGAACTACTAGCTCTTCTCAGTGTTGGTGGCTCATTTGCCTTCTTACAACTCTGTACACTGCAGGAATAAGATGATTCCTTACTCAATGGTGCAGTAGTTGACCATACTTTGTTTTTGTTTCTGGAAGTGTATCTTAAATTCTGGTGAATTGTTAAACACCAGTTTCATGATTCTGCACAAAGGAAAAGTAAGTTGCTCAGGGAAGGAAGATGGCCTGGAATATACAAGGTCAATCTAAGATCCCTTTATTCAAACTGTGTAAATCTTGAAGATTCCTTTTGGATTAGAATCCCTAACATACTTTGTGCAATTGAAGTGTGAATACTAGATCGTGCAACATCTAGAATGTGATGTTTTCTCTCTGTTTGTGCCACTTGTGAATCCTGCAAAAGTATCTGTAGAATCATAGAAGGATTTGGATTGGAAGGGACCTCCAAAGGTCATCTAGTCCAGCCCCCTGCAGTCAGCAGGGACATCCTCCACTAGATCAAGTTGCTCAGAGCCTTGTTGAGCCTGACCTTGAAGATCTCCCGAGATGGGGCCTCCATTACCTCCCTGGGCAACGTCTTGCAGTGTTCCACCACTCTCATAGTGAAGAACTTCTTCCTGATGTCCAATCTAAATATGTCCTTCTCTAGAGAAGGGCAACAAGGCTGGGGAGAGGCCTTGAGCACAAGCCCTGTGAGAGGAGAGGCTGAGGGAGCTGGGGTTGTTTAGCCTGGAGAAGGGGAGGCTCAGGGGCGACCTCATTGCTCTCTTCAACTACCTGAAAGGTGGTTGTAGCCAGGAAGGGGTTGGCCTCTTCTCCCTAGCAACCAGCACCAGAACAAGGGGACACAGTCTCAAGCTGCAACAGGGGAAGTTTAGGCTGGAGGTGAGGAGAAAGTTCTTCACTGAGAGAGTGATTCACCATTGGAATGGGCTGCCCGGGAGGTGGTGGAGTCGCCATCCCTGGAGGCATTCAAGAGGGGACTGGATGTGGCACTTGGTGCCATGGTCTTGTCGTGAGGTCTGTGCTTACAGGTTGGACTTGATGATCTTTGAGGTCTCTTCCAACCTTGGTCATACTGTGATACTCTGATAGTTTGAAGCCACTGACCCTCATCCTGTCACTGCAGGCCTTTGTAAACAATCTCTCTCCATCCTTCTTGTAGGCCCCTTTCAGGTACTGGAAGGCCACTATTAGGTCTTCTTGGAGCCTTCTCTTCTGCAAGGTGAACAGCCTCTGCTCCTTCAACCTGACCTCATAGCAGAGGTGCTCCAGCTCACTGCTCATTTCTGTGGCCCTCCTCTGGACCCACTCCATCAGGTCCATGTCCTTCCTGTGCTGAGGGCTCCAGAGCTGGATGCAGTACTCCAGGTGAAGTCTTGCCTGTTTTCCAAACTGCAGCAGTCTCACCTCAGCCCTGCCAAAAGAAATCATATTCACATCTGTTCTTCCCATCCATCCTTTTATTTCCTCAGCAGCTTTAGGATCTCGGGTTTCTAATTTGTTCTTTACGTAGCTTTACCGGAAGGTTCTTCTGGATGTTGTTGAAGGTTTTTTGGGTTGATGCTGTAATCATTTAGTCAGATATGTTTCTTTGATACACCTTTTGTTTTGAGTTGGGATGCCAAACTTAAATAGGAGACTGCTGAGCTGAACAGCTTGATGATGGGAGTGGTAATAATCACAGATACCGTGGTGAAATCAATAGCTCTAATATAAAATTGCTACTTTTAAAGGCCTCACTATTGTTCTTTTTCCTTTTTTTGTGTGTCTTCTAAGTCACTGGTTGCTGAATGGAACATAATTATGAAAGGATTTCTGTTCCTTGCATGCAAGGAGTGTTCTTTTCTCATTATGACTTTTTCAGGATGGAATAATAAAGGCTGCACCTGTTTTCAATTAGTAATGTAGAAGGGAAAATTTCGATACTGCTTTTTGTTTAACATGTTCATGATCTTTGTTTATGCCTCATTTGCTGTGATGTCAAATGCATTGCCTGAAGAGTAAATACTATAGCATAATCATAAGACTTTCAAACTTAATGGCTTTTTGCAGGCTTACTTTTCCTAACCCCCTTTACTGTCTTAGGCAGAGAATTTGAGAATTGTAATCCTATTAGCATTTTAAAGAAGTAATGAATAAAAACTGCCCTTGCTTTCCCCTCAGCTAAACATTTTCCCTGTGTCTTGTCTTTGCTTGCCTTTTGGTTCATGATCTCTCTTTTTACAACACTTTGTGGGTTTTCTGTAAGCTTTGCTTTAATTTTTTTTTTCTTCCTTCTTTCCATAATCTGTTCTGTGGGGGGACAGGGCCTGATAGCTCTTCTCTCATTTCTTGGGTTTACATATGCACTGTCTCTGAAGACTCTTTGAAGTTAGCCCTGCTATTATTTTATGTTTGTAAAGGAGTGTTGTGGCGTGTATGTGGGGGGGGGTTGATTAGATCATCTCCAAAGGTTCCTTCCGCCCTAGATTACTCCGATTCTGTGATTCTGGGGACCGAGGCCACTTATTTGTCAGTGCTAGAGTTCACTGAAGTTTGTCTTTGCAATTCAGACAGTCTTTTACCCTGTCTTTGACTGGCTCATATATCCTTCTTTCTGCCTCACCTGCTTGTATGTATACCTCTGACAGGTTAACTTCTTCGTGCACTTAGTATTACCAGCTGTTCAAGCAGCCAGCTGCTGTTTTGTGGTCTCTGCCACAGTTTCATCTCTCTGTATGATACAAACCTATCCGAGTCTTTTACCCCTTAGGAAAAAAATATTTCTGGGGACAAGAATTTCATCTTCCCTGTCACTTAGATCTGTAATTTCAGCTCTTTCTAGATCCTCTTATTCAAACTGTCTGAATCTTGAAGATTGCCTCTGTATTAAAAAAAACCTTTAAGATACTTTGTACAGCTGAAGCTCCTATCCTTGCTCTCATCATCTTCAAAACCACAGTGTTCTCTGTCCTTGATAGAAGTAGTTTCGTTCACATCTATTCCAAGCACTCAAGGAATGATTTTTTTTTCCCCTTATCCTGTCACTCTGCTTCTGTCATTCATCTTGGTGCACCTTCACTGATTTATCTTTCATCTAATGGAGTAAGAAAGGTGCCTTTGGAGCTAATAGATCATGTAGCAGGGATGAATTGTTACTTTTGACCAAGGACTTGTTTGTGCATCTTCAGACCAAGGAGAAACATGGGTTCCAAAACCTTCTGTGTGTGAAACTGGTTTTGGGACCGTCTCACCTCTGATGTTTATGATTTCATCAACAGTAACATCCTGCAGGAAGAGATTCTTTCTTGTAATCAAACTCCAAATTATTTGGAAGTGGAAGGGAACTCAGTTGAATCCAAGTTTTTGAGTTGTACTTGGAAGTTTATTTTACTTGTGAATCACAAACCACATGGAAGCCAGCTGGCTTTGTTCTGGGTTATTTCAAAGTTTAACACCACTTGGTGAGCAGTTTGCAGCATTTTGTGCCTGTGCCAAGTTGTCTGTGGCTCAGGGATGTCCATATACAATAGTGACACAGTCCACAGTCAAGTCAGTTGTGCTAGTCCTGCTTTATGTAGGCTTTGTGAATGTCTACCCTGCTGTGTTAGCATCCAGGGTTTCTTGTGATGTCTTGATGTCCTCATTTGTTAAAAATAGTCAGCTGAAAGTTTTTTACAGTTTATCAGCTTCTGGTTGTTCTCTGCAGGATTTATCATTATTATTAGTAGAGTCTGGATCTCATGGTACCGGAGTGCAGGAGAAATGACTTAGTTGTGCTGGTTTAGGTGGAAAATGAAAAATTGTACATAATGCAGATTTCAAGAGTGATTGACAGCACAGGCATTTTCATTATTTCTAGCTTTCACTGATTTCTCTCTCCTCCCTCCTTCTCCTCATGAATTATCAAACTAATGTAGGTAGAAATGGATATCAGAACAGAATTGTGAGATTGGCTGTGTGATGCCATTTTGAATTGCATATATCAAAGTGTTAGTATGGTGATAGGGACATGGGCAGAAAGAAACACAGGTATCTGTAAAGATGCTGCTTAAAACAATTTAGAATAGAGTCATAGAATGGTTTGGGTAGGAAGAAGCTTCCAAAGGTCATCTAGTCCAACCCCCCTGCAGCAAGCAAGGGCATCCTCCACTAGATCAGGTTGCTCAGAACCTAGTTGAGCTTGACCTTGAAGATCTCCAGGGATGGGGCCTCAATTACCTTCCTGGGCAACTCCCTTTTTCGGTGTTCCACCACCCTTAGGGTGTAGACTTTCTTAACATCTAGTCTAAATCTGCTTTTCTCTAATTTAATACCATTGCCCCTTGTCTTCTCACTGCAGACCTTTGGAACCAGTCCCTCTGCAGCTTTCTTGTAGGCCCCCTTCAGGTACTGGAAGGTCACTATGAGGTTTCCCCAGAGCCTTCTCTTCTCCAGGCTGAACAACCTCAGTTCCCTCAGCCTGTCCTCATAGGAGAGGTGTTCCAATCTCCTCATCATCTTTGTGGCCCTCCTCTGGACCTGCTCTGTCAGGTCCGTGTCCTTCTCATTTTGAGGGCTCCAGAGCTGGATGCAGGACTTGAAGTCAGGCCTTAACAGAGCAGAATGTGCTGATACATTGGAATACTTTATTATCTGGGGACCTAAACCAGAAATGGTTCTGTTTCTCTGCAAGATCCACACTAATCTGCTTAAGCTGCTTTATGCAACATAAAGAATGATTGATTTAAGAACTGCATATTGAATTCTTTGCTTTACCCTTCTTTCTTAGGCGTGGTGTTTTTGTTTGGCAAAGTTTGGATTGAATCTGCAAACACTTATGTCAGCTGTTGTGTCACAGTGAAAAATATTGAGAGAACTGTTTATCTACTGCCACGTGAAACAGTAAGTATATCTTTTAAGCATATCAGACATAAGTACCTTTCATTCTGCTTGTGGCAGGCTATGAGTTCTAGTAATGTGTTAATGGGATCTGTGGAAGCCAGTGTTGTCTGATGTAGGTAGTATAGTATATGTGGTATATCACAGGTGAGAAGCAGAGGAGTGTTGTTGCTTCTCCCTGACCCTAACAAACAACTACAGACAAATTGTTACCTAGGGACTTGTTGCTCAGGAAGTAAAGTTGTCTTGATGCATTACTAAAAAATGTGTTTCAAAGAATAGTTTTGAAATTTGGGGGTTCTTGGCTGTCGTGTTTTTGCCTTAAAGAAGAGATTCATGATTCATAACAGCAAAACAAAACTCAGCTTATTGGTGATGTTTGCTGACATTTTGTTTTTTGCTAATTTGTAAAACCTGACTTGTGTTTTTGAGGAAATGGATCTATCTACTGGCAAAGAAACAGAGACTCCAGTAACTATAATGAGTGTTTTCAAGGAGTTTAATGACTGCATTTCACCAAAGTATAAGATCATGAAGTTCAAATCCAAGGTTTGTCTGCAAGTATCCTATTTTGTCATTTTCTGGTTCTTAAGGTGAAAGGCCTGGTGAAACACTGTCCAGTAGAGGAGGTTCTGCTGAAGTGCAAATGTATAATTGTACCTGCTTGTAAAAGGTATCACAGAATCACAGACTGTTAGGGGTTAGAAGGAAGATCATCTAGTGCAATCTCCCTGCCAGAGCAGGAGCACCTAGAGTAGGTCATGCAGGAATACATCCAGGTAGGTTTAGAATGTCTCCAGAGGAGATTCCACAACCTCTCTGGGCAGCCTTATTCCAATGCTCTGTCACCCTCACAGTGAAAAAGCTTTTCCTCATGTTTATGTGGAACCTCCTCTGCTCCAGCTTGCACCCATTGCCCCTTGTCTTGTCTGGGACATTGCTGAAGGAAAACTCATCCCAAACGTCCATACTCCATTACGAACAGTAAATCTGCAACATGAAGTTTAAAATACTCTAATTACCATAAGGGTGGCAAGGCTCCGGAGTGGATTGCCCAGAGAGGCTGTGGATGCCCCTTCCCTGGAGATGTTCAAGGCCAGGCTGGATGGGGCCTTGAGTAACCTGGTCTAGTTGAGAGGCATCCCTGCTCATAGCAGGGAGGTTGGATTAGATCATCTCCGAGATCTCTGCCAGCCTAAGCTGTTCTATGATTCTGTGATTCATTTGTTAGCTTCTTTGGGACATACAACCGAGTTTCAATGTCTTTTTTGCTTTGCACTGCTATTTGCTATACAGAACAGGCAGAAGTTCTGATACCTAAAGTGTTGGGGTATCAGCTGGCGGTGTTGAGCTTAAAATGAAAGATGTGCTGTGCAGCAGATAGGTCAGTAAGCTGGGGTTGGATTGGCTTTGCATTTGCCCAGGTGTTGCGTTAAACTTTTAGCTTGGCACATCTCATCCTTCTCACTCTTGCAGATCTGTCTTCTTGCAATGTGTGCTGTTTGGAGCATGGGTTGTCACAGTGTATTTACACAGGAGGTCTGGAAACTTCAGTTCCTCTGGGCTTACAGTTATGGGCAGTAGTCTTATGGTGTTATTTTTCTGCATCCTTTTTGCTCAACAGAACCTTAAAAGAACATTGGAAAAACAAAATATTGCTGTAATGGAAAGCTTGCACATACAACAGTAGAATACTTCTTGTAAGTCTGCAGGGAAAGAGCTGATACTGCTGATAGCATTGCAGATTTGGACTGAATTAGTTTGCTAGTGTGAGAAAGCTTGCTTGTTATTTACATAGAACCTTTGTCTTTTGGTGGGGTGTGAAGTGTGTCTGGAGAAGGGCCTGGAGCATCTGGCCTGTGAGGAGCATCTGATGGAGTTGAGGGTGTTCAGTCTGGAGAAGAGGAGGCTAAGGGGAAACCTCAACTACCTGAAGGGAGGTTGGAGCCAGGAGGGTGCTTCCTCCTCTCTTTGGTGGCAAGTAACAGGACTAGACGAAATGGTTCCAAGCTGCACCAAAGGAGGTTCAGGATTTTTGGACATTCAGGATGTTAGGAAACATTTCTTCAGTGAAAGGGTTGTCAAACATTAGAATGGTCTGCCCAGGGCAGTGGTGGAGTCACCATCCCTGGGGGTGTTCAAGCAGTGTGTGGATCTGGCCCTTAGGGACATGGTTTAGTGTTGCCCCTTCAGTGCTATGTTGAGGGTTGGACTGGATGAGCTTGGAGGTCTCCTCCAACCAGATATATTTTGTGATTCTGGGTGGGGGAAGTAGAGGTGGGAGTTTGCATGGGGAAAGGTGGCTAACATACAAGTAAGAGGAAAAGATTTGTTCAGAGTGAAGTGTTCAGAATGAGTCTGGCAAAGCTGGCTTTCAGTGGAGTTACTGGATGCTGTGGAATTTTGTTGTAATTTTACATGGCTGGCCATCATGTGACTGTAGGAGTTGTTCCTGAGTAGCAGCTCTAAGGCACTGTTCACATCTCACCTGGAATATTATAATTCTTGATCATCCTGATAAGGAAAGATTAACTCAAGGGACAACAGGTACAAAAGATGGTAATTAAGAAGGATAAGAAAAGGAGAATCAGTTATACCAGAGAGAACTCTGAAAGATCTTTATGGTGTTTTTTTTTTTTTTTTTAGCCTACTAAAGTGAAGAATACTAAGACCTTTTTGCTCTCTAAAAACGTTAAAAGAGGATGAGCAGCAAGAAAGCTATTTAAAGGACAGTTTTAGCAAAAGGAGAGATTTATACATTTTAATTAATGAATAAATTAGGCAGGATAGTTGAGAGTGCAGAGTAGCTCTGGAATAACCTGCCAAAATTGTTTCTGAACAGTAAGAGATTGAATTCATCATACTCTTCAGTAAACTGATTTTCACTGGCATCGTAAAAGGCCATCCAAATTTATTTTGCTGGCATAATTTTCTGCTGATTTTGTTAGTTGCTGCCTCCTGGAAGGGTTTAAGGAGAACTGGAGCTAGCAGGAGGCTATGGCACTAGTAATGTGGGAGATAAGAGGAAAAATAGGATTGAAAGGCAGGGCTGTTGGTGGGGCCTTTGGAGGATTATTCAAGGAAGGTATTACTTGTAACTCAGCTGTTACAGTTTAACACAAAATTGACTGTGAAGAAGTGACACCAAAGAGAAAAGAAACTTCTGGGAGACCACTATAAGGTTTCCCCAGAGCCTATCTGAAGGGGGCCTACAGGAAAGCTGGGAAGGAACTTCTTACAAGGGCTTGTAGTGATAGGACTAGAAGGAGTGGATTGAAGCTTGAGGGGAGATTAGACTGGAGATTAGGAAGAATTCTTTCCAGTGAGGGTGGTGAGACACTGGAACAAGTTGCCTAGGGACCTCCCTGGAGGTGTTCAAGGCCAGGTTGGATGAGACTTGTGCAGTCTCATCTCGTGAAAGGTGTCCCTGCCCATGGCAGGAAGATTAGAACTAGATGATCTTTGAGGTCCCTTCCAACCTAATCCATTCTATGAATTTGGTCAGGTTTGCATATTTGCAGCAGTCTTTTGGCTGCCCACAAGATAACTGTTGAAGTAGTGGGGTCATCCTATTCCTGTGCCTTCCTTTTGTGCTTCTCTGAGACCTCAATTTGCTGGATTAAATACCTTATTAGTCTGATTTTTGTAAGGAGTCATCATCTTCCTTTTTATTGTAGTTACACCACCAGACATGTTATTATACAGCCCTTGGATCTGTTTCCACAGGTGGTGTGTGCAGAGCTCTTACATTGAAATGGTGGTGGCACTCTCCTGAGAGAACTCTCCAGAAAATTGATCTCCACACATCTGTGACTGTGTGTGGTTAGGAACTAATACTCTTTAGAAGAGCTCCCCTGTTCTGTGATGTGCAGCCAGTGTTCCACTACTGTAGTGTTAAGGGTTGGTGCTATGAAAGACTTAAAAGGCAAATGTCATTTTTGGCAGTACTGTAGAACTCTTCCATCATTAGCTGGAAATCAGAAAGGTTACCAGCATGTCTGCCATGCACCTAGACTTCTTTTTAGTCAGAATACCCAGCTTTGAGATTATGCACAGAGGCCAGCTGCATGCTAGGCTGCAACAAAAGAAGCATGGCCAGCAGATCCAGAGAGGTGATTCTGCCACTTTGCTCTGGTGAGAGCACAGCTGGAGTACAGCATCCAGGTGTGGATCCATCCACACCAGAAGGGCATCGACATGATGGAGCAGATCCAGAGGAGGGCCACCAAAAAATGATCAGGGAGCTGGAACACCTCTGCTATGAGGACAGGATGAGGGAGCTAGGGTTGTTGAGCATGGAGAAGAGAAGGCTGTGGGAAGACCTAATAGTGACCTGAAGGGGGCCTACAAGAAGGTTGCAGAGGGACTGTTTCCAAGGGCCTGCAGTGATAGAATGAGGGCCAGTGATTTGAAATCAGAGAAGAGGAGATTTAGATCGACTGTCAGGAACAAGTTCCTTCCCACGAGGCTGGTGCAACACTGGAACAGGCTGTCTGGGGAGGTAGTTGAGATCCTGTCCCTGGAGATCCTCAAGATCGGGCCTGGGAATGCTCTGGGCAGCCAGATCTAGTGGAGGATGTCCCTGCTGACTGCAGGGGAGTTGAACTAGGTGACCTTTGGAGGTCCCTTTCAACCCAAACCATTCTATGATTTATACTCTGAGACAAATTGTTCTGTGTGTGTGTGTGTGTGCATCTTGGCCTTGCCAGCACCAAACTTTGTCCCTGCAAACAGATACACTTGAGCCCTATCATTTCCTCCTGCACCTGCTGCTAATTGTAGCTTCAATGGGTTGCACTGCTGCCAAGTTAGCAAGTCTTCACAAATCAATTTGAAAGCAGCCTTACTCCACTTAGGAACTTAGCAGCTAATCACTGCTGCTCATTTCTGCTCTCTGAAGGGCCACTTGAAGGGCAGATTACTCTGCAGCAAAGCATTCATTCACTGCAGTTATGACCAGGGGCTGGTGTAATTGAGCTGAGCTCTGTGGAATAACGCAGATGAATCACTGCAGCATACTATTTTTACACTGTGTTCAGCTTCTGTGTGCAGTAAGAACTTGTTTGAAGCCTGAGAGGGTTTTTTAAAATTAAAAAAGAAAAGGAAAAAAAAAAAGAAAAAAAGAAGGGGGGGGACACCAGTAATATATGTGGGGAAAAAAAAGGACTGCATTGCCATCTGTTCATCTGTTATGTTACAGCTATGATGTGCTGTTTATGCGAGGTGCTGCTTTGGTTCAGCAGTTCAGGTCTACATTTGCATGCTAGCTAGCTTGTAATGCTCTGATTTCATAGTGGTGCTCTTTGACCAAATTATATTGCTCTGTTCTCCTTCCAGGAGCTGCTGATACCATAGTTGTTTCTGGAGTTACCTTCTTCCTATCTATTACAAAAGGCCCTCACTTCTCCTTCTCAGGCTGTATAGCCTTAAAATTGCTGTGTCATCAGAAGTTCAGGAACAGTGACAGGAAAGCAGCCTGGTGGAAAAGGATCAGAAGATTTCACAGTTAGACAGAACTGTGTGACCTAACCTAGGTGCTTCTGCTCGGACAGAGGGCTTGGACTGGATGATCTTCTGAGGTCCCTTCCAACCCCTAACATTCTGTGATCTTTGGGTGCTGGTGGACTGCCGGCAGAACACGAGTGTGCTGAAGTGGCCAAGAAGTCCAGTGGCATCCTGGCCTGGATTAAAACCAGTGTGTCCAGCAGGAGTAGGAATGTGATGGTGCCCTTTACTCGGCCCTGGTGAGGCTGCAGCTTGAGTACTGTGTTCAGTTCTGGGTGCCGCAGGATAGGAAAGACATTGGGGTGCTGGAGCGTGTCCAGAGAAGATCAACAATGCTCAGGGGTTTGGAGGGCATGGCATAGAAGCAGTGGCTGAGGGAGCTGAGATTGTTTAGTCTGAAGAAGAAAAGGCTGAGGGGAGATCTTACTGCTTTCTACAGCTACCTGAAGGGGAGGTTGAAGTGAGGGTGATGTTGGTCCCTTCTCCCAAGTAACCAGAGATAGGGTGAGAGGCAATGGGTTGAAGTTGTACTTGGGGAGGTTTAGATTGGACATTAGGGAAAACTTCTTTTCTGAGAGAGTGGTGAGGGGTTGGAACAGACTGCCCAGGGAGGTGTTGGAGTCACCATCCCTAGAGGTGTTCAAGAAGCTGTAGATATGGTGCTTCAGGATTTAGTTTGGTGGTTATGCCAGCTGAGTGGTGGTTGGACTCAATGAGGTCTTTTTCCAACCTTAACGATTCAGTGATTCTAAGTAGTAAGCTTAACTGCTTGTTGTAGCACTCCGAGAGCGCTACTGGTGGTGCTATTAATTTTAGGAAAAAACCCCAACCAACCTCAAAACCAAAGAACTTTGAGTTTACCTAACTGTGTGTGCATTTTGTCTATTTGTGCCTTTTTTTTCCAATTTATAGTGACTTTCTTATTTTACTTACTCCATCAGGGTATCATGCTGACTCTGTGTGTTATGTGCTGATCCTAGTGCACTCCAGTGAAAATTTAATTTAGCCTCTTGAAATTTCTAGGTATATAGAATGGTTTAGGTTGGAAGGGACCTTAAAGGTCATCTAGTTCCAGCTCCCTTGCCATGGACAGGGACACCTTCCATTAGACCAGGTTGCTCAAGGCTTCATCCAGCCTGACCTTGAACACCTCTAGGGAGGGTACATCCATGACCTCCCTGGCCAACCTGTTCCAGTGTGTCACCATCTTCACTGTAATGACTTTCTTTCTAATATCTAGTCTGAATCTCCCCTCCTCAAGCTTAAAGCAGTTCCCTCTCTTCTTGTCACTAGAACCCCTTGTAAAAAGTCCATTCCTAGCTTTTTTGTAGGCCACCTTCAGATAGTAGAAGGTGCTGCTCTAAGGTCTCCCTGGAGCCTTCTTTTCTCCAGGCTGAACAGCCCCAACTCTCTCAGCCTGTCCCTGTATGGGAGGTTCTCTAGCCCTTTGATTTTCTTCATGGCCCTCCTCTTGACCTGCTCCTGTAGTTGGATGTCCCTCTTATGCTGAGGACACCAGAACTGGACTCAGTACTTCAGGTGGGGTCTCACAAGAGCAGAGTGGAAGGGCAGAATCCCCTCCCTGTCCTGCTTGTCACATTATTTTTTTTGATGCAGCCCAGCACATGGTTGCCTTCTGGTCTGCAGGTGTACATTGCTGGCTGATGTTGAGTTTTTCATCAGCTGACATCCCTAAGGCCTTCTCCTCCAGACTGCTATTGAGCCACTCCTGGCCCAGCCTATATTTGTAAGAGTAATGTTGAAGCATAATTATGGCATGACATAGTCACAATGATATAGAGCAGTGATGCAGATGGTTTGTGAAGCACTCCAGGGCAGAGCATACGCATTACAGGGTAGAGCAGGGCCTTGCAGTAGGTACCATAGTGTTGCAGAGGATATTGTAATTATTTGGAAAGTGAAGGTAGCTATTCTTAGAAGTAAAAAGCTGTGCATGTTGTGGAACATCATTGTTCTTGAAGAAAGCAGAAGTGATACTTTTCAGTAGAGTTGTGCTGAACTTGAGACTGCTTCATCTATCTTTCTTAGAGCTACATCAACAAATTTGTCTGCTTTCCAGTAAAACTCAAGTAACTGAAAATGAAAAAGAACAGTCACAGGAATGATTCTGTTCTAATCATGTAATAAAATAAACAACTGGCAGATGGTTGGGAAATCAGCTCTCTTGGGTGCCTCTCTGAAGTACGCAACATAAAGCGGGGCGCCAGAACTGGATGCGGTACTCTGGGTGGAGTCTCACAAGGTCACCCTCGGTCCTGCTGGTCACACTGCTTTTGATGCAGCCCGGGATAGAATTTGCTTTCTGAGCTGCAAGCTCACATTGCTGGCTCACATTGAGTTTTTCATCAACTGACAGCCCCAAGTCCTTCTCCTCCAGACTGCTCTTGAGTCACTCCTTGCCTGGCCTATATTTGTGCTTGGGATTGCCCTGACCCAGGTGTAGGACCTTGCACTTGGCCTTGTTGAACTTCATGAGGTTCGTATGGGCCCACCTCTCAAGCCTGTCTGTGTCCCTCAGAATCGCATGATCAAGCCCATGAAAGTTTTTGAGGCCAGTCTGAATGTGGCTCTGGGCAGCCTGATGTAGTGGGAAGCATCCCTGCCCATGGCAGGATGTTTGGAACTAGATTATCCTTGAGGTCCCTTCCAACCTTGACGATTCTGTGATATTTGAGACTCCTGTCTCAGCTGACCTTGATGCCACTAGCTTTCTTATTGGACAGAATGACAGTTCTCTTGGTGAATGCTGAAATAAATTAAATTTTTGTTTGTTTTATATAGAAAGTGGAAAAACATTATGCCTTTGAGATCCCGGATGTGCCAGCAAAATCCGAATACTTAGAAGTTAAATACTCGGTGAGTAGAATTCAGTTTCATTAAGAATTTAATGATTTTGCCAAAAAAAAAAAAAAAAAATTCAGGATTTGACCTTGAGCAGCTAATGGCTGTACCTCTGTTGCAGGATGTAGTTAGTTGCTTGTTGTCTTGTAATTTAAAAAAAAAAAAAAAAAAAAAAAAAAAAAAAAAAAGTGGATGCCTAAGCTTGTGGCTTCTTTGTTGTCATTTTTATGTTGGTTAGTCCTTAAGCCCTTCAGAGGGCTGGAGCACCTCTCCTATGAGGACAGACTGAGAGAGTTGGGGCTGTTCAGCCTGGAGAAGTGAAGGCTCCAAGGAAACCTAACTGTGACCTTCCTGTATCTGAAGGGGGCCTACAAGAAAGCTGGGGAGGGACTTTTCAGGGTGGCAGGTAATGATAGGACTAGGGGGAATGGGAAAAAAGTAGAAATGGGTAGATTGAGATTGGATGTTAGGAAGAAGTTTTTCACCATGAGGGTGGTGGAACAGGTTGCCCAGGGAGGTGGTGGAAGCCTCATCCCTGGAGGTTTTTGCAGCCAGGCTGGATGTGGCTGTGAGCAACCTGGTGTAGTGTGAGGTGTCCCTGCCCATGGCAGGGGGGTTGGAACTAGATGATTCTTGAGGTCCTTTCCAACCCTAGCAATTCTATGATTAACAAAAACAATTAATTACCAGGTAACCTATAACATATTGGTTTGGTAGCTCTAGTTGTGTAAAAAAACCATGAAGGGGGTTAAAAAATACTTCCTACAACCAGTGCATTCTTCTCACCTTCATGCAGTTATAATTTGCTTATTGATTTACAACAATCTATATTCCCACATGCTCTGCCTTGTTTTTTATCACCTTGCCACTAAATCAAACAACCTTTAGCTATATTGGATCGAAGCTCAAAGTACTGTAAGATGTTTTAAACTACTTACTACCCTTTAAATGATTTGTTGAGTGCATGTCCAGAATGTGGGTGGTGTATCTGCTTAGTGTGCCTCTTGCAAATAGCAGCAGGGTGAGAAAGACTTTTATTGAAGAGTTGTAAAATTGAGCAGCAAAGATGGGAAAAAAATTCCCATGGGAACATCAGTTAGCTAATCTTCATTAGCAAAAATCATAGAATGGTTTGGGTTGGAAGGGACCTCCAAAGGTCATTGAGTCAAACAGTCCCTAACAGTCATCAGGGACATCCTCCACTATATCAGGTCACTCAGAGCCCCATCAAGCGTGACCTTGAAGATCTCCAAGGATGTGGTTTCAACTACCACCCTGAGCAACCTGTTTCAGTATTGCACCACCCTCATGAGAAAGAGCTAAATCTAAATCTCCTCCTCTCATTTCAAACATTGCCCCTTGTCCTACCACCACAGGCCTTTGTAAACAGTCCCTCTGCAGCCTTCTTGCAGGCCCACTTGATGTACTGGAAGGCCACTATTAGGTCTCCCCAGAGCCTTCTCTACACCATGCTGAACAACCCCAGCTCCCTCAGCCTGTGAGTGAGAGACTCAAGGATCCTGAACCTATTGGGTCAGTTGCTGTGATAATGCCTTTTATAACTAGGGTTTTTTAATGCTAGTTCTAGGTGAAAAAGCAGCATCCCATAGAGATTTGCCAACTATCTCAGATTTTTCTTTAGCTGTGCAGAGAGAGACACTTTATCCACTCTTTGTATGACAGACAAGATCAAAGCTGTAACTATCTAATTAAGTTTACAACATGAGCAAATGCTGTATTAAATTGGTCATTGAACATCGTTATGGTCTTGGCTGCTGATAACATTGTCTGTGTTGCTTCTAGTGTGGATGAAGAACTTTTGCTTCAGTGCATTTGGACATTACTGTCCTAATTTTGTTATGCACCTATTTAAGTCGAGTTAATAGTGCAATGTCTTCGGTTGGTGTAAGGTGTTGTGAGTTAAGGCTTTCCTTGTGAGAAATGATAGCAATTTGTGGCATTGTCTATTTTTAAGGTGCTGTCTGAATATAATGTGTCAGCCTTGAAGCCTGCTGTGGGATGAAATGACTCACTGCTTTCTGTTACTTGCTAGGCTGAATGCCCTCGGCTTCCCCAAGATCTGAAAGGACAAACGTTTTCGCATGTATTTGGAACTAACACCTCTAGTCTGGAACTCCTCTTGATGAGTAGGAAGATCAAAGGACCATGCTGGCTGGAAATAAAAACCCCACGTACGGTGGCTTGCTGGTTGCCAGATAATTACGGATTGGGGGGAGGAGGGGAAAGATACAATGTATTGCTAAATTACAATTTTGTAAGTTAACCTTGCATTTTATCTGGGTACTTGTCATTATCTAGTACAAATTGTCACTTAGTCTTCAGTTTTTGAGTGAGAGCTGTATCCGTATCAAGTGGCACACTGTACAGATGAGACCATAACTTTGAATGACAGTCAGAGGGAACTATGCAGTTCCTGAGTAGCTACTCTGCTGCATACTCTAAAGCCACATAAACTGAAGTTAGTTACCAGAAATGTGGTTTTCTTCTCTTGATAATATGACTGGATTTTGGTTTGGAGTTATTTTTTGGTTTCTTTTTTATATTTTTTTTTTCTGCAAATGCATCTTTTTAAGAACAAATTGCTGTCAGAATGCTTTTTTTTTGTTTATTTGTATTAGGTCTGGTTTTTTTCCTGGCACTTAGGAAAGTTTTGTGGTTTCAGAGCCTTTTAGGATTCTTTTTGACTCATGAGTAGCATGGTGTGTTCTTTCTTCACCTGAAAAGAGCATAGAGCTGGTTTGTTCCTTGTATCCAGTATGACAAATGTCGTACACTGGAAACCAACTGTTAGGCAGTGTTGGGTTTTACTTAATGCTGATGTGTGTTACCTCTCCTTAGAGCTATCTTGCCTGATCTTAGATGTTGATTCCAAGCCAGACTTAAATGGTAATCTAGGGGAGCTCTTTTTTCCTCCTCCTGCATCTTTATCACAGCCATCAGGTTCCAGAGACTCTGTATCTTGATAGCAGAATAGCTAATTTCAAAACTGTGGCATGCCCACTGTTCAAAACTATTAAGCTGCTAGTTATATTTATGCAGATTTCTGTGGTCACTGCACTGGATTTTGTGCCTCAAAACTGAGTTGTTGGGTTGTTTTTTGGTGGGGGTGGTTTTTTGGTGGCTATTGTTTGGGCTTTTTGGGGGTATGTGTGTTGTTTGTCAAGGTTTTTGCTTTCTTGTGTATCTTCCCTTCCACATTTCCCATAGAGGGTCTTAGAGAGAACAAATATACCTCGAAGGCTTAGAATAAGCAAGTCTCAAACCATTTGATCAAACTTTTACAACCTCTTGTTGAGGTTCCAGTATGAGGAAAAACTTCTGTACAGGGAGGGTAACAGAGCCCTGAAACAGGCTACCCAGAGAGGTTGTGGAGTCTCCTCTAGAGACATTCAAAACCCGCCTGGATGCATTCCTGTGTGGCCTGCCCTAGGCTGATCCTGGTTTGGCAGGGAGGTTGGACTTGATCTCTTGAGGTCTCTTCCAACCCCTAATATTCTGTGATTCTTCAAAAACTGTCATCACTATTGATAATCACAGAATCATTAAGGTGGAAAAGACCTCTGAGGTCATCGAGTCCAACTGTAAACCCAACTATCATGGCCATTAAACCATGTCCTGGAGTGACTCCACCACCTCCCTAACAGAGCTTTTCTAGAGCAGTGTCTTCAGACTTGTTATATTGTGCACTCTGTCATCACAACATTGAGCATGTACCCCCAGTGTTTATAAATGATATATCTATATTACTGTATTAAGATGCTATGTACACCATAAACACAAACCCAGAAATGAAAAAATATGAGAGGCATGTGAAACAGACTTTCAAAATATTTATGTTATAAATGACATAAAAATATTTTTCCCTACACCCCTGTGTGTTGTGTTATGCATCCTGTGGGGTGCATGCACACCTCTTTGGAGGCCACTGCTCTATAGAGTGCTGGTGGGAGCTCTGGTTCATAGACTGGCTTAGGTTGGAAGGGACCTCGTAGATCATCTACTCCAACCTTCCCACCCTGTTAAGATATTGCAGATTGATAAAAAGGTGTTAAGCAATTGTTTGCCTGTGTCCTTTGGAGAGATCAGCAGTGTTTTATAAACTGAGACAATCAGTTACCTGTTTGCATTTATTGCTAGGATAATGAGAGAATATGAAATATGTAGGTTTCCAGAGAGCAGTCAAATAATTTTGTAGGGAGTAAGATATCTAAGTCTACAACAGCTGTCACCTCATAGTTAATCCATCATAGAATGGCTTAGGTAGGAAGGGACCTGAGAGATATCTACTCCCACCTCCCTACTGTGGGCAGGGACACCTTCCACTAGACCAGATCACTCAAGGCCTCATCCAACCTGGCCTTGAATAGCCCCAGGGAGGAGAATGGCACCACATCCAGCTGGCGGCCTGTCACTAGTGGTGTGCCCCAGGGATCAGTACTGGGCCCCATGCTCTTCAACATCTTTATTGATGATCTGGATGAGGGCATTGAGTCCATCATCAGTAAATTTGCAGATGACACCAAGCTGGGGGCAGCAGTTGATTTGCTGGAGGGCAGAGAGGCTTTGCAGAGGGACCTCGACAGGCTGGACAGATGGGCAGAGTCCAATGGCATGAGATTTAACACATCCAAGTGCCGGGTTCTGCACATTGGCCACAACAACCCCAGGCAGTGCTACAGGCTGGGGTCAGAGTGGCTGGAGAGTGGCCAGGCAGAGAGGGACCTGGGGGTACTGGTTGATCGTAGGCTGAACATGAGCCTGCAGTGTGCCCAGGCAGCCAAGAAGGCCAATGGCATCCTGGCTTGCATCAGGAACAGTGTGGCCAGCAGGAGCAAGGAGGTCATTCTCCCCCTGTACACTGCACTGGTTAGGCCACACCTTGAGTACTGTGTCCAGTTCTGGGCCCCTCAGTTTAGGAAGGATGTTGACTTGCTGGAACGTGTCCAGAGAAGGGCAACAAAGCTGGTGAGGGGTTTGGAACACAAGCCCTATGAGGAAAGGCTGAGGGAGCTGGGGTTGCTTAGCCTGGAGAAGAGGAGACTGAGGGGTGACCTTATTGCTCTCTACAACTACCTGAAGGGAGGTTGTAGCCAGGCAGAGGTTGGCCTCTTCTCCCAGGCAGCCAGCACCAGAACAAGAGGACACAGTCTCAGGCTGCGCCAGGGCAGGTTTAGGCTGGATGTTAGGAAGAAGTTCTACACGGAGAGAGTGATTGGCCATTGGAATCGGCTGCCCGTGGAGGTGGTGGAGTCACCTTCACTGGAGGTGTTCAGGAGAAGACTTGATGGGGTGCTTGGCTGTATGGTCTAGTTGTTGGGTGGGTTGGATTGTTTGATGGGTTGGACGCGATGATCTTGAAGGTCTCTTCCAACCTGGTGTATTGTATTGTATTGTATTGTATCCACAACCTCTCTGGGCAGTCTATTCCATAGTGTCACCACCCTTGTGCTTAAGAACTTCTTCCTAAGATCCAACTTCTCCTTCTTATGGCAGGCAGTGAATTATCTCATCAGCACCTTTTGTACATGATCACTTTTTTTGTTTTAAAGCAAATAAAGAATTACAGAATTGGACTAGATGGCCTTTACAAGCCCCTTTCAACCCAAACCAATCAATGATTCTGTGATTCTCAAATGATGTAGGGTGGTAGACATGTCTTTCTTTCTCCATCCGTCTAATTTGTGTGTGTGGGGTTTGTTGTTGTTGTTGTACACTTTGTCTAAATAACTTTCTGTGGTCTCTCTCACGTTTTAAGATACTTTATACTACCAGGGTAGGATGAACTCTCTTACAACATCTCTCATCTCCTTATTTCCATAATCATGTTTCTGGAGGGCTATACCTAAATGAATTAATCTATTGCATTTCAGGCAGTCATGTAGAATCATAGAATTGTTAGGGTTGGAAGGGACCTCAAGGATCATCCAGTTCCAATGCTCCTGCCATGGGCAGGGACACCTTACACTAGATCAGGTTGCTCACAGCCACATCCAGCCTGGCTGCAGAAACCTCCAGGGATGAGGCTTCTACCACCTCCCTGGGCACGTTGTTCCAGTGTCTCACCACCCTCATGGGGAAGAACTTCTTCCTAACATACCTTCTTGTTTGATCAAAATTCTTTTGATTAGCACTCTGCCTTTTCTGTAGCATTAGAGAAATTTCTGAATATTCCTTTCACTTTTTAAATGAAATTAAATTTTTAGTAATAATGCAAAATAGTTTTTATGAAGGCTTCTCTCTTTGTACTGACTACAAGATTAGGGGCTAGGAGGTGGTATATTAAGTCAGGTAGAGTTGGACTTCCTTGGCTTATACCTTTCTCTACTATGACTCTGTGTACAGTTTCCTGATGATGTACTTTTTTGTGTTGCCTGGAGGAGAGGAGACTCAGGGAGGACCTTGTCACATTCTACAACTACCTGAAGGGTAGTAAGGTGGGGGTCAGGCTCTTCTCCCAGGCAATTTCTGATAGGATGAGAGGGCATGGCCTGAAGCTGTGCCAGGGGAGGTTCAGGTTGGATGTCAGGAAGCACTTCCTCACAGAAAGGGTAGTTAGACACTGGAATGGACTGCCCAGGGAGGTGGTGGAATCACCATCCTTGGAGGTGTTTAAGGAAAGATTGGATGTGGCATTTAGCAACATGGTCTAGTCTATGTGGTGATGTTAGGTCATAGGTTGAACTTGATGATCTCAGAGGTCTATTCCAGCCTCAATAATTGTGTGTGTGTGATTTTGTGTGTGTGATTCTCTCACTTCTTTTGGTGTTAAAGAACCCCTAGTGTGACTCGGCTTCTGACTGGGCAGTCAAGGCCTAGGGACTTAGCAAAAACTGGACAGGATTAGTCTGGATCTTGGATTATACCACAAGAGCAAAACATTAAAAGGGCATGCTCTGTGCAACAGTGCCATTACTTGAGGTACCCAAAAGAATGAATGTGGTTTCTGCTGTTTCCTCAGAGCCTTCAAATCAATCTGTCAGCTGGTGTAAAGTGGAGGCTGTGGCCATGAAACCTGTCTTTGTGAACGTGGTTAAAGATCTTTCTCCTCCTCCTCCTCTTGTGGTCATGTCCCTCAGTATGAAGACTACTCAGAACCCAAAGACTCACCAGAATGAGGTAAGTAATCTGATGTCATTTTGGTTTGCTTTGGGTTTGTTCTTTAGTGTGTATTAAAAATTGTCTAAGGGTTGGAACAATGTCACCTAATAAATCATGTCTAAATTATTTACTGTTGAGTAAACTTCCTGTGCTGCAGGCTTTTCAAAGACATTCTTCCTGAGGCCTCACCAGCATGAGAACTGTGGGTTCAGGATGGCCTGTTTGATCAGAATTACTGTGGCAGTGGATTTTACTTATCTTTTCAAGCCTTCTGTTTTATCCTATGTGCATAATAGTTATAACTGAGACTGTCCCAGAACAGCTGGTAATGGATTGCTGATTTTTTTTGTTTGGTAAAGCTAATAATAGGGTCTAGGTAAAAGAATGGAATTGTTCTGCTGATAAAAACTGGTTCTAAAATAGAATGAGAATTTGATTTAGGTCTTATAGCACCTATTAGCCAGCAGGTCGAGGGAGGTGATTCTCCCCCTCTACTCCACTCTGGTGAGACCCCAACTTGAGTACCATGTCCAGTTCTGGAGCCCCTATTACAAGAAGGATCTGGATGTGCTGGAAGGGTCACGAGGATGATCAGAGGGCTGGAGTTTTACTCCTATGGAGACAGACTGAGGGAGTTGGGAATGTTGAGTCTGGAGAGGAGAAGGCTGTGAAGGAGACCTTATTGTGGCCTTCCAGTGTCTGAAGGGGGCCCACAGGAAAGCTGGTGAGGGACTTTTTAAGGTGTCATGTAGTGATAGGACTGGGGGAGAATGGAGCAAAACTAGAAGTGGGTAGATTCAGATTGGATGTCAGGAGGAAGTTCTTCACTATGAGGGTGATGAGTCTCTGGAAAAGGTTACCCAGAGAGGTCACAAAATCAACCAGGTTGGAAGAGACCTCCAAGATCATCAAGTCCAACTGATCACCTAACCCTAACTAATCAACTAGACCATGGCACTAAGTGCCTCATCCAGTCTCTTAAACACCTCCAGGGATGCTGACCCCACTAGCTCCCTGGGCAGCCCATTCCAATAGGCAATGTCTCTTTCTGTGAAGAACTTCTTTCTAAGATCAAGCCTAAACTTCCTCCTGCACAGCTTGAGACTGTGTCCTCTTATTTTGTTGTTGTTTGCCTGGGAGAACAGACCAACCCCCACCTGGCTACAACCACCCTTCAGGTAGCTGTAGAGAGCAATAAGATCTCCCCTGAGCCTTCTGTTTTTCCAGGCTAAACACCCCCAGCTCCCTCAGCCTCTCCTCATAGGGCTTATGGTAGAGGTGGTAGAAGCCTCATCCCTGGAGGTTTTAAAGGCCAGGCTGGATGTGGCTGTGGGCAACCTGATTTAGTGGAAAGGGTCCCTGCCCATGGCAGCAGGGTTGGCACTAGATGATTCATGAGGTCCCTTCCAACCCTGATGATTCTGTGATTCTAAGATTTATTATTCTGCTCCAAGATCTTTCTTTTTCTCAGAAGGGGGAAGAGAGTCAGTGGCCACTCAGTTATGGACTGCTGAGCACAATGTATAGTTAGGCACATTCCTGTTTCTTTCCATAAGTCTCCCTAGCTTAGGAAGAGATTTAGTATTCACTAAGAGGATGGGAACAACACTGATAGTTCTTTCTGGCTAACTGAATGGAAGAAAACCTAGGCTGGCAATTTTTTTCAAGCAGAGTTAGTTCTCTTGGTAGAAAATTGTGAAGGGAGAGTGTTGGGGGCATGGAGCCAGGCTCTGCTCAGTGATGTCCAATGATAGGACAAGGGGCAGCTCACACAAGCTGGACGAGAGGAGGTTCTACATGAATATAAGGAAAAACCTTTTCACTGTGAGGGTGCCAGAGCCCTGAAACAGGCTGCCCAGAGAGGTTGTGGAGTTATTCTCTGGAGACATTCCAAACCTGCCTGGATGCGTTCCTGTGTGACCTGCTCTGTGTGCTCCTGCTCTGGCCGGGGGGGGTTTGAGGCCCCTTCCAACCCCTGGAATTCTGTTATTCTAGTCATTGTAATGAGACATACACAAGGTACAGGACTCTGCTTCCCAAGGTGTTTCTAAAGTCTGTCTGCTTTGTCTTCTGTTGGGCTTTCCTGACCACTGTCTGGGGAGTTAGGACCTCCTGCCAGCAAAGCAAGCAGGCTTTTTAGCATTCTCAGGGGCAGCCCATCTGGAAGCAAGGATTCTCTGCATGCCTTGTGCTTCTCGCATCTCCTCTGCACTTAATAGGGAATCCTTTAAATAGTGGAATCTGTTCAGATTCAGAACATAATTGTATAAAAGCAGACTTCTCAAAAATAAATTCTTTTTCCTCTCACACTTTTAAGACAATAATTTAGGAGGAAGTCCTGTATTTTTACGTGAGGTCAATGAATAACTTTCCTTCTTTTTAACTATTTGTAATTGGAAGTAATTTAAAAAAGATCTTTTGTAGAAACAAGAGAAAAAAGGAAACTTTAAAACAGAAGAGGGTGTGTGAGAAGAAACGGGTATTTATAGTAGTGTTTATGAAGTTGTTTGTGCTGTATCTCTTTGGTGCAGGTTGTGGCTATTGCGGCTCTGATTCATCAGAAATTTCCTCTGGATAAGGCTCCACCTCAGCCTCCTTTTCAGACACACTTCTGTGGTATGTACGTGGAACACTTTGAGTAGGAAAATAATTCCTATGGAGTTGTTCTTTTGGTTTTGTGTTTCTTTATTGTGTGTGTGCTTTTGTGGTTTCGGTTTTTGGCTGGTTGGATTTTTTACCTCATTCTGTTGCTTCAGCAGTATTGGCTTGAAAGAGGTAAGTGGCAGTGTTTCAACACCAAGCAGGCTTTTCTCTCTGTTTTTAACTTCACTGATTATTGACTTCTTATTGAAGACTTCACTGAATCATAGAACGGTCTGGGTTGGAAGGGACACCCCAAACGTTATCTAGTCCACCCCCTTGGGCGGGGACATTCTCAGCAGCAGGGATGTCCTCAACTAGATCAGGTTGCCCAGAGTCCTGTTGAACCTGACCCTGAATATCTCCAGGGATGGGGCCTCAACTACCTCCCTGGGCATCTTGTTCCAGTGTTCCACCCTGCTGTATACAGTTTACTATAAATTTTACTGGTTTCAGTCCTTCATGGTGGGAAGGTTGGAGTAGATGATCTCTAAGGTCCTTTCCAGCCTAAGCCAGTCTATGTTCTCTTGGGTTACTTTTGTCATCCATTAATTTAAATTGCTTATTTTGTAGTTATTTTTCAGTTCTTCTGAACAGAACTAAAAAAAGTAAATCTCAGAGTTATTTATAAGCAACTTCTCATCAGGAAAAAATAACCTTGGAACAGCTAAACTCTGTGAGATTCAGACCCCAGTCAAAAGTGTTTGACGAGTGCTGAGTGCCTGTGAGAGGAATTTCTTTGAAAGCTGTGGACTAGTTTTAATCTCCAATGATAACCTCAAATATGAATGATTAGAATTGCTTCACATTTTACTAATTACTCAGTTGTCTTAAAGACAGCCATTCTCATAAGCCTAGCTTTTTAGAATTAGATTTTCTTGGCTCCCTGTGTTGTGGATGGATGATTACAGGGAGGGTGCAGTTAAGAACCGGTGTGTAAGAACAAATATGATTTCTAT
Organism: Picus viridis; assembly: GCA_033816785.1. Taxonomy (NCBI): domain Eukaryota; kingdom Metazoa; phylum Chordata; class Aves; order Piciformes; family Picidae; genus Picus; species Picus viridis. The sequence continues at coordinate 27,382,746 of CM066570.1, read as the reverse complement.
TGCAGCTGTTTCCAAACCGAGCGATTGTATTTTCCCTTATGACTTCAAAGAAGCTGTTAAAAAGAAGGTAATTTCACTTTGTTAGCCTTCTGACTGCAGTACCTCTTTGCAATATGAACTTGATGTTGCTTTGGGTGTGTTGTGTAAGAATAAATATTCAAAGGAATGGCGGGAGGTTTTTCTCTTTCGTTAATTTGCCACTCTGCAAACCTCAGATCTTTTGCAAAGAGGCTAAAATTGTGATTCGTTTTCATTATACCTGACTGTGTACTTGTAGTAAAGTGGGAGAATTTGTTTCTTCTTTCCTTGGAGAGTAAAGTCTGTCATAATTTAGAAGACATCCTTTCTAAAGGGCACTCGCTGGGAGAGCTGACAGAATAATAAAGTAACCTATTTTTTTGCTTTTCCTCTGTTTCTGTGTGATCTTAAGCCTGTGAGTGAAGGATGCGCCTGGAGCATTTTCCTGGTGTGCTTGATTCTTAGGAGGCTCTTAAAATATCACTAGACACCTGCATACAAAAGCAAAATGGGGGAAAAAAAGCCTCTGAGAAAAGCTTTCTACGTCTACGGGAGTGAGAACAAAAAGCCTTGAATTACAGAAGTAAAGGGAGAACTCTGTGGTGCTTTATTATTGTCCTGTAGCTAGTAGGGGAGAGGAGATGTTTCCATTTTAAACTTATTGGGTCATTGAAATCGGGTGCTCTCTTGCTCCTTTTAGAATGCTAAAATAGAAATTGCTGCCACAGAGAGAACACTGCTGGGATTTTTCCTTGCGAAGATTCACAAAATTGACCCAGATGTTGTTGTGGTGAGTAGCTCTGAGACTGGGAGAGTGAAATTAAAGCACACTGTCAGGTGGTCAGCTTTGTTCTTTTGCCTTTGTGTCCTGTTACCGGGTTTTAATGTTTATTTTAGACTGCTTTATGACTTGAATTTGCTTATAAGACAGCAGGTATACTTTGATACAAAGATGATAGAGAATTTTCCCTGACAGCGTTTTATACATCCCACTATATCCCATAATACCTGCAATAGGCAGGATTTCAATGGTAACTGAAACAAGTTGTGTTTTTCTTCTTCACTCAGAAAGAGCAAACAAATAACCAAAAACCCCACAAACCCTTGTGATTTTTCTAGAAAAAAAACCAGCAACTTTTGGTATATACATCAGAGTCTGCTTCAGTTCAGATGCTCATATAATTTGTGTCACCATTTAGATTGTTTTTATACTGTAAAGCAAGGTGATAATCAATCCAAATCCGTGGAATCTGAGCAGTTTTATAGTAAGAAATCTCCTTTTCAACTGTATTGGCAGCTGAGAATTTATTACAATTACTATTCTATAATATTATATTTTATTATAATTACTAACATTCATTTATATTACATTTTATCATAACTACCAGTACTTTAATATTTTGTCATTGCTAATATTAATTTATACTTTAGTATAATTACCAATAGTTGCATAATACATTTTATCATTACTAATACTAATGTACATTATGCTTTATTATTACTAATATTTATATTTGATTGTCATTACTAATACTATTTTTTTGTTATGTTTAATTAATGCTCAGTCTTTAATGAAATTATGAAGACAGTTTAAACTTGGTTACCTGCCAGCTGTTATTCTTCTGTAGATAAATACAAATAATGAAGTGGTGGGAAGAGGATGAAAGCAGCAGTCAGATTCCTGAGACCCTAATGGTCTCCAATATTCACCCTATGAGCTGAGCTTCCTCGTGGTCATGGGAAGGAATTAGGGGAAATGCTGCAGCCAGTGGTTTTAAATTTAAAGATGCCAATAGTAGGAGTGTGAGAGCACTGATCCTGAAACCAGCAGAGCTGTGTTAGTGCAGTTTAATTTGCACCTGGCTTAATTAGTGCTTTTAAAGACAAGCTGTATCAGCACAGGGAGACGAACATCTCCCTGATGAGGAAAGGCTGAGGGAGCTGGGACTCCTCAGGAAGAGGAGACTGAGGGGTGACCTCATTCATACTTATAAAGATGTGAAGAGCAGAGCCAGGCTCTGCTCAGTGGTGTCCAGTGATAGGACAAGGGGCAGTGGGTTCAAGCTGGAGCAGAGGAGGTTCCATGTGAACGTAAGGAAAACTTTTTCCCTGTGAGGGTGCCAGAGCTCTGGAACAGGCTGCCCAGAGAGGTTGTGGAGTCTTCTCCTCTGGAGATGTTCAAAACCCACCTGGATGCATTCCTGTGTGACCTACTCTAGGTAATTGTGCTCTGGCAGGTGGGGTTGGACTGGAAGATCTTTGGAGGTCCCTTTCCTTATAACCCCTCACATTCTGTGGCAGGTAGTCCCCTCTACTGTGGCTGTAATGCTGCTGCTGATTTTAAGGAGCTTCTATATCAGAGCATTGCCCTGTATAAATGTATTTGAAGTGGTGAACCTGCAGTTTCTGCTAACCAGCTGGTCCACATAGGCTCATATTCAATACCAGGGTGGTGAGACTCTGGAATAGATTGCCCAGGGAGGTTGTGGATGCCTCCTCCCTGGGCATGTTCAAGGCCAGGCTGGATGAGGCCTTGAGCAGCCGAGTCCAGTTGAGAGGTGTCCCCGTCCATGGTGGGGAGGTTGGAGCAATTGATCTCTGAAGTCCCTTCCATCCTGAGCCAGTCTATGATACTCATCAGGGTAGCATTTTGCTTTCAGCTGAGGTTACAGACCAGTGTCATCATTGTTTAAACTTTGCAAATATTGCTGGAGTACTTTGTTAAATAAAGATTGGTTGCAGTGTATTCCTGTCCGGATTTAACAGCTGTGCCTGTTGTACAAAGGGAAAAATGTCATTATTTTGATGTCAGTATTGAGACTTGATGGATGGAAAGACAATAAATTTCTTGCAGCTAAGTTTATAATCTGTATAGAGGATGTTGTGTGTTTGGGTTTTTTTCCTAGAAAGCTTTAAATTCTAATATCTGGTATGAAAACATAAAGCTGAATCCTGTGAGCTATGAGCCAGTTACAGAGCTGATTTTGGTATTCTGCTGAACAGCATAGTTAGTGTTAAGACTAATGAGTGCTGTTGATGAACGTTCCCTTAGAAAGTGCTCTCTGTGAGAGAGATAATGCCATCAATTAGTTGGAAAAAGACACAAAGGGCAAAGGAATACTGAGTGTGTTAAACTAAGTCTTTCAATTTGCATTTGTTGTAACCTTTTTTTTTTTTTTGTGTTATTTTTTTCTGCTGCAAGGGTCATAATATTTATGGCTTTGATCTGGAAGTGCTGCTTCAAAGAATTAATGTGTGCAAAGTCCCTCACTGGTCCAAGATAGGTCGACTGAGGAGGTCCAATATGCCAAAGCTTGGGGTAATAAGATTGCTCAAGTCTTTTAAGTCCCTTTATGTTGCATGTGATTAACAATGAATTAATTTTGCTGGGGAATTGTAAATGTGACAGTGATGTATTTTGGCTGTTGGTCATGCTGAATTTCATGTGTCCCAGAGCAGAAGTGATGGATGTTTATATGACTTCTAGTATAGTAATAAGCTAAACTAAATTTTCAAGTTGGGCTAATATAGTTTACACATCTCAACTAGATGATGGTAATGACAGATTAATTGCAATAGGCTTTACTGTAAGTCTTTGTCTGCTGCAACTGGAAAATGAGAAAATGTAATTTGGATTGACTGGTGAATCATCACCACATAGAGAGCTGCTAAGGTAATAATTCTGTAGTTCTTAGCATGTATTTGTTCAGAGGATGATGTGTGAGGCTTGGCAATGTTGAAGTGCTGCACGTGGCTATGTTCTTGCCTGTTCTTATTCTTCCTACAGACCACGAAGAATACTTGTGTGTGATTTGTTCTGTGACTTTTTTTGTCCTGCTGTTAGTACCAAAACTATAGTTGGAGGAAAACTAAAATCCATGCCCATGTTCTTTAGGGATTATTCTGATTATTAAAAGGCATTACAACTTAAGAATAAAGATCTAACTAGTAATGAGAGTTAAGTATCTGCTTCTTAATATCTACACCTACTGAAGGAGTATTTAGGACAAGGGGCAGTGGGTGCAAGCTGGAGTGTAGAAGGTTCCATGTGAACTTAAGGAAAAACTTTTCACTGTGAGGGTGACAAAACACTGGAACAGGCTGCCCAAAGAGGTTGTGGAGTATCCTTCTCTGGAGACATTCCAAACCTGCCTGGATGCATTCTTGTGTGACCTACTCTACATGGTGCTGCTCTGGCAGGGTTGTTGGACTGGATGATCTTTTGAGGTCCCTTCCAACCACTAACACTCTGTGATTCTGTGATCTTCTATAAGCCATTCTTTCTTGGGATAGTCTTCCTAGCCAGAAGCAGTGGCACCTGCTGTTTCAGTCTCATTTCCTTTGTTTCTTCATTAAACAGCCTGTCTTTACCTAAGAAATAGCAACATATCTCCATTTCTGTGATAGCATGGATTCCTTTAGGGTGTAATTAATAAAGCTTGGGTATCAGTGGTATTTAGTGGAGTGTTTAGAGAAGTATTCAGTGATCAAGGGACTTGGTTGAGTCCTACAAGGATCTGTTTTGGCTAGATGTTCTTTGTTAATGTGTATGTGTTTCATTTTTGGTTTGAATGTTTCTCTCCTCGTGTGGTGTGGTTTAGGGTCGAGGCGGGTTTGCGGAGAGGAACGCTGCCTGCGGTCGAATGCTCTGCGATGTAGAAATCTCTGCTAAAGAGCTGATCCGTTGCAAGAGTTACCATTTGTCCGAACTGGTCCGTCAGGTTTTGAAAAGAGAGAGGAGGGAAATCTTCCCAGAGGAAATTCCAAATATGTACAGGTGTGTTGCTAGTTTATATCGTTTCATCCTTCCCTGCAAAGTAGAGGAGCTGGTTTCCCACTGTAGAGTTTCATGCTTACTTAATGGATTTCATAGAGTGATAGAATTGTTTTGGTCAGAAAAGCCCTCTAAGATCATCCAGCCCCACCATTAACCTGTGTGGTAGTTTTAGGCTATGCCTTCAAATTATTTCACAGATCTTGGGCAAACAAGTAGTAAAATGTAGATAAATCCCTATTGGGTGTGAAAAGGAAAACAGAGATAATTCTAAACAATTTCACTGGAGAGATATGTACCATAAAACTGGTCGTACCAAAGCAATTCCTTCTTGGCTCTTCTCCTCTTGTTTCATGGCTCTGGAGGCATACTAACTCGCTTCTGCTTGACCTTGGCTACATTGTTTTGGTTAAGTCTAATAGCAACTTTCTCTGCTCGCTCTCTTTCTTCCTTCTTTGGCCAGGGGGTTTGAGTGGACAGAGAAGGAGAAGCTGTTAGCTTCTCCTGGTCTCTGACCAGGGGGCTCTTGTGCTGGTTTTTAATTGTAAATATTGTTTATAGTGTATATTTTGTACATATTCATTGCATTCCACTGTAGACTGTAGTTTTGCCTGTAAATACAGCTTTCATTTTCTTCCAATTGAACTGCTCTGGCAAGGTTAATGTTGGGGGGAAAATTTCAACCCACCACAACTTAACACCACCATGGCCATTAAACCATGTTGCAAAGTGCTGCGTCCTCATGTTTCATGAACACCTCTGTGACTCCACCACTTCCTTGGGTAACTTTAGTTCCAATGTCTGACCACTCTTTCAGTAAAGACATTTTTCCTAATATCCAATCTAAATGTCCCCTGGGACAATTTCAGTCCCTTTCCTCTCATTCTGTCACCCAGAGAGAAGAGTCCAACCCCCTCCTCACTGCAACTTCCTTTCATGTAGTTGTAGAGAGCAATGAGTTCTCCCCTCGGGCTTCTCCATCTGTCCTGGAGGTGCTGACTTAGCATACTGATGCTTGAAAAGGAAAATAGTAACATTGCATGTTGTTTCAAGCTCTTCATGATGAGTGGCTTATTATGTGCAAAGCAAACTGATTTGTGAGAACATTATTTTAGAGTCATGATAAGTTGTGCAAGCTTGAGTTTTGGGGGCTTGGTTGGGGTTTTTTTGTTTGTTTTTTTTCACTTAAGGAACTTGGCTTTGTATCAGTGAGCTATAGATACCATATGTTCCTCACACCATAGAGCTTTGAACTGCAGAGCTGTTGGTGTGAGTCCAGAGGAAGGTCACAAAGATGGTCCAAGGGCTGGAACACCTCTGCTGTGAGGATAGGCTGAGGGAGCTGGGGTTCAGCCTAGAGAAGATAAAACTCCTGGGGGACTGCATGGCTGCATTCCAGTACGTGAAGGGATCCTACAGGAAGCCTGGAGAGGGACTTTTCATAAGGGTGTCTAGAAACAAGACAAGGGGAAATGGTTTGGAGCTGAGGGAGAGTAGGTTTAGAATGGATCTTAGGAAGTTCTTCAGTATGGTTGTGGTCAGACTGGAAGTGGTTGCCCAGGGAGGTTGTGGATGCCTCCTCCCTGGAGGTGTTCAAAGCCAGGCTGGATGATGCCTTGAGCAGTCAAGTCTAGTTGAGAAGTGTCCCTGCCCATGGTGGGAAGGTTGGAGCAGTTATCTCTAAGGTAGCTTCCATCCAAAGCCTTTCTATGATTCTGTGATCTCCTTTCTTTTTGCAGTGATTCTCCTCATTTAATCTTCATGCTGGAAAACACCTGGACAGATGCCATGTTCATTCTCCAGATCATGTGTGAACTGAATGTTCTGCCACTGGCCCTTCAAATAACAAACATCTCAGGGAATGTCATGGTACATTTTTATTACTTACCCCCAAACACATTTTCCCAGATAAACAGTTCCATGGTTTCTGTGTTTTGAGTTGCTAGCTTTAATTTGTATGCAGTAATTGAAGATATTTGATGCTGTACATTTGGATTTGTTTGGTGGTGAGTGTGAGTTTGATGATCTAGTCATGTAATAATGTAAAAGCTTCCATCAAAATGTCACATTTGAGTTTTGTAGTTGATGATGATACAGAATAGTAGCAGTGTGAGGTGAGAGGGGAGCTAAGGGGGAAGACCACTGAAGAAACTAATAATGGCCAAAAGCAGATGCCTGCAGAGTATAAATTTGCCCTGTTGTATTTGGCAGTGCTTTCCAGGTTTTGTGTCCAGTTTTGGACTCCTCATTTTAAGAAGGACAAGAAACTGCTTGAGAGGGTATAGAAAAGGGCTACAAAGATGATATAAGGGGACTAGAACATCTGTCTTAGGAAGAAAGGCTAAGGGAATTTGGGCTCTTTAGCCTGGGGAACAGAAGGCTAATGCTCATGAATACTTAAAGGGTGGATGTCAGGAGGATGCAGCCAGTCTTTTTCCAGTGGTACCCACTGACAGGACAAGGAGTAATGGGCACAAACTTGAACATAAGAAGTTCCATCTAAATTTGAGGAGGAACTTCTTTAAGGGTGAGGGAGCTCTGAAACAGGCTGCCTGGAGAGGTGGTGGAGTCTCCATCTCTGGAGACATTCAAAGCCTGCCTGGATGCTCTCTTGTGCAATGTGCTCTAGGTAAACCCTCTCTGGCAGCAGGGGTTGGACCAGATGAACTCAGGAGGTCCCTTCCAACCCCTCTCATTCTGTGAACTTATGAATAGTTGAAAGACACTGCTTAGTCTGATTCTGTCTGTCAGTATTTTCTGTGCCTTGCTTTGAATTCCTTTTCTTTTTGCCCCTCTCTGTAGTCGAGGACGATGATGGGTGGACGATCGGAACGTAATGAATTCTTGCTGCTTCATGCATTTCATGAAAAAGACTACATAGTGCCAGACAAACAAGTGTTTAAAAAGCCTCTGCATAAGCTGGTGGGTCCAGTGTCCTCTCTTTCCAAGAATTTTTAATAAGGAAAAACAAAATCCCAAACCCCACGTTCATCTACTTTTGCTTCTCACTGTTCTGTGAGAGAGTGGAAAACCTGAACATAGCAAATTTTAGATTCAACTTATTGCTACAGCATATGCTAAATCTATCTTTTTTTCTTAATTTCTTGGTTTTAGTTGATATTGGAGGAATGTGTGCTTTAAAGGGACAGTGTGACAGCTTTTCCATTGTATGACAGATCTATGGAAACTCAAGTTGCTCTTTTAGTTTAAAACTGAAATAAGCTAAGTACTTAACTGTGTAGGGAAACAGTAAGGAACAAGATAGTTTGTGACGCTTTATAGATGCAGATTTGCTGTACAGTTATTTTAGTGATGAACAGTATTTCATGCACAATTTGTAAGGTAGGTGACTTAGAATCATAGAATCATTCAGGTTGGAAAAGATCTTTGAGATCATCAGGCCCAACCATTAATCCTACTCTACAAAGGTCACCATTGAAGCATGTTTCTAAGCACCACATCTAAACAACCTTTAAAATACATCCAGGGAGTATCAGAAAAATAAATCCTGTAGATAATACCAATGTGAATATATTTATTGAATCATTTATATTTTCATTAGTAAATTAAGATTTGAGAATGTACTTGTATTTCATTATATTTTGCTTGTTAGTTTTAAGTAAGTTCATCAGCAAATTCCAAAGCAGTAAGTTCTGTTGATTGATTGTTGCATCAAAGCAGGGAGGGAATTTTAAATCATTCAGAACAACATTGGACAACTTGGTACTGGGGCCAGTTCTGTTTAATATCTTTATTAATGGTTTGGATGAGGAGATTGAGGACACCAGCAGCAAGTTTGCAGACAACACTAAATTGAGCAGGAGTATTGGGTCTGCTTGAGTGTAGGAAGGCTCTGCAGAGAAATCTGGACAGGTTAAATCAATGGGCTGAGGCCAAAGGGATGAGGTTTAACAAGGCCAAGTGCTGGGTCCTGCACTTTGGTCACAGCAACCACAAGCAATGCTGCAGGCTTGGGGTGGAGTGGCTGGAGGGCAGCCTGGTGGAAAAGGATCTGGGGGTGCTGATGGACAGCTGGCTGAATGTGAGCTAGCAGTGTGCCCAGGTGGCCAAGAAGGCCAATGGTATCCTGGCCTGTATCAAAACTGGTGTGTCCAGGAGGGGTAGTGAAGTGATGGTGCCTTGGGACTTGGCCACAGCTTGAGTACTGTGTTCAGTTCTGGGTGCCACAGGATAGGAGAGACCTTGAGGTGCTGGAGCATGTCCAGAGAAGAGCAATGGGGCTGGTGGTGGGGTTTGGAGGGTGTCCTACAAGGATCTGCTAATAGAGCTGGGTTTGTTTAGTTTGGAGAAGAGAAGGCTGGGGGGAGATCTTACTGCTCTCTACAGCTCCCTGAAAGGAGGTTGGAGTGAAGCTGATGTTGGTCTCTTCTGCCACCTAAGCAGTGACAGGATGAAAGGCAATGGGTTGAAGTTGTGCCAAGGGAGGTTTAGGTTGGACATTAGGAAAAACTTCTTTAGTGAGAGAGTGGTGAGGGATTGGAACAGGCTGCCCAGGGTGGTGTTGGAGTCACCATCCCTGGAGGTGTTCAGGAAGGTGTAAATGTGCTTCAGGATATGGTTTAGTGGTCATGGTAGTTGGGTTATGGTTGGACTCAATAATCTTAAAAGTCTTTTTTAGCCTTAGTGATTTTGTGATTCTATAACTGGGAGAAAAATTCTGACTTCAGTGAAACAAATAGCAAAGTACTCTGAGTCAGTCATGATTTTTATTTATTTCATTAAAGGGCAGCCATTGCATTTCCAAGCCCTACATTTTAACTGGGCAGTAATATTTCTGAGTCATGAGTTGATACTATTTCATTTTTTTCCCCCTAGTGCTAACTTCTACAGCCATCCTGAAAATGCATACTGGTGATGTGCTGAATGATTACAATTTCTTAAGGTCTTTGCAGATCTCTTGTTAGGAGTTCGTTCCCATAGGAGTTGATTTGAATGCTGTTTTGATGTGTAAAGAGCTTTAATAAGGATCATGGTGGAAACCCCGTGATTTGTATGTGTTTTGAAAGGAACTCTATGCACTGTCTCCCATGTTCATATTTGATTTGCCAAAAAGAACTCCTCCAACAGTACAGAAATCGTGGTGACTCGATAATAACTTTTTTAAATGCCACATGTAGGTGGATGAAGACGAAGATTTGGAGGAACAGAGTAAATCCAAGATAGGGAAAAAGAAAGCAGCGTATGCTGGGGGCTTAGTCTTGGATCCCAAAGTCGGTAAGATGTGGCAGTTTTCTTTCTTCTATGAAGTTAGAGCCAGGTAGGTTCTATTCAAGCAGGTAGATTGTAATGAGCTCCATGTGTGTGTCTTGTGGTGGTGCTGGGGGCGGTTGCTGAGGTGGTTTGGGAGGAGATTGTTGGCATACAAGAAAATGCCCAACAGCAATTGCGGGATTGCTTACTCTGACTCTTTATTCCCCTTAGCTTTTTGTCAGAAGCTTGTGGTCTTGCAAGGAGTTAGGACTGCTTGTGTGCCTGTAATTTTCTGATGGACACGTAAGTTTCCTTTCAGTTTCTCCTCTATGTGGAGAAAACTGTACAAGTGTCCTAGAGTAACACAGAAGCTATCTGTTCAACTCTGGTGAGTTAATGGGGTTGGATCGTTCCACTTCTGACAGCCTTCTCTAATGGGTAGTGATGCATCTCAGCAACTAAATTGAAGGGAAGTGTGGTACAGGCAATCTATTACTGTCATCTAAATATTAATATTGCAGCTGGATGAAGTCCTTAAAGAGACTGAGTCATTCTGACTTTTGTTTTAAACTCTGTTTTAGGTTTTTATGACAAGTTTATTTTGCTTCTGGACTTCAACAGCTTGTACCCATCAATTATCCAGGAGTTCAACATCTGTTTTACCACAGTGCAGAGACTGTCACCAGAAGCACAGAAAAGGACAGAGGTTTGTGTGCTTTAACTTGTGAGTAAAGTTACACTTCAGTGTGTTATCTGTGAAGCAGCTTTTTAAGAAGCTGTTGGTTTTCATTGTGTAATGTTTGTTTCACACACACTTAAAATAGGTTATTCTTGTTTAAAAATGCATCATAGTAAGTTTTGGGTTGGGCCTTTTGGAAATATTTTGTCTGCCACCTTCCTTTCAGTAATACTTTTGGTAAGTTTTCTCTTGAATGTTGTATGTTTGTCATCTTCCTTTCAGTAATACTCTTAAAGAATCTTGGTAGGTTTTCCTTCGCCTAAATAAAATCTTGGTATCTTTGTGAAACAAGATTTGTAGTGAGGCTCTCTTGGCCCTTTTCAGCCCCACCTCTTCCTATCAAATTCTGCACTCCTTGACTGATTTCATCCTAACTTGATAGAAGCTTCCTAAGGTTAAGAACCTTTTGTGTCCGCCTTGCTGCGCTCCCTCGCGCCTTGCTGTGCTCCCTCTCGCTTCCCATCTCCCCGAGTGTTTAATTTATCTAGATTTATATTTGTGTATACACACACATATGTTTATATGTATGTAGAAAATATACACATACATTAAAAGAAAAAAACAATCATCTTGCATCTCATCCATGTCTCTTTTGGGGTTTTCCCCAACATGAGACAGAATTGGTCTTTGTCCCCAGCAGGTTAAAGACCACAAAACTCTTGTTATGGTGCTTGTTCTAAATTTGAGCTTTGGTGGGTCTGCAGGAGTAGTTGAGAGGTTATGTTGTTTGGTTTTGTTTTGGGTTTTTTTGGGGGTGAATGTTTGGTTTGTTTTACTTGTTAGGGTTTTTCCTCCAAATTTTTCACTTAAGGCATCTAATCTTCAAGCAAAAAACTAATAAGCTATGCTCATCATTTGACAGGTTGAAGAAGAGGAAGAAATTCCAGAGCTTCCAGACCCATCTCTGGAAATGGGAATTTTGCCTAAAGAAATCAGGAAGCTGGTGGAGAGAAGGCGCCAAGTAAAGCAGTTAATGAAACAGCCAGATTTAAATCCTGACCTTTATTTACAGGTGTGTTTTATAGGACTCCTTTGATTTCACTCCTACTCCCTTTAAGTGACCTGATGAGCCTTGCAGAATAGACATGATTAGTAGTGAGCAGTGATTGTAATGTGCTTTCCTTTTAGGCCTTCTTTGCTGCAGAGCATATAAAAAGCTAAGACTGTAATTGTGAATGTTAAATTCTGTTCTCTGTTGGCTGTGGTTCTATCATTTTTGCTGGTTGTGTTTCTTTTTCAGTATGATATCAGACAGAAAGCTTTGAAACTCACTGCTAACAGCATGTATGGCTGCCTGGGATTTTCCTACAGCAGATTCTATGCCAAACCTTTGGCTGCTTTGGTGACACACAAAGGGAGAGAGGTAAGTCAGTAAATAGGTTGTATACACATGTAAAAAAGGTGAGTTTAAGCCACCTGCTTTTTCACTCAATAGGAGAATGGTCTTGGGTTTGAACCTGCTTTACCTTCAGATCTGCACTTTTTGTCTTTTCTTACACTGCAGAGGTTGGGGAAAAAATGAGAGTGGTGTCTCGAAAAGAATCAGATGAATGTCTCAGAGGCTTAGAGCCTGTTTTGGAATTAAACTGCTTGGGTTCAATAGACCAGTTTATGGTGACAAAGAAAATCAAGGCTGCTTCCTTACATTTTCCATGGATTGCAGTTTTGCCTTTGATTCAGTGGCATGATTCACCTTTGGATGAGCTTGTCTTTGCCCTGTCTGTCCTATGTCCTGTGATGTTGAGTTCCTGACCCTGAAATTTTTTGGCAGGACTAATTAATCACACAGTGACAATGGCCTTATGTATTAGGGCCTTATTTTCAGAAACTGTTTGTTTGTTCCTTAAAATTAAGCTTTACTTTAGCCTCAAGAGGCCAGATTTTATTTTGAGAGTTGGTCTTAAATTCATTGGCAAAACTACTCTGGCTGTTGATTAGGAAGGCAACTGAGCGTAGACCACATCAGTTTGATTCCAGTGGGGAAAATAAGCATCAAGGATCCAAAACCTACCACTGATGCGCCGTGTCTAAAACACTTTTTGTTTTTCATGATGGTGCATATTAGTTCTTTCTAGAAGAAAATGCCAGCAGGAATCTGCAAAGGTGCCAAGAACAGATGTGAAAGGATGGCTGGTCAGTCTTTTAGTTGAGCAGGGAGATGAATTAGCTCACATCTATGTTCAGAGGCACATACTGTGTGTGACATGAGGGCACAGCTCTCTGCTGTGGGCTGCTCAATGCACTGAAGGTCCATTTACAGCTTCCAACTGATGTGCACTGAGGCATTTGGCTTCTGGTAATGCATCTTTGAGTTTAAAATTTAGTCTTCTCTTCTAAACAGGTAAGCCTACTTTACTGTCCTTCCAACTGATGTAACCAATGTATTTAACTTTGCACATGTTCAAGTGGGAAATAATTTCCAGGTGTGATATCTATAAATGCAGTATGAGTCCATGTGAATTCCAAAGCTGATATTTCCATGAAGGAAGTGGTATCTTTGTTGCAAGAGTCTCATGTATTTATCTACAAGTTTGACATGAAAGTGTCATAGCTCTATGTTTTTCTAGAAGTATTTTAAAAGTTATGAATTCGACCTAGGTTTATGAACTTCCTATAGGGCACCTCTCACAACCTGGATATTGTTTGTATACTTGACACTTTGGCCTTTTCTGAAGAGGAGCAAATAAATTTGCTTTGCACATTTTATTCTCAGTTGTCTGTGACTTAACAGTTATGAGAAAATGGTGTATGAAATTCTGATGTTCCTGCATTATGTGCCAAAGTGATGGAGGAATGGGAAAATCACAGAACGTTAGAGGTTGGAAGGGACCTTCAGATATCATTGAGTGCAACCCCCCTGCCACAGCAGGATCACCCAGGGTAGTCTGTACAGGAATGCATCCAGGCAGGTTTTGAAAGTCTCCAGAGAAGGAGACTCCACAACCTCTCTGGGCAGCCTGAAAAGATATCGGCCCCCTCCACTTGACACCCACCCCTCAGATATTCATAGTCATTGATCAGATCCCCTCCTGGTCTTCTTACGACTAAACAGCCCCAGGGCTCTCAGTCTCTCTTCACAGGGGAGTTGCTCAAGTTCCCTAATCATCCTTGGACTCTTAACTAGGTTGTACAGAATGTGCTAGGGAGCACTCTGAGACTGTCTTACATAGATGATTTTTATTTGGGAAGGATTTTTTGACCCTTAAATTCTGGTGATGCTAAACCTGGGCTTGCTTCTGCCAAGCCTTTGCACACATTTACATCTCCATTTTTTGTAGTTGCTCTGAGTATGGGGGAAAACTTAGTATTATGAAACAATATTGCTTGAAAGTGTGTTGTACTCAGTGCAGGTCTAATAGTTCCTCTGTGAAATGGGGCACAGCAGAGGGATGCCAATGACTGGCCCTGTGGGAGCCAGCCTGCATCTGGCAGCACTAGTGGTGAGCTCAGTGGGGCATTATTGTCTTAGTAGGTCTCTTCCATGCAGTGCAGCAACTCTTTTAGAGCTAAAAAAATGTCTGGGTTGTTTTTTTTTCCACCCATTCTTTGAGGTGGATAAACATTCATTGCTCTGGATACTGTGGAGGTAATGAACTTTGGGAAAATCTGAGAATTTTTCAGGTTGATCTGTACTCTTCTGCTTCTGTTAGGCCCCGCTGAAATACACTGTTCAGAGAACTTGCATTTTTAGGTGGTAAATAAAAACGTACAACTTTTAGCTCCTAATTTCTTGAGAAGTAGTTTTTGCTATAAAAGATGACACCTTAGTTTCTGGTTGTTTGGTTATCTTTAAAGGTTGAGGTGTTTAATCTGGGGAAATACTACTTCTGATTTTTTTCCGTTAATCTTTCTATTCACAGATTTCCTCTTACCACTAAATGCTAATATGAAAGAGGTCCATGTTAAGTATCAGGGGATTTAGATTCTCTGTATGAAAAAAGTTAACTAAAAAATAATTAGTATGGAGAAATTGTTAGAGGAGGGCTATGAAAATGATCAGGGGGTAGGAGCACCTTTGCTATGAGGACAGGCTGTGGGAGCTGGGGTTGTTCAACCTGGAGAAGAGAAAGCTCCAGGGAGACCTAATAGCAGCCTTCCAGTACCTGATGGGGGCCACAAGAAGGCTGCAGTGATAGGATGTGGGGTGATGGTTTGAAATAAGAGGAGATTTAGACTGGATGTTAGGAACAATTTCTCTACCATGAGGGTGGTGGAACACTGGAACTTGTTGCCCAGGGAGGTCATTGAGACCCCATCCCTGGAGATGTTTTCAAAGTCAGGCTCAACAGGGCTCTGAACAACTTATCTAGTGGAAGATGTCCCTGCTTACTGCAGAGAGGTTGGGCTAGATGGCCTTTGGAGGTCTGTTCCAACCCAAACCATTCTATGATTCCATGATCTCTTGGACCTAGCTGATCTTGGCAATAAATTTGAGTGTTAATTGAAGGACCTAAATGAATGCCAGTGGGCTTGTAGATGTCTAAGACGGAAAGATACTGTGTGGGATGAAAACTGACCTTAGTATTTGCACTAACACAGTTACAACTCTACTCTAAGTCTTAGTAGAATAGCTGAAAGCAGGAAATACACATTTCAAGTTGAAGAAGTTCTTGAAGCTCGTTGCAGCATTAAGTTTTAGTGTAGCTGAGAGAGAATGAGTTTTGATGGCTTTTGTAAACTGCTGCTTTCTAATTGTGTGACAAAAGACCCTTTCACTGAACCTGTAAGAAGACTGAGCATTTCAAGCATCTGATGCTGAGTGCTGTGTACTACCTCTCCTGGACTGTAACTTCTCTTTGTGATTTGGTGATACCAATGCACTAGAAGTAGTAGAGCTGCCATGGGGTCCTTTTGGTAATAAAAATTCTTGTAATTACACATTGCCATTTAAAAAACTTCTTTATAACTGTGCTGGTGTTGGAGATGTTCCCTTTGGTTTGATGGCAGAAGTATTAAATATAACGTGGAAAGGCCATTTATAATGACAGATCATAGTGCTAGGACAGTGTGATCCATACGAGTTTCACAGAATGTTAGGGGTTGGAAGGTACCTTGAAAGATTGTTGAGTCCAACCACCCTGCTAGAGCAGGAGCAGCTAGAGAAGGTCACACAGGGACTCATCCAGGCAGGTTTGGAATGTTTCCAGAGAACGCGCCTCCATAACCTCTATGGGCAGCCTGTTCCAGTACCCTGTCACTCTCACAGTGGAGAAGTTTTTCTTTGCTGCAGCTTACACCCATTGCTCTTTGTCCTGTCACTAGACATCACTGAGCAGAGCCTGGCTCTGTCCTCCTGACACTGCCCTTCACATCTTTATAAACATGAATGAGGTCACCCCTCAGGCTCCTCTTTTCCAAGCTAAAGAGCCCCAGTTCCCTCAGCCTTTGCTCACAAGGGAGATGTTCCAATATCTTAACCATCTCTTTGGCTCTGCACTGGACTCCTTCAAGCAGTTCCTTGTCCTTGACCTGAGGGGCCGAGAACTGGACAGACCAGATATGGCCTTGCCACGGCAGAGCAGATGGGAGGAGAACATCTCTGGACCTAGTAACTACACCCCTTCTGATCCATCTCAGGATGCCATTGACCTTTTTGGGCACAAGGGCACTGTTGCTAGCTCATGGTCATCCTCTTGTCCACCTAGACCCCCAGGTCCCTTTCCCCAGAGTTGCTCTCCAGCAGGTCAGTCCCCAAGCTGTACTCGTTCAGCCAGCCGCAGCAAGATATGAGCTACTGCTTGGCCTTTATTTACCTAATGGAGCAAAGCCTTCCAACTCTGGACCCAGCAGAGAGAGGTAGGATGTGGCATTGCAGTGAAGGAGATGTGATTTATGTGGGTAGTGTTGTAATGCTGCTGAATTTTCACTAGATGGCGAAAGAGACCTTGAGATCATTAATCAATTAAGACTTTTTGTCACGAAGTGGTTTAAACGTTGATTAATCAGGTTTTCCAAACCTCCTTTATTATTAATTTTTTTTTTCATTTATGTGTAATCTTTAGCAGGGAAAATGGGGGTATATCAGTGTGAATTTGTCAGAATTTAGTTCATTCTGTATCCCTGCTCAAGTTTTGGTTTATTTTGGAGGATATAAAGGGCAAAAATTTGGGGTAGGAGGAAGTTAAACCTGTTTAAACGGTTTGACCTTTTTGGAAAAGGTAAATGTTTTCCTGTTTTGATCATTAGAAATACATCAGTTCTTACAGCAAATTGGAAAAACAAAAATTCTTTCTGCTTTTGCAATCTAAATGTTCCATCATGGATCAGGAATGCTAGAAGGATTCTTGGACCTTTCACCCCAATCCCCCACGTTACTAAGGGTTTGCCCGGACGTTGCTCTTGTAACTCCAGCAGTTGCTTGCATGGAAAAGTAATAGGAAAATATTTACTGTATTTTTAGCTGTCCTTTAATGTAGTTTAGCAACTGGAAACAAGATGAGTCGGTGTTGTACAACCAGCCAGCTCTGCAGTAGCAGACAGCGTAAGGTCATGCTTTTCTAGCCTCTTTAAAGGACAAGTCTTTTGATGAAGTGTCAGTTGTCTGATTTCCCAAACACAGGATGCCCTCTGCTGCAGGATTTTCCTACAGGACAGCATAGTTATTGAGAGAATTGGATCTGTAGGCAGCTTGGTTACTAATGGCTGTCACTCAAAGCTGAGGCCTTTTCCAGGTGCTTGCATTTCATTGTTGCGTATTTTTGCCCAGGCAGCTAGAAAACCTGCATTTGAAAGGAAAAATAACACACTTGATGTTTTCTTCAGTACTTGCAGGTAGGTCTGGTATTACTTTCTGCAAAGTGAAAGGGGAAAAGAGGCAAATTGGGTTAATTCCAACTTTTCTCATTCAGATCCTTTAGATACATTCTCAATTAATAATTGGTTTAAGACCCTGGCAGTCAAAAGGAAAGAATAAAAGCACGTTGCTGCCACAGTCTGAGAAAAGAATGGATGAGGGAGGAGAAAGATGAAACAGAGAAAAAAGAGCTCATTTGACAAAAATTAAGCAAGGGTAGGTAAGCAGGTTAATGGCCATCTATTAGAATTGTCTTCTGTAAAGAGATCCTGGCATTTTGGTGAGGGTTTTTAGCAGAAAACTTTTTTCCCCCTGAAGTCTTGTTCACCCAGGGAATTGATCATCAGCTCCATTTTCTTAACCACACCTAAAATGTGGTATCCTGAGGTGCATCGAGTGTGTCCAGCAGATCGAAGGAGGTTCTTCTCCCCTCTACGTTGCCCTAGTGAGGCCCCACCTGGAATATTGCATCCATTTCTGGGCTTCCTAGTTCAAGAGGGACAGGGATCTAAACAGCCCCAGGCCTCTGAGCCTCTCCTCATCAGGCAGTGCTCCAGTCCCTTTGTCGTCCTCGTAGCCCTCTGCTGACTCTCTCACGGATCTACTCGAGTGAGTCCAATGGTCTGTAGAGGAGAAGACTGAGAGGGGATCTAATCAATGTCTATAAATATCTGAGGACTGGGGGTCAGGAAGGAAGGGACAAAGTCTGCTCACTTGTGCCTTATGATAGGACAAGGGGCAATGGATGTAAACTACAGCACAGGAAGTTCCACCTCAACACGAGGAAGAACTTCTTGACTGTAAGGTTCACAGAGCACTGGAACAGGCTCCCCAGAGGGGTTGTGGAGTCTTCTCTGGAGACTTTCAAGCCCTGTCTGGATGCATTCCTCTGTGACCTGCACTAGATTCTATGGTCCTGCTCTGGCAGGGGGCTGGACTCAAGGACCTCCAGAGGTCCCTTCCAACCCCTAACATCCTGTGATCCTGTGATTTGGTTATCTGCTCTACAGGAGCTATCATGTAAAAATGGGGCAGTTTTTAGACTCCTGGTTTTTTACCCCTGTTGTGGTATGGAAGAAAGAGGCTTGTTTTAAAAGGGAATGAAGCCTCCTGAAGTCTCATATAAGCATACTGTCTGTATTTAAACAGTGAATACAGCATAACATTTTTGGAAGACATGATGGCAAAAGGCTAGTCAAGGAGTTTCTGAGCTGCTTTTAAATATAAAAATGGCAAATGGAAATCTTAGGAGAAATTGTGCTAAGTTGTTACAGTGTGCCCTGGTGGCCAAGAAAGCTAATGGCATCCTGGCTTGTGTTAGAAGCACTATGGCCAGCAGGGACAGGGAGGGGATCATCCCTCTGTGCTCAGCACTGCTGAGGCCACACCTCGAGTGTCCTGTTCAGTCTGGGCCCCTCACTATATGAGGGACTTTGAGGTACTGTAGAGTGTCCAGAGAAGGGCCTGGGGCACATTACTGAGGGAGCTGGGGTTGTTCAATCTGGAGAAGAGGAAGATGAGGAGAGACCTCATTGCTCTCTCCAACTACATGAAGGGAGGTTGGAACAAGGAGGGGACAACATCTTCTCCTTAGTGACAAGCAACAGGACCAGAGGAAATGGTCACAAGCTGCCCTAGGGAAGGTTCAGGCTGAATACTGGGAAGTATTTGTTCACTGAAAGGGTTGTCAAACATTGGAATGGTCTGCCCAGGGCAGTGCTGGAGTCACCATCATTGGGGGTATTTAAGCAGTGTGTGGACCTGACATTTAGGGACATAGTTTAGTGTTGCCCTGTCAGTACTGGGTTGAGGGTTGGGCTGGATGATGTCTGAGGTCTCTCCCAACCAGATATATTCTGTGTTTCTGTTCCTAAATGAAAACTGTTGGGGTCAAACCAGTTGTCACTGTTGTTGAATTTATCATTATGTGTGCCATTGTGAGCAAGTGAAAAAGCTACGTGTGTTATTCTGCATGCTAATGTCCCAAATGAGTTAGAACAGACATTTCAAAAGAGAGGCTGCTTAACCATCTAAAAATGCAAACAGTATCAAGTAGTAGAAGAATTATGGAATATCTTAACATTTGTTGAAATGAAATATCATTATTATTGTGAGTCAAGTGCATGAGATGACATCTGGACTGATAAAGACTTTGGCATCTCAAGGAGAGGAAATGAAACATTTCAATTAAGAAGAATGGTCAGAATATTTTGAGTGAGGAAGAAATTAGTCGGGAGGGGGGAAAAATAAATAATATTTTATTTTGGGGCATGTGTTTTATTTTTCACTGGACCAGAAAGGATTTATTTAATTGATATTCACCAATAGATGTTTGGGAAGATGATCAGATTTGGATTGTTTGTACAGCAAGTGAGATCAATAAAGAGATTTTCTTCTTTTGTGACTGCTTATTTTAAGGTTGTGCTATCATGAGAGGTGTGGTGCCTCTCACTTCCTGACTGCTGATTTCTCTGGATGGGTTATAGCAATTGCATGGCCCCATGGTGAGTTGGATCAGCCTGGTGATCTGAGTTGAAAACTAACTCTAAAGGAAAAGCAAATTGATTTCTGTTGGATCAATGACTCAGTGACTCGTTGCACACACTTAGAGCTGGTGGAAAGGAGGAGGTTGGAAAGTGGGGGCAGACCCCACTGTAAGGAGTCAGGCATGACCAGCCTTTTTTCAGCTCACACTGTGAAACTGTAGGGTTAGTGTTAATAGGAAGAACATGGGAGGACAGGAGGGGAGGGGTGGTGGATTGGTTGTTGCTTTCCTTCTGTACTTTTGTTTGTGGTTTTTTTTTTCCTTATGGTTTCCTATCTTGTGTTTTGTTCCTGTCTTGAGTCTTAATTTAACCTGGCTATGTAACAAGATATTCCTCACCCATAATTGTGATAAAACTGGAAGTCATGGTACTAGGAGACCTTAAAGAGCAAGGTCTCTGCCACATTCTCTGATCTGAAATTGTAGAAGCTATGTGTGTTGGGCAGAGAGCAGATACCTCAGGATGAGGAGAGAGAATAACACATCCAGTGTTAACAGGAAAGACTCTCAGGTGTGCTGTAAGATATTGGAGAATGCACCTGAATCCTGCAGCCCTGAAGTTCTCTGTGCTGCAGCTTTAGAATAACTGAAGAAATACTTAAATCCTACTTAGAATACTGTAGCAATTATGGGATTCACAAGACAGAGATCTTTTCATGGTTCTCTTCGTCAGATACTGGCATAGATATATCAGTATCTCCTCTGGAGACGAGAAGGCTCTGGCGAGACCTTAGAGCTACACTTCAATATCTGAAGGGGATCTGCAGGAAGGCTGGGGAGGGGCTGTTTAGAAGTCAGGTTAGATGGGGCTTTGAGCAAGCTTATCTAGTTAAGGATGTCCCTGCTCACTGAAGAGGGAGTTGGACTAGATGACTTTCAAAGGTCCCTTTCAATCCAAAGCATTCTATGATTCTATGATTTCAGGTTTTGAGACTCAACAACAGCTTAAGTTGTTCTTCAGGGTGTTAGTGCCTCACTCATTTGTGTCTT
Source organism: Picus viridis (assembly GCA_033816785.1). Classification (NCBI taxonomy): domain Eukaryota; kingdom Metazoa; phylum Chordata; class Aves; order Piciformes; family Picidae; genus Picus; species Picus viridis. The sequence continues at coordinate 27,361,676 of CM066570.1, read as the reverse complement.
ACATTTATATTAAACCGAAAGTTGGTCTGTTCTGGAAACACTGTGTTTGGAAATCTGGATGGTAATCAAGTTTTCAAAATAAAAGAGACTTCTAATTAGGGGTTAAAAATAATTTTCCTTTTTAAGCCCTATTCCTCAGAGTATAGAAAAATGTTCTCACTGAAGTATCTGTCTCCCACAAGATTAAATAAATATTCATATTGTCCTTCAAAGCTATGACACCTTGATCTCATCATCAAAAAGTTTTCATGTGTTTCCTGGGAATGTTGCCCACTCTGCAAAAGCTCACTGGTGCACAGCAGACTGTATTGAAAGTTTTTTCCACAATTACATGATCTGTTCTTTATCTTCTTGGATGAATGCTCATTTGAGCCTACTAGATCTGCTGCTTTCAGGTAATGATTTTAAGAAGGACATTGAGACTCTTGAATGTGTCCAGAAAAGGGCAGCAAGGCTGGGGAGAGGCCTTGAGCACAGCCCTTATGAGGAGAGGCTGAGGGAGCTGGGATTGTTTAGCCTGGAGAAGGGGAAGCTCAGGGGAGACCTTATTGCTCTCTACAACTACCTGAAGGGAGGTTGTAGTGAGGTGGGGGTTGATCTCTTCTCCCAGGCAACCAGCATCAGAACAAGAGGACACAGTCTCAAGCAGCACCAGGGGAAGTTTAGGCTTGTGGTGAGGAGAAAGTTCTTCACAGAAGGAGTTGTTGGCCATTGGAATGTGCTGCGCAGGGAGGTGGTGGAGTCACTGTCCCTGGAGGTGTTCAAAAAGGGATTGGACGTGGCACTTGAAGCCATGGTTTAGTAGTCATGAGGTGTTGGGTGACAGGTTGGACTTAATGATCTTTTAGGTCTTTTCCAACCTTATTGATTCTATGATTTAAGGGTAGTGATGATTCTACTCTGACAGAAGAGAAAGGCTGAGAGATGGGTTTCTTTGATATGGAGGGAAAAAAGTTCAGGGGTGGAATTGTGGTCTTCAGCGACCTAATGGAGAGTAGTGAAAAGAAACCAGAATCTTCCCAGAGATGCACAGGCTTGCACCAAGCAGGTATTGCCCTTTCTTGGGTAGGAACTTGTGTTAGATGATGTCCAGAGATTCCTTCAAACAAAAATTGTTTCATACCATCAGTTCAGAAATTCCTTTAATTGATGCTCAGATCTATTGCCAAGGTCAGATAGTTCCAACAGATCGAAGAATCACACAGAGAGCAACTTGTCTCAGTGTATATATCAGAATAGTTGGTGTTGGAAGGGACCTCCAAAAGTCATGTAGTCCTAACTCCCCGCAGTCAGCTGGGGCATCCTCCACTAGATCAGCTTGCTCAGAGCCTTGTCCAGCCTGACCTTGCATGGGGCCTCAACTACCTCCCTGGGCAACCTGTTGCAGTGTTACACCACCCTCATGGTAAAGATCTCGTTCCTGACATCCAATCTAAATCTGCTCTTCTCTACTTTCAATGCATGGCCCCTTGTCCCATCACTTCAGGCCTTTGGAAACAGTCCCTCTACCGCCTTCTTGTAGGCTCCCTTCAGGTGGAGCCCTCTGAGCCTTCTCTCTGCAGGCTGAACAACCCCAGCTCCCTCAGCTTGTCCTCATAGCAGAGGTGTTCCAGCCCCCAGTTATCTTTGTGGCCCTCCTGTGAACCTGCTCCATCAGGTCCATGTATTTCCTGTCTTGAGGGCTCCAGAGCTCAATGCAGTACTCCAAGTGAGGTCTTACCAGAGCAGAGTAAAGTAGCAGCGTCCAAGTGAAGAAAGCCAGAAGGGTGAAGATATTTCAGCAGGCATACTTGTCTTCCCAGACTGTTTTATTTTCAAAGCTGAAGAAAAATCTTTGGTTTGGCTACTCTGTATAGATTGCTAGAATGGCTTTTCACTAGACCTCTGCCAGGATTCATCGACTTAATTGAGGAGATATGCATGTGTGGCTTATGGCATTGCCAGCATCAAAACATACTTAGGAGACAGATTCAACACTTTGTTCAAGGCATTTATTTATCTGTGGAAGGTGCATTGTCTGCTCCTGCAAGTACCAATACCTTGTAAGGATATAGGAGGTCTCACTGGGCAACATGAAGACTTTTTCTTGGGTAGCAGATGTGTTTTAACAAGCAGAGGCATACCTGATGAAGATTTCTTAATGTAAGCAAGCAATGCTAGAACAAAGAAACCTCTAAGTCAAGCATGTAGCCTAAGCTAATTTGTTCAGACTTACTTTGTAGCACAAAGAGGGCTGGATGAAATAAATCCCCCAAATTTAAGAGTGTGATAGGTGATTGAGAAGCACAGGCAAGGTTAACTTGCTCTCTGCTTTCCTTCCAGTGAATATACGTAACGTAATGCAGGAGATGTTGCTAGTGGTAGAGTTGTCTTTAGCTTCAGGCTATGCCCCTTATCAAACTTAAGTGGGTAAGGTTTCAGGGAGCAGGATTAAATTCTGTATGTTGATACCTTCTTTACAATTTGATACTCTCTGCATTTGCTGATTTGAGCCAGTAGAAACAGTTGTTCCGTAAAATGCTATTTCAATACCCAGGTTAGTAAAAGATAAAAAAGAATCCTTAATCCAATTCCCCTTTACCTTTCACGTTTAGTCTTTTTACGTTTTTGTATATTTTCACCATTAGACTTTTTAAAACACAAGAAGTAGGTTTTTAGGCTGTTTGGAGTGGGAAGTGGTGCAGTTACTTGTGTCACTGAAATGCAGTGCTCATCAAAACCAGGGAATGTCATTTCAACCTTACTGCAGGGATTAGTCCCTGGCAGTCATTTCTATGTGAACTTGTGCTGGTCTTGGTCATTACATGAGACTGTGAGGGTGGTGAGACACTGGGAGGTGGTGGAAGCCTCATCCCTGGAAGTCTTTAAGGCCAGGCTGGATGTGGCTCTGAGCAGCCAGATGTAGTGTGAGGTGTCCCTGCCCATTGCAGGGGGATTTGAACTAGATGCTCGTTGGGGTCCCTTCCAAACCTGACAATTCTGTGATTCTGTGACATGCAGCCTTTTGGAAAGATGATTCCTGGTTCTTGCTGATGTAACCAAACAGCTGCATGGCTCATGAATCTCAGATGGATCATGCCTTGTTAAGCTAATGCTTTCTTTCTAAACACTTGTCTTGCTCATGAACCAGACTACAACATGTTGTCAGAAAAAGCTGTTTAATAATCTGCTGTGATGAAATTCAGGGTCACATTTCATGAAAAGTCTAGGTAAGAAGGGTTTCTGTGATAAGAGGTATAGAAGACCTTGAGATACAACTACTTTTCTTTATCCAAGGAAAGTAAATCTGTAGAACAGTAGCCAGGCAGAAGAGTTGCAAAGTAATCACTGCACCTGGCTTGTTTTGGCCTTCAGTTTGGTGTTGTGAATTGCTCTCTGTGTGACTTCATTCTGTTAGGCAGTACTGCATTTGAGGCACTAATAATTTATCTTCCATTCTCTCTGACTTCAGGGCAAAGAATGTTTTCAGGATTAATTTCATTTTTCTTCCTCAATGCTTCTGATTTGACTGGGATATCAAACTGTGACAGGCTTTGTTGTACCATGGCTTGGAATTGGCATCTGGAAGAATGCCACAAAACCATAGGGACATCTCAGCTGTTTGCTCAAGTGCATTGCAGCCTTCCTGTTGGCTTTGCTCTGTTTGGAACTGGAGTTGTTGCACCTAGAACTTCCTTGGATGTACCCTTTAATTTTTGAGCAATCCAGCTGTAAGTCAATGATAGCTCATGTTTTGGGTTGCTTGTGACCTGCTTAATTTCTCCTTTCTGTTCTCCATCTCCCTCAGAAATCACTGTTGTCATCCTCTTGGAATTTAGGCATTCACCATCTGGAATTTGCTCAGAAATCTGTCAGATTCTTTCAATTATAAATGCTTGCCTGCCTCACTGTTTTAATATGCAATGTACCTAGAGGTTTTTTTTTTTTGGTTCAATGCATAACTTTATATTTTTCAACTTAGAGTTACAAGTAGTCATCCTGGAGCTAAAGAAAAATCAATGAGAAGCCTGTACTTAGACTGAGAACCCCTGCAGAAAGCTTTGATTAGAGAAAAGCTTTAGATCTGACTCTCAGACACAATTGTCCATCAGGTGGCCAGTGATTTTGGCATGTACTGCTGTATACCACAGATGCTAGAGATGGAAAAAGGTCTGTTACATCATGTAGTTCATCTTTCCAAGTATGTATATAGTTACTTCAGCAGAGGCACAACTCCTCATGTCTGCATTTTGTTGAAGGCCGCTGTCCTTCAAAAAGCCACTTCCAATTTCACTTTTGTCACCTTTTTTTGATCTCTGATTTTTAATAGATTTAAAGACACTGATTTTTTAACAGATTTAAAGACAGAAGACAAGCTTGCCTTCAGTAGGAATGTGTTAATTGACAGGTGTCCTGAAGTTCCATGTTCCTGGCAGTGGTCCAGGATGACAGAGCAGTAATGATTTAGAAGCTGCCATTCCTTCCTGGTGAAAGGATTGGAGGAAATCTGTGAAGTTATTAACTACTATTAGTTTCTAGTAGATTGTGAGGAGATGATTATGGTGTCTAATTAGTTGAGATTACCTCCTTTTATACAGAATGTTTGGGGTTTTTGAAAAATTCCTGTACATGCTGTCTTACAGCTTGCACCATTTTCCCCCCTCTTTAGTGTTCTTGATGGTTACCCTGAGGATTTGAGTAAGGCATCATGTTCCTATTTGTATATGGTGTAACTAGTACAGTCATTTAATTTATTATTTATTTTATTCAGGGTAAATGGATTCCAGATAACTATCTGTCAGTTGATGTTTAGTTCAGTGGAAATGCTTTCATGTAAATCACAGAACAATATTTGTGATCTCTAATAAGATTGGACTGAATTTACAGGACTAAAGTACTTCATCCTGGAATAAACACTTCATCCTAATCTAGTGGAAAGTGTCCTTGCTCATGGCAGGGGGGTTGGAACTAGATGATCCTTGAGATCCCTTCCAACCCTGACAATTCTGTGGCTCTGTGAAAAAAATACCTTGCTGAATCCAGGGCAGGAGATTATTATAAACACTGCCACTTTAAAAGACTGTATTGTGCTGACATACATCTGTGTAATTGGAATTAGCTGTGTTGCTCCCACAGTGGGAAATGTCCCACTGATGTTAAAAAAATTGCTGGGAAAACTAGCACACATGAAATTTTCCTCCTAGTTTGTGCGCTCTTTGTAAAGTTGAACCAATATCCCTTGATATATTTTTGCTGTAGACTAAAGTTTTGAGGTTTCTCTAACCAGCTCTTTAGCTGTCATAGACTGTTTGGAATTGATGCCTGATGGGGCAGATGCTTTTCTTTTCATAGAATCATAGAATTAGCCAAGGTTGGAAAAGGCCTTGGAGATCATGAGGTCCAACTATTAACCCTTCTCTACCAAGGTCACCACTAAACCATGTTGCTAAGTGCCACATCTAAACTATCTTTAAACACATCCAAGGGATGGTGATTCTACCACCTCCCTGGGCAGCCTGTGCCAATGCTTGATCACTCTTGTAATGAAAAAATGTTTCCTAATGTCCAGTTTCAACCTCCACCGGTGCAGCTCAAAGCTCTTCCCTCTCGTTCTGTCATTAATTACCTGTGAGGGGAGACTGGCACCTACTTCTCTATATCATCCTTTCAGGTAGTTGTAGAGGGTGATAAGGCTCTTCAGGCTCCTTTTCCTCACATTGAACAGTCCCAGTTTCCTCAGCTGCTCTTCACTAGAATAAATCTTCAGGCCCTTCACCAGCTCAGTTGCTCTTCTTTGCACCGCTCCAGCCCCTCAATGTCTTTCTTGTACTGAGGTCCCCAAAACTGAACACAGCACTTGAGCTGTGCCCTCACCAGTGTTGAGTACAGGGGGACAGGATGCCATTTGCTTTCTTTGCACCTGGGCACACTGCTTGCTCATATTCAGCCTCTTGTCCATTGGAACCCCCGGCTCCCTTTCTGCCAGACAGCTTTCCAGCCACATTTCCCCAAGCCTGGAGCGTTGCTTGGGGTTGCTGTGGCCCAAGTGCAGGATACAGCACTTGACCTTGTTGAGGTATGTCCCTTTGACCTCAGCCCCCTGATCCAATCTAAGTCTCTCTTTAGAGCCTCCCTACCCTCAAGCAGATCAACACTCTCACTTAACTTGGTGTCATTTTACTTCCTTCCAATGAATTTCTTGATGAAACCAGTTCCTTCTGTGACTAGGAGATATTTGCACTTCATAGGGGTCTAATGGCATTCTTAATGACTGTGGTTGCTCTTAGGCTTCTCTGGAAGATTCTGTCCTAATATTGGCTTATTTTCTGACTGCATAACTAATTTTTTTTTCTTTTCCCCCATTCAAATAACCTCCTCCCTGTTAGTGTACAGATCTTTCATAGATTCACAGAATGGAATAGCAGGTTGGAAGGGACCTCAGGGATCATCTAGTCCAACCTTTCAGGGTGAGAATATAGTTCAAAGGACATCACCCAGCGCCCTGTCATGCTGGGCCTTGAAACTGCGTAATGTAGGGGAATCCACCACCTCCCTTGGGAGTTTATTCCAATAGTTTGAATAGTGAAAATATTTCGTTCGGGCATCCAGTCCATCTTTTGCCATCAGATACTTCAGTGATGGATCTTGAACTTTGATGAATGTTTCAAGAAAATAATTCTGAAAACCTCTTATCTTTCCTACAGGGGCAAGTCATCAAATTTGATTGCATTATTTATTTCCCACCCTCCCCTCCCCCTCCCCCCCACCCCAAAAGATGGGCTTCTGACATGCTGACCAAGGGAAGATTAATAAATTGTGGCTTTTGTTTGTGTCTCTCAGTTTTCAGCTGGCAGCAGAAGCTTGTGTCACTTTGCTCTGTCATAAATACTGTGTTAAATTACAGCAATTTTTTTTTTTTTTTTAAAGAAACTGTTTGATTTTTTGCCAGGGATTCCTGAGCCATCTAGTAATAGTTTCAGGGATCCTATTCCTTCCCTGAAAATCAGTGCCAATTTTGGATTGTGCAGCTGTCCTAGTTTCCTTTTCATTAATTTTCACTGTAGGAATAAATGTTTGTTGTCCAATGTTTATTATATTAGCTTATTTAAAGTCAGTTATTGCCTTCTCCACATAGATCTTGCTTCAGTTTTTGGGTTCATTTTCCTAAAATAGGGGGGAAGGGAAAAAAAAATTAGATCTGCTGGAGGAAATCTAGATGGTAAAACAGTATGAAGTGGCATTTATTTGACTATTCCAGAAATGATCCTTCTGTTATTCCATACAGGACTGCATAGCTTTTGGCTCAGCTGGTCTGTGTAATAGGGGAGAGCCTCCCTGCTAAGTCAAGCAAGTCCTTTTTGCTTTGAGAAGCATGTAAGGCATGCCTGGTAGTAGATTAGCACAATTATCAAGTATCAGTACTGACTTAGTGTTTGTCCCTGGCCTTTTCCATCTTAACTTTAAGGAAAGCCTGTTTTGTGACTGGCTGTCTGCCCCTCTTTGAGAGGAACTGGGGTTAAGAGTTTATTAATAGCTTGGGGCGTACGTAGAACATCACAGACTTGTGATACTCTTAAGCATAGTTTTGTCCAGCACAATGCTTCTTTCACTAAGATCTTCAGAGACAGTATTGGAAGCAGACATCATTAATGGTATTTGAATTTTTATAGCCTGGTAAGTTTTTGTTAATACAAAAACAACAAACCCACAAACAAACCTCATTCCTGTTTGTAAAGATGCGAAGGGCAGCGAGGAGGACACAACCAGGCTGATGTCCAATGATAAGACAAGGGGCAATGGATGCAAGCTAGAGCAGAGGAGGTTCCACATGAACATAAGGAAAGAAATTTTCACTATAATGGTTCCAGAACCCTGGAACAAGCTGCCTAGAGAGGTTGTGGAGTCTGCTCGGGAGGTGTTCCAAATCCACCTGGATGCATTCCTGTGTGACCTACTCTAGGTGCTCCTGCTCTGGCAGTGGGGCTGGTCTGGATGACCTTTTGAGGTCACTTCCAACCCCTAATGTTCTGTGATTCCATGAAAAACCAACAAGCTTTCTGCATGCTTTGCAGAGCACAGAGGTGCTGGGGTTCATCTTTAATTTTCAATATTTGTGTTGTAGCAAATAGTTGGTTTAAGACTATAGTGATCTACCATAAAGAGACCAGTGATTCACACTTGTTCAGTGGAGGGAATACATAGAATACCAGGTTGGATGGGACTTCAAGGATCACCTAGTCCAACCTTTCAGGATAAGAATGTAGTTTAAATAAAGGCCCCCAGAACCCTGTCAAGCTGGGCCTCAAAACTGGGAAGACTTGGTGCTCTCTGGGCATTCTGAGCTGTTGCAGTGAATGCTGATGAGGATGAGTTTGTGAAAACCTGAGAGGAAGATGCATACCTATAATGAAAAAAGGTTTGCTTTTAACTGCTTTTTAAGTGCTTAAATGTGAAGTCAGCTGTACTTAAGTTCTTGGAATACAGCCAGGAGTGGCAAACAAATTTTCCTAGACAGCAAGGAATTGATTTCCTTTTGTTTATTTCAACAACATTTTTCTCTTTCCTGTTTTCCATGTTTCTTCCCAAACAAGTGCTTGAATTATCCTCTTTGGTGTGTGCTTAATTGGGGATGGAGTGGAGTTGCTGATGGGCAGTTTAAGAGGAGATTAATTGTCCAAAAATACCAGCAGCTTCTCTGGTAACTTCAGAGCCTTGAAGTTAAAACCTGAAGGAGAAACATGAAAATAACTTTGACCTCAGCAGGTTAAGAAGTTGAATGTCGAGAATAAAACAAAACTATCCAGAAAAGACAGCTATGGGTCTTGCAGGTCACAAAAATAACATGAAAATACTGAATGCTCAGAGCTGATGAAGGCAAATACTGCATCCCACTGAAGGGCAAGCCACTTTGAGTCCAGAAGTCTGCAAAAAGTGAAAAGAGCCTGGATAAATGAGTTCTATTCCATATAAATAATTAAAATAGCAAAATAATATTGAGCTATCAAAGTCAAACTTGAAACTCAATGTCTGCATTTAAACAAATTCCTTTTTACTGAGGAATGAAAAGCTCAACATGAGCCACCAGTGTGCACTTGCAGCCCAGAAGGCTGATCACATCCTGGGCTGCATCCAGAGGAGCGTGGCCAGCAGATGTAGGGAGGTGATTCTCCCCCTCTACTCCACTCTGGTAAGACCCCACCTGGAGTACTGCATCCAGTTCTGGAGCCTCCTTTGCAGGAAGGATCTGGAGGTGCTGGAAGGTGTCCAGAGAAGGGCCATGAGGATGAGCAGAGGGCTGGAGCTCCTCTCCTATGGAGGCAGACTGAGAGAGTTGGGGTTGTTCAGTCTGGAGAAGGCTCCAAGGAGACCTTATTGTGGCCTCCAGTGTCTGAAGGAGCTGGGGAGGGACTTTGTAGGGTGTTGAGTAGTGATAGGACTGGGGAGAATGGAGCAAAACTAGAAGTGGGTAGATTCAGGTTGGACATTAGGAAAATGTTCCTCACCATGAGGGTGGTGAGAGACTGGCACAGGTTGCCCAGGGAGGTGGTGGAAGCCTCATCCCTGGAGTTTTTTAAGGCAGGGCTGATTGTGACTCTGAGCAGCCTGAGGTGGGGTTGGAAGTGGATGATCCTTGTGGTCCCTTCCAACCCTGGCAATTCTGTGACTTCCTGAAAAAGAAATGCAGATGGGCTACATATGAAGTCTGTATATTAGGGTGAGAGTCACTGCTTGAGTAGGTTTGGGGTTTGCTTTTTACATTTGGGTTTTTTTCCTTTTTTCTTCTTTTCTTTTTCCTACAGAGGAGAGCAGCTGGCTAAGATCTGTGGAAATCGTGCTTCCAACTCTGCTCATTTTTTTGCTGACGCCTTGTGTTGAACTCTTCCTGGAGGGTGAAATGTCTCTTGGCACATTTGTTGCCATCTCCTGTCTCTGTTGATAAGGCTTAGTTAGCCCTTTACCCAGGAAAGTGCATGATGTAGTTTCAAAACCTTCTCCATTTACCTGTTGTTGTGGGGTTTAGGCAGGTCCTCTTCTAAGTGTTTTCCACCTGATGCATATCATTACTATTCCAGCTGACTAACATGGAAAATGATAATTGAAGCTACAAGCCTATTACATAGTAAGCTTTAATTAGTTAAACAGCTTTGTATTCATTTACTGTTGGTGCTAACGTTCTTGAAATTAATTGGCACTAAAGGAGGTTCAAAGTTGATCTCCAATCATTGCTGTTACAATGTGCTACATTACCAGGTAACTTGGCTTATTTGGTGATTTAATTCTCAATTATTGCTGCAAGTTAACAAGGCCAGAGTAATTATCTGAGAAACTATAGGTGTGCTGGTGAGACAGATGTGGCCAGACCTTTCCAGTAGGAGTTTGAGTGCCTGCTGTATTCCAGGGAACAGGCAAGGGAAGGTGATTTAAGTATCTGCTACTTAATATCCACACATACTGAGAGACACAGTATTTAGGACAAGGGGCAGTGGGTGCAAGCTGGAACGTAGAAGGTTCCATGTGAATGTAAGGAAAAACTTCTTCACTGGAACAGACTGCCCAGAGAGGTTGTGGAATCTCTTTCTCTGAAGGCATTCAAAACCCACCTGGACACGTAGCTGTATGACCTACTCGAGGTGGTCCTGCTCTGGCAGGGGGAAAGGATGATATCTGGAGGTCCCTTCCAACCACTAATGTTCTGTGATTCTGTGATCTACCTCTGTCACCCAACAACAGATGGGGGAAGATTTTGGTGATAGCATACTTCCAGATCTTCTGTTAGGCTAACAGAGTTCCAGTGTGAGAACGACCACAACTGTCAATAGCTGTAATTTATCAATGACATCAACCCTGGCCTATGCAAACATCAAAGCAAACATGGGATCATAGAATCAAAGAGTGTTAGGGGTTGGAAGGGACCTGGAAAGATCATCGAGTCCAACCTGCCTGCCAGAGTAGGAGCACCTAGAGCAGATCACACAGGAATGCATTCAGGCAGGTTTGGAATGTCCCCAGAGAAGGAGACTCCACAACCTCTCTGGGCAGCCTGTGCCAAAGTTTTAGCACTCTTTCAGTGAAAAGGTTTTTCTTCATGTTCATGTCGGACCTCCTCTGCTCTGGCTTGCAGCCAGCGTCCTGGCTGCATCCTCCTGACGCTGCCCTTCACGTCTTTATAAACATGAATGAGGACACCTCTCAGGCTCCTCTTCTCCAAGCTCAAGAGCCCCAGTTCTCTCAGCCTGTCTTCATAAGGGAGATGTTCCATTTCTTCCTAACATCCAATCTGAATCTACCCATTTCTATTTTTGTTCCATTTCCTCTTAGTCCTATCACTACCTGACGCCCTACAAAGTCCCTCCCTAGCTTTCTTGTAGCCCCCTTCAGGTACTGGAATGCCACAATAAGGCCTCCTTGTAGCCTTTTCTCTAGACTGAACAACCCCAACTCTCTCAGTCTGTCCTCATTGGAGAGGAGCTCCAGCCCTCTAATCATCCTCGTGGCCCTTCTCTGGACACGTTCCAGCACCTCCAGATCCTTCCTGTAATAGAGGATCCAGAACTGGAGACACTACTCCAGGTGGGGTCTCACCAGAGTGGAGTAGAGGGGGAGAATCACCTCCCTTGACCTGCTGGGTATGCTTGTCTTGATGCAGTCCAGGATGTGATTGGCTTTCTGGGCTGCAAGTGCACACTGGTGGCTCATGTTGAGCTTCTCATCCACTAGCACCCCCAAATCCTTTTCTTCAGGGTTGCTCTCAAGTCAGTTGCTGCCCAGCCTATATTGGTGCTTGGGATTGCCCCAATCCAGATGCAGGACCTTGCATTTCATCTTGTTGAACCTCATGAGGCTGTCTTGGGCCCAGTTCTCCAGCCTGTCAAGGTCCCTTTGGATGGATCCCTTCCCTCCAGCCTGTCTGCTGCACTGCACAGCTTGGTGTTGTCAGCAAACCTGCAAACTCTGCCACTGTCTGTCACCAACAAAGATATTAAACAAGACTGGTCCCAGTACTGATCCCTGAGGGACTCCACTTGTCACTGGCCTCCACTTGGACATGGACCCATTGACAGCCACTCTTTGGGTGCATCCATCAAGCCAGTTCTTTATCCACTGAATGGTACATCCATCAAACCCATACTGCACCAGCTTGGAGACCAGGATGTGGTGCGGGACAGTGTTGAAGGCTTTGCTCAGGTCCAGGTAAATGACATCAGTTGCTCTGCCTTCATCTGTTAATGTTGTCACCTGTTCATAGACGGCCACCAGGTTTGTCAGGCAGGATTTGCCCTTGGTGAAGCTGTGTTGATTGTGCCCAGTGACTTCTTCGTTATTCTTCTGCCTCAGCAGTGCCTCCAGGAGGATCTGCTTCATGATCTTACTGGGCACAGAGGTGAGACTGACTGACCTGTAGTTCCCTGAGTCATCCCTCTTTCCCTTTTTTGAAAACAGAGGTTATGTTTCCCCTTTTCCAGTCAGTGAGGACCTTCCTGAGCTGCCATGGCTTTTGGAACCTAATAGAGAGCAGTTTAGCAACCTGCTCTGCTAGTTATGAATAGAATAGAATAGAATTACCAAGGTTGGAAGAGACCTTGAAGATCATCGAGTCCAACCTGTAACTATAACCTCACAACTAGACCATGGCACCAAGTGCCACATCCAGTCCCCTCCCGAACGCCTCCAGGGACGGAGACTCCACCACCTCCCCGGGCAGCCCATTCCAATGACGAATCACTCTCTCGGTGAAGAACTTTCTCCTCACCTCCAGCCTAAACTTCCCCTGGTGCAGCTTGAGACTGTGTCCCCTTGTTCTGGTGCTGGTTGCTAGGGAGAAGAGGCCAACCCCTTCCTGGCTACAACCACCCTTCAGGTAGTTGTAGAGAGCAATGAGGTCGCCCCTGAGCCTCCTCTTCTCCAGGCTAAACAGCCCCAGCTCCCTCAGCCTCTCCTCATAGGGCTTGTGCTCAAGGCCCTCTCCCCAGCCTTGTTGCCCTTCTCTGGACACGTTCAAGTGTCTCAATGTCCTTCTTAAACTGAGGGGCCCAGAACTGGACACAGTACTCAAGGTGCGGCCTAACCAAAGCAGAGTACAGGGGCACAATGACCTCCCAGCTCCTGCTGGCCATACTATTCCTAATGCAGGCCAGGATGCGGTTGGCCCTCTTGGCTGCCTGGGCACACTGCTGGCTCATGTTCAGCTTCCCATCAACCAGCACCCCCAGGTCCCTCTCTGCCTGGCTGCTCTCCAGCCACTCTGACCCCAGCCTGTAGCACTGCCTGGGGTTGTTGTGGCCAATGTGCAGAACCCGGCACTTGGATGTGTTAAATCTCATGCCATTGGACTCTGCCCATCTGTCCAGCCTGTCGAGGTCCCTCTGCAAAGCCTCTCTGCCCTCCAGCAGATCAACTGCTGCCCCCAGCTTGGTGTCATCTGCAAATTTACTGATGATGGACTCAATGCCCTCATCCAGATCATCAATAAAGATGTTGAAAAGCATGGGGCCCAGCACTGATCCCTGGGGCACACCACTAGTGACAGGCCGCCAGCTGGATGTGGCACCATTCACCACCACTCTCTGGGCTTGGCCCTCCAGCCAGTTCCTAACCCAATGCAGTGTGCTCCTGTCCAAGCCATGGGCTGCCAGCTTGGCCAGGAGTTTGCTGTGGGGGACGGTGTCAAAGGCCTTGCTGAGGTCCAGGTAGACCACATCCACAGGCCTCCCCACGTCCACCAGGCGGGTCACCTGATCATAGAAGGAGATCAGGTTGGTGAGGCAGGACCTGCCCCTCCTAAATCCATGCTGGCTACGCCTGAGCCCCTGGCCATCCTGTAAGTGCTGTGTGATCGCACTCGAGATGACCCGTTCCATAATCTTGCCTGGCACTGAGGTCAGGCTGACAGGCCTATAATTCCCTGGCTCTTCCAACTGGCCCTTCTTGTGGATGGGCACCACGTTAGCCAGCTTCCAGTCTTCTGGGACCTCTCCAGTGAGCCAGGACTGCTGAAAAATGATGGAGAGCGGCCTGGACAGCTCATCCGCCAGCTCCCTCAGCACCCTAGGATGGATCCCATCCGGTCCCATGGACTTGTGGGGGTCCAAGCGGCTGAGAAGATCTCTAACTATCCCATCCTGGAACAGGGGAAAACTATGCTGCTCCCTGGCTCCTTCTGCCAGCTCTGCAGGCCAGCTGTCTGGAAGCCGTTCTGTCCTGCTAGTAAAAATTGAGGTAAAGAAGGTGTTAAGCACCTCTGCCTTTTCCTCATCCTTTGTTACAATATTCCCCTCCATGCCCACCAAGGAGTGGAGCTTCTCCTTGCCCTTCCTCTTGCTATTAATATATTTATAGAAGGACTTTTTGTTGTCCTTCACAGCAGAGGCCAGTCTGAGCTCCAAATGTGCTTTTGCCTCCCTAATTTTCTTCCTACAAGACCTAGCAACATCCCTAAACATTCCATGGGTTGCCTCCCCTTTTTTTCCAAAGATAATACACCCTCTTTTTTTCCCTTAGTTCCTTTAGAAGTTCATTACCCAACCAGGCTGGCCGTCTGCCCCGGCGGCTCATCTTCCGGCACACCGGCACAGCCTGTTCCTGCGCCTTCAAGAGTTCTTTCTTGAAGTAGGTCCAGCTCTCCTGAACCCCTTTGTTTTTAAGGGCTGTTTCCCAAGGAACCTTCTGAGTTAGTTCCTTGAGTAGCCTGAAGTCCGCCCTCCGGAAGTCCAGAGTGGAGGTCTTCTTGTTCCCCCTCTTGGCTTGGCTGAATACTGAAAACTCAATTATCTCATGGTCACTGGTGCCTAAACACCCTCCGACCACCACATCACCCACCAGCCCTTCCCTGTTGGTGAAGAGGAGGTCAAGCATAGCCTTACCCCTGGTAGGCTCGCGCAGCACCTGGGATAAGAAGCTGTCCTCCATGCACTCTAAGAACCTCCTAGACTGCCTCCTCTCTGCTATGTTGAGATCCCAGCAGATATCAGGCAGGTTGAAGTCTCCCACGAGAACAAGGTTAGGCGATCTTGAGACAGCCTTAAGCTGCCTATAGAATGCTTCATCAAGATCATCCTCCTGGTTGGGTGGTCTATAACAGACTCCAACCAGCATGTCTGCCCTGCTGGTCTTCCCTCTAATTCTTACCCACACGCACTCAACCCTCAGTTCCCTCAGTGCCTGTGAGTGTATCCCATTGGGTCCCATGGACTTGAACACTTGCAGGTTCTTCAGATGGTCATGAACCTAATCCTCACTCACAATGGGCAGTTCCTTCTTCCAGCCCCTGCCATTTTCTTCCATTATTCTGGGAGTACAGCTGGAGCCCTTGCCAGGGAAGGCTGAGGTAAAGAAGTCATTGAGAACCTCAGTCTTCTCCATGTCACTTGTCACCAGCTCACCTGTTTCCTTTCTGAGGGGGCCCACACCCTCCCTAGTCTTCTTTTTGCTATTAATATACCTATAGAAATTTTTTAGTGTACCCCTTGATCTCCCTGGTTAGATTTAATTTTAACTGAGCTTTACCTTTTCTAACCAGGTCTCTTGCTGCTCAGGCAGCTTCCTTATATGCCCCTCATTCCAGCTGTCCTTTCTTCCACTCCTTGTAGAGTTTCTTTTTGTGTGCCAGCGTGTCCAGGAGCTCCTCACTCATCCAGGCAGGTCTCCTAGCATTCTTTCCTGCTTTCTTCTTTGTGGGTGTACCTGGCATACACGTTCATTAAACTGTTGGTATGTTGTTGGGTGTTTTTTGACAGAAGTTGTGGTTTGGTTAAAGTGGAAAATTCAGGGTAGTGGGAATTCCTGGACTCCATAGGAATTTAACTCCTAAATGGTTATTCTGTTCTGTGCCACTGATGTACTCTGTAATGTGGTTTGTATCTGCCTACAAGTGTCTGCTAGAAGAAATAATAAATCTATTGCTTAATAATATCTAGTAAGTATAAAGCATTAGTAAGTAATATATCTTTAACACCTCTGCTCATCTTTAAGATGGTAGATCTTGTACCAATAATTAATTACAAATGAAGATGACTTTCCTGAGTAGGAAAAGGGAAAAAAATACAATGGTGGAACAGCAATATGAGTGAGCAGTGTCAGTGTGCATCTCTTATTGGGCACTCTCCAAAATGCCATCAGGAGAAGATTCAGGTGCTGAATCTCCTGATTTAAGTGTCCTGATCCAGGTTCTGCTACTATTTTAAGTCCCTCTTTAGAGCCAGCATCCAGATCTTTATTTAGGACCATCTTTCAGGAACCGCACACAGCAAGTCAGGTATTTATTCCATTCCAGGAAACTCTTCTTTCCAGGAACGAAAAAGTTTCCATTTTCTACATTAATTTTCTCTTTCTCTCAGTGTTTTGTGGAAATTGAGAAGTTTCAAATATTCAGGGGTGTACTTTGTGGATGGGCATGGCTCATGGATGAGTTTTAAAGATATCACTGTGTTTCAAGTGAAAAGGATGGTTAAGTACTTTGCCTGGTAGGCTGCTGAGTATGTTTCATTAGAAGCATCTGTGGAATTTTACCATGGATGGTTCTTTGTAGCCATAGTAATTTTGCCCTTTTTAAAGTAGTATCAGCTCACAAGTTAGAATCTGGAGTATGTGGGCACATTATAAAGCCTTTGACACACATGCAGTAGGCCAACTTCATCAGAATAGTTCTGAAGATAGGGTTTCATTTTGGGTGTTTTAAGCTATTAAACCTCCTGATCAGGTTTTTTGGTTTTGTTCTGATCTTTAGTATTTACATTGGTGACATTTAAATCTCTCCTGTAAGAGATTGCAGTTGGCCAGGATCAAAAAGATGAGTGCAGGGGAAAAAAAAAACATGCTCATGCCTTTCTTGTAACCATTACTCTGATAAATGTGTTATAAATACACACGGCACTGCAGCTTAATTTATGTGCAACCTGCAAAGACACAGAAGAACCCAAGTGCCCATTTCAATCACTTTCCACTTTTCAGGAAGGCAGGAGAAGAAAGAATTCTTTCTTAAAACCTTACATGCTTGTAATGGGATCTCTCAAGTGCACCTGTTTGATAGTGTAGAGAATTCCTTAACAGTGGATTCATGTTGGTATTTCAGCCTTGAAACCAAGTTTCTGTGTTTGGATCTACTAAAATTGTTGGTGTCATGTCTAATAACCCATCTGCTTGAGCAATGATAAAGCCTCCTACTTAATCTATCTGCCTCAAGGGAATAATCAAGCAGCCATTGTGACAATATTCACCGAATCACAGAATGTTAGATGCTGGAAAGGACCTTGAAAGATCATCCAGTCCAACCCCCTGCCAGAGCAGGAGCACCTAGAGTAGGTCACACAGGAACTCATCCAGGCAGGTTTTGAATGTCTGCAGAGGGGAGACTCCACACCCGCCCTGGGCAGCCTGTTCCAGTGTTCCATCACCCTCACAGTGGCAAAATTTTTCCTCCTGTTTTCATGGAACTTCCTATGCCTCAACTTCCACCATTGCCCTTTGTGCTGTCATTGAACATCACTGAGCAGAGCCTGGCTCCATCCTCTTGGCAATCACCCTTACACCTTTACAAACCTGAATGAGGTCACCCTTCTTTTCCCCATGCTAAAGAGCCCCAGCTCCCTCAGTCTGTCCTCATAAGGAAGATGTTCCACTCCTTTAAGCAATTTTGTGGCTCTGTACTGGGCTCTTTCAAGTACTTCCCTGTCCTCTGAGCCAAGAAAATACCTTTTCTTCCCCTCAGGAGTTCCCTTTGTAACATAAATTATTTTTAGGGTAGTAGTGATACAGGCCCTGAGGAACAAATACCTACCTCAAATTGTCTGTCTTGGCCAGTGAAGTTAAAAAGCCACATGAACCAACCAACCCAACACAACAAAAGAAAAAGCAAACAAAATAACAAAATCCCCACAAAACAAGCCAGCAGGTAACCCAACTTCACCTTATTTCAAAGGGAGCCAGATACCCTTATGAGTAGGGTTATGTGATGAGTGGTTTTAGGGCGCTGGACTTGATGTCGCAGTCCTGGATTTCTTAGTAGACCATTTTGCTATGCAGTAGACTGTGGGCTGCTTCAGTTTTGCTCTACCACATATGGAATACTGTGTCTAGTTTTGGACTCCCCAGTTCAGGAGAGACAGGGATCTGCTGGAGAGAGTCCAGTGGAGACCCCAGAGGATGATTGTGGGTCTTGAACATCTGTCCTATGAAGAAAGTCTTGAGAGAGCTGGGACTGTTTAGCCTTGAGAAGAGAAGGCTGACAGGGGATTGTAGAAGCATCTATAAATATCTAAGGAGTCTGTGTCGAGATGAAGGGGCCAGGCTCTTTTCAGCGGTGTCTCATGATGGGACAATGGGCAATGGATACAAACTGGAACACAGGAGGTTCCACCTCAACATGAAAGGACACTTCTTTACAGTGCGAGTGACAGAGCACTGGAACAGGGTGTCCACAGAGGTTCTGGAGTCTCCATCTCTGGAGACTTTCAAAACTCACCTGGATGTATTCCTGTGGCCCTGTGTGATCCTGTTTTGGCAGGGGACTTGGACTTGATGATCTCCAGAGGTCCCTTCCAAACCCTAACATTCTGTGATTAAAGCAAATGTGTTGTTTGGGCTTCCTAGTATGGCAGAGACCACTGCCAATCAGAGGAACCAAGAATCAAAATTCTGTAGAAGTCTGATGTCTGAATGTGTGTGGTTTGTCTTGGCATCTGCAATTCACATCTTCCTCCTCTTTTCTCCTCACTGTCTTACAGGTCCTTTTATGTGGTCAGTTTCTTGTGCAGGGTCCTGCATCTGGGTCAGACCAATCCCAGGCACAAATCCAGACTGAGTGCAGAGTGGGTTGATAGTAGCTCTGAAGAAAGAGACTTGGGTGCATTGATTGATGAGAAGCTCACCATGAACTGGCTGTGCCCTCATGCAGCCCAGAAGGCAGCAATGTGCTGGGCTGCAGCAAGGAGTGTGGCCAGCAGGGCAAGAGAGGAGATTCTGCCTCTTTATTCTGCTCTGGTGAGACTCCAGCTTGAATACCGCATCCAGTTCTGGCGTCCCCATCATAAGAAGGACACAGAGCTGCTGGAGCAAGTCCAGAGGAGGGCCACGAAGATGATCCAAAGGCTGAAGCACCTCTGCTGTGAGGATAGGCTGAGGGAGCTGGGGCTGTTCAATGTGGAGAAGGGAAGGCCCCAAGGAGACCTTATTAGCAGGCTTCCAGTACCTGAAGGGATCCTACAGGAAAGTGCAGAGAGACTTGCCATGAGTGTGTCTAGGAACAGGACAAGGTGAAATGGTTTTAAGCTGAGGGGAGAGTAGGTTTAGACTGGGTGTTAGGAAGAAATTCTTCAGCATGAGGCTGTGGAATAGGCTGCCCATGGAGGCTGTGGATGCCTCCTCCCTGGGGGTGTCCCTGCCCATAGTGGGGAGGTTGGAGTAGATTATCTCTAAGGTCCCTTCTAACCTAAGACATTCTGTGATTCTGATTCTTGTGCTTGTTGTTGGAGATCCAGAGTAGCTGCAGTTGGCAGCATTAATGAGCTTTGTTTCAGTTCTTTGTTTAAACTTGTGGCAAGGGGGTTGGATGGGAGTGGTGGTGGATTTAACAAATGTGTTAAATCAAGGTCGTCTGCCTTGCTTCTAAAAATTACTCTGTCACTCAACCCGAAGATACAGACTTGAAATTGAGACTATTTAGCAAAATTTTACAGCCCATGTGCTGTACAGCAAGGTCAATAAGGAATTACTGCAGTCTTCTGCCACACTGAATTCTTATAATTTGTGTGACAGGTGAATTGGACAGAATTTGAATGAATTGCATCTCTTTGGTAAAGGTAATTCTGCATAGTTAGAAGAAGTCATGTGTGGTGAGCCAGAGAAGAAGAGTGTATTATCTGTTTGGCACAACAGAAAAATATTTGTATTTAAGAGCTGATACTAAATAATCCCTTAGATTGGACCTTTCAACATTAACCTTGTTTAATGCTCAAGGGATTCTTTCTTCATGTACTCAGTGTAGAGAGGTTCCTGTAACTCCTTCCCAGGTGTGCCTGATATGCTGTCTTTAGTGTGTTTGCTGCAGTCTATATTTCTGTAAAGCATTGTGCAAGGAGAAAGTGGTACTACCCTTGTCTGAGTTCAGTCTTGATATGTTTATTGTTTATTTATCAGAGTTATAACTCTGGTCATCGGTTTGCCTTTCTTCAAACTGTTCTCACAGAATCACAGCATTGTCAGAGTTGTAAGAGACCTCAAGGATCATCCAAACCCCTTGCCATGAGTAGGGACACTTTCCACTAGATCAGGTTGCCCAGAGCCACATCCTGCCTGGCCTTAAAAACTTCCAGGGATGAGGTTTCCACCACCTCCCTGGGCAACCTGTTCCAGTGTCTCACCACCCTCATGGTGAAGAACTTCTTCCTGATGTCTAATCTAAATCTCCCCTCCTCTAGCTTAGATCTATTCCCCCTAGTCCTATCACTATCTGACACCCTAAAAAGTCTCTCACTCTTAGGAGGGATCAAATCACCTATGCTGTAATTAATTTTACTTCTGAGTATGTTAAGAAATTTTGCATGCTTTTATGTCTTGGTGATCTCCACAACTGCCTGAAAGGAGGTTGGAGTGAGGCTGGTGTTGACCTCTTCTCCTAAGTAACCAGCGATAGGATGAGAGGACATGGGTTGAAGTTGTGCCAGGGGAGGTTTAGATTGGACATTAATAAAAGCTTCTCTAGTGAGAGTGTAGTGAGGGGTTGGAACAGGCTGCCCAGCGAGGTGGTGGAGTCACCATCCCTGGAGGTGTTTAAGGAGCTGTAGATGGGGTGCTTCAGCATATTGTTTAGTGGTCATGGTAGTTGGGTTACAGTAGAGAGCGATGAGGTCTCCCCTCAGCCTCCTCTTTTTCAAACTAAGTAGCCCCAACTCCTTCAATCACTCTTCATGAGATTTATACTCCAGGCCCTTCCTTGTCAAGTTTCCTTGTCCTCCTCTGCACTGACTCGAGCACCTCCACGTCTTTCTTGTACTGAGGTGCCCAAAACTGAACACAGTACTTGAGGTATGGCCTCACCAAGGCAGAGTACAAGGGGACAATCCCTGCCCTTCTCCTGCTGGACACAGCATTTCTAATCTCAGCCAGGATGTCATTGGCTTTCTTAGCTGCCTGGCACACTGCTGGCTCATATTCAGCCACTAGTCAGTTAGAACCCTCAGGTCCCTTTCTGCCAGACAGCTTTCCAGCCACACTTCCCCAAGCTTGTAGCATTGCTTGGAGTTGTTGTGACCCAAGTGCAGGACCCAGAGCCCCACCACCCTCATAGTGAAGAACTTTCTAAGATCCAGTCTAAACCTGCTTTCCCTCAGCTTAAATCTGTTCCCCCTTGTCCTATTGCTAGACACCCTTATGAAAAGTCCCTCACCAGCCTTCCTGTAGGATCCCTTGAGGTATTGGAAGGCAGCTATAAGGTCCCACCCAGAGTCTTCTCTAGGCTGACCAACCCCAGCTCCCTCAACCCACCCTTATAACAGAGGCGCTCCAGCCCTTGGATCATCTTGGTGGCCCTCCTCTGGACTTGCTCCAGCAGCTCTGTGTTGTTCTTATGATGGGAGCACCAGAACTGGATACAGTAGCTAAAGTAGGATCTCACAAGAGCAGAGTAAAAGGGGAAATTACCTCTATTAAAGGGGTGGGTTGCAGTTGCTGAGCCATACTCAGCAGCATCATCCTGAGCCTGTGTTCTTTTTATTCTTTCCCTGCACTGCTCTTCCAGCCCATTCAGGGTGTTCGGTGGTGGCTCCCTCATGCACAGATCTCCTGTGGCTTGTTGCTTCAGGAGCAGAAGGCAAAAATAACTTGCACCACTACATGAAAGGTTAAGCAGTGTCTGTTTTTGAAGTATTTCCCTGTAGGCAGGTTTTTTGGGTTCTTTTTCCACATACTATCATCATCCCTCTGTGTGTGGATGTTTGAGCTGCATGTTACTGCTTACCCTGTTGTTACAAGGTGTGATCTCCTACCTTTTTTCCTACTGTACTCTAGACAGGCTGCAGTGTCCTTGAACCTGCCCTCCTCTTTCTAAAGCAAAGAATGAGAAGCCTTTAGGCAGCTTAAGTGTCGGCCCTGCTGCAGCTGACAGGAAACCGATCTCCTGCTTGGCCCCGTGTGGTGCAGCCTGACTTGCTGGTGGCATGTGCCCAGGGTGTGTGAGCCTTGCAAGGGCTGGGGGTGCATGCTGGGGGTCTCCTCTGCACCCCAGCAAATCAGAGTTCAGCTGTGGACATGGTCAGAAATCTCTGCCTGTCCAAAAATGTTGCAGCCGTTGGCCACAGTGATCACTCCTGTCAAAACAGAGGCTTGTCTCAAGGTTAAAGGCTGATGAAAACTGTTGCTAGCTTGAGCTGATTGGTGTTGGAAAAATGAATTGGTGAGCAGAGTGAATTAATTTGATCACTTGCAGCATAGTTTCTCTTCCAGCTTTTGAAGAGCTTTGGTAAGGAGCACCTGGGTTGTGGAGTCTCCTTTTAGGTTGTGGAGTCTTCTTCTCTGGAGTCTTTCAAGACCCATCCTGATGTGTTCCTGTGTGACCTGTGCTAGATTTTGTGGTCCTGCTCTGGCAGGGGGGTTGAACTCGATGATCTTTGAAGGCCCCTTTCAACCCCTAACATCCTGTGATCCTCTGTTTTCAGCTAACTTCTTTTTAGCTGAAATAAGGGTGTGTTTTCAGTGGGCTGCTTCTGAGAGGCTAGACATGGTAAATTAATAAGCAATGCTTGAATTTAATTGTGAAGGATTCCTCTGTGATCTCCAAAGGGTGGCAGGGCTGATTTTGTTTAGAGATTGGAAGTGTTAGATACCCTGGTGAAATGTTCAAATTAAATACCTTGTGGTAATGTTGGGAGCTCCTCAGCCCTGCACCTCAACTGGATGTTCTCTTTAGCTGGGGAGGTGCAAGAGGAGTGTTAAAAGGGTATTCTGGTAACATTACTTTGGCTCATTCAATTGCTGATGACAAGACAATGTGTTTCCACTTTGGTCCACGCTGATGAAGTGTAATATAATTATTTGTATTAGACACCAGCCACCTGTTAATATCGTTCTTCTAAAGGTCATTGTATGGTGCCTTGCTGTCTGAATTTAATGGCCCCTGTATCAGGTTTGTTGGTCACTCTTTTGTGTGACACCAGACAAGTGTTTGTGGGGAAAGAATGTGAACCCGATACCTCCGTGCCTCAGGGAGAGGAGAGGACTGGGGGAGACGGAGGACCGGGCTCCACTGCTGCTGTTGTTGGGCCACTAGACCTGGGCTGGAAAATAAGCAGCTTCCTTCTGAGGTGTTTTCATCCAACGTAGCCCTTGTTTGGAACAAAAATAAATTGCAGTCGTTGCCAGAGACACGTGCAGACTGATGTCTAAAAACCCTAATTTTTTTGTATCCCTGGATGCATAGGTTTGCTGTGTTGCTAACCTGGGCTGGAAAGGAAAGGAGGGGAGGGGATGCTGCTTGACTGGCTGGCTGGCCTCCTAATGCCATGAAAAGAAAGTGAGGTGATGTTAATGTAATTGTGCCTTGTGACAACGGGTAGCTGCTTGATAAGTTATTTTTAAACGTATGATGTTGGCAGTTAACCTTAATCCTGGTGTTGGATTCATTTATTAATGTCTGTTCAGTGACCTGTAAATGCAAAGCACTGTATCACTGAGAAGTGTTGACCTTGTTGTCTGACAATTTTTAATTATTTTTTGCTGAACATAAGGGTGGTGTGCATTTAACTTGAACTTTCCCTCTTCCCACCTGACCTGGTATTAGCTCTGGGGAGAGGTGGGGGACAGGTAGGATTTAGGGATGAACTGTGTCCAAGCAGATGCAAGGGTGACTGCTGCTGCTGCACAGGCTCAGCTGAGTGACTTGTTTTCAAATTTCCAGAAAATGAAAAGCTTCAGCTGCCAAAAGAACAAAACAAAGCACCTGGTTTGCCACATGGTGTAAGACATTCCAGCACTTGCAGAAAGAGAAAGGTTGGCTTGAAGCCATCTATATTCCAGCATCATTAGTAACTGCTACTAACTGTTGGATTGAATTGCTGGCTGAGAAAAGAGCAAGGGCTTTCAGACTCTTCTCTGCAATTGAAAACAATCACATGAGGAACTGCCTGGCTGCCAGTTTTGTAAGGAATAAGGACCTCACTTTTATCAGTTGCATATTTATTGGTTCAAACCATTGGAACTTCTTCATGCGCATGTAGCTAGCTCCTCCTGTTTGTTTGCAGTGGGTCATTAGGGGTCTTCAGGCATTCTGGCTTGATAAAAATCTAATTGACTATTTCTGCTGGGAAGGAGTTAATGAAGGATCACTTGTGGCTTTTAATTTTCAGCTAGTTAAAACAACTGTCTTTTTTTCCCTTTTTTACTCGGCATTTATAGTTAAAAGTGCCAAGCATAGGATTTTGTGTGTGTGTGTGAGTTGAAGGGTGAGCAGGAGAGGGAAAAGTTACATGTGAATCATTTAGCCATTAACCTAATGTGGTGGATTTATAAATCCTATTACTATAAGCCCTTTTCATTTCCACTGAGGCCTGACGTGTGTTTGATCCTGCTAATGTAAAATTCATTCTGTGGAAGTGATTACTGAAGTAAGACACTTTGAGTCAGTTTAATCAGATTGTGTGAAACTTGCTTGAACACTAATGTTAAGTAAGACATGGACACAGTTTGGCCATGTCTTAATTAGGCTTACAAATCAGTTGGACCAGTAATCAATCAGTGAGTGAGGTCTACGAACACATTGTCACCTAATGCTTTCTGTGGGGAGAAGAAAATCTATGCTAAGGACTGAAAATAGAGGGTTTGAAAGCAAGACTGAGATTGTAAATTGGTGTTCTTGTTTTAGGGGATGCGTGGCAGTCGCTCACAGTGTGTGTCCTTTATGATGCAGCCCTCTGGCATTTCAGAGTTAAGACCAGTGGGGGCTTCCCATAGCCCATCATAAATTCCCCTCTTTGCAGCAGGAGCAGCAATTGGAGTATTTTTCTGAAGCATCTTCTGCTGCAGGATACATCTGCTATTTTGGCAGAGGGGGGCGAGGGACAGTTTATCTTCAAACATTGTAACCTCCTCTTCCCAAGCATTCGCTAGGAGCTACTGACTTGGATTCATGGTGCACCTATGCTTCTTGGGTGTAGCTGTCACCAGTTCTCTATAAGGAGACCTTCATCTCCTCAAATACTGTTGGCTTGGCTCTGACATGTGCCTCAAATGGACATTGACTCTGTAGTAGTTTACCCAGCATGTCACAGAATGGCTCAGGTTGGAAGGGACCTTAGAGATCATCTACTCCAACCTCCCCAGCATGGGCAGGGATACCTCTCAACTAGACTCGGCTGCTCATTGCCTTGTCCAGACTGGCCTTGGACACCTCCAGGGAAGAGGCATCCACAGCCACCCTGGGCAACCTATTCCAGGGTCTTACCACCCTCCTACCAAAGAACTTCTTCCTAAGATCCAGTATGAATCTACTCTCCCTCAGCTTAAAACCATTCCCCCTTTTCTTCTCTCTAGATGTCCTCATGAAAAGTCCCTCTGCAGCCTTCCTGTAGGATCCCTTCAGGTATTGGAAGGCAGCTATAGGGTTCCCCCAGAATCTTCTCTTCCTTAGGCTGAACAACCTCAGCTCTCTCAGCCTATCCTTATAGCACAGCTGTTCCAGCCCTTCTATCATTAACTACTAGTCAGTATCTTTACTTTTATCATCATGTAGAATTTCTGTATTGGTAATTCTTTCAATATAAGAACCATTTCCTTTTGTTACCAAGATGTTTGGAAAACTTCTCACATCCCCAAAGTTATCCCATAGAGATCTTTGGTCATTTTCTAGAATGTTAGGGGTTGAAAGGGACTGAGAATGACCATTGAGTCCAACCCCTCCTGCCCAAGCAGGATCATCTAGAGTAGGTCATGCAGTATTGCGTGCAGGCAGGTTTGGAATGTCTCCAGAGAAGGAGACTCCACAACCTCTTTGGGCAGCCTGTGCCAGGGCTCTGGCACCCTCACAGTGAAAAACTTTTTCCTTATGTTCATGTGGAATCTCATCTGCTCCAGCTTGCACCCACTGCCCCTTGTCCTGTCATTGGCCATCCCTGAGCAGAGCCTGGCTCTGTCTTCCTGAAGCTCACTCTTTGCATCTTTATAAACATGAATGTGGTCACCCCTCAGTCTCCTTGTCTCTAAGCTAATGAGCCCCAACTCCCTCAGCCTTTCATCAGAAGGGAGATGTTCCACTCCATTCATCTGTGTGGCTCTGTAATGAGCTCTTGCTTATAGTGTCTTTTGCAGCACAGTGAAAAGCCTTAGGAGAAAAGGACGCTTGCGGTATATGGCAATAAAAATGTTTAATACCATAAGACAGCAGATGTTCTCTGGAAGCAGGCAACATCCTTTGCAGTAGAAACAACTGAATGTGCACTGGTGCAGTCCTGAGATGTTGACTCTGTGAACTGGTGGGAGGCAGGCTCACTGTAAATGACCAGCTTAGACTGGAGATGATGTTCTGCCATTCTAGATAATTAGCTGCATGATGATTTGGGTTTAAATCTTGAAAGTTCAACCAGCAGCAGTGTCAGCAAACCCTTTTCAGAAGTCAGTCTCAAAGTTTGTATGCTACGTGCTTTGTAAGTTATCTTCTTGCTCAACTTCCAGGCAATTTAAGTGCCTTTTCTCCCCTAACCTGTTCAATTACCTCTCTTGGGGTGAGTGTACCTCATTTAGTCAGATTTTACTTAGTCACTGATAGGACTGCAAGCACATATGGAAAAGAGTGGGGAACATGTTTTTTGCTCCATCTGAATGCCTCTTCGAGTTCTGTTTTCTCAGTTGGTCTGCCAGGTGTGCCTTTTTGAATGAAAATGAGAAACTTCTTTGGTGTAGAACTCATACAGTGTGGCTGGGCTGAGGCTTATTTGAAAAGCTTTTCAATTAGATGTTAATTACCTTTCTCTTCTACTGGATAATCTTCTCTACTTTAACCAAACAAGGATAATCTTCTATACTTAAATAAATATTCAAATACTTTTAATTCACCATATTTTCAGCTTTGTGACAGTTTTCTTATGTGATGGATTGTACCAGAGCAACTGCTCCTGAAAAGGGAGACCTGAAATGGAAAAATTGTGGTAGTTCA
Organism: Picus viridis; assembly: GCA_033816785.1. Lineage (NCBI taxonomy): Eukaryota > Metazoa > Chordata > Aves > Piciformes > Picidae > Picus > Picus viridis. The sequence continues at coordinate 27,334,564 of CM066570.1, read as the reverse complement.
GGTGGATGGGACATCTGATTCGCTGTAGTCATGCAGTTCAATGTAGTTCAACTGAATAACCTTATGGGGATGGGGTAGTGGATGAACTCTCAAGGGTCACTTCAGTGACCCTTTTTCTTTTGGGTTTGTAGTGTTTTATGGGTTTTGTTTGGGTGGTAGTTTGGGGTTTTTTTTGGTGGGTTTTTTGTTTGGTTTTGTATTGGTGTTTTTCTTGTTTGGTTTATTGTTTTTAAATTTAGAATTGCAGCTGCCCATTGTCAATTAGGTTGGATGTTAGGAGCAAGTTCTTTACCAGGAGGGTGGTGGAACGCTGGAACAGGTTGCCCAGGGAAGTCATTGAGGCCCCATCCCTGGAGATCTTCAAGGTCAGGCTCCGCAGGGCTCTGAGTAACCTGATCTAGTTGAGGATGCTCCTGCTCACTGCAGGGGGTTAGGACTGGATGACCTTTGGAGGTCTCCTCCAACCCAACCCATTTGATGATTCTATCAGAAAATACATTTTTTGATTGTTGGAGCGACCAAGCCGGGGCACAGGTTACACAGAGAGAGGTTATGGACCCTCCATTTTTTGGAGGGGTAGGCCCAGATGACCTCTAGAGGTCCCTCCAAACCTCAAGGTGTTTGTGATTCTGTTTATATCTTTTTTTAAATTCAAACCAGGTCTTAGAATACCAGACAATTCCTACAGGGGTTTCTGTTCTTATACCATATCCCTGTCTTTACCTCCTGGTTTTGGGGGTGGGTTGGTTTGTTTATTTTAGACACCTGTAGTAATCTAAAGGCATTAAAAAGAAGCTTAGCAACATTTGTATCTGTAATAGCAGTGGATGAAATCAAACCACTGGCTACCAGTGCTTGTGGCTGGATTATTGTGTTGGCACTGAAACTTCTCTCAGGGCCCTGCAGGTCTCATTTCAGATATAATTTTAATGAGGATATTGAATGACTGGTGTGACAATAATGTAAATTAGTGCTGCTGCCTTCTATTTAAACTGAAAAGCAGGAGCAAGAGAGAGCTTTGAAGGAAGGCTTCCTTGGCATATGAGTGAAAGCTGACGTTTTTATTAATGATTCAGACTCCTGTAATAAGAAGCAGGAAGGCTTGTTAGCTGTGTTTCTTAGATTAAACAAAACCTTTAGGTTGTGATATTCTTTCTGGGAAAAGAATTTGTGGGATGAAGACTCTTAATGAAAGATTTCCAAAGTCAAAGACTGATTGAGTTAAAAAGTATGTAGCACACACACACACACACAAAATCAGTCCTGTCAGATTGTAAGGAAATAAGGGAGAGATTTATAAACATTGTTAATGTTTTAGAAATCTAGTTCTGTGCAAATGTGTTTTGAATTCCTTCCAAATGAGATAACAGTAGGGCTAAATGACAAATTAAGGATTTAAAAAATAATCAGCATGCCTCTCTTGCAATAATGGATTTATGGAGGTAGCATGCTTCAGTTGCATTTGTAATTAAGATTTTTTCCATCATTAGAATAGAAATGTATTCCTGTTGAGCAATATCATTTGAGGTGAATTATGTGGATTGAATGAGTGGCAAAACTCTGCTACTTTAATCCGATAGGTGGCTAAAAGTCAGTGTTTGGATTGGATTCCTAGAGGGTTCATGTTGAAAGGTTAAATCCCTCTATTTGTTTTCCCACTCTTTGTATTTCCATATTCTTTACAATTAACAAACAAATCCATATCCTGTGGCATTATGCAGTGCCAACTTAACAGCTTCATTATTAATGAAGCCATACTGCTATTAATTTCAGAACTCTAAATACTGAAATGGGTGGGCTGCACGTGGAGTGCTTAATGACAGACTAATGCAGAAAAGTAACTTCTGAAACTCTCATTTCTTTACATGAGACAACAGGTAACAGGTGCAAGCTGGAGCATAGAAGGTTCCATGTGAACATAAAAGAAAACCTCTTCACTGTGAGGGTGAAAGAACACTGGGGCAGGCTGCCCAGGGGGTTGTGGAGTCTTCTTCTCTGGAGACATTCAGAAGTTGCCTGGATATGTTCCCATGTGACCTACTCTAGGTGCTCCTGCTGTGGCAGGGGGTTGAACTAGATGATCTTAGGAGGTCCCTTCCAACCCCTAATGTTTTGTGATTTATAGTCCTCAAAAATTAAATCGAATGGGTTTGATAAGCCTCTAACTTTGTTCTCTTCTTAAAGAGTGCAACTGTCCTTGGGTATGAGGCAGGTTACAAATGGTATTAAAAATATCCTAGGTAGCAATTTCAGGTAATTGAAGAATTGATCATGAATTGCTGAAATCTTATAGGCTGATTGTAAGGTGTTTCCTTTGAGGAACTTGCTTTTGCATGATGCTCAGCTTTTAGGTTAGATGTTAGGAAGAAGTTGTTCCCCATGAGGCTGGTGAGATGCTGGAACAGGTTGCCCAGGGAGGTGGTGGAAACCTCATCCCTGGAAGTCTTTAAGGCTGGGCTGGATGTGACTCTGGGCAGCCTGATCTAGTGTGAGGTGTCCCTACCCATGGCAGCGGGGTTGGAACTGAATGATCCTCAAGGCCCCTTCCAACCCTGACAATTCTGTGATTCTGTTATTTTCTCAACTGGAGTACTCACACAACTGTGTTATGGAGCATTTCAGGGTTGTTGGAACAAGATGATCTCTATGGTCCCTTCCAATCTAAACCATTGTACTAATCTGTGTTTCTACTATAATATGCATGTCATTGTGGATGTCTGTTTATAGCCAATAGTTTCCACTGGCATGGACTCTTTGTACCTGAATATCCTTAGAGGAAAACTCTGGCAGGTGAAGTTGCCCCAACCCATCCTACAGTTCCTATTCCTGACTTAGAGTTGCAAGTCCTATTTAACGAGCAATTTAGGATTGTTAACTAGTGATTTTCTTTCGTAGTTAGTTTAAAAATAGCTAAAAACTTTAAATGAGTGCCTTTTCTTTTTAATTTTATTTCAAATATTTTAATTCCTACATTGAGATCTAAATGTATGTCAGAAATTAGCTGTACTAATCTTATAATCATCTGTGAATAGATGCCAGTAGATTTTATTTCTGACACACTTTGTAAATGCTTACATTACTTTTTGGAGGTCTTTTATGTCCCGAGGACCTCCCTCTTTCTCTCTCCTCTCTCCTCTCTTTCTCTCTCCTCTCCTCTTTCTCTCTCCTCTCCTCTTTCTCTCTCCCTCTCCTCTTTCTCTCCTCTTTCTCTCCTCTCTCTCTTTCTCTCTCTCCTCTTTCTCTCCCCTCTCCTCTTTCTCTCCCCTCTCCTCTTTCTCTCTCCTCTCCTCTTTCTCTCTCCCTCTCTCTTTCTCTCTCCTCTCCTCTTTCTCTCCCTCTCCTCTTTCTCTCTCCTCTCCTCTTTCTCTCTCCTCTCCTCTTTCTCTCTCCTCTCCTCTTTCTCTCTCCTCTCCTCTTTCTCTCTCCTCTCCTCTTTCTCTCTCCTCTCCTCTTTCTCTCCCCCTCTCCTCTTTCTCTCCCCTCTCCTCTTTCTCTCTCCTCTCCTCTTTCTCTCTCCTCTCCTCTTTCTCTCTCCTCTCCTCTTTCTCTCCCCTCTCCTCTTTCTCTCTCCTCTCCTCTTTCTCTCTCCTCTCCTCTTTCTCTCTCCAGGTTTTTAAGGCCAGGCTGGATGTGGCTCTAAGCAACCTGATCTAATGGGAGGTGTCCCTGCCCATGGCAGGAGGGTTGGAACTGAATGATCCCTGAGGTCCCTTCCAACACTAAGAAATCTATGATTACATCATTCCCCACCCTTTCCTTTCATGATTTGCAACTTCCTGATGGACATGCATTCCTGCCTTCATCAGTCCTGGTTTAAATAACTCCTTGCCAGGCCAGGTAACCTGTTGGCACAGATCATTTTGCCCCACATAGTCAGGTGGATCCTGCCTTGTCCACCAAATTCTTGGTTCTCAAAGGGAGGTCCATGATCATAAAACCCAAACACCTGCTGCCAACACTGACAGGGCAGCCACGGAGGATGAATAAGGATTGTTTGACTTTATAAAAACAACTGTCATATTGTCTAAATATATCTAATTTAATGAAACAAAATTATGTGCTTTCTGAAAATCTTGCATGATGTTGAAGAAATTGGGTAGGAGAACTTTCTTTGGAGGGTAATTAGAGGCTAAAATACTTTTCTGAATGTGAATAGATGTTGCTTTGATAGACAACCACTTAGTCATGATGAAAGAACAGCTTAGTTTTAAAGCAGTTCAAACCACTCACAAAGATGTTTTTGATGGACACAGTGTTCACACAGTCTATTAATGACAAAGACTCTTACGTCTTCTCATCTCTTATAACATTTCAGAAACATTTTCAGTGACTATACCTGTATCTAAACAGTGGTTGCCTTGCTGTCTTCAGTATACCTATTTCCCATGGTTCATCAAGAACTTGCTCTTGTCAGACCTCACCTTGAATACTGCATCCAGTTCTGGTGTCCCCATCATAAGAAGGACATAGAGCAGCTGGATCAAGTCTAGAGGAGAGCCACAAAAATGATCCAAGGCCTGGAGCAGCTCTGCTATGCGGATAGTCTGAGGGAGCTAGGGGTGTTCAGCCTGGAGAAGAGAAAACGCCGAGGGGACCTTAGAGCTGCCTTTCAATACCTGAAGGGATCCTAAAGAAAGGCTGGAGAGGGACTTCTCATAAGGGTATCTAGCAATAGGACGAGGGGGAATGGTTTTAAGCTGAAGGAGAGCAGGTTAGACTGGATCTTAGGAAGAAGTTTTCAGTATAGGAGTGGTGAGATATGAACAGGCTGCCCAGGGAAGTCATGAATACCTCCTCTCTGGAGGTGTTCAAGGCCAGATTGGATGAGGCCTTGAGCAACTTGGTCTAGTGGAAGTGTCCCTGCCCATGATGGGGGGGTGGGGAGGGGTTGGGTGTGGAACTAGGTGATGTTTAAGGTACCTCCTGACCCAAACTGATCTATGAATCCATGAGGAACTTGTCATCATCTTGGATGGTGCACTAATTTATCCACTGTTTTTAAAAAAAACCAACTTCATTCTTAGAGCATGAGCTTAATTTCTTTTTTACTGCTTTAGAGAAATGCTTGATCTTTTTGGAAAACTGCCTTCACTATAGATTCTGAGACCTACTCTCTGATTTCTCCAGGACTTCTAGTTACATGGCTGTCTGGGAGATGAGAGAGTACTTACATTCCTGTTGCTTCAAGATAAGACATACTTACTTATTTGGAAGATAATTTCTATAACTGTAGTTCAACTTAATCCTGCTCTGGAAAATGGTGTGTCTAGGTGGCCAAGAAAGCCAATGGCATCCTGGCTTGGATTAGAACCACTGTGGTCAACAGGAACAGGGAGGTGATTCTCCCCCTGTGCTAAGCACTGCTGAGGCCACACCTTGAGTACTGTATTAATTCTGGACCACTCACTACAGGGAGGATGTTGTGGGGCTGGAACATATCCAGAGAACGGCAATGAGGCTGGAGAAGGGCCTGAAGCACCTGGCCTGTGAGTAGCATCTGAGGGAGCTGGGGGTGTTTAGTCTGGAGAAGAGGAGGCTGAAGGGAAGACCTCATTGCTCTCTCTGACTACCTGAAGGGAGGTTGGAGCAAGGAGGGTGCAGCCTTTTCTCCTTCGTGACAAGCAACAGGACCAGAGGAGATGGTTCCACGCTGCGCCAGGGAAGGTTCAGGCTGGATATTAGGAAATCTTTCTTGTCAAACATTGGAATGTTCTACCCAGGGCAGTGGGGGAGTCACCATCCATGGGGGTGTTCAAGCAATGAGTGGACCTGGTGCTTAGGGACATGGTTTAGTGTTGACCCTTCAGTGCTGTGTCAAAAGTTGGACTGGATGGTCTTTAAGGTCTCTTCCAACCAGATATATCCTGTGGCTCTGTGGCTTCTAACTTCTCTCACCAAACAGAAAACCTTGGTTTATGAGTAATTATTTAAAATTATTTACTATTTTTATAGTTATTCATTTTTTGTTTTCTCTAGTGAAAGACTGTCTCTTCTTGAATGTGTTAAAACCAGTTCAGATTGGGAAACAGAGGAAAATAAAGCTTTCCTGTCAAAATGTTTGTTCATTTCTCTGAAACAAAGGCTTCTGTTTCCTCTAAGGAGGATATACTTGTCAGTATGCATTTAAATACTGAATAACTTAACAGATGTTTTGGGTTTATTAGGAAATAGTAAATGATGCTTGTCATATTTTTGCTTCTTAGAAGTGGTTTTACCTGTGGCTTGTGGTACAGTCAGCATTTGATGTAGTTGCAGTGTACTTGAAATGCACAAAAGATTTTCTTACTAAGCAAAGCTACCATTGCATCTTGTAGTTAAGCACAAAAGGTTCATCAAGCATAGATTTATTTAATGGATTTAAATAAAAAATATTCCTAAGAGTTAATGAGCTGAAATGGTTTTGTTCTTCAGGGGTTTTAGGTATTGTGGATCTCATTATTTTTCATGGAGTAAGACAGAGAAAAAATTTTCTCTGCTCCTTCACTCGTTTGAGGTTTTCAGTTTTGAATGAGTTGATGAGAAAGAAAATAATTTGGTGGGTGGGCTGTGAGCTCCAGTGCCTCTCTTAGGAATTGTCACTATTTCTGCCATTTGCTTTCTCTGCAAAGAACATTTTTGACTCTGGAGGGTTAGGAAATGCCCATGCCATAGGGATGTCTTTCACACGGTTAGTTATCCACCGGGGCACTGTATTGTTGCTGCTTCTGGGAACATGAAGTGAGGTCAGGATTGAGTCACTTACTTTGTTGTTGAGAATGCAGTGTCTTCGTTTCCAAGATTTGAAATAAATTTCCAACACAGAGAGGTTCTGAGATGGCTTTTGAAACTTTGTCCAAAGCTGCAGGAGTGCATTTAATTGTTTTTAGTCTCATCCTAATACCAAAATAATCACAGTCACAGAATGGTTTGGGTTGGAAGTGGCCTCCAAAGGTCATCTAGTGCAACCCCCCTGCAGGAGGGACATCCTCCAATAGATCAGGTTGCTCAGAGACTTGTCCAGCCTGACCTTGAAGATCTCCAGGGATGGGGCCTCAACTACCTCCCTAGGCAACCTGTGCCAGTGTTCCACCACCCTCATGGTGCAGAACTTGTTCCTAAAATCCAATCTAAATCTCCTCTTCTCTAATTTCAAGCTATTGCCCCTTTTCCTATCACTGCAGACCTTTGTAAACAGTCCCTCTACAGCCTTCTTGTAGGCTCCCTTCAGGTGCTGGAAGGCTGCTATTAAGTCACTGCAGAGCCTTATCTTCTCCAGGCTGAACAACCCCAGCTCTCTCAGCCTGTTCTTGCAGCAGAGCTGCTCCAGCCCCCTGATCATTTTCATGGCCCTCCTCTGGACCCGCTCCATCAGGTCTATGTCCTTCCTGTATTGAGGGCTCTAGGCCTGGGCACAGTACTCCAGGTGAGGTCTCACCAGAGCAGAATGGCAGCACCACCTCTCTGGATCTGCTGGCAATGCATCTTTTGGTGCAGCCCAGGATGTGATTGGCCTTCTGGGCTGCAAGCTCACACTGCCTGCTCATGTCCAGCTTCTTGTCTGTCAGTGCCACCAAGTCCTTTTCCACAGGGCTGCTTTCTATCACCTCCTCCTCCAGTCTGTAGAGATTGTGAGGATTATGAGTCTTTTGTCCAGCTAAGGAAACATTTTTTGGAACATTGTCCTTACTAGAATATTTGTTGTAGCATCCTATGGCTGTGGTTTACTGGTGTGAGAGGCCTCTTCTCACAAAATACTAGAAAAGCTGAAGAATAGGTTGCAAAAATACAGAGGTTCCAAAGTACTTCTTGTGTAGATTCATGAGTGATGTAACGTACTAGAACAGGGTTCTTTCTGCACATTGCTTCCTCTGTGTCATAGGAAGGGACATCAATTACAAAAGCTGATGGCAGAATGTTCTTACTAGGTAACTGCAAAAGTAAACAGCCGAGGGAGAAAACAGTATCAGGTCTACACTAGATAACTAAATATGCTCTTCAAGATGTCAGTTTTTGCCAAGGCCCTGAGTGTTAGTTTTTCAACTTGTGCAAAGGCAATAGGAGGGGAGACATTTGGTCAACACCTTTTCAGGGGGAGGAGAAGAGGAAAATGGTTTATGGTTGGACTTGATGATCTTCAAGGTCTTTTCCAACCTTAATGCTTCTGTGATTCTAATAGAGACATTAAATCCCCCCTCCCCCCCCATCTTTTCACTGTTCTCTTAAGTTCTTTTTTCTGTTCTTGCACATCTACAGTCCTAAGAATCTACAGAAAATGTATATGCCTGCAGGAGAAATTGGTCTCCTGGCCCTTTGTTTTTCAACTGGGGTGTTTCTGTTTTCACATAAGCATCCTTCCCTCAGAAGGTGCTCTTCAGTAGTTTTTAAATAAGGAATCTTTAAAAGTAGTTGTTGCAACAGAGAATAGTAAAGCTGTTCTTTGTATATTCATTTATTTATTTTTAATCATTCCCTTTCTTAAATCACATCTTTAATTAATTACTGAGTTGGAGTAGAATCAGGACAGGGAATTTTGGCCCTTTGATTGCTTGCCCGCAATTGCAGTCTTTCAGTTTGTATTGACTCAGAGTTCATGGGCAGGAGACTGTGTGTTGCTAGTCTTGCTTTTATAAGAAAAGAAAGAAAAAAAGTTAAAATAGAATTTCACAGCTGTTCCCTGTGCTGAGAAGTTCACGGGTTTTTTAGAAGTATATGTTTGCTGGGGGGGGAGGGAGGGAGCAGGGCTGTACAGATGGGTTGCCAGGCAATTAATTCTTCCTACTTGAATTGCCTGCAATAGGAGACAATCCAGCTCTCATGAGCAGCGCAGTACTGTTTGCAAAAGGAAACTACCGAGTAACAATTTTCCTATTCTCCTTTTCTTCTGTCTTCCCAGCCTCGCTGTAAACCTCCCTTCCTTTGCTGTGCATTTGTGAGAAACTGCTAATGATTGATCTGATAGCAGTGCTGTCATTCTTTGTAACTGGGGGGAAAGGGGAAAAAAAAAACCCCAAACCGAAAACAAACCCACACCAAAAAAAAAGTCATTTTTATTCTAGGTATTTTAATAGAGTCCCATTAAGGATGTATTGCTGACTGAAATATTGGCATGAAGGGCTCTCACTGAGCTGAGCCCAGGAATTAAGAAGTCAGGAAATCGCCTGCTGCATTGCAAAAGAACCTTGTGTGACACAGTATCTCCTGATTGGGGGGATCATTACTGCTATTATGACTCGACTTGCGTAGGAATTTTAAATTTCATCTGAATGTCAGTAATAACCCTCTTAGCAAATTATCCTGAATAAAATCACGAAGGCATTTTATATAATAGGTGTTGAATTACTGGATAGATTTGCTAATTAAATACTCTTTGTTCTGCTGCAGTTGACATTACAGGGTAAGATCTTGAACAATTATTTTCAACAGCTGTACTTTGTTAAGGGAAAAATTAACTACAAAGTTTATTTTATTCTCCCCCCCCCCACACACACCTTACACTTGAAGTTGGCAGATTTTTGAAATGTGCTTGGGAAAAAAAAATAATTAAAAAAAAATCCATCATGCAACTGGTAATGAGAAGATAAATATACAGGTGTTGCTGTGAAATCAGATAACTACCAACTGCCTTATTAATGAATTTCGCAAGCCTTTATAAGCTTCTGTTTTGGAGCTGTTGGCACTTACAAGTGATCTCCTGTCAGAATGGGTAGCAGTAGCATATGCCAGTCACTTGATGAAGCCAACTTGTCTGGGACCCTCTTGTTATTACCTACATCACTACTGTCCTCAGGGACAGTTGGGAAATGGTTTTTGCATAGCCAATCAAAATTTGTGCTATGGATGAATCCTATTTTTTAAAGTCCTATTGAAGGCGGGGGAGGGGGAAGGTTATAATTGTAATTATTAAAAGATAGCGTTATTTTGGACAACTCAGGAGGAAATGCCAGGGTGGAGCACCTCTCCTGTGAAGACAGATTGAGGGAGTTGGGGCTGCTCACTCTGGAGAAAAGAAGGCTCCAAGGAGACCTCAGTGTGGCCTTCTAGTATCTGAAGGGGTCTGCAAGAAAGCTGGGGAGGGACTTTGTAGGGTGTCAGGGAGTGATAGGACTAGGGGGAATGGAGGAAAACTAGAAATATGTAGATTCAGATTGGATGTTAGGAAGAAGTTCTTCACCATGAGGGTGATGAGACACTGGATCAGGTTGCCCAGGGAGGTGGTAGAAGCCCCATCCCTGGAGGTTTTTAAGGCCAGGCTGGTTGTGGCTGTGAGCAACCTGATGTAGTGTGAGGTGTCCTTGCCATGGCAGGGTGGGTTGAAATTAGATGATCCTTGAGGTCCCTTCCAACCCTAACAATTCTATGATTCTGTAATTATCAGGGGGAAAGATGGTAGGCCTTCTTATCCTTTACATGTACCCTCTTCATTTCCATATCCCATTTTAATGATTTTTTTACAGAATCACACAACGTTAGGGGTTAGAAGTGACCTCCAGAGATCTTTGTGTCCAACCCTCCCTGCCAGAGCAGGATCACCAAGGGTAGTCCACACAGGAATGCACAGGCAGGTTTGGAATGTCTCCAGAGAAGGAGACTCCACAACCTCTCTGGGCAGCCTGTGCCAGGACTCTGTCACCCTCACAGTGAAAACTTTTTCCTTATGTTCATGTGGACTTTCCTCTGCTCCAGCTTGCACCCATTGCCCCTTGTCCTATCATTGGCCATCTCTGAGTGGAGCCTGGCTCTGTCTTCCTGAAGCTCACTCTTTGCATCTTTATAAACATGAATGAGGTCACCCCTCAGTCTCCTTGTCTCTAAGCTAATGAGCCCCAGCTCCCTCAGCCTTTCATCAAAAGGGAGGTGTTCCTCTGTTCTTGTTAAAGTGGGCACCATCCATGCTGTCCAGAATCATAGAATCATAGAATCAGTCAGGGTTGGAAGGGACCACAAGGATCATCTAGTTCCAACCCCCTGCCATGGGCAGGGACACCCCACACTAGATCAGGCTGGCCAGAGAATAAGACAGGACCTTTTTGGGGGGAAAACCCCGTAATGACATCCAGAAATAAGATGAGGGACATGAAATTGTTTGGCCTAAATTACTAGAAGAGGTTTAATTCTGGCACTACCTGATTAGGTTTTATTTGCGCATTTGGTTCAATGTTCTTTTTTTTCCTCCTGAGGCAGACTGTGTGCGAGCACATGCAATTTTGAGATTTGTTTTAATCTTGTTTTAGGGGAGTTAATAATAGCATTGATACAAGGTCAGATGAGAATTTACTCATGTAATAGGAGTATTGAGGTAACTGTGTGTTGCCAGGGGAGAGGTGGTTTGCTTTGTTTTGAAAGGTGAGAGCATTTGGAGTTAGCAACCCTAATGGATGTGTTTGCATGTGTTAGCTGGTAATTATATCATACACTAATCTCTGGGTTTATTTTATTTATTTTTTTTTTTTTATTTCAGATTTTGATGCATACCAAGGAGATGGTGCAAAAGGTAATGCTGAGCATTTTCTTTAAACAACAACCCTTAAAGAGCACACCTGGTGTCATTTTTTTATTCAAAGAGAACTGTAACCCAAACAGACCTGAAATCACTTCTTAGGATGTCTGCTTTACAAATGTAATCCTTCCTAATGGATTATAGCTGGTTTTTTCTTTCCCTAGCACAGATATGATCTGGCCCCTGCTTGAAGCCTATGTGCGACTGTTTCAAGCAAATTAGCAACAGTGCTAATTAGAGTTTACTCATAGACCTGTTACACCATGTGTTCTGGTGTTTTATTCTGGTTTATTTTTTTTGGCATGCTTTAAGCTCTGTCGCAGGGTGGGTTTCTGACTATATGGAATTTAACGTGGACATAGCTATGCTGCAGTTTTTACAGCCACATTGATTTTCCCCCACTGAAGACATCAGCTTTCCTTTTTTTTTTTTCCCAAGCTGATAATATGTAATGGAATGCATCTGAGCAATTTTCTTTGTGACTGGTGTTAACAATTTTTATTTCCACCTTTTTCCTTGCTAGGTCTTTCATATGCACCTCAAGCTTTATGTGGCTCCGTTTGTCCAGAGTTTGCTCTGTTATCCTAGGGTATTATTGTAGTGATAGTATGAGGTGCAATGGTTGGAAATGAGAGAAGAGGAGGTTTAGATTGGATGCTAGGAGCAGGTTCTTTACCATGCGGGTGGTGGCATACTGCAACAGGTTGCCCAGGGTGGTAGTTGAGACCCCATCCCTGGAGATCTTCAAAATGAGGCTCGACAAGGCTCTGAGCAACCTGATCTAGTGGAGGATGTCCCTGCTGACTGCAGTGGGGTTGGACTGGATGACCTTTGAGGATCCTTCCAACCCAAATCATGATTCTGGTAGTCTGACTGATGTGTGAACACAATTTTTCTAAGCAGGGCATTTGAATTGCTACAAGCATCAGAGTGAGAGATGCTAAGAAGGGCAGGGTGTTAGAGAGATGTGTTAGTAGGCAATTTGTGTTCGTCTCTAGGTGGAGTTGTTCATTAGTGCAACCTGGAGATACAAAACTTGTAGGTCACAGTAGCTAGATCCTTATCCAAAAGGAGTATCTTGTTCCTGAGAGATATGCTGCAGCAGAGAACTAACACAGGTAATTAGGTTACAGCAGAAGGAAACATAGGAATAGGAACATGGAAGTAGGAAGCCACAAACATAAACTGAAAAAGTGTAAGAAGAGCAGCCTGATCTCTACAGTCCTGTGGTATTCTCAGGTACTGTATGCACTAGCTAGTACTTTCACTGGATTTGTTTGAAATGGAGTATTTAAGGGTTTTGTTAATCCAGAATGACTTTTTTTTTCCTCTCTTTAATAGTATTGTGATGACTACAAACAGGATAGAACACCCAACTGTGGTATTCTCTATCGAGCATATTGGCCAGATGCCTTATCTGCATAGTCTGAACTTACCCAGCAGTCTTCGACTCTAAGTGGTTTTCTTAAGTCCTAGCAAAGTTATTTTTGATTGGAGTTTTTGGACTTGTTCACTGACTTATTTTTCTAGCATTTATTCAGTAAAAGTTAAATTGAGTAAAATTTTAACTGCTTAAGTACAGAAGTCAACAATGGTTGATGTATTTTTTTTTCTTTAACATCAGTAGTTTAAGTTTCACTATTCTCTTTAAATGAAATCTACAGACTTCTCAGTGAAAACTTACTTTACATTTTTCTGCCTTCTAGCATTTAAGGGATAATACACAGATAATGATATTTTTGGGATCTTGAAAATGAGGTGAGACTTAAAAAAGATGGAGTTGGGACTGTTTTGTTTTTCAAAGCAATTTGTTTGCACTGAAATTTCAGATGAACCTCGAAGTGATTTATGGAGACACAGATTCCATTATGATAAACACGAACAGCACCAATTTGGATGAGGTCTTCAAGCTAGGGAATAAGGTAAGGAATTTTTTTCTTTGAAAACTTTTGTACATGTCAGGCTCTGAGCAACCTGCTTTAATGGAGGATTTCTCTGCTGACTGCAGGGGGCTTGGACTAGATGACCTTTGGAGGTCCCTTCCAACCCAAACCATTCTATGATTCTCTGTCTCTGTTGTAACACTGAGTGGTGGAGATGGTGTTAAGGAAGGACTCTCTGGCATAAGCAGAGAACAGGCCACAAGGAAGAACTTGACAACGTATGGAAGCTATGGAATAGTAAAAGCTCAGAGTGTACTCTCTTCAGATGCAGCTACTGTGTGCGTTTTAAAAGTGATGAAATGAGATTTCATTTAATCTCTGTGAAATAATTTAATTGCTGTGGAATATTTCATTGTATAATGAGCCTTTTTTTTAAACCAATCCTAAGTTACCAGGAGACTGAGTATTTGTTAAGCCAAAATGTACAGTTCCTCTATGTTCATCCCAGTTACAGTGTGAGCATAATTGTGGTTTTGCTGGGTTTTGTATTGGCATGATAAATGTCTGTCAGTTTAGTTTTGTTCAGTCAGGTAGTATGTATTACATTCTACGTGCCATCAGTTTTCCAGTGGTAAATTCAAATGTTATTTTCCAAGTTCTAATAGGTATGGAAGAAATCTATTTTATTTCCACATTGCCAGTTGATAGTTTTGTGACTCTCTCAAATTGTGGAAGAGAAGTGAGACATTTTTCAGAAGATTTTAAAGGCAAGGAGTAAGAAAAAATGTGTTTGAAAGGTGGAAGAAGTTGTGAAGAAAATATGAGCTATGGAAGCTCTAAAAACCCCAAAATGTAGAGAGGATTTCAGTGTAGCATTAAATAATACCATGGTATTGTAAGACAAGAACAATTCTGCGGTGGTTTGTGGTTTGATTGGGTTTGGGGGTTGGTTTTTTTATTGGTGTGATAGGTTAAGGTTTGTTGTGGTGGTTTTTTGGGTTTTTTCTTTTTTTCTTTTTTTTTTTCTTTGGGTTTTTGTTTTAGAATGCTTCTGCCTTAATGCTGATTTGTTACTTTGAGGAGTTGGTGCGTCTCAAGAGCATTGTAAAAGGAATAGTACCTTGATGTCTAATGAGTAGCAGAAGGGCTGGAGGCATGGTGTAAAGCAGTCTCTCCTTTTTTGTTTGCCATGCACAAGACTGTATTATTTCATGTCTGTATACAGTAATTTATAAGAAAGCTTAATCTTACTCTAGTCCAACTGAACATAAGCCTAGCAGTATGCTGGCTGAGAAGGCCAACACAATCCTGGCCTTTGTCAGGAATAGTGTGGCCAGCAGGACCGGGAAGTGATCGTGTCACTGTACTCAGCACTGGTGAGGCCACACCTTGAGTACTGTGTTCCGTTTTGGGCCCCTGAATACAGGAGGGACATTGAGTTGCTGGAGTGTGTCCAGATAGGCAATGAGGCTGGTGAAGGGTATTGAACACCAGTCCTGTGAGGAGAGGCTGAGGGAGCTGAGGTTGTTCAGCCTGGAGAAGAGGAAACTGAGGAGAGACCTCATCACCCACTACAACTACCTGAAAGGAGGCTGTAGTGAGGTGGGGGATGGCCTCTTCTCACAAGCAACAAGTGAGAGAGTGAGAGTAAATGGCCTTAAGTTGCCCCAGGTGAGGTTTAGTTTGCACATTAGGAATAATTTGTTCACTAAAAGAGTCATCAGGCGCTGCCCAGGGTGATGGTGGAGTCACCACCCCTGGCGGTGTTTAAAAGACGTTTGGATGAGGTGCTTAGGGACATGGTCTAACAGTTGTATACAGGGAGATGTTTCGTTGTGATTGGACTTGAGCTTTTTCCCAAGCAAGTAATTATCTGATTCATTCTAGTTTGATCCTTGACCCTGTACTCCCCATTTGCTGGTTAAATGTTACAGAGGAAGAGTTTATTTTTAAGCTTAATAAATTGTATAGTCTGACAGGATCATTGTCACAGGTTACATACGTCTAACTTTGATTCAGGTTTACTGATACAATAGGTAAGTTTGTGAACTTGTCACCTGCTTAATGATTCTCCGTCTTTTTTTTTTTTAATCCTGTGTACTTCTGCATCCTGTATCAGTTGTTGGGTTTTGATTTCAGTTTTCATATTGTGTACTTCATTTCAAAAGTGAATAAATTTATGCCTGAAAATAAGCACACAGTCAAACCTAGCATCACAATTATGGAAGTTGTGGCTTTCAGTATTCTTTCTGTGGCATAAAGAAGTGGTTCTTTTGTTTCCTGCTTCAATGTTTCTTGTTTGTTTATTCCTCACAAAAGTGATAGCTGCATCTTTTGTGAGGATTTCTATCATTTAGGTTTTCTTCATTTTGCATAATTCATATTTTAAAAAAAAAATCAGGGTAGAGAACTGTATCTGTTGATGAGGAACACTCTCACTGTTCTGTTGCAGTAATAACTTCATTCACAAAATTCCATGCTCAGAAATGAGGGATATTTACTTTGCAATCTTTATGGTTTTAGTTTATTGTGAAAGTGTGTGGAAGGCACAGGTTTAATGCAGGCACATCCTGTAAGAGCAGTTAGTATTTTGTACTCCAATTGGATCACAACAACCCCATGGTAAGCTACAGATTTGGGGGGTTGTGGTTGGAAAGCTGCAACTTAGAGAGGGCCCTGCGAGTATTGGTTGATAGTTGACTGAACGTAAGTCAACAAGTGTGTCGGGGTGGCATCCCAATGCCAATGGCATCCCAGCTTGGATTAGAAACACTGTGGCCAGCAGGAACAGGGAGGTGATCATCCCCCTGTGCTCAGCACTGCTGAGGCCACACCTTGAGTGTTGTCTTCAGTTCTGGGCCCCCCACTACAAGGACACAGAGCTGCTGGAGTAAGTGCAGAGGAGGGCCACAAAGATGATCCAAGGGCTGGAACACCTGCTGTGACGATAGGCTGAGGGAACTGGGGTTGTTTAGCTTGGAGAAGAGAAAACTCCAAGGGGACCTTAGAGCTGCCTTCCAGTACCTGAAGGGATCCTACAGGAAGGCTGGAGAGGGACTTTCCATAAGGGTGTCTAGCAGTAGGGCAAGGGGGAATGGTTTTAAGCTGGGAGAGAGTAAGTTTTGACTGGATCTTAGGAAGAAGTTCTTCAGTAGGAGGGTGGTGGGACTCTGGAATAGGTTGCCCAGGGAGGTTGTGGATTCCTCTTCCCTAGGGCTGTTCAAGGCCAGGTTGCATGAGTCCTTGAGCACATGAGTCTAGTCAAGAGGCACTGCTGCCTTTCAGCTAGCCTCTCAAAGAAATCCAGTAGGCGTGTTGTAGGGAAAAGGGTATAAATAAACACTTGCCCATTTGTGCAGGTTTGTCCTGTACATACACACACAGAATTCTGGTCTATAGTCATAGTTCTCCCTCCCCTCCCAGGTTTGGGCATGTGGCACCTTGACAAGGGAAGTTTTCTATAAAGCAATTTTCATATTCTAAGTGACAGTCTCTCAAGTGCATCCCTACTCTGAAATCTGTTGTTTCCTTAATTTATGTGAGAAGCTAGATGGAATAGCTGCCCTGGTAAAACAGATTGGAGTCAGTTGTCTACAAGGTCACATTCAGTGCTGTGCTTTTCTGCTCTGCTTAATTTTGTTAGGGAGTCGGGCATACCAAGCTGTAAGTCCTGCAGAAAGCAATGGGTGAGCCTTAATTGTAATAGTAGTTCATATTTACTACTGTGTACTTAATTTCATGATTAACAATACTCACTGGGTCATTAAAATGTGTATGCAAACACACAGCATTGATACGCTTCTAGATGGAAGTTAAATTTATCTATAATTCTTGTGTTTGGCTTTAATGTTGCTGTATTTGCAGATCAAAAGTGAAGTGAACAAGCTCTATAAATTGCTGGAAATTGATATTGATGGAGTCTTTAAGTCTTTGCTACTGTTAAAGAAGAAGAAATATGCTGCTCTGACTGTTGAACCAACAGGAGATGGCAAATACATAACTAAGCAAGAGCTGAAAGGATTGGATATTGTCCGACGAGACTGGTGTGATCTTGCAAAGGAGACTGGAAAGTGAGTTTCTTTTGAGGCATTGTCCTCTTTGCCCTGTTTTGAAAAGTACATGCTTCAGAAGTGTTTGATGTCACATGGCTGTTTTCCTGAAGAGTGCAGACTGGTAACTAACATTAATATTACAGTCTCTAAACTCTAAATATTACATTTTGGCATTGGTAACAGAGACATTTGGACTTGCAGAAATAGAACCTAAATTCACTGTCTGCTTTTGCATCTTCAGTGGAAGCTGTGCATTTGAGTTGTTGTAGTTTTATATATGCAGTTTAATCAACCACAGCTGAAATCTTGTGAAAATAGAAGGTGCCATCAGTGTTTCGAGTCACAGTTTTTAGGTGAGGTTGTTTTCAAACATGGTTAGAGGAGCTGGTGGCCAGTCCTTTCAGCTTCCTCTAATAGAGCTGGAAGTGCACTGGGTGCAGCTTGAGGAGATGATTATAGAATGGTTTGCATTGGAAGGGACCTCCAAAGATCATCTAGTCCCACCCTCCTGCAGTCAGCAGGGACATCCTCCACTAGATCAAGTTGCTCAGAGCCTTGTCGAGCCTCCCTTTGAATACCTCCAGGGATGAGGCCTCTACTGCCTCACTGGACAACCTGTTGCAGTATTCCAGCACCCTCATAGTAAAGAACTTGTTCCTAACATCCAACCTAAATCTCCTCTTCTCTCATTTCAAACCATCACCCCTTGTCCTATAACTGCAGGCTTTTGGAAACAGTCCCTCTGCAGCCTTCTTGTAGGCTTCCTTCAGGTACTGGAAGGCTGCTCTAGGTCTCCCTGGGGAGACTAATCTCTAAAACTGTTTCTCTTCTATTTTTTAAATTAGACTCTTCTGATACTTTATTTTGATGGATACTGGATTGATGCTTTATTAATTGTTGCACAGGGTATTTTTATACTTAAATTCAGTGGAACTAATATATTTAGCATTGTAGAAAAATAATTATCGTGGGTAGATAGGTGGTCATCTGTGGGCTGACTCAACTTACATTACATACTTCCTCTTGAAAACCTGACTTAAAGAAATTTGTGGTCCAAATGTATCCAAAAATGAATACTTTTTAAAAAAACAGTAAAAAATACACCACACACTTGCTTACTGTTCTTAAGACTTGCATTTTCTAAGAAAAGATGCATCATAATAGAAGCAAATTTTTCCAAGTTAAGAATGTATTAGTAATTAAAGCTATACAAATGTTTGAGAGTGTTCTTTAGTGACTAACTCTTCTGCAGCTGGCAGATCGTCCAACCACATTTTACAGAAATAGGCAAGACTTTGCTTACTTGCTATGTTCTCTGCTCCCCCACCTCCCCATCCTAAGATACCTGCTATGGAATAATTAATGGTAAAATGAAATGGGAGCAGAAAATAGAAACCAGTTGCACCAAGCAGTTCCAAATCACAGCTTAACATTAGAATCAGTGGTAATAATTTGCTTTTAGTAAAATAAACGAATAAAACCCAGCATGAAATATCTTGCCTAATTTCTATACATTTTGCATTAGACCTTCATCCTCAGATTATTTTACAGATAATCTAGGGGAATTATAGAATGTTTTGGGTTGGAAGGGACCTCCAAAAGTCATCTAGTCCTAACCCCCCTGCAGTCAGCAGGGACATCCTCCACTAGATCAGCAAGCTCAAAGACTTGTCCAGCTTGACTCTGAAGATCTCCAGGGATGGGGCTTCAACTACCTCCCTGGGCAACCTGTTCCAGTGTTCCACTGCCCTCATGGTAAAGAACTTGTTACAACATCCACTCTAAATCTCCTCTTCTGTCATTTCAAACCATTGCCCCCTGTCCTATCACTCCAGGTATTTGGGAGACAGTCCCTCTGCAGCTTTCCTGAAGGCCCTCTTCAGGTACTGGAAGGCTGCTCTTAGGTCTCCCTGGAGCCTTCTCCCCAGTTTTATCAGCCTGTCCAAACCTCACATGTTTCAGTAAACAAACAAACAGCTAAGTCTTACCATTAAATGGCACAAACAACAGGAACAAGCCCCATGCACATTCCCTTTAGAGGACAGAAGATACCAAGTGCCCATAAAAACCCTTCAAGAACAGAGGAATTTTTGTTTACTGAAAAATACATTAAGTCTGCTGGGTAAGAAACCTCATTGGAGAGGTGTTCCAGCCCCCTGATCAGCTTTGTGGCCCTCCCTCTGGACCTGCTCCATCAGGTCCATGTCTTTCTTTGTTGAGGGCACCAAGAAGAAGAGAGGGGTGTATTGTAATAGTTTTGCTTTGAGTGTCTTAAGCTTTTCTTTAATTTCTGGTCTGTTTTGACAGCTATATAATTAGTCAGATTCTTTCTGATCAGCCCCGAGATATAATTGTGGAAAATATTCAAAGGAAGCTTATAGAAATTGGAGAGAATGTGATCAATGGCCAGATACCAGTAAACCAGTTTGAAATAAATAAGGTAAGTGGTGTCTTAGCTTCTTCCTTTCTCGGACAAATTTTACATTGACTGCTGATAAAAATCTTTTAATCCTTATGATTCAAGGAAATATCTGGAGTGTTACTAGATACTGCATAGCATGGATCATACTGTAAAGGTCCTACAGTAAGCAAACAAATACCTTTGGGAGGCCAGTCTTGCTTCTTCAGAATAATAACTTTGTGTCTTTTCCCAGCCTGCTGCCTTCCCCACTGATTCTGTGCTTGGAGAAGCTTCAGGAGAAATTTTCTCCAGAATCATTATTTTGGATTTCAGGTTCAAAATACATCAATTGAGCAATGCAATAGAAGAGAATCAGACGTTTGCTTTTCTGGAAAACCCATGTGAAAACGTTGTTATTGATTTCCCTTCAAACCTCTATAGAAGAATGCTAATAGTAATTTTGAGATCTCATTCAAGACTTGCCTGCAGCAAGAAGTAAAATTTTCTGCTTTATCTACAGATGTTTTAGCAAACATCGTGATGGGTTTGGTTTACTTTTATGACTCATCTGTGAAACCTGTCTTCTAAACCTCCAAAGCCCCTCCTTCCCCCTGTGGGGAGTGTTTCACTAATGAATTGGATATTACACTCCCCTCTCATGCTTCTAAGAGAAGAGGCTTCCCAAATTTGCTCTATCCAATAAACTCCTCTTTCTTTTTCCAGCCAGACACTGGAACAGGTTGCCCAGGGAAGCGGTTGAGGCCCCAGCCCTGGAGATACTCAAGGTGTGGCTCGATATAGTTCTGGGCAACCTGATCTAGAGGAGAATGTCCCTGCTTACTGCAGAGGCAATTTGACTTGATGACCTTTGGAAGTCCTTTCTAACCCAAACCATTCTATGATTCTGTGATCTGTCTGCTCTGTAAGACTGTGTTAATGAATCAAAAAATGTGTTCAGGCTGTCATATGAGTGGTATAGAAATCAGTGGCTTTTATCACAGCATCGCAGAATGTTAGGGGTTGGAAGGGACTTCAGGAGATCATCCAGTCCAACCCGCCTGCCAGAGCAGAATCACCTCGAGCAGATCACCCAAAAATGCATCCAGGCAGTTTTGGAATGTCTCCAGAGGAGACTCCACAACCTCACTGGGCAGCCTGTTCTAGTGCTGTGTCACCCTCACAGTGAAAAAGTGGTGCAAACGTTCTTAAGGTCCAAGTAAAAAGTACTTATATAATATTGTCAGCTCCAAATGCTGTGAATGGTCCTCAGTTTTACTACTTTGAATCAGTCATTTCATTATTAAGTCAAATGTTATTGTGAAGGACTGGGATGATGGTAACTATTGAAATGTAGCTTTTTATGTAAAGGAAGAATTCATTGTAGAATATCATTAGTATGAAACACATGGAATATCCATGAATAAGATACATTGAAATCCAGTAGTATCTTCTCGCTACAGAATTTGTTGAATACACTTAACTACTTGCTATTTGTGTTTACTTCTTGGCCTGAACTGATGCAGGGGTAAAAGGGTAATCTCTGGCTGTATTTTTGTCTTTTGCTTAATGTTTTCATCTGCAATTTCATATAATTTTAAAACAATTGCACAGTATCTGAAACTGTTTGAACTGTTGTGCTTTTAATATAATGCATTTTTCAGACACTAATTATAAAGGGATCCTCTTGCCTTAAAAATGTTGCTGTTAACAAAATATGAAGGACTGGTACCTAGAACTTGATGACTGGAAAATACCTTTACTACAGTCTTTTCATCTTATTTTTTCTGTGTTGTGAGTAGTAGATGGAAGAAAATAGCCACTATGTAATCTTGCCTTTCGAAGTTCTGAGTTGTCCATCAATCCAGCAAAATATTTTTCTCATATTTATGTTTCTGTTTCCTCCTTTGATCTTTTAGGCATTGACAAAAGATCCCCAGGATTATCCTGACAAGAAGAGCTTGCCACATGTGCACGTTGCCATGTGGATAAACTCTCAAGGAGGCCGAAAGGTGAAGGCAGGAGACACAGTGTCGTATGTCATTTGTCAGGTAAAAATGTCTTTCTTTATATACCTAAACACTGGGTATTGTTTTGAGAGATGGCAAAAGACAACCAGCTCCTGGAAAAAAATGTTTTGGCATTTGGAGTGATATTATGTTACAGCTTAAAATAGTCAATTTTCTATACTAAATTTAGTTTTATAGAGCCAGAAAGGGCCATTGTGATCAGCTCAGCTCATCTATTTCCATAGAGTGACTAATAAAATTTCCCTGAGTTAATTTCCATTTGGAACTGAACTTATTTTTAAGCGTGGTATCCAGTCTTCATGTTTAGGATGATAAAATTCTGGTGATAATGAACCTCTCATTCTTGGAAAACTGATTGATAGGGATGTTAAATATTGTTATTTCTAGTATCAACCTCTGTCTTTTCAATTCATAGTCGTGGCATCTGGCAGTACCTCTGTTGGATGGACTTTGGAATTTGAGAAACTTCCTGTTTTCAGATGTTTATCCTATAAATGAGTTTTTTGTTGCCTCACAAATGTGAATTCCACTTTGGATTTGCTATTGAAAAAGAAGTGTAGGTGTGATTGGACGGACCAAAGGTTCTCTTACACAAAACTGATGGACTCAGCAATGTGACTTCTACAGCAGACCACTGTTTCAGCTCCTTCATCATTAAAAGCTGACAGACAGTATATTCTGTTTAATTGAGAGTTCTTAGTCTTTTGTGATGAAGCTGCCAAGACTTAGGAGAGCTGGGCAATGGGCATGGCTGAGCAATGGCACAATACAAGAGAAGAATGTACTTGTTGAAAGAAGGGAGCTGAAGGAATTGCATTGTAATTATTTTTGCAAAGCAGCTGGATGAGCTGAATAGTCCTAAATTAATTTTGTTCTGAATACTGAGTTGTTTGAAAGGAGTAGGAGGGAGCAATGGCTTGCAGTCTGTCTTTATTAGTGATGGGTTTTCAGTCAGTGGTTGCTGACCCTATTGAAGCCAGTCGCTCATCTTAACTGAAAAATTAAAGTGTCATATGTTAATAATATTAGCATTCATTTTATTTTGCTGTGATTAAGGCAAAAAAGGCACTGTCCTTAGCAAAAAAAATATGCTGTGTTATTCCCTGCCTCATACTTCTCTTATTGAATGATTGCTAAAATACTGCTGCAAGTTCTGCTCTAAGATTTTTTTTGACACACGTTGGAAACAAAATTCCGTAGCGCAGTTGGGAATGCAGTTCTGCAGACTGAGCCACGTTTATTCAGGAGAGTGCCACCTTCTTATAGCTAATACTTCGGTCCTCCATCAATCCTGTTTTCAATTCCATTATTGCCTTCCCAAATTGAATTATTTTCTCCTCATCTTCTGCTTTCAGGGTGGAGGAGAATGTAATGTATGCTCTGACCTCTTTGAGTGATGTTTCTCCCTTGGCTTGAGATGTCAGCATGTGCTTATTTCAGTAATTCCAAATATTTCAGAGTATGCTCTTACTATTCTTATTATTGGTAGTAGTAGTATTCATCTGTACTATTGCCTCTGTCATTTATTTGCTGCCAACAAATGAGGGTCCAATCTCTGACCACTCATTCTATTTTGGTTCTTTGTAGAATCAAAGAATATAAGCCCCCCCAGCAGAACAGATATAGTTTTGGATATCCACAAGTTAAAATGTGCTTGTTGTGCAAAATGATAATGCTGCTTTAGTGCAGAGTGAATCCAAAATGCATGCCCTCCGCATATTTTTAACTGGGCTGATGGTTACAATGTGTTTTCATTGTGCATTTCAGAACTGACAGATGGGACTGTTTACTCTGTCTACTCTTACTGATTTGCACGTGTAGGCTGCAATAATACAAGCTGGATTTGCATTCTTGAACTTGCTAGTCGATGCCAGCATCAGCAATGCAATTTTTATTTCACTACTGCTGGGTTTGTATCGGATGCAGAATAAATCAACCAAAAGAGAGTGACTCTGTAACCATTTTGTGTTGAAATAATGCATAACATTTGAAACATAATCCTTTGTACAGACCAAATGTGGGTTTCACTTTTTTTTTCCCCCTCCCTTTTTCCTCTCTGTTTTGTATCTATCTCCTGTCTCAGGATGGATCAAATCTCAGTGCCACTCAGCGAGCGTACGCTCCGGAGCAGTTGCAAAAGCAAAGCAATCTTACTATTGATACTCAGTACTACTTGTCACAGCAAATACATCCAGTAGTTGCTAGAATATGTGAACCCATAGAGGGAATTGATTCTATTCTTATTGCAACATGGTTAGGTAAGTATTCTAAGTTCAGTTTGTTTAAAGAATTATAGGAAACAAAGTAAGAACTTGTAATGTTTGCTTCTTAACAGAAGTGCTTCCCCAAATCGTTTTTTCCACAGTGAGCAGGTTGTGGAAAGCAGCTTGTAAGTGTATTTCTTATGACTTCTACTTTTCAGAAGGTGCTTGTTAGCATGACCTTAATCTTATAATCTTTGTTCAGCATTGCAGACATTTACTGTTCATAAATGACAGTACTAGAGATTTCAAGTTACTAAAATAGTTCTGGAGCATCCAGAACTAGCATTTGTCCAGGGCAAAGCGCTAGCATCTCTAACATCTCCTCAGTCATAGTTATCATGAAAGGATACAGAATCACAGAATTATCAGGGTTGGAAGGGAGCCCAAGGATCATCTAGATCCAACCCCCTGCCATGGGCAGGGACACTTCACACTAGATCAGGTTGCCCAGAGCCATATCCAGCCTGGCCTTAAAAACATCCAGGGATGGGGCTTCCACCACCTCCCTGGGCAACCTGATCCAGTGCCTCACCACCCTCATGGGGAAGAACTTCTTCCTAACATCTAATCTAAATCTCCCTTGCTCTAGCTTGCATCCATTCCCTCTAGTCCTATCACTACCTAACATCCTAAAAACTCCTTCCCCAGCTTTCTTGTAAGCCCCCTTCAGGTACTGGAAGGCCACAATAAGGTCTCCTTGGAGCCTTCTCTTCTCCAAACTGAATAACCCCAACTCTCTCAGCCTGTCCTCATAGGAGAGGTGCTTCAGCCCTCTGATCATCCTCATGGCCCTTCTCTGGACACGTTTCAGCACACCCATATCTTTCTTGTAATAGTAGAGTATAAGTGAAGACTTCTGTTTGCTAGAAGTGATGTGGTGGATAATAGAAACATAAAACTTTAATAACAGTCTTGCCTGCTCCAAATGAAGAAATGAAGTGACCAAAAAAAAAAAAAAAAAAAAAAAAAAAGCAAGTGGCATTACAAATGAGTAATGCTGGTGACCCACAGAATCACCAGTTTTTATGCAACTATGCAATGGGGAATTGCTCTTGTTGGAGTGGGTTTTCCTCCTAATGCCAAAGGAAATAGAATTAAAGATTTTTTCAGACCAACTGACTGTCTCCTCCCTAGGCTTCCTAGAAAGAAGTAGAGGTGTTAACAAAATTAACAGTTTATCAGGTCTCTTTTTCAGGAAAATATGGTGCTGTGTTGTGTAATGGTTTCAGTGTTGTTTCCTCCCTAAAAGTGATTCAGCAACAGAAACTTTTTTTCAGAGGGTTGCAATGTGTCAGTTTAATAATTTCCTGTATACCTGAGCATAGCATTGAATTGTAAGTTCAGACTGGCAGAAATAATTTTGTTCAGAATTATGGAATACTCAAAAGGAGTTGTCCTTAGCATTCTTTTTTAAGGTAATGGTCAAGATCCAGGTTTGGGTCGCTTAAAACCAACTGACACTGTGTTGCCTTCAGGACTGTTCACCTGGAAGACTGCATCTCTGTAGCTTCCTTACTAACAGGGTTCTGGTCTTGGTAAGCTCGCAGTTTGCACTTAAATGTGCAATTAAGTTGCTGTCTTGTTGCTTCTTAAGAAGAGTGATAGCCATAGAAGATATTAATCTCTCAAGGCAATTTATAACATGCAGCTTTTTCCATCTCTATTTCTAAGATGTCCATTTAAAAAAATTAAAAGGATAGGAATATTGGTGGGGTTGGTTGGTTTGTTTTCTTCTGGGAGGCTGCAAAGATATCTTCTTAGAGGCATTCAGTGTTGCAGTGTGTCCTCAACAGCTCTGGTACTTTGAGGAGGTGTCAGCCCTGCTTTACACATGCAGGCTGACCATACATGTAATTTTGTTTGTGTGGCAGGGCCTTGGTATACAACTTTCCCTTGATGTCAGAGTAGACTATGTGGTATGCATGACTGAAAAGGTCAAGCACTCTTGGTTAGACTGAAGCAGTTTAAAATAGGCAGTAACTCGTACTTCGTTTAGGTAGAAGACAGGAAAGATTTCTGAAGGTAATTTATTTTATCTGGCAAAGATTGTTAGTCTTGTAGAGTTGAGCTCAAACTCAGAGCTGTTCCTTATTCACAATTTTCAGTAAGGACTGACTCCCTTCAGGCACATAAATTAAGTGCCCATATCTTAAGAACTGTGTGCCACTTGATAGCACCTACTGTTTGCAAATGCCTCTGCTGCTTTTTGCACTATAGTACGTTCAAGATGAAAATTTCCTTTATGGACTATAATAGCATCATGCAGCTGAGAGTTTATTAATAGTCCACAATTGTCAGTCTGAAAACCTGTATGTATGTATCTATTACAATCTTAGATGTGAAATGTTGACCTTGCTGTGCTGTGAAAATGGCATCTCCTTCTCCAGCTTTGCTGTCTTTAGGAATGCTTAGATTGAGCTTGGGGGTAAAGTAAGGTCTTTTTCAAAACTTTGGCTCTACTCAAGTCTTTCTGTGCAGCATTTAGTCAGAGTCATGCATAAATTGTTACAAGCTGAAGTAATCTTAAAGGGTTTTTCTTAAATACCGCTGGAGGGGTAGTCAAGTGGGTTTGTTTCAAAGAAATTGAAACTAGTTTGCAAGATAGGAAAGTACAAGATACTTAGGCCAAGCTTGCTAAAACAAGCAAAAGTGAAAAGTGTTTATTCTGTGTTTCTAAGTTGGGCTTTTTTTGCTTAGTATTTTCATCCTGTCATTATCTTTGTCTCGTTGCAAAGGAGTATTTTTTTCTGTTCTGAAGAAGAAACCTAATGCTCTGGAGGGTATCTAAGTGTCATATCTGTGGACCAAAACTTAGTTGCATTCTTGTTGCATCTTCCTTTGTCTGTTCTGATTTATTGTTACATAGAGTATGTGTCTGTGTAGGGAGAATGGTTGTAGGAGAAAGATCTTGGTTTCATATCTAACAACATCTTTACAAGGTGAATGCCACCATTAAGTCCAAGTAGGTAAAACCGAGCTCTGCTTAGGGAAGCTAGGCACATACCAAAATAGTGAGAAGTTCTTTGTTCTGTCTGTGCTCAATGCAAGTTATTTTAAGTGATGTTAGATGCTGAAGAACAAAAGCAAATAACCACACCTAAAAATTGCAGAGAATACCATATTTATTCACTACGGAATCAAGTTGAAAATTGCCTTTTGTTTTTGGATGTTGCAGGAGATCTGTCTAGCCTTTGAGACACGGAAATTCTTTGTTCCTAAAAGTGACAGCCTCATGGGCATACTCTCTTTTTCTTGGAAGTTCTCAAGCAAAGACAGTTAAAAGATGAGGTCTGTCAGAGTTTCTGAAACTAAGTGTGCAATCTGATCAGTAATACCATTAAATTAATCTAATCTTATAAATGAGTGGAGACCTTACTTCATCCTGAAGATACCAATAGCTTTAAAAAGAAAAAGAACTATAGTGGCAGAACAATTCTCTTAATGTGTTTTAAGTATGGTTTTTTTCCCTGATATATAAATACCACTCCATGTCTTATTTCTGTGTTGTCAAAAGTATCTAAAAGTTATGGAAATAGAGTCATTTAACAGTGGGATTTTGGTAGTTTATTAGTGCTTTAACGTCCTTTGCTCTAAATTGTGGAAGTTGCTGGCTGCTGTCCTAGACTGCACCTTCTGAAAGAGTTGTGAGCTGGATGTGCACGTTGGTGTTCTGCAGATTGCTTGGCATTTGGGTGTTTCTTAGGAAGGCTAATTTTAGGGAGTCATTAGTGGATCCTGAGGAGGCTTGTCATTAAGAGTGCTTCGCAGTACCAGTTCCTCCTTCCATGCAGCATCTTAGCGGTGCCTTGTAAGGAAACCTGCCACCACCTTGAATATACTATCTTCTTTTTTTTTTTTTTTTTTTTTTGTCTTCTTCCTAGAAAGTAATTTAACAGGTGCCTACAGTATTCAACAACTGCTTAGCCTGACTCTCCTGACAAAACTCAGGACTGTCGTGTTCTCCTTGTGGCACACGAGATTCTGTCTTGCTTTAGAGAGTGAAGGTAGAGCAGAATGATGGAATGGAGGTTGGGCTAGATGACCTTTAAAGGTCCCTTCCAACCCAAAACATTCTGTGATTCTGTGAAATTAGGCTTAAAGTAATGACAAAACTTTGTGACAACAGAGTAGTAAACCACGAAGTGAATGAATTTTGCTCTACGTGGTCTAAGCTGGGCTTTACTGGGATGCCTCAGATCTGCTTAGAAACGGAGATTCCCTGAAGCGTGTTGCCTGTTCCGACGGCGCCTGAAGCCGTTTTAGAGACCCCGTGCAGAAGGCGCACTGGCTTTGGACGATCTGCCTCTTCGGGAAGAACGAAAGGCCGAGGGCTTCCGAAGGGCCGAAGCCTTTGCCGGCCGGGATTGAATGCCGAGGGCGGTGGGCCCGGCCCCGCCGCATCTCCCTGAGTGAAATGGGCGGCGGCAGCCTGCAGGTGGCAGCACCGGCTGCCGTTTGCCTGCCTCACGCCGCACGGGCAGCGGGCGAAGGAGCAGGCCGCGGCACGGGGAAAGTGTCCCGACTAACCCGCGGCTGCAACACAAAATTCAGCGAAAATGCTTCGGGGCTTTGTTCAGCGGGGAACCGGCCCAGTGCCCTGCCCAACGCCTGCCCGGCGGCTGAGGCTCTGGGGAGCTCCTGCCTTGCTACGTGCTGCTGCTCTGTTCCCGGAGCAGCGTGCAGGGACAGGGATAGGAGCGTGCCTGGAAAGATGTGTGAAAATAATCTGCAGAACTTTTATTTTTTTCTAATACTGCGTTTAGTAAAAATTATCTGACCTTTTTTCAGTTTCTGGAGAAACCTGTTTTGCTTGCTAGATAGTAAATGTTTTTGTAATTCTATTAAATAATCCCGGAATAAGCCCTAGAACTTATTATTTATCTTTGTAGCTCTAGATTCGTCGATGTATTTTTTAATGCTCCATTTCTTTGTTTTGTGTGCAGCCTTTTAGTTTTTAGTGAGGTTGGAAAGCTTACCTATGGTGCAGGTAGTTTAGTAATAGCACTGATTATTTTCCTGTCAGACTAGGGCAAAGTCCCTTTGAGTTTTGCTTGCTGTCATGAAAAAAATAAAAAGGACTTCAAAGAGGTTCACTAATTAGTCTCATCCTAATGATTTTTTAATTGTCCAAACCAGATATTATTTCCCCCCCCCATCAGATATTTCCTATTTTGTTTAATAACTAGAATAATACAACCAGTGTGACCTGGTCTGAGAGGATACCAGTGATTAATTGAACCAACTAACTATTCCTGAAAGGAGATAATAGATAAAATAGGTCCCAGTTCCAAAAGATAATTAAGGTAGACATGTTCTTTGAAAGCCTGATTTGTAGTCCCTTTGATTTCACTGGGGATGTTTGCACACCAAAAGTTTGATGTACATTTGAATCATCGCAATCTTTTTCCTGTTGTTTTCTCCAGCCAAAACAGCAAAGTAAGTTCAGAGATAGGTGTGATTTAAATTCCTCCAATATTTTTTTTTCCCCCCTGTTAAATTATTACCAAATGTCCAGATGTTTATTTGCTGTTGCTGGTTTTGACTGCATATTGGAAAACTGCAGTTGTCTGAAGACCATTATTTATCTCCTTTTATCTTTTATTTAGTGAACTGCTTTACTCTATATTTGCTTTTTGGGGAACAGCTGAAGACAGATTTCTAGCTGAACTTTAACGACATCTGTAGCAGACAGTTTCTGCAGTGTTTTTTCATTCCACTTCTGAACTTGGAATAAACTCAGACATTTTGCTTGTATTCACCATTACAATGTTAGATCCAACCTGCTCCATACTTACTTAACTTTCCTTTTCCCAAAATATTAATGCTAAGCTCAAGTTCCCTATCTAAAACTTTTATCTGCTACCTGTGTTGCAGAACATACTCTTTGTTTTCTCAAACACCAAATATATCAGCAACACTTTGTACCAAAAAAAAAGGAGGAAGGAAAAAAAAAGGGAAACAAACACTGCAACACAATGGGGGGGGGGGTGTACCATATGTATTAGAGTGTAAAATAAGCTCCTAGCAATATTTTTTGCTTTGACTGCTTCTTTCTTTTAATGAATACTGGAGAACTGTATTAAAAATTTACTAACCTCTCAAAGGTAAATTGTTATCCTTAGGCATTACCCCTTGTTTCTCTAGCTAAAATTAAAATAAGATTGATTAAATTTTAGTGAAACTCCTATTCTACCAAGAACCAAATGAACTTATTTGACAGTGGGATTTTTCCTTTCCTTGAATGTCTTTTAGGATTGCAAGATAGAACTTCAGAATAGCAGTAGTAAAGTCACACATTAAATCTTCTATGCAATGACAGTCTGTATCTGCCTGTATCACACAACTGCTTTATATATGCAGTATTTGTGTAGTTTAAGGGAATATTATTCCTAAACATGAGCTTTAAGTCTTCCAGGTCCTGTATGAAAATTAAAAGAACTGGGAAATCTAAATTGTAATCTTTCTTGCTCTCTCTGTAGCAATTATTACATTTATTGCTGGAGTTTACAGCAGGTATGGGTTAGTACAGGATAATCTGCTACTCGACTTAGTCTCTGTCAAAAATAATTTTTGAAGTGTTTCTCTTAGATCTTTTCTTCTTAATATTAAAGTAAACCATAGTTTCCTGAATGTTTTCTCTTCCATGCTCATCTGATTTTCTTGTTTTCTAGTATGTGCTGTTTGTTAGAGTTACCATAAAAACCCAAAACAACCAACCCTGCACATGGGGTACGTAGACTTTTAAAAGGTTGCACATGACAAAAGATGACCAAACTGGTGGATTTTTATTAAGTTTACTTTGGCAGTCTTATTCTTAAAGCAGTGAACTTCGTGCTTGCTTGCTTATTTACTTATTTGCGGTTGAATCAGTATTTTTAGGGTCTCTTTTGTCTATTTATTTGTTTAAAATCTTGAGTTCTGGCAATCAAAAACAAAGCATTTTGTCTCCAGCGCTGCCGTTTTAAATGCTGCTGCTGAATTTTAACCACTGCATTAGATTGAAACCTACATGCTGTTAACCACTGAGCCAAAATGAAATCGACCACTGCATTGAAATCAGAGTTGGCAGTTGTATAAGGACTTGAAGGAGTTGGTAATAGCAGTGCACCCGTGTTTCTTTTAATGGGGTTTTTATTCTCTGTTTTCAGTTTTAATGGTGCCATTTTGATTTAAAGACTGTTTCTTAATAACAATGCACATTTTTATTGAAATATTTTCAATGTAACTTAAGAAGAAAATAACAATAAAGCCATCTATAAGGAGTGGTTTCCTCAGAAACAAAATGTACTGTTGCATACTCCCATGATAATGCAGCGTGCTTGTTTTATTTATAAAGCAATCTTGCATAAGAAGACTTCCTTCGTGGTTCGTGAATCTTTAGTCGTGGCTAAAAATTGTAAAATGTGTTTCTGTTTTACAGAGGAAGTTTTGCTAAGGGGAGATTTTTTTCGGCTCCTGAATTTACATTTTGTAACTTTTTCTTTTGAATCTGCTTCACCAAGCACATGAAAAATGAGCCTACTTGCATGGTTGACCTCTTAGTCTTTTGAAATTTTTGTTTCTTATTAATAGGACTGGATCCCTCCCAATTCAAAGTCCATCACTATTACCATAAAGATGAGGAGAATGATGCCTTGGTTGGTGGCCCAGCTCAGCTCACTGATGAAGAGAAGTATAGGGATTGTGAAAGATTCAAGTTTTGCTGCCTCAAATGCGGAACAGAAAATATT
This sequence comes from Picus viridis, assembly GCA_033816785.1. Classification (NCBI taxonomy): domain Eukaryota; kingdom Metazoa; phylum Chordata; class Aves; order Piciformes; family Picidae; genus Picus; species Picus viridis. Next base: position 27,302,731 of record CM066570.1, on the reverse strand, counting down.
TATGACAATGTCTTTGATTGTTCGGTTAGTTGGTTTGGTCTTTTATTTCGTTTCTCTGTTTCATTTCTGTTCATCAGCGAGGGAGAAAAATAGTTACAGAGTGAACAGCTTTTCAGATAGGATCCATATGATTTCAGAGATGATACCATATTGCCTGAGTCCTGCTATTTATAGCTTTGGAAGAGAAATTTGCTGATAGGATAGTGCTGAAATATTTTTCCTATTTTTGCTTTTCAGCTGTGTCGTCTAGCAGAACTTGGGAGATTATCTGGCTTCATTAATCTGTTTGCCCACAGTCGTGAATGATTGTTGCTCTAACTTTTAAAGGAATCCTTATCTTAACACCTTAGTAACTTCCAGTTCTCTGTTTAATGAAACTTTTGTGTAGTAATGGCAATTTCTTATCCTAAATCACATTAATTGGAACAAAATGTTATTGAAACTTGTGTTTATCTTGCTACATCCCACCTCCTTTCTTCACATTAAGGTTTTTCTGTGTTATCTTGCCTTCTGACTTTGTGTATTGAACATAAAAAGTCATAGGAGTACATTCTTGTTGAGAAGTTCTGCCAAAAAATGTATCTCTGACCTTGGATCTCAACTTGAAATAGGGCCAAGTATTTAACTCCACATCAATGTTATATATGCATTAGTCATTGGCAAATTAGCAAGCTTCAGGGTAGTGAAAACCTTGAAACTGAAAGCAAATAAATCTTTTATCTAAATTAAAAGCAATTATTTGGAGTTAATTTGGACAAACAGCAGATGTTTTGCATTTTTTTGAACCAAAATAAAGCAGCCTTTGGAAGCAAGAGGAAAAGACACAAATCAAGCGATACTTTGTGAATCCTTGACTTTTGTTCATTACAGCTGTAAGCAAGATAGTTGATTGCATGTAGGCTTGACAATTTGCAGATGGGTTAACTTAGAGAGAAGTGGATGGCAGACTCCTTAGGAAAAAAAAAAAGGGGTGGGGGTAGGTGGGCAAAGGACAAAGGAACCCCACCAAACAACAAAAGAAACTACCCCTAAAACCACACAGACCACTGACAACCCCCCTCCACCTGGAATGATTTAGTGTAGTTGGTGGGAGTTTAGCCAAGATGAGTCACAAAAGCTAAGTCTTACCTTGAAAGAAAGTTTTCTACAAGTTATATAACTGTCTGTCCTACCAGGCTGTCCTTATTTTGATGAGAATTCTACCATCCTAATTTGAGCTCCTCACACATCACTCTCAGATTCTCAAATTTTAATGTCAGGTGCTCGTAAGGTTTTGCAATGAAGGGGAATTATATGGTGTAAACCCATAAGCTGTTCTTTGCACTTGGAGAAGATAAAAGATGATGATGGCGGTGTTCTTATTTAACAAGGTTTGGCTCTAAATTCTGGTCTCAGTTTCATAATTGATAATTGATTTCAATGTTCTGATTAAGTGGAACTGAGCAGAGCTTTGATGGCCCTGACAAAACAAGCCAGTGTTGTTAAGGGGGAGACAGAGGAGCATGATTTGTCTGTAGATGAATTTTTATACTCTGTATGATTTTTTTGAATTATTAATCTCATAACAGGTGAAGAAGCATGCTCTCCAAAAGACCTTTCATTTAGAAGAAAATGGGATAACTGTAGGTCAGAGAAGTATTTTATGTGGGTGTGGCCAACTATGATGGGAAGAAAGAAGGCCTAGATAGTATTTTTAAGTCTAAACTTCTATGATGACTTTTGCTGCACTCATCTGTTGTAGTAATGCAGGCTGGATTTTTTACACTTCTGCTTACAGGGGCGATTTATTGAACCCAGCTTGCAAAGGTGCAGTAAGACAGAATGTGAAGAGCCCCCTTTCAACTCAGTGGTTCAAATGAGCAACAAATTACTGTTGGATATGAGGCGCTTCATCAAAAAATACTATCTTGTAAGTATTCACAAAATAGTCTGCCATATGAAATGAGCTTTCTCAGTGGTTCTGGGTTTTCAGTGGCTGTCATGTTCCTTTTTATTTTTTTTCCCCTTTTCCTGTAGTCCAAGGTAGTAGAATGCAATATCAGCTTTCTGAAAACAATCAATGAATGATTTCAAGTCCTAATTTAGAGTTCTCTGTTCAGTCTCAAGTCCAAATAGCCAGTATTTTAATTTTTGTCACTGTGTCAGCATTATTGCAGTTTTCCAGATTTTTAGACAAAAAACATGCAGAATTGATTGTCTTAATGCTTGTGAGGAAATCTGTGAAGCCTACCAAATATGCAGATATCAATTTTTCATGTAACAGAAATCTGATTCTCTTTCTCCAGCTCAAATTGATGTGTACAATGTTGCATTGTGAAAAGCCCTGTAAAAATTATTTGAAGTGCAACAGGAAGAGGAAGGCTATAAATCTTTCTTCTCTATAAATCTTTCTTCATAGTGATTGGGAAAGATAAAATAAGGAGAAAGATAGGTAGTTAATTAATTTGATATAATTTTCCTTTGAGGGAGGCTGTGCAAGCAATGCCAACACTAGTGGTTGGCTTTTCATAGCACTGTAATATTTGAAACTTCCATCTTCATGCTATCCAAAGTGGTGACTGGTTAAGGGGAGAAGAAAAATCTGGGACTTTTAAATTATATCCATTTGGTTTGCATCTGTAGTATGCTGAAAGCATCATATTTTTCTGAATTGGCAGCTAGCCATTTTGGGTCACATTTTCATAGATCTTCTCCTGTTGCTTGCCTGCCTTTTTTGGTTGTCTAACATTGTCTGGTTTCACAGCTTCAGGATAGACATCAGTTTTGAGGACACTCATAACCTCTGGGAGCTCATAACTTTTGATATACTTGAAAATATAAATTGGGTTTGGAAATCTGGCCTGTAAATTGTCTTACCTAGCACACAGTGTGGGTTTTGCAGGTGTTAATGACATCCTTTTGCAGATAACAGCTAAGAATTATCTATAGTTTGGTACTGTGTATGTCGTATTACCTTTCTTCTGTATTAATTATTATTGTAGGTAAGTGTTTTCCAAGTTCATTTCCAGAAATTTGGTCATTTCTGGAGGTATAAATAGTTCTTTTGAAGGCCTTTGCATCAAAAGGAGTACAGAACTTTCTTAGAGGATTTGAGTGCAGGTAGTGCTTCACAAGGTAGGGATAGATTCTTCCTTTATGTTGAAGGTGGATGTCTTGGACAGGTGAAGTTACCAAAATGTGAGATCTTGCCTGACTTTCTTGCAGAGTCCAACTGGCTGCAAAATAACCATTCAGTTGATATTGTTATACATAATTATATTAAATGCTGCACTGCATGATTAAAAAACATGGCAAAGTAATATGTTTACACAGACTGCTTTGTATAAATAGTTCCCTCCAATTTAGTTTTTCTTAGACTGAAGTATGTACATTACAGTAATACACAATGCCATATGCTAAGTAATTTCTGGCATCTAAAGTGCTAGAATATGTGGGCACAGGATGTGCAGTTGTAAACTTGATAAATGAAAGAAGATAAATAAGGGGGAAAAGTGGTGGGATATTTTTCTCTGGGGTTTGTTTTGATTGTTTTGTTGTTGTTTTTTTTAAGACCAAGCTGTGAAATGTTTTAATATTGAACACTGCAATATGCTTACCTTGTGTTATAAACCTATTAAGTATCTTACTGCATGGCATATAAAATAATGAAGAGTCCTTCATAAGGTATTTATTTGCCCTTGTAAGTAAAAGCTTTATAAACTCTGTCATATTTTTTAGTACTGAGAATTTACTTTTAACCTAGTTGGCTATAATAATAAGGTTTAAAACTGTGATTTGATTGTGGAATGTATTCAGACTCTGGAAATGTTGAGGCTATTTTGTTGTAAAAAGTAATTTCCAAATTGCACTGTTTTTCCCTTTTAAAAAAAGGGCTTTCCAGTGAATCGGGCAAGCAAACTTTTTTTGTCCTGTTAGCTCTTTGAAAAATCAGATGCTGTGAGTTTTAGTTTATTCCTTTCATCAAGTGCTTGTAGTGACTGTATAACAGCTGGAGTTGAAATTAACCAAATGGGTGTTTACACTAATATATATAATCCTATAAACTATAAAGACACATCCAGAAGTAGTATGGCAAAGAACTGCCTGAACCAAACTTTGAGATGCTTATTTAACAGTCTCCTGTTGTAGCGGTTGCACCTGAAAGGCACAGAAATTACCAATTTTAAATAGACAAATACATAGTCTAACTTTATCACATCATTTTTGGTTTTGTTTTGTTTTGTTTTTTTTCTAGCTGTCACTGTAGTTTGTGTGTTGGTCAAATGGCTCATGATGCAAAAGGATAAAATGCAATCATGAATTTTTTAACATTAGAAATAAAAGAGCTGCCTTTTATGGAGGCAGCCCTATCAAGAACCTGATCAACAGCTCATTGAAATGAATAAGCTTACTTTTTTTTTTTTTACAGTGAGCTTTGAATCAGGTTGGTTTTTTAAGTGTGGAATATCATTGCATCTTGTTTCCTTTAGTCTGTTTAATGTTGTTTCCTTTAGTCTGTTTAACGTTTCCTTCAGTCTATTTAGTGTCGTTTCCTTCAGTCTATTTAATGTTCAGTCTGTACAAGTGCTTTTGTATATGGCTGTGTAAATTTAGTGCCCTAAAAATCCAGAAGTGGAAAATCTTCTTACCCTTTTTTGGCACATGAAACTCATAAATAAATAAATACAGCGGTGATACAACACTTCTTTCCTTTGAAAAGGTGCAAATCTAAGTGTAAAGATAATGTTACACCCCTCCCAGAATCACATTGCTTTTGTAAATTACTCATCTTCATATAAAATTTTCTGCAGCCATTTTTTGCCATTAAAAACTGAAATATTTTTTTATCTGCCATCCTGAACATATCTGCCATTCCTCCAGTATTTAGCTGTCTCTTCATGGTATTAACAATACAAATCCTAAACATATCTACCATTCCTCCAGTATTTATCAGTCTCTTAATGGTATTAACCATACGAATCGTAATCATCTTACACCTCACTGTAAATACATCTCCAAAATGCCATGCAAAGATTTTATTTCTTTTTTCAAAAATGCATTATTCTAGGAGAGATTGTTCCTGTTGTGTGCATGCTTTCTTTTTTTTTTTTTTTTTCTTACCTTTTTTTTTTTTTTTTTTATTTTTCCCCCTCCTTAATTCTGCTTCAGAAGAGCAAATAGATGAAAAGAGAGAGAAAACGCTAGCTAATCTAAATTGGGAAATGAAGAGGGCTTTTTTAAGCATGAAAATTTCATCATCTTGTCAGCTGGCAGAATGCCTGCTGTGTGGATTCACAAAGGCTAAGAATTACACTTTCATGAAATTTTCCTCACTAACTGCCCTGGTTAATTTGAAAGATAACCCACTGTTCTAATTCATTCCTCAATTGGGCGGTGCAGGTTTTATCTTTGATCTGACAAAGCATTTGTGTTAATCGTTTTGGCCCTCTACTAGACACTCTTGGGATTGTGCTTTTACAATAAATGTGTCTGTGATAGCTCTTTAGTCTATTATACTTACAATAGATCCATAGAACTGGTAATTAATTCTGTACTGCTTTGGAAATGGGGAAGAATAGGTGTAGCTCTGTCAAGTGCTGCTGGGAAGTTTGTTTAGCTAGTTCATTTTTGAAGTGTTACCCTCAGCCATCAATGAAACATCCATGCTAGGGAATGGGTGAAAGCTGAAATCTGCAAGCATAAATGGAGGAGGGGGGGGGAACCAAAAACAACTGACCAGCTTTTGTGCATAAGGAGGGTGTCATTTCATTTATAGTAAGTGGATCTAATGATTATGATGGAAACTGTTTTGTGTTTCCCACTAGAATATTCAAATGCTCATTTTTGAGCACTTGATAAATAAATGCCAACTCTCAGATCCCCTTTTCAAAAGCCCTGTAAAAATCAGCATTCGCATCCAGAAAATGAATCCCATATCTTACTCAGCTGGGGAGGTGTTAATTTTGCCAGCTAAAAAGAACTGAATAAACGAGCCCAACACATTGTAGATGCCATTTGAATAGTAGCAAAATTCATGCTGAACTGGTTGGACTGGGAAGCTGTTGTCCCTGAAGCAGCAGGTTTTTAATCTTGTTTTTTGAAGTGCACACCTCTGGTATTCCAAGTAGTGTATTTATAGGCCCAAACCTATTTTTATATAGATGCTGATTAGATGCCATCTAGTTAAAGAGTATATGATAGCCATGAATCTTTTAATGTTTTTTTCCAAAATGCATAAAGTGATGCAAATTTCAAAAGGGCTTCAGAAAATGTTATGGAAAAAAGCCCCAACCAAAACCAAACAACCAAAATATATTGGTTCAACCTGTCTTGCACTGGGTTTGTCTTGCAGTCTTTTTCTACCAGACTGCCGTAACCCGCAGGCAGAAGTGAGTTTGAAGGCTATTGAACACAGCTAAATAACTTTATACTGTTCAGCTGGGAAAATTCAGTGTTCAATAGCCCTCAAAATTTCTCATTTCATACCTGTGGTGGGGTGGTGTACTGCTTGCACATTAGGTCGCAGTATAAAAGCACGCTGACACACTTTTCAAGATGGTTCAATTATTATTTTATCTACATTTATATATATATATTTCTCTTCTGACTGTTGTAGAGAAGTTCTTGGGTTTTGCATTAGGGTTTTTTTGCCCTTCAAAAAGGTAAAGAATTTATAAACATGATAATGTTATAAGAAGCAGTAGCATTCACACAGGTTTGGGGATTGCATGGTGTATTTGCTAAAAGGAACAAAGATGACAGGGCTCATTGTGAACCTGGAATATCCCACGCTTCAATCAAGTGTATTACCAACAACCCACAGGTGTACACCACATGAACAGGTGAAAATATGATTGTAGATGATGGTGATGACTTTTGCCATCATGTTCTTGCAACAGTCATGTTGAAAGCTTTTTTATTTTTTTGTTTAGTGCATGGGTAGGAATAAGAAGTTTCTTTGGCTTGAGGGAAAGGTAGCACCAATAGTACAGTATTCTGTTGTTGTGCTGGTAGTACTGGAATTATCTGGGCCAGAAAACAGAAGGGCTGGAGCACCTCACCTTTTAGGATGGGCTGAGAGAGTTGGGGTTGTTCAGTTTGGAGAAGAGAAGGCTCTGAGGAGACCTTATTGTGGCCTTCCAGTATCTGAAGGGGCCTACAGGAAAGCTGGTGAGGGACTTCTTAGGATGTGGGGTAGTAATAGGAATGGGCAGAATGGATCCAAGCTAGAGGAGGGGAGATATAGGAGATTAGATGTTAGGAAGTTCTTCCTCATGAAGGTGGTGAGACACTGGAACAGGTTGCCCAGGGTGGTGGTGAAAGCCTCATCCCTGGATGTTTTTAAAGCTAGGCTGGATGTGGCTCTGAGCAACCTAATGTAGTGTGAGGTGTCCCTGCCCATGGCACATGGGTTGGAACTAGATGATCCTTGGGCTCCCTTCCAACCCTGACAATTCTGTGATTCTGTAATTGTGACACCAGTTCATGTGGTAGGCACAATCAGATACCTAGACTCTGCTGTGGGATTAACTCTAGTGATTGTTTTGAGTCCTTCCTGTTTGTATTCAGATGGGTATCTGAGTCTTTTCCAAGTCTGAACTTGTTATCACTGTCATTGTGGTTTATACATACAGAAACCGAGACATTTATTTTTAGCATTGAAAGCTTCCAAGTCAAGGCAGAATGAAAAGCAATTGGAGTGAAAGATAAAAGATTAATGTGATTCCATTCACAGTTTACTGGGGACCTGAGAAGAGAGAATAGGGAGACTGCCACTAGATTATCAAGAGCTTTCTCCTCCCCTCCACAGCAGCATTTTCTGATTCTTTCCTTGATTGCTGTTGACAAATAGGCTGTGTTTGGAACCCTGTTTTGGCTAACCAGGAGGAAATTAGAAATACCTTGATTATTGAACAGAGCAGTCAGTATTCTGCCATATAGAAAAGTTATACATCTGTCTGAGAGTTTATGGAGTAATAAAAGGTAACCCTTTGGTCACCATCTGTAGTGCATTTTGGGGATGAGCAAGCAGTTATTTGTCACAGCACTCATAGTGTCTATTAACTGGAATTGATTCACTGTTACAGCAACTTCTCCATGATGTACCCTGTAAAGGAATTGTTTGGTTTAGACTTGGAGCATCAATATGATTTTTAGTGAAGTGTTTCAAAGTAAGGATCAATATCTTTACAAAGGGTTTAACTCTCTGCATTGGATTTTACTAGCCATGGCAATCATGCATCCATCTCACTGATGAATGAGTGAGGCTGAGTGTGACTCTGCACTCCAAATTTTAGCCACTGGGAAGGAGTGAACATAAGCAAAGAGGCAGTATCTGTTTGCTGTTGATTGTTCCCAGTTCTTAGTTCACAGTGTGGTAGCTTGCCAGAGAACACCTAATGACACTAGATATCTCTCTCAGCCCTTTGTAGAAAAGGCTTCCCAGGCTGGCCACCACATGGAACAGGTTCTAAGAAATGGGGATTGCTTCAATAGAGTAAAACTAACTTTGTAATTTCCTCTGTAGGTAGAATACAGGAATGTAAGGGCTTATTATCACAATAATTTGTCTGCTTAGGCTTCTAAATGGCAGTATTGTGAAGATCATGTCACAGAAAGTGTGCCCAGAGGTAAATATGGTCATGGTTATGATTGCCACCAAGTGTGTAATGTTTACCTAGATGATTGAATCACTCATATAATAACAAGATGTTGCTGTCTTGAGAGGATTACAGAATGCACTGGCTTTGAAGGTACTCTGTTGGAACTGATCTGTTGCCCCAGTTGAAGCAATGATGAATTTTGGCAACACCTGGAGAGCCTGTTTGTGCTGCAGTGTAGAGATATTGTTGCAGCTTTGCGTAGCTGATCTGACTTTAAACTCACTACAAAGTGTGTAGCTTTAGTATCCCAGTAGTGGTATTTGTTAAGAGGTTCTGTAGCCAAGAATTTAAACTCTTGGGCACAAGCCTGCAGCCTATGGAGACATCTGCCGCAACTGCATTACTAACAGTGCCTGAGTGAGCTACCTTGAGAGAGAGCGAAAGTGTCCTTTGGATAACTTGGACTGACAGAGTTGCTCTGGATGCTCTGCAGCTTTGTAGCTTTCTGAAACTATTTCAGTAACAAATCATGAAGCACAGGAGGATTTATGACAAATGGGTGATGTTGGAAAGAGCAATCCATCTTCTTTATACACTCGTTTTAGGGAGCCATTTTAAATCTCTTCAGAGTTTTGTTATGTTCAGTTGAGAATTTTGATGGAAAAGAATCCCACTAGTCTCTAATTAGAGATATTACAAGAAGCAGAACTCCAAATAAACTGATTAAGTCTTAAAATGAGTTTTAAAACCACCATTTCTCATGGAATTTTGATACAGTTAATGCCTTACACTACAATAACTTGGAACAATAATTTGTTATCAAATAAGATTGTCTGATTTATTCTACAGAAACTTCGAACAGAGAACACATTACCAATTTGTTAGGAGATGACACAAGTTAGGGTCTGTTGACCTTGAACAGATCCATAGAATGGGTTAGGTTGGAAAAGACCTTGAGGATCATCTAGTTCCAACCTCCCTGCCATGGGCACGGACACCTTCCACTAGCCCAGGTTGCTCAAAGCCTCACCCAGCCTAGCCTTGAACACCTCTAGAGAAGGGGCATTCACAACCTCCCTGGGCAGCCAATTGCGGAGTCCCACCACCCTCATACTGGAGAACTTTTTCTTAAGATCCAGTCTAAACCTGCTCTCCCTCAGCTTAGAACCGTTCCCCTATGTCCTATTGCTAGACACCATCATGAAAAGTCCTTCTGCAGCCTTCCTGTAGGATCCCTTCAAGTTCTGGAAAGCAGCTCTAAGGTCCCCAGCCTGGAATCTTCTCTAGGCTACACATTGGATGCTACATACAGGTGAAAACCTGTTTAGTAGCACAGCTTTACTATCTACTTATTCCAATAAGCTTCTGCAGTCGAATCCCCGTCTCCAACAGCAAGCATCTAAAGTGGTTATTTACTTAATGCCTGGGAAAACAAAACTCTCCTTGCATACCTCTAAGATTTTTCACATACAGAACTTCCAGGAGCCAAGCTGAAAGGTCTGAACTACCCATCTGATCCTTGACTGCTTCACTCGCTGCACCAAATACTGAATAATGTCAAGTACTAAATAGGTGTTTGTTGAATTTAAGTCTTTCAAACAGTCTCTTGACTACAAAACTTCTCTGTAATGAGATTTTGAGCACTGGAATCGCTTCTGCTGAGGAACACCTCATTTAATTTTTCTGAGAGTACTTTACCAAGAAACAGAGCAGCAACTAACCATTACTGCAAGGATTTTGTGACAATTTTAAGTGCTTTAAACCAGAAAAATGAAAATGCTTCTTTTTACATCTCAGGGTAGGGAAAAATAGTCACCTTCAATACCCATTCCCCCTACAGCAAGGCAAAGCATGCTGAAGAAAACCTAGGCGTTTTTCATCTCTGCTCTTCTCCCAGGCAACCAGCACCAAAACAAGAGGACACAGTCTCAAGCTGCGCCAGGGGAGGTTCAGACTGGATGTCAGGAATAAATTCTACACAGAGAGTGATTGCCCATTGGAATGGGCTGCCCGGGGAGGTGGTGGAGTCACCATCATTGGAGGTGTTTAGGAGGAAACTGGATGGGGTGCTTGGTTGCATGGTTTAGTTGATTAGGTGGTGTTGGATGATAGGTTGGACACGGTGATCTTGAAGGTCTCTTCCAACCTGGTCCTATTCTATTCTATTCTATTCTATTCTATTCTATTCTATTCTATTCTATTCCACAATCCCCAAGATATTCAAGAATCTGAAGGAAAGTGGACTATTAAAGGCAGCATCAAAGTAAAATTTTTGCAAGGTATCAAAAATTTATTTCTTTCCCAAATGCTCTAAATTTTATTTAAAGCTTTCTATTAAAGCCAAAGGCAGGTTCATAGTAAAGACTAGAAACTTTAGGACAGGCAACTTAGGATTTCTTACAATTATTACAAAGCATTCCATATTTTGTTCTTTTTATGAGAAGACCCCAGGGGGACCTTAGAGCTGCTTTCCAATACCTGAAGAGATTCATAGAATCAATAAGGGTGGAAAAGACCTCAGAGATCATCAAGTCCAACCTGTCAGCCAACACCTCATGACTACTCAACCATGGCACCAAGTGTCACAGCCAATCCCATTCTTGAACACCACCAGGGATGGTGACTCCACCACCTCCCTGGGCAGCACATTCCAATGGCTAACAACTCTCTGTGAAGAACTTTCTCCCCACCTCGAGCCTAAACCTCCCCTGGTGCAGCTTGAGACTGTGTCCTCTTGTTCTGGTGCTGGTTGCCTGGGAAAAGAGACCAACCCCCACCTGGCTACAACCTCCCTTCAGGTAGTTGTAGAGAGCAATAAGGTCTCCCCTGAGCCTCCTCTTCTCCAGGCTAAACAATCCCAGCTCCCTCAGCCTCTCCTCATAGGGCTTGTGCTTGAGGCCTCTCCCCAGCCTTGTTGCCCTTTTCTGGACACGTACAAGAGTCTCAATGTCCTTAAATTAAGGAGCCCAGAACTGGACACAGTACTCCAGGTGTGGCCTAACCAGTGCTGAGTCCAGGGACAGAATGACTTCCCTGATCCTGCTTGCCACTCTATTGCTGATGCAGGCCAGGATGCCATTGGCCTTCTTGGCCACCTGGGCACACTGCTGGTTTGTGTTCAGCCTACTGTCAATCAGCACCCCCAGGCCCCTCTCTGTCTGGCCGCTCTCCAGCCACTCTGACCCCAGCCTGTACCTCTGCATGGGGTTGTTGTGGCCAAAGTGCAGCACCTGGCACTTGGATTTGTTGAATGCTATCCTGTTGGACTCTGCCCATCTGTCCAGCCTGTCAAGGTCCCTCTGCAGAGCCCTCCTACCCTCTAACAGATCAACGGCTGGTCCCAACTTGGTGTCATCTGCAAATTTGCTGATGATTGACTCAATCCCCTCATCCATATTATTAATAAAGATATTGATCAGGATGGGGCACAACATTGATCCCTGGGGACACCACTAGTGACTGGCTGCCAGCTGGATGTGGCACCATTCACCACCACTCTCTGGGCTCAGCCCTCCAGCCAGTTCCTAACCCAGCACAGTGTGCTGCTGTCCAAGCAGGGAATGGTTTTAAGCTGAGGGAGAATAGGTTTAGACTGGATCTTAGGAAGAAGATCTTCAGTAGGAAGATGATGGGACTTCTCAGGGAGGTTGTGGATGCCTCCTCCCTGGGTGTGTTCAAGGCCAGGCTGGATGAGGCCTTGAGCAGCCAAGTCTAGTTGAGAAGTGTCCCTGCCCATGGTGGGGACATTGGAGTAGATGTTCTCTAGGGTCCCTTCCAACCTAAGCCATTCTGTGATTCTGACAAGTCCTTGAAGCTTATGAGTTACTTTGGCTAGATTTGTCTTCATATTATATTTCATTGTATGGCAGGGGCTGATGGACTTTCCTCCTAGTCTTTACTGAACATTAATTACTCTTATTACTTTTGTTCATATAAAAATGGGGGGTTATGGTCTCTTTTGTGCTGCAAATGGAGCCTGCTGCTGTTTTTTTCTGGCAGATTGAGCTTTGCCTGTGCTTTAGTCCCATACTTTCTGTGATGGCACACAGTTTCTATTGCTAAAGATGAACCTCTCCTCCCTATTTCCATGCCATGCTGAAAATTATTGTCTCTTCCATCTTCCCACAGCTGCAGCTGGGGGAAAAAAAAAACCCAAACAAAAGCTGCATAGTCCTGCTGGAATCATTACAGTGGTTAAATGATGGCCTTGTTCACTTTCATCTGAGGAGTTTCACCTATGCAAGTATCTTCAGCCTAGTAGATTCTCTTAGGCTTTGAGTCCACAAATGTGTGAGAAAAACATTTCTAAGGTTTTCCAAAGGTATATTAGGTTTCTACATGAAAATTATGTCTCTGCAGAATTTGACAAGTAGATGTTTTCCTTTCCTTCTGAAGAAAATCGTTATTTTTGTAAGTGACATCTGCAAGAGTGCCATCAAAAATCCACGAGGCTCAGTAAAGATCTCCAGATATAAAAGATGTTTATGCAGGGATTGAACAAATTCCAGCTAAATATAAAAGTCTCAGTTTCAGGATTGTAGTGGGTGCTCCAAATGTCTTGCACCTTTGTCTCCAACCTCCGTGGAACAACATAAATAAAATGTTGATGTTAGAAGATTGGTTTGGTATTTGTACCGGAGCAGAAAGCAGTTCAAGAGTGGAAAACAAGAAAGTATTAACTCCCAAATGGAGTTTCATTAAGAAGATTAATATACCCTCTTGTTGTCACTGTTGTCCCAGACATGGTGTATTAACTGGCATTTAACTGTCCTAATGGACAGCAAGTTCTCCATGGGACAGCAATGTGCTCTTGCTGTCAAGAGGGTCAGTGGCATCCTGGCTTGCATTAAGAAAAGTGTGGCCAGCAGGTCTATGGAGATTCTAGTGAGACCACACCTGGAATTCTGTGTCTGCTTCTGGGTTCCCCAGTTCAAAAGAGACAGGGATCTGCCAGAGAGAGAGAGTCCGATGGAGAGCTGCAAGGATGATTGCAGGACTTGGATATCTCTCCTATGAAGAGAGATTGAGAGCCCTGGGGCTGTTTAGTCTGGAGAAGAGAAGGCTGAGAGGGGGTCTTATCAACATCTATAAATATCTGAGGGGTGGGTGTCAAGATGAAAGTGCCAGGGTCTTATAGGTGATGTCCACTGATAGGACCAGGAATAATGGGTACAAGGTGGAACACTGAGGGTTCCCTCTCAACATGAGGAGACAATTTACAGTGAGTGTGACAGAGCACTGGAGCAGGCTGCCCAGAGAGGTTGTGAAGTCTACTTCTCTGGAGACTTTCACCCGGATGTGCTGCTGTGCAGCCTGCCTTAAGTGATCCTGTTTTGGCAGGGAGGTTGGTCTTAATGATCTCTGCAGGTCCCTTCCAACCCGTAACATTTCTTTTTCATTTTGATGCTTATAGGCATATACATGTTAACATTTTTGTAATAACATGCTTCCCTTTCCTAATGCAAACATGGCTTGGGTAGTGATATTCTTCCTTTTAGCTGCATTTGATGGAAGCTTCTGTATTAAAGCCCTCAGTTTGGATTATGCATGTTTTTAATGTCTTAAGATGTTTGCATTAGCAACACTTAATTTCAGTACTCTGCCATGAACGTGAAGTATTTAGCATTGTGCATATTTTACAGTGGGTATGTCTTAATTATTGTTTAAATTTTTAGAAGTTACTGGATTTTCAAGTATTATCTGAAAGGACAAAATAGAAGGTGGAGTCAAGTGGAAGTGTATCCTCATCAATTCTGCAGTCAGCCCCCAATTCCTTTGAGTGCAAGGCAACCCAGCTGTGAGGATTGCTGGTCATACTCTCATCAGAGAGAGAAAGAGAGGAGGGGGAGAGAGAGAGAGAAAATTAGCAAGACAAAATTCCTTTCTATCAATCCTGGCTTTACACAAATTCAGACTTCTAAGTTCCCATACGTGAGAGTGTAACTTAATTTCCAAATTACATGATGAAAGCACATCTGTCCCAAAATTAATACCTCTTGAGAGTATCATAATTGTATATACTGAAAATAATTAGTATCTGTAATTTGCAAGTCATAAATGTCTAATTTTTAGCGAAGTTGTTTGTTTCCATTTAAGATAAATTCTCAATTTAATATCCAAAGCAACATTCTCCTATGCCACAAAGGGGCCAGAAATGTTTAAAAACACAGAACCCCTCACCACCCCCAAAACACAGAGACACCAAATGGCATATGCTGGATTCTGTTGCAGAATATAACATTGGATTTCTGCAAGAACTTTCTAATTACTGTAATCATTTTTATTGGACTTTTTTTTTCCCCCTCATACTGAGGCAATTTGTACTTGTGGTCGTTTTAGGAATTAACCCCCAACATAAATTATGGAGAATTACCCCAAAATAAATCACCAGACCACTGCCTCGCAAGGTGTGGAAGCAAACGAAGCTATGTTTACAAGCAAACTAAAATCTGGAAATATGAAATGCCGTGAATATGTACAAATATATACATTTGCATATATTTATAGGTCAGGAACAACCCAAGAACCCCCCTTGAATTGTTCCCCAGGCCCCTCTGGATGGTGCAGAGGGGCTGCTTGCAGCCTCCTCTCTGCTGTTCCCCTTCACCTCCCCCAGCATTGTACCTTACAGAGTCTAAACAGATGACAGTTCAGCTCATATGCAAGGTCAGGAAGGAGATAAGGGAGTAATGCATAAGCATAGAGAAGAAGTGAAAAAGAGACAGAATAGTTTATGCAACTAACTTTTATCCCAGTTTTTATTTTGCATTCAATGGCTGACTTTTATTTACCTATTACTCACAGATGTCCAGAAAATTCCTATACTTTGTGTATCGTTAGGAAATTGAGCTAAGCTACCAGCTCCAAACCATAGCAGTACTGAATGGTCTCACAACAGAGCTATCAGGTACCAAGCTACCACCTATCAAGTGCAAAGTTTGGATGTACAATTTGGATTTTGTAGGATTTTTCTTTTGTGTGTGTGTGTATGAGTAATGGCATTAATACAGCTAGTTAGAAATGTTAGATTGTCATCCACTAGTTAATGCAGTGTTGGTGGTGCTTTTTCACTCTTTTCTTTGGTATTTGCATGTGGTTTTTTCATGCTCATTTGAAGGAAGCAATTAATCAAATTCCCCCTCCCTCCTACTGATTTCTACCTCTCTCTTTTCTCTCTGTTGTCTGCCTCTCTTTTTCTCACTGTGATAAGGCATCAGCATTTATACTGTCTTGTTTCTTTAATGGGGCATCTTTTGGGGATCACTTTGTTAGGTGTTTGGGTTTTGGGGTTTGAGTTGTGTTTTGTTTTGTTTTTTTAACCCAAGCAGTAAAGTAGCAGTAATGGAGTAAACTGAATTGTGATACGGTCCTTGAGAGTTTCCTGGCTAATTAAACATAAGGTAATTATTTTAAGATCAAACATCCCTGCTCCCTCTCCAACCCCATAAGTGAAAGAGACTGAAATACTTTGTAGGGAGTTCGTAATTAAGATTCCCTATGATCTGACTTGTCTTTGGAGGCTTCCCAACGAGAGTGAGTCAGGCATCTTGAGGACTTTACAATTAACAAAGTAAGCCTACTTTGTCTGCCAAGAAATGGTGAGGGATTGCTTCAATATTTTTTTCTCAGTCTTTTCTACAGAGTCCGTTTGTGAAAGGTTTTGTGGCAGGATGCCACTCAGTATCTGGTATCATTCAGAAAAGAGCCTGACTACCTCTTTGAGTAGCATCTGAGATTGTAGTGAAAATAAGGAAAATGGTGTAGGAGCAATTACAAGCCTTCATAATGAGAAATATATTTAGTGTCGATATAAATTAAACCAGTGCCTTTCTAAATAGAGATCTGTGCGTGAGAAGTCAGCATCACAACCGAGGATTAGGTGGAGTCTGTTTGATTACAGGCCAATTCTATTTCCAGATGCAAGGCATCTAGACATATGGAGAAGAGAAAAGCCTAGGGAGACCTTATAGTAGCCTTCCAGTACCTGGAGGGGGCCTACAAGAAAGGGTTTTTCTTGTGAAAAGAGCACTGAACACCAAAATGTATTGGATGAGAGACAGTCTGAAGAGGGACAGGATTGCTCCGGTAGCAAGCAATTTCTGGGCAAGAGTTGACAGTGTTGGTTTGGGACGGATCTGAAAGGACTGCCTGAAAGGACAATGTAGAGACGTAGGTGCTGGTATCTCCTCACAGGTAATTAGTGATAGAACAAGAGGGAATGGCCTCACACTGCATCAGGGGAGGTTTAGGCTGGACATTAGGAAACATTTTTCACTGCAAGAGTGTTGAAGCATTAGAACAGGCTGCTTGAGGGGGCTGGTTGAGTCACTATCCCTGGATGCGTTTAAAGGTGGCTTAGATGCATTTTAGTGACATGGTTTAGTGGTGACCTTGGTAGTGTAGGGTTAATGGTTGGACCTGATGGTCTCAAGGGTCTTTTCCAACCTCAATCATTCTGTGTTCACCTTCAGTGAAGAGACGAGGGCCAGCAAGAAGTGTGAAGTTCTCCACTGGGAACTGTGGGAACTCTGGAAGATGTTTTTTTGATGTCACCTTGCTGCTTGTAGCTGAAAGTTTAATACCTTCACTTGCATCAGGAGAGCAGTTAAAACCCAAGTTAAAAGTTGTTGAGATTCAAATCAAGATTTCCTAGTCTAGGAGAGAGGAAGAGGTTGGTAGTCTTCCAGTTAGGGAAGCGAATCACTACATTGCAGTGTATTTGGTCACAGAAAGCTGAGTCCTCAGATAACTGTGGCCAGTTGATTGGAAGTGGGGGAAAAAGTGCCTGCCAACAGAGGAGAACCTTTCAGACTATCTTTCAGTGTGTTTACTAAAACATTACTTCCTTGTTCATTACTTTGAAGATACTTCAGGTACTGTGTTTGCAGGTAATCTGTACAGGGAGGCCTCAACCTTTGAGCTCAAGGGGTTTAAAATGAATAATTTAAAAAGTGCCACTGCTTAATTATTTTAAGATTTTACTTTCGATGCTAAAAGAACAAATACAATACTCTGAGCTGTGGCTTCATAGGAGGAAATAAACGGCTTTTTTGACACATTAGCTACATGGGTTAGGAAAGAGCCTGCACAAAGGCTCCCTTTGGACTATGGAGGTTGTTAATAACTGTACAAGTTTACACATTTAATGAGTTAGTGTGTCTGACCTGACTTTTCGGGCAATTTCACAGAATCACAGAATGTTAGGGGTTGGAAGGGACCTGCAGAGATCAAGTCCAACCCCCTCCCAGAGCAGGATCTCCTAGGGCAGGCCACACAGGAACACATCCAGGCAGGTTTGGAAACTCTCCAAAGAAGGAGGCTCTGCAATTTCTCTGGGCAGCCTGTTCAGTGCTCTCTGACCCTCACTGTAAAGTGTCTCCTTGTGTTGAGGTGGAACCTCCTGTATTCTAGCCTGTACCCATTATTCCTTGTCCTGTCACTGGGCACCACCAAAAAGAGCCTGGCACCTTCATCTTGACACCCACTGCTCAGGTATTTATAGATGTTGATAAGATCCCCTCTCAGACTTCTCTTCTCCAGGCTAAACAATCGCAGGTCTCTCAGTCTCTCTTCATAGCAGAGATGTTCCAGTCTCCCAGTCATCCTCCTTGGACTCTGTTCAGCAGATTCCTGCCTCTCTTGAACTGGAGAGCCCAGCACTGGACACAGTATTCCAGATGTGGTCTCACCAGGGCACGAGTTCCTCAGAAGAAACCTGTAAAATGTTTGTCTTGTTGGAAAAGGCTGTCTTACCTTCGTGAGATACTAGCACAAACAAATGCTGTGATTCCCCCTCTGTCCTGTATTGTTGCTCTATTGTGACTACTCAGTCAAGATCTTCCACAATTTACTGCTTCAGGAGTGTTCTTATTCACAATAGCTGCCATCTCCACATACCTCTTTCCCCCCCCCCTTTTTCTCCCCCCTTTTCTTTTTCTCCCCCCTTTTTCTCCCCCTTTTTCTCCCCCCTTTTTCTCCCCCCCCCCTTTTTCTCTCCCCCCCCCCTTTTCTCCCCCTTTTTCCCCCCCTTTTTCTCCCCCCTCCCCCCTTTTCTCCCCCCTTTTTCTCCCCCCCTTTTTCTCCCCCCCCCTTTTTCTCCCCCTTTTTCTCCCCCCCCTTTTCTCCCCCCCTTTTCTCCCCCCCTTTTCTCCCCCCCCCCCTTTTCTCCCCCCTTTTTCTCCCCCCTTTTTCTCCCCCCCCCTCCCCCCTTTTCCCCCTCCCCCCCCCCTTTTTCTCCCCCCTTTTTCTCCCCCCTTTTTCTCCCCCCCCCCCTTTTTCCCCCCCCCCCCTTTCCCCCCTCTTTTCCCCCTTTATGTCTGAGCAGGAAAGTAGTAAGACAACTATTCTGCCCAGAAAGTTGGGAAGTTACAGGATGGTAGCTGAATGGCAGAAAAATCCTCCTATTTTTCCAGAGTATAACAGATGTACTTCAGTACAGCTGTGCTTAGTACTGGTAGGCTAGTTTTCTAGGTGTCTCTTACTGCTTAACTACTTTGTTGCATTGCCTGAAGGAAAATGTAGACACCAGGGTGGTATCTTCTTAGTTGTTGGGTTTTTTTTTAACCCAGCAACCATTGCTCACAAGAGAAAGAGGAGAATGCGTTTTCCTTGAACTTAACAGTTTGGGCAATTTTCTGTAATCCAGTAAATACAAATTGTACCCTGATTATCCATCTATGTCTGTCAAGTGAATTTTAATGGATGAATGAATGAGTCAAATCCTGTGCATGGAAATACACAAATATGCAAAATATGGGTCTAATTACAAGGCTGCTGAATTTACAGGAGGTCAGGTAAACAAGGCGCTGTGTAATGATTATTAATTGTTAATAATGCCTTTGGCAAATAGATTTCTGCTCTGAACACCTAACATTTTTGCCTTTTTAGTTATATGAAGCAGTCAAATTGATCAGCTATTAGATAAAACAAAAGACATTATTTTCTCCCTTCTTCTATCTCATCTCCATAATCTCTCAGTAATTATTTCTGAATAGTGGAAAGGATACTTTTCTGAAAAAGGAATAATATATTTGTGTGTAAAAATTGCAGAAATTCATTAACATTCATTCATTGAATAAATAAGTAGATAATTTTTTTCCTCATAAGGTAGTAGAAAGAGCATAGAACTTCCTACAGTCTGTTGTCTTATGTGATGGAGAAGAGACATCTTTTCTCTTTCACAGTTGCCCTGTGAAACTGTTTTTATTATTTAAAATTGCTCAGTCTGCCCTGCCTTAAGTTTGTTGCCCTTTCACCCTCACCTATGTACCTTTTAAACTCACATACGTTTCTCCTGTCTGTTTTGGTCCACTGTAAATGTTTTGTCATGTGGCTGTAAGAGGAAGGGAGAGAAACAAGGCTGAAATGGGAAACAGAAGGTTCTGTTGTGAAATGAAATAAGCCAAAACATGCAAGTGCAAATTTACTTTCTTTGCTAGGTGTATATTATTGTACTGACTTGTAAAGTTGTGTGAACAGGTACTTGGAGCAAGAATGATGCAGGCAGAGATAACTATAATACATTTTATAGTTGTGCCTGAAATTTTTCTCCTGTTTTGCAAGTAGTCCTCACCCATTACAAACTCTGCATTAATCCTAACTTTAGCAGGACCACTCATTTTCTCTAGCACTGCCACAGTCACAAAATGACACATTCTGAAGATGAAACAAGCTTTAAACCTGAGGAATTAAATACTTGGGTTTGGTTTAAATACCGAGATAATTGTTCAGTCTTTTGTGCTCGTTAGGTCTCTGCAGCCCCAAAACATAGACTAAGCATTAGCCTGTGTTCAAAGATGTTTTAATTTATGAAGTGATTTGCTCAGTGCAGTGATGTCCTGTGATGTTAGCTGGATGCTTAATGATTCAAGGCACTCCCTCAGAGACAAATATTTTCAACAAAACTTTTTGTAGGAGGTGCAAGTTCCTATTTAGTGGCTGACTTCTCTGCTAAAACTTTGTTTTCATCTGTATGACTGCACAAGTCCACTGCGGGTCCAGCTTCTATGTGGCACTTTGTGACAAGACCTTCCAAATGCTATTTGATAGGGTTTTTTGGTTTTTTTTTTACTGGTATGGTTTTTGTCATCTTTTCAGCTTCACTGAAATTCTATTTTGAATTGCAAAGAAAGGTAAAGAAAACAAGTTTATCATCTGTATATTTCATTGTCCGCATTGCTAGGCTTTCTTTTGTCAGCTTCTGTTTTCATTGACTGTCTTTTGCACCCCTTTTATTCCTCTTTTGCCATGGTAATGGTGGCAAAACTAAGTATCAGCAGGCGCCAATGTTCACTGATGTGAACTGTGGTTTTGATGAGTACACAAAGGCTTATAGCTATTTATCAAAATCCTTTTCATCCTCTGTGTTTCTCGATATTAAAGCACAGAATTGCTTCATGTAGATTTTTAGCACTGGAGCTGACCAAACTTCTGGCAGCTACTGTATTAAACACACATCCACTTCTATTAATCCTGAGAATTTTGTAATAAAAAGCTTTCCTTCAGCGAGTTAAACTTTCCCTTTTTTTGTGCCACATATATTTAGTTTTTGTAACGTGCCTGGCGTCCCTCTCAGACTACTCTTCATTTAAAAAACTCTTAGTAGAAAGTGCTGCTGTTTCAGAGTCTATCTGGTATGTTTATAGCCACTGAAAGATTTATTGTGTCATCCATTCTCTTTAATTATTTTTAGAGCAGGTTTTGTTGCTGTTTTTTGCATTGGTTTCTTCTGTTTTCAGTGATGCGCCTGGGACTCGGCATTTCAAGCAAGGCCTCTCCGCTGCCGTTACACAGAGAAATGATTATTTCTAGTCCTTTGTTCAGTTTTTTTTTTCTCTGCTTCTTTCTTCTTATTCACTTTTCCTTTTGATTAGTGTATTATTTTAGCATAATTTTTGCCTTTCAGCGTCAGTCTCTCACTGTGAGTTAACATTTATCATTCTCGCATCTCTCCTCCCTCCCTCCTCCCTCCTTCCCCAATATAGCCAATATCATCTGCACTGGGTTTTGTATTTATGCTCTTCCATAACTTTGTCTTTTTTATGTTGCATTTCTGAATCTTAGCTGTTTTCCACTCTTGTAAGAACTTCTTCCAATTTGTATGTAACTGGCACCTAAACGCTTTCTGCTGTTGATTGTTTTGGCTCGGAGCAGAAAGCCTGGATGGGAAACAGCCTTATAAGCATAGCAGAGGCTAAACTTTTCCATCTTCCAACATGAGGAGCTCTCAGTTCTGATATGAATTACTTGTCCTTTCTCCTCCCTCCGTAAGTCTGGATTCTTGCTAGCAAACTGAGTTTATTTGGGTCAAGCTGACCTCCAAGATCCCAGAAGTTTTGTTGTTTGGGGTTTTTGCAAGCATCTAATTCTTACCTTTTAATGTTGCTCTTTTAATATGAAACCAGTACCAGTAGGTAGACTCTGTTTAGCTTAGTTTTGTTACGTACTGTAAATCATTTACATTGTTACTCTTTTCACCATTTAAGAAGTAACTCTGGGCGATTGCATATCCCAGAGACCATTTGGTAATTCAGAAGTTGCTATTTTGCAACCACAAATGAAAGAAAGTATGACTGCATAATTTGATCACTTGGACCAGGCTTGGGGCAATTTCTTCTACCGGTTGGATTTTGGAGTTTTGAGTGGATTTTTATTGTTTGAGGTTTGTTTTTTTTTAACCAAAGTAAAGGTATATGGTGCATTGTTAGTGATACATTTTTATTGTATTCTCCTTCAACTTTTATGCATATTGATAAGTTCAGTTTGTTTTGCAAACACTTCCTAATGCTATGTTTTCCCATATCTCCCTTCTCAAATTTTTTTTTTCCCCATTATTGATTGAAGATTCAATTGAGAAATGTGTTTAGAACCCTGCTTTCTGTGGTAATCATAGAAGTCAGTGGGAAGACAAGAAAATTGTATTGAAAGAAATTGTGTGCGTGTGTGTTTTGTGTTTCAGCATAGATTATCTCTGCCAAAATAATAGCTGTCATTTTGTTCTTCTTATATTAGTGGCCTGTAGCTTAGTACTACCCCTTTTGCCTTTGCTTTTGTCCATTTGTCTATATGTGAGCAGGCAAAAAAAAATGGAAAAAAAAAAAAAGAATTGTGAAGGGCCATAATTTGGGGGCTTTATTATGCTAATAAAATCAATATTTTTGTTATCTGTTTAAATGTAATATTCCAAGATGGTGACCTCACTCTACCCTAGTATCAAAGCTGCAGACCTTAACATTCAGTGACTTTGAAACTTGAGTTCTGTTTAGAATTTCATGTCATGCCTGTGACGGGAGAAAAAAGATGGAAAATGTATACGCTGAGCCTATAGGACTTCCTGCAGTGCTTATTAATCCTTTATGGATCATTTGAAATGTTTCTAGTTTATTTAAGCTTTGCTGCTTGTATCAGATTGTTCCTACCAAAAAAAAAAAAAAAAAAAAAAAAAAAAAGAAAGGAAAAAGTGATCATGCTTTGAATTTTTAAAAATGATCTCACTTTCAAGCAAAAGCACTTTTCTGCTCCATTAGAGTTGAATTTGCCAAACTCTTAGGTCGCATTAACACAAGCTTTACTGGCTAGCTAAACGTGGTGTTCAAGGGCTGACTAGAACTTTACTCAACTGCATATTAAGATTTCTGTCGTCTTGGATTTTCATCTTAAATGTTTTCTTCGTGCATAGGGAAGGGAGAGATGAAATTATTTCATTTAAAAAAAAACCAAACCCTGTGCAGCACAGTTTTAGTCTCTTAAAACAGGGTAGAATAAAGGAAAATCCAAGTTTGTAATTCAGTGTAAGACTAGGGAATCTTGGAAAATTCCACAGTGTCCCATATTTCTTTTGTGAAGAAGCATTCAAAATTTGCATACATCACAGAATCACGGAATGTTAGGGGTTGGAAGGATCATCCAGTCCAGCCCCTCTGCCAGAGCAGGAACACATAGAGCAGATCACACAGGGACACATCCAGGTGGGCTTTGAATATCTCTAGAGAGGCAAACTCCACAACCCCCCTGGGCAGCCTGTTCCAGTGTTCTGTCACCCTCACAGTGAAAAAACTTCTCCTAATGTTTAGATGGAGCTTCCTAATGCCTCGACTTCCACCCATTGCCCCTTGCCCTGTCATTGGGCATCACTGAGAATCAGTGCCTGGCTCCATCCTCGTAGTTGGGACTCTGCTCTTTGCGTTTTGCTGTTGTTTTTAAATGCAGTTGAATGAATTTAGAATAAATGCAGTGTGATTTTTGGCCTGTTGAAAAATAAAAACAGCAGCAAAAGCTCTGGATCCGGAGTCAGGAGATGTAAACTCACTGAACTTGTGGCAAATGAAGGACTTGTCTCCAAATGGAATCCACTAGCGCAGGGGTGAGCTTGCCACTGAATTCACTGCACTTCACAGGAATATAGAGGCCATCAGATCCCTTCACAGGAGTAGTCTGAGGGTTGAAACATCCACTTTTTCTTATTTTCTGGAGTCCTTTACTATCAAAATAGTTTCTTCTTTTTTTTTCTTAATTATTAATTATATTTATGTGTGGTTGTTTTGTCATTATAATTACTACTTTCAGAAAACTTTTTAATTGTTGTGTTTGCCAATTAGACCAAGACTTTTATAATAATGTAGATATTAAATCTTCTAGCTTTACTATTTTCATCATATTTTAATATGTTGGCTGCTCAGAATGGTATTTTTCAGGCTTGAGGTTTCTGCCTTAAAAATCAGTAAATTGACAGCAAAATGGGAAAATGTTTGTTGTTAGCCTTCAAAAAGTCTCTGTGAGAAGTCACATTCAATACCAGAATCTTAGCTTTTTTCTGTGGTTTCTGTTATTTCATGTAGTTTATAATATAGAATAGATTAATATCAATATGAAGTAAAAACACCTTTTGTATGTTTATATGCTTTACAAAATGCTTACTACCACAGTAACTGAGGGAGCTTATTAGGTTAGTACAGATCT
The DNA here is from genome assembly GCA_033816785.1 of Picus viridis. Classification (NCBI taxonomy): domain Eukaryota; kingdom Metazoa; phylum Chordata; class Aves; order Piciformes; family Picidae; genus Picus; species Picus viridis. The sequence goes on along the minus strand of CM066570.1, from coordinate 27,278,192 downwards.
TTAAATGTAAAAATATAATTTCTATGTGTGTGTGTATGTGTTATATACATATATATATAGATATGTATACAGACACACCATTTATGTAGCTGATGGAATTTGAGAAACAGTTGGATTTCCCCCCGAAAATAGAAACTAAATTGTTCCTAGTGTTTGCTTTTAATTCTCTTGCCCACCTTTCCCATCCTCTGACCTCTCTGATTTGTCTCCAGTGCTGTCTTCTCAAGTTTTCATAAGTTCATAGATTCATAGAATGGTTTAGGTGGGAAGATACCTTAAAGATCCCTGCCATGTACAGGGACACCTTCCACCAGCCCAGGTTGCTGAAGGTCTTATCCAACTTGGCCTTGAAAACCTCCGGGAGAGGGCATTCATGACCTCCCTGGGCAACCTGTTCCAGTGTCTCACCACCCTCACTGTAAAGAATTTCTTCCCAATCTCCAGTCTACCATCTCCTCTCCTCAAGCTTCAATCCATTCCCTCTCGTCCTATCACTACAAGGCCTTGTAAAAAGTCCCTTCCCAGCTTTGTTGTAGGCCCAGGGAAGTTGGAACTAGATGATCTTTTAAGGTCCTTTCCAATCCAAACCATTCTATGAATCTGCAAATCATTCTCACCAATACCTTTGAAGAAATTCACCCCGGTACTTGTACACAGTTCTTCCATATTGAATCTCCACATATTGCTCTGTGTGCCTTTAAAGAATAACTTAACTACTGTGACTCCCTTTCAGTTGGTAGTTTCTATCATACTGTACCCCCATTTTGTAGGTGTAAACTGTGGTCTTTGTTCCTAGTCTGTCATTTTTGTTCCACTGTACTAACAGAGATTTTGAGTTGAATGAGCACCATTTACCAAACCATTTTCCTCACGGTTATGATTATTTGCTGTTCTGCTTTTGTCATCTGTAAATTTTATCTGAATTGATTTCTCTCTTCCACTAATCACTGATGTAAATGTTGAAGAGTGTGAGCGTAACCTTTTCTTTGTGATACATCACCAGAATCCCTCTCTATCCTGTATTGACAGATGATTACTTGACTCTCATCACTTTGTGTCTCATAGACAATCGATTTCTTTCTGAGATGCTTCAATTTTGCACCTCTTAATCCATTTTGCATGTACTTTATTAACACTGTGCTTTGTTAATTCTATCACAGTGTCCTTCAGAAGTAAATCAAATACTTTGGAAGTAAATTAAATTCAAGAGATTGATCGTTGTACATCTGCCTCTCTCAACCAAACTTGGATTCTTACAGAAACAAAATTGTTGTGTTTGGTTGAGGCTGCTCTGTATAAAAACATGTTGACTGGTGTTAATTTTATTGCTGTTCTTAAATTCCCAATCACTTGAAGTCCTTATCAGTATTTCTGTTGTTTTCCCTCAGGTTAAGGTTACACTGATATGTGCAAATGATTCCATAGATAGTTCTGGATGACTTGGATAACTGTTTTAAGGGAAAATGAGCATTTTAATTTGTTTTCCTGGTGAGGCTCCATCTGGAATATTGTGTCCAGTTTTGGTCCTCTAGGTTCAAGAAAGGGAAACTTCTTGAAAGGGAATTGCTTGAAAGAGTCCAGAACAGAGCTGCAAAGATACTGAAGGCAGTGGAATATCTCCCTGCTGAGGAAAGGCTGAGGGACCTGGGACTCTTGAGCTTGGAGAAGAAGAGACTGTGGGGTGACCTCATTCAGGCTTACAAAGATGTGAAGGGCAGTATCGGGAGGACAGAGCCAGGCTCTGCTCAGTGATGTCTAATCATAAGACAAGGGGTAACACGTAAGCTGGAGTAGAGGAGGTCCCATGTTAACATAAGGAAAAACTTTTTCCGTGTGAGGGAAGGGTGCCAGAGCCCTGGAACAGCCTGCCTGGAGAGGTTGTGGAGTCTGCCTACATTCCTGTGTGACCTAGTCTAGGTGATCATGTTGTGGAAGCAGTGTTGGACTGGATGATCTTTGGAGGTCCCTTCCAACCCCTAACATGATTCATGGGTCCCAGTCTTTTGAAGTATCTTCAGGTGATGGAAAGTCTAGCAAGTAATGGATCTTCTTAGCTTTAATAGGATATGAAGTTCAAGCATTTGTTACATGAATTTGCTGAATTTTGAAGGCCTCTTAATTATTTTGTTTTAAATAGACAAAACACAAGATAGTTCTTCATCTTTATTTGTTACTAGACTGTTAACCATGCTTTTCTAAAATACAGGAAAAGGTAATGCTTCTGGGGGTTTTATGTTGTAAACTATTTTGTTTTCATCACATTATTGACTCAGTTCTGTATTCTTAGTTATTATCTGTCTTAATTTTTCTCATTCATGTTCTGCTTCAAGAAACTTTTGATACATGTCAGCAGCTGTCTGCTTTCAGTCTCCATTTCTTATACATCTGTTTTGTAAGTTAAAATTTGCTTATAATTTTCTTTACCTTAAGAAGAAAAAAAAATACTTTCAAGTTGATTTGAACTGTTCTTTTACTCATATAAAATATAATCAGATCACAATACTGGTTGATAAGTACTCCCAGTCTTCTGCTCCAGTCATTTAATTTTTCTTTACCTGTCATAATGAAATCCAGAATTTGTTTCAGGTATATAATTTAATTTTTTTTTCTTTTTTTAAAGTATTCTCTATAGATTGTAGAAAATACTAGTTCAAGAGACTTGGGACAACATGCATGCCTGCTGCAAACTCACAGCAGCAACACAACAGTATCCTTCCCCCCCCCCCCTAGCAGACAGGAAATAACAGGTAACCTGTTCTGCTTTCAAGTGGCTGAAGTTGGAAAGCTCTCTTGGGCCCTAGTGATTTCAGTATTGAGCTGTGGCTTTTAAAGCCTTGCAGGTCTCAGGAGCAGGTAACCTTTTTAAAAAGGGAAGGATAGTGTATGTGAAGGATCATACTTTACCTGATGGTTTTATGGAGTTTGTTCTTCCTGAATGATCAGAGGGCTGGAGCACCTCTTCTATGAGGACAGACTGAAAGAGGTGGGGCTTTTCAGTCTGGAGAAAAGAAGGCTCTGAGGTGACCTTATTGTGGCCTTCCAGTATCTGAAGGGAGCCTACAAGAAGGCTGAGGAGGGACTTCTCAGGATATCGGGTAGTGATAGGACTAGGAGGAATGGAATGAAGCTGGAGGTGGGGAGATTCAGACTGGACATGGGGAGGAAGTTCTTCACCATGAGAGTGGTGAAGCCCTGGAATGGGTTGTCCAGGGAGGTGGTTGAGACCCCATCCCTGGAGGTGTTTAAGACCAGGCTGGATGAGGCTCTGGCTGGCCTAATCTAGTGTGAGGTGTCCCTGCCCATGGCAGGAGGGTAGGAACTAGATGATCCTTGTGGTCCCTTCCAACCCTGACTGATTCTGTGATTCTGTGAATCTGATTTACTAAATAAAATTTTTTAGTGTTGTGTTTTAAAAAAAAATTACATTCTCTGCAAACATAGAATAAGAATGGTCTGGGTTGGAAGGCACCTCCAAAGGTCACCTAGTCCGACCCCCTCTGCAGTAAGCAGGGGCATTCTCAACTAGATCAGGTTGCCCAGAGCCCTGCTGATCCTGACCTTGAATATGTCCAGGGATGGGGCCTCAACCACCTCCACAGGCAACCTGTTCCGGTGTTCCACCACTCTCATGGTAAAGAACTTCCTCCTAAGTTCAACCTAAATCTGCTCCTCTTTAATTTCAAATCATTGATCATTGCTCCTCATCCTATCACTGCAGGCCTTTGTAAATAGTCTTTGTCCATCCTTCACTGTAGGTCCCCTTCAGCTACTTGAAGCTTGTTATTAGGTCTCCCCAGAGCCTTCTCCTTCTCCAATTTATTTTGCTTCCTGTGTCTGTGGCCATTGTATAAACAGTAGAAAACAAGCTCTTCTCCATTCTGGGCCCCTCAGTTTAAGAAGGACATTGAGACACTTGAACTTGTCCAGAGAAGGGCAACAAGGCTGGGGAGAGGCCTTGAGCACAAGCCCTATGAGGAGAGGCTGAGGGAGCTGGGGCTGTTTAGCCTGGAGAAGAGGAGGTTCAGGGGTGACCTCATTGCTCTCTACAACTACCTGAAAGGTGGTTGTAGCCAGGAAGGGGTTGGCCTCTTCTCCCTAGCAACCAGCACCAGAACAAGGGGACACAGTCTCAAGCTGTGCCAGGGGAAGTTTAGGCTGGAGGTGAGGAGAAAGTTCTTCACTGAGAGAGTGATTCGCCATTGGAATGTGCTGCCCAGGGAGGTGGTGGAGTCACCATCCCTGGAGGTGTTCAAGTGGGAATTGGACGTGGCACTTGGTGCCATGGTCTAGTCATGGGGTCTGTGGTGACAGGTTGGACTCGATGATCTTCAAGGTCTCTTCCAACCTTGGTGATACTGTGAAATTCTTGGTTCAGTGACAGGGCTGTATTTGTGTTGATTAGCACTGTGGGGTTTTTAAATGCTTACATAGGTGCATCGAATCCTTCAGGTCCATCTGATTCTACTTTAGTTGATGTCTAAACTATTTTAGGTTAAAGAAACTCTTGGATGTCATCTGACTCAGCCATTCCACCAAAGGCAGGCCCAACCTTGATGTCAGATATTGCAGATGTCGTTCTGCAACCTTTCTAAGCAAGAGCACTGTGGGTACAGGCAGATAAATTTTGTGTAGCCCTTCTTCCTTCTTTCTGACGTGGCCCTATTCATCCTGAGTAGTCATGCAACCACTTGCAGATGGTGGTGTGCACTCCTGTGGCAAAGGAAGTGGTACTGGCTGGCTTCACATCAATCCATTTGGAATTTTTAAAAATTATTTGTTTCATGTAATTTCTTTCTATCCATAAGAGTTGAGGTTGTATTTATACATGGGGACAGAGAGGAGAGAGCTGGCAGCATATCTGAGACCTTTCAGTTGGAGGCTCAGCAGGAACACAGCCAATCCATCACACTGACTTGATCCTTAGTATTTTCTTTACTGCTGCTACCATGGCTGCTATTACAAAGCAAAACCCTCCAGTTTCTGCCGTTGTCTCTGAACCCCTATTCTTTTAATTTATTCTTTTGACTAGCCTCAAGGCAGTTTTAAGTGAAACTTGCCATGTTTTGCATTGATGCAAGTTCTGGAAACTTAAGTTTTAAAACATTGCCACATTTCAGGTGTCGTGTTTGGCATTTTGTATGCTAAATCTGTGAAAAGCCAAGCTCTAGATGAAACTTTAAAATTAAATGCAATAGCACTTTTTCAGATTAAGGAAAATATGCTATTTCTACCTTAAATTAATCCACAGCAGCTCTTTTAAGATGCTCTTATTAGTTTCTGGCTTCACTTGGGCGCTTGAGATCAGAGTGCCTTCTGTCCATGGCAAGTTGCAGATACACTGAATTTATAAGCCCTTCAAAAACATAATTATTGGTACAAAAGGCTATAAACTGTCTCAAAATTCTGTTCATGGTCTCTAGTCTGCATCTGGATAGTATGCCATGAATGGAAATTTTACCTCAAAAGATGTTTGTAGCCAACGTGAAGGTTGGTGATGGCACTAACTACCAGGCATTGCTGAAGAAATCACTCTCTCCTAAAGAAGCTGTGCAGGCTGTAGCGGAAGGGAAAGAGTCTAAGTCAGGGCAGGGAGGAGACAGAGCAAGAGCTCCATTTTGAAAAAATAATAGACATCTCTAAAGGAAAACCTGAGCAGAGACTTTGGAGGGCTGCAGGAAAGAGCTGTGGGCCGGGGTTGAAAGTAGTTGGACAGCTGCAGTGTGACTAAGAGCCAAGCCTGAGTATCTCAGAACCAAAACAAGGCTTTTTGAGACTTTTGCCTGTCTTGCTTGATGCTCAGTTTAATTAAATAGTGGTAGCAGGAAGAAAATTGAACCCTTTACAGTGGCATTAAGTCAATATATGTTTATTATCTCAGAAGAAAGTATGTTGCAGATATATTTTTATTATTCAAAATCAAAGTGTTCTGAGGCCAGAAGCTGCGGTCGAAGTGTGCATATCTTGGTGTATGAACTTGCCTAGTGACGTCCTCCAAGCAACTGGATTTATGCACAGCAGTGCTCATCTAATGAAGAATGAATGGGAAAGGGGGAAATCTGATGTAATGTAAATTAGTTTAATTGAAGACTGCAGCACAGTGTTAGAGTTGTTCAGGTTGCCTTGTTACACACCTGAAATACAGGTGCTACGGCTATGAGGAAGAGTGTGTATTTCATCATTCCTTCCTCTTTTCTGTTGGCTGTCTGTAGTCATCCTGTGAAAATCCATCTGGATTTGCTAACTCTACATACCTTTAAGAATTTATTGTCTTTGTATGGAGCAGGAGCTAGACATGATGTAAAAACCAACAACCCAACCAAGTATGACTGCAAGAATTGCATGGAGATGTGTAAAGAGATGAAACTGGCACATGAGGCTGGAGCTGAACTTGGGTGGGTGTAGAGGAAGCTAAAAGCAAAAGAAGCTCAGTTGAATGGAGTTGTTTGAATGAGAATATCCAGAGTATCTGTTGGGTTAGCACCTGGTTGGGTCGGTAGGCTTGAAAAAGCATGATGAGGCAGTCATGGATGAAGATTGCCTGTGAAAAGTTAGACAAGAAAAGCAAGCAATTATATTTGAGTGTGGTTGGTTTAATAATTAAAAAAAAAAAGTAGGAGAATATTCCTAAGTCTTTGCCTGCCTCTGCTGTTGACAAATACTGAGCACAATGTGTAGCTTGCAGAGAAGGTGGAAATTCACTGTATGGGTTACTCAGTTTCTTTCAAGTAGCAAAAATCCGTGTATTCCTTTAAACCATATTTTGAAGAAGAATGGGCAGGTAAAGAAAAATTTAATGGCTGGAGTAGAAGACTGGGAGTACTTATCAACCAGTATTGTGATCTGATTATATTTTATATGAGTAAAAGAACAGTTCAAATCAACTTGGGGTGTATTAGAAGGGCTGTGGTTAGTAGGTTGAAAAAGGTTCTTCTTCCCCTCTATTCTGCCCTGGTGAGGCCACGTCTGGAATAATATGTCCAGTTCTGGGCCCCTCAGTTCAAGAAGGACCACAGGGAACTGCTTGAAAAAGTCAAGCACAGACCCACAAAAATTATTAAGGGAGTGGAACATCTTCCTTATGAGGAGAGGCTGAGGGAGCTGGGGCTCCTAAGCTTGGGGAAGAGGAGACTAAAGGGTGACCTCATTCAATATTATAAATATGTAAGGGTGAGTGCCAAGAGGATGGAGACAGGCTCTGCTTGGTGATGCCCAGTGACAGGACAAGGGGCAATGGGTGGAAGCTGAGGCAGAGGAAGTTCCATAGAAACATGAGGAAAAAATTTTCACTGTGAGGGTGACAGAACACTGGAACAGGCTGCCCAGGGGAGTTGTGGATTCTCCCTCTCTGGAGATACTCCAAATCCACCTGGATGCGTGCCTGTGTGACTTGGTGTAGGTGCTCCTGCTTTGCAAGGGAGGTTGGACTGGATGACCTTTCAAGGTCCCTTCTAATCCCTAACATTCTGTGATTTTTTTTTTTTTTTTTTATATATATATATATATATATATGTGTGTGTGTGTGTGTGTGTGTGTATGTATATGCACGCGTTCACTCAGTTAATTCTACAATAGAGGAGGGCTCCTGATACTGCAGCATTGGACATTTGAACATTGAAAAAAATCTAGAGTGAAAACTACTGTCTTAAATTTTGATCCAGGTCATTTAGCTATGATGTTATCCCATTCTGTCTTTTTTTTTTCCCCAGTACTTTGCAACCTCTGTGTTGGACAGCACTCATTAGATGAGCAGCTACTCTGTGTTTGTTTCTCTCCCTTGCTTAGTGGGTGCCCTTTGCCTTACCAAGTGCACTTTCTGAAACTTTGCCTAGAATTATTTACTTTTCTCCTGGAGTTTGCTGTGGCACACTTCACTGTAGGTTCAAGTGGCTCTCAAAGAACACCTTTACAAGGGCTGTATAAAGCAAGGGGGCAAATTATTATTTTTATTTCTCAGAGGAATGAGACATGGGAGAATGAACATCAAACGTGTCCATAAGTTTGAGTGCTCAATTTGTGAAACAAAGGACCTGATTTTTCAGAGTGTTTGGTATTGTGTAACTGCCTGAAGCGCAGCTTTCAGGTTAAGGTTGGATCTGCTGAAACTTCAGCAATGTAGTAGACCTTCAAATTTCGCTGATTCCTCATTGTTACTTGTGAGTCCTTTCAATAAACTGGAAGTGACTTGTCCAGCAGCGCGGAGAATGTGTAGTAGAGGCAGCAGTGCATTTCAGCTCCCTGGGGCTAGATTTAGTTGCCTTTAGCACTTTTTCTTTCATTTTACTACACACTCTCCATCATTCATGGTTTGTAGGGATGCAGCAGTAATACTGGTCCCTTTGCAAGCCTGCCTTCACCTAATGCCAATCCAGTCCTTTAATGAGAATCAAAATATAGATGTGGTCCTTTAACTGTAAACTGACACATGATTTGTATGTACAGGGAACTGCAATGAGGCTTCTGATTGCATGCTTCTTGCAGGGTAATGTATTTTTCATATGCTCTCTATGGGAACATCCACTGCTAAAGGGTGCCATTGCATTTTGTAGGACCCATATGCATACATCTGACGACAGGATTTGGCCTGAACAGATGCACAACTTGTTTTTCTTAATGGCACCATGAAAACTAAGCTCACAAACATTCATTCAGTGGCATAATAAATGTTTGAAGACAAAACTCATGCTGCAGTAATCTGTAGCAAATGGATTGTGAAGCCAGTTAGTAACCTGTATCAGACTGTTTCCATCAGTTTTATTCTTAGGCAAAATTATTCCTCTGTATTTGTAACATTTTCCTGAAATAATTTGTTTTAATGTAGTCTTGGAGTCTTAATAGAAGTCTGTCCTGCCACAGTAAGTTCCTTCCAGTTACAAAGTTAACAACTATTAATTTATTAAATGTATCATACTATTCATAGGTAAATATTTAAGACAGTAGGTGTGTTGTTAGAAACCACCCACTCTGGTTTTAAGAGAATTTTTTAAACAGTTGCTTCCTCTCTGATTTTGGTTTTTAATCATGACTTGACTTAAGCTTTCATGTCTTGGAAACACTTCCATTTGGAGAACTTGGGCACTAAATAGTTTCCTTAATTATCTGCTACACAACAGCCGTTAATATTATGTTACTTTTTTTTTATTACCAAAAATGTAATTTCATCTTTATGTCCACTATGGACACACCAGAAAAAAAGCAAAGGCAGATAACATGACTGTAGCTACCCTGTCTGCTTGGCACTGCCTTCCTCCTCCTCTCTCTCTCACTTTCAGTTTTCAGTGTAATGAAGAGCAGGAGAACAATATTCTGTAATTAAGGTTTCCATTAAGCTGAAGAAAAGAGCAAATGGAGTTGTTTGTTCTCCTAGCTGAAAAAATTTGTCTGGGGTGGGGGTTAGTGGTAGTAGTGTAGAAAGAGAGAGAGGTAGGTGGAGAGACTAAGTCAGGGCTGTTTGTTGAATATGCTGTTAAGGACTGTTACCATCCTAATTAATCAAGTTAGAAATTACAGCTGTAGTCGGTTTCCCCCAATTCTTGTTATCAATTTTCTTCTCTTTTGAGACAAAGCAAATATAAATTTTGTGTTCATTTGTCATTCGTTCTTTGACTTCAGCATCTCTGAAAATAACAATGTAGCACAAAAGACCAGTATTTACCTAGTTGTAATGTGGGTTGCCATGGTGTTTTGCAAATTATTGCAATTATGTTCACCATGCGAGTCGCCCTTGGTAACTGGCGAAAAAACTGATAATCCTGTTTTGAACAAAAGGTCAAATTGCTGAATAGAAAGTCTTGATTAACTAAAAGATGTACAAAGTGGAATTATTTCCTACCATTCAGAAATAGTTCTTGATCGGGTTTGGGGGAGGGGGTGAGTAAGTACATCTGATTACTGAAGTACAAAGCATTGAAAGGATGTTGTCTTGAGCCTTTCATGTAGTCTTAATGGTGGCTTTTTTGTCAAATTTACCCATTTGCGGCATTGAAAGAGGCAGCTGCATTTAAGCTTGAGAGATGGTGCTTTTTTCAAGAGTTCAGTGCATGGAAAGTTCTCAGCAGTATCTGCAGTTTACTATTAGACCTTCTGCTATTAAAACTGATGTGCTGCATTTGAGCCCATGGCTCTTGGTGCTTGTAAAACCCTCTCTGGCTGATGATCTAATAAAGTGCTCTTACCGGACAATCTCTGATCAGATACTTTAGAGGAAAATAAGGAAAAAAATAAAAAACCCCAACACCACAGCTCTGAAAAGGATGGGGTTAGAAATACATGGCTGCACTGAAAAGTTTGCTTTTGTAATAACCACAATGGAAATATTAGTCAATAGAACTGCTTTCAGTTCTTGAAGAACTTAGAGACCAACATATTGCTCCAGAAAGATATTTATTTTTTTTTCCTTTTATTATTTTATTGACAAAACTAAAATTGAAGCTGAAAAGATTTGAAGTTCCTCAACAGTCACATAGAAATACAGAGAAGGAATTGGACCTCTTCTCATCATCATATTCAAAAAGCTGTGATGGACTTCCTGCACTTTAATGCTATGAATTTCCTTTCCTGTTTTTTCCTACTGGGACAGAGGGGAGGCAAGGAAAGAGGTGAAGAGGATTAAGGGGTTTTCTCTCTTTTTAATTATTCTACTTCTTGTTTTTAAACAGCTACCTGGAAATTAATTCTTAAAACTTTGGAGAGCCTGCATGAGAGCAGCATGAAAGCAAAGTAAACCTGAACGAGTTTGTGGGTTTACATTGTGCATCACTTAGCAACCCCTGGCTCAGCCAGTTCTCTTGTCTGCCCCCAGTCCTGTTTACAGACCATTCAGATTGGTCTCCGAAACCATGAAAGATATTCAGTTTCATTAGTGCCATTCTCAAGGAGAAAATAATTAAAGTTAAATGAACAAATACTGCTTAGCAGTGCTTTAAACTTCTCTGGTTTAAGGTGACCGCACTGTCGAGACTGTTCTCTGTAGCATTACTTTTCACTCTCTTGAGCTCCTTTAAAACTTCCACATCTATCTATGTGCAGTACTCTTTTCTGAAGTTTGCAGAGCTGTATGAACTCCTCAGTATTTAGAGATGTTCAGAACCATGTGGCACAGAGAAAAATGTTTCACGTAATCTTTTTGTCTCTTTGCCAACTTGAAATGTATGCTTGAGTTGACAAACCTTACTGTCATTGTCACGCACACAAGTAAAATCTCTGTGTTACATCTAATGTCATATCCAACCTCCTGCAAGTCAAGTCTGTGACAGAGGCAAAAAATCCAAGAACTATAGAAATGTTTTAGGAAAGAGGGAAGGGGTCAGAATTGGGGAAGCAGAAGTGAGGTAGGGAGTAGAGTGTTTTTTAGCTTTGTAACTGAAGTAGAGGCACAGATTTTAAGAAAGCTTGAGTTCCTGTTTGTATGTTGCTAGATTCTTTAACAAGCAATCCATGGATGGGCTGTATGAGCTCTTTGTGCTTTGTTGCCAGTTGGCAGACAAAGCAGAATGCTTTCAGAAGCAAGGTACTGTACTTAGTTGTGACCTATTACAGCCTGAGAATATGGCTTGCTTTGAGTTGTACAAATAGGGAGGATAGTTTGCAGAATGGATTTGAGTATCCTTCTTGAGGTTTTAGCTTTCCATACAGACATTTTTTAAAAAAAAAAAAAAAAAAGACATCTTTCACTGATTTTTCTAGTTTAACACAGCCTTTTCCCTGCAACACCAAAGTGAGGGTAAATAACACACAAAAAACCTCTGGGTTCAGATAAAAAGATAAGGTAAGAGTTTACTGAATAAATGAGATAATACTAACAAAAACAATAGCAATTGCCTTAGCCTATTTGCAGAAAAAGCATAGCAGAAAGCAGCAGCAAGCTGAAGCAAGTGAGCCAAAAGCCCAAGCCAGGAGCTATTCCCCCATCCCTCCTTGTCCTGCTGCCATCATTAGGGGGACCATGTGGCTAAGTTGGTAGCACATAAGACTCTAACTGGGAAGGTCGTGAGTTCAAGCCTGCAGTGGGCAGGAGAGTTCTCTCTGGGCAGCAATGTCCTCCCTCCTCAAGAGGGGATTGGACTTGGTGCCATGGTCTAGTCATGGGGTCTGTGGTGACAGGTTGGACTGGATGATCTTCGAGGTCTCTTCCAACCTTGGTGATACTGTGATACTGTGATACTGTGATCTCGGCAGAAAAGCCAACACCCAAAAACCCCTGGAACCCAAAATGAGCAACCAGAACAAGAAGCCTCCCATGTTACAATATGAACTTCAAGCCCCATAATACTTTGCTCCATCCATCACTTCTGTTTTGAAGCTGGCATGAGGCAGGATGGGTTTGAATAGCAGCAGTGGCTGCTATTCAACTTAACCTATGACACTGATCCTTTTCTCAATGTGGTTTCCCATATGTTACCATTTTAAGTGTGCCTTCTCCCAGTTGCTTGCATGGAAACCAGTTTAGCAGTTTTCAGATTGTCTTAAGTAAAATTGCTAGTAATTGCTGGTGCTGATGTTAGGCTATGAACACTTGGACCCTACTCTTGAATGTTTTGGGGCGTGCACTTTGGTGCCTAGAACTAGAAGATAAGAAGACCAAGGTACTGGCTTGGAGGTGAAGTAAAGCAGAATCTACTTGCTAATTTAGTTTATAATGTACAACTGTTAAAGCTGGAATTTGTCCACTTGTTGGGGCTACAACATGGGTTTGCATCAAACCCATCATAAGGGCTTTGAGTGCTCTATTATCTTTTCAGCTGGCTGATGACAGACCCTGGATTTTGCACAAATGAGATCAATAAGTTTCAAATAACTTGTATGAAATGACATGTGACTGTACATTTAAGGATGTCTTTTTTTTTTTTTAAATCAATTTTTAATAGCATGTAAAACTCCTGTATTGACCTGCAAGATATTTTTTACTTCTATCTTGTTTGACAATTTTGTTTAAAGCATTTTCTTTTTACATTGGCTTGAGCATTTGGGTTCTTGTTGAATGAATAGGGTGCATTTCTTGCTGCTTCTCTTATCTTCTGCTTTGATACTATTGGGTTTTTTTACCCCTTGATACTTTTAACCAGTCAAACTGATATGACGGATACTGCTGAGAGTAATATCTTGTAGAGATGAATGAAGTTTTCTTTTAGTTGTGGGTGGTTTCTTCCAAATTTTTTTTGTCAGTTCTGGATCAGAAAGCAATTCGAGTTCTATTATTTTGGAGTATCCAAATCACAAGCAGACAAAACCAAAACCCAACAACTACCAAAATAGACCAAACAAAACCCACAACAAAACAAACAAAGAAAACCAAAGCAAACAAACAAAACCATTCCTGAAAATCTACAAACTTTACTTTTTAGTAGTCTAAAAGTAGGCTTATGATACTTTGTGTCTGACTTCACATCATCAGCAATGCACTACTGGTAGGACCTCAAGTGAGGTGTGAGAGTACTGAAAGAACTCCTAAAATGGGGCAGGATTTTTATTGTATGTTAAATCCTCTCAGGATTATGTCCATTTTCCATACTACTGAAAGGGAACTAGGTTTGGAACTTTTTTTTTGGGTGTTCTGGATTAGAGCAGTCAGATGGGAATGACCACCTCTTTCTATGGCTGGCTAGAATCCACAGCAGTGTTTCTGTTCTAATATCATTGGCTTTTTCAAGACAGAAAAAAAGTCTTCTTCAGAGATTTTCAGATAATATTTATTTCCTGTCTCATGCCTTCTTTAAGGCAGAAGGTTAGTGTACCTACATTGCACTCCACTGCAGTTTGCCAGTTGCTTTGGACCTTCGGGGTGCTTGGTTGCATGGTTTAGTTGTTTAGGTGGGTTGGATTTGTTGATGGGTTGGATGTGATGATCTTGAAGGTCTCTTTCAACCTGGTGTATTGTATTGCGTTGTATTGCATTGTATTGTATTGTATTGTATTGTATTCACAATCTGGTCCTTTGTAGGTGTAGTTCCCATTGACTCCATTTGTCGGTTTAGTCCGGCAACTTTCTGCTGGGGAATTGGGACAACAGATAGAGTGTCTGTAAGAACAGGAGCTTTTGGCAGGTATTATCTTGGAAAGGCTCTGTCAAGGTCTAGGGCTGGGCCAGCCACTAAACACGTGACAGATGCTCTCTGATAATTACTCTCTCTTCTCAGAGGGGAAGGGAAGGCAAATAAAGGAGAGAGACTCGCAGGTTGGAAAAAGAAAACAAACCAAACCAAAATCAGCTTTAATGTAAATAATAACAGTACTATGAAATACATACAAATATATACAAACCCAGTATTGAACCCTTACCTTGATGGCAATCATATCACCATCTCCACTGATGCTGTGACAGGCACTGGGGAAGTCTCACACCAGACTCAGCAGTAGATGGGAACTGGATTCAATGCATGAATTGGGATCAAAGGTGAAGTGGGCAGAGCCCTCCTCAGAAGCTGACTGAAGCAGAGGGCTTAATGCTTGTGATATACTGAACATGACATCTCTGGATGGGAATCCCTTGTTGTTCAGTTTAGGGTCACCTGTCCTGCCTGCTCCTCCCCACAGGTGCTGTCTTTTACTTTCTGCATCCCCAGTGCGGTACGCAAAGTTTAGCAGTGGTCTTGGCCACCACAGCAGACCTTGGAATAACTCCAAATATCGCGCATAATCGCTGCTAGAAACAGTCACCGTCTGCAAAAGCATGCCATGAACTTCAGAAAGTGCAGTTACTTAGAAGAGGCTGAGCTGAGAAGTGAAATCACTGAGCAGAATTAGTTCTGTTCCAACTCCAGCCGAGGCAGTATCCTTCTCTTTTACCAGCAGTAGTGTCTCATTAGGTGGTAAAGTGATCATTTGCCTTCTTCTAGGAAGTTGTTGACTGTCAATTTGATAACATACTTTAGTGTGATTCTCTGATAATAATACTGGATATATAACCAACCATCTCCAAGATATGTACTGCTTTCAAGTAGTGCACTTTCAAAAGCAATTCATTTCTCCTTGTTACTATTCTTTCATTTAAGAGACAGTTCTGTATTATTCCTGGAAGATCACGTGTATCTATTAATCAGCCTGGATAATGGTAAATTCAAGAGGAGCAGAAAGAACCATCCAGGAAAGGAATTTCCTTTCTTTATAAGAGCTTGAGTTTGTCCCACAGCTGAATTCCCTCTGTAAATGAGGAAGTGCTTTGAAAAGAAAATAGAAATCATATCTTTAACTTCAGTGGAAGTAAGGCAGCATGAAATGGAGTGTGAAATGCCATGGTCCCTGTTTACTTTTTCCCTAAACTGGATGGTCAGGTAGCATCAGACTCTGAAAAATAGTCATACTGGGAAATACAACCTGTTTTTATTGGATGAGGAACTAGCTACACTATTTATTGTACAGAAAAAGAAACGCGAATGTGAAGTCAGTGGCCACATGTGAGCTGATAAAATAGTTCTTTATCTGGGATCCAAATAGTCATAGACCATACTGGATCTACCATCAAGTCTCTTAATGCACTGTAGTTAGCTTTATGTATAAATTTCAGCAACAAATTTCAGTCATTGTGACTATAAATTGTTGCTGTTTTCATTACTCTTTGGAATTTAAAGCCAAATGTGCACACCACCTAACAAAGTAGCAGGGAACAGGAAATAATCAATCCCTGGGTAAGGGATTTAAGCTGTAGGATACATTTATAAAGGAATTCATGCAAATCTAAGGTACTTCACCATTCTGGGCATATGCTGGAATATCTTTACTTTCAGCTAGAACAAGCTTGGCAGCATGTTTAACATGGTACCCTTTGCATTTAAAAGACAAAAGCTCTAGTCAGCCAGCATCAATAATAGATGCTTGACCTAGCTCCTTTTATAGAACAACTGCCTTGAAGAGTGTCTGAAAATATCACAGGAATTTATTATTGGGAGATGATTAAATGCAACAGTTAGGGCAGCAGTATAAAGCTTTAAAACAAAACATCCTCAGAGATCATCTTTGTTTTATGTGCTTAAATTTGAGGATAAATATCTTAGGTAACTTGAAAAGATTTTGACTCGGTTTCGGTTACACCTGGCAATTCAAAAGAATTGGCACAGACTTCACTTGGAAATTCTTTTCCATTTTGAAATTCTAGGATGAAATTTGGATATATATTGGGTTTTTTTTTTTTCTCTAGGAAGGGATCTCTTCAATCTGGCATTAGGGCTTCTGACAGTATAATTTCATCTCTTTGTGTTAACAAATATTGTGTGTGGAGGGGGATTTTCGGTAATTTCTTGCTAAAATTTTGATGAAGTGGAAAGGAAGGTTGGAATGACTCCTGTCAATCAATAACAATGTTATCCATTAAGATTTAAATATGTCTGAACTTACTCAGCATGGGTTAGGCCACACCTTGAGTACTGTGTCCAGTTCTGCACCCCTCAGTTTAAGAAAGATGTTGAGTTGCTGGAACGTGTCCACCGAAGGGCAACAGAGCTGGTGAGGGGTCTGGAGCACAGCCCTGTGAGGAGCGGCTGAGGGAGCTGGGGGTGTTTAGCCTGGAGAAGAGGTGGCTCAGGGGAGACCTTATTGTCATCTACAGCTACCTGAAGGGAGGTTGTAGCCAGGTGGGGGTTGGTCTTTTCTCCCAGGCAACCAGTGATGGAACAAGAGGACACAGTCTCAAGCTGCACCTGGGGAGATTTAGGCTGGAAGCTAGAAAGAAACCCTTCCCAGAAAGAGTAATTGGCCATTGGAATGGGCTGCCCAGGGAGGTGATGGAGTCACCATCACTGGAAGTGTTTAAAATGAGACTGGATGAGGCACTTAGTGCCATGGTTTAGTTGATTAGATGTTATTGGGTGATAGGTTGAACTTGATGATCTCGAAAGTCTTTTCCAACCTTGTTAATTCTATATTCTGTACTTCTTGAAGAGGCCTTGCCAGTCCCCTAGATATCCTTCATATTGACATAAGATCCTTCTCATGGTCTCACATTGTTGTGTGGTTTGCTTGTGGAAGATGAAGACTTGCGAGATGCTGAAAAAGTTGCTGACTCACAGTTCTACATCACTGATTGCTTCTAACTCCGTTGCTCTGGTATTTTAGGGTTGGTTTGCATGATTCTTGTCAATAGAGCATGCCTGATCGTTCCTTATCAAGAAAATCATCATTGACAGGAAGAATATCAGAATACATAAGATGCTCCATCCATGAAGCTGCAGGCCTACCTTCTATTTCCAGAGCTAACTTCTGGCAGTAGTTTTTTATAGAGATTGAAAAAAAAAGTCTGTTTCCTCAGGCAAGTTGTTGCTTGCATGGTTTTATAAAGGCTTCTTCTCTGATAGCGGTCGTTTTCACAGATTCACATATTGTGTGGGTTTGGAAGGGACCCTCAAAGGTCATATCATCCAATCCTCCTACACTCAGCAGGGACACCTCCAACTAGATCAAGCTGCCCAGGATCACAGCAAGTCTGATCTTTAATGTCTTCAGGTATGGGGCCTCAACCACATCACTGGGCAACCTGTTCTAGTGTGTGGAGAAGGAAGGAAGCCTAATGGCTATTTTTCCTTCTATGAAGCCCTTCTGTGACAGGATATTTAGATTGGATGCTAGGAACAAGTTCTTTACCATGAGGATGGTGGAACACTGGAACAGGTTGCCCAGGGAGGTGGTTGAGGCCCCATCCCTGGAGATACTCAAGGTGAGGCTTGACAGGGCTCTGGGCAACCTGAGCTAGTGGAGGATGTCCCTGCTGATTGCAGGGGGGTTGGACTAGATGACTTTTAGAGGTTGCTTCCAACCTGGGTGACTCTGTGATTCTATGATTAGTAACTCAGAATGATGAGTGAATAAGGTAATTTCATTGTGCTGTCTCTCACATTCAGCCTTCCAAAAGCTGTTTAGCTGAACAGCAAGCAGCATATGCTGGCTGACCAGGAATGCATGTCCAGGTTGTGTTCCTACACATCTCTTCTAGCAGGTGTGAGGATTTAAGGTGATAATTTGAGCTCTGTAGTGAGAAAGACTTGGATTTGGATCCACCAAGATTCCATTTTCAAAAATCATAGAACTGTAGAAAGGTTTGGGTTGGAGGGGACCTCCAAAGGTCATCTAGTCCAACTGGCTTGCAGTCAGCAGGGACATCCTCCACTAGATCAGTATGCTCACGGCTTTGTCCAGGCTGATCTTGAAGATCTCCAGGTTTGGGGCCCCAACTACCTCCCTGCTCCGCTTCAATTTCAAACCATTGCCCCTCATCCTGTCGCTGCAGGCCTTTGGAAACAGTCCATCTGCAGCCTTTTTTAGGGTCCCTTCCGGTACTGGAAGGCTGCTCTGAGGTCTCCCTGGAGCCTTCTCTTCTCCAGGCTGAACAACCCCAGATCCCTCAGCCTGTCCTTGTAGGAGAGGTGTGCCAGCCCTGCAGTCATCTTCACATCTTCACAAATCCTCTGATCTCTTCAGTAGACAGTAAGGTTGGAGAGATGGTAGCACTAATTATGTTTTAACTTCAAATCCAAGGTGACTAATAGTAACTTCTCAATAATTTTCAATGCTTGCAGCTTGCTTTTTTTACTGCATTTTTTTATTCCATGTGAAATTTTAAAGCAGCGTAGTCCTTCAGCATCAGGACTATCTGAAGGCAGAAACAGATAGAGAACTGAAGTGTCATAGAGAAGCACATCCAGTCTTCTACTGTAGCAGCCAAGCTATATTGTAAAATGTTATTTAGAAAAACATATTAAGATAAAGCTCAATATATTTATGTTGTTGACTTCTGTCTTCCATTTGAAAGGCTGTTCCAAACCCACTTGCCTCTGTATTTTCTGGGTAATGGTTATAATGCTGTTGATCACTATGATGGGAGAGGCTAATTCTCAAGAACAGGCTTACAACGAAAGAAAATTACTTTTGACCTGCAAATTTCTCCCCAGTAGCTACAGTTTGTGGACATAGTACTCATTAGGGATTTTCTTTTATATTGTGCATTTACTTAAGGGGTAATTTTTCATATTTTTTATGTTTTGAAATAAACTAGGCATTCTGTAGAATCATAGAATGGCTCAGGTTGGAAAGGACCTTAGAGATCATCTACTCCAACTTCCCCACCATGGGCAGGGACACCCCTCAACTAGACTCAGCTGCTTAAGGCCTCATCCAGCCTGGCCTTAATCACCCCCAGGGAAGAGGCATCTACAACCTCCCTGGGAAGCCTATTCCAGAATCTCACCACCCTTGTACTGAAGGACTTCTTCCTAGGATCCAGACTAACCCTACTCTCCCTCCACTTCAAACCATTCCCTTTTGTCCTGTCGCTAGACACCCTTGTGGTAACCAGTCCTTCTCCAGCCTTCCTGTGGGATACCATTTGGTTTGTGGTTTTTTTTCATTCTCTATCAGTTTGTATTTCACTTCTCACAGCGTTGCAGATAACCAAGGAGAACAAAACTGAAGGTTTCCTATTATGATTTTGTTTGTTCTATTGCAAATTAATTTGCAGACTTGGCGATAGCTGCTGGGAGATGAAGGATAGGTTTTGTTTGGTCAGTGAAGATTATAGGCATGGATCAAATAAGGGTTAGCAATAATGCACTTGAACAAATTGAATCAGAACATAATGCATGTATTGAATTTGATTGCAACATGCATGTCCACAGAAAAGTTTTTTTGTTGAAAACAAATCAAGGCTGTGGCTTAATTATGAAAGCAAAACAAGAGACAGAAAGAGTTACATGTTTGTGATCCTGCTTTTTTTCAGAGAGAGCTCCCTTCACACAGTTATCTACATGTTTAATTTCCATGCACAATAGCAACAGTTATTGTTGTCATTTGTTAAGAGAGGTTAACAGATAGCAAGTGCAAACAAAAGCAAATAAGGCCTGAATAGAGAGGTGACAAAGAAGAATAGGCCTCTTTAACGTTAATTATAACTGGGAGGAAGTCTGTACAAATGACATTAACTGTTTTCTCTATGAGCTGAAGGAACATTCAGTTAGTATCCAGGTAGCACATCTGGGCTTTTTATTGTAGGCGATACCTTAGATCTCCATTTTTTTAGTAGTTCATTGAGTAACAGTAGCATATTGCTCAGTGAAAGTTTTGTGTTGTGATCATTACTTCTTAGTAATTGAAAATAAGTTTAATGGTAAGCTGTGGAATTTGAATGCTTAATTTTATCCTAAGCAATCACTGTGTCTAGTAGGGGGCCTCAACACGGGAGGGACATGGACCTGATGGAGTGGGTCCAGAGGAGGGACACGAAGATGATCCGGAAGTTGGAACACCTCCCCTGTGAGGACAGGCTGAGGGAGCTGGGGGTGTTCAGCCTGGAGAAGAGAGGCTCTGGGGAGACCTGAGAGCAGCCTTCCTATACCTGAAGGGGGCGTACAAGAAGGCTGCAGAGAGATTGTTTACAAAGACCGGCAGTAGAAGGACAAGGGACAATGGTTTGAAACTAAAGAAGAGGAGATCTAGCTTGGATGTTAGGAACAAGTCCTTTACTATGAGAGTGGTGGAACACTGGAACAGGTTGTCCAGGGATGTAATTGAGGCTCCATCCCTGGAAGTCCTCGATGTTAGGCTCAACAGGGCTCTGAGAAACTGATCTAGTGGAGGATGTCCCAACTCACTGCAGGGAGGTTGGACTAGATGACCTTTGGAGATCCCCTCCAACTGAAACCATTCTATGATTCTGTTGGTTTAGTTTAAGCGGGGTGTTTCAGTCTTTTCACCTGTATATTCTGACCAGCAAAGTTCCTAGCGTTTTCTTCAACAGTGACTGAAACAATTGCATAAAGAAACTTGCTTCAAATGTCATCATTTAGGGGTAGTTCGGGGTGGATCATCTATGCATTCCCTTGTAAGACATTAGAAGCAATACCTTGCCAGTTGTGTAGTCTTTTGTTTCTTAATTTTTAACTAAGAATGACAACAGGCAGCAGAAAACACAGGTAGAGTGTCTTAGCAGAAAACTGCTTTATCATGCATTACTTTCATGGTTGTCTGTATTTGAGTATTATGCTCAGCTGAAGCTGGGATGCTGCTTCCATTCCTGGCTTTGTTTTTTCAGTTGCACTTGGCACTCCCTAACTAAATACCTTACTCTCTGACAGTTCCCATGCTTTGTTTTTCTAGCATAATAAATTGTTTTAAAGTTCAAATGTAGTAATTTAATATGTTTTGAGTCATGAGTGTTCTCTTTGTGCACACAGAATCTTTTCATAGTTACAGCTGAAACAATTATGCTCTTGAACAGGAGGGTTTTGGAATGAGTGAGGACACCCTCCAAGCCTCCCCTGCCTAGCTGTGTATTTTAAGGCCCTGTTTGTGTCAGACTGCTACCAGATGTTTCATAGGAAGATGCCACGTAATAAGTAAATACAGAATAAAAGGGCTTTCCACACAGAGCATAGCTTTTGTCCCAAGGAATTAACTTAATGGAAGATCTGTGACAATTCATTACCCCTTCCAGAAATGTTTTTGTGGTTTTTTGTATTTTTTCCACAAATGGCTCCAATGATATTCTCACAGTACTCATGTAAGTGAGTGCCTGGAGATCTCAGTGCTATCCTTGAGTAGCTATTTTTGGTAGAAGGTTATCCTATGTCTATTAAAAAATGCAAGACAACAGATTAACATCTTCCCCTTTTAAAAATAAATGTTAGGGTCACTTAGAAAAACCAAAGCTAAGGACTAGCTTTTTCACTTGAGCTGACTACAGAAGACACAGGTCAGGATCACACTGAGTGAGGTCCCTAAATTAGGACTTTTCATGGTGCAGCATCTGCTGCTGAAGTAGCTTAGTCATGTTGAGCAGCATCTGTCTTCCTAATGTCACCTGTAAAACATTGGTCATAAATAATTTGAATGTGACAATGAGAGTGGGACTAAGACTGCTAGGGCAACAGGATATTTAGGAATTCTTGGGATTGTCTCACCACTGTTTTAAATGTGTGACGGTTTACATTGTTAATCTATGTAACAATAAATCATATACTGATCACACCTCTGATGTTAGGTGTACTTCTGTTTTATTCAGAGAATTTAGAGCAGGGTTTGCCTTATCCCAAAATCTATTAGGTGCATTTCTGTTTCGAGATTCTTTTTATTTCCTCCATTTACTGTAAATTAATCATAAAATTGACTGGCTAGCACAGCCTGGGTATCAGGCTTACAGGCAACAAAAGTTATGTGAAATGAACTCTAACTATGTATTTTAACAAACTCTTAATTTCTGCATTATGGGTTCGAGCACACGTTTTATGTACCTTGCTGTTGGCATGAAGTTCCCCACAGAGTTTTTCTGCTGTGCCCACATGGGTGTGAAAGCTCCCCTCTGCAAGAAAAGCAGGAAGTGTTTTGGTAAGCTTGGCACAGAGTAGGATAATGTTGAGGATGGAGAAATGGTGCGAGAGATCTGTGGGATAAATGAAGTTCTTTGAGAAAGATCTAAAGCTTCATCTTAAAAACAAACAAACAAAACAACTAACCAAAAACTGAATCAGACTTCTAGCATGTTTGATTGTAGAAGAATATATTTTGAAATTGAAGAAATGGATAAAACTGAAAGAATACAATGTTCAGGTTCACTGATCCTTTAGAGAACAAGCTGCAAAACCAAACAAAATCTCTGCATACTCCAGAAAGGAATTTCTCTGTAAGTCCAAGTTTGTCTAGCATCCTAAATACAATATGCAATACTGGTCTAATCTCCCTCCCCATTTGTCCCATTTTCTCCTACCCCCTCAAACAAAGCAACAAAGACAATGGAGTGGTTTCCACACAAGAAACAACTAAGTAAATTGTGACTGTGGTTTGGAAGAGTATTGATTGCAGACTGGCTTGGAAAAGGTGAATGCCGAATGATTATTCATAGTCTCTCCTGACAGAACTAGAGGGTGTTAAAGTAAAATATGTGTGTGTGCGTGGCATTCTTTTTCATGTAGTGTGTAGTTGTTCTGCAGGATGTCATAGATGCTAGAAGTTTACATAGGTTTAAAAACCCACTTGATTGGAATGAGTGTAGTAATGCATCCATCACTACTGAATAGAGACAGTGATTTAGGAGGTCCTTGAGCCATTTCCAAAAGTTGGGAAGATCTCCTGTAAAACTTCCGTTGTGTGCTTTCTCTTATATTCCTTAGGTTTCTTTATGTGGTGACAATGTGGTTTGTTTCAGGTCTCTGGGATGGTTAATTGTCTGGCCTACATAGAATCATAGAATTGTTAGGGTTGGAAGGGACCTCAAGGATCAT